>OX031060.1:24225046-25607129 GCA_943736015.1 Tridacna crocea
CCTTTTCGGATAGTGTAGATTCAAGATCAGACTACACCTTTTGTGCAGTCTGCAAATGGTCAGAGCGTCGACCTTAGCAGCCTAGGGGTTAATCGGGCGCTTTGTCCATTTAAATTCTCTGCATTTGAAATATTCATTCTTTATCAGAACTTGATGACATGATGAATAATTGAAACGTAGTGTTACTTGTCATGCTGCAAGCAATTCTCCATGTGTACATGATGATACCAAATTTATACAGAAAGCTCTTCCGAGTCTGTTTCCATAAAAATTTAGCGGAAACACCAATCCTTTGCATGTCATAGACTCAGCCGCTTACTCTCTTTTATCCACAACCTCTTTCTTTGCATCCGTCCGCCCTCCAGCCCGCCCTCTCTCTGCCTCTCTGCCTCTCTCTGCCTCCTGTAAAATATAGGTACAAAAGGAGGCAGCACTTAGTCTCATAGGTTTTCCATAGGGAAATTCTGTCACTCGAGTGGATTTAACCCAAGACTGTACCACGGGATCACATAATAAAGATTCCACACCCTCTATGATTTTCACCACAATTTTCTATAGAATAAAAATATTTATTATTTAATGGTGCAATTAGACTTCCTACTTCAAAACTTAACCTTCGGAAAATATCCCGAAAAACCGCTAACAACTCCTTCGGGAGGTGCGATAAGCATTTTGTGCTTTTCTTTATGTTAGCTAGGATAAACCTTTTGCCCTTTATATTGCCTCATTAACCATTTTATTGCCCAGGAACCGGCTTAAGTTACGTTTTGCAGACAATGTAGATCAAGACCAGATTGTACGAAATGTGCAGTCTGGTGTTAGATATACTCTGTCCGCAACTTTTCCACATATTCTTGTGAAAAATAACATTCAAACATAGTCATAGTTCGACTCCTTCTACTTATCGAAAATGCCCATATTTTCATTCCTGTGGCGTTCCAGAGATAAAGGCGTCGTCTTAGTTGTTTTGGTAATGAGTTACCCTTGTTGGTAAACACTTGTAAATACTACGAAATATACTTTTCTCCACTAACTGAACTGGAGAGGTTCTTGTTGTCAATAGATGCAAACTTGGCATTCAAATAAGGTGTTGGTCCTAACTGCAATTGGCAACTCCTTCTAATTTAATTAATTAATTATGCATAAAACCTAGTTGTTAGAGTGAGGTATCGAACTGTCAGCTGATATGGCTGATTTGGCTTTGTATGAGACCCCCAAGCAACAAAACTGACACCTTGGAGCACCTTGGAGGCGTGGATTCCACCCCGACTGGTGACGTCATTCGAATGAGACGGGGGTCACAAGTTCGTATATTTAGCTTTGCAATACTTTCAAATGGTTGCTTCCTCAGAGTTGATAAAAACTCCTGACTATTTGGCAAAGGGTAAAGGAAGGGATTTAATGATTATACTCTGGTAACCAAATTCGTCTCCTATTGTGACGATGTTTTCATGAGAAGGTCCTCTTCCTTAGGGTCGTAAAACACAGAATCTTTTAGGATAAAATTTACCTTTTAAACAATCCCCAGTTTAATTGACCCCTGAGAATGGAGGCTTTCGTTGAAAAAAATAAGATACTAGGAACCAGCGTTTTCCCCTTCCCACAATATTTTCTACACTTGCAAAGAAGAATCCAGTCACTTGAACAACATTTAAATTGTATGTTTTTAATTAGGACAAGTCTAAAATCATGTCGTTTGGTAAAGAATTAATCGATCCCAGGGCACTGCATGTCAAACCTAACAATCTCAAAGAGCAATAATGAATTTTGCATACATGATAAGAAATCCACAGGGGAAAATCATTCTAATAATAGCAGAGATACAGAAATTACGCAACGTGCCGCCCTTTCCATTTTTTTCCAATGCTCAGACAGTTACTCAGCAACGAGAATTTGTTTCAATCGTGTCAACGAAGTTTACAACATTATTTCAGTAATATTTCGCCGCTTTTCTGGGTCTATTTTAACGGTACCTTGCAAATTAGATTCCAAAGCCACGGGCTTTCCCATATAACCATCGTCAAAACAGTAATCAGCTGTGAGAGAGGAGTCAATCTTGTCGCAATGGCTATCGTCCACGGAAATAATTTGCCGACCTGGGGATTCGAACCCCATTGTTTAAACCTTTAGCAGACGACAAAATTTTAGCCTTGTCCAAGTTGGAAGCATTTGCAGACGACAATTCCTGTGTGGCTCAAATGGTGAACATTTTCTTTGAAAGGGTACACAACGAAAATGTGGCCTCTCTCCAGGAAATGTTTTACGTATTTCAAATTGACTAAAGTAAATTTATGCAGAACTCAGTGAGAACTAAACTGACAAATCCTAAACAATCTCAAAAAATGTAAATTAAAAAGAAAGAAAGAACCAAAAATGGTAACACACAATCATAGCCATTCTTCGGCAAAATGTAACATACTTTCAACTGGAGCTACTGTATTTACAAAAGTAGTTGTCATTCGGCAAACAAGGGTACTGAATTACCAAATTGATATTAAAAACTGTGTATGAAATGACCAGAGTGGGTTCGAAATGATCAAAGTGGGAACGAAATCGCCTAAATCGCATGAAATGGCCTTAATATGAAATGACCTGTGCACGAAATGACTGGAAGCATTGTAAACAAAATAGCTACATTCACAGGCACTTTTCAAAAGCGTATAAAAGTGTGGTGCCGCCTCAAGCGGCTCCACAATGAATACATAAGATTACAAATCCTGTTTGCCATCGACTGTCTTTGCATTGATATAAGTCTAATGTATGCCGGACTAGTGCTTGTATGGATGGGTACCCGGAGTATATTTCGTAACCGTATCGAAGATCAAAACAGGCTTTTGATTGGTTATTGTCTTCGGTCAAGGCCGATCTCAATAATGGTTGCCAAATTCAAGCATAGTCAGTCATTTAACCTCTTTGCCAGCAAAGCACCTCTCAAAGCGCTTTTGGGGACTGTGTAGATCGCAATTAGGCTGCACAGAATGTGCCTTCTTCTCTTGAATCCTAATGTTCCGATGCTGTTGCGTTATTTCCAGCAAAAAAAGAAGAGTTTGAACCCGCTAAGATTGTTTATTTACTGTTTGGTGGAAATTTCTATATTTTATTTCCTCTAAAAGTATTTGTGTAGTGGTTCAAGGGTTATATGGTGAATAAAAGCTAGGATTTCTTGACAAAAGAATATAAATCTGAAAATGCTGATTCAAATGCTCCATTAGGTGAGAATGTAGAATCTGATAAAGCCTCAGGAATCTGTTATTAATGTGCTTAGGTGTCATAAAAGTCATTTTTGTTGCGTATAGCAATATTGTGTTAAATTGTTAAAATGCCGTAAAATTTACATATTCGCCATTATCTAGATAGATTATTTCGGACAACTAAAAGCCTTTAACTCTTTCCATACCAAAGACAACATCAGAAGCTTCTGTGGACAGTGTATATCAAGATCAGACTGCACAGAACGTGCAGTTTGATCTCTGATCTGCGCTGTCCACTGCTTTATTCTAGATTATGAACGAACTGTCTCTTGATCATCTAGCAGAGCTGTATTTAAAGACTGAGAAATTCGATTTATTTATCCCTTTACCCCATAAGGCATTTCTATGGTATGTCTAATTGACCCTTAATAACAGCCAGGATGAAGCCGTTTCTTATGTGTAAATGACACCTTTTGATAGCATAGAAAACATTGTGGCAAAAGGTGAAATTGCTCGTCACGAGCAATTTCACCTTTTGCCACAATGTTTTCCAAAGGCTCCTACAAGCAATGTGTAGAAATGAGTATCTATGGAGTAAAGGGTTATTCACTAGTGAAAGAGTTAAAACACCATGTTATCCTTAGGTTGCTGAGAAGGATTTTGGTTGTGGACAGTGAGTATCAAGTAATGAGGTGTGGTCCTGAATCTACAATGTTTGAGACCATATCCTACGACGTGAGTGGTGCTCTTGCAAAGAAGGTTTAACTCTTTACCAAACGACAATGGGGAGAAAAAAAAAAGAAAACGTTGTGATAGCAAAGGAGAAAATGCTGGATACCAACAGTTTCTCCTTTTTTTCCCCACAATGTTTTCGAAACAAGCTGTAGTTACGAAGTTTATGAAGAAAACCGACGATATGACCCATTTAGGAAGTGCAAAAGTTTTAACACTGTGACTGTCAATCATTGACTCTCTTTTTCGGCTTCATTTTAAATGAAGGGATTTTTCTAACCACCGTTTAGAAATTTAGCTGAAGGAGTTGTAGTTTAAAGATCAGACCGCTCTTTCTGTGCAATCAAATCTTGATCAACACCCTCGGCAAAATCTTCTCATACTCTCAGTACCAGTGAAGTATACATGTATCAAAAGTAATACATGTAGCTCCTTTCAGTCACATAAAAAAATATATATTTTAATGATAGCAAAGATATTTGAAGAATGTCATGTGCCTTCTTTTTTAAAATAGTCTTCAGAATTAATAATGGAAGGTTTTAATATCTAATACTTTTCAAATCTTATTTAAAGCATGTGTGCTTCAGTATTAGATGAAGATACGAAGCTAAACGAATCATTAGAAAGGTTTAAATGATATTAGTAGTCAACATCTCGTATGTCATAAATAATGAAATAATGTTTTTAAAAGTAATAGGCGACCCGAGGTCGTTAAGATCATTGATAAAATTATTCATGAATTACAATAAAATGGATAAATCATCACAGATTTTTCTACAATGAGATTGGAAAC
Organism: Tridacna crocea; assembly: GCA_943736015.1. Classification (NCBI taxonomy): domain Eukaryota; kingdom Metazoa; phylum Mollusca; class Bivalvia; order Cardiida; family Cardiidae; genus Tridacna; species Tridacna crocea. Next base: position 24,229,763 of record OX031060.1, read on the forward strand.
ATATCGAACCCTTTCATCTCAATAGAGATAGATACGGAAAATATAGACCAACATCAGATTATACAAAATGTGCAGACTGATCTTGGATCTACACTGTCGTTTTGTTTGGTCAAGCCATAGAATAGAAATGAGATATGCTCTGGAAAAAATGGGCTTAATGCATTTCCGTGATGCAAGATACTTAGCCAGCGATCACATAATTATGAATCTATAAAAGTCACATATTTAATAACAGACTTAATCATTGGGTACACTGGTCCTTGGGCCTACAGAAAATTGACCTATATTGCAGGCTAACCTGGGTCGAAACTTTTTCCAGATTCATCAAACCCCTTTTTCACAGAGAGCATGTCTCAAATCTGTCTGTGTTTCATTGAAGTTTAGTCATCGAAAGAGACCGAGCTTCTATATTAAGCGGCAATAGCGTGTCACAGCATTACAACATATTTCTTGCAAAGCGATTCCATCTTGGTTTTTCGGTATGATCGGGTCTTAGAAATTAGGAGCTTATAACTAACCTTTGCAGGAATTTCCACCACTTGTATCTGAGCCATGCACTGGCGATAGGGGGCTTAACCCATTACCACACAATCCCTACTTTTGACGCCCCTGAGAAAGAAGCCTTTTGAAAACACTATGGGAAAAGGAGAAAATGCTGGTAACCAGCATTTTCTCCTTTTCCCACAGTGTTTTCAACCCCTCCCAGAACAAATTTCAATTTTTCAGTCACCTTTATCTTGTCGTCTGCAAATGCTTTTAATTTGGACCAGTCTAAAATTTTCTCGTGTGGTAAAGAGTTAATTCATGATCCAAGATACCAAGTAAGTCATGGCATAATTTTGTATCTATAAAATTTATTTTATCTAACAAGCGACTAAATCACGAGGTACACAGGTCATTTTCCATCTAAAAAAATCGACCAAAAACCAAAAATATCGACTCAGGTAAGTCTGCGCGGACTGCCCAGTCTGATCTGGTCGATACTTTTTTACAGGAGCATTAAACCCCCTTTCCACGTGGTACGTTTATCTGTTTTGTGGAGGATTTCACAATTGATATAGATTTAGTTTCACTGTTTCACGAATAAATAAAGACACGCTCCATATCACGTGGAGAGGCCATGTGGTCTACAACGTCATAAATGCCATTAGTTACGGTGGCCATTGACAATAACTTCGTGCGGCGAAAAAAAGATGTTTCAGATTACAGAAACGCCGAGCACATTGTAGAAAAATCCTGAATTACCAACTTTTAAAAGGACTCACTGTCCACAGTTGAGATCTTCGTTTACCTATCAGCCACGAAACAAATAATCTATCAAGTCTCAACACTGAGGTCAGCTACCATTACAGCGCCATTTTTGTGCATCTTTTTCACCCGAGAGTTTCATCCATTTTTCTATATAGCTGACAAAATAAAAAGGATAAGCCCTTGTTTGGAAATAAATTAATGACCTTTTAGCAAGTCCGTAAAATCTGAGCCCCTTGTGGTTTAATGTATCTGCGTGTCAAACTTTAATCCTCATCATCTATTGTCCAGGGCCTGTGTTCACCAACCATTCTCAAGAACAATCTCAGTGTTATTCTCTCCAGATTTTCCAAATATGAAAGTAACGCAGCTTCTGATTGGCTAAACCATTTGGTTTAGCCAATCACAAGTTGTGTTACTTTCATATGTGGAAAATCAAAACAGAACGTTCTTGATAATGTTAATAATGATTGGTGAATACAGACCCACTGATCATGTTTTGCACTAAAAAAGGGGTTCGTTGCGTGGATGATATTGGCTGGTGTTGTAGAAATGAAGCGAAATAGGTTGTTTCCATTTGAAACCTAAACACATATGAGTATAAAGAAAGAGGTGATGAACTCTTTTCCTTGCGACAAATTTTATATATGTTAGAAGTCAAGGCAGTTGCAATGGACATCTTAAAAGAGGCTAAAATGGCGAGCAAGATTTGTTGGAGAATGGTAGAAAATATTGATGGAAAAGAAGAAAATACTAGTGATAATGCGCCGTAGAACTTTGTTAGTTGGCCCCTTGGAGCAAAACTCTGCTAGAATCCTATATATTTCCACAAAGAAGGAAATACTAAATTTATAAAAAGAAGTCTTCGCGTGCATGCTTTGGTTGAAATATCGTGCGAACAAAGGAACGTAGTAGATGTAAATTGGACTACAATCTGCAATTTGATTTTGGTCTTTTCATTTCCCTAAAATACATAATCCTTCTTGTAGGATAGGCTGTTTGGCTGACCGTCACAAAAGGTCTCGTATATATTGCACATGCAAACGGCTATTAAGGTGTTACTAAATTATGCATTAGTTCTACTTTACGAATGAGTGCTAAACTTGTTACTTAGCAGTCATTGAAGAAACAACTAATAATCTTCATTTCTAAAACTGCTTACAGAAATCAGGAGAAATAATTTTCATCAAAAGTGGGGATTCTTTTCGATGTCAGGTACGATTAATGTTTATTGAATGATGAAACCGTACTCTATTTCTTATATGATTTTTTTTTCCTTCTTCGCCTCTCAGAGACTGCGAGGCTAATTATAATAAATTATAATGATAAACTTAAAAAGTTTATACGTACGTAATTTATACATTTGTTTTACACACACAAAAAAAACAGCTTTTATTCTATTACGTGGGCGTATTTTGCAGTAAGTTCCATTACAAATCGTGACTATGCAGTTTTTTTTCCCGTACTGGGGTTACAAAATGAAAAAAAAAAGACGAACGACTTGTGTCAACGATAAGGGGAACCATATCATTTTCGTAACATCGAAAGAAAAATTAAATGTGCACCTTTCTCTACCCATTGTTAGCAGGATGATTTAATGGCGAGTGGAGGATCGTATTTCTACAATAAACAATTTTTAATGGGGAGAACTGGTACAGAGGAAGAAGTCCCCACCCTGAATAAATTTGAGCTATGCTTAGTGAAAAGGGGGCTTGATGTATCTGCGAAAGGTATCGACTTGGGTCAGCCTGATGCGCAATCTACGCAGGTTCACCCGAGTCGAAACTTTTTGCGTTGGGTAAATTTTCTGCATTTACAAGGACCATTCTACCCCAGGACTCGGTCTGTTGTCGATTTGACCCTTAACCACACAATTCCTACTTTTTCGACCCTGAGATGGTAGCCTTTTGAAAACATTGTGGGAAAAGGAGAAAATGCTGGGAACCAGCATTTTCTCCTTTTCCCACAATGTTTTCAACCTTGCTGGAAACGAATTTCTATTTTTGAATAACGTGTATTTTGTTGTCCGCAAGTGCTTTCAATTTGGACCAATCTGAAGTTTTGCCGTTTGGTAAAGGATTAATGGATTCACGATTATGCATGTATTGATATGTTTAGTTTAAACATATTTTATTCAATATAATTACAGATATTATTCATGTACAACAACATATTGCGAATAGGATTAGAACGAAAGCATCAAAGCTTATATAGTTCCTCTCCCTAAAGAAAATCACGTGGTATAACAATTACAGTAATCAAAAATAAATAGAGACACCAAAATAATGAACTGACAGTGAAAAATTTAAAGAGTAACGGTGAAAAACGAGGAATAATGTAAAAAAAAAATCAGAGGTTGTGCAGAGTTAAGAAAGAAGATGTAAAATTAACTTTTATAGGCCTCGTGTATGTGTGTGTCTGATGCAGTACAGTATCCAAAGAAAGGTACCATACACTAGTAACGTTAAATTTAGCTTAAAACTCAGGAGAATCTACCGCTATTCTCAATAAAAGCATGGACTGCATTAAAGATTATTTCATTTTCAGCAAGGGAGAGATTATTATCTCCAAAAAGGACAACGTCAATATTATAATCAGATATTTCACAAATACATCGTCTGAATGCTGTCCTAATATTACGATAAAATTTGCAAACAAAGAAGTAGTGTTTATTGGATTCTATTTCCCCGCAACGACATAAAGGGTTTTCTACAATATTTTTCCAAAATAAGTGTTGCTTTAAATCACTACATTTATTCCTAAGGCGAGCATGTAAAATCTGCAGTCTTCTTTCTCCATAAAAAAATAGTTTGTTGGGAATTGGCTTATCTTCATCTAATATACGTTTAAAAGATGAGAGGGAGTCTGTCTCCCTTGTAGACTGTGGCAAAGAGTTCCATGCCTCTATGGTAGAAGGGAGAAAAGATTTCATATATAGATTAGTTTTGCAGGCGATGTTTGATAAATCATTAGAATTACGAAGATTGTATGTAGTATTACTGCCAACAGTGGTCGGTACTAGAGAACATAAGTAATTTGGAACTAACCCATTTACCATTTTGAAAAGAAGAATAAGCTTGTGTTTGTTCCTACGCTGTCTTAATGTTTCCCAGCCTGATTCTCTTATAAGGTCTGCAATTGATACAAGCTTAGTACATCCCGTTACAATCCTGGCAGCCTCGTTTTGAATCTTGTCAAGTTCTTCCTTTTGGTATTCATGAACATTATCCCAAATAATATCTCCATATTCAAGAATTGGTCTTATAAATGAAAAATATATGGTTTGAAGTGAAAGGCGATCGAGCTGGTACCTCAAACTTCTTAAAACACCTATTCTTTTCCATGCCTTTTCAACGGTACACTGCACTTGTTGATCCCAGTTTCCATCACAAGATAGATAAATACCAAGGTGTTTGTGAGACTGTACTAATGGGATAACAACATCTGACATAGAAAGATCCGGATGAACAGGTTTGATTCGTTTGCGAGATATTAGCAAAGATTTAGATTTAGAGGGATTGAATTTAACCAACCATCTGTCTGCCCAACTGCTAACCTTATCTATGTCTGACTGTAAAATAGCACCAGATATATCTGGAGTATCAACTACTAAAGAAAGACTTGTGTCATCGGCAAACAAATTGATACCGGATTCAATATCGTGAACAATATCATTGATATATACCAAAAATAGCAATGGACCTAATACTGAACCCTGTGGGACTCCCGCTTTTACAAATGATAAATCGGAAGAACCTCCAGGAAGAACGACTTTTTGAGTTCTGTTAGTCAGATAGTCCTGCAAAAATGATAAAACTTTACCATCTATTCCTGCAGCATGTAATTTGAAGATCAGACCCTTGTGCCACACCTTGTCAAATGCTTTACTAATGTCGAAGAAAACCATCCTTATTTCAAAGCCATTATCTAAGGCGCTACAGATTTTATTGTACAAATATGTCAATTGGTTGACAGTAGAGTCACCAGGGAGGAAACCGGACTGATGTGGTGTAAAAAAATTTGTCTCTTTTAGGTGATTAAAAATATGCTTGTAAATTATTCTTTCAAGTACTTTCTCCATTGTGTTTAGGAGTGATACAGGTCTATAATTAGATACAATAGAAGGATCACCGCTCTTTAAAATAGGACACACGAGAGATGTTTTCCAGGTAGTGGGAAGGACACACTTGTCGAGACAAAGATTAAATAATCGACAAAGTGGAGTTGAAATCTGAAGTGCTGATTCCAGTAACATTTTGTTATTAATACCATCTGGACCTGATGCTTTCCCAATATGAAGAGTTTTTAATACATCGAAAACCTCATTTGGGGTGATGACTATACTGTTAAGCTTCTCACCAACAAATTGCTGGTAATCACTCGGAAGAGAGTTTAAAGAGTCGTCAATCATAGACTGACTGGAGAAAAACGAATTCAAAACATTTGCTTTTTCATTATCATCCACTGCAAATCTGTCGGTACTGGAATCAAAAATGGGTGGCAGTGTTGATGGTGAGCTTGAAGTCGGGCATATAAACGACTTTAAAATTTTCCACCAGTCACGTGGATTTAAGTTACCAGATTTAAGTTTTAGTGCCATTCGATCAAAGTAATCTTTTTTCGCAAATCGAATACTAGAAATTACTTCATTTCTTAATCGTTTAAATTTCAGCCAGTGCTGATCAGAGTTGGTCCTTTTTGCTCTTTGATAATATCTTTTTCGTTTGCGTATTTTTCTTTTGATTTCTAATGTTATCCAAGGCGGATCGTGAGGATTTATAGTGACAGTTTTATTAGGAATTGATTGAGATGCTTTTTCAATTAAGACATTCGAAATATTCTGCGCGTATATATTTTCATCATCATTATAAGCAGTATCCCATTCTACCTCGGATAAACTTTTCCTTAACTGAAAATAATCGCCGCTATCATATTTCCAAATTCTTCGTTTAAATGACTTATATCTGGGTTTTAAAAAATTGAAAACGCCAAAGATGGGACAATGATAACGGACATTTAAATCAAGACAGGGTTCCCCTACTCCTGAAGTTAGAATTGATTCTTTGTTCTTCACGAAAAGAAGATCTATGACTGACATTGAGTTTTCAGTAAAATGAGTTGGCTCCTCAATGCACTGAGTAAGATTGAACTGTTTACAGATCGAGTCTGTTTTTCTGAAATGTGATTGATCCATTGTGTTTAAATTGAAATCACCCATTATGATAATGTCAGTGATATTCGTGTCAACTGCAAGAGCGATAGAGTCCTCAATTAGAGAAGTATACATTACATTTGAATTGGGTGGTCGATAAAAGACACCATAGAGAACATTCCTACTATTACTTAGTTTTATTTCTATCCAAAGGCATTCTAATCTATTAGGTTCTAAATCATATCTACGCTTGTAAACAATTGGATCTTTAACATATAGAATCACACCACCATACCTGTCCCCAATTCTATCTTTACGTTCAGGTGGGTGAAAAGTAGGGAAGAGAAGATCATTAGATGCGTAGTTACTATGTAACCATGTTTCTGTAAAGGACAGCACGTCAAAGTAAGAGAATTCCGAAACCAAGAGATCTACCTTATTTGTGATACTCTGTACATTATAATGAACAATAGACAAATGATTTGGGAGACTCAGGAAATCGTACAAATCATTGGTGCAGAATGAGGCTGATGAAGTTTCAGAGTGAGGACCAGGATTCAGATGAACGTCACCGGACAAAAACAACAAAAATATCAACACAGTTAAAAGATATGCAATATCAACAAATACAAAACTCCTCAAAAGGAAAAGAGAGAATGTAACATTTTGAGAATGATTCTGGTTAGGAGGTGCTGTCCTTTTATCACGATTTTCAATTAACCTAAACATAGTCGATGAATGCCTGAAATTCCAGTGCACAGAAAAAAGATACAAGGGAAACAACTGTACTGCACACAATAGTACAAAAGTTATACTGAGACAGAAAGGAAAGTTCGGACGATATGTCGGCTTAGCACTTTCTATAAAATTTATATCAAGTTATTCCAATAGGTAAATACTGAAATGTATGAAAGCTCGACATACGTCCAGAATATTCCAGCAAATTAAACAAATGGAAATCGATTCTGCTACATAGACACACGTATTTGACCTTAGTTAAATGACACTCTGCACAATCACGAGAAGAAAAGAAAATGGTAAAACAGAAAAGTATTAATGGAAAATACGAAAAATGCAACATACAAACAAATGAGATGAAAATGCGTCGTTGAATTGTAATACATATCTCCAAAATTTGAGTGTGGTATTCCATCGGTTGTGAACAACAACCGAACAAAAAAAAAACAATGAATCAGTGACATAAATGCAATTATACCGGTAAAAGAGATAATTTACAATGAAGCTGATAAATGCTGATTACAAACACTACTGGGTGAATTGAATAAAAATTAGAAATTGTATCAGTAAGTAAGAGAGAGGGAGAGAGAGAGAGAGAGAGAGAGAGAGAGTAGAAGTGAAATAGTGGTTAAATAGATATAGGCTATAACATGTACATGTTGAATATTGAATAGCAGACAAAATACTTACAAACCAGATTTGTGAATGAGACGAACAAAGAAAAGGGACAGTAACTAACGAGAGAAACAGTGAGTGAGAGAGTGCGTGGTGAAATAATAGATAAATGGATGTCAACATGCACCTGTTGTATATTAGATGGTAATCAACAATACGTACACAACACATTGTGATTGAGAGGAATTAAGAAAGGGACATGACTGGCAAAACACAGAGAGAGAGAGAGAGAGAGAGAGAAAGAAAGAGTAATGAAGTAAATAAAGGAATGTATGGCATATGTACACATGTAAAATATTGAATAGCAATCAATATAGAATGTACAATCCAGATGAGTCACCAAAATAAAACAAAAATAAAACAAAGCAAAAAGACCAGGAAAGAACGAGGGGTGGAGGCACACAGAGAGAGAGAGAGAGAGAGAGAGAGAGAGAAGGAGTAATGGAGATTGAAAAGTGAAAGGATAGCTTCATATACACAAATAGATAACTGATCATGAGGCATCAAGTCGACATGCGATCAAATGCAACAGACAATGGGAGACAAAGATAAGAAGGGCTAATAATATTAAAAAAAAAATAATAAAAAAATGTTGCTAAAATGTCATAGGTAGTATTAATATACTAGTGAAAAACAAGAAATTGTAAAATCTTCATCATAGTCAGAACGAGACAGAGAGACAGAAAAAACAAAAGACAAGATGGCCAACCTTTTCAATTGAGTCGTGATCTATATATATGAGCTAGCAATGAAGACTCTTAATACGATCGGCTATCATGCTAAAGCGTCGATAATCACATAACGTCTTAGCTGGAATATTATTGATAATAAATACTACATACTAGTACTACATACTAATAACAATAATTTCAGATGTACAATTTGTCAATTCTCAACATACTAAATACTAATAACAATGATTTCAGATGTACAATTGATCAATTCTGAACATAACTTTTGACACTCCTGAGAAAGAAGCCTTTATAAAACATTGAGGGAAAAGGAGAAAACGCTGGTAACCAGCATTTTCTCCCTTTCCCACAATGCCCCTACCCTTCACAAAACACATTTCAAATTTTCAGTCACCTTCATTTCGTCGTCTGCAATCCCTTTCAATATTGACAAACCTAAAATTTTGTCGTTTGGTAATAGGTTAATCATAGAACTGTAACCGTTATGGTTCAACCCTCCCTTTGTTATAAATAGACAAAAACTGAAAGCTGTCCAGACGGCACAATTCAGGATCAGACCGCACAGAATGTGTAATATGATTTTCGCTTTATGCCATCTGTTCGTTTAGTTATGTTTATCAGATAAAAACCCTTCTAAGTTTCTATAGATTGTATTTTCAGTCGCTAAATCTTGTCGGGTTCATATGATTGGCGATGAAAAAGTCAACTCCTTACAGAACAACAAAAAATTAGATACCCACTAGTGTAAGCATCTGCAGACGACGAAATAAATATGAATCATAAATGAAAATCATTGAAAAGGGCAGAAAACGCTGTGGAAGAATGACAAAAAATTCAATTACTGCTCCAGTGATTGGGTACACTTTGAAAGGTTGGAAAACAACTGGGTAAAAGGAGGAAACGCAGGCTACCAGCATTTTTCTCCCTACCCCACAATACTTTAAGAATTAGTCTTTATAATACAGTAGATCGCGCGGAAAAGAGTCAAGACAATATAAAAATTAATATCATAGGCCGCTGAATATGACTCAATGCCTGCAATCGTTCACTACCAAACCTCTTCAAAATGCGGAAAGAAGCCTTTGGAAAGCCGTGTTGAAAAGGAGAAATTGCCGGATACCGGCATTCTCTCCCCTTCCAACGCTGCCCTCTGCCCCGCAACAGACAGCATATTGGGCGTTTCATTTGGCTTTCAGCCAGCAATTGCTTTCAACTTGGACAGTTCTAGAATTTCATATTATGGTAAAGAGTTAATGCAAAACTGTTGTAACATATGCACCTATACTGACACACATAACTGATCCCATCAAAATGTGATCAGCACCCATAGACTATAAAGTTCCATTCTCTATTCAAAAATTAGGAATAAAATCAGACAGTTAAACAAGAAGACCGACAGACTGACAGACAGAGACATTCAGACAGACTAGTTCTCAATTACACAATAATTAACTGTAGAGAGAGAGAGAGAGAGAGAGAGAGAGGGGGGGATATATGTAGGCTATTATGACTGACAAGCACCATCCAGCATTTAAAGATATGTTTGACATAATGCATCAGGCAGATCATCTTCCCGAGCAAAGGTTACGATCACTACGTGGATCTTAGGGTAGAGTAGGTTAGTGGATCGTAACCCTTCGCTTGCGAAGATGCAGGCAGATCTATTAAATACCTTTTTGCTATAGCACATAGCTCATTTATACTTGTCTTGTTGGTGTAAACCCTTTCTGCGTCAACTGTATATCCGAAATTCTCTTAACGGCTTAAAAACAAGCCACTAAGACTCAATGGACTTAACGCCTAGGCTGCTAAGCACGACCCACTGACCTTTGGCGGACAGTGTAGATTCAAGATCAGACTGCACAGAACGTGCAGTCTGATCTTGGAAAAGATAACTTTGGAAAAACAATATTTGGTGTTGTTTTTTTTAATCGTTTCAATTATTTAGTTTGATAAGAGTTAGCCTTGCGGTTTGTTGGTTCACGGTAGTTACGGTCCGATCAAGAAAAAACAAAATCTTAACAGAGTATAGAATAAATCACCAAATAATTTCATCTATTAGGTAGCATTGTAGAGAATACGATGCAGTTACATCCAAACATTCGAAAGAAAATCAACCTTGACCTTCACCACTGTCCAGGTGCTAGTCTGAAATTGATGCATGTTACTTCGATGGTTTTCATGAAAAAATCAATACAACTCGATATATTTGGCGCCGGTATTCAGTCACATGACCGGAAAATATTGCCACATGACCTAGCAGATGATCTAAATACGTCGTCATGCATATTTTGAGGTAAAACTGCTTGAAATGAGGGATTTTAGTGGATGGGGTAAATAGTGTTAAGCATGTAGGTGCCGATGACAACGTTTTCACTTCCGGTAGATTTTTCTTCCATTCTAATCTTTTATTTGAAAAAATGAAACATGTTGAGGTACAGAAATGTTGAATTTAAGACATATACAATCAAAATAGAGACCAGTGAAGCCGCTAGAGGGTGTTATGACGGAAAAATACCGATTAACTCGAAGCAACATGTACCGTGAACCAACATGTCGTGGCTGTAATTCATATTTTTGATCGAAGAGATAGTATAGGTCCACGATAGAACCGAAAGATGGCAGTGTTCTGGTCTTGGGTCTATATTGTCTGTAAAGTCCATGCTTTTCGTCTTCAAAACATCGAGACGATACTCAGCTTTGTAACGATATAAAGCCTAGAAATAATCTCTCAACTGATACGTCTTGGAATAATTATTATGCGGGCAGAAATCTTAACCCATTACCACACAATCCCTACTTTTGACGCCCCTGAGAAAGAAGCCTTTTGAAAACACCGTGGGAAAAGGAGAAAATGCTGGTAACCAGCATTTTCTTCTTTTCCCACAGTGTTTTCTACCCTTTCCAGAACAAATTTCTATTTTTCAGTCACCTTTATTTTTTCGTCTGCAAATGCTTTCAATTTGGACCAGTCTAGAATTTTCTCGTGTGGTAAAGAGTTAAACAAAAATACTTTTGTTCCATTATAACAGTAAGACAAAGTTCAGTCACAAGATGATACTATCTTTAGAAATGCTCTCTAAGCCAACCTCCTCGGCACTGTCCAACTATCTAAACCGCGTTATAGGTATTTTTCTTCATTGTATGCCGTTTTCATTAAGAGTATTATATTATCGTAGCGGCGAGTGCATAAATCAATGAGTTGATTGTGTTTTACCAAAGTAGTGCTCCTTTCCCAAGGAACATTTATGTAGAAATGAAAATTGTATTGATCAAAGTTTGAATACTGAATTCAGTTTGAATACTGAATTCAAGAAGATGTTAATTACGTTGAACCGCTGTTTTTGTACAAGTTAATTGAGTATTGACCCAAACTTTCCTCTTCTACGAAAATTCGGTATTCCGTATCTTATAATGCACTAAATATGAAAGCCTGTACGAGTCAATCACATGTTTTTTTTTCCAGTTCTGAAGAGGACTAGTTGTTAAAAGCATCATGAAAAAATGAGAAATCGGCATTTTGTCCAATTTCCACTCTGTTTCAATTCGCCGCAGTCAAAGACAAATCCGTTATTTCAGACCACGCCTCATTTTTTCATCAGCAAAGCCTTTTTAGAATTGTTGGTTTTGCGGTTTTACTTTCTGGTGAAGGTAAAGATGATTCAGTAAAGATATTTTGTTACATAAATGATGTACTGCAGATGGGTCTTATTTCATAAACAGAACATATGTTTTATTGTAACATTATTATTGTCAGTTACAAAATGCATGATTTACTATTATATTACAAAAAAAGCTGAAAATGATACCGTGTTTAACCCTTTACTACGCTATCCCAAATTTAAGCAATTGAGGGTCCTTATTTACAAACCATTCTTGAATGCATTCTTGACCGTATTTTTTAAGAATTTTCTGAATATGAAAGTTACGAAAATTCTGATTGGCTAAACCATTCATAACTTGCGTTACTGTCTACATCTAGAAATAAGACAAAGAATATTTTCAAGAGTGGTTGATGAATATACACACAGGGTCCTACTAGATCGATTTACATAATCATCACAGCTAAAGATCTATGTCAACCTCAATATCTGTATAAGCAATTTTATCTATGTTCAGCGTTATAGAAGAGTGTTCAAAGACCAAGCAAGTGTTTCGGTATTTGGTTGTATATACATGCTGGGAGGTTTTAAATAATTATTTATCATTTATCGATTTATTCATTCATTTATGGTATAAATTATCCGTAGAAGAGTAATAACTTAAAACGAAATATTGTCCCTTCATATTGTTGAAAATGCTACGGAGTGGTGGTGTCAGTATTATACCAAATATGATGTGTTTTAACGACCATAGGGTAAATGACTTTCGAAAACATTGTGGGAAAAGTAGAAATTGCTTGAAACCGGCATTTTCTCCTTTTTCAACAATGCTTTCTGCAATTTCAAAAACAACGTCCGATATTTGAGCCACATTCAACCTGTGGTCTGTAAATGCTTTCAAGTTGACCAAGTCTGAAATTCTGTCGTTAGGTACACTATAACATTTATCCTGCTAAGGTACTAAAAGGAAATCTTCAATTCAGCAGTAAAAACCGAAATATTGCTATTGCAAAGGTATTTTTGAGAGAAAGATATCTCTTTATCGGACAGTGTAGATCCAAGGTCATATACTGCATGTTTTGTGCAGTCTGTTCTAGGTCTACACTGTCAGCAAAAGGTCAGTAAATCGCGCTTAGCAGCCTAAGGGGCAAAGGTAGTATTAAGATTTTGGTCATCCCTTTGAACTGCATTAGTCTTTTTTTTCTAGCTCTTTTTGATGCATTATTTTAACATTACAAAAAAAGCTTTCGATGACCTTCTTTTAAAAAGCACATAATGCTATCAGATATGCATACAGTGAATAAGGAATGTCTGGGGGAATACCTAGCACTTTGATTTTTTCCAAGAAAAGTAAATATACAGAAAAATGCAATAATATACAAAAAAAAAACCCTTTCAATAGTCTTTACTGTTTATATATACAAAACAGAAGTTAGAGTAAAACATGGAAAATAATTTTAAAAAATCTTATTTTGAAAAAGAAACAACAAATTTCGATTTCTCCCTTTAAATCTCTTATTTTAACGACGATTTCCTTATACACTAATTATGAGTCATCTTCTGTAAGAAGGGACTGTGCGTCTGAGAAACTTGAAAATCGAACCGTATCAGCCTGCACAGTCTGAGCAGGCTTATATGGATCAATTATATTTGCTAACTGAAAATTTGTCTGCTTGACTAAGGACCGTTCTACTTCATAATTCGGCTAATTGATAAACAAACTTGATTTTATTGAACCGTAATTATTTGATGACTCACTTGATATAATGCGTCATACAGATGTATTAAACTCTTTACCAAACGACAAAATTTCAGACTGGTCCAAACTGAAAGAATTTGCAGACCACAAAATAAAAGTGACTAAAATTTGAAATCTGTATCATGTTGAAAGGTAGAAAACGTTGTGGGAAAAGGAGAAAATGCTGGTTACCAGCATTTTCTCCTTTTCCCACAATGTTTTCAAATGGCTTCTTTCTTAGGGTAGTCAGAAGTCGGAATTGTTGGGTGGAGAGTTAAAATCCTTTTGTCAGATCGCCTATATATCATAAGTGCTTCTTTTCGTCAGTCTAGAAAAATCCAGTTTCTAGCTGAACATTTCACAACCTCCATAAAGCAAATAAAAGTAAATCCTTTCGTTCACACGACATCATATTACCAAACCTGCAGCTCCACAAACATTTTCTACATAGTTCTGCATGTCTGTCTTTATGCACGCCGCATTCCGTAACTGCCGAAACACTGTACCCAACCGAGAGACCACAGTTTAAACAAATACGTATTTTTTTTCTTCATACGCTTTATAATCATACATAATATGGCGTGGAAGGCGCGTTTCTTGTTTTTGTCTTGCAGCAAACTGGCTTTTAAAAAACATTGCATCAAAAAGAGATACGCCTCATCACACGCTAACTTCTGTGCTTGATCGAGAGAATGTATATAGTTTATGTAGCCGTTTTCTTCATTAGTTTTATTATGGCAATTTTGTATGAACTCTTACCTCCTGCAAACGACTTTGCTATCATACGACAGCAGGCAAGGCTTGAAAAAGTCCTTGGAAAAGAAGCGTTTGTGTGTAACTGTATCGATACTACACATCAAAGATACCGTGATAATCAGCCGCGAATGGTAATCCGAAACGACTTTTTCTGTTTTTATGTAATTTTCAGATTGCGCAAGTCTACTAAATATACTACTAATACAGTCGTAAAGTGCCGTCTCGGATTAGCCTGCGCAGTCCGCGCAGGCTAATCCGAGACGGCACTTTAGGCAAACGTCTGAATGGCCTTTTTCGCGTGCTGCAGGGCCTTATATCATTGACTTCGGCAATATTTTGAGACCGTTTTATTTCCTGTTGTTGACTTTTTTTTATCTTAAAGTGTACCTCTTTTGACAACATCTTGGCATTAGGAAAATTGCTTGGGAGAAAACTATCCTCTTCTCATCATGCTTTGCATGACTTCCTGTTTATTGTGTCAAACCGTGTTGTAATTCCACATTATATACGGAAGCAAAGAAAACTCATACATAGATTCCACGAAAAAAAAAAAGATTTTTCATCAAAAATAAATCATTTTCCTGTCGCTCATTATGGTAAGGGTACTAACGACCTTTTATTACATTATAGGAATATAAAGAAAACGTAATCTCGTCACGAATTCTCGGAATTTCCGAGATCTGGCAGAAATATGCGAGAATGTCAAAATCATCTTAAGTGGCATCAAGAAACCTTTCTCCTCATATTCTAAAACTCTTTTTCTAGCTAATTTTCCCTTGGTTCCGTAAAATGTTCCAGGAAAAGTAGCCTCACAAGCACAAACTCTTTCTAAAGCTTTATCATAACTATCTAACTGTTTAAGGTTCGTAAAGAGATATTTGGGTCTAATTTTGTGATATTGTATGATATGTTTCAATGCTTTTGGACTCTCAAATATAAGTTGATATACCTGTGAGACCTTATCCCGGCATACGCTACCACAGACGCATTTTTCGAAGAGTGTAGACCGATATCAGACTGCATATTTGTTCCATCTGATCTTAGTCTATACCATCCGTCTCACTTTCAATGAATTTAGTCATATTTCTCCTATTACAAATCAATATCTTAACGAAATCTATTTTTGGTAACAAATCACAAAAAATCGACAGGGCTGAAGGCCCAAGGAAAAGGGTACGACGCAGTCATTTGCAGACGAAACCATGTGTTTTTCTTTACGAGGTCTCTTAGTAATGGCAGGACGCACAAGTGCTCTACGGCTATAATAATAGAAACAGATTGAAGGAATTACGGTATTAATATATTCCTAACGGTTCAGCGAACTCACCCAATAGATATTATTAACTCATTGCCAAATGACAAAATTTTAGGTTTGTCCAAATCGAAAGCATTTGCAGACGACAAAATAAAAGTGACTGAGAATTCGGAATTTGATTTATGAAGGGTAGAAAACATTGTGGGAGAAGGTTACAGCATTTTCTCCTTTTTCCAACAATGTTTTCTAAAGACTTCTTTCCCAGGGTCGTCAAAAGTAGGGATTGTGTGGTAATGGGTTAAGAAGGTATCAGACCCTGTAATCTTACAACAGCGCGGTTTTTGGAACTTTGTAAAAAATGATATGTTGACCCATAATCAAAATCAAAAACTCACATGTGAATAGGGGGATTTTGAAAATATTGCGGGAAAAAGAAAAAATATAACCAGTATTTTCTGCTACTTTCTACTCTTTTCGCTGAAAAAAAAACCTCGTATTGCAGCCATAATCTATTTGTCTGCAGATGCTTCCGATTTGGACAAGTCTTAGTTAAATTTTGCCTTTAGGTAGAGATATAAAAAGAACCATAAAACATTTATTATTGCAGCAACGCTTTTTGTGACTGACTGAAATCTGATTTATAACTTAATCAAAATTATAATTTAAGATAAAGAAGAAAAAAGAAAGAAAGAAAAATAATTATTGACTAATTCAAAATTTATGTTCTGATTGCATTTTTTTTCCTCTTTTTTTTTATTTTAACTCTTTACCAGACAATCACGACTTTTAACGACCCTGAAAGAGAAGGCTTTAGAAAGGCTTTAGAAAACATTGTGGGAAAAGGAGAAAATGCTGGTATCCAGCATTTTCTCCATTTCCCACAATGCTTTCTACCCTATCAGAGACAGAAATTTTTATCCTAGCAAAATTAGATTTTTCGTCTGCAAATGCTTTCAGTTTGGATAAGTCCAACACGTTGTCGTTTGGTAATGAGTTAAGACACCTCTACACTATGCAAATTATCACAAACCTCATTAACATATTTAGGGCATTGCCTCGAAATATGCACTAAGGACTTTTTTCCTGTTATCGTCGTATTGATTATAGATAGTTTCAGTGATTAAAAAACGTTTCATAATCGAATTTTATTCATCATCAATTACATGTACATGTATATATATTGCATAAGGGTTTTGTCAGCATCAATAAGTTTTTCATTGCTAAACCGACTTTCATTATCTGAAAAGGCTCGGCATAAAATGTCTTAGACTGGGACATGTAATGAAGGACTAGGGTATTTGTACATAACTGTTACCGAGTTTCTTTACAGATTTTAAAATGTTAAAAACATACACCCCCGCCTTTCCCAGTATAACCAAATATCAACCTTGATGAGGTGATTGATTTGACGGATCGATTGCTTGATCAATCGATCCTCGACAATCGTTGGATCAATTAATTAATTAGAGTTTTATTCCGCTTTCAACTTTATTCCCGTCATTTTAAGGTGACAGGCAACTTATTCATACGGTTGTTCGATTTCAACTTTGAAGGATCTTGCCCAAATACACATCCACAAAAAAAGACCGGCCATATTGAAATAAACAAAAGTTTCCCCGCAAAGACCGTTACACGCATTTCCGGTTAAGACAGAATTAGTGCACTTGGGTCAGTGACAAATATACAACCGAATCTGAAAGAAAAAACCAACACACCGTTAGGCATCTGACATCGCACATCGTACTTAGTCATGCTACAGAAATGAACACGAAATAAACACATACTTTTCTTTATAAATCAAATTATTCATTTATGTATAAATCCGACCGCTCTTTTCACTAACAAGATGTCCCGTGGAGTAACACCCTTTCTGTACCTACTCTCTAAAATACGACAAAACCTAAGACACATTTACGTAGAAAGTTTTTGCAGACAGCTCGTAAATATTCATGGGTAGAAAGATTGTATTTGTCGATAAATGAATGGAAAATATTGTGGGAAAAGGAGAAAATGCTATGACTTGTTTTTTTTTTGTCCTTTTTTCACAAAATGCTTAGTTAACCCTTTACTCCATAGATACTCATTTCTACGCATTACTTGTAGGAGCCTTTGGAAAACATTGTGGCAAAAGGTGAAATTGCTCGTGACGAGCAATTTCACCTTTTGTCACAATGTTTTCTATGTTATCAAAAGGTATCATATACACGTAAGAAACAGCTTCACCCTTGCTGTTATTTGGGGTCAATTAGAGATACCTTAGAAATGCTTTATGAGGTTTTAAAACTCTCGATTCTTCCTCCTAGAAACTATACACAAGTACTTGCGCCGAACGTATGGGCCAGTGAACGGTACCAAATTTTAAAGGTGACAATATTTTTCTGAAGCCGTCATATATAGGACTGTTAAATCAAGGGTTTACATGATAGTTGGGTCTGCAACACGCGAAAAGGGCCTTCGGACATCTGCGTAAAGTGTCGTCTCGGATCAGCCTGCGCAGTCCGCGCAGGCTAATCCGAGACGGCATTTTACGTCAACATTAGATTTTGTTCCATATCAGACTGCATGAAATAGAAAATCACATACGATCGGAAAGTGTCGTCTCTTATAAGCCTGGGCAGATTGCACAGGAAACCAAACGATCCCTGGCTTTAACGACCTTGAAATAGAAGCATTTTGGAAACATTGTGGGACAAGGAGAAAATGCTGTGAATCAGCATGTTCTCTTTTTCCCCACGATGCTTTCTTTCTACTCTTCCAAAGTCAAGTTTCATTTTTTTTTTAAAATGACGTTTATTTTGTCGTCTGCAAAGGCTTTCAATTTGGACAAGTCTAAAATTCTGTCGTCAAGTAAAGGGTTAAATATGAACTAACAGTGATTCCTTAATCTGAAGTCGAAGGATAGACATACTTTTCCACAGTGCAACTTTTAACTCATTACCAAACGAAAAAAAATTAGACTGGTTCAAATTGAAAGCATTTACAGATGACAAAATTAACGTGACTAAAAAATTAAAATTGGTTTCCAGACGGGTAGAAAACATTGTGGGAAAAGGAGAAAATGCTGGTTACCAGCATTTTCTCCTTTTCCCACGATGTTTTCAAAAGGCTTCCAAGTCAGGGACGTAAAAACCATGGATTGTTTGGGAAAGGGTTAATCAGTTAATCAGTTATCAATCTTAGACCTGTAATGGTCACCTAAAAAAATAATTTGCGACCTGCTGTACGGGGAGAATAAACCCTTTTTCCACGTTATCTTTTGGATGTGAGGATATTGTTGCGATGAGCTTTATGAACTTGTGAACCTATTTCATGAACATTTTGTCGATTTACTTCAAAAACATTGTAACTACAGCTTGCCAAGCCGTAGTTACGAGGTTTTTGAAGTAAAACGACGATATGTGTCTTTTTTCCACTTTTCTCCTAGGTGTATCTTAACTTAATCGTTCGAGTTAATTGACATTTGACCATTTTTTGACGAGGGTTGAAGGTAAGATTGAATGCCTACTTGTAAATGTACCGAACGACCTTTTTGACACATCAATATTCTATGCACGGCTTTTCTTACTGACTTCAAAATACAAGGAAAGTTATTGCCTGTAGCTTGGGTTGGGAAAAATCCAGAGACATTCCGATATCATCAGTTTACTTCTAAAACCTCGTAACTACAGCTTATAACAAGTTGTAGTTACGAGGTTTTGGAAGTATACCGACGATATTATTTTTACTTTGAATTACTTTGACGCCGCTTTCAACAGTGTTTCACTTTTGCTACAGCGGCAGCTCTTTTATCAAACTCTTTCCAGCATTTCATTAGTTGTAATTGTTAGGGACCCTTGAAAGTCATACATCATAACATACCAACGTGCCGACGCCTCTATCTGGAAGGATGCTAGTAAATAAATAAACAGGAATGAATGACTGGTCGAAACGAGACACTATCACATTTTTGTCCGAGTCTAGTATCGAATCCAACGTTTTGTATGCGTTTGTTTTTCTCCTTGGTAGACTGATGGAGAGAGAGACAGAGAGAGAGAGAGAGAGAGAGAGAGAGAGAGAGAGAGAGAGAGAGAAAACAGAAACTTGCTGCCAGAAGACAGTGACCGTGAGCGAAACACCTTTAAAAGTTTCCCTTTTTCAGTGAAGGTTGCATTTTTATTGTACCATTTATTTCTCTATTCCTAACTGCAGTCGTCTCTACAACTTGGGAGGTCTAAGCTGGAGAAAGAAGAGCAAGTTTAACATCAATACATACTGCGAACCCTGAATAGTTTTTCTATGGTCTTACATTAAGTTCGATACTATAGTCAAGTGGTATTTCTGCACGGTGAACCCTTTCCAACATAATTATTGTGACTTTTTAACCCATTCACCCTGATAGGCAAAAACAGACGCCTTTGCTGACGGCACAGATCAAGATCAGACTGGACAGAACGTGCAGTCTGATCTCGAATCTATAATGTCCGCTTGCTTAACTCATTACCAAACGACAAGATTTTAGACTGGTTCAAATCGAAAGCATTTTGCAGACGACAAAATAAAGGTGACTGAAAATTGAAATTTGCTCTGGGAAGGGTAGAAAACAGTGTGGGGAAAGGAGAAAATGCTGGTTACCAGCATTTTCTCCTTTTCCTACAGTGTTTTCAAAAGGCTTCTTTCTCAGGAGCGTCAAAAGTAGGGATTGTGTGGTAATGGGTTAATTAATCAAGCATACAAGATAAAAATGTGTTTATAAACTACATTGGTTTGCATTCCCAGCAGTCGAAAAGATGTAGATTTTTAAATATATGCTGATGATGTTGAAAGAAAATGTCAAATTACTCAAAAAGAGCAAATATGTTTCCATCAAAATCAACTTCCTCGATTACCACAATGTTTTCTGTATCATTGTTACACAACAGAACAACCATTCCCTTCTGTCCATTTCTTTTTTTTTTTAATATACCTTCAACAAGTCAGTAGTGTATCTAATCGTGAACTTCATGGCAAAAAGGTAATCTTTTTTTCGAAAGTGGGTGCTTTTGACCCCTTGTTGTCAAACGGGGCTCTGAAAAACATAGAAAATAACAAGTTTTTGTTTGTCAACTTGTTTTCTTAACCTTTCCTACATAAACTTTAACTATCCATGGCATTTTAGTATATCAATTAGAGTGGTTTAAAGTTTCATTTCGGGTGAAATTATTGCACAATTTCAAAGGTAGAAAAAAGGACCAATAATCTAAGATAACATAGTAAATCCTAGGTAAAACGGCTGCAAGGTGAAATAAAAAGAGAAGACTTACTCTTTGAGCTCCAATTAAAAGAAAGTTTATGTTATATTTGTTTCGCCTCAGTTTCATTTGTACTTTTCGCACCAGTTTCCATGTTTTGTGAGAACGTAAATGGACGCAGTTCAATCTAATTAAGGGACATACTGGATCGATTTCTTCTGCGGCAGATATACCGGTTCATTAACCCATTACCCTACACAGGTCTATGCTAGATCTACCTATCTATAAAATATGAAATAAAACCAAGAATAAACATTTCAAATTTTGAAGACAGGTATATTTATTGTTGTTCAACAGTATAGATGACGTTGTGGGAAAAAATAGGTCACTGCTTGTTATAAGCTGTTAGTTCCTTTTCCCTCACAATGTAGTCAGAGGTTGTCAACTTAGGGAATGGAAAAGCCATTTCGGACAGTGCCTTGTTAAGGGAAATATCTAATCTCTTGTATCGTATTATCATTGGCTCTGATTCAGTTTCTTCTGTACTCTGACAGTCTGTTATCGATGTATGTATCGCATGGTAAAGGGAGATACTACAGGTACCAGTGTTCTTTCATTTCAAGTTTCATGTTTTCAAAGAAATGATCACAAAATCTCTGTCCATAACAAAAATTTTTGGTCGACAAGTAAGTGGCATAATTATCAGTATTTTCTATCACCAAGATTTGTTTTCATTTTATTTGTATTTCTCGTTTGGAAAATAAAGTTCTAACTCATGGCGTCCTAAACCGAAAAAAAAAAACACACACACACACACACACACACACTAAATTTTGAAAACATTATGGCAAAGAGAGGATATGCTGGTGATCATTATTAATAGAGTTCTCTGCTTCTCTATGATCTGATTCCAAATGTAACTGTCAACAGTTCGTAGATAAAAATTGATATTAGTACGGTCTGATCTTGCCGTCGGCAATTTGAGCCCGTCTTTTCTGCCATGGCTATGAAAGGATTAGAGACTCACACAGTCTATTCCCTATATATTTACAAAGCGGACATAAAGGCATATCGTAACAGCAATATAGATACCACATGTTTTTTTTTTCAGAAAAAAGAAAAGTGAATAAGTGAATAGATTGAATGCAGGCCAGTAGGAACAAGGGGCTAAGGGGGGGAATGGGGGGGGGGGGGCTCAGGTTCCCCCCCCCCCCCCAATAATTTTGAAAATCGTAGTAACTAAAATATGAGTTTTTAGTGCAATGCAACAATACGCAAAAAATCTCAGTATTTCTCAGTAAATCTCAACCGGGATCGAAGTTAGCCCCCCCCCCCCCCCAATTTAAATGCTTCCTACGTGCCTGGAAAGTATAGACTTGTTACCATTCTGCATCAGCCCCGTGATTTGTCTATAATTGTAACATGGAACTGCAATTCTAATTCTGAAAGCTTGTTGAAAGCTTTCCCATGAAGTGTTACCCCCAAGTTGAATACAACATGGTGGATTATGGTAGTTATAAAAAGAAATTGATCCGCTGGTAATTTGCAACAGCCTCGTTTTGAATGGACGATAGAAATGTCATCAAGTACAGAATATCCGTAAACAAAATGGCCGCCTGGGAAAGATTCGTCCACATGTTTGTTATTCATTTAATCTTTGACTAACATTTCCAGAGTTTTATCTACTCCAATAAAAAAGACTTTCATTTTTTTTTCTTTTAGGGGGCAGGAAGAGAAATTGCTAGTAAATAGTGATGTTTTCTATCCTATCGACAACAAATTTTATAGTTTTAGTCACCTATTAGATTACTTCTTCAATTGTTTTCAATATAGACCAGTATAAAATGTTTTTGTCCGGCCAAGGATTCAAGGGATGAAACACTGTAACATTTCTTCTGTGATTAGTTTGGCCTTTTTGTTTGAACCCTTCAAGCCTAGTAACTTTTGATGCTGTTACATTTGTCGTTGGTGGTGAGTGTGGTGGCGGTATCGTTGTTGTTAGTGATGATGCTAATATTTGTTGCAAGTGGTGGAATCGACAATTTATTTTTGTAAAATAAACGAATGAAATAGATAAATTGTAACACAGCTGAGCAGTTGTACGTGTATCCTATGACCATGAACCCATATCCTGCTGAATCTATAGCTCTGATTGTCACAGAAAAAGGAAAACTTCGTTAATCTATAGGTCATGTCACATATCTGTAGACAAAAGATAGAGAAGCGGATATAGCAGACCAAGAAATGTGCAGTCTGGTCATGGTCAACAACCTACTTGAAAATATGTATCCATAGCAATACACTAACCGGACGTTGCAAATAGCGCGATAAGTATTTGCTTCCCATCAATGAAGGGGTTATAATTTTGTATCATTAATTAACTTTAAGCCGATTAACACCTTGACGTGGGGTATTTCATTTTGTTATGATTTTCTTTTCGTACAATAAGGAATGTATTTTCCCTCATCCTATGACACTATTGAACTCCAAAAGTAACGAAACTGGCATTAAAACGAGGATATATCAAACAGCACCTATATCATTGTTACGATCAGCAAGTGTCAACAAAGAGCAAGTGAGGCACCCCAGACTGTTTGTTTGTAAACTGTGTTGACATCATTGTCACCTGTCCATGCTTTTCCAGAGTTTCTCTTACCAGTACTTCGCACAATACTCTTTCTTAGCTACTGCCTGCTTCCTCCCATAATTTTCGATCAAACAAAGGTGACGGAGGAATGAATCTTGTTGCCATGATAATCATCAGTCATCGGAAAGAAATTGATCGAGCTGGGAATTTGAACCAGCGACCCCTGATTTCCAGATCTGTAAGGGAGCAATGGCGACATTAATTGAAGAATTGACAAAAAGCATATCTGCACTAGTGCCAGACTCAGATTTATAGGTATAAATTGATACAATTCACGAAGAAAATGGATATTTAAGCTGTGGTTTGATTGATATACATAAAAAGCACACAAAAGTGTTTCTTTCTTTTTTAACACATGCAATTTGCAAAGGCATGTTTTGGTGTGACAATGAATTAAGCGGTCATATTTAAATATAAACGGTCATGACGTCATATATGATCTCATGAGGATGGAGGGAATTCGTGATTGCAAAACGACCATCCCATCGCCTAAACGTAAACATGCATCCTTACACCCTTGTTTTGCACATAACCGTCAGATTTCTACATACATGTACTTGCAGGAAAAACTATATCTTGTAATATTTATCATTCTTTTTACATGAGTTTTATTTAAGTCAAAAGACCAAATAGGTCCCATTACCAGCAGATTTTTAACAGTGGCTTGGGAGTCTGCAATTAATACTGCAGCAATATAATGACATTTTGAAAAATAGTTTCAACAAAGCCTTACGCCATAATAGATGTTAATGACACATCAAGACGTTAATCTTTTACAGACAAATTATTTTCTGATTGAAATACATTCTTTTAAAGTCTTTCTGTAGAGTAAATAAGGTGAAAATATTGCCGAATATGTAAAATGCATATTGATGCGTGCAGTTACCACTTGAGGTTATTGGTGTGATTGTGTTTCTGCATGTAGCGTGAATATCAATGTGTAGAGTTCGATGACGCATTCAATAATGAAATGTCTACTGCTTTGAAGCGGAAAAATTGCAAAGACTGGCTACAAAGAGAATCATGTTTCTTGATTTTTCTTAAAGAAAATGAAAAACTGTGAGTGTGAATCATGTTAACGGGGTTTGGAAAGGCCGGTTTCCTTGCAGGTTTAAAATCTATTTCAACCAATCAGGGAGCTTAGCTTGACGTTCATAATTTGACATTACTGACTATCATATTGAGCAGTTAGAGTCTCGGGATGACCTTAGATTGGGGTTAAGTACTTCTGAAACTCAAAAGAACACAAACATGGACATTTTCTGTGCTTAGATTATAAAATAATTACGTTACTTTATTTTCAATACTTATTGCACTATTGACGACTAGGTAAGGTCGTGTGGCCACAATACAAGGCATCTGTATGTTTTACATAAGCTCGATATGGTTTGATTCTTCAGCAACAAAAAAAAAAGGTTTTGGTTGGTTTAATATGGTTTGACTCTCCTTAAGCAAAGATAGTAGTTTGTCACAAAAAGTTTTACAAAAACACATTATCATTTAGGAGCGACAATATGAAAATGGAATATGCCAATGGTTGATATTGGCTCAATATAGTTTGTTTTCAGTTCGAATATGTCTTAAATTTCGTTTGACAAAGAGTTCTGTCTGTCGTTTCTTACAGAGAAACATCATATTACATTACATAATTATGTTGTCAAAAGCTAAATAGAAAAATAAGCACAAGTCCCTGGCAGTGTTCTTATTTTCTCTCGCGACTTTTAATGTGTTAAACATCACTCTACAAGGACAGCCAGCGGTGGCAAACTGCTTCCCTAATATTCACCTCCATACATTAATATTCATTGCTTAATGCGCCGTAAAAATAGTCCCGTTGATATTCATAATTGCTTGAATTAGTAAATCGCCGGGCGTGAAAATGCGATACGTATGTAGTACAATAAAATGACAATATCTCTACGCGTTGCCTTTGACTCTTTCGCTGTCCAAAGAGTAAATACGACTTTTACCATGTTACAAAAGTTGATTCCCGTTACAACTGACGATGGTTTTGGTCTCAAGTTAGGATCAGGTAGACTGTGCGGTAGATCTCAGATCCGACTATTTATACTGCACAACCTGATCATGATCTACGCACTCAGCAAAATTTATTTGATTAACCATTTGCAGTGAAAAAGTTATAAAAAATTTCTTTGCAAAAACCCCAGAACTGTTCCGGATTCAGCATCATTTTAGAATCTATATTTTTTTCCGGAAGTGACAATTTGATAGTGACCAACAGCCAAAAGACATGGTTACTTCAAAGGCAATTGCAATTGAAATTATTTACAGGAATTAGTCTATATAGTCTTCCACTAATAAAATGTTGGTAACTATCTGAAATGCTGAATTTCGATAAAACGTGTGTTTCAATTTGTATAAGCTTACTATATGTTGAGAACTGGCTGGTCGTGTTGATTGGTCTGTTTACTGTTACTCACATCTGTCCAATTGAGAGATTTTGTTTTCCTTTGAGAAGAGTTTACACCAAGATCACTTGCATATCTGTGCGGTCTGATCTTGGCCAACATACTTAGATACTCATTTGATTCTTTTTGCTTTATGAGTTCATGTCGCACAGTCGATACATGGATCCTAACTACAGGTATACTAGGTCGAGCCTTTTTGTTGGTTCTTTTTTTGTAAGTCCTCTAAACTAGGAGAGACGAAATTCGTTTCCCTGCTCGAAAAAAGCTCTCTTTAACTCATTACCAAACGGCAAAATTTTAGGCTTCTCCAAATCGAAAGCATTTGCAGGCGACAAAATAAAAGTGATTTGAAATTTGAAATTAGTTTTGTAAAAGATAGAAAACATTGTGGAAAAAGGAGAAAATGCTGATTACCAGCATTTTCTCCTTTTCCCACAATGTTTTCTATAGGCTTCTATCTCGGGGGGGGGGGGTCAAAAGTATGGATTGTGTGGTAATGGGTTAAAAAGTGAAGAAAGCATTTGTGAAATAGTATTTCAGTCTCGTCAAGGCGGCCGGTACAGAAAATCAGCAGCAACCGGGCAGTTGTCGAGGTCTTCAGGTATCATCTTTTCGTTTGTCACTTTGACTGCTCTACAGGTTATAACACTCTAACACTTTACAAAACGACAATGTTTCAACTTGTTCAAACTGACGACATATCTAATGAGGCTGAAATGGTAGAAACTGTCTTTGTCAGGGCAATAAAGCATCGTGAGAAAAGGAGGATGTGCAGGTTAGCAGTAGGTCCTTTTTTTCCAAAATGACTTCAAAAGTTGCTTTCATCGCAAACTCAGAAATTTTTTCAGTTGCGGGTATAAGGGAATCTTCCGCACAAAAAACAAATTTTCTGTATTCAAAATACATCAGTGTATGTCAAAAATTGACAATCTAGAGTGAATAAAGCCTTACAAGGTTTAAATATTGTTAAGTAAACATTGATAACAGATATTTATTTTGATGAATTTATTTCAATTTTCGTAGTGTGTTTTTTTCATTGGTATAACATTTGTTGATTGATTTAAACAGACAGCTCGCCATAATAACTTCACTATATGACTTTCGCAATCCCCTGGCCTGGGATTCATTCGAAATTTAACCTTAACAGGGGCTGTTCAAATATTTATGATTTCATTTAACCCATTACCACACAATCCCTACTTTTGACGCCCCTGAGAAAGAGGCCTTTTGAAAACACTGTGGGAAAAGGAGAAAATGCTGGTAACCAGCATTTTCTCCTTTTCCCACAGTGTTTTCTACCCTTCCCAGAACAAATTTCAATTTTTCAGTCATCTTTATTTTGTCGTCTGCAAAGGCTTTCGATTTGGACCAGTCTAAAATTTTCTCGTGCTGACAAAATATGATTCATCACTGAATTAGGCAAAGCGACAAGTAGCAAATCATCAATAAGAATAAGAGACAGAATAAGAGGAGAATATTTTTCAATGGTATTCCCCATATGGAGTACGTAGCCTCTCATATGGTCTGCAACATGCGGAAGGGCTTTTGGACATTTGCGTAAAGCGTCGTCTCCGATCAGCTTTCGCAGTTCGTGCAGGCTGATCTGAGACGGAACTTTACGTCAACATTTGTTTTTGAACTACAGTTGACTTGAGTGAAATAAAAATTCCCACACGATCGGAAAGTATCGTCTCGGATCAGCCTGCGCTGATTACGGAGGCTGACCTGAGACGGTACTTTCCTCAAATGTCCAAAATGCCTCTTTTGACGCGTCACAGGCCACACTTTGGACACAGAGTTTCGCAAAGACTTGTGGAAATGTCACTAGATCAGAAACATGCGCGTCGATTATATGGATTTATAATCAAATCAGTGCGATGACGTCATATCTGATTTAAAATTGCTCCTTTTAGCATTTAACCGTAAAGTTTCTTTAATGTTGCATAAAAACCTGTATGGTTAAATGCAGAGGAAAGGAGCAATCAGGTATGACCTCAGTCTGATTACGAATCCGCACAATAGACTGATATTTGTACACTCCCAAGTTGAGCGCTCTTTTATCAACGTGGGGATGTGGCTCAGTGGTAGAGCGTTCGCTTTGCATGTGAAAGGCCCCGGGTTCGATCCCCGGCATCTCCAGATTTTTTTTTTATGACCCATAGCAGATATGCCTAGAGCAAAAGCACGGAGGGACCTTAATCCTACAAAGCCATCACCAATTGGAAAGAAAAATAAATATAAATGTGCGTATTTATTGGTGTTTTTCCAGAAGTTTGCTTTTTTGACAAAAAAGATAAATAGATAACGTTAAACTGCTGAGTAAATTGAGCGTAAGTTTATTTAATTCTCAAAATAGGAGCCTTTCAGAGTTCTTTTTGGCGGGGAAAATCTCATGGTATCTGACGGTGTAGATCCAACACCAGACTGCACGTTATTATTATACTTTTCACACTGCTGAATATTATTTCGACGACATCCGCCATGGGCGGTTTCTCGTTTTGCTAAAATAGTTTCACATGTGTATAAATAAGTGTTACATACATGTATGTATAAGATGTTTTATAAAAGAAAAAATCCTATTGATAGTCTTTATTTAACGTGGATGTTTGAGAAATGGTAGAATTTTTCAAGATAGATAGATAAATAGACAATAGATAGATAGATAGATAGATAGATAGAAAAAAAGGTGTTTTATGCCACTGTCACAAATATTCAGTCCAACCATGGCTACAGCTTATTTATCTATGTAAATCCTGTGCTTTCAACAAGATTCGAGCCTGTGGCCCCCAGGTTAAGAATCATACACTCTACTACTGGACCACACTGGACCCTACCACTGCCTCGGAAAAAGGATCACATGGCCAACTTTATCATGCAAATCAAACCCGGTAACTGTTATTTGACCGCTATGTAAGCCAATTAAATTATAAGAGTTTGATCCCTTTTGGCCGTGAAATCGATCACATATGGATTGATATATTGACTGGCGATCTCTGCAAACCCTTTGCACTTATAACCCGAATTTCGCGCTTCGAGTGTAGAGGGTGTCAATTTATTGGAAAATAACTCTGCGGGATATCTGGGATTGTAAATTACTGGGGTACCAAAATTTGTAGGATTTGTTTTCCCTTCAGGTCTTGCAATTTGATCTACCTCAAATTTTACCGAAAGCACGCGTTTGAAAAATTATGGTCAGCTATAGAAATGCTTTTGACCGGCATTTGCTCTTTTTCAAGCAATGTTGTCATGCCTTAATTGATACAAATTGAATAATTTGAGCCATATTTATTGTGTTGTCTACAACTGCTTTAAATATTGGGACAGTCATACATTACCAGTTCCTGAAGAGTTAAAAAAGAAAAAAGAAAAATATCAGCAGTACAAGTTTCTTATGATGAGACTAAAGCCGGGGGAGGAGCGCGACACGAACGCTCGAAATGTAACAGCACATATGTTTACTGCATCTTTGGAGTTTTATCTCTGATTTTTTCATCATAATTTTGAATTCAATCTCTGATATTTTTTATTGATTTATCAACAAAAATGGTACAATAGTAAAAATACTTCGGTTGGATATATTTCTGAATAGATAATTTATAGCTAACAAAGTTAAGGATATTATGAAGAGGCTTCTCTTGTTACAATGTTTTTGAAAATATTAATCTCCAACCTGTTGCATAGAGCTATTACATAGTCAACAGATGGCATTTTATTGTAATTGTTTTGCATAGCATCGTCACAAATACATGTACGTACATGTATATTAGGCTGGGGAGAGTGTGGTGGTATATCAGACCACACAGGTATTGTCTGATTTATCATAAACAAAACAGCCGAATACAAATTATATTTTTTAACCTTTATGTTCAATAGGTCAGTTCTTTTTAAAATAATTTCGTCATTTTTTAGAAGAAGTCAGTGGTTTTGTGAGCGCACGGTAAACATAAATCAGCCTGCACAATATTGTTGGAAAATCAAAATTATCTTCAGGGAAGTCAGAAAGCTTATTTATTGTTCTTTAATATGGCGTAGTTTTCAGTCATTTAGAAAATACATTTTAAGCCCATTTTACACCTTTTTAAAGCAACTATCGTATTTTCTTTCTTTTTCCCTGATCGTTTGCATTGTGCCGGAGTTCTCCGATGATGACCGAGTCTCACTGTTAGATAAGACGCCTATCGGGTATCTTGATAGGTGTTACGTAATGGTATACATTGATACATTTATACGTGGTAATCGGAAAGAAAGTACATGTATCAGGAAAAAATCAGACTTCTTTAGGGAGAGGAAGTATATAAGCTTTGATGCTTTCGTTTCAGTCCTTTTTCGCAGTACATGCTGTTGTAAATTAATGATGTTAGTATATTGAATAAATTAAAACTAAATGTTTAAACTAAGATCATAATTTTTTTACGAGATTATTTATAAGGATTTAAAGTCAAGTTTAACAAGATCTTGTATAAGGAAGTCCAATTTGCCGCCTTCTCTCTTTAGCTCTTTACCTGCAAATGTGTCATGATTAATGCATTTTCAAAAGTATTTTATGGCGACAGCTCACATATTCAAATTTCCTCGCTATTTTCAATCTGATCACATGTATTTTCTCCCTCTCATGTGTTTTCAAAAGTCAATAATTTAAAACCTTTTCCCAAATGGAGAACTTTTTGACTTCACCAAGTAAGAAAAAAAAGCAATTTCAGAAAATAAATCAAATGTAGCTAAATTGATATTCTTCACTTTAAAAGAGTAGAAAACATTGTAGGAAAAGGAATCAATACTGGATATTGGTATTTATCCTTTTCTCACAATGTTTTCAAAAGGTTTTATGCAGGACCGTTGAAATTCGGGAGTAAGCTGTACGGGTCACATCAATACTCTCAAAACGCAAATTGTTTTCTGCTGATTTCAGTCACATATTGATATTGATACGTCAATTTTTTTAAGCCAAAAGAATTTCGACACATAAAATAAAACCGATTCTGCCCAGGATCAGACTGCTTGTTTTTTACAGTTTGTTACTGGTCTATTGACTGCATAATTATTATAATGATCCAATAGTACAACAAATTCAATCTTCTTTAGAAATAAAGAAAAAAAAAAAAAAAAAAAAAAAAAGAAAAAAAGAAATAAAAATGCAATTTAAAGAAATTTATGCTAACTAAATTGAAATTATTTTCCAAAAAGAATTAAAAAAGACGATACTGGGAAAATAATGGTTTTTACAAATCTCTTAAAAGTTTTCACTGATGCAAATAATATACACGTACATGTATAAAAATGATAAATACAATCATTATATATTTGGACAATGTGTAAAAACAGGATCCAGGTTTAACAAAACAATACAGACGAGGTTATCATGTCATCAGTTCTTATCTTCCCTTTATCCGTTGCTAAATCTTTTCACCCGGTCTTAAAATCTCACTTTGCTCGATACTGCATTTTTCATACAAAAATTAACGATAGTGTCGTTTTTAAACTAAAATGGACGCAAGATCTCAATTTCACAAATGTAAACAAATACTTTGATCATAATCATAACAAAACATAGAATACTTCAAGACGTTATAGATTTTTTGCTTGCAATTCATTTTTATGTTATTTAGCATCAAAAACGGCGCAAGAGCAAATTTCTTAAACCTTTATATAGAAATAAGAAGGAGAATGGGTCAGTAACTTTAAATCAAAATGGACGCAACTTCCCATTTTGCTACAGGAATTAAAATTATATTGAAGTAAAGTAGAGATATTACAGAATACTTCACGACGTTATAGATTTTAATTATTTTAGAAGAAAAATGTGTTTTAGTCGATCAAAAAATTTTCCCTTCTGAATCCTATATGACAGGCCGTTATCGGAAATCCTTTTGGACCAGATAATCGATAAGTTCCAAGGAGAGTAACTCTTGCTCGACCTGCAGCTGAAAGTTGGGGATGAAATAAAATTTCTGTCCTCAAATCTGCAAAGTTTTCTAAAACCGTTCAAGTAGCAAGATATATTAACCCTTTACCATTCATTCTCCAGTCAAAAGACCTAGACAGGGAAGACTTTTGAAAACATTGCGGGAAAAGGAGAAAATGCTGGTTACGAGCATTTTCTCCATTTCCCGCAATTTTTTCCAACCTTCAACAGACAAATCCCAAAGGTTAAGTCAAATTGTATTTGCAGTTTGAAAATACTTTCAATATAGACGAGTCTAATTTCGTTTGCTAAAATTTTGAATAAAAAAGTCAATACTTGGTTTTTGCATACATAACAAACTTTGACTCTAATGTATAGGGTGAAAAGCCTCTCCATGGCCTTTCAGAGGCGTCTAGGTCGATCGGGTAGGCGGAGAAGTTGTATTTATGTGAACTGAAATTAATTCATATAGATTTTTTAAACTCTTTTTTCCAAAAGAAAAAAAAAAAACTTTAAAAAGTCCGTATCAAAAGCAGGCATTTTGCGCTCTGTACCTTCAAAACTCAATTCATGGTATTTGTCTTAGAACAGGTAGAATGCCTTGTGAAAGAAATAGAATTAATGCTGGTTACGAGCTTTTTCCCCCTCTCTTACGATGTTTTTAAAATCTATCCCTCTGCGTCGTTAAACCATGGGGAGGTCTAGTAAAGGTTGACGCTATTCTAAATTTTACCGCAAATATAACTCCGACCCTTTACCCCAAACTCTGACTGTTCCTCTACTTTGTTTCACTATATATCATTGAATAACTTACAATTCGAAAACAATATGAAAATCAACAATTTATGTAGAGCTTGCATCCCCATAAGTCTTATCTTCGATTCTTACTCTGACATTTTCTTTCTTTCTTTCCTTTTTTTTCTTCTTCTTTCTTTTTTTGGAAGGATTAATCCAGGTTAGTGAGACAGAGTTCATTCCTCACTCACCACTGTATAGTGTCAACAGTTTTTATTTGAGAAAGCAGTCATTGCTTCGGAAAGAATCTGCGAGTCGTTCTGGGAAAGAAAAAAAATCCAGGAAAACATGGATAGATAAGTGACTGTCCCGATATAAGTGTCACAATATTGGTAGCGGCGTTAAACACATCTCACGTAGTTTTCCCAAACAACAAATTTTGGACTCTTCCAAACTCAAAGAGTTTTCAGACGACAATTTTAAATTTAATGAAAATGGCAGAAAGTTCTCCAAATGGGTGGAAAACACTGTGGGAAAAGGAGAAATTGTTCGTTACGAGCAATTTCCCCTTTTTTTCCCACAGTGTTTTCAAAAGACTTGTACTACATACACGTAAAAACAAGGGCTTGTTTGGAAAAGGGTTAATGAAGGTTTTTGATCAACATCAGTAAATGCTTTGTGCTTGCAAAAAAAACGAATTGTTAATAAGACCGCTGAGGTTATTTCCCTTTGAATGAAATGAAACATGGCGTTAAGGCTGTTTGAGTTGCCTACCTTTATATACTTAAGTTCATGTAAGCTAATATCCCTTGCTTATCCAAACAAGAACTCAATGCACTTTGCGGACAGTACCGATCAAAATCAGACTGCTAGGATCGCGCAGTTTTATCTGAATCTACACTGTAGTTGCCGTGAGACTTTTCTGACATAGAAGGAGTGTGAAATCGCGATATTTATATTTTGCGGTAAACCGTTGTTCATTTTTTAACTCTTTACCGCACAACAACAAATTTTAGACTCTTCCAAACTCAAAGAGTTTGCAGACGACAATTTCAAATTTGAAACGCCGTAACGCCATATTTCATTTCATTCACAGGGAAATAACCTCTGATGAAATTCATCTTTGATGGAGTAAAAACATTGTGGGAAAAGGAGAAAATGCTGGTTACCAGCATTTTCTCCTTTTCCCACAATGTTTTCAAAAGGCTTTTCCTACAGGGTGGTTAAAACTCGTGATTGTGTGGTAAAGAGTTAAGCATGTTAAGGATTGAGTACTTCCTCAATGCTAAAGTCAGATGATTTCCATCTCTAACCCTCTAGCTTTTTTCTTTTATTCACAACGAAACGCCTGTTTCATAAAGAATTCCTCCAAATGAATTAGGAGCAGTTTTATTTAAACTCGACCTTTCTTCACAGTTCGACATAATCAGTGATGGACAATACCCCTTGGAAGCAGAATTGAAGTGCAAGGGTGCTAATGGATAACAGAGTAAATAGACAAATCAAACTCAGATGTTTCGTACTAGGACAATTCTAAGGGACGAATGGTATCCAGGGCCCGTATTCACCGACCATTCTTGAGAATATTCTTGGTCTTATTCTCCAAGGTGTTCTACACTTGTAAGTAACACAACTTCTGATTGGTTAAACCGAATGGTTTAGCCAATCAGAAGTTGTGTTACTTACAAATGTAGAAAATTATGGAGAATAAGACAAAGAATGTTCTTAAGAATGGTTGGTGAATACGGCCCCAGGACTAGTCGTAGCAAGGGCAATTGGTACCCAGAACAGCAATACCGTTAGAGGGCTATTGGAATCCGAAGTACATGCTTTGCTTGAATCAATTAGAATCAGACTATGGAAAAGGATAAAAAAAATCTAATTCAAAGAGTGTTCATTTGTTTTCACAATATCTGTAAGAGGTGCAAAGAACTCGCCTAAGCGAGAGAAAGAAAACACACAGACAAAAGTCTGAAGGAATGAAAATCATCTGATTTGACTGACACCAAAACGTTAAAAAGCAGCAGTTCATGTCATAAGTGTTCTCCGAAATGGCCACTAAAGGAACCAAAAAACAACTGTATTCACATGTACGTTGATTGAACGCAGAACTTTGTCTAGCTCTTTCAGAGCAAAATTTAAAAGAAACCCCGCGTCTAATGCAGCGTTGTTTTGTGCTTCATCTATACCATCTGCAAAACTCTATGTACATTTTGAGGAAAAAGTGCCTCTAATAAATGACGTGGCTGGCATCAATTATAAAGTTCCTTTCGTCCAAAAATAGGCATGAGAGAAAAAAGACTGTAATTAGTCCTTTCCAGAACGCTTTTCACCGCAAAATAATCTGCTGTGGCTGATTTATAGGCAACACTTTAGCAGACGAAATCAGCTTCGATTTAGACTTTTTCTCCTATAGACTATTTTTTTTTGTCTTTGGAAAACATTGCAATTTATCCTTTCATCACAATATTTTCTCATGTATACTAAGCCTTGCTTCACATAAAGTGACCATATTTCACTGGACCGTTTTAGAAGGTGCCCGCTGTAAGTTATGTTCATTTGTTTTTTTAGAGGCAATAAGTCAAAATTGTTTGGGTACTGAAGGTGTTATACGACTGCTTCGTTTTACTGCATTGAAAATAATACATTGCTACAAGAATGAAAATCACAATCTTTTACCCATTTGCTGTGCTTTTACTGACAAGCCAAGGGCATTACTGCTTGTTTTTACCAAATACATGCCCAGCGACCCACACAAAAGAATGATACTTTAACTAATTGCTTTTTTCGCTATTCCATACCAACCATAAATACCCTTGACAAACCATCCAAAAGTGAAACCTGAAAATCCCTTTCTAGCTGTTGAAGACAAAGATCCACAACACGCGAAAAGGGACATTCTGATATTTACGTAAAGTGTCGTCTCGGATAAGCCTGCGCAGTCTGCTTATGAAAACTTTCAAAGGAAAGGCTAGAAAATACTCGTAAGTTAATGAAAACAGAAATATACTACTCAAACTTTGATAGGGATCACTTACATATTTCTGTTTGGGTTTATAAGTTACAACAGCTTTGCATAAACTTTTTACCATGCTGTAAAACTCTAGATTTGTCCAAGTTGAAAGCATTTACTGACCAAAAACTAAATGCAACGTGCATTATGTCGTCTGTAATAGGGTAGAAAACATTGTTGAAAAAGGAGAAAATGCTGGTATCCAGCATTTTCTCCTTTTCCAACAATTTTCCAGAAGCTTCTTTCTCAGTGTCTTTAACAGTCGGCATTGTGAGGTAAAGGCTTAAAGATCCATTTCCACTGGTCATTTTATTGCTCAGTGTGGCAATGTAACTTGTTGTAAAATCATACATGATACATGCCACATATACATTTAGAGTGAATCTTTTAGGGTGATCTCTAGCAAATTTTGAGTAGTATATATTAAGAACATCTCTGTTGTTTTTTTTCAGGTCGACAGACCGAGCCCCAGGTAGCTCAGCGGTAGCGTACAGGACTTGAGAACTGGTTCTATTCCCGGCTTGGTCACAATTTCTTTCCGACAATTGACGATAGTCCTTGCGAAAGGATTCATTCCTCTCTGACCGCTGACCATTTTTTCGACTATGGTGAATAGATACACTAGCGATACACACGATATAAGTGAAATATAAGTGAAATAATGTTGAAAACCGCGGTAAACACCATACAATCGATCCTTCATGACAAGGGGCTGAGCGGAAAGCAATGGGCATTTAATCTCTTGGGGGTCTTATAAATCTAAAACAATTAAATAAACGGGGTAAAATATTTGACTGTAATCTCGTAATTCCGAGAACCAATCAAGGGAGCGCGTGCAAATGACACGTGCTTGAAAACGGAAATACAATTTGAAACAGGAGAAAGAGAAATGCTCTATTGACCCTTTACTCCATAGATACTCTTTTCTAGGCATTGCTTGTGGGAGCCTTTGGAAAACATTGTGGCACAAGGTGAAATTGCTCGTGACGAGCAATTTCACCTTTTGTCACAATGTTTTCTATGCTATCAAAAGGTGTCATATACACATAAGAAACAGCTTCATTCTTAATGCTGTTATTTAGGGTCAATCAGAGATACCATAGAAATGCCTCATGGCGGGTAAAGGGTTAAAAGGGAGCTTAATGCAACTGCCAAAATATATCAACCCAGATCAGCCTGTACAATACGCGCAGGCTGGCCTGAGCCTAAACCTTTCCCTATAGGACAATTTATTGTACGTCCAAGGAACAGTCTATCTCACGATTTGACTGGTTTTTGAAAAATTCATAAGTATGTAATACTTTG
This sequence comes from Tridacna crocea, assembly GCA_943736015.1. NCBI lineage: Eukaryota > Metazoa > Mollusca > Bivalvia > Cardiida > Cardiidae > Tridacna > Tridacna crocea. Next base: position 24,266,857 of record OX031060.1, read on the forward strand.
ACTGGTACCACGGATCACGAAGATGTATTAAGCCCCCTTTTGCCGGAGCATGGCTCAAATGTTTCGTCTTTTCTACGGCAATGTTCTAATCATTACAATGTCTTTTAGTTTACGAGTATTGTTTTCACTGAATTGGCGTTTGGCGACATTCACCAAATAACCAACGTTTTATAACTCATTACCGAACGACGAAATTTTAGACTTGACCAAATTGAAAAAAATTGCAAACGACAAAATAAATGTGATTCAAAATTTGAAATTTGTTTTGTGAAAGATAGAAAAATACTGTGGTGTCCCACATCTGTGGTCGTGAGGTAGAGCGTCGGCCTCATAACCTAAGGGTTCTGAGTTCGGTACCAGGGAGCGGGTGTCAACTTCGGGATTTTTCTTTTTTTGGCCCACACATTCGGCGCGAGTACTGGTGTAGTTCCCAGGAAGCAGAATCGAAAGAGATTAGTATAAGTTGTAAGAACTTGTTTCTCAATCGATGTAAAATAAATATGTTTAAACTAAAACATTGTGGGAAAAGGAGAAAATGATGGTTACCAGCATTTTCTCCTTTTCCCACAATGTTTTCGAAAGGCTCCTGTCTCAATCGTCAAAAGTAGGGATTGCGTGGTAATGGATTAACAACCCTTACGAAGACAGGAAATCTTTTGAAAAATATTGTACGAAAAGGAGAAAATACTGTTAACTAGCATTTTCTCCTTTTTCCACAACATTTTACAAGTCTCCTTCTTCGAGGTTTAAAGTAGAAACAGTGCGTCAAAGGTAAATAAAGATAATCAATCTTTAAAGCGCCTTTCACAGCTAAGTTGTTTTTGTGATCAGTGTAGATCAAGATCAGACTAAACAAATCGTGCAGCCTGATCTTTGATCTGCATTGTCCGCTTATCATGTACCTTTTTTTTTTTCTTTTTCATTAACTCTTGATGATGAGACTAAATTAATAAATATCATAATGAAAATTTAAAAAGAAAAAAAAATAAAACCGTAAATCTTATACGTAAAGAACAAAAGAATATTTTGAAATAATGGAAAAGAAAAAAGAAAATGACATGAAAGACTGTTTCTCAGCCATCAAAAAACCTGTTTTACGTGTACGACGAGCAATTTCAGCCTATTATTTGGCAAAAAGGTTCAATTTTGTTAAATATAACGTTATTACTTTTCGTTTTATCATCGTTTTACTGGTTTTAAATGGAGATTAACGATGCAAAACGTTTACCTTTCTTCTTGCGTATCGCTGACTCTGATCTGCTTTAAATACAAAGAGACAGTAACTATAGATTAAGATCAGCCGGTATGTCCGTATAGTCTGATCTTGATAAATTACTACAGATACACAAATACATGTAATTATTTAATCGTTACCATATCTAATGATGGTCGAGTAGCAGTAACTAACATCGATTATTTCCAATGTATTTCTTTCTTTTCTGTTTTATTTAACTCTTTACCAAACGACAAACTGATTTTAGAATGGTCCAAATTGAAAGCATTTGCAGACAACAAAATTAATGTGACTCTAAAGTCGAAATTTGTTCTGGGAGGGTAGAAAACATCGTAGGAAAAGGAGAAAATGCTGGTTACCAGCATTTTCTCCTTGTCCAACGATGTTTTCAAGAGCGTTCTTTTTCTGAACCGTGAAGACCGGGGATTGTATGGGAGAGAGTTAAGGGAACAAAAGTAAAATAGTTTCAGTAAACGCTTTCATAGCTTTGAAATAGGTTAAAAAATGTTACAGTGTATCCTCATCACAAATCTCTCCGTCTATTCATCTCTTTGATTCTCTCGCCACCATAGGCGAAAAAATAAGTTTCAGTCGCACATAGCATAGATCAATATCAGACTGCCCCAAAGATGCAATCTGATCTGAATCTATGCTGTCTGCATAGTTACTCAATCCTATGATATAAAGACTATTTTCTGAGCTTGCTAGGGTTGCATCTCAACCTGTCAAAAAGGACTTGTTTATAGATTTCAGGCTGATCAATGCCGTCCACAAAAGCCCAGTTTTCGCCATTGGCACTGATGTGATAAAGGAGACTAGGGTTCGTTTCTGAACAGACGTATCCCTGTAAAAACCTGTATGCTCAGAATTCACATTTCTACAATGTGCTATGTAAAAACAATATAAGCAAAATTGAAAACGAAAAACACCCAGCTTACTAACAACGCTTACCCTACTAATTCAATGGAATGAAATATTCAAGTTAACACTTTACCACTAAATCCCTACTTTTGACGACCCTGGGAAAGAAGCCTTTAGAAAACATTGTGGGAAAAGGAGAAAATGCTGGTAACCAGCATTTTCTCCTTTTCCCACAATGTTTTCTACCCTTCACAAAATATATTTCAAGTTTTCAATCACTTTCATTTTGTCGTCTGCAAATGCTTTCGATTTGGACAAGTCTAAAATATTGTCGTTTGGTAAAGAGTTAATAAAAAAATGCTATTTTAAAGGTACATTTTAAGGAAAGATATCTCCATATCAGAGAGTGTAGATACAAGATCAGACTGCACGTTCTGTGCAATCTGATCTTGATCTGCACTGTCTGCAAAAGGTGAGTGAGTCGCGCTTAGCAGCTAAAGGGTTAAATTTCTCCCAGAATTAAAAGGAATGCAAATCGCGAAGTAGTATCAAGATGCGCACGCATCACTTACCACTGACTGGTTCTCGATATCGTTTTGAGGTTGGATGGGGTATTCAAATAAAAGCGACTTCACAGACATTAAAATCTTTATACCCGTCTGTCATCCGTAATTACAAGTGGAAAGATCTCGTTTCGAAAAATTGATTTAAATTGCAAATTCAACACCTGAGAGAACCATTTCTTTTGTGGTCGTTTTGATTTACGGCTTTGGTGACATTCGTGAATAGATCAGAAAAATATTTTTGTGGATGTTGTAAGTCTTAATTTTTTACATAACTAACTGTCACTGTCTGTCTGTCTGTCTGTCTGGCTCTCTCTCTCTCTCTCTCTCTCTCTCTCTCTCTCTCTCTCTCTCTCTCTCTCTCTGTCTGTCTGTCTATCTCTGTCTGTCTGTCTGTCTCTCTCTCTCTCAAATTGATTATTATTAGATACGATCTGTTTTAATGTCTTGAATTTCAATGTTTCTAGTTTTCCGCAAAATGCTTTGGAATGATACGAAAAATTAGAAACTACTAAGAAAAAAATCGGCAAACTACGCCTAGAAGGTGATGTTTAAGCAAATTCATCGATCCTTTAGTCCAATTGATAATTATTAGATACGATCTGTTTTAATGTCTTGAATTTCAATGTTTCTACTTTTCCCCAAGATGCTTTTGGAATGATACGAAAAATTAGAAACTACTACGAAAAAAATCGACAAACCACGCCTAGAAGGTTATGTTTAAGCCAATTAATTCACCGATCCTTTCGTCCTTTAAGTTTTTTTTTTTCCAAGCCACTATGTGCTTTCCCACAGTGATATTGCTAAAACATAGAATTCAAGGATGATACGTGTCCCTGCTGTCGAGAAATAATCCCCTCCCTAACAACCAATCAGTGATATCTTCGTGGTGAACAGTATTTGTACAGTGTTATCTTTCAGTTCAAATAGTGGATTATTGGACCTTTTAAATGTTCTATGTTGCTGATAAAATTATTCACACACTCAATTGTTTCCTTGATAACCAGGAGATTTGTCCTTATCCTGCTCTACCTGACTGTAAAATAATTCCTCGGACACTCTAGATCCGATCGGACTGCAGTCTGATATTTTTTAACACTCTCTGCCTTTCAAATTTTTTTCAGCAATATAACCCCCATCTAAACCATGTTAACTTTTCAAAATATATTTTAGTATTCACAAACAATATGATTTGGGAAGAATAAAAAGTAAAACGGGTTTACAGCGACGTCGACCCATCAAAAAGTGTTTCTTTATTTATATTAATTTTGATCGAAATCAATGGTTGGAATATGATCACTTTAGATAAGGATTTCAGCTTACCGCGAAACATGTTGTTTTATGCATTGAAAGCGGGTGAAGATCAGACAGCCGTTCAGTCTAATTTTCTTCTCATCTGCCTGTTCTTAATGAATTTGATGATCGTATACAATTCAGACTAATGTGAATCTTATTCATAGGGTACAAGACGGAAAAATAAACGTCGGTGTTTTTTGTTTCTTTTATTATATATATTTCTTAAATTAAAAAAAAATAGAAATTTGACGAGCACGGAAAAGGGGCAATGGCTTACTACTATCAATTGTCCCTTTGCCAACATGTTTATTCGTAGCCCAGTCGTATCAAGGGACGGGAATACTAGAATCTGTACAAAAATCTGTTTGCCTGTCGTGTTAAAATTGCAACATTCGGAGTTTTACTGTAGTCTAAAACATTTTATTCAATTCCAGTAGTCTTAGGGTTTAACCCAATACCAAACGACAATATTTTAGACTGGTCCAAATTGAAAGCATTTGCAGACGACAAAATAACAGTGACTGAAACTTTGAAATTTGTTTTGTGAAGGGTAGAAAACATTGTGGGAAAAGGAGAAAATGCTGGTTACCAGCATTTTCTCCTTTTCCCACAATGTTTTCTAAAGGCTTCTTTCTCAAGGGCGTCAAAAGTAGGGATTGTGCGGTAATGGGTTAAAGAAAAAAGATGGACGTATGGTACCTATGACAAGTGTATCAAATTAAACCAGCTTTTAATCACCGGTCACATCAGAAGCCACCTTTACAGGTTCAGATCAGACTCCATATGGAGTGCAACATGCGAAAAGGGTCATTCGGACATTTGCGTAAAATGTCGTCTCTGATCAGCGTGTGCAGTCCGCACAGGCTAATCTGAAACGACACTTTCCGATTTTATGTGATTTTCTGTTTTACGCAAGTCTACTGTAACACAAAATCTAATGTAATCGTAAAGTGCCGTCTCGGATTAGCCTGCGCGGACTGCGCAGGCTAATCCGGGACGACACTTTACGCAAATGTCCGAATGCACCTTTTCGTGTGTTGCACTTATATTATAACATTCAACAGAGCACCAGGGAAGCTTTATCCACCGTTTTCGCTGAATAGTTTTAACCCCTAGACTGCTAAGCCCGATTCATTAACCTTTTACGGACAATGTAGTTCAAGATCAGACTGCACAAAACGTGTCTACACAATCCAATTAGGAGCTTTTATTCTGTATGGATTAAAAGACAGACTGATTAGCTTAGGATTTTCTATAATGATTTTCTCAAGGTCTTGGACAATTTAAGATGAATGATATAGGCATTATCTTTTATAGTTTGTCTTGAAAAATATGAAAACTGTTTGAAAATCACAAAAAACTAATTTATGGTAAAATCTAGTGGTGAAAAAACATAAAATAAAAATTGACAAAAATATAGCATAATCACGGGAACCCTCGCTATAAAACAAGCTTGGCAATTCTTGCGAATTCTCCATTTCTTTAGCACTTATTCTGTAAATTTCAAGCGCTAGCCCAGCAAAATTGCGGAGATTACACCAAAATAATGGGAAAAAAGGCTACATTCAGTTGAAAGAAAAATTTATCTGTAGTTCTGCACGCTGTCTGATCCTTGGATGAAAGAGTAAAGACAAAGGCAACATCGACACTTACATTGCTATACAAGCCCAACTCACTGACCTTTTGCGGACAGTCGTGCAGTCTGATCTTGGATCTACACTATCCGATAAGGAGATATCGGTACCCCCTTCCCCCCCCCCCCCCAAAAAAAATAAAAACACCAAGCAAATTTTGCGTTTTTTTCCCCAGTCGGCTTGAAAATTACATTTTATTTATTTAGCAGAATAAGGGTTAAATCGGCAATTTGGATATTTTGCTTTTAAGACCGAAACTGTTTGTTTGGTTGTTGTGGGTCTCAGAAACCTATTTTTATGGACATAGTATTTTTTCAAGGACGCTGTGAGGTTGGGGTATCTTTTATCGTCAATTGTTCGAAATATCCCAAGTGTCATCCGTGTTTATTTTTCATTATCTTTTTCTCCAATTTCGAATTGTCCCCGGGGGCGGGGAGACATTTAATTAAACTTTTTTTACTTTACAATCACGTTTTCAAACGGTTCCTTAAGAAGAAAACCTTTGAAAACATTGAGGGTAAATTAGGAAATGCTTGCTACCAGCATTTTCTCCTTTTTCCACAATGTTTTCTTCCCTTCCATTGTGAAAAAAATCACATCATTTGAGCAATAGTTAATCTGTCGTTAGCGAAAGCATTCCACAAGGAAAATTCAGAATTTCGCGGCTGTTGGGTAAAGAGAAAGAGTATGACCACCAACGAGACTGGCTCGCCATCTAGTAGTTTTTTTTTTTTTAAGAATGATTTACACCGCTTTTAACAATATTTAAAGCCTGTCTCAGCTATAGAAATTAGAAATAGGGGAATCTTGGGTAGATTCCACTTAGGAGTGCCGATCATGTGAGAGTGTCGTTGAAAAAGGCACTGAGGGGCTCCAGTCGACAGTCATACGACTGAGATATTGTTGAAAGTAGCGTAAAAAAGCCTTTCAACCGCTTCACATTCTTCTCTCTAGATTTTACATATACTATATTTAATGCGTAGAAAAATACCCTACGTTTCAATAAAGAGAGAGATTTTCAAAATATATTGTGTTACGGGAGACCATTCTTTCATGCATGGCTTCGTCCCGATTTAAATACAGTTCCTAACAACTGCGTTTGGGAGATATCTCTTATGTCCAGTGGTTACGGTATTGATCTTTTAACTCTTTACCACACGAGAAAATTTTAGACTGGTCCAAAATGAAAGCATATGCAGACGACAAAATAAAGGTGACTGAAAAATTGAAATTTCTTCTAGGAAGGGCAGAAAACACTGTGGGAAAAGGAGAAAATGCTGGTTACCAGCATTTTCTCCTTTTCTCACAGTGTTTTCAAAAGTCTTCTTTCTCAGGGGCGTCAAAAGTAGGGATTGTGTGGTAATGGGTTAAAAGTCGAAAAAAGAGGATATTTTTTATCAGCATAGGTTCGAATCCCGCCAGACGTGGTTTGTATTTCAGCCATGCGTTTGTTCACTGTTTTTTTTTTTGTTACAGACTTTGTTCGTAAGATGAGGGCTCGTCCAGGATTGACCATTGAGCCATTAATCTCATTTGTTGTCCAAAAACGGACTTTCTGCCTAATAAGGCATTGAATCATCAATAAATGATGAATTTGAGGGGGAGGGGGGAGTTTACAGAATACCACTCCTTCATGCATGGCTTTGTCCCGATTTAAATACAATACCTAACAACTGTGTTAAGGTCCGTTTATAAAGAGCGCGAACGCGGTTTTTCGTCCTGGAATATTTTAGTCATTTGTAGAGGAACCGTTCAAATAGAGTGCGAACGCGAACGCGAACAAATATCTGTTCGCGCGAACGACCGCCTTGATTGCCCCAAGAGCGAATTTTCTGAGAAGGTCGCGCGGCTTTTTTGCTATCAACCAATCAGCATGCACTTTCCTTGCATCATTTCCACAAATAGAAACTTGTACGCCTGACCGTTCCTAGAAAAAGCTAGGCACCAGCATCAGTCTACTTTGCTTGTGAAGTTTGGAGAAAAATGGACAAGACAATGGACAAGACAGAAGCCATGATTCTTGAAATTGAGAAGAATTATGTACTGTATGACAAAGCAGACAAAGATTACAAAGATATTATGATCTATGATTTCCTCCATGTCTGACTCTACCCGCGTCATGATTCCAAATGACCATATCTTATCTCTCACAGCAAGAAAAAGACAAGCCGCCTCGAAAGCCGTCGACGGTTTTCCGCGTTCGGGTTCCTGCTCTATTTGAATGGCAAAACTGCTCAAAAGTCGCGTTCGCGTTCGTGTACGCGTTGGACGCGTTCGCGTTCGCGTTCGCGCTCTGTATAAACGGACCTTAAGGGAGATATCTCTTTAGCTCAGTGGTTATGGTATTGGTATTTTAAACCTCGAAACACGAGGGATAAAGGGAAAATAATGTCCGGTGACTTATGAAACTCTAGATTGCCAGCACCAGTTGAATAACCCTTATTTAAGTTACATGTCTTTCTAGAATATGACAGTTTCAGAATTTAGGAATCACGTGTAAATAAAAATGTATCTAAAACAAATGCTCTCGAGTTTGAACAATTAGATTTATTTCCCTCTGAATATCTTCTATTTGTGACAATTTGTAACAACAGTTTTCCTTCAAAATATTGGAATGACCAAACGGTAACGTTAGAGGAGTTTTGAAGTATCAATTATTTCAAACGACAAAATTTTAGACTTGTCCAAATTGAAAGCAATTGCAGACGACAAAATAAATGAGACTGAAAATTTGAAATTTGCTTTGTGAAGGGCAGAACACATTGTGAGAAAATGCTGGTAACAAATAAAATGTTTTCTAAAGGCTTCTATCTCAGTCTTCAAAAGTAGGGATTGTGTGGTAATGGGTAAATTGACATTCTAAGCGTTACTGAATAGAAGATTCCCCTTTCTAAGATGACCCTTGCTGCCGTGTTGTATCCACTTCATTTCCTTGTGCCACTTTAACACTTTATCTACTTTTGACGTTTATTTATCAACAGTTTCTTCTCAAAATGTCGTAAGGGTCCATCTGACAACGCCTGGGGAGTTTTGAAGTATCGACAATTTATAACTCAAGCAAGTTCATTATTAGCATTCTAAATGTTAACAAAACTGATTTAATGCTTTCTGGGTGAAACATTTAGGCTGTCTTCCTCTATTTTTTCAGATTCGTTATCTCTTTACCCATTTTTGATATGTTTCTGTTATCAGTTTTTTCTTTGGCTCTTTATCACACAATCCCGAGTTTGAGCGACGCCGACGAATAAGGCTTTTACAACCATTGTAGAAAGAGGAGAAAATTTTTGTAACCAGCATTTTCTCCTTTTCCTACAGTGTTTTCTTCTTTCTCAAAGACAAATATCATCATTTGAGTTACATATATTTTTTCGTCTGCAAAGGCTTTCAATTTGGTCGAGTCCAAAATTTTGTCGTTTAGTAAAGAGTTAAACTAACTTGGGTCCTAACGACAGTATCTGGGGAGTTTATAAGGCTTATAGCTTACCTTTGCAAGGTATCATGCATAAATAATTCCACAAAAAAAAACTTTGTTTAAGGCCAGGGTTAAACCCAGAACCTTTTAATTACTGATTCAACACCTTAACCACTGAGGCGCTTAGGACCACTCAGAGTTCTTTGGACACTACCTGATATAGACCAGGTCCTATAAACTTTACAGACTTTCTATTGGTTCTCATGTATTTTGTTTATCCCTTATAGCAAAGATTAAAATATTTCGATGGTGAGCTTGTTTATATAGACTAAAGGTCGCAACAAAGCCATAGCCCAAGCAATCAGACAAATATCGCTAAGTCGGCCCAAGTACATTAGTCAATTGGTCAATCTGTTTATCAACCTCCCCCACCCCAATATAGTTCACGTGTTATAAAAAAGCATAACGGAAGGTCCAAGCGAAAAAGCCTACGGCGTTTCTGAAGTATTTACAGTATGCAGTATATAACAACCAAATTAGCACCTTAATAATGAATAAGATTGATTTAATGTTTTCTGGTTGGTATATTTTGGTTATCTCCCCACCCCAATCCCCACCGTCCTCTCTCTCTCTCTCTCTCTCTCTCTCTCTACATATTCAAACGTTTCTCTCATATATCGGAGGATCCAAATGACAACACCTGAGGGAGTTTTGAAATGTTGACCGCGTCAAGATGTTTATCTTTCAAATAACCAAACGATATGGACCATATAAATTTCATTATTGAAGGGAGAACTATCCAGTTACTATTGTTACATATCATAAAGACAGCTATAACTGACCGAATAATAAGAATATTGAAAACTCATTATTGTACCTTACGAAACAAACGGCGAAAGACGATTTCAACAGCATTTAAATAAGATTTAATTAATTTGATTCAATATGAAATATTCGAGTGCCAGAAAAGCATTGTGGCTACGGGATAAATTACTGGTTTCGAGCAATTTCTCCCTTAGCTACAACGTTAACAAAACTGTTCTGCTTCATGACCCAGCAGAGCTTCAGTTGATAGACAAAGGTAAATAAAAGGTCGGTTTTATAGCTCTCGTTATAAATGGGTTCCTTATCTAACTCATTGTTATTTAAATACAATTTTGTATGTTACTGTAGCAAACATCCCTTGGCACAGGAAACGTTTGGAAGGGAACATGTAAAAATTGTCGGGCAAGAGTTTAAAACATACGCTCCTTATCTTACAAAGTTTCCCAGAACAGAACCTTCCCTTTCTTGTCAAATAGGTCTTCTTGTATCACTTGACTAAAAAAGGGATTAATTTTGAAATACCTGGATACGGGATAGTTTTAAAATGGCCGTATATGTGGTGAAGGTTGGTGGCAGTGTTAAAAATATACACTTGCTATGGGCCAAAGATGGCAGAACGGTGAAAGAAAACTGGACAAAAATGATATACTGAGGCTTTTAAATACATTTATCAATCCAACCAATCAATCAACTAGCTATTATTTATTCCCCCCCCCCCCCACCCTCTCTGTCTCTCTCTCTCCCTCCGAAACAGCCCAGTATCTGCCTTCTTAATCCTAATTTGTCACATTCATGTCAGACATTTGTGCATTTTTGCACGTTCATCGAATTACTGTCACCTGAAAGAAATATTTATTTAGTCTCAAATCCGTTTATCTTCATTATTTTCTTTTATTGTGAAATTTCTTTTTAAATGTGACACAATCAGTCACAGCTTTAGAGCAAGTTAACCTTTATCCTTAAGAGCGTCAACAGCGGAAGTTATGATTACGTTTTTTTTTTGAGCAGCGTAGTTCAAGACCAGATAACACAGAACTTCCTCACCGATCTTGATTTACGTTGCATTTTTTTTTTATTGTTCTGATCAGATAATCTCTTAACTTAAAATTTAGCAGGGATTGGGAAGGGGGGAGGGGTAATTCACTAGTTATTCTCAGGTAAAAATACCTTTCTTCATTCGTTGATGTCGTGGCCTAGAAGAATAACACATTCACCACCTCAGCAATGAAAACAAAGTTACCGTGCTTTGGAAGCTGTTAGAAGGAAAGTAAGCCGACCTAACCTTGTAATGGAAAAGGTTAACAAGTTCCTTGAAAAGTAAGGCCACGAAATTAACGGTCTCAATTAACCAAAAACAGAAATCGTGCTTAATAATTGAAATATTCTTTTGTCTGTCAGCTGGAGACCCAAATATTGGAATTTCTCAGTATGCTATGATTTGGCGCGTTAGAAATAGTAAAATCAGTTTAATTTTCAGTGAAGTCTTGAGTACTAAATCAGAGCTATATAATGCTATACGTGTATCGGTACACTCGTCAAGACTGTAAGGAGTATAGGTGTAGTTGCCTTCACTAAAAATGCACATGTGTACACTTTGCAGCAGCAACAATAACAACAACAAAATAAATCAAAATTGCCAAAAAAAAGTCACCAACTACCTTTTACAAACCAAATTGGACTTATAGTTAAAACACCTTTTTCTTTGGGGGAGGGGGAGAAACAGAGTTTCTTTTAAAGCTTTTTTTTAGTATTTTGACAATTAGATTTTTCTTTTTCTTTTTTCTTTAAATGATATTTAGGTTCTAAATTAAAAGAAAACAAGGCTTAAAACAAATAGGTGCCTCTCCTTATTTTCTAAGAAAATACAATTTAAGTTTGTGGATGGGACAGCAACTAATGGGTAAATGTAGGGTATGTCAAAGACAAAGACATTATATGAAATTAATTATCTCAATCATTTCCACAATTCAGCAGTGTCTATACGAAGCAAGTTTGTTTGTCATAATAAACCAATTTCTAACATACGAATGTATACCCATTACCAAACGATTTATTTTAGATTCTTCTAAATTTGACGCTTTTGCATACCTGGTATTTATGTATCAGTTCTTTGATGATCAGAAATCATTGTTCGAAAAAGAGCTCCTTTTCCTACATAAGGTTGTCACTAAAAGAAGTTACCGAAGCGGAGCGTTGGCTCCCAGCTGCAGTGCACTTGTTTTACTTCAGAACAATTATAGACTGTTAGATAGTTATAATCACTTTGTGCCACCTGCGTCATACATAGGAAACACATCGATCTTTGCCTTGTACATAATACGTGTACATGTTGTTTTTTTCTGTACTTCCCGCAGATGTTCTCAGCTTCCTTGATTTTATATAAATATAAGACACGTCGAATCAAATTTGCCAGCGAAACACTTAAACGTCTTACATCTTCGACTCAAAAGCGAGAGAGAGAGAGAGAGAGAGAGAGGGTCGAACGTTTTTTTTTTTCTATTGGTATTTTTTTCTGTTTGTCAAAAGAACTCAAGATTCAGTTGGTTGTTGAACGTTGTCTGCGCATGTCATATTCTTCGAAGATTTGACTGTCTTATATGATGCATCACTAGCCCCGAAAGCGGGCTGACTGTAATATTACGCTTTATAAAGTAGCAATGTAGAAAATGGCTTTTATCAATACGTTTGAGGAGAAATGAGGCCTGCTTTAGCTCCAGATTTCTCTAAACTGCTGATCATAGCTGAGTGAATTGCACGAGGTAGCGCTTTATTAAGTAAACGTTTATTTTAGTTTGAAATTCTACGTAACGGTTGTTGCGTAGGAAAGTGGTTCGGCTCTGTACCCAGGATGCCCAAATTAGATAGATGAGTATTTATAGAATGCCATCTAGCGGGAGATAATGGGTTGTTGAACAAATGATTTTTTTTTATCCAGTCACGTGATGTCCTGCCTGATACCATGCAGTACGAAGATACATTAAACCTCATTTTGCTAAAGCATGACTCAAATAAATGTGTTCACCAGACGACAAAATTTGAGCCTTGTCCAAATTGAGAGCACTTGCAGAAAACAAAATAAACGTGAATGAATATTTGAAATTTGTTTTGTGAAGAGTAGAAAACATTGTGGAAAAAGGAGAAAGTGCTGGTAACCAGCATTTTCTCCTTTTCCCACGATGTTTTCCAAAGGCTTCTTTCTCAGGGTCGTCAAAAGTAGGGATTATGTAGTAATGGGTTAAGCCTTTACCAGACGACAAAATCTTAGGCTTGTCCAAATTGAAAGCAATTGCAGGCGACAATGTTAGTGTAGCTCAAATGGTGCAAATTTTCATTGATAAGGTAGAAAACATTGTGGGAAAAGGAGAAAATGCTGGTAACCAGCATTTTCTCCTTTTCCCAAAATGGTTTCAAAAGGCTTATTTCCCAGGGTCGTTAAAGCTCCGATTTGTGTGGTAATTGGTTAAACCGAATCCTCTGATAATGGACCAGTCTAAAACTATGTCTAAAGCTATAATGGAGTATTTGTTAACAGTGACGCATAATCTTATCTGTAGAAAAAACTTGTGAATAAAACAAAAGATCACCAAATCTGTAGCAAAAAAAAAACTGATACATTGTTTCAAGTATTACATTGTACAAAGTTTGAATAGCTCATCAGATAGAATAGAAACAGCCTGTTTAGACACTTTACCCAGGGACATATAAGTTTTACCCTTTACCTGGGAAATAACTGACACGATATGCTTTCAAGGCTATGAGAAAAACTGCGAACAATGCATTTTTTATAAATATCTCCTTATCGGACAGTGTAGATGCAAGATCAGACTGCAGGTTTTGTGCAGTCTGATCTTGTCCTACACTGTCCGTCAAAGGTCAGTAAGTTGCGCTTAGTAGCCTAGGGTTTAAGTGTAAACATACATGTATTTATTTAAAATGAATCGAGAAACAAATTCTTACAACTATCTCATTATTCTCTAAGATCGCTTCCTGCAAAGAACCTTGGCACCGTAATGTGGGAATTTTCTTCATAGGCTGACCTCGCTCATTATTTGATTCGAACTCAGAACCTTTAGTGTGGTAGACCCACATTCTGACACAACATTTCTGTCACCTACAAAGGATGTATTGAAAGGATTTTCACTCGACAAATAAAGTGTTGTTGAAATCAGGAGAAATTGTCTTTGCTAGAGTTGGAAAAAATGGTGGAAAAATGAGAAAATGCTGATTAGCAGTATATTCTCCTTTTTTACAATGTTTTCAAAAGACTTATCTCCAAGAGTCGTGAAAACAATTGATTGTTCAGCAAAGAGATAGAATAAAACAAAGGATCGACTTTGCCCATTTACCTCCTGACCCAAACTGAGCACTTTCAGGTCTGAAAACATCACTATAGAGTTGCTTAAAACTTGAGATAAGTACTATGACAGCAGGTTTTAGTAAACCACTAGCTATATTTTGCCAGAATGTTTTACAAAAACTTAATTTTAAATTTATCAGTCCTCTTCAAGGAGGAAAATGAGTTGACGGTACAAAAAAACTCCACCCTGATACATTGTTTTCAGTGTTACATTGTGAAACAGTTTGAATGGAACATCAGATAGTATACAGGCGCATCGTCCATAGTCAGATACAATCTTAGATAGTTTGATAGAGTTTTGAAAATATTTCAAACAGGGACAAAACATGTCCCTCAACCCCTCAGGTGTTTTAATGGAGGTCACATCACACGCGACATCTCTAAATGGAAACTTTGTTTGTTTCTTTAGTGTTTAAGGAAGACATGTTTTTAATTTTGTTTAATATATCACTATAGACAGGTAACCAGCTGTCCTTTCTTAGTGCTGGAATACTCGTATACTTTCAAGCCTATAGCTGTTTCGCCACGGAAACAAACGGTCGCATTTATATTTAATTGACGGTAAATTGAGGCAAGTCAGGGTCTGTCTTCACCAACCGTTCTTGAGAACATTCACAGCCTTATTCGCCAAGATTTCCTAAATTTGAAAGTAACTTAGCGTTTGATTGGCTAAACCAATGGTTTAGCCAATCAGAAGTTGTGTAAATTTCAAATTCAGCCAATAAAGAGAATGGTTGGTGAGTACGGATCTAGAACCCAGAGATTGCACAACTAAGCTACAGGGTCTCAAGTACGCGTGAGTGTTAGCAAGATAAAGCCTGGTTAATGAAATCGGATTATTGTAAATTTTATGAGGTGTGTACTGCATAATTTCAAAAGCACGAATCACTGTCCACAAAAGCTTCTGGTATCGTCCGCGGTATGGTAAGATTTAACTCTTTACAAGACTGCCAAATAATAGGTTTGTCCTTCATGAAACGGTTTCCTGATAACATGTTATTTATTAAGGCTAAAGAACTACAAAACAAGTGGTGTGCACATTTTACAAAGATGGCTTCAATATTGTGTGTTGCGAATTTGTTTTAACCCTTTACCAGACGACAAAATTTTAGCCTTGTCCAAATTGAAAACATTTGAAGATGGCAATTTCTGTGTGGCCCAAATGACGTAATTTTTCTTTGATAGAGTAGAAAACATTGTGGGAAAAGGAGAAAATGCTGGTTACCAGCATTTTCTTCTTTTCCCATAATGTTTTCAAAAGGCTTCTTTTCCAGGAGCGTCAAAAGTCGGTATTGTATGGTAAAGGATTAAGAGGGACGAGCTAATTTTTAAAGTGGTAATAATCATGTTATTTGTGCATTAAAAACATATTACATAAAAAGGGCTTTCATGGCCTTATGAATTCTGTTTGTCGAAACAAGTATACGAAGCACTTGTGAGTCCCATTTACACCTGACGCAGTGGCAGCTCTTTATCTAAATATAAACCTTGTTCGAAGGCTTGTCATTCGATGACAAATTGAGGTTGGGCTAAGAGCTGCGCGTAAGTGTATACATATAAATTCTAAAGCGCTTTCAAACTATATTCGGAATTTGCTATGGAAATCTGTCTTAAATAAAAGGACAAAAGGAATTTACTTTGAACTAGTTCGAAGGATTACTAGACGATAGCCGACCGAGGTTTAAAAAGGAGCTGACGATACATGTAAGTTTGTTAAAACATTTCATTATTTTCTAAAATTCATTTCCGAATATTCTGTGAAAGACAATACTGAACAGTCATACATAAATAAACACCTTTTTCTTAAAATTATGACAGAGAAATTGCACACATGTAGCTTGTGTGCAACGTCAAGTGTAAAACATTAAATGTTAAACATTATCAACAAAAACACCACCTCTGACGACCACGGATTTCGATGACGGCAATAATAATTAGGCCCTATAACAATAATGATTATCATCATCATCGCACCATCATCATCATCATCATCATCAACGGGATAATAAACAATGGAAAAAAACTTTTCAGTGCCAAAAAAGGTTCATTCATCTTTACATGAAAATGAATTATTCATGTAACTTCCAATAAAAATTTTAAACCTCTTCATCTCCAGGCTTGACTAAGAGAACGGCATAAATCCAAGATTAGACTGCACATGACTGCACTTTCTGTGCAGTCTGATCCTGGATCGAAGCCGTCCGTCAAAATCCCCCTCTTATTCCCACCTGTGCGACTGCATGGAGGGGTTAAAATAAAACAAGCCCAGAATTTGTAATTACGAGCAGTCGATAATAATGACATAATTATTATGATGATAGATATGTAGGGCGCGTCATTCATCAGGAAATAAATATAGTCTCTACATTGTAACAGTTACACATTAATATTTTATGTTAGGCTGGGTCCGGTAGCTTATTGCGACAAAGATATATAAAAGAGTATTTTTATAAAAATCCAAGTACCTTAAAACTATTAAAACTTCTTTGTTCAAATAATAAAAGTGAATTATTTAACCTTGCATTGTACGCAAAACAGGCATTTAAAGAAAGAATGTATTATTTTCATATGATAAATAACTCATAAGTTCATTCTCAAATACTTCTGTATACAGTATTGATTTATAGAAATGTGTTTATGTTATAAGAAAATTGTCGGTGTGCATCTTTTTTGAGGTAGATTTTTGACACATTTGCATAATAATATTTGTTTATGTATTATGACTATGTACATGTGTACTTGTCTGAATAAATATCTATCTATCTATCTTATTCGATTGCAAACAAGTCGTGAAAACAAGAGGGGGCAGGGGTAAGGCATATTGGTTCAAATCCCTATCTTGGTACATTTCTTTCTGAGTATTGGCGGCAACCATTGCCACAGAATTAATTCCTCTCTAAGAATTGATCATTTGCTTAGACTATGGTGTTATAAGGGAAAGCAGCCAGCGACTTGTGAAGAATATTGTTAGATGTAATGGTCCATATTCACTAACCATTCTTAACGTTTTACCACACAATCCCTACTTTTGACGACCCTGAGAAAGAAGCCTTCGGAAAACATTGTGGGAAAAGGAGAAAATGCTGGTAACCAGCATTTTCTCCTTTACCACAATGTTTTCTACCCTTCATAAAACAAATTTCAAATTTCCAGTCATTTGTTGTCTGCAAATGCTTTCGATTTGGACAAGCCTAAAAAATTGTCGTTTGGTAATGTGTTAATATTCTTGGTCTTATTCTGCAAGATTTTTCTAAATTTGACTATAACACAAGTTCTGATTGGCTAAACCACATGGTTTAGCCTATCAGAAGTTGTGTTATAGTCAAAGTTAGAAAATCTTGGAGAATAAGACCAAGAATATTCTTCAGAATGGTTGATGAATACGGAGCCGAGCGAAACACACTCTGGGTAAC
Organism: Tridacna crocea; assembly: GCA_943736015.1. Lineage (NCBI taxonomy): Eukaryota > Metazoa > Mollusca > Bivalvia > Cardiida > Cardiidae > Tridacna > Tridacna crocea. The sequence goes on from OX031060.1 coordinate 24,284,452, forward strand.
CATAGATAGCTTCACGTTATATGGCTTGTACCACGCGAAAATTTGACCTAATATAAAATGGACCTGTATTCACCCACCATTCTTAAGAATATTCTTAGTCTTACCCTCCAAGAATTTCTAAATTTTAAAAGTAACGCAGCATCTAATTGGCTAAACCATTTGGTTTAGCCAATTAGAAGCTGCATTACTTTTAAATTTCGAAATTCTGGAGACTGAGACCAAGAACGTTCGTAAGAATGGTTCGGCCCTAGTCTAGAGCAAAAAATCTAGCGCTACAATTTAAAGACAAAAGCAACTTTTTGACGTGCTCCGTGTATGCGTCACTGTGTTACTATGGAGATGTATATTTAATTCAGCGTTCCATTTGGTCCAAGGTTTCAAGATTAGTTGGTTGAATTTTCAGCCCAAAGGTACAGCCAATAAAAATACCTCGGCACAATTCCGTGAACTTCCAGGACAGCCCTCGTGTGTTAGATTTTATTCTTCAGTGGACTTGCTCAAAACAGAAAATTACAAAAAAAAAAAACAAGAAAGTGTTCGTTTCGGATCAACTAGCGCGAACTTCCCTTGCTGATCCGTGACTACATTTTACGCAAATGTCCGAATGTCCCTTTTCGCGTGTTGCAGGTCATTTTATACTTGTAGTTGAAAATAATGTTGAAAATGACGGAAACAAACACAATTTTAGATTTTAACAAATCTGTCAAGCTCAAAGGACGATTTTGTCCTGAGATTGTAGAAAAAAAAGCATTGCAAGAAAACTCATACTTGATGTCATGGTTTTATTATGAAACTTCGTACACAAGTAGTTTGTTACAAGCTGTAGTTACGAGATTTTTTAAGTAAACCGACGATATTCATTTTTCAACAAATGTTACATAAATACCCTTATTTAACATTCGTTTAATCCTTTCCCAAACAATCCCTGGTTTTTACGCTTCTGGAATAGTAGCCTTTTGAAAACATTGTGGGAAAAGGAGAAAATGCTGGTCACCAGCATTTTCTCCTTTTCCCACAATGTTTTCTACCCTATCATAGATAGAAATCATCTTTTCAGCAAGAGTTGAATTGTCGTCTGCAAATGCTTTCAATTTGGTCTAGTTCAAAAATTTGTTGTTTGGGAAAGGGTTAATTTGTTAAACAGAAGATTATGAAGATTTCCATATCATTTAGGACATAGACATAGACATACTTTATTACGTATACATATACATGTATCTTGTAACATTATATATGATTTTACCATACCTGTGGTCATGTGATGTGTACAATAACAACCCCATAGAATATAACAAAAGCCAATTTCTTCCGTTTAACAAAAATACTGAGAAAAAAAGGAGATAGTACTTATACGATAATTAATGAGTAACCCAAACTTGTATAGTACATAGAGATCACACCTTGAGGGGGTGGTCGCTGAGCGTGAAATGGACACTACAATTTGTCATTTTGAACTTTACCTTAGAAAATATCTGAAATAATGGAACAGAATAAGGATAGGATGGAGAACGAGACATAGAATTGCTCGAAAATAGCGCATATCATTTAGGAATATGATTATTTATCAGTTCAAGTAAGCTCTAACTAAAGATCATACCGAAAAATATTGTTACAAAACGACAAATTGCTCTTCACGAAAAATTTCAAATTTTGTTACAATGTTTTCAAACGTGTAAAAAAGGTTGTCTGCATTTCAGGTTTTGAGGTTCTAGTATTTCTTTATTAACTTTTTTCACTTCGTCACGACTCCTAAATTTTTGCATTTCATTGTCTCTACTCAAGATTTCATTTGATAAATTTTGTTATTTGATAAACTTTGTGTCATTTAAATTGTCATTTTAACAGACAAACATCCACTTTAGTTCTGTAAATATTCACATAAATACAGCGAACTGTTTCAGTTATTTCCCACCCCCGGGTTGCTAATCTTCCATGACCTGCAAACATAGACAACCCTTTTAAAAGATTAAATGTTTATTTGTACCCTTCATTCATATCTCTGCATTTTGGTGCACCAAGCCTGGAAGCTAAGAGAACATGTGCTTTTGACTTGTTACCAGGGTAATGAGTCTCGAATTTCGACTGTGTCCAAACTGGTGCCAAAACTCTACCCGAAAACTGGACAACTGGTCAAGGTCACTGCGACAGGATTTATTTCTCGTCCACCTATAGACTTGTTTTCGTAGTCCATATGTGGGAAAGTAGCCATTGGAGCACTGTGCTGGTACTGGTAGAGAAACACAAGGAATACGTATATATGTGTTCTTGTAAAAAAGATCTTAATGAATTACAATGATTTCTTAAATTCTATTCCAAAATGGCTTTGAAAACCATGCATACAAATATGCATACAACATGCATACAAACAGAGCACTTCGGTGTACCTGTATAATCTTGAGAATTTTGAGGATCAGTGCAGAAAGTGTCTGGTGCACATTGAGTACAAAGAAGACACTCTTCTTCTTCTTCTTCTTCTTCTTCTTCTCATTATTTTTCTTCTTTTTCTTCTTTTCTTTTTTTTCGTCTTTTTCTTCTTTTCATTCTTTTTCTTCTTTTTCTTCTTTTCTTTTTTTTCGTCTTTTTCTTCTTTTCATTCTTTTTCTTCTTTTTCTTCTTCTTTTCTTCTTCTTCCTCTTCTTCTTCTTTTCTTCTTTTCATTCTTTTTCTTCTTTTCATTCTTTTTCTTCTTCTTTTCTTCTTCTTCCCCTTCTTCTTCTTTTTCTTCTTTTCATTCTTTTTCTTCTTCTTCTTCTTCTTCTTCTTCTTCTTCTTCTTCTTCTTTTCATTCTTTTTCTTCTTCTTCTTCTTCGTCTTCTTCGTCTTCTTCTTTTCTTTCTTTTTTATTACCCTTGCGTCTCCATTTTCTCCAACTCTTCCATCCCCCCTCCTCCTCAGTCCTCCTTCTCTTTCTTCCTTCCCTTTTTATTCTTCTGAATAAGAACCCCGATTCGATAAGTACCCTCATCCCCCATTTTCCAATGGCGGTTACAATAGTTAAATAAATTTGACAGTTGGTTTCCTCTGAAGCGGCAACACAGAGAAACATGGCCTAGCTACGACCAGGATACGAAAGCATTCAACTCTTAACTTAATAGGGAAATGATAGAAATTTTTGCGGACAATGCAGATCAGGATCAGACTGCACAGAACGTGCTTTCTGAACTTGAATCCATTTTTTGTGTGATGCTCTAACGAAATAAAATAAAAGTCAATGTGAAGTGTTTGGATTTTTTGTTTCGATTCACTTAGAAATGTTTCTTTTTGTTTTAATGTTACAGATTAAGGGTTAGATTTCATTGGGTTAATAAGAACTGCAGATAGCTTTGTTTGGCAACTGAAACATGGGCGAGACATCATAAATCAGTCCAAATATCGACCCTTGGTCTTGGTAACCTTTTACTTTGCTCGTATCTGTTGTAACCTTAAGATTGCCAAGGGCGACTCGATGACTTTTTGCGAACAGTGTAGATCAAGATCGGACTGCACAGAACATGCAGTCTGATCTTGGATCTACACTGTCCGATAAGGAAATGATTTTTTTTAAAAATGATGTTTGAAATAGCAACATTTTGGTTTTCGGTTAAAAAAAACTTCATATAACTTTTTCAGCAGGTTAAGGGTTAAACTTTTAGCTTTCCGTCTGCTTTATGTCTGCTGCCAAACCTTGGTAGGTCTTTGGGCCAGTGGCCCACGGATTTCTTACTGTAATTCCGCCTCGGCGTAAATCTTTTCGATGGTTGAAGATAGTCACCGGAACATATTCATTTCGGATAGCACGGAACAGATCTGTTTTCACACAGCGCAAGCCACTCGTCACAATTCGGCTGATTCCGTTCCTACATCTAACATTGATGCTCCCATAACCCAAGGTATGCCAAATGGGCATAAGCATGTCTCGGACACCGGTGATGATCTGCTTTTTCGAATCTTTAGTATGGCGACATCAAGATCACATGACTGAATGGACCAATCAGACCGCATAATTATATGTTATTTTATGTTTAACCAACAAATTGCGTTAGTAGATGGGATTATCTACGCCTTTGCAGACATTAGAGATCAAGATCAGAGTAAACAGATCGAACAGGAGAAAAATAATTTTAAAATAAATGCGCTGTCGCTATGAAATGTCTGAAATAATGATAAAAACGGCATAAATAAAATCCAGTTTAGTTTAAACATATTTATTTTACATCGATTGAGAAACAAGTTCTTACAACTTATACTAATCTCTCTCAATTCTGCTTCCTGGGAATTTCACCAGTATTCGCGCCAAACGTGTCGGCCAATGAAAAATCCCAAAGTTGAAAACCGCCCCCGGGTATCGAACTCTACCTCACGACTACGGACACCACAAATCCAGTGACATTGAGAATCACCATTGCTACAGTTAGAATCCGAGCGAGAGCTCCGAGTTAAATCTGCGACCATGCAGTTCATTCACAAGAACTAATCAGAAACTTGGCTTTCTTTTTACCAAGGATCTTGGCTTGCGTGGAGTGTAGTGACGGAGATATTTTTCGTATTTATTTAAATGGTTAGTTCGTGTTTCGGATAATCTTGTCTGACTGTATGTGCTGAAATGACAAAACGTAAAAAACTTCTAGCTCGAAAACAGTGTAGACACTAATGAAGGTGTTTTACTCTTCATTTACTTTAGATTTTAACTCATGTTTTAATATCATGTTGTTGAATGATACAAAATTCCAGCATGATGATGACGATGGTGATCATCATTATCATCGTCATCGTCATCATCATTATCATAATCATCACCACAGCCATCAGCATCACCAGTACCTCTACCACCACTACTACCATCATCATACATCATCATCACCACCACCATTATTATCACCATCATCATCACCACCACCATCATCACCACCATTATTATCACCATCATCATCATCATCATCATCACCACCATTATTATCACCATCATCACCATCATCATTATCATCAATTGCAATACAACAACAACTGCAAAGTTTTTTTTTAATTTTTTGTAGACCAGTTTCTTGTATGTTCTTTCCTACAAAAAAATCTATGATGTAGGCCTACTGTTTTATGTATAGGCACCGGTTTATCTAAATATGCAAGTTTGTAATCTGAACCTTTATGGACCAAGCTCGATTGCAATGATTTCTGTAGTATTTTAACCCTTAGGCTTCTAGGTGTGGATGACTGACCTTTTGTGGACAGTGTAGATCAAGATAAGACTGCACAGAACGTGCAGTCTGATCTTGGATCTACACTGTCCGAGCATTAGATATTGGTCCTCAAAACAAAACTTTGAAATATCAATATATTGGTTTTCACTCTTAGGCTACTGAGCGCGAATTACTGACCTTTTGCGAACAGTGTAGATCAAGATCAGACTGCACAGAACGTGCAGTCTGATCTTGGATCTACACCTTCCGAGAAGGAGATATTGGTCCTCAACACAAAATTTTGAAATCTGAATATTTGGATGTTCACTCTAGAAATAAAAATGTTACTCTAGTTATTTGGCAGGATAACTGTTAAGTGAACTGTGATGTACAAATACAGGTTTTATCGCCAATTTGCCTGTTTTAGCTCCATTTTATAGTTACTGATGAAATTGCACTGAAAACCAATGAAACTGAAACGGGTGAAAAAAAGCGTATTTTTTTTTCGACAAGAATTTATTAAATACCGGGCAATTACATTCCAACCTTTAGCGCGCAAAACTGGTAACGATGAAATGAAGAAAGGTCTTTGAAAACATTGTGGGAACAGGGAAAATCCTAGTCAACTGCATTTTCTCATTTCCTTTTCAAAGAAAGATCCCTTCGACCGGGTTACATCTTATTTGTCGTCTGCACATGCTTTCAATGTTGTAAAATATAAACTTTTGTCGTCTGGCAAATTGTTATCCCTTATCTTCATAAATAAGTTGAACTTTAAAGCTGGTCGTATATAATAAACCTAATTAGTGCTTCTTAAAAGTTGTTTTTAGAGAAAAATGTTTCCTTATCGGTCAGTGTAGATCCAAGATCAGACTGCGCCTTCTATGCAGTCTGATCTTGGTCTACACTGTCTGAGAAAGGTTAGTGTGTCGCGCTTCATAACCAAAGGGATAATTTAACTTTGATGAAACTTAACAGTTATGAACTAAAAATAAGGTTATATTGGGGCTAAATACAGCCAATACAAATTTTTCGGTATCGGAAAAAAGGGTAAGGATCAGACTATACATATATTTACATTGATCTGGATCTATTCTTATTTTGAATTTTGAAAACATTTTGTATGTCACGATGCAGGATGCAGGTTAACCCTTTACTACATAAATACTCATTTCTACGCATTGCTTGTAGGAGCCTTTGGAAAACATTGTGGCAAATGGTGAAATTGCTCGTGACGAGCAATTTCACCTTTTGCCACAATGTTTTCTATGCTATCGAAAGGTGTCATATACACATAAGAAACAGCTTCATCCTTGGTGTAATTTAGGGTCAATTAGAGATACCATAGAAATGCCTTATGGGGTAAAGGGTTAACCTTGTTCTAGGCAACCGGGTGTTTTTACTATCTTGAAAATGTCGATCGATAGACATGTTGAGAAAATGAGAATATGCTGCTTTACGGCAGTTTTTTTCCTTTTCCCACAATGTTATTGTAATCTTTGAGATACAAAACCTATTTTTTGAATTGTATTTAATTTGTCGTCGGCAAATGCCTTCAGTTTGGACAAGTCCAAGGTGTAGACGTTTAATAATAAAGTACTGTAATAAAGCACGGGGTAACACCTTTGCAGCTGAATAAAAAAAAAAAATGACTTTCTGTCGTCTAAAATTAGAATTTCGTCTTTAATGAGCATGTTTACGCTAACTTTTAAAATCATTCAGCGGACGGGTATAGATCTAGGATCAGACTGCACGTTCTGTGCAGTCTGATCTTAATCTATGCCATCCGCAAAACGATATTAAAAATCAACTATACCATGTGAAAGAATTAATTTGGCGGCAGTCATATTTCAGCTTCTGACTGAAATTGTATCACGTAATAAACATCGGCTTTGCCGGTACAAACCCATAAATCTTTGACCCCCTTTCTTAAACCCTTAGGCAGATAAGCGTGGCTCAAGGACCTTCTGCGGACAGTGTAGATCCAAGATCAGACTGCACAGAACGTGCAGTCTGATCTTGAATCTACACTGTCCGTTAAGGATATGAATTTTATTTTTTCCCAAAAATAACTTTCAAGTAGGATTTTAATGACAACGGCTTGAAAGCTTCTTTTCACTTTCTTAGCAGGTTAAGAGTTATATATTTTTCGTTTTAATTTTTTTTCCATGGCATAAACCATGGATTAGTTTTGGGTTTTTTTTTGTTGAAAATAGATTGACAAACAGAGAAATTTCTCTCTTTGTAAAACGAATCGCCCGGTGTAATGCATAGAAATAACCCTCCCTAATACAAAGTAACCCATGAGTCATTTCTCTACGTAGAGGAATGACCCGGGGCATAATTCTACATAGAGAAATAACCCCAGGGTCATTATTCTACGAAGAGAAATGACCCCAGAGGGTTATTTCTTTACGTAGAATAATGACCGGGGTCATTTCTTTAGTAGAGAAATGACCCATGGGTTATTCCTCTACGTAGAGAACAGAACAGAACAGAACATATACTTTATTAGACAAGTACATCATACATAGTCTTGTTTACATACATTGTATACAATAAGCAAGGTCTCTCTCTCTCTCTCTCTCTCTCTCTCTCTCTCTCTCTCTCCCTCCCCCTCTCTCTCTCTCTTACCCTCTCTCTCTCTCTCTCTCTCTCTCTGTCTCTCTCTCTATCTCTCTCTCTCTCACACACACACAGATACGACAAGTACTACTTAGCTGGGAATAACATGGAATAACCATGTTTCAAATATAGAAATATAATGATAATACAGTAAGCTGTTATAAAATGTTATTACTCATTGGAATATAAACTATCAAATCTAATAGTTAATGTGGATCTTATAAAAGAGGCAAGTTTAATTAAAGTATCATTGTACGTAGAGAAATGACCCATGGGTCATTTTGTACGGGAGGGTCATTTCTTTGCATTACACCGGCCGACTGGCTCAGTGGTAAGAGTATAGATCTGACACGTGACCTATTGGGGCAAACTTGCTTTCCGGCCATTATTGGCCTCTCAGCTCTGATTTATGTGAGAAAAGTAGTCATAGTTTTTAACCCTTCCAACGAACCATCCTCTTTTCTGTATTCCAAAATTTGTTTGTAAGCATCTGTATGTATCTACATTAACATGCAGACATGATGCACCCTACAGCCTTTTTCTTCGACAGGAAAAGCACTTCAGTCACTTACGTTTGGGAATGTGAATTGAGAAAAGCCAATTTAACCATTTACAACTCAAAGCCGACTTTTAACAACCCTTGGAAAAAAAGCCTTTAGAAAACATTGCGGGAAAAGGAGAAAATGCTGGTAACCAGCATTTTCTCCTTTTCCCACAAAGTTTTCTATCCTATGAAAGAATAATTGCACCATTTAAGCCACATTTAAACTGTCGTCTGCAAATGCTTTCAATTTGGATAGGTCGAAAATTTAGCCATGTGGTAACGGGTTAACCCTGTACCAAATAAATGAAATACTTGTAGATACAATTGAATTGGAAAAAGAAGAAGTACTGTACTATCAAGGTTATTTTTGTCACAATACCTCGTGTAACAATTAATAGTTTCTGATGAATATCACACTGCACGTCTTGTGCCGTCTGATCTCGAGCTACACTGCCCACAAAATTAATACATAGTGATATATTATAGACAGTCTAAGGAATACTGCATGAAAAACCTTCACTGAATCCTCAGGGCAAAAGATTACTCTCTTTTTGGTAAAGAAAAGCATCCAAAATATATAACTTCAAAGTTGGTCTGCCAAAGAAATGTCGTAAAGGACCGGACAGTGTAAATCAAGATCAGACTGCACGTTCTGTGCAGTCTGATCTTGATCTACGCTGTCCGCAATACTTAATAAGTTTTGCAATGGGTGCTAAGTAGAAAGAGCTGTATAAAGCCGTTTTGAAATACTCATCTCATTATAGCTACTTTTCACCCATTAAAAAGTCATAAAAATCAGCTGTTAATACTTCATCTGTAAAATTTTATGGATAACTTTCTCTTTTCCCGTTTTTCTTTTCATTTCTATTTCATTTTGACGTAAATTATTTTCTTTTCCTTTTTCTTTTCCGTAACAAAAAAGAATTATTTCTTAATGGATTATAAACCGCAGTGTCATCTCCAGTATGTGCGGGTTTCCCTATATATAGCACAATGTGCAGTTTAACCCATTGCCAAACGACAAAACTGCAGACTAGCTCAAATTGAAAGCTTTTGCAGACGAAAGTTTAAACGAGACTCCATAAGGGAAATTTACCATCGGAAAGCTGGAAAACATTGGTGGTAAAAGTACAAAATGCTGGTTATTAGTAATTATCAGGCTAAGAAAAATGTCAGTCTGTAAAACGCTCTTGATACTGCACGTTGAAAAAAAAGGAAAAAGCTCGATTAGTTTATTGACTGAATAGTATATCAAACCGCTTTCCAAATTTTTCAGGCAAATTAATGTTATATCTCACATATTCATGGCTGTGCTGGGCATCATCAACGGTAAAATAGTGCTCTAAATTTCACGAAAAGCTTAGACTTAAGTGTTTTCACTGAAGCTCGAGCAAGGGGCCTCGAGGTTACGATTGCTGCGCTTAACACAGGGCCACACATGTACCCACCCTCTCATTCCATAGGAGAGAGTATTTAACTCTTTACCAAACGACAGAATTTTAGACTTGTCTGAATTGAAAGCATTTGGCACATAACAAAATAAAAGTGACTCAAAAAATGAAACTTGACTTTAGAAGAGAAGAAAACATTGTAGAAAAAGGAGAAAATGCTGATTACTAGCATTTTCTCCTTTTTCCACAATGTTTTCAGAAGTCGTCTTCCTCTTGGTCGTAAAATCAAGGTATTGTTTGATAAATGGTTAAAAAGAGAAAACGTTGGAAAGCAATATTTATAAAATTTAGAGAAATCTCACCATTTGAGTCAGATTTAATTTGTCACTCGCACGTGTTCTGAATTTGGAAGAGTCTAACATTAGGTCGTCTGCTGAAGAGTAAATAAATTATAAATAAATCAGAAAGCCTGACTTCCGTTTATTTTTATTACTATTTAACTATATTCATAAATTGAAAAGTAAATTATGAGTAATTTTACTTTGAAGTCAGATGAACCCTTTTCTCCAAAATATTATCGTGATATGAACAATTCTCTTTGCCAAAAAAAATCCCGACTTTTGAAATTCACAAGGAAGATGACTGCTGAAAACCATGCACCACAATGTTTTTTATCAATCAGAGAAAATTTGGAACAATTTATGTATAGTTGAATTACGTCTGAGCGCGTTCAATATTAAGGGGTCTAAAACTGATATTTGGTTAAGAGGTTTAGAAACTGACTACCGCTTAACATTTAACCACAAAACCTCAAATCTTCGACCCTGAGGACGAAAATCTCCGAAAGTATGTCGGGTAGAGAAGTTACTGGTATCTAGCATTTTTTTCTCCATTTCTCAAAATGTTTTCTACTCTTCCAAAAGCAAATCCGATCATTTAACTCTTTACCACACAACAAAATTTAAGTCTAGTACAAACTGAAAGCATTTGCAGACGACAAATGAAATGTGGTTTAAATGATTTAATTTCTTCTGAAAGGTTAGAAAACATTGTGGGAAAAGGAGAAAATGCTGGTTACCAGCATTTTCTCCTTTTCCCACAATGTTTTCAAAACTCGTTAACATGCAGGATTGTGTGGTAAGGGGTAAAGGTACATTCTATTTTTCGCATGCAAATGATTTTAAATTGGACTAGAGGGATGTTAGTTCAAATGTTGCGGGGGAAAGATAGACTGGTATCAATCCGTTTAACCCATTACCACACAATCCCTACTTTTGACACCCCTAAGAAAGAAGCCTTTTGAAAACACTATGGGAAAAGGAGAAAATGCTGGTAACCAGCATTTTCTCCTTTTCCCACAGTGTTTTCTACCCTTAACAGAACAAATTACTATTCTTTAGTCAGCTTTATTTTGTCGTCTGCAAATGCTTTCAATTTGGACCAGTCTAAAATTTTCTCGTGTGGTAAAGAGTTAAATAGAACATTTTCATTAAAATAAAACCATCAAGTAAAACAGCAAAACAAATACTCTGTGTTCTCAATGTTCTGAATGTCTGATTTTACGTGTTTTTTCAGAAGGGCAAATAACAACACATATTTCTGTGACTTTGCTGTAGTTGTGTTTCTTGTTAATTAGAATTATTGAAATGCAAGACCTGAATGCCAGGCTAGTGAAAGAGGGGAGGGAGGTCAGGGATCGCATACAAGGATGGGTAAGAAAAGAGGGAGAGACAAAAAAAATGTGGTAAATAGAAATCGTCTTATTTTGTGGTTATCGAGCAAGGATTGCAGAAGTCATGGTTTTATCAACAACTTTAAATATGTATTGTGAGCAAAAAATATTTGAGTCACCACTGAATATTTATGTTTTTAAACTTTTTATTTATTCGTAGAAGAATTTTGTAGTGGGTGGATAAATGACGAGAATTTGTGGTAAACTTTTTTTTTTGCTGTTTAATGTGTACATAATACTATAATGTTGTCAGAAACTGTCTTTGGTATGCCAAAAAATAAACGAAAATATAACAATAATATGTCGAAAACAGATCGCCTTTAACATGTCATGTATATGGTTGTTTTGGAAATAATAGCATTTGAATTATATATAAATCATCAAATACAGTGAAGACCTGAGATGAGAATGGGCATTCTTTACAGCCCGATCTTTATATGTGACTTTTTGCAAAGGCTCCATAACGTATGGCTTCCTGACTGCCCAGATATTAACATAACAGAACAAACACTTTTTTTGACGAATATAAATTGTACATTGTCACAGCACATACACATATAATGAATTTTTAACCCGTAGGCTGCTAAGCGCGACTCGCTGACCTTTTGCGGACAGTGTAGATCCAAGATCAGACTGCACAGAATGTGCAGTCTGATCTTGGATCAACACTGTCCGAGCATGACATTTTTTGCCCCCCCCCCCTTTTAACTTTGAAATAGCAATATATAGATTTGTACCCTCCATTTTAACCCATTACCACACAATCCCTACTTTTGACGCCCCTGAGAAAAAAGCCTTTTGAAAACACTGTGGGAAAAGGAGAAAATGCTGGTTACCAGCATTTTCTCCTTTTCCCACAGTGTTTCCTACCCTTCCCAGAACAAATTTCAATTTTTCAGTCACCTTTATTTTGTCGTCTGCAAATGCTTTCAATTTGGACCAGTCTAAAATTTTCTTGTGTGGTAAAGAGTTAAACTTTCATTAAAATATACAGCAAGACAAGGGTTAATAAAAACAAAGAACATTTACAGAAATAATGTGTTCAAGTTGTAATTACATGATGGTGTATTCACAATGTCCTTGTATGTACAACACTACCACTAGTATCAATACTACTACTACTACTTCTACTTCTAGTAATCCACTTACCTAAATGACATCAATAATTACAGGAGAATAGTTTAGATATAATTACATTGAGAAAATAATATAGGCCAATTCTACATGATAAAACAGTTCGAGCCATAAAGTTGCAGTTTGCAAACTAAGTAATTAAAGAAACTCGTTGACTTTTGACATGAAAAATTTTGACACTTAGAATTAGAAGTAAAATTTGTCTTCTTTCGTCTAGCAATACTTGACAATCAGTTGGGAATTTGATATTAAATCTGTGTATGGGGTATAGATTCTTTAATACGAATTCAGTGTTCGTGGATTTATGACTAAATGTTTGGAAGGATATCTGGTAAATGTTTTTTTATTTACGCGTTTGGTGCTTTCTAGAATCTTCTCTTTAACCCTTTACCACACAATGATTACTTTTGACGACCCTGATGTAGAAGGCTTTTGAAAACATTGTAGGAAAAGGAGAAAATGCTGGTAAGCAGCATTTTCTCCTTTCCCCATAAAGTTTCCTTCCCTATCATAGCAAAATTGTACCATTTGAGCCACTTTGAAATTGTCGTTATAAATGCTTTCAATTTGGATACGTCTAAAATATGGCCGTGTGGTAACGGGTTAACTCATTATACCAGAGGACAGAATTTTAGATGGCTTGACTAAATTCAAAGCATTTGAAGACGATTTTATAATCTTTGACACATTTTTTTTCTTTCAATAGATAGAAAATATAATGTGAATAAGAATATCCTGGTTCCCCTTTTCCTATAATATTTTCAAAAGCTTTCTCTCAGATTCTTTAAAAGATTGTGTGGTAGAGATTAAACCCTCCCAGCGTCACAAACGACATAACTACCGTTTGCTAACGGTGTATAGGTCAAGATCAGAATGCACGTTCTGTGCATTTCGATCTTGATCTACGTCATCCTCACTATGAGTCTATCATAGAAACTTGAACATTGAGCTTTCAGTTGTAACCAGCCTCACACTCATGTGTAATGCTCTGCAAAAAGGGGGTCAAATACACTTGCGAAAAACATCGACTTATTTCAGACCGAGCCGTCCGAACAACCTGACATGAATCGAAATTTTTTTATAATGGTATATTTTCTGCCTGTCTAAGGATCATGCTACTTCTTGATTCAAAAGACGAAATGGATAGTATGCACCACATGATTATGTGATGACTTACTTGATATAACTTATTGCCCAGAAGCATACTATATTCCCCTCCCCCATCCCAGCTCGCCGCTCTCATATTTCACAAGGCGGTTTTATCAGTCGTTTGCACTGCTAGATTGTTTCCTTGTGTAACGAGTTAACCCTCAACCACACATTCCAGAGTTTTAACCCTTATCCTGCTAGATAACTAAAATTAAATTTTTAGTTCGATACTAATTACCCAAAATTTTGCTTTTTCAAAGTTATGTTAGTTTAGTTTAAACATACTTATTTTACATCGATTTGAGAAACAAGTTCTAAAAACTAATACTAATCTCTCTCGATTCTGCTTCCTGGGAACTACACCAGTACTCGCGCCGAATGTGTGGGCCAATGAAAAATCCCAAAGTTTACACTCGCTCCCGGGTATCAAACTCAGGACCTTATGGTTACAAGACCGACACTCTGCCTTACAGCCAAGGACACCGCACCGAAGTGCAGTTATGTTAAAACATGGGGAATAATAACTCCTTATCGGAGAGTGTAGATCCAAGATCAGATTGCACGTTCTGTGTAATCTGATCTTGATCTATATTATCCGCAAAAGGTCAGCCAGTCAGGTATAGCTGCCAAAGGATCAAGTAGCATCTCTAAAAAAAAGACGCCTTCCGAAAGCATTGTGAGAAAAGGAGAAAATGCTGGTAACCAGCATTTTCTCCTTTATCCACAATGTTTTACACCATATCAAAGACTAATTTTATCATATGAGCCATAGCCAAATTGTCGTCTGCACCGAAAGAGAAACCTTTTGCAAGCATTATGGGAAAATGAGAAAATCGGGACTGATAACAAGCGTTTTCTCACGTTATTTTTTACCATATCAGAGACATATATCTATCTAATTATGACCTACTAATTTGTCGTCTGCAAGTGACTTCACTTTTGGTTAAGTCTTCTTTATTGTCGTGCGGTAAGGAGTTTTGACTGTTAAGCGAGACTCACTGACCTTTTGCGGAACGTTTAGACCAAGATCAGACTGCACAGAACGTGCAGTCTGATCTTGGCTCTACATTGTCCGATAAGGAGATATTATTGCCCAAAATATAACTTTGAAATAGCAATATTTAACCCATTACCACAAAATTCCTGAGAAAGAAGCCTTTTGAAAACACTGTAGGAAAAGGAGAAAATGCTGGTAACCAGCATTTTCTCCTTTTCCCACAGTGTTTTCTACCCTTCCCAGAACAAATTTCAACTTTTCAGTCACCTTTATTTTGTCGTCTGCAAATGCTTTCAATTTGAACCAGTCCAAAATATTGTCGCGTAGTAAAGAGTTAAGTCTTTACCATCGATTTAGAAATGTCATTTTAGTTATGCAGCAGAATAAGGGTTAAGAGATTTACGGATTAATATTAATCCAGCAAAACTACTTTATCTCCGTCTCGGTTATAAATTATTGCCGGTTATTGGATAACAAATGTTTAAAATCGTTTGAAATATTATTCTGAGTAATCATACGTGTGTCTGTCCCTTTTTTATAATTACTCGGCAAATAGATTTTCTCCGATTGAAAAATAACAAGATAGAACAAAACGGAACATAAAACTGTATTTTGAAGTTTAACCTTATACTATTGATTGTAAATTACACAAAAATCAGTATACTAAAAGGCATCTTCGCAAGCCAAGGCTGACGATTCACTACGCTACACTACCCTTGGCGGATCGAGCTCGATTTTTACATTCCCCCATACGCATTTTCATTGGATGCAGCCAGCTCTAACTGCAACGAATGAAATCGCTCGTAGCATTTCATCTTTGATAAAATTAGAACAAGGTCGATACTTTTCGAATAGAAGGTAAACACGGAAACCCACGTGGATGTCTGCTTATCACGTCATGCGTATTCGTAAGCGGTTTGTTAAACGATATTTCATTGGCTTTTAGAAATATGATGTAAAGGGGGGTAATAACCAGCATCCAATAAAGGGCGCATCGCAGGAATCTCGAAATCGGGCTCAATCAGCCAAGGTAAGATTCACATAGTGATCGTAACCTTGGCTCGTGAAGATGACTAAAAGAGGGGCAGAGAGTGAAAACTAATCATCCAATCAGTCTAGGTTTATAAAGACAAAATTAAAACCATCCACGTGGAAGTCTAATGATATTAAAAGTATTTGTGATGACCAGAAAGCCCTTTTACTCTCCTAAACAACCAAACAAGTGACTGCCTTAACTATTTACTACACAATGCCGACTTTTGACGACCCTGAGAAAGAAACATTCTGAAAACATTGTGGGAAAAGGAGAAAATGCTGATAACCAGTATTTTCTCCTTTTTCCCACAATAGTTTCACTCCTCTTGGATATAAATTTCAAATTTTCAGTGACTTTAATTTTGACGTCTGCAAATTCTTTCAATTTGGACCAGTCTAAAATTTTGTCGTACCAAGCAGAATACAATAATATTATTCCTAAAGACAGACCAGATATTGCTGTCGTAGACGAGAAAATTAGATTTATAATGTCAAATTAGACCATAGAAGCCTAAATTTCGGCTGATAAGCCCTTACGGCATTCAACGGACGATATAACGATAAGCTAAGGAAGGAAATGTCTGATTGTGCAAGCAACCCTCGACTAGGTGAAATATTGGTCATAATTTTCTATTTTCAGATATGCTAGAATACAAAATCAACAAAATCACGGATTAAAGAAGTGGATCATCATAAATAAACCTTACAGAGGGATTTAACAGGATTAGTAGAGTGGAAATAGAAGGATATAGATAGTTTGGAGGGTCTGGCATATAGCACGTTTTCAAATGTAAGTGTGTCTGTCAATGTGTCGGTCTGTCTGTCACATACAAACGAACGTAGGAACGCACAAACGCATGAACGAACGAGCAAACGAACGAAAACATATTTTCACCGTATAAAGCTTACACTTAATTGCACTTTCAGCTATTTCGGAAACTAATCCGTTTTTACCAAAACTTTAGGGCTTCTCCAAGTTTTGCAAACGACAGACTTAGTACAATTTCAAAGCTTGATTTCATCTTAATAGAATCTACAGCATTGTTGAAAAGAAGGAAAATGCTGGAAACAGCATTTTCTCCTTTTTCCACAATGTTTTCAAAAGCCTCCTTCAAAAGATTCGCAAAAGTACAAAATTACATGGTTAAATCATTACCAAACAACAATATTTTAGGCTTTTCCAAATCGAAAGCATTTGCAGAAGACTAAAAAGAGTGACTGAAAATTAGAAATTTGTTTTGTGAAGGGTAGAAAACATTGGGGGAAAAGGAGGAAATGCTGGTTACCAGCATTTTCTCCTTTTCCCACAATGTTTTCTGAAGGCGTCTTTCTCAGGGTCGTCAAAAGTAGGGATTGTGTGGTAATAGGTTAAAGGGTAATTTGGTTTACATGAAGTGGGTTTGACAATTTTTCCACCACTCATGTCTGATTTATGTGAGAAAAGCAGTCAGTGGCTAATTGGAAACTCGGAAAGTTGTGTCAGTACCGGTGTCAGAAAATAAGGAAACACATACCTAGTTATACTGGCTCCCGTGATATGACACTTGCTTTCAAAATGGCGTTAAACTCCAAACAAAACAAAACAAAAAATATGCATAAGCATGAAAGCTTTCATATAATACTATTAATCGAATTAACTATTATCCTGCAGTATAACTAACAGTAAATTTTCAATTCGATATTAATAATCTAAATATTGCTGCTTTAAAGTTATGTTTAGGGGTTTATTTCATGCCTTCTGGTAGGATATCGAGAAATAGCAGTGAAAATATTTTTCGATCTTACACTGGTACAACCAGTGAAAATACCGATTTTCACGTTCTTGTTGCCTAGATAAGTTGCGCTTGCCTGACAACCAGATGGCAAATATGACGTCATATACCTTCCATTTCTGGCGCTTGACGTAATACTGTACATAATGTGTTGCTATACGGGAGGGGTACGCAACGGGGAATAACGGAAAAGAACTGTACTGGAATTTGATGAAGCTCCTCCCATAAAAGGTTAAATACATGAAATAAATAGAATATTTATTTTTTTCGGTGAAAGATCGAAATTTATTTCATCTCGTGAACACCATCGCTAATATTTTCACTCGTGGCTGCGCCACTCGTGAAAATATTACCGATGGTGTCCACTCGATGAAATAAATTTCGATCTTTCACCGAAAAACACAAATATCCTCTATATAATATCTCCTTTATCGGACTTTGTAGATCAAAGATCAGACTGCACGTTCTGTGCAGTCTGATCTTGATCTACACTGTCCGCAAAAGATCAGCGAGTCCTGCTTAGCAGCCAAAGGCTTAAGTCTGCCGGTTTTCCATCCATTTTGAAAGATAAAAATGAAATATCGTAAAATAAAGGAAGAAAATAAGGGTATATGGGTTTATTAATCACTTTTGCTGAATTCTGACAGATCAGTAAAAAGGATGTAAAATATGAAAAATTAATTCCGACAGAAACTTTAATTGAAAAGAAAATAAAAATCCTTATCCCTTTACCATGCAGACAGCAAAATTTCATACTACTCGTTGCGGAAATTCACAGAGGAAAATTGACATGTTTTCAAATAATAATACTGGTTCTTGAATAGGTAGAAAACATTGTGGGAAAAGGAGAAAATGCTGGTTAACCAGCATTTTCTCCTTTTTCCACAATGTTTTCAAAAGCCCTCTTTCTCAGGGTCTTTAAAAGGCGGTATTGTGTGGTAAAGTTTTAACCCGTCCAGCTCAACAGGCAATACCATTTGCACTTGCGGGAGACATAGATCGAGATCAGACTGAGCAGAACTTGCAGTCTGATCTGTTATCCATTTCGTCCACTTTTTTTTAGCAAACAAATATAAGATCAAAATGTTTTTTACTGGTTCCAGAGAATTGTGTTTTTAGACTTCGAAATAGGTCGACTTTACAATTATGCGAGGTGCTACTGGAGGTAGAATCTTGATTCGTCCAAATTAAACGGAAGTGCAGAGATAAAACTAAATATGGCTAAAGTGGCGGAGCGAGTCTCTGTAAGGATAGAAAACATTGCGGGAAAAGGAGAAAATGCTGGTTACCAGCATTTTCTCCTTTTCCCACAATGTTTTCAAAAGTCTTCTTCCTCTGGGTTGTTAAAACTCTAGATTGTGTGATAAAGGGTTATAAGAGGTGCTCATCCAATCCAACATTAATTCGGTCTGTGTGTTATAGCTAGTAAATTTTATTGGCATTTTTGTATCTTTTTTTTTTTAGTTTGCTCTGAGGCTCTTGTGTGGCTTTGTGTTAAGGTATAAGATTAGTTACCGTAGTATTTTGGGTTCGATCCTCGTCCGGAGCAATGTTTTTTTTTTTTCTCGTGAAAGTTTCTTTGCGCAAAGCACTTCTTTGCTCCATCCAATTGCATGTGAAAAGTCATATAAGCTAGGTTTAGCTTTAATATGACTGAAATAATGTTGAGAGAAGCGGATTTTTTTTAATCGTTTAAACATTCATTCTGACTCTGCAAACGTCTGTCTACTTGTCTGTGTCCTCTTTATGTAGTCGATTTCTACCTTATATCTTCATTATTCGATCCCCATTGAAATATTCGTTCAAGAAATTTAAATTGTCCAATCTTCTACATTTTCGATTCGCAGCAGATCACGTTTCTTCCTTTTTCCACGTTGATTTTCGTTCGATAACTGTTAAAGCTATGTGCGTCTTCTCTAACAACGGCTTATCTTCTGTTTCCCTGTCTGACAGCCTGTAAGGTTTTGCACGTAAAATGTTACGTATCGACTTGAAGAAGAAGCTTGATTAATTGCTAGTTTTACGTTGGAAATGCTCGCGAAAATCTTTCGAAAACAGCTGTGTTTTTCTGTTTAATTTCAAGTAGATTTTTTAATTAGAACTTTCCATGCAATTTCCGCTCATCGCATGCACTTTTACCCAGTACCAACTACACTATTTTAACCCATCACTGTTCGAGTTAACCCATTACCACACAATCCCTAATTTTGACGCCCATGAAAAAGAAGCCTTTAGAAAACAATGTGGGAAAAGGAGAAAATGCTGGTAACCAGCATTTTCTCTTTTTCTCACAATGTTTTCTACACTTCACAAAACAAATTTTAAATTTTCAGTAACTTTTATTTTGTCGTCTGCAAATGTTTTCAATTTGTACAAACCAAACATTTTGTTGTTTTGTAATGAGTTAACGTAAACTTTGACCCATTCTCAGACAAAAGAGGGTTTATGCACCTCCGTGATGAATTATCACAACGAGAGTCATCACATAACTGTGTATCTATAAAGTCCATGTTGTTTTTTAAACAAATGACTAAATAATGAGTTAGAATGATTCTTTTACATGCTGAAAATTGACAAAGAGCAAAAAGTCTCCACTCAGGTCAGCCTGCGCGCACAGCGCAGGCTGACCTGAGTGGAGACTTTTTGGCACGTCCACCGGACTACTTTTCACAGATCATGGCAGTTCGGGTTTTTTTTGTCAAAATAAGTAAGTTCATTCTGTCTCGGATTATTTCTGATTTTTTGGCTAAAGGCATTGATATCTGACAAGGGATTATCGTCTCGTGTATTATGATAATCTCTTTGATATTTACAACAAAGTATTAATCCAATTAAAGAGGTTAAACCCATAACCACAGAAATAAGGTTTTTACGATCCAACATTGGCGTCAGCTCTTGAAGACTTAAAATATGGGGAAATGAAATTATTTTTGTATCATATGCTGTATATAAGTAGATCTGTTTCTGATCGAACAGGTGAAATTCGCCGAGCCCCTGTGGCGCATCGTCGCAAGCCAAGGCTGACGATTCACTACGCTACTCTACCCTTGGCGGATCGAGCTTGATTTTTACATTCACCCGATACACTTTTTCATTGGATGCAGCCAGTTCTAGCTGCAACGAATGAAATCGCTCGTAGCATTTCATCTTTGATAAAAATAGAACAAGGTCGCTACCTTTCGAATAGAAGGTAAAAATGGAAACCCACGTGGATGTCTGCTTATCGCTTCATGTGTATTCGTAAGCGGTTTGTAAAACGATATTTCATTTGATTTTAGAAATATGATGTAAAGGGGAGTAATAACCAGCATCCAATAGAGGGCGCAGCGCAGGAATCTCGAAATCTTGCTCAGTCAGCCAAGGTAAGATCCACGTGGTGATTGTAAACTTGGCTCGCGGTGATGCTGTAGCGCAGCGTACAGTACTTGATAACTGGAGGTTGTTGGTTCGACCCCCGGCTCGGCCAAATTTCTTTCGGAGGATTACTTATAGTCATTGCGACAGAATTCATTCCTCCCTCACCTCTGACCATCATTTCAACATTGTTTACATGTGAAAGTAGCCAGTCGGAGCACCGGTAACAGAAACCCCATGAACGTATGGATAAGTGTACTGGACACGGCGATTTTGTAACGAAGGTCTCTAAAAACCAACTATTTTTAAGAGCATTCTTAGTCTTATTCTCGAGAATTTTCTTTGTTTGAAAGTAACATAACCTCTGATTGGCTAAACCAAATGGTTTAGCCAATCAGAAGTTATGTTGCTTTGTACTAATTAGGCAAAGAATTTTATTAAGAATGGTTTGTAAACACGGACCCTAGGGATACGGAACACAACAATTTCGTATCAATTTCTTGAAGTGAATATTCGTTTCAATAGGTATCCCTATTTGTATATAAAAAGAAAAGTTTTTTTCCCTAACTAGAGTATCAAACAGAAAACTTTGAGATAGACTTACTCAACTCAAGAGATTCTTTTTTTCTTATTTTACTTTCAGCCTTTCTGTGTAAACTATTTATGTAACCAGGGTGACCAAAACAGCATTATAATTAAGATTTTCTCAAGTAAAGATTTTTTGCTCTATTTGGTTTCAGGTTTTTGTATGCATAAAGTGACTGTAATAAAGTGTTAAAAATCAACCCCACAATGCATTGGGTTTTCTCAACTTGATAAAGATTTTTTTCCCTTTTGGCTCCCTATGTTTTTGTACACAACGTTATTGTAACCAGGGTACCAACTTTAGAAAACAACTTGGTGTAGATTTTTTTTCTATTGAAAAATGAACGAATTTTCAAGAGGTAGACGGCGAGGATTTGAAAAGAAAGGTTTAGAATAACCTATTTAAGAAGAAACACGCCCCCTTTAACTGTCTTTCTATACTATATCGTATTCTTACAGTCCTGAAGAAATCTTTTGAAAACATTGTGAAAAAGAGAACTTGCTTCTAAACATTTTCATTTTTTTTTTCCATCGTTTTCTTTCCTTTCAAAAACAAATCCTAATTGTTTTAACCATATTTATTGTAGGAAAATCAACTATCAGTGTCTAAATGTTTCTTCGTCTGGTGATTAAAAATAATCCATTACTTCACAAACTGATGTTAGCTTGCAACACACGAAAGGGTGGGAGGGGTAGTCGGACATTTGCGTAAAGTGTCGTCTCGGATCAGCCTGCGCAGTCCGCACAGGCTAATCCAAGACGGCAATTTACGACTATATTGGATTTCGTGCTACGGTCGACTTGCGCTAACCAGAAAGTTAAATACAAACGGAAAGTCTCATTTCGGATTACCCTGCGTGGACTGCGCAGGTCGATCCGAAACGACACTTTACGCAAAATGTCCGAATGCCCTTTTTCATGTGTTGCAGGCCTTATATGTCTCTCCTCAAGTTGTGTACCAGTTTTTCGGCAAAAAAATCGGAAAAAAAAAAACAAAACGAAAATGCTTTATGAAAACAGGGCTTATGGCAGCTTCAAAAAAAAGTATCGAACCATGTCTCCTGCGCATTTCCGTGCAGTCTGACATGATTCGAAACTTTTCTGTTTTTGTTTTTTGTAAATTTTCGGCATGACAAAGAACCATTCTACTTTCAGATCCAGTTGATTGCTAGATTAAACGGTTTCAATTAACCTCTTAACCCTTTACCACACAATACCGACTTTTGACGCACCTGGAAAAGAAGCCTTTTGAAAACATTGTGGGAAAAGGATAAAATGCTGGTAACCAGCATTTTCTCCTTTTCCCACAATGTTTTCTACCCTATCATAAACAGAAATCTTCTTTTCCGCAAGAGCTGAACTGTCTGCAAATGCTTTCAACTTGGTCTACTCCAAAAATTTGTCGTTTGGGAAAGAGTTAATCTATAATTTATGTTATGACTTGTTTAGTATAATGCAACACGGACAGTTTCTTTTTTTTTTCAAAATGCTCTCTATATTGGTTGTGATAAATGATTCTTTTTTGGGGAAAAAAAATCCGAATGCCACTGCGTCTTAGTTATTCTGTGTAATGAAAAAAAGGCAAAAAGTCAAAAGGGTTGGGAATACTGTTTAGAATAAAAATCCCATTTAACCCAAGAGTCGACAATACGTTGTTATATTTATGTGATCTTACTTTTTCACATTTCTGTTTTATTCTATAGGCTGGCGTGACAATAGACGGAGAGGAGCGACGGCGAAAAAAAGGAAGAAAAAATTAATAAATCGATTCATGCCCCCGTGAGAATCCGATGAAAAATAGAAGAGTGTTTGATTAGACAGTAGAGCCGCGGTTTTAGAATACTGGTGTTAATTGTTCCATTTATAGTTCCGGTCGAACAGCTTCGAGACTGGCGGATATCGAAATATTGAGAGGACGTTTTACATTGGCTGGTCGAAGTTTTAGTTTACATGTGGGCGGAATAAAGGAGAGTTAATATTGGACGATAGTGTCTAATATTAGATTCCTTGTGATAATATTTTTGCAGATTGAAAGAAAAAATAACGATAGAGGAGTTGTGGTAATTTAATCAACTGGTGATGAAAAGAGTGTTTGGATTTCCTATGAAAATATTTTTGTGACCAGTATAATCGTGAAAATCGCCAGTGACAAAAATATTTTTACGTTTTTTAAGGATTTAGAGGTCGTGCCAAGTGAATGGTGGTATATATCAGAGCTTTAATACTAAATCTCTTCAAGCTCAGTAAAACTGTGCTATATGTGAAAACAGAGACATAGGTATACAGAGGTGTTGTGTTCAAAGTGCTTCTAAAAAGATTATGTCCTCCAGATAAAAACAAAGAAATTAAGGACTTTTACTGAAAGGATAACTTTCATTTATTAAAAAAGAAACTTTTCAGAGCTATAAAAGCTTATGAAAATGAATTTAAACTATTTTATTTCCATTTATATTCTTCTCTGCGTACAAGTACATCTTCCTGTCGATATGTTTCCGGCAAATTCCGCATATGAACGAAAGTTAGCGAACTCGACAGCTGGATGGGAAAAGGGTTTTAATACAAGAGGAAATATTAAAGTAAATCAACACTATTATGAACTCGTTGATAATTCAAACCCAAACAAAACCGAATACGTCCCAATCATTGCAGCGAGTACAGTCGATTTGAACATGAAAGGGCGCCATAATGTGAAGCATGTCGCTGAATTTATCATGGAGAGTGAGCACAGCAAGCCTTCAGAAAAACCTCCAGGTTTACTGGGTTCAGTGTCAAAACAACATAATAACCTGAATGGGATTGTTAATCAAGCGAGACCTATAGACCTACACGAATTCAAAAAGCAAGCAGACGAAAACGGATTAGAGCCTGATTTAGGTACAAATCAAATTAAATCTTTTGTAAGCCTTCCACCAAGGGATTTAATCGATACTAAATTGGAACAAGTTCAGCAAAGACTCTCAAACTTATCCGATAATATCTGGGAGGCAAGAAAAGTTTTCCCGGCGGATCACGGTCGATCGAGTGAACCTATCAAGCAGAAAATCTTAGCGAGTAATCGAGTAGATGAAAAAGTCATACATATTTTAACAGATTCCCAGATGGAATCAAAAGAATTGTCAATTAATGCTGAAACTAAGGATAGACACGACATAGGTTTAATTCCAGAATTAGACGATGCTTATGTGGAGGGAATAAGCTGGTCAGACTCCTTGGAAAAACTTTGTTCCAAAGGTTACAACACAGAAGACTATTCCGCTTGGAGGGTCAAAGTCCAAAACGATGACGTAATTAAAATGGAGGAAGGATGTGGCAGCATGCAGAACAGACTTGTGACATTCAATGATTCCACAAAAGCGTGTGTTAGATACAGAATCAATAGCGATCAAATGCAAGGGGACATCTATTCTTTTTATCTTAGTAGACTGTTAGATATGAGTTATACCCCACCCACCAAAATGCTCTTAGTGAAAAAATCTAAACAATGGCAAAATGTCTGGGATGAAATTATTCAAGCTAAATGGTCCGAGAACAAACCTATCATTATAACAAAATGGGTAGAAGCTCTCGACCCTGTATTCATGCCGGAAGAACTAAAGGACCATAAAAGGGGTATACGCCCCGAAAATTACAGGTTGGATACCCAACGACCTGTGAGTGACCTTTGTAATTTAATGCAGTGGTCTGATTTAGTGTTATTTGATTACATATCTGGCAACTTAGACCGTGTAGTGAATAACATGTTTAATTTGAAATGGAATGAGAAAATGTTAGAAAAACCAGTTCACAATCTTGAGCGCCAAAAAACATCCGGGCAACTGGTATTTTTAGACAATGAATCTGGTTTGTTTCACGGGTACAGATTGTTAGATACCTATGCTCAGTATCACGAGACGCTCTTAAAATCTGTATGTGTTTTTAGAAAATCAAGCGTCGACGCCATTGAGAAACTTTTCAGCCAAGGAAACGTTGGTGAAACTCTGCAACATTTCTACGAAGAATCGGAACCAGTCCACAGCTTTCTACCTCGCATGGGAAAGAAAACTATGTCGATATTAAAACAACGTGTTCAAAATGTTTATAATCATTTCCAGTCGTGTAAACAAAATGCTGCAGATGTCCAACACCAAAGCTAAACGTAAGAAACATTTTAAATGGTCATACATTATAATGTGATTCCATCAAAAGTGTTCGGAACGTTTTGTGCCAGGGTGATCCAAATGCGATTCAAAAATAACCGGTGCTAACATAGAAATGAAAATGACGTAATAATATGTTCAGAACATGGCCGATATAATGAAAAAAAAAAAAACACGAGACAAAACAGCCATGATGTATTTCTAGTCAATGTATGATAAAAGTGGCAGGAAGACCATCTGGCCAACATGGACTGTTATGCAACCACAGACTTCCATCCGCCACTGTGTTTTAATCTACACGGTAAGTTATGTTAGTGCTCATTGGACTGATGAATAAATACCATGCAATCCTATACCGAACAATCCCGATAAATTTGTAAACCTGAATAATAAGGCATTTTGAAAACATTGTTGGGAAAAGAGAAAATGCTGGTTAACAGCATTTTCCATTTTTCTAACAATGTTTTTTACCCACTAAATGATGAAACCTTATATTTCACTCTCGTTCACGGTTTCGTTTGCAAATGCTTTCAATATTTGGACACATCTAAAATTTCCTTATACGGTTGACCTGTCACGTTCATGTCACGGGCATATCTTCATAGTCTTTGAAAATCGTTGAGTTTAAGAAAATGGGCAGTTGGTTGTTTCAGATACATGAATTTGCTTAGTTCCCTATGATACTTTTGAAAATGTTCAATATATATGTCGTAGTCCAAACTGGAATCCAGACAGATCCGGAATCTGCCTAGACCAAACTGGAATTTGTCTATAACAAATCAGGATTCCAGTTTATCTTTGCAGCTCTACAATCTGCATAAACCAAATTTTAATAATTTCTCGTTGAATATAGGGCATCTACATATAAATCATCTTACTTTTAAACGTAAACCCCAAAATAAAAGAAGTTTTAGTCAGAAATTCAGAGTAAATATAAATTTTGAATGTCTTGTACTAATAAAAAAGGTAGAAAAAAGAGCAATATTGTGGAAAAATCATATAAAATGCTTTAAATTAAAGTACCTATCAATTGTAAACATAATTAAATCAATATATTAAAAAAAAAATATTAGAAAACAATGCATTTTGGTCTACACAAAATTTGAATTCTAATCTGGTCTAGGCAGATTCCGGATCTGCCTAGATCCCAATCTGGCCTACGACATATATATATATGTACATATATATGTCGTAGGCCAGATTGGAATCTAGGCAGATCCGGAATCTGCCTAGACCAGATTAGAATTCAAATTTTGTGTAGACCAAACTGCATTGTTTTCTAATACTTTTTTAAAAATTATATTGATTTAATTATGTTTACAATTGAGAGGTATATTTTATTTAAAGCATTTTATATGATTTCTCCACAATCGCTCTTTTTTCCACCTTTTTTATTAGTACAAAAC
This sequence comes from Tridacna crocea, assembly GCA_943736015.1. Lineage (NCBI taxonomy): Eukaryota > Metazoa > Mollusca > Bivalvia > Cardiida > Cardiidae > Tridacna > Tridacna crocea. Next base: position 24,311,465 of record OX031060.1, read on the forward strand.
ATTCAAAATTTATATTTACTCTGAATTTCTGACTAAAACTTCTTTTATTTTGGGGTTTACGTTTAAAAGTAAGATGATTCATATGTAGGCGCCCTATATTCAACAAGAAATTATTAAAATTTGGTTTAGGCAGATTGTAGAGCTGCAAAGCTAAACTGGAATCCTGATTTGTTATAGACAAATTCCAGTTTGGTCTAGGCAGATTCCGGATCTGCCTGGATTCCAGTTTGGACTACGACATATATATTCGTTAAAATGTTTGTCGTTTGTGTTACAAGTAATCATGAAACTATTGAATACAATTCTATTTGAAACTTAATTTAAAAAAAATAATGGTAATAAATGTAGAACGGTTTAACCCATTACCACACAATCCCTACTTTTGACGCCCCTGAGAAAGAAGCCTTTTGAAAACACTGTGGGGAAAAGGAGAAAATGCTGGTAACCAGCATTTTCTCCTTTTCCCACAGTGTTTTCTACCCTTCACAAAACAAATTTTAAATTTTCAGTCACTTTTATTTTGTCGTCTGTAAGTGCTTTCGATTTGGACAAGCCTAAAATAATGTTGTTTGGTAATGGGTTAAACAAAATATATTAGGACCATGTTCTGACAAAAGGAGATTTATGCATGTCTATGACGATGACACCAAGCAAGTTATCATACAGCCTGCAACACGCGAAAAGGGGCATTCGAACATTTGCGTTAAGTTTCGTCTCGGATTAGCCTGGGCATTCCACGCAGGTTTATCCGAGACAACACTTTTCGTTTTTATGTAATTTTATGTTTTTCGTAAGTCTGCTGTTACACAAATTCTAATGTACTCGTAAAGTGTCGTCTCGGATCAGCCTGCGCGGACTACGCAGGCTGATCAAAGACGACACTTTACGCTGATGTTATGTCCGAATGCCCCTTTTCCCGTGTTGCAGACGAGTTGTTATAATTATGGATTAAAAAAAATATCTTATAACCGACTAAGTAATGCGGTAGACTGATCCTTTAAAAAGTAGTTGACAAATAGTAAAAAGTTCCATATTAGATCAGTCTGTGTACACTACGCAGGCTGACCTTAGTCGATTTTTTTTTTCAAACGTATTTAACCTCTTTTTAACAGAGCATGGCTCACTCAAAAACCATTTCGATTTCAAAAGTAGTTTCACCAAGATATCACTGTGTCGCACAACGAAGGTCCGAAATCTGACTTCCCCTATTTTCGAACCCATATTCATTCATCCACCCATTCATTCATCCCATCCATTCATTCATCCACCCATCCGTCCGTCAGTCCACCCGTCTATTCATTCATTCATTCATTCGTTCATTCATCCATTCATTCATTCATTCATTCATTCATTCAATATTTATCAGATGTTATTTATTCGTCTTGTTCATTGTAAATTTATCAGGTGTTATTTTTTTCATCGGATTCATTTACATACTTGTAAATAAATTAGTTTTCAACTTTTCAGCAAGTTCTTTTACATAACTGTAAATCTATTGGATTTTTTTTTCATTCGGCTCATGTACTTGACTGTATATTTTATTGCACACTTACAACTGTGATTATTGTTCTTTCATCTTGTGTTTAACTATTTATTGCTTCTTTCAAATTTGCTAAAAATGTACCTTGAAATACTATTTTTTTTGCATGAAAAGAAAAATGATATGAAATTATTATTATTATTATTATTATTAATCTGTCAATAAATTTAAAAAAAAAAATCTGATTATTTTAAACGAATGTCTTTTTGCAATTGACATTATACCAGAACGTTGTTTTCACACCGCACAGTTTATTCATCTTCCAGGAACGATAGAATTTTGCCTTCCTTCTGTTCTTATTTTAAAAAATCAGTATTGTATCGTTATTGGTATTTGTCAAGAGTGAAGGCTAGATCAGCTCTAACGTCCCGGGATGCTGTCCGGTCTTGAGCCCTTCTTTTTCAAATCGTGATGAATTGCTAAAGCTGTTTCTCGTACTCTAAAACCAACAGTTTTATCTTACAGATACGAGTACTATAGTATAAAGATTAAACAGTAAAATGCTAAGTTTCGAGTTGAGATCTGCTCTCTCTAGTCATTGATTTGTTTGGTTTTTAGCCTTTATTAAAGACTTGCGTGCATTTTCTCCTTTTTCCACAACGTTTTCTATCCTGTCAGAGACAAGTCTAATCTTTTAATCCGGTTTTGATTTGTCATCTGTTAATGCTATCAATATGGACAATTGTAAAGTTTTGTTGTCTGATAAAGAGTTAAGCACTAGTATTTTATTTTTAAGTTTTTTAAGTCGAGGTTGGAAAAAAATGTTGGATGGTTTGGTAAAGGAACAGAAGAACAGTGACTAAATCCACAGATCATATTCGGTCTAGAAGTAAGGCCCCTGGGCTCGTATTCACCAATCATTCTTAAGAACGTTCTTTGTTTTATTCTCCATTATTTTCTATACTTGTTCAACGTTTGTATTCTGCTAGCACCGGATGAGAGGCTGGAAGGAAACATTGAAAGCAAACACTGTGCTATAAGAACAGACATGAGTGTATATCAATTGACAACTTTTTAGCTGACAACTTTTTAAAACATCTTTTGGGGAAGATGAACAGTTCGTTATAAGTAATCATTGCCCCCATTTCTGGAGTATTTCTTTTGGTCCACACAGACAACACCACAAACCACCGCTAACAACAACGACAACAATTCAAACATATTTTTGTATCTGGTAATCTTTTGGATTTTTTACAACACTCTTTTTTATTATCGGGTAGTTTGCTGCATGGTTATTATTGTGCTGCTTTGATGAGCTACAATGTACTTGAATACAGTTTCGTTCTCTTCTGTATCAGTGGCACATTGTCTCCAGCACTGTTTAGATAAATACTCAAAAATATGCTTACAAACCTTAATTTTTTGACCACCAATTGTCCATCATGCAATTGATAGCAAGAGAGCCTGTCACGTCCCTGTCACATTGTGACGTTTAATGTCGTAAAACTCAGAAATTGTCATCAGTACGCTTAACGATAACATGGCGTAAAGTGTCATTTTTTGCGACATTTATGTGCCCCTGACTATATGATTGCTGTAATATATCTGAAATAACTGCATCCAGCATATTTCAAATAGTTGTGATGCGGTCCTTTCAGATCCTGGTAAAAGTTCAACATTTCTAACCCTTAATCTGCTGCATTAGTTAACCCTTTACCCCATAAGGCATTCCTATGGCATCACTAATTGACCCTAAATAACAGCAAGGATGAAGCCGTTTCCTATTTGTAAATGACACCTTTTGATAGCATAGAAAATATTATGACAAAAGGTGAAATTGCTCGTCACGAGCAATTTCACCCTTTGCCACAATGTTTTCCAAAGGCTCCTACAAGCAATGTGTGTTAAGTACTTACGGAGTAAAGGGTTAAGGGAAACTCCCAAGCCGATAGTAATAAAAACCGAATGTTTTTATTTCAAAAATCATTTCTGCAGACAAAAATATCTCTTTCTCATTCTATGCAGTCTGATCTTACTCTACACTGTCCGCAAAAGGTCATTGACTGATAGCACTTGGCAGCCTTCGGATTACTCTGCAGGAGTTTTTACATATGTTTGATATGTGTTCGATTATGAGTTTTTATTCCTTAATTAGAGTGTTGAAGCTCAATTTATTTGAAAGTTCAAGAAATTATAAAATTATAAATCCGTTACGCTGCCAATATCTGTAGTATATTTTATATTGAAAATATCTGTTTAACGTTTAACTAAACAATTCCGTATTTTAACTACCCTAAAAGAGAGCTTTTAAAAACATTGTCAGAAAGGACAAAGTACAGCGTTTGGACAGACGTGTGTGTGTGTGGGGGGGGTGTCTCCTAAAGCGACCAAATGACCCTAAAAGTCTTGTTGTTTATTATTATTTTAACTATTATTAATAATATTATTATTATTGTCACCATCATCATCATCATCACTCAGTAATATTCTTCAATACCGACATTTACAACAACAACAAAAAAAACAGGGTACACTGAAAAACTGACTTGGTTTCTTATTTTTTTTATCTTGTATAGGACATAAAAGGGAAAATACTATCAGTCGCTTCGCCTCATAAACTTTGAACAGTAACAGGCTGAGGTCACCATCTGTTACATGCATTATAATGTGCCTCGTGTGTGTTATACCCAGAAAAATCTTTATCTCTTTACTTAAAAGGAAAAATGTAGACTTGTCCAATTTGATAGCATTTGCAGACTAGAATTTTAGATCTGCCTCAAATGATAAAATTTGTCTTTAATGGGTAGAAAACATTATGGGTAAAGGATTAAATGCTGGTAATCAGAATTTTCTCCTTTTGCCACATTGTTTTTAGCAGGCTCCTACCCAAAGATCGTTAAAATCTCGGGGTTGTGTGATAAAGAGTTTCAGCTTACATTATGAGCTTGACGGAAGTAACGTAAATTCGTCAGAGCGTCATGAAATGTTCAAATTTATTGCTTATTCGTTTTTTGCCGAAATATTTTCAAACGTATACTCTCTCAAAAAAGAAACGCAACATCAGATTATCTTTTTGAAATATTATACCAGATATTGACAATTTATGAGTGATTTATTGACAATATGTGACAAACTGTGATATTCCAAGGTAAAAGAACTCATGAACAAGAAGTGTGCCAATTTTTGCATTCCTGTGTAAATTATTTATATCATAAATTATGAAAATAATATATGAAGTAAATTTCCTATTTTCTGTATGTTGCGTTTCTTTTTTGAGAGAGTATATTTATGTATTACGTTGATCATCGTTTAAAGATATTGTTAAGTTGTTAAGTTTATTAACTTAATATTTCCTTTTAGGAGGTAATGCGCTAATGGTACTAGGTTCTGTATTCACCAACTTTCTTACCTGCATTTCTTGGTCTTTTTCTAGATCTAGAATGTGGAGTAACTTCTGATTGGCGAGAGCATTTGATGTGGCCAATCAGAAACTGCGTTACTTTCATATTTAGAAAACTTTTTAAGACAAAAAAAATCTATAAGGAAAGGTTGGTAGACACAGTACCTGCTTAGCAACTCAATGTCTTCCCCTTTAACGAAGGTCATGTTCTTTTACATTACATTACGTTACGCTAAGTTATGTTACGTTACACTACACTACATTACAGTACAGTACAGTACAGTACAACTTCATCTATAAGCGTTATGCCCTCAATACAAGATTATATTATTAAATTAACAATGTGCTTATTTTTAAAAGAGCCACGCTTGACGAGGACAGGGTTTATTGTGCAAGTATCTGGAATAAAATAAATCCATATCAGCCTGAGCACTCTGTGCAGGATGATATGGTCGAAACTCGAAAGTTATTGCTGTTTGTAAATTTGTTTGCATGAACAAGGAACATTCTACCTCAAAGCTTACGTAATCGGTTGATGGACTAAATGGCTTTTAAAGATCTATAGTTATGTGATGAACTGCGTGGTATTATCTATTATGCATCAAGCCCTTTTCACCACAGCTTGACTAGGTCAATTTCATTTGAATTTTACACAGAATAAACTATTCTTAGATTTCGCACTAAAATAAACGACAAAGGGACTAGGCAAAAATAGTAAATTAACTCAGTACGAAACGACAAAATTTTAGGTTTATCCAAATCGAAGGCATTTGCAGACGATGAAATAAAGTGATTGAAAATTTGAATTTCTTTTTTTTTTTTTTTTTTTGAAGGGTAGAAAACGCTGTGGGAAGAGGGGAAAATGCTGTTTACCAGCATTTTCTCCTTTTCCCACAATGTTTTCTAGAGGATTCCTTCTCAGTGTCGTCAAAAGTAGGTATTGGGTGGTAATGGGTTAGAAAGAAAGAAACAAACAAACAAACAAACAAAGAAAAATGAAACATTACTATATTTCTTTATCATTTCAGATAAAGTTGTTACAGTACTACAGGATGTATCAATTAAGGTTTCGAGGTCCGAGTACGCCGAGTGGGAGTCGTATCCAGCTCAAGCTAGTGACCAAAGAGACATCTACCCTCACTGACCCACCCACTCGTACAAACATTATATTAACCAGTTTAGTATCAGAGGCGAAAACATGGGGCTTTTGCGGACGGCATAGATGAAGATCAGGCTGCATAGAACGTGCAGTCTGATCTTGAATCCATACAGTCCGCTTGTTTATTCACGGTTACAGAATATCTTTTTTGTGCTTCAAAGGTTTCCTTCAGCTATCATAGATTAGCCTGCAGAGACAGCACCGCGCCAGGCTGATCCGAGACGACACTTTTACGTAAATGTCCTAATTCCCTTGCAAGCCATATTAGGCAATGAGAAAAGTAGGTCTTTACCAAATCACAAAGTATTATACTTGTGCGAATCGAAACCAACTTGTCCGAATGGAAAGCAAAGGTTATTGAATATATCAATGTGTCACAGAAGATGGAATATGTACCTAATGGGGGAGAAAGCATTGTGCAAGAAGAAGAAAATAATGGTCATACCGATACTTTCGCCTTTTTCCACTATGTTTTGATTTTTAAGTCTTTTTGGTTGGTAAAAATGTTGGATGGTTTGGTAAAGGAACAGAAGAACGATGACGAAATCCACAGGTCATTTTAGAAGTAAGACCGCTGGGCTCGTATTCACCAGCCATTCTTAAGAACGTTCTTTGTTTTATTCTCCATTATTTTCTTTACTTGTAAGTAACAGAACTTCTGATTAGCTAAACCATTCGGTTTAGCCAATCAGAAGTTATGTTACTTACAAATTTAGAAAATCTTGGAGGACAAAATTAAGAATATTCTCAAGGATGGTTGGTGAATCATTGTGACAGGGTCTGCGAACAGCTGCAAATTCACGATCCCTGTTATCTAGAATACCTTGTTTTGTACAGTCTGATCATGACCTAAACTATCCACATATGCATTTTCAGGGCTGAGTAGCTGAACTGTACACGAGATAGGGCAATCAGTTTAGATGCACATCAGCGCTTCTTTTAGATGACCTGTTAATTTATAAAACTGAGTGCCAAAATGTAATTATATGAATAAATAATTCATTCACCACTATTATTGTCTGTGTGTCTGTCTGTCCGTCCGTCTTGATTTAAACAGAACAGAATCTGTGTTTCGACTTGTATGTCGATAGCGAGCTAAGAAATGCTGTCTTATCTTGATTTACACTTGCCGCTATCTGCAACCTTCGAGTATATAAGTTAGTGACGTTACTTGGCGCCTCAGTCGTTAAAGTTCAGCTTTGACACCAAGGGGATGACATCTGCTTTTGTCCGTTTTAACTTTTTACCAGACGACAAAATTTTATCCTCGTCCAAACTGAAAGCTGACTAAAGTAAAATCCTTGCTCATGTAATGACATTTAGCTTTGAAACGGTAAAAAAAACTCGTTGGAAAAGGCAGAAAATGCTGGTAACCAGCATTTTCTTTTTTTCCAACGATCTTTTTTTTTTTTCAAAAACAAACTTCCTTCTAAAGGGTATAAAATGGTGAAGGGTTTTAATGTTTATAGTGTCTGTTTTCATGTATAAAACATCGTAAAAATTCATTTACGTCAGTCTGGGCTTTTCAGTGGCCGAGCTGTGATCAATCATAGTATTTTTATATTCCATTTTTACGGGCTATAAACGGGGAAAAAGCCCATTTTTAACGCCCTGCTTCACGGATCATCGAGTGTTCGGTCCTTTTTTTACAATGTGTAAAAACGAGTGATTCATTTCTCTCGTGGGGAGCGGACGTGAAATTTGAATCTCTGACATTTTGAATTATAACAAAATGGAAAACATTCTGAGTGAGAAATTTCCCTATACTTATAATAGTTTCATACGTTTGGTGTTAGGTATTTCATTTTTTTTTTCTTCAAAATCTATATAATTTGTTACATACAACAGTCAAAGAGTTCGTGCATATTGCATAGCTTTTGCAAGGTATATTTTAAAAAGATCGTGGCAAAAACCATATTTCATTTTATCAATATTAATTCTTCACTAAACTTTATGTCATGGGTACTCATTAGAATCGTCTCGTTGAGACGATACTAATGACTACGTATACCCACAACATAAGGTTTGGAAGAGAAATAATGGATTTAGAATACCACCACTCCCCCTTATCTGGAGCTCTGGGTAATACGTTTTACTGTCTAGGGACCATTTTTGCTTATAGCCAGAAAGCAAGAGTAGAAGTATTGAGGCAAAATTTGCATTATTTAACCCTTTACTCCATAGATACTCATTTCTACGCATTTCTTGTGGGAGCCTTTGGAAAACATTGTGGCAAAAGGTGAAATTGCTCGTCACGAGCAATTTCACCTTTTGTCACAATGTTTTCTATGCTATCAAAAGATGTCATATACAAATAAAAAATGGCTTCATCCTTGGTGTTATTTGGGGTCAATTACAGATACTATAGAAATGCCTTATGGAGTAAAGAGTTAAGAAAGAGAAGTGGTCAGAAAACAAGGCAAAGCTCTCGAAGGGACACAGTACAGAGTATTTGAACAATTTGAGCCAGAGATAATTGAAAAAAGAAAGCAACTGATACTTGTGATGAAAGAAACTACGAGAAACAATCAGGCTGCTTGGCTATCATATGATACTTTATATGTCAATGGTAAACCTGTGAAAGCCAACAGTGACAGATAGAGGTGTGAGCGGGATGAACTGAACATTCTTTCCTGGAATGTCAATGGCTTTTCTGTTTCGAAAAAGGGTTCCCTCGTGTTTATTAATGTACTAGCTGAAAATGAGATTGTCTTCTTATATGAAACATGGACAAGTGAACAGAGTAATATTGATATCACTGGTTATTTCAGTCACAATTTCTTTCGAAAATTTCGACATCGAAATGCTAAAAGGGGTAGTGTTTGTACATAAAGGATAGTATTAAAGATGGCGTTAAAGGTGGGTATTTAGAATTTTTACATCTCACCAAATTAAAAAATATATATGTCACTGAAATTCATATGTAAAAATAATACAAATCATCAATAATTTCGATTCATAAAATTACCCCCCAAAAAATTTTTGATGGTGTTCCCTTAAAAGGCTATGTAGCCTCTTAAGGTATTTTTAGATTTCGCGCCAAAAATCAATAAAGCATTTTGGGAATTTCAAGTGACTGGCACATGACTGTTAACGCTTAATTTCCATTACATAACAAACAAATAATAATTCTTTTCCATAATGTCTTTTTCGGACGCTATGTTTGAAACTTTGTCTGTGTATTCCTGTATGTAAATGAGTGAAATGATCATCTAAAAATAGAATGTGTCTTCCGTTGGTGTCAACCTGGGCCGTAGTAAATCCCTAATTTCTTGTGTTGTCGGGCGGTTTTCAACCACTGGGGTTTTATAAATGAAAATTCAAAGGCTTTGAGAGTATAAGGATTTTTTTTTTTGCATTTTTGCAACAATATCGTCCCAAGATCTGAAGGGCCACCTTTAAAGTTGTGCGTAACCATTATGATACAATAATATGGGTTAAACTCGAGAACACCTTTTTTGATTTTGAAAATGATATATATATTGCTAGTGTTTATTTATGTCGTGAAGGGTCACCTTCTTATAATGAGCACTTTTCATCTGAAATGGGTTATGTGGGAAAGCAGCTAGTAAGTTGAAAAGAGTATTGTGCGGAGTACCGGTAAAAGAAACTACAGGAAAGTATATATGGATTGGTGCACTGGCCGGCGCGATATACTTGAAATAATGTTGATAACGGGGTTAAACACCATACAATCAATCAAGAGAATATATGGTAAAGAGGCGGAGAGGATACAATTTTTTAGGAATACACCGGTCCAACAGAAAAGTTTAAATTAAAAGAAACTTAAAACATGAAAACATGAAACTAGAAAAACAGGCCCAACATTTCTTTGTGGATGTTTTCTGACGCGAGAGAGACAGTGTAAAGTTTCCGAGACGTTCGGATTAAATGACACGTTAAACTCTGTATTCGACACTAAGTGTAAATTTATTCATAAGTGGAAATTAAAATCCGCACCTCTCTCTGTACGTCGATTTAATTGTGTGCCAAAACTTGTGGAATAAAAAATGTTTTTTTGCTGACATCTATTGAAGATTTTTTTTTTCTTTTTCTTTGTTGAAAAATTTTATGACATGGCTTTAACGTAATATCTGTTTACTTAAATGATTTTATAAACATTTTTTATAGATGAATTATATTATGAAAGGAAAGTCTACCTAGAAATAGACGCACTGACAAAAAAGCTTTTTTAACCCATTATCACACAGTCCCTACTATTGACAACCCTGAGAAAAAAGCCTTTAGAAAACATTGTGGGAAAAGGAGAAAATGCTGGTAACCAGCATTTTCTCCTTTTCCCACAATGTTTTCTACCCTTCACAAAACAAATTTCTAATTTTCAGTCACTTTTATTTTGTCGTCTGCAAATGCTTTCGATTTGGACAAGCCTAAAATATTGTCGTTTGGTAATGAGTTAAACACTGGAACCGTCTGTTTTCAAAGTTTTGGCAGATGATAAAATAAATGCAGCCTGAATTATTTGATTTCAAAGCTTTTGCAGACGACAAATCAATGTGATACAAACCATAAAATTTTGATTTTTCATATATAGGCCAGAAGACGTTTTAAGAAAAGAGAAATTGCTAATGCGCAACATTTTCTCCATTCTCCACATTGTTTTCAAAAGTTTTTTTTTTTAATAGAGTTGTCTGGTAAAGTTATATACTTTTCTAACATTTACCACTAACTCGTTCATGTGGTGAAAATTAAAATATCCCAAAAGTTAGGTATTTATTTCATGCTTTCCGGTGAGATATCGAGAAATAGCAGTGAAAATATTTTTCGATCTTACACTGGTACAACCAGTGTAAATACCGATTTTCACGTTCTTGTTGCCTAGGTAAATTGCGCGTGCCTAACAACCAGATGGAAATATGACGTCATATACCTTACATTTCTCGCGCTTGACGTAACGTTGCTATGCGGGAGGGGTACGCCACGGGGAATGAGGGAAAAGAATTGTACTGAATTTTGATAAAGCTCCTCCCAGAAAGGGTTAAAAGCATAAAATGAATAGAATATTTTTTTTTTCGGTGACAGATCGAAATTTATTTCATCGAGTGAACACCATCGGTAATATTTTCACTCGTGGCTGCACCACTCGTGAAAATATTACCGATGGTGTCCACTCGATGAAATAAATAGAGGATAATCAACTGGTTGTTTTTGATATGAAAAATATCTCACGAGGATGCGTTGTTAGGCGTTGAAAAAACGAGTGCGCAGCACGAGTTTTTTTAACGCCTTACGACGCGTCCGAGTGAGATATTTTTCATATCAAAAATAACCAGTTGATTATTCTATTTATTATATACCTTATTAATATCATTATTTGTAATTTTGCGTTTGAAAGTCGAAAAAAATGTATTCGAAAAAAAAAGGTAGTTCCCAAATTACGTCAGGAAGTGAAAGTGAAAGTTGATAACGTCACTAGTGATGATATCAAAATTTATTACACTGGGAAATTCCAGGATTTCACTGCTAGGTATATAATAAATTTCGATCTTACATCGAAAAAAAGAAATATCCTCTATTTATCTCCCCTTTTTAACTCTTTACCAAACGACAAAACTTCAGACAGGATCAAAATGAAAGCACTTGCAGACGACAAAATAAAAAAAACATTTCAAAAATTGATTTTTTTCCTAGTGGAAAAAACGTCAAGGAAAAAAAAGAATTTCCTTCACGCAGAAGATCCCTTTTCTGCAATGTTGGTTAATTTTCAGACACGTCTACTGCACCCTGGGCATAAAAAATAAATCCAATTCATGCTGTAATCGATCAAAAAATTAAAAAAGAGTGGAGAAGGGGGCGAGGATTATGTAAATCCATCTGACATATCGATCGATGGATAGATTCTGAAGCATATGTTTACATTGATACGTTACATTTCCGAGCTTGAATAAGAAAAAAAAAGATTATCCACTGAGCTGAAAAGTCAAGCGTAGAATCCGAAAAAAAAGTTTGATCAAAGATAAAAATTATTGATTTCTCTATGTTGTCATATTGTTTAAACCATTTACCTACTGTTAACGACACAAGAAGCTTCTGTGGACAGGATCAGACTGTACAGAACGTGTAGTCTGATCTCTGATCTGCACTGTCCCCTACTTATCTTAGATTAACGCCAAACTGTTTCTTCATCTTATAGTGGTAATATACTACTTAACTTTTGCTTGGGATCAAAACCAAAATATTGTTTATTTTTTCGAATGGGCAAATCCGTTTTTTTTTTCGCCTTCCGCGATGTTTAAATGTTTGAAAGAACTTTATTCTGTTTATTTGATATTGATTTCCTTTACTATGTCCATAGATGACATGAACTTGTTTTTGTTTCAATAAAATTAATTTGGAAAAATATATTCATTTTTCGTTTTGATCCCTAGCAAAAGTTGTGAGGGATATATTCATAACCAATGAAAAACTGTAAATTCATTTATTTCATAGTAAAAGAGTAAACGGGTTTGGCAGCAAATGCGTGAAAGTGATGTGAAAATGCTAAAAAAAAAATGCGCAGAATCTATTTATCTTGTTTTTTTTTTTGTTGAGTTACTCTATCTTTCTTTCTTTCTTTCTTCCGAATAAAAACACCTCTCTCTCTCTCTCTCTCTCTCTCTCTCTCTCTCTCTCTATAATGACACTCCAAGACAGGTTAGTGCACTTCCCGCTGATCCGAGTCGATATTTTTTATCATCTGTCTTTTTTTTTGTTTCTCAAAGGACCATACTATGTTATGTTATAGTCGGATGTGAGAATTCGACATTTCCGTAGTCATCCGTGAGCGAATAGACCGTAGCTCTTCCGTGGCGGGCTTCCTTGAATATGTTAGCCGGTATTAACCCTTTACTCCATAGATACTCATTTCTACGCATTGCTTGTAGGAGCCTTTAGAAAACATTGTGGCAAAAGGTGAAATTGCTCGTGACGAGCAATTTCACCTTTTGTCACAGTGTTTTCCATGCTATCAAAAGGTGTGTCATATACACGTAAGACACGGCTTCATCCTTGCTGTTATTTAGGGTCAATTAGAGATACCATAATAATGCCTTATGGGGTAAAGGGTTAAGAAAGAATCAATGATTATGAATGACGTGCTTGGTTACCATGAATACGTCAAGGAGGTGCAATAAACCCCTTTTTATCAGAGAGAAGTGATCTTACATTACTTGCAATTGGCATTAACCCATTACCAAATGACAATATTTTAGACTGGTCCAAATTGAAAGCATTTGCAGACGACACAAAATAAAAGTGACTGAAAATTTGAAATTTGTTTTGTGAAGGGTAGAAAACTTTGTGGGAAAAGGAGAAAATGCTGGTTACCAGCATTTTCTCCTTTTCCCACAATGTTTTCCAAAGGCCTCCATCTCAGGAGCGTCAAAAGTAGGGACTGTGTGGTAATGGGTTAATTAATTATGGGGCATTCGGACATTGGCGTAAAGTGTCGTCAGTGCGCGCAGGCTATTCCGAAACGACTACTTTCCATTTTTATGAAAATATTAATGTTCTATTTCACGCAAGTCTTCTGTTGCACAAAATCTGATGCAGTCGTGAAGTGCCGTCTCGGATCAGCCTGCGCGGACTGCGCAGGCTGATCCGAGTCTGCACTTAACGCAAATGTCCGAATGTCCCTTTTTCGTGTGTTGCAAGCTCATTATATAGTGCTGGGTAACGAATACCCCTACCCCTCCACCCCCCCCCCCCAGCGCCTGTCAAAGTAAAAAGAAACTTAATAAGACAAGTTCATTGTTTTTTTTTTTCCACAAAGAATATCTCAATGGAGAGCAAAGAAAGTACAATTTAATCTTCATCCACACTGTCTGCAGATCCTAATCGGCTCGCCCTTGGTGGTTGAAGAAGCTTCTGTTTAATTTTTCAATTTATAACTTATTTTTTTATGTCTCTCTCACCCTTAGAAAAAGAGTATATCGTCCGTTTACTTCAAAAACCTCGTAACTGCAGCTTTTAAATTGCTGAAGTTACGAGTTTTTAGAAGTAACCCGACAAAATACAAAATGAAATTCTATCTATGTTTGCTTTTCATTCAAAAACTCCATTATTCGTCCTCGCGACAACTCAACCCATGAATAAAGAATTATGTGAATAACGTAGACAGTGAAGAGGGCTTAAGCAGAATTAGGCTGTTTATTCAGAAAATTAAACGGTTTAACCCATTACAACAAAATTATAATGTTTTCCCTCTTTAAAAGGGAACGTTTTTCTAAAACATAAAACATTGCATGAAAAACAGCGAGCGCTTGTGAAAAATCAGTTGTCCGTCTTTCCTTTAAATCTTTACCATAATAAAACAAATAAGATCCGTCCACTTTGATAATTTGAAGACAACATATTAAGTAACCAGCATTTTCTCCTTTCCCCAATATGTTTTCTACCATATATCAAAGACAAAAACATCATTTGAGCTACATACATTTATTTTGCCGTCTGTAAATGCTTCCATGCAGTTTGGACTAGTCTAAAATCTGACGCTTGGTACAGAGTTAACTCTTTACCAAACAACAAAATTTTTTAGACTGGTCCAAACTGAAAGTTCTTGCAGATGTCAAAATAAGGGTAACTCAAAAATTGAAATTTGTTTCCAGTTTCCAGCAGGGTAGAAAACATTGTGGGAAAGGGAGAAAATGCTGGTTACCAGCATTTTCTCCTTTTCCCTCAATGTTTTCATAAGACTTTTCTTTCAGGGTCGTTAAAAGTAGGGATTGTGTGGTAATGGGTAAGAGTTAATCCTTCCTATGCAGCTGATGTAAACCATTTTAGATGTCCACTTAATTCTCGACTACGCTCTATGTGTGTGGGTACCAAGTACATAGGTTCACCCTTTGTAGCTGAACACTCTCTGAAAGATTACGGCAATAGAAAGATTTCTTTTTTGAGAAAATTCTTCATTTGCCATAATGTTTTCGCGGAATTATTGTCAAGTGAGAACACTTTCAGTTGTATTCTTTAAATGAATTAGGTTGCCGTAGATTTCGAGCCAGATTTTTTGCTATGATTTGTAGATATGTCATGTTATCTTATGCTTTCAAGTAGGATATCGAGAAATAGCAGTGAAAATATTTTTCGATCTGACACTGGTACCACCAGTGAAAATACCGATTTTCACATGCTTGGTGCTTAAGTAAATTGCACGTGCCTGACAACCTGATGGGAAATATGACGTCATATACCTTACATTTCTCGCGCTTGACGTAATACTGCGATGCGTTGCTATGCAGAAGGGTTACGCCATGGGGAATAACGGAAAAGAACTGTACTGGATTTTGATAAAGCTCCTCCCAGAAAGGGTTAAAAGCATGAAATACATAGAATATTTTTTTTTTCGGTGAAAGATGGAAATTTATTTTATTTCGTGAACACCATCGGTAATGTTTTCACTGGTGGCTGCGCCACTCATGAAAATATTATCGATGGTGTCCACTCGATGAAATAAGTTTCGATCTTCCACCGAAAATAACAAATATCCACTATTTATTAGTAAACGCAATGGCATACAATACTCATGATTTGAAATAAGAATATTCAATGATTTTCTCGGCTTATATATATATATATATATATATATATATTTTTTTTTTTTTTCAAAATAAAGATTTCTAACCGCGATTTGCTGTCGACTTTTTAGCTAGCAAGGAATCTAACTGCAGATGATTTTGCAAAAGTATTTGACACGATTATTTCCCTTATATTCATACACATCGTGTAACGTCTATTTATGAGAAATCGGAAGACCAAGACTGACCTTCGAATGTACTCCGTCCGCAGTTAGATTTTAAACCTTTACCACATAATCCTGGCTTTTGACGGCACTGAGAAAGAAGCCTTTTGAAAACATTGTGGGAAAAGGAGAAAACGCTGGTCAACAGCATTTTCTCCTTTTCCCACAATGTTTTCTACACTGCTGGAAACAAATTTCAATGTTTTAGTTGCGTTTATTTTGTCGTCCGCAAGTGCTTTCAATTTTAACTAATCTAAAATAGACGATTTGCCAATTAAATTTGATATACACGCGATATTTCCGTTTTATCGTAAGCGGCGCACCGGTAGTATCACGTGACACCGGACAGTCAAAGCATTATTTCAATAACAAATGTCGTATGTCCCGTTCACAAATCCTTTAAATTTGGACAAATTCACCACTGAAAAAAAGTGACATAGTAAGAAATCTATATGAAATCAATTCTAACACAATTTATTCATATTTCATGACATTGCTTTTGAAAAAAAAAAAAAAAAAAATAGTTAGGAACAGACAAAGTACACATTTTATGAGATCGAATTGAAATAAAGAGCATGAAGAAAGTAAGAATGAACTTACCCTCTGTAACCTGTATAAAATTCATAATCCCGTCCACTAATGATCACCAAACGAGTAAATAAATATGAAACAAAAGATAAGAAGGGTCAATTTAATGTGACACGTCTGTGTTAATCTGTAAGAAGTAAATACATTACAGCTGTTCTAAAGGTCTTCCGCCCTGTCCAGCACAGTGCGATCAAAGGAACACCGAGTTAACCCTTCACCCATTATTTCTTTTTGTAAAACTTCATTAGACGCATATTTTAAATACATATACTCAACTATTTTGTGAAGAAAGCATGGAAGGTTTGAAATTTGATCTGAAGCCACGTTTCTTTTGTTCATGATATGAAGTTATTCGTCAAAATGAACATGCCTGAAAGTGCAACAAAGACTTTTTAACCCTTAACTAGACGACAAAATTTTAGACTGGACAAAATTGAAAGCACTTGCAGATGACAAAATACCTAACTCAAAAATTGACATTCGATTCCAGCAGGGTATGAGACATTGCAGGAAAAGGAGAAAATGCTTCTTACCAGCATTTTCTCCTTTTCCCACAATTTTTCCAAAAGGCTTTTATCTCACGGTCATAAAACCAGGAAGTGTTTGGTAAACGGTTAGAATCCTATACCACATAACCCAAACCTAAGCTTTTTACGACCCTCAGAAATATTACTTTTGAAAATGTTGTTAAATAGGGATAAAGTACTGGTTACCAATCTTTTCTCCTTTTTCTTTGCTATCCAAAATAGCGAAAACAGGGAAAAATAACATTCATAAAATTGCAATAGACCTTTCCTATTTCTATGTCTGATTGGTCTACTAATGTTTGCCGAATTCCGTAGCTAAGTTTGCAACGTACAGGCTCAAAATCCAGAGGTTGGTGGTTTGAATTATTTAAAGTATTAAAGTGATAGTAATTCTTTTTAACAATTCGTTCCAATATCTGCAAATAGACAGACACAGTCTATTTACCAAAAACTGTGACATTATGCATATCAGTTTGAATTTACAACGAAAATCCTGACTTTGAAATAACATTTAGAGTCTCTATAGCTGCATTTTTGTCATGTTCCTGCTTGAACTACCTTATCAGTTGGGGTCGTATCAGTTGGTGTGCGGTAAAAATGTCAGAGGTAAAAATGTCAGAGGTAAAAATGCCATAGGTAAAAATGTCATAGGTAAAAATATCAGAGTTAAAGTGGTAAATATGCCATAGGTAAAAATGTCATAGGTAAAAATGTCAGAGATACTAAGTACATGATATGGAAAAAACGTGTGGCTCTGGCCTCTCCCCAGATCCATTAAAGTAAAGCCATTCTTTGTAGATTTGATAATATACCAGTTGTCCTTTACATTTATTTATGATATATTTATTTACCTTCATTGTATCCATGTTATTCTGTGAAATAATTTTCTGTTTCATTCAGCAATGATAACATTACATGTTAATGCTGATTTAACCCTTTACCAAACAACCCCTTGTTTTAACGACCCTGAGATAGGAGACTAAAAAAACATTGTGGGAAAATGAGAAAATGCTGGTAACCAGCATTATCTCCTTTTCCCGCACTGATTATGCCCTGCTGGAAACAAATTTCAGTTTTTGAGTTAATTGCAAACCTTGGTAAAAACATTTGTGAAAAAGTATCTTTGACAATAGTATGTGATCTTAGTTCTTCTGTTAGTGCATATACCAAATCTTGATTTTGACTGACTGCTATTGCAGATGATTCAGAGGCCAGGAATAAGTGAACCCTGACAAGATTTCAAACTTGCTAAGCCTGGACCAACTGAGCTAATCCCATATATTTATACTATGATAAATACATCTGACATTTTTACCAATGACATTTTTACCTATGGCATATTTATCACTTTGACTCTGACGTTTTTACCTATGACATTTCTACCTATGACATTTTTTCCTATGGCATTTTTACCTCTGACATTTTTACCTACATTCGTATCAGTTGACTATCGTGAAACAAAGTTCCTTTCAAATTTCAAACCTTCTATTCCTTCTGGAAAAAAAAAAAAGAAGTTCGGGATTCATTTTCAGTGGGCAAATACGTGCTATACTGGTTTTCATTGAAAAGTTAGTAAAGGGTTACCTGGGTGTTCCTTTGATCTCGGTATTTAACCGTCAAAGTGGGTGCATCTATTTGAAAAGCTGTTATGCTCTTCTTAGGCACCGACTAACACACACGTGTCATAATTAATTGTTTAGTACGTTCAGTCAGACGTTGATCACTTGCAAAGATTTGGAATTGTTTAAATCTGTTACTGGGGGTAAGTCTGTTCTAATCATTGGCCCTTATTTTTTTTGTTTTCAAATGCATTAATATGTAACCTGATTTAACCGGTCCCAGTTCATCTGTATATTTGCAGTCATTTCTTTCGGAATGGGAGGGGTGATTTGGTTTTCAACTTATTAAACCTTATTCTACGAAATAAATTTAATGACACTTTGAAAGTCGATAGTATAATCCCAAATATTATTTCAAACGAATACATGTATCTCCAGGTAAAATATCTCTGTTTCATACAGTGCAGATCTAGGATCAGACTGCACGTTTTTCGTAGTCTGATCTTGATCTAAATTGTCTGCAAAAAATCATTGAGTCGCACTTTGCAGCATAAAGGTTAATGCAGTCTACATACAAAAAAGTTCTATCAACACGCTCGACAGGAGACAACGTTTATGATACCGCTTTAATCTCCGAAGTTTACCGAAAAATTGACAAAACTACAGTTCTTTTTTTGTGTGTTTCTTTGAAAAAGATAATTGGTACAACTACAGGCATGGCTGGTTTAGGGTTTTGTTGTCTTATTTATCGCGTTTAGGGTGAATTCCATTTAAAAGATATGACCTTTTCACTGTACGGTATATTCAAGATTGGGAAAGATTGTCCGGTGGAGAGTACTCGCAAGGGAAGTAACTCGTGGTGACGTGTCAGTAATGATATTTGGCAAATGGTCTATTGGGTATACACGGCGGGGAATCACGTGACACAACAACAACAACAATGACCGTTATTTGAAAAAATTCCCCGACTTCAGGTAAGAAAATCTTCAACAATTCCGTTAATACATGACCGATTGGAATTTGGTTTGAAGCAGAGAAGGCGGGAGGACTCCAGGGATTTGCTTGATGTGTTAGATTTTTTAAACAACACCTGATAAAAAAGTTATTGACGAGCAAACAAATTATCCAGAGTAAAAAATTGTGTGCTCGTCAATAACTTTTTTATCAGGTGTTGTTTAAAAAATCTAACACATCAAGCAAATCCCCGGAGTCTTTCCGCCTTCTCTGCTTCAAACCAAATTCTAATCGGTCAAGTATTAATGGAATTATTGAAGATTTTCTTACCTGAAGTTGGAGAATTTTTTCGAATAACGGTCATTGTTGTTGTTGTTGTGTCACGTGATTCCCCGCCGTGGTATAGATACCTTTCGGTCACGAGTCGGATACTCTAACCACTGAGCTACCCGACTTGGCTGCAATGATGGAATCATTGGTGAAAGGTAAAACAACATTGTTACAAATGGAGAAAAGGCTGTTTTTAAAGGTCTTTTTTTCTTAACGGATAATGAAAAGGATTCGTATTCTAGATCTATTTATAATTTAAGAATGAAAAACATTTTGGAAAAAAGAAAATCTCTCGTCACAAGCTGCAGACATATAGATCTAGATCTCCCGTAGTCTAAGTTACATCATGCACAAAATAAAATCAACTGCTTCAAATTGACAGCATTTGGAGACGACAAGATGAATGCAGCAAAAAAAAAAAGGGGGGGAGAGTGTGATAAACCAAGTTGTTTTCTTAAGAGCGCTGAACACTATTGATACCCGTGGGTCCGCCATATCTTTTTTGTCGCATTTATAAATGACCCGATGTAAAACTCTTGGGGAGGAGCTAAAAATGTCTTCGGCATTCGGCAAAATACGGTAGACACATTAGATAGTCTTAAGGAATCAGCCGATTAGCGACGAGTGAATCCATACCAGATAAGCCCTCTTTTTCACTGCCTTGAGGCAGAAGGCGCGTGAAAACACAGCGGGTAGAGGAGAAATTACTTGTAAGGAGCATTTTCTCCTTTCCTGGCATGTTTCTTTTTGTCTTTCCACAGACAGATCCTCTAATTTGAGCAAGTACCAAGTTGTTGTCTGCAAACGATTTTAAAATTGGATCCAAGCCAAAATTCCAAGCCTGGTAAAGACTTCCTTACCAGGGTCGTTAAACCAGAGGTTATTTGGTAAAGGGTTAAATACCACGTGGTCAAGTACAAGTCGTTTTAGTCCCGATAATCACGTGAAAATTACGTCACTTGTTTGGCGATGATGCAATTTGTTAGAATAGTCCCCACCCCTTTTACTACAGTGTATGCATTAGATTGGTATTTACTCTACAAAGACCAGCTAAAATACTGTGGGCGGAGCTTTTCGATAACCGGGATACAACTGTATATAGGTCAACCATTTAATGATTAAGTGGTCACATATTGCAACATATTGAGTCTGTATGGAATTAAATCGAGCAGTTTTGAACGAAATCCGGCGTTTTCATTGGTTTAGAAAGTAGGGCAAACTGTAATGTATTAAAAAGTGCGAAAAGAGAAAAAAGAGCCTGGCTACCCTGATCAGCTAGTGATTTTTGTGCTTGATAAAAACATCCATTGCTAGATATAGTAACGCCTAAATAAGTAAACTTTGCAACCACATTTAGACGTTTCCCATTGTAGTATATATCAATATTTTCGACCCTATTCCCCTGTTTGAAAACCATAACCACCGTTTTGTCAGTATTAACTGTGATCCCCCATTTTGTACAGTAAGCTCTTAATTGATCAATTAAATTCTGCAAACCATGCGGTGTATACGAAATTAAGACCGTATCGTCAGTAAAATGTAAAATGAATATCTTTAGATCATTTAGTGTAAAGGCATCGTCATCTTGTAGAACTAAATTTTAATACAATTCATTAATAAAGAAAATAAAAAGTAGTGGAGATAATGGCTCACCTTGTTTTACCCCTGAATAGCTGTCAAAAAAATCTGATAAATGTCCATTATTACGTACACAAGATTGTACTTTCTCATATATTGCTCGCAACATTTTAACAATTTTGGTAGAAGCACCATGATTTAATAATTTTTGCCATATTCCATTTCGATAAACTAGGTCGAATGCGTTTTTGAAGTCAACAAATGAGCAATAAAGTTTTCTTTTTTCCCTCTTACAGTTTGCCCTACTTTCTAAACCAATGAAAACGCCGGATTTCGTTCAAAACTGCTGGATTTAATTCCATACAGACTCAATATGTTGCAATATGTTATTAAATGGTTGACCTATATACAGTTGTATCCCGGTTAACGAGAAGCTCCGCCCACAGTATTTTAGCTAGTCCTTGTAGAGTAAATACCAATCTAATGCATACACTGTAGTAAAAGGGGCGGGGATTATTCCAAGTAATTGCATCATCGCCAAAAAAGTGACGTAATTTCCACGTGAATATCGGGACTAAATAACTCGTACTTGGCCACCTGGTATTTAACCCTTTACCAAATAACCTTTGGTTTTGACTACCAGGCTGGGAAATTTGGCTTGGGTCCAATTTGAAACCGTTTGCAGACAACAACTTGGTACTTGCTCAAATTAAAGGATTTGTCTGTGGAAAGAAAAAAAAGAGACATAGCAGGAAAGGAGAAAATGCTCCTTACAAGCAATTTCTCCTCTACCCGCAATGTTTTCACGCGCCTTCTGCCTCAGGGCAGTAAAAAAGAGGGCTTATCTGGTATGAAGCAGATCCTGGACAATGAGCCACTTTAGCGGGACATGGGTGTTTATTGTACACACTTGTGTTAGCAACACGTCGCCTTTGTCGGGGAAAATAAATTCTTTATAAAATTCCTCGTCTTCAACCGGCTCAAAGCATGCATCCATTGCTGAATCTATCGCTTCAAAGAGCATGAAATTCGGCAGTTTCCGTACCTACATCTAATTTCGCCCGTAAAACGGCCGTTTACATTTGAACTGCGAGTCACATGATCTTATACAGTGGCGGGCCAATGTGATTCGTTTAGCAACGACTTAACGACTTCAATGAAGTTATTCACATCTGTGTATCTGTCGGTTAAAACTTCAATCGAAATTGATAAAAAAAAATTAATGTAGATCTACGAATTGTTTGTCGAAATATGGTTCGAAAGATTTCGATAGAAAATTAAAACCCGAGGTTTCTTTTGGAAGAGGAGCCTGACAATTTTCAGAACGGTATACCGGCGTATTTCCGAGTGTACCGATCTGCTGCATATCAATCCACTGGATACAGACGAGGGATATGATGGCTACCATCACCCGTGATATGCCGAATGAGTCTGACTGCAGACAATTGTCCTGAAACTAGTTCAAGGACAACCTGAGTAACAGTTTTAACGCCGTACGACTGAAAACGCACGTACGTACAACCGTCAATCAAAAGAGGCGTATCGAACTGAGCTTTCTGTCGTTCTTGTATGGCTCTTTCCACCAATTCTTAGCTGTCAGTCAATTAGAAAGTAGGGCAAACTGTAAGTTAGTTATTGATCATATATTTCATTTGTATGAAACTAAATCGTCGGTCGGCTTCGCCTCCCTCCGATTTAATTCCATACAAATGAAATATATGATCAATAACTTATACTTAATGACTTTTTCAATAATACAGGTTAAGACGATTTCAAATGCTATCAATAGTACTACGTTGTTTTCTAAATCCAAATTGACAGTCGTGAATAACATCGTTATTCTCAGCCCAATTTCGCAAGCGATTCTCCAGTAAGATAGAAAATACTTTAGAAAAGATACTGGTCAAAGTAATTCCACAATAATTATTGACATCTGATAAGTCCCCCTTTTTTGGAACAGGCACAATTACACCTTTTGTCCAACTGAGTGGATAAATACATTTACTGTACATATAATTAAATAGTCTGCATAGAAAGGGGTTCAATAACTCTTTACATTCAATGAACATTTCCGGTAACAAATCATCTATTACAGCTTTTATCCCATACACTACGTCTCTTCGACATTTCACTCTTAAAAAAATGATTTGACAACTTACAATCATTTTGAACAAATTTTGAATTGTATCTTTACAATTCTGATTTGTGGATATTTCTCTCTTCCTCTCCATATTATGTCTTCTGGATAGGCTACTGAGAGAAATCCTTTGTTTTTACGACTCTTGTGAAGATAGAAAAAAACTTTTGAAAACACTGTAGGTAAAAGAGAAAATGCTTCTGATCAGCATTTTCTCCTTTTTCTAAAAGTTTTTTAACCGAATCAAATACAACTCCAAACATGTAAGTTAAAGTTGATTTGTTGACTCCAATTGCTTTTAAATCGGTTGAGTCAATAAATTTGACGTTTGGTTAAAATTTAAAAATCTATTTTTCATCTCTTGAGAAACAAGATCATACAACTCGTACTAATCTCTTTGGATACTGCTTCCTGTGAACTTAAACCAGAACTAGTTCCCAATGTGTGGGATTTATATTTAACCCTTTACCAATCTATCCCTAGTTTTTACGACCCCAAAGACAGAAGACTATTAAAAAATTGTAAGAAAAGGAGATAATGCTAGTAACCAGCATATTCTCCTTTTAACACAATGTTTTACTCTGCTGGAAACAAATTTCAATTTTTGAAAAACATAACTTTAATCTGTCGTCTGCAAGCGATTTCAGTTTGGACCTGGTTAATACTTTGTCGGTATGGTAAAGAGTTAAAAATAGAAAATATTGTGGATAAAGGATCGATTGATAGTTACCAGATCTATGTTTTTTTACAATGAATCTAAAATCGTCTGTACTGCAATTTGACCGGAATGTCAGTATTAACCGTTCAGTCCCTTACAGACCGATTTGAGACTTACCTAAATTGACATTATCTCCCGCTAGATGGCATTCTATAAATACTCATCTATCTGAAATGGGCATCCTGGGTACAGAACCGAACCACTTTCCTACGCGACAACCGTTACTTTGAATTTAAAACAATAAAAAAAAGGTTTACACAATAAAACGCTACCTCGTGCAATTCACTCAACTATGATCACCAGTTTAGAGAAATCTGTTGCTAAAGCAGGTCTCATTTCTCCTCAAACGTATTGATACGTAATAAGCTATTTTCAACATTGCTACTTTATAGAGCGTAATATTACCAGTCAGCCCGCTTTCGGGGCTAGTAGTGATGCGTCATATAAGACAGTCGAATCTTCGAAGAATATGACATGCGCAGACAACGCCCAAATTGAAACAATTTGCAGATGACAAACAAGAACTGAACAAATTTACACTTTCCTTTCCCACGGCTTACAATTCAGAGTTTAGTACTTTCACAGAGGAGCTCTTTATGGAACATATATTAATCTGTATGATATTTTTTTGCATGGGATGGATCATGTGTATAAGGTAAACAGCGAAAAAGTATTTCACACAGGTAGATCCCCTCTACCTCTCTCTGATGTTCATGTATTTCTATATCATGGTAAGAAATAGGACAAAAATAGTTTTCAAAATAATTTTGAGAACTGTCTTAATAATCCAAGAACATATTCTTTTATCAAATTTCACGTTTGTTAACAACAATTCAAACTATTCTTATTCTCATGAAAATCGCTAATTATTGTAACTTTTCACCCATGAGAGAACAAATTTGTATCTCTCAATGTTTACAAAATTCTTTCCAAGGTACAAATATCGGATTCATCAACAAATAGTTTGAACTAACATCTCACGATTATCAATCGTAAAAGTCAAGAAAACGGTTATTTGGCATGAAACTAAAGTGTCGGAGAAATGTCTTTAAAAGTGTCGGGGAACTGTCTAGTCGTGGAACTGTCGTGAAACCGTCCTTTTTATTATTATTATTTATTAATTCCGCCCGTCAATCTACTGAAAATGCTTCACCTGAAACAAAGCTTATACCATACACTGAATTTTATCATGTATAGAATAATATTTCTGTAAGCGACGTTAAAAGGCGTGATACTCAACACGCTGTTCAAAAGTCCGGCACAACATCGTCATTTTCGCCATTAGTGGGCGAAATATTACTTTTATCCTCACCATCAGAAACTTATTAAGTTTCATTAAAAATTGGTTGGTACATACACGATACGGCCTTACCGGCCTTGAATCGCGTATTTCCTCGTCTTAATATCGCTCAGTTCACTATCTTAAAAAAGGTTCATATTGAATCAAACGCTCCTATGAAGTCACAAATCAAAGTGCGCTACAATAAGTAAGGGAGGTAAGCGATGCAAGAAAAACTAATAAGCAAAAATATGAATTGAAAAAAGTACTTTTACTAATTTTTTTTTTCAAATTACAGCATTACCAGGGTACTATTTGATAAATGGAGATTTGAAAATTAATCATATCAGAAACTTGTTGATTTGCCCTTTAAATGTGGGGTAAAATTTTGTCGGTACATTTTCTTTTCCGTCCTTTAAATTTAAGTAAGGTAACTTCTACAATGTTTCATAAAGATCAAAGGGGCTGTAGAGATCTCAAAAACATATTATTTTTATTATAACAAATTCATATATTTTTCTAATGTTAGATTAACATTAATAATATTTAGGCTTGGGCCTACCGTTCTGTTTTGTCGTTTTTAGGCATACCCGAACCACGTGCATAACTCGAAAGTCACATGATCACTCAAACTTTAGGCGGGTTGACTGCATGGACGAAACAATCTGTTCCAAAAATTTAAGCGTAAGTAGAGTCTATTTTATCCGTTCGTAGTCTTTAGAGACTGTGTTCCTCAATGATTCAATGTTGATCAAGTGTGGCAGATCTAACTGTAGAGACCAGTATGATTCATTTATTTTACAACCCTGGTTTCCTTCCTTTTTTAAACAAAACGTGGGAGGCCATCTGGGAACAAGACAATTCCCCGACAAGACAGTTCCAGACAGTTCCCCGACAACATTGAAGACAATTCCCCGACACTTTTGAAGACAGTTCACCGACACTTTTATCAGTACTATATTGAATAGGTTTGGATTTTTCTTTTATAAATATTTTTATAGACATTTATTTGAAATGATGGAAGTAAATTTCAACTTTGGTGGTTATTAAATAGAGTATTATGCCCAATTAAGGAGGTTGATATATTGTGATTGGACTGTTTGTTGCCATGATTGGATGTTTGTAATAATGATTGGTTTAATTGGCGGGAACCTTTCGAGTTTCCGTTAATTGTGTATGATTGCGGTGTTTAAACTGTCTTTAATGGCATGTAGTTCAGCTACAAGAACAAGTCTACGACTTGAGTATTGGCTTCTAAAATGCAATTTTTAACATGTATAACTCATGTTATGTAGGCCCTATGTGCCATAAATTTCTTGAATAAAGTTAAACATTGAAACTTTTTGTTGAACCTCGTTGAACTGTATAAATGTCATATTACTACTGTCCATAAAGGCACATCTTCTTAATTCAGTTCTTATCATTTAAAACATTTGAGTATATAGGGATTACCCTGTAACTCGATGATGCCCTTTATGCATTAAATTTTCTTAATTCAATTCTTTTATTGTCATTCAAACTTTATTCAGTTTAAACAACTCCACGTTTATTATCTTTTACCATAGATATGCGCGCTAAATGACCAAAGTTGTCGATGCGCCATAAAACAACATTCATTCATTCATTCATTCCATAAAGGCACAACATAAAGGGGATTTACATTCATATTATCCATTACATTACTAGCGGATTATTTCAGTAGGAGATGTAAAAAAATGCACTAAACCTAGGCCTACATGTATTTTAAATCCAACACTGGGATAACTATTTGTTTTAGTAATCAAATACACATATTCATTTAACACATGTAATGATATTCTGATCTGCATAATGGCCAAGGTACTGTACACATATCATTTCCGAACTGTGAGTGATCATCAATAATAAACTAAAAAGGAGAAATACTCTCAATTATTCAAAATCCTTTCACAAGTACAAGACCCCCATTTCCTTTCCTTAAAAGTTATAGATATCGATGATAAATGTTGATGAAAATCAAGTTTGCTAATAATGAATGTGTCAGGGAACTGTCCTCAAAAGTGTCGGGGAACTGTCTTCAATTTTGTAGGGGAACTGTCTCGAAAAGTCGTGTCGGGAAACTGTCTTGTCTGGGAACTGTCTTGAAGCCAGCTATCTAACGCGCATAGCTGTTCATCATCCCGCCCTAAAATGTTTCTAAAAGATTGACTGCAGATCTAGCTCTAATCTAGAAATTCTGAATTACGATGTTTTTCTTATGCTGCCATGATTTTACGTAAACAATTTTACGGCCTTTCTTTTCTATACATGGATCCGTGGAATTCGATATTTTACCAATCAGAACATCGCATTTATTCTACCCGATTTCCTGCCTTGGTTTCTGCTATTTCGGCTCACAAATAAATGACTGTTAATGTTGGAAGGATGCAATTCTCTTTAATTATGTAGTGTTTTTATCATTTGAATTTTAAAAAAAGCTTAAAAAATGTGCTTTGCGAACGTGTACCGATCACGCAGAGGCTATAGACAAGTTTAAATTGTGATGATTAATGAAAATTTGAACTTATGCAAAGAGCTGATCAGCGCTGGATAATGGATTAATTTAAAGTATTCTATAATTTTTCCTCTCTGAAAGAGAAAAGCGAAAAACAAAGGTAAAAATAGACCTATATGAAGTACTGATAAAAAGAAAATAAGTTTACTTGAATATCTAACCTTGTTCAATAACCTATGCACATCCAAAGAGTGGCAGGTAACTTGTCACCAATGTTTCAATTTGACATTAATCTTAACCCATGATGGTGCATGAAGAATATGCTGAATGTTTACTGGGATGGTATAAACGAACCCAGATGTGTTGATATAGATCAGATTGCAAATTACGTGATGATTAGTCTTGGATTTAAAGTACCTGCTGATTACAATAGCTCAATAGGAACTTTAAGGTACCTGCTGATTACAATAGCTCAATAGGCAACTTGGAAATTTTTCTCTTGACTTGGCTGTTTTAACTATTTACCAGGTAACGGGAAAGCTTTTAAATGCATTGCGGAGAAGGGAGAAAATGCTTGTAACATTCATTTTATCCTTTTCTCACAGTGTTTTGTGCTCTTTTTAAAAACAAATTTCAATTTTTGAATCATTTATTTTGTTGTCTGCAAATATTTGAGTTTG
Organism: Tridacna crocea; assembly: GCA_943736015.1. Classification (NCBI taxonomy): domain Eukaryota; kingdom Metazoa; phylum Mollusca; class Bivalvia; order Cardiida; family Cardiidae; genus Tridacna; species Tridacna crocea. Next base: position 24,340,066 of record OX031060.1, read on the forward strand.
GATTGCTCTAAAAATTGTGTCATTTAGAGACAAGTTTAAGTGGATCCACACATCTGCACAAAGGGTATGTTGGTAAATTGTTAGCTCACCTTAGCACAAAGTGCTAAAGGTGAGCTGTTGTGATCGCCCAATGTCCGGCGTCCGTCGTCCGTCAACAATTTCTTTAAACATCTTCTCCTCCTAAACCACTGGGCCAATCTTCACGAAACTTGGCAGGAATGTTCCTTGGGTGAAGCTCTACCAAAATTGTTCAAAGAATTTAATTCCAACCATAACTCTGGTTGCCATGGCAACAAAAAAAAAACCGAAATCTTTGAAAATCTTCTTCTCTGAAACTAGAAGGCATACAGCTTTGATATTTGGTATGTAGCATCTCCTAATGGACCTCTACTAAGTTTTTTCAAATTATGCCCATAGGGTCAAAACTGGCCCCGCCTCAGGGGATAACGCGTTTGAGCATAGGAACAAAGAAGGAAAACTTTAAAAATCTTCTCCTCTGAAACTTGAAGGCATAGAGCTTTGATATTTGGTATTTAGCATCTCCTAATGGACCTCTACCAAGTTTGTTCAAATTATATCCCTGGGGTCAAAACTGGACCCACCCCAGGGGTCACAAGTTTGAGCATAGGAACAAAGAAGGAAAACTAAAAATCTTCTCCTCTGAAACTAGAAGGCGTAGAGCTTTGATATTTGGTATGTAGCATATCCTAGTGGACCTCTACCAAGTGTGTTCAAATTATATCCCTGGGGTCAAAACTGGCCCCACCGCAGGGGTCACAAGTTTGAGCATAGGAACAAAGAAGGAAAACTTTAAAAATCTTCTTCTCCGAAACTTGAAGGTGTAGAGCTTTGATATTTGGTATGCGGCATCTCCTAGCGGACCTCTACCAAGTTTGTTCAAATTATGCCCCTGGGGTCAAAACTGGCCCCACCCCGGGGGTCACAAGTTTGAGCATAGGAACAAAGAAGGAAAACTTTAAAAATCTTCTCCTCTGAAACTAGAAGGCGTAGAGCTTTGATATTTGGTATGTGGCATCTCCAAGTGGATCTCTACCAAGTTTGTTCAAATTATGTCCCTGGGTCAAAACTGGCCCCACCCCGGGGGTCACAAATTTGAGCATAGGAACAAAGAAGGAAAACTTTAAAATTCTTTTCCTCAGAAACTAGAAAGCGTAGAGCTTTGATATTTGGTATGTTGCATCTCGTAGTGGATCTCTACCAAGTTTATTCAGATGATGTCCCTGGGGTCAAAACTGGCCCCACCCCGGGGGTAACTAGTTTGAGCATAGGAACAAAGAAGAAAACTTTAAAATTCTTCTCCTCAAACTAGATGGCGTAGAGCTTTGATACTTGGTATGTGGCATCTTCGAGTGGACCTCTACCAAGTTTGTTTAAATCATGCCCATGGGCTCAAAACTGGCTCCGCCCCAGGGGTCACAAGTTCGAACATAGGAACAAAGAAAGAAAATTTTAAAATTCTTCTTCTCTTAAACTAGAAGGCATAGAGCTATGATATTTTGCATGTAGCAGTTCCTAGTGGACCTCTGCCAAGTTTGTTCATATTATGCCCTTGGGGTCAAAACTGGCCCTGCCCGGGGGGGTCACAGGTTCGAACATAGCTACAAAGAAGGAAAACTTTAGAAATCTTCTCTGAAACTTGAGGGTGCAGAGCTTTGATATTTGGTATGCAGAATCTTCTAGAGGACCTCTACCAAGTTTGGTCATATGATGTCCCTGGCGTCAAAACTGGCCGTGCCCGGAGGTCACAGGTTGGAACATAGGAACAAAGAAGGAAAATTTTAAATTTCTTTTTCTCTTAAATGGGAAGGTGTAGAGCTTTGATATTTGGTATGTAGCATCTTTGAGTGGACCTCTACCAAGTTTGTTCCAAGGATGCTGCTTTGGTTAAAACTGATCCAGCCCTGGGGACCACAAGTTTGAACATAGGACAAAGAAGGAAAATTTGAAATTCTTCTTTGAAACTGGAAGGTGTAGAGCTTTGATATTTGATTGCCCTATGTCAGGCGTCTGTCTTTCTATAAACATCTTCTTCTCCTAACCCACTGGGCCAATCTTGATGAAACTTGGCAGGGATGTTCCTTGGGTGAAGCTTTACCAAAGTTGCTCAAAGAATTTAATTTCACTCATAAGCTATAGTCTAAGGTGAGCTTTTCAGGGCCAATGGCCCTCTTGTTAATCTAATTTGATAGGAAGTGTGTTTGACTGCAAAGCATATTGCCGCTCCAATCAATTTGACCACCAGTTGTCATCAGTATATCGTAAGATAAACTACCGTCAATGATATTAACAATTTTCTTAATTGACAACACACTTAATGCATTTTGTAATCCATTAGACAACCCTTTTCCCCTTAACCTGATATTGAAATTTTTCATGAACTTAAACTTCTATGTAGAATCAGACATTCTGTAAACTTTTCGAAAAGTTTGTAATTCAGTATTATTTAATTTGGTATGATGCTGAGATGACTTTACTATCCCAACGAAAACAATAAGCATCATTAATACTATTATTCTGTGGCAAAATGGAGATTTTTTTATGTTTTTTATTCGTTCCAATTGGAATTCAAATTTTTGTTTAAACATGTAAATCTGTTACATTGTCCTTTGCCCCCGTAATTCGCCCTTTTAATACATCTCCGTATGTAAATTAGTTAAGCATCTTTAAATTGCTTACCGAGAATTTATCATCGATAGAAATATATGATTAAAATATTTTTTCCCGAATTTTATTGAGAGAAACAGTCATGACAGCACAATTTAAGTAGCCTATCTGCTATACTGTATATGTATTGACTACGTTTGTTTGGGAGACCTTGACAACAGTAACTAAGGTAATTGGTTTATTTTATCACCACGGATCCATGTATTCAATATTTCTTGTGATGGTGTACCGTCATTATATATGACGTGCTCCGGCAAAAGGGGCTTTGTGCATCTACGTTACCCATGGTACCAAGCAACTTCATTTAACAACCAACTTAATTATTAGGTAGTCTGGTCCTAGTACATACAGAAAATTGACCATTAGCAAAAAGTTTTGGATCAGGACAGCTTGCGCAGGCTGACCTGAATCAATATTTTTCGCATAGGCATTTAGAAGTAAGCCCCTTTATCATAGCAGTTTTCATATATTGACAAAAATTATTGTTACTCTTTTAAATAAAGTTTTAAGTACATTTAAATCAGACATTCTAAAATTGGTGCAAGAAGATCATCAGACCAGGGTTCGAAATTCCCACATATTTACTCGCAAAATGCAAGCCAAAATCAGAAAATGCAAGTTGAAATTTCAAGCATTTGCTAAAAAATGCGAGTGCAAATTATTGAAGAACAGTTACTGAATGTACTAAATTTCATATGTGAATACAAAAAAGGTAATTCTTTTCGTTCTGGATAAACATCAGTCATGTCTCACTGAGAATACCCTTCGATGGCTGTTGACAATTTTACAAGTCGCCATTGAAGCCACCGAGTTGTCATTCGTTATCAGAATTTCGTGAGGCAAGTGCGTTTGTCTGCACTCACAGCCGATACTGAGGTTTTACAGGTTATGTAATAGGACAGAATTGAACAGTTTGTACAGGCCATTCATTCTTTACAATTGATAGGCAAAAGCTGAGCTTCAAAAGATAATGTGAGTCCAATTTTGATTTTGCAAGTGGAAATAAAAACTACTTGTTAAAATTTGCAAGTTGATAAAAAAAAATGAAATTTGAACCCAGCATCCATTGATGAAAATGGAGAATACACAAAGATCACATTAAACTATTTACTAAAGCCCCCCTTCCACTTGGCAGAGATCCCACTGTGCCCATGGCGCATCTCTAAAATTTTCCAAATGGCCAAAGAACCGTTGACATGAGCAACATCATGCGACTTGTTCATTTAAAAATTTCAGACTTGTCTAAAATTTCAAAAAGACAAAATTTTTTTACCAAGATTCATAGGTATCAAGCTGAAAATCTGGTCTCTAGAGTGTAATTTTCTTTTTTTCAGATTTGGCCATGTGACTTTCTCTTTGGCCACATGACCAAATTTCAAACATGTGCAAGACATCGTCAAGAGAAATATTCTGACCTAAGTTTATCAGTGTTCTCAGAAGGATTTTGAAAGTTGAATTCCAGGAATCCAACCTCGGACAAAAATTGGATTCCAGACTGAAAAGTTGGATTCCAGCTTGACAAAGTTAGATTCCCAAAGTCATGATAAATTTTCATACGCAAGAAATAAACATTTAAAAACTGTTAACTTAGATTTCTGTATCATGGAGACATTACATGTATATATTGGCGCAATGGATTACAAAAGTTTAATAACTTTTGACTATCTCTTTATCTTTTATTCAAACTATCAAGATGATTCAACAGAATATAGGCCTACAATCATGTTCTAAATATTCATACTAATAATGGCACCAGTTCTGGACCCATTTTCATAAACATTTGTAAAACCAATTCTTATTTCATATTAAATTGCAATCAGAATTGAATTAGAATTATTTGTTGGTATGGACTATGATTTTAATCATTTTGCATTGTGTTAGTCTGATCGTTAGGCTGATCTGGTGCTTTTCTTTTAATCCCCACATATTTCTCTTTTTTCAAACTAATTCTCTGTTACCATCAAACATGTACAATGTATTTCAGTGTTCCTACTAGCTTTTTATATCAAGGGTACACTTACACCATGTGCTGAAAAACTTGGGGTAAGATTTCATATTAGAGGGTATGACATAATTATTGTCTCCAAACTAGAGGTAAAGCTATCCATATTTATGAATTGCAGGGGAAAAAAACCTGTTATAATAAGATATCTATGTAAATTTACTGCTTAAAATCATTAAAATGCAGAAAAGACAGTCTAAAGTGACCGACAAGACAATGCCAAGGAGACATTTTGTTGTGTCATGGGTTTCCGTGTTTTTTTTTTTTAACCGAAGCTTTTCTTCTCTGTTTATTTCTTGAAAGGTATTTCCGCATGATTCGATATAAATTTCTCTATAAGGATAACAAATAGCATCAAAACCCCTTATTTTACTCGCGATAAACGGATAATGGTCTGTTTTGTCTGTGTTTTTTCTTACGCGAGTTCTCGTGTGTAATTAATATTTGTTATGCCAATCTATAGTCTGTAAAATGATGTCCACAATAATTTGCGTGACTTGGAAAACTGATTTCAGATAATCAAATAGTAAAAAAAAGAGATTACACTTTCGAGCCACAATGTTTGGCAATTTGAAAGATTGACCAATTAAAAAAGTTTGGAAAGTTGAAATGTCACGGACTTTATTACAGGGTGTCCGGAAAGTAAGGTAACACTTCCGTACTTTTATATTTTGGCTTAAAATATAAGATAACGAGATGAAAAATATATATACATGTAAATAAAACATGTAAGTTTTTTTGTGTGATAATTGAATTTTCATAACACTTTACGCTTTTATACAGATTTCACTTCAAAAGTCCTTTTTCGGTCATTGGCGTCATTTTAGTAATTAATGACATTTTCACGTCAATGTGACGACCTTTTACACTCTTTCCTTTCCGAAAACACACAATGAAATTTTCACTCACTTTGAAATGCACTCAAATAGAAATCATACTGATTTCACTAGAAGGATTTTTTTTTAACGACAGGTGTGGGTTGTTTAGGTTGGGATCGTAGACCTTTGACTTCAACACACTGCAAAGGAGGAAGTCATGCAAGTTAAGGTTTAGTTTTGGACTGTGTGCAGGCCACAATATTCAACCATGTCTTACCTCCGGATATCGTTTCGACATTACCCTACATCACCGAACATATTATATACAAAAATCTGCCACAGATTTAGATGTGTGTGGCGTAACACTTTCCTCCATGAACCAATTGCTTTGCAATGAGGAAAGAGGGCGACTTTATTCTGATTTCAACATGAATGACTTCTTTCTGTTAGTTTAAAAGGTCAAAGGTTGACAGCCTCAACCAAGACAGCACAGCCATATTGTTAAAGACCACTACAGTGAAATAAAGAAGATTGATGTTGAAATGTGCGCTGAAGTGATTCTCAATATCATCGGGCATGATGGTCGTGGAAAGAGCATAATCTGTCGTCTCACTGAAAATGTCATTAATTGTAAAATGACGCCAATGACAGAAAAAGGACTTTTGAATTGAAATCTGCATAAAAAAACAAAGTGTAAAGAAAATTTAATTAAATTATCACACAAAAAAACTTACACGTTTTATTTACATGTATATATATTTTTCATCTCATTATCTTGTATTTTAAGCCAAAATATAAATGTACGAAAGTGTTACCTTACTTTCCGGACACCCTGTATTTTCATTGCTACCTTTTGATCGCATCACGAGATGATCAATACCCTTCTTTTAATCAACTATATTGACCAATAGTCAGCATACGGGACTTAGGGTAATAGCTATTTGTTATCCAATCCATTGTGTAACGGGTACTGGGCAAGTGATAAAGAATGACGCATTTCGATTGGTCGTTAGTTTCCCAGGTAGCCAAGCCTACCTCTTCCACTACCCGACTTTAGAGATTACCTAAACATGTGAGAATTTTCCGCCTCGCTAAACATCTTGTAAACAATCAAATGATAAACTAATTAAGCCTGACGTCGTAAATTACAAGTTATGTACGATCCCTGAATAAGCTGAGCAGCTGGGTTTGGACGTGTGTCCTAAAAAAATTTCCGAGAAATCTGTTTATGTAACGGACTGAAAATGTGGCCTCTACAGTGCACACAATGTATATGTTGATGCCTGGACAATGGACTATGGATGATTAAGCTGAGCAGCTGGGTTTGGACGTGTGTCCTAAAAAAATTTGATGTCCAGTGGAATCTTTTGTTAGGATTTTTTGTCATCCGCGGGGAAAAGTTGTTGTCTCAGACGACAGTATTGGCATTTCCGAGAAATCTGTCTATGTAACTGACTGAAAATGTGGCCTCTACAGTGCACACAATGTATATGTTGATGCCTGGACAATGGACTATGGATGAAGACGGTGAGCTATTATGAAAAATATGTTGAAAGGGTTGGGTCTTGCTTTTGTTTTGATGCACTGCATTTTCGCCATATAACTTGTGCTGCCACTCCCATATTCACACTGATCAACGTGAGCCGCGGACACCATGTGTTCTCGGTACACCAGATCAAATTTTTACATGGAAGAACCGGTGGTGGTGTAAGTATTTTCATATTTGTGGACCTAGTTTACCTAGATAGAAGTGTTGATTTACAGCAATGTCAAGACAAATGATTGATCTGTTTATATACAAACTAGGGAATAATAATACCATCATCTAAGTGAGCTGTGGCTTTATGAGCAACTGGGGTCTTATTGTTTTGCAGTTTATTGCCAAATTTTGGATAAAATTCCAAACCATTGTTCATTTTACAAGTTTGTATGATAAGATAAATGTATTTCCTATAGGAACACAAAATTTCACTTAGAGATGTCCATCCAAAGCGAAGATATGTGTTTTTGAATGGACCTGGGTAGAGGAAAGTATGCTAACAAGACACCAATTTTGTTTTCAATGTATGCACATGGACACCAGATCAGAAAACGCTTGGGGTAACTGGACACCAACCTTTAAATCATCAATATTTCTGCCTGAAACTCGATGCATGGGCTGTGTACGAAGACTATTTTTGTAAACATTATGTCTCTACGGTCCATTACCTGATAAAGAGCGTGTTCAACCCAACTTCATTACTTCTAGCACTTGCTTTTTTGAAATATTTGCAATGTAACGGCAATTTACGAAGTAGACTTACGATGCTTGATCACAATTGTCCGGTCATTGCCTCCAATGTTGGTGCAAGACATGTTCCTTGTTTACAGCGTTTCAGTTTTATGAATGTCGTATTAACCCATTACCAGACAATCACGAGCTATAATGTACTTGGGAAAGATGGCTTAGAAAAACATTGTCCCTATTAACTAATCAACGAATTTGTAATTCGTGTTCATTACTTTGAGTGCAAGAATTGGTCACACTGGCCAACGTATGTATACGTTAGATCGCCGGCTTTGAGTTAGATTGTACATACACCGAAAATGTTCACTTAGAACTTTCATTCTTGATGGTATTAAAAACTTTTTTGTAGAACACGCTACATGTCGAATGGGACTATGAAAATTAATTATCTTCAAGATAATGCTTATTACATAATAGACATATTTGTAAACATTCGAGTACTGATAAAGAGGTGAGTTTGTTTTTGAAATTTCTCAGCAACTTGATTACTGATATTTTTTCACTTGTACAATTTTCACTTTGAGTTTGATACTACCTTTCGATGCTCTAGAACCAACTAAAGACTTCTGCACGGATAAAAAGAGGGAACAGACTCAGGTTAAATTTATATCGCTCAAAGGTACGTAGTGTGCTAGGAAATTATTAGAGAGGTTAAATGCAGCCATGGCAAATTACTAAATGAAATCTTTTCTGAAATTCTTCATATATAAAAATAAACCACGTCTATTTCCTGTTTCGTTTTTTTTTTTTATTTCGCTTTATTTACAAAACTATGACGAAACAGACTGTGTATCAGAACAATTACGCTCGAAGATATAGAATTAGCAAACTTTCTGGCAGTCTGAATTTTAAAATCACCACTGTTGGAGGGTCTGATGGCCTCTCCAATAAATTTCAGCAATACGAAATACAGTGAAACCTGGCATGTTGGCCACCTGTATTAAGCAAGCAACCTGAATAAACAAGCATATATTTAGTTCCCGACAAATAGCAATGCACCTGTAGACATTCATCTACATCAAGCAAGCACCTGCCTTTGGCAAGCTCTTTCGACCGTCCCTTTGGTAATTGATTAATATAGGTTAAACTGTAACTATATCTGAGCACTATAATGCTGTATTTCCAAGAACTATGGAAGTTTGTAACAATAAAGATAAATATCTCATATATCATGATCACCCAGCATATTGGATGAAATGAAACATTATCAGAGATCATCTGTGTTACAAAATACATGTACATGTATACATTTAAATGAATTTAAAGAGGTGCAAGTACTTTCGCTTTATGACACTAAGAGAAAATAAGCCCCACCAACAAAAGCCATGTTTTTCAATAGATCAAAATTTATTGAAGGAGTGTGATAGAAAACTACCCAATGCCAATCTCGTGATTGAGTTCTTTAGAGAGGACAAATTTTACTATTTTACAATGCGCCGTACACGGAAAATAAGCTCCTCCCCATAAGCCATGTTTTTTAAAAGATCGAAGTATCTCGAAAGAAACTTATGGAATCATCCACGTTGATTTTTTTGATTTCCACTTGGTGGTTTAATTCTGAGGAGAAGTCTATTAAATAAAAATTTTAGAAATAAACGCGTAGACGAACAAACGCACGCATGTAAATGTACGAAGAGTACAACGCCATTCTAACAGTTGGCCAAGCGGATTTAAAAATTATTTAAACTAAGAATCAGGCCAGATGTGGTAAATAATGTACACACTGTATTAGTTAATAGGGGTTTTTCTTTATGGACAATGTTTTTCTAAGCCATCTTTCCCAGGGACATTAAAGCTCCTGATTGCGTGGTAATGGGTTAATTACGCCATTCATTAAACTGAAACGCTGTAAACAAGGAACATGTCTTGCACCAACATTGGAGGCAATGACCGGTCAATTGTGATCAAGCATCGTAGGTCTACTTCGTAAATTGCCGTAATATTGCAAATATTTCAAAAAAGCAAGTGCTAGAAGTAATGAAATTGGGTTGAACATGCTCTTTATCAGGTAATGGACTGTAGTGACGTAATGTTTACAAAAATAGTCTTCGTACACAGCCCATGCATGAGTTTCAGGGAGAAATATTGATGATTTAAAGGTTGGTGTCCAGTTACCAAAAGCTTTTTCAGATCTGGTGTCCATGTGCATACATTGAAAATAAAATTGGTGTCTTGTTAGCATATTTTCCTCTACCCAGGTCCATTCAAAAACACATATCTTCCTTTTGGATGGACATTTCAAAGTGAAATTTTGTGCTCTTTTAGGGAAAACATTTATCTTATCATACAAACTTGTAAAATGAACAATGGTTTGGAATTTTGTCCAAAATTTGGCAATAAACTGCAAAACAATAAGACCCCAGTTGCTCATAAAGCCACAGCTCGCTTAGATGATGGTATTATTTTTCCGTAGTATGTATGTAAACAGATCAATCATTTGTCTTGACATTGCTGTAAATCAACATTTCTTTCTAGGTAAATCAGGTCCATAAAAATGAAAATACTTACACCACCTCCGGTTCTTCCATGTAAAAATTTGATCTGGTGTACCGAGAACACATGGTGTCCGCGGCTCACGTTGATCAGTGTGATATTGCTTCATTCACAAATTTCCAGTTGCACTCTTAGTACATTTTTGTGATGCTTCGAGCCCACTGTTATCCCAACATGCTTTTCTTCTGCGCTATTGCCTTCCCTGCTATGATTTACGGCATTTCAACCAAAAATTTAAAGTATAGTGGACATGCCGTCTAGTCGAGTGGTGGCTTAGAAGACCAAATTTTAGACTTGTTCAAATAAAAAAATGTTGGCAGGCAACAAATAAAATTTGGCTTAAAGGATGTGATGCATCTGTGAAATAATAGAAAATAGTGTGAGAAAAGAAGAAAATGCTTGTAGATCTACCAGTATTTTCTCCTGTACCCAGTTCATATTTTGTTTAAAAAAGCTGTACATTCTAGGGACATTAACCCTTTGCCACACAACGATGTTTATGGAATTATCTATGGAAATGAAAGCATTGCAAATGACAAAAATAAAAGCAGCTGAAATAAAGATTGATAACAACAGGGATAACACAGATTTGGGAGTACAGAATATGGAATCTTAGATGATTATACACATCCTGAGTTTTAATAACCCTGAGAATTAGGCCATTTGAAAACATTGATGATAGTCATTTTCTCCTTTTCCCAACATATCTGATTCAAACTATGGAAGTTTGTAACAATAAAGATAAATATCTCATATATCATGATCACCCAGCATATTGGATGAAATGAAACATTATCAGAGATCATCTGTGTTACAAAATACATGTACATGTATACATTTAAATGAATTTAAAGAGGTGCAAGTACTTTCGCTTTATGACACTAAGAGAAAATAAGCCCCACCAACAAAAGCCATGTTTTTCAATAGATCAAAATTTATTGAAGGAGTGTGATAGAAAACTACCCAATGCCAATCTCGTGATTGAGTTCTTTAGAGAGGACAAATTTTACTATTTTACAACGCGCCGTACACGGAAAATAAGCTCCTCCCCATAAGCCATGTTTTTTAAAAGATCGAAGTATCTCGAAAGAAACTTATGGAATCATCCACGTTGATTTTTGTTGATTTCCACTTGGTGGTTTAATTCTGAGGAGAAGTCTATTAAATAAAAATTTTAGAAATAAACGCGTAGACGAACAAACGCACGCATGTAAATGTACGAAGAGTACAACGCCATTCTAACAGTTGGCCAAGCGGATTTAAAAATTATTTAAACAAAGAATCAGGCCAGATGTGGTAAATAATGTACACACTGTATTAGTTAATAGGGGTTTTTCTTTATGGACAATGTTTTTCTAAGCCATCTTTCCCAGGGACATTAAAGCTCCTGATTGCGTGGTAATGGGTTAATTACGCCATTCATTAAACTGAAACGCTGTAAACAAGGAACATGTCTTGCACCAACATTGGAGGCAATGACCGGTCAATTGTGATCAAGCATCGTAGGTCTACTTCGTAAATTGCCGTAATATTGCAAATATTTCAAAAAAGCAAGTGCTAGAAGTAATGAGTTTCAGGGAGAAATATTGATGATTTAAAGGTTGGTGTCCAGTTACCAAAAGCTTTTTCAGATCTGGTGTCCATGTGCATACATTGAAAATAAAATTGGTGTCTTGTTAGCATATTTTCCTCTACCCAGGTCCATTCAAAAACACATATCTTCCTTTTGGATGGACATTTCAAAGTGAAATTTTGTGTTCTTTAGGGAAAACATTTATCTTATCATACAAACTTGTAAAATGAACAATGGTTTGGAATTTTGTCCAAAATTTGGCAATAAACTGCAAAACAATAAGACCCCAGTTGCTCATAAAGCCACAGCTCGCTTAGATGATGGTATTATTTTTCCGTAGTATGTATGTAAACAGATCAATCATTTGTCTTGACATTGCTGTAAATCAACATTTCTTTCTAGGTAAATCAGGTCCATAAAAATGAAAATACTTACACCACCTCCGGTTCTTCCATGTAAAAATTTGATCTGGTGTACCGAGAACACATGGTGTCCGCGGCTCACGTTGATCAGTGTGATATTGCTTCATTCACAAATTTCCAGTTGCACTCTTAGTACATTTTTGTGATGCTTCGAGCCCACTGTTATCCCAACATGCTTTTCTTCTGCGCTATTGCCTTCCCTGCTATGATTTACGGCATTTCAACCAAAAATTTAAAGTATAGTGGACATGCCGTCTAGTCGAGTGGTGGCTTAGAAGACCAAATTTTAGACTTGTTCAAATAAAAAAATGTTGGCAGGCAACAAATAAAATTTGGCTTAAAGGATGTGATGCATCTGTGAAATAATAGAAAATAGTGTGAGAAAAGAAGAAAATGCTTGTAGATCTACCAGTATTTTCTCCTGTACCCAGTTCATATTTTGTTTAAAAAAGCTGTACATTCTAGGGGCATTAACCCTTTGCCACACAATGATATTTATGGAATTATCTATGGAAATGAAAGCATTGCAAATGACAAAAATAAAAGCAGCTGAAATAAAGATTGATAACAACAGGGATAACACAGATTTGGGAGTACAGAATATGGAATCTAATCTTGAAATCAGGTCGCAGATCAAACTGCATGCTAAATACAAGCAAGGTCAGACAGGGCAAACATGCAAACTGATCTTAGATGATTATACACATCCTGAGTTTTAATAACCCTGAGAATTAGGCCATTTGAAAACATTGATGATAGTCATTTTCTCCTTTTCCCAACATATCTGATTCAAATTTCATTATTTTTGCCAATTTGAATATTTGGTTAATTTTTTACCAGGTTTAAAACTTTAAATTTGTCTGAACTCAACTTGTAAAAATAAAATTTCAGGGCCACTTGGTGGTGAAAGTTAATTTCCAGGGCTAGACACTTAAAATTTCTAGAAAGTCCTTTGGATGACATATTAAACCTAACCTCCATGTAATGGTGCTGTACATGGAGCATATTAGCTTAACCCTTTACCAAACAATGCTGACTTGATGACTTTAGGAAACATTGTGGGAAAAGGAGAAAATGCTAGTCAAAAACAATTTCTCCTTTTACCACAATGTTTTCTACCTTATCAAAGACATCTTCTACAATTTTAGGCCTTGCCCTAGGACATCTGATATACTCTTTCTTTTACATCCTTTTCTCAGTTAAATTTACCATCTTCTCCACATTCTAATCCTACATAATTATATCACACTCTTTCAGATGTTGTATTTCTTATTTAGCCCTAGAAGGCGGTGGCTCATGGGTCAATCGGGTTTTTTGGTATTTGGCTGACATTTGTAAACTCTCAATGATCATCTAAGCTTGGTAGGACTTTCTGCGAGAATGCATCTGTCCAGTCTAGCCCTTTCATACCGAGTATACCATTGATGTATCCCTGTCATGGTCTGCGAATGGGTTTTCCCCAGACCATGTCCCCTCGTTGGGCTCCATGGCGGGTGGGGAGCATCGGTGGTGAAACTTAAAACACAAACATGGCATCCCAAAAAAAGGCCAAGCTCAATGAAAGCAAGCGCCCCCTTTCAGACAGTGACTCTGAAACAGAAACTTCACTTCCTTCATCTTATCAATCTCCACGTTTTATTGTTATCCAATCTCAAGATCATTCAAAACCTATAACTAAACTCTCTCCATTCATTATAGAAAAACAAATCTCTAGTATCCTTGGTACACCAAAATCAGTTAAAAAACTTAAAGACCAGACCCTACTAGTTGAATGTTTTACAAATCAACAAGTACTGAATCTTTTAAAAAAGACCAAGTTTTTTGACATAGACATTAAAATTTTTCCTCATCCTTCACTTAATTCTTGTAAAGGACTAATTAGATGCAAAGAGCTTGCATACTGCGACTCCTTACAAGAAATTAAAGACAATCTAAAACAACAAGGTGTATCCGATGTTCAGCGGATTTCTGTACGCAGAGATGGAGAACAGAGACTGACACATACATACATTTTAACATTTTCTTCGCCTATTCTTCCAACCTCTATCAAGATAGGCTTCCAAGTAGTCAAAGTAGATGTGTATGTGCCGAACCCCTTGCGATGCTTTAAGTGCCAGCGGTACGGCCATCACATCAGTAAATGTCCGAACCAAGAAACATGCTCAAAATGTGCTCATCAAGGACCTGACCATGACAGTACTACTTGTTCAAATCCTCCTTTCTGCATTAATTGCAAATCTGCACACTCTACTTTTTCAAGAGAGTGTCCAGTATGGAAGGAAGAAAAAGAAATTCTTTCTATTAAATATAACAATAATGTTACCTTTCCAGAGGCAAGGAAAATATTTGAACAACGCAAGAAAACCTCTTCTGGTCCTAGTTATGCAGGTGTTGTTGGCTCGTCAACTGAAAAGGACGACTGCAGCACTTGTAAAATTCTTGCGAAAGTTCTACTTCAAAAATTTCCTGATTTAGCTTCTGAACTGAAAGAACTTCTTCCTCCATCCACCTTGTCCAAACTAATTCCTGACTCTCCATCTGTATCTAAAACAAACACAACCTCTTCGGCATCCTCAAAACCCACAAACTCTCAAAATAGTTCGTCTCAAAAAACTTCAAAGCCATCTACACCTTCACAAAATTCTTCACGGAAAACTCCAAAGCCATCTACCTCTTCACAACCACCTCCTAAGAAACCACAACCTCCATCTTCACAGTCTACAACAAAACCTAACGTCTCATCCAAGGATAACAATCCCAATCATACACCCCGACCTCCTAAAAGGTCTTCTTCCAAATCTAAACCACAATCTAAAGATAACCAAGATCTTGTGAGATCACAGTCAAAGTAAATGATCCTGTCCCTACCTCCAACAGATTTTCGGAGCTAGAGGACACGGACGCAGATACTGAAAATCTGGAAGGTGAGGCTTCAGATTCAGAAGCCTCTATCTGGTCCACTTCCAAAGATCTTTGGAACAGGGATTTTGACGCGTGGCAATCGTCCAAAGCCGAGACATCTGTAATTAAATCTTAACCAGTCTATTTTAAAATGCATTGGTTTACGGCCTCGTTTTTTACTTTAGTCTTTATACTTTCCTCATACACTATGGATACCATAATCCAATGGAATTGTCGAGGTCTGAAGTCAAACTTTGACGAACTTTCACTTTTAATCAATGAGCAC
The DNA here is from genome assembly GCA_943736015.1 of Tridacna crocea. Classification (NCBI taxonomy): domain Eukaryota; kingdom Metazoa; phylum Mollusca; class Bivalvia; order Cardiida; family Cardiidae; genus Tridacna; species Tridacna crocea. The sequence continues at coordinate 24,355,533 of OX031060.1, forward strand.
AAACCAGTTGCTGTTTGTCTGCAAGAAACCTTCCTTAAACGGGAGGATGATATCACTATCAAATATCATTCTGTTTACAAGTTTTTTACCGAAGGTGAAAAAGCCAGAGGAGGTGTTTCTATTATTGTAAACAACAACATTCCTCACAAAGTTATCTCTTTAAATACAAACCTGCAAGCTGTTGCTGTCAGGTTATCTATACACAATGCTGTTACACTGTGTTCTTTATATCTCCCGCCAAGCATACCTATCAATGAGACCAATCTGAATGATCTCATTTCACAATTGCCATCCCCCTATATTCTTGCTGGGGACTTTAATGGTCACAATGTTATGTGGGGTTGCAATGACACCAACCAGAGAGGTCTCCAGTTGGAGAACTTCATTTCCAACAACTCTCTGTCTTTCATGAATGATAACAAATCCAAAACCTACTTGCATCCAGCAACTGGATCTTACTCTTCCATTGATTTAACATTATGCAGCCCAGTCTTACTTCCCAATTTTACTTGGAAAGTGACTGAGGATTTGTGTGGAAGTGATCACTTCCCCATTATCTTTTCATCTACACAACCGTCCAGCAGTGTATGACCGCAGAAATGGAAGCTTTCCAAAGCCAATTGGAATAAATTTGAAACCCTATGTGAACAGACCATTACACATGATAAGTTTGGAAATTGCGATGATCCTGCAAAACTTTTCACTTCCCTATTAATTGATGCAGCTGAAAAGTCCGTCCCTCAGACCTCGGCAAACCCAAAACGACCTGACAAGCCTTGGTACAATGATGATTGTAAACAGGCTGTCAGAGACAGAAAACAGGCCCTTAGAAAATTTAATCTCAGGCCTACCAAAGACAATCTTAACTTATTCCGTATTTCCAGGGCAAAAGCCCGTCGTACCATTAAAGAAAGTAAGCGCAAGGCCTGGAGACAATATGTCTCTAATTTGAATAGTAGAACTACTACTAAAAAAACCTGGGATATGATCAGAAAGATCAATGGCAAAGGCCAGACCCCTGTTAGTCACCTTGAGGTTAACAATACTTCGTTGGAATCTCCCCAGGATATTGCTGATGCTCTTGCTAACACCTTTTGCAAAAAGTCTTCCTCTGCAAACTATTCAGAAAAGTTTCAGAGGAATAAAGCTAGAGAAGAAAAGAAAAAGCTTAATTTCAAGTCTTCGAATTCAGAGCATTATAATAAACTCTTCACTTTTAAAGAATTAAAGTCTGCTCTGAATAAAGCTCATGATTCTTCTCCTGGCCCAGATAAAGTTCACTACCAGTTTTTAAAACACTTACCTTTTACTTCCCTCTCAGTTTTACTTGATATTTTTAATGATATCTGGCAGTCAGGTGTTTTTCCTGCATCCTGGCGGGAGGCACTTGTCATTCCTATCCCAAAACCTGGCAAAGATGCTAGTGACCCGGCTAACTATCGGCCAATAGCTCTTACTAGTTGTCTCTGCAAGACCCTAGAACGTATGGTCAACGACAGACTTGTCTGGTTTTTAGAGAAGAACAACCTCATCGTTGATGTACAGAGTGGATTTCGTCGCCAGCGCGGCACCATAGATCATCTTGTCCGCTTTGAAACCTTTGTCAGAGAAGCCTTTATTAATAAACACCATGTAGTATCTGTCTTTTTCGACCTTGAAAGCGCTTACGATACAACTTGGAAATATGGAATTCTGAAAGACTTGCATGACTTTGGTCTTCGAGGCCGTCTTCCTCTTTTTATTTCAGCCTTCTTGGATGAACGTCTTTTCCGCGTCCGAGTTGGTAATACTGTCTCGGGAGCCCGTGAACAGGAGATGGGTGTACCCCAAGGATGTATTCTCTCTGTTACACTTTTCAGTGTGAAAATAAACAGTATAGTCAAAGCTATCTGTCCTGGTGTAGACTGTTCCCTCTATGTTGATGACTTCGTCATATGCTTCAGATCTCGAAATATGAACATTATTGAGAGACAACTTCAGCAATGTCTCAACAAATTGCAAACATGGTCTGATGAAAATGGCTTCAAATTTTCAAAGTCCAAAACTAAGTGCATGCACCTCTGTAATCTACGAGGTGTTCATCCAGATCCTGAACTTTATCTGGACAAAACTAAAATTGAAGTCGTTTCTGAGTTTAAATTTCTTGGAGTCATCTTTGACAGAAAGCTTTCTTTCCTTCCTCACATCACTGCACTTAAAAAGAAGTGCAAGAAGGCTCTTAATCTTCTTAAGGTTGTGGCTCATTCTGAATGGGGAGCAGACCGTAAAGTCCTCTTGCGGCTTTATCGGTCTTTAGTTCGCTCCAAGTTAGACTATGGATCTGTTGTATACGGATCGGCCCGTAAATCCTATCTGAAAATTCTCGATTCTATACACCACGAAGGTCTGCGTCTTATACTTGGAGCTTTCAGAACTTCTCCCGTCAATAGTCTCTGTGTTGAGGCTAATGAACCTTCCCTTTCTTACAGGAGAGAAAAACTCTCACTTCAATATATTTTAAAACTTAAGTCGAATCGTTTTAATCCAACTCATAACGTTGTCTTTAAACCTGAATATAAACGTCTTTTTGAAAGGAAACCAAATGTTATTCCTCCATTTGGTATCCGCATGGAGCCCATTGTAGATAACCTTGGCATAGACACCGAGTCTATTGCTGACTATAAAATCTCTGAAATCCCTCCATGGACACTAAACAGTGCAGAATTCAGATTTGACCTTGCATCTGACAAAAAGTCTGTCACGGATAGAACTGTATTTCATGCTAGATACAACGAGATAAAGGAGCATTATTTTTCCTTCAAACCCATCTATACAGATGGATCTAAAGAAGGCAATTCTGTAGCAGCTGCCGCTGTTTATGGACAAAGGAGCTTAAAATGCTGCCTTCCAAACAACTCCTCTATCTTCTCTGCTGAAATTAAAGCAGTAGATCTTTGCCTTAATCTAGTTGAAAGTTCTAATTCCAACCGTTTTATTATCTTTTCAGACTCTTTGTCAACATTACAGGCCCTCTCAAATCAACGACTTGAGAATCCTTTAATCTGCAGTTTACTTGAAAGGATCTCACAAATTTCTTCTAAGAACAGATTGGTGTTCTGCTGGCTTCCAAGTCATGTAGGCATCAAAGGCAATGAAAATGCCGATAGATCTGCAAAATCTGCACTTAACCTTCCCATTTCAGATTTTAAAGTTCCACACACTGATTTTAAATCCTCCGTTTTATCACATATCCAATCTTCTTGGCAATCCCAGTGGGATGCTGATATTTTCAATAAACTGCATTCAGTTAAACCATCCCTTGGTGAATGGTATCCCGTTTACAGATCCGTTCGTCGAGAAGAAGTGATAATTGCACGACTTCGAATAGGCCATTCACGCATCACACATTCCTGGCTCTTGACAAGAGATGATGCCCCTGAATGTATACCATGCAATGCAACCTTTTCTGTAAAACATATCCTACTAGATTGCATTGACTTTCAGCCAGTTCGTTTAAAATATTTCAACGTTGATAGTTTGAAAAATCTTTTTGATTCTGTCAGCGTTGAATCTATTATCGCTTTCATAAAGGAGATTGGCATTTACAATAAACTGTGATATTTACTATTGAATTTCTTACCTATCTTTTTACAACATTTTTAATTCCTTTAATATTCAGTTTACATCTCCTTAATGGGAGGATTAGCCCTCTTTGGGGCATCTTATCTCATTGGAGACAGGACCTCTTTAATGGGAGTATTTGATCCCATTGGAGGCTCCAATCTTTACCAATTTTAACCTCATTTCCAAGGAAAAACAATATTATCGGTCTTGCCTTTTAATCTAAAACTGTTGAGTAGGCAGGGAATGCCCAGCCACTCAATATCATATTTTATGCGCATTATAAATGACACATATTTCTTTTTCATTTAAAAAAAAAAACTTCTTTTTATCAAACCAGCATTGAGTTTAAACCTTTTTATCACATTCTTAAATCTTATCATTTAAAACTTTTGAGTATATAGGGATTGCCCTGTAACTTGATATCTAAAACTGTTGAGTAGGCAGGGAATGCCCAGCCACTCAATATCATATTTTATGCACATTATAAATGACACATATTTCTTTTTCATTTAAAAAAAACTTCTTTTTATCAAACCAGCATTGAGTTTAAACCTTTTTATCACATTCTTAAATCTTATCATTTAGAACTTTTGAGTATATAGGGATTACCCTGTAACTCGATAATGCCCTTTACGCATTCTTCTTAATTCAGTTCTTATCATTTAAAACATTTGAGTATATAGGGATTGCCCTGTAACTTGATGATGCCCTTTATGCATTAAATTTTCTTAATTCAATTCTTTTATTGTCATTCAAACTTTATTCAGTTTAAACAACTCCACGTTTATTATCTTTTAACATAGATATGCGCGCTAAATGACCAAAGCTGTCGATGCGCCATAAAACAACATTCATTCATTCATTCATTCATTCTACAATTTTAGCAATGTTGAATTTTGGGACTACACGCCCTTTGGATTTGGATGGGTCTAAAATTATATCGTGTGGTAAAGGTGCAAACTTTACCGTAAAGGGCAAAATTTTCCTGGAAATGTCCATGAAGAAAAGTTAAAAATATTGCTAGATGCATATATTTATTGTACAGAATACCGAGGGTGGAAAAAATACTGATAACGAGCATATTTTTTTAGCTGATCTGAGCACAACATGCTCAAGGGGAGCTTTTAGGATCACCCAGTGTCCGTCATGCGTCGTCATCAATTCTATAAACATCAACTCCTCCTAAACCACAGGGATGTTCCTTGGATGACCTTTCCAAAAATTGTTTGCAAAATTTTGATCGGTCAAGAAACACGGCTCTGGTGAATGGAGGCTACTTGCACCATAGGGAAATGAAGGAATTCTTGAAAATTCTTCTTCTCTGAAACCACTGGTCAGAATTTGAAATAATCTCACAGAAATCTTCCTTGGATGACCCTTTTCAAAACTTGTTTGGAAAATAATGATCTATCAACTAACATGACTGTGGTAAAAGGGGGCTTCTTGCACTAATTATGGCCATGAAGAAATTCTTTAGAATTCTTCTTCTCTGAAACAGCTGATCATATTTTGAAATAATCTCACAGAAATGTTCCTTTGGTAAGCCTTTTCAAAAAGTGTTCACAAAATGCTGATTTGTGTTGAAACATGGCTCTGGTGAATGGGGCCTACTTCAACTATTTGGCCACGAAGAATTTTTTTTTCTCTGAAACGGCTGATCAGATTTTGAAATAATTTCACAGAAATCTTTCTTGGCTGAGCCTTTTCAAAAAGTGCCCGAGAAATTTTGATCCATCAAGAAACATGGCTCTGATGGCCGTGGGCTATTCACACTATACAGAAATAAAGAAATTCTTAAAAATTATTCTTCTCTGAAACGGCTGATTAGACTTTGAAAAAATTGGCTTTGGTTCTCTCAGAAATTCAGGTGAGTGATCCTGGGCCATCTTGGCCCTCTTATTTCTTTTCCCAGATTTTTTAACATTTTCAAAGGAATATTAGACTATAAATTTGTGACACATAAAACTTTTTGTCTTCAAATGCTTCCAAATTCATCTAGAGTAAAACTTTGATATCATTGGTATGAAATTCATATTATGCACAGATAAATTGTAAAAATAGCTTTTTCTGTAAGTGCAACACCTTGATATCTAGTTTCGTGCTTGATTACTCTCTTAGCTTGACTGTGTTCGAAGAAAATGAGTATTTGTCATAGTCCTGGTGTAATATCTCCGCTATTATTGAAGATATTTACTTCAAACATGGTAAAGTTGTTAACTATATAGCTATAACCATCGGTCCGACGAATCACAGAAATACCACCGAAATGCCCCTATTTTTTTATTACTATGTTATTATTACTTTTGAATTTCAAAAGATTTGTCTTTTTTGTGGAATTGGACCCAAATAATGTCAATAGAGGTGAAGGGGTGTTAGTTCAAATCATAATGACAAAATAACAACGTATCATCCGACGTAAACAATGCACCGAGATAGAGATATGTTTACAAGTCCACCGAAATACCTGTTCAACATTGTAAATATTTGTTGTATAGGGATTTAACCTCTGCAAGATTTGGCTATTTTTCGCATAAAACATGACTATATTAATGATCACTACAGAGAAGATTGATGTTGAAGAAAAATGTCATTAATATATACGTTGATTATTTATTCATATGTACCTGACTTTCATTACACAAAATACAGACTAGGGAGTTATCAGATGGAATTATCACCTATATTTTATTTCTTTAAATCATAAACACAGATAGATCTATATACTCCACAGAGTATGCAAGTGCTTTCCGTTTGCGAACAAAGCACCTAAATTAAGCATTGCATGATGTATCCATCATGATCATCACTCGTGTGTCGCCTTTGACAACATTTTCTGCTTTTTCCACAATGTTTACGGACCTATATGGTGAACTGCAAATTTATGTATATTATGTAGATCTAAACAGATATTTGATTTATCATCAGTAGATGTGGAATTTAGACAGACAAGTGTAATGTTAATTTTTAATTTCATTCTCCAAATATCACAAAAGGAAACCATTTTTTCTGAGCATATTCAATATGGATATAGATCTGACACATTGATCAACCTTGTAAAAGGGCTACTGTGGTGGGAACGTTAACTCCCTGAATCGACATATTTTACTATGTCATGCGGGTATTTCGGTGGACAACAGGCTCATATTTCAGTGAACATCCATTACCGCGGACGTCAATGGTATGTTGTTATTTTGTCATTTTGCTTTAAACTAACCACCTTTCATCAATATAAACATAAGTTTGTGTTAAAAACCAAAAAAAAGGCAATTGTTTTGCAATTGTATCAGTTACTTGACTTAATTGTGAAAAAAAACGGGGTATTTCGGTGGTATTTCGATGATTCATCGGACCAGATAACCATCACAGTATTTTTACAGATTATGCTCCTTTTTCGACTTAAAATTTTCACAGAGAGTCATGCACTTACAGCCAAGTGGTGGCATTAGTATGATATGCCCTTGTTGAAATTGGGTATGAGGAATCAACAGGATTATTTTTTTTGTCTTTGTAGATGTGCAGTTTGATGAAAAGTGGACATAATTGAGGTAAGAGTCACTGTACATAGGGTAGTTACAGGTCAACTTATAAACTAAATAGATACTTTGAATTGTGATATTGTGTAAAATGTATTATCAGGAGAAAATGAGGTTTATATTTGAGATTTTCATCTTTAAAACAACAATAATAATTGATGGTATACTAAATTTCATGAGATCTATACTAAATGGCATAAGATAATCATACTGTTCCAGCAAAGAAAACGCTGAGAGTTTGCATCAAATTTCCAATTTCTAGCAGCATTTTGACACGGTTGTGCTCTGTCTTGAGATTGTGACATGCTTCTCTAATATCAACAATGAATGATTAAAATAAATTAAGGGTACAAAAATGCATTGCGTCATCAAGGCATGTAGCTATTAAGTCATTATTATCCATCTTTATAGCACATAAGCTGCCAATTTGTAAATTCAGTGTCTGTGAAAATTGGTTACAATTGACAAAAAAAGATAAACAGCGATGATGAGAGATCCTTAGTACATTGTTTTAAGTTTGCATAATTAAGTAAAAAAAAAACGCCGTAATGCTATAGAGGCTAGGAGTGCTACTAGAGCACTTAGCACTGATGGTGAGCTTTTGTGATTGTTTTGCATTGGCCATGGTCAGTAGCCATCCTCAGTTTTTACCTTGTGTACACACGAGAGGGACACATTTTTAGTCCAGTACTCAGTTGATATGTTTGTCTTGATGGTACATATATCTCTGAAAGTATGGGTCAAAAACTAATTCACCAGGTCAAATAATGAAAAAAACCTTATCTGTTATTAGTCACATTATCCGTTCAGTACTATTGAAAGTTAGTCAAAATGATGGTCCTGATAATATCTAGGACCGTTTTGAAAATAGGTCAGGTCAGGTTAAAAGTAGGTCATGATGTCAAATGTTTAAAAGAACATTCTGTATAATACTGGTGGAAACTAAACAAATGTTTTGTCTTGACAACATCATTAATGGATCACAAATGGGTTACATAGAGTCAACAAATAGGTCATCAGGTAAAATCTTTGAAAAGCCATGTGTATGTTCTAGAGGTCATTATGTTCAGCCAAAAATTCATAAAATTAGTCAGAATGTTTGATAACCTTGGATTAATTTGAGAATGGACAAAACATGGTGTTCGGTCAAAAACCAGGTAAACAGACTCTGGAGGACACTCTGGAAGCCATATTTTCAGTTTAAACTCAGAATAATTGGCTGGAATGTTTGTATAGATGATGATTAGGACATGTAGGTACACTCGAAAGGGTTGCATTTTCAGTCCAGTACTCATAAGAATTGATCAGAATGTTTGTCTTGATGATATCTTACACAGGTTTGAAGCTGAGCCACATCAGGTCCAAGAGTAAGTCACTGACATATCTCGGATTAACCATGTATACACTCTTGGGGTCACCTTTTTAGTCCACAACTCATGTTAGTTGGTCATTTTGTTTGCCTTAATGTTATCTACATTGAGTTTTTGAATGGGCCAAGTTAGGTAAAAGAGTAGGTCACAGAGACAAATCTTAGAAAAGCTAGTGTACTCTCTATAGGCCACATTCTCAGTCCTGTAGTCCTGAAAGTTGTTCAAATATTTCTTGATATCTTGAGATTTGAAATGGGTCTTGATGGATCGAAAAGGCTCAAAAGACCCAGGACTATCATGGCCCTCTTATTTATACTTTAATTTTCTTAATACAACAATACATAATAGGTGTATAGAATTCAAAAGTGCATACCACTGTAAATAACTTAAAATAATCAACCATAATTACAACAAAATACGACACTTTGTTTGTTAATAAAGGCCTCTGGCCTAACATACAATAAAAAAAAAAATATACATATCAAGTAGATTATGTCCCCTTACATTAATTAACTACTCACAAGTTGTTTAAAGGTGGGTATTTAGAATTTTTACATCTCACCAAATTAAAAAACATATATATCACTAAAATTTATATGAAAATATAATACAAATCATCGATAAGTAAGACTCATAAAATTACAAAAAAAGTTTTTTATTGATAATGTTCCCTTAAAAGGCTACGTAGCCTCTTAAGGTATTTTTAGATTTCCCGCCAAAAATCAATAAAGCATTTTGGGAATGTCAAGTCACTAGCACGTGACTTATAATGCTTAAATTCCATTACATAACAAACAGGTAATAATTATTTTCCATTATGTCTTCTTCGGACCCTATATTTGAAACTGTCTGTGTATTCCTGTATAGAAATGAGCAAATTGATCATCTAAAAATTGAACGTGTCTCCCGTTGGTGTCTATCTGGGCCGTAGTAAATCTCTAACTTCTCGTGCTGTCGGATGGTTTTCGACTACTGGGGTTTTATGAACGCAAATTAAAAGACTTGGGGAGTATAAGGATGATCTTTTTGCATTTTTTAAAAATTTTCGTCCCAAGATCTGAAGGGCCACCTTTAAACTGTAGACTGCAAAATTTGTGAAACATACATTTACAGTCTATAAGACAAACTGTTTGCATCAGATTTTTGGGACAAAAGTTTATTGATTTCCTATTAGTCACATACTAGATGTATTCTATTGTTACTTAATTACTGTAAATGTTTTAAATTATAGAACAGAACAGAACATAACTTTATTCAGACTTGTACATTACATACATCGTCTTACCCCAATACAAAAAAAAAAATGATTACAATTGTCACATGATTCCGTGTCATCTAAACATATTAATATCTAAATATGCATGCATATGCATATCCATACGCACATGTGCACAAATAAACATTATACATATACATAAACATACACGCACATGTAAACATATGCATGCACATGCCTACATACACAACTGTACATAATATATATGTACATACACGTGTGCATGCTTGCATACCTGTCTACACACGTACATATACACATAGAAGAAAAAAACACATACCGACAGAAAATAGTTTTTGATGCTGGTTTAGGAGAGCTCTAATAAGAAGCAAGGTTTAACTCAAGATTATAGTAAGACTTTTGTAAACAAAAGCTTTATGCTCAATAATTGGAATGTATTATAAATATATAATAATTTGATAAATAATAACTAGATACTATTTGTTACATTAATTTGAACATTTCTGACATAAAAAACTTCTTTAGTATAACTAGAAAAACTTTCTTAGCACATTTTTATCAACTGCTTGAAATAACTGATACAATTTAAACATTGATGGTCTAAGATAAAACTTTTTATCAAGGTATTTAGCTCTTAATGGAGCATACAAAGGGCAAATCAAAACAAACTGATAAATGTCTTCAACACCGTGCAAATCACAAAAATTGCAGTACCTCTCATTCCTTGGAATTTTGTTTGACCAATATCTACCTGCCTGAATCTTTAATGAATGAGTTGATAATCTTAGTTTCGTAATGTAAATTCTCAAGTCAAAAGGTACTAAGTCCAGATAATATTCGTATGTAAAAGTACTTTTGAAATCCTTATATTTTACTAATATTGAATTATTGTTGACAGACTCTTGCCACTCTTGTATGAAACAATAACACGTTGTTTAAAAACTCTAGAAAAACTTTTCATTTTAGAGAGATCATGATTGTAAAATAACTCAGAAAAACCATAATTGTCTAAAATAGTTTTAACCCGAGAGACCCAATTTGTTTTTCCAACATGAAAATCATTAATAGCTAAGTTGTATAACCTATTTAAAATAACTTTTTCTGTATTTATAACCTTACACCAATATTTGATAATCCTACAATAACGTGAAATATAGATAGGATACCTCGATAATTCACCATAAACACCCACAGCAAAAGCATTTGTAGGAACTTTCAATACACGTTTGCAAAACTTTAAATGAATTCTCTCAATCTCCTTAAATTTCGTGAAACCCAAATTTCTGATGAATAATTTAAAATTGACCAGACAAAGGAATCAAATAACTGGCATAATGTTTTAGGTCTTAATGGCACGTTCTTACAGTTCAGTAGAAGCAATGACAGTGCCTTTAAAGCTTTACCAATAATGAATTGATAATGAGTATTCATACAGAAGCTACCGTTATATTTAAAGACTGTCCCAACGTAATTAAAGGAGTCGACTACATCAAGATTAGTCCCTCCATATGTCCAAGTTTCATTTTGTTTCAATCTTCCCCTTTTCCTAAATACCATAATCTTAGTTTTTGACTCATTGACCTCCAGTCCCCACTGCTTACAATAACTATATAACAAATTGAGGTTCTTTTGTAAGTCTTCAGGCGAATTACCAAAAATTATCATATCAGCAAATACTAGCAAAATGAGAACAATATCATTAATTAAAATTCCTGAGCTCACTTTGTCTTGCAAAAATAACTCTAAATCTTTTAGGAATAAAGACACTAATACAGGTGAATTACCTCCCCTTGTCTTAGACCCACTGAGTAGGAGAAAAAGTCAGAATAAGTATTCAAATGTTTGACACAAGATTTAATTTCATCGTACATATCTTTAACGATACATAGTAGTTTACCCTGTACCCCAGCCTTAAACAGTTTCAACCACAATGCATGCCTGTAAATACTGTCAAAACATTTCTTTAAATCAATAAAAGCAACATGTAACCATTTGTTATTATTCAGATAGTTTTCTATAACTGTATTTAAAGCAAAAATGGCGTCTATTGTAGATTTACCCTTTCTAAAACCAAATTGAGCATCGGATACAATGTTGTACTTATCACAAAAAGATACAATTCTTTGGGTTAAAACAGTAGTGAATAATTTAGACATACAACTTAATAGGGTAATACGCCAATAATTATTCACATCGTTTTTATTCCCCTTTTTAAATAATGGTATTACTAGATCCTCTCTCCATTTATCAGGAAAATGACCCGAGTCTAATATAGCATTAAATATATCACAAATATATGAAGGTAAAATGTCAATACATTCAATAAAATACTCATTCAATGAACAATCAATTCCTGGGGCTTTATTTGCTTTCAACTTTTTAACTGTTTTCAAAAGTTCATCATGCGATACTGGAAAATCTAATTCATCATTTAACTCAAAAAAAAATGTTCTGCTTGGTTATTTGTACATTGGTAAATGTCATTTTCTAATGTTGAAAAATACTTGAAAAAATCATCAATATTAAGTTTATTACTGATCTGTGATTAACTTTTCCTGAAATGTTTCCAAAATGAAATCGGTTTACTATGCTTCAAGTTCTCTAATTCTTCTACTTTTTTATACTTAAACTATTTTTCTTCTGTCTAATTAAACTTTTATATCTCCTTTTACAATCACATAGATAAGTCCTACTGGTGTCAGTTTTACAGCCACTAAAAAGAGAGAGAGCCTCCAAATAACACTGTTTAGCATTCTGACACTTGCTGTCAAACCAGTCTGCATTACCTATAATAGGGACACCTTTGAAGGCGTACTGCTCCCTCTCCCATACAACATGTGTAAAGAAAGGATCTGCTATACTCTTCAGTATATCAGTGAATTCTAAAACAGCTTTGTTTATAGAACAGTTATCAAAATTCAAATTAGAAATTAAATGATTAAAAACAGGTAAATTTGAAATGAACCTACTTCTAAAACGATGTTTATGAAACTCATTCCATTTATACTTAATTTCATAGTTATCGCTACTAACTGTAGACCTATTATTACATTTAATTGGAAAGCAAATGGCAGAATGATCACTCCATTCAAATAATGGTTCAATACGAAAGCATGATATGCATGAAAAATTTCTCTCATCTGTGAGTAAGTAGTCCACGACTGAGGCCATGAGACACAAATGTAAATGAGCCTTTCCCGTTATCCTCACCTAATCTACCGTTAACTACTCTTATATTTGTAGATTTGCAAAGGTCTAGCAATAAAGTCGTGCCTCGCAGAAATTCTACTGTTAAAATCACCACAGACATAAACATCACCTAAATTTTTGAAGTAATCTATATCAGTTTCTAATAATGCAAAAAAGTCAACATTTATTACATCATAAGCAAGTGAATCTTCGCACCAAAGGTAAATACCGCATACATAAATATCACTATCAACATTGAAAAAACAACGATCTAATTTTAACCAAATAACTGAATTGTGGTGATTTTTGACTATTTTGATTCCATCAGCAAGGTTATTTTTATAAAACAATGTGACCCCACCACTGTTTCTCTTTGCGCACTTGTGCTGGAAAGGTCTAGAAAAGATATGGGATTGATAACCTGCAAGTGCAGTTATACTGCTAGTAGATGACCATGTTTCATACAAAAAAATGATATCATTTTCTACTAATTTCTCAATAGAACTACTACACTCCATCTTAGCATCAGTCAAACCATTTACATTCCATGACAAAATCGAAACACTACTCTCCTATACCAGTATAAGTAAATGGGGCAACTTTATGGATAATTAATATTTCTGCTTGAAATAATTTGATAACATTAACATATTTCTTGTACAAATAGCAACTGCAGAATGTTAATGCTGAGGACTAAATAATATCTATCCAATAAATGTAAATATGAATTACAAAATTATTGTATTCAAACATGAAGAAAATGTTTTAACCTAATTTTTTGCTAATTTTGTATACAAGTGACGGGGATTTCTTTAAGTCATGGAATTGCATGGTAGGGTTTACTTAAGGTTTAACTCTTGAAGCTATGTTTTTGACACTAATTCAAAATTGGTTTTGACTCTTTGGACTTGGAAATCAATGGCTCTTCTGCTTTAGGGTTTATTGGGGCGAATCTACCATAGATATTGTGTAAAAGTTTCAAAAGTTTGAGGTTTGTTGTCTTGGTTTTTAAAATATTCCATTAGTTGAGAGATACATAATGACAAAAAATTTTTGCTAAGGATGAATCCTTTAAAATAGTACCATGTCTTTCAAATTGATAGGTGTGATACATGAAGTATCTAAACATGATGTGTGTCTATCAGACACACATTTCCTTTAAACATGTTTGAGGGTCAGGAAACCAAAGGGATTCATTATAACTATTAACTCTTTACAACAAAATTTTAGACTGGTCCAAATTGAAAACAATTTTTGCAGACAACAAATAAAATGTGCCTAAACTTGTTGAATATTTCCAGAAGGATTATAAGCCATTGTGGGAAAAATGAGAAAATGCTGGTTACCAGCTGGTTACCAGCATTTTCTCCTTTTCCACAATGTTTTTAAAGGTCCTATTTCCAAGGGTCTTAGAAATGTGGGAAATGTGTGGAAAACGGTTAAAGATATTATCAGCATAAGATATTTGATTTTAAAGATCTTAACGCTTTATCAAATGATAAAAGTTTAGACTTGTCCAAATACAAAGCCTTTGCAGACAATGAATTAATTATAGTTCGATTCATATTTGTCTTCAAACAAATGGAAAGCATTTAGAGAAGGAGAAAATGCCAATTCCCAGCATCTTCCCCTTCTCCAATAGTCTTTTCCAAGCCTTCTTTTTAAAGGTTGTTTTAAAAGGAGATCATTTGAAACAGTTAACCCATTACCACTCAATCCCTACTTTTGACGACCCTTAGAAAGAAGCCTTTAGAAAACATTGTGGGAAAAGGAGAAAATGCTGGTAACCAGCATTTTCTCCTTTTCTCAGAATGTTTTCTACTCCATCAGAGACAATTTTCAACATTTAAAGAACATTTAAATTGTCGTCTACAAATGCTCTCTGTTTCTACATATCAAAATTTTTGTTGTGTCGTAAAGAGTTAAACCAAAAATGAATTTTTTTAATGTAGTTGCTTATCTATTCCATTATTGTAACAAGAAGTATAAGAGAATGAATGAATGAATGTTGTTTTATGGCGCATCGACAACTTTGGTCATTTAGCGCGCATATCTAGAAGTATAAGAGAAAAAAAAAAAAAAAAAAGTCCTCTGTTTTTTCTGTAAAAATGGAAAGTGTTTGTATTTTTATATCATCTGTAGCTGTCAGTGCATTGAATTATTTCTTTAACTCTTTCCCAAACAAGAAAATGCCAGACTAGACTTACTTCAAAGCATTTACAAACAGCAGAATCAGTGTATCTATAGCCTAGAATATTATTTCTGTCTTTAAAATGGTAGAAAACAATGTGAAAGAGGGAGGAAATTCTGGTAACTACCGTTTTCTTCTTTTTCCACCCTGTTTTCAACAACCCTCCTCAGCATGGTGGGTTTGAATGAAATGGTTTGGTAAAGGGTTAATTGTTTTGTACATTTTGCTAGTGACTCAGTGAATTATGTAGTCTATGTTAACTCTTTACCACATAATCCTGACTTTTAACGACCTTGAAGAAGAAAACTTTTCAAGACATTGTAAGAAAAGTAGAAAATGCTGTTAACCTATTCCCACATTGTTTTCTACAATTCCAAAGAGAATTTCATTTTAGTTACCCTCTGCAAATGCTTTGGATTTGGACAGGTCTAAAATTGTGGTAAACATGTGGTAAAGGGTTAAGGATTTTTCAATACATGTATTATGTAAATGAGGAATAATCTGTATCCTGCAATGATGTATGTTAAGGATCTGAAATCAGAAATTAACTTTGCATTCAAGTCTCATGCAACAAATAATCTTAAGGTTCTTAAATCCAGATTTAAAAAAAAATATAACTTCAATATCTTTTGCAGTGTTTGATGTTAAGGATGTTAAAAAGTAAATTAGCAAAAACAAAACCCAATATGAGACTGACCACTGTTAGAGAACACTGAATTGATTTTTCCTGAATGAAACCTCCATTGAATGAAGCTCAATCCAATGATGTAAATTCTTAAAATGGCTTGGTAAAATAATACAATTTTAGCATTTTGGCAAAATTTTGATTGGGATGAAATTGTGGTATAAAAATGATTAAAAAAAAAAATGTAAAATTCACGGCACAGAAAAGTTGTCTTTGTTTTATGGGTGATTTCCTTGCACTGGTTAGTATCCAGGAATCATAGATACAGGGCAGAGTTGACTACTGGGTTGGATCCAGGAAAAACTTGAGCCTTGCTATCAAATTGTTTTATTGTTTTTATATTGTTTTATATATGAGCTTATGAACAACAAGTAAACTGTCACCAATGACGGGTCAAGGCAAGCCAGAAAGGTTGCTGATCTATTCAGGGGCAGATAAATATGATAGGAAATTCATCTTCACTGAGTAAAGAAACACCAGCTCCTTGTAGACATATGTCTCTAACCATGAATATTTCATTGTCTGATAATTACTGGTTTGGGTCCAGGAAACTGTCATCTTCTCATGTCATGTAAAGTCAGCTTTTCAAAAGCCGAGAATCTGAAAAAAAAATTACAAGTTATTAAATTCAAAAAAGGCCATTTTGAAAAATTACATCAGTGGATTTTTGTTTCATCCTATCACTGCCAGAAACCATATTGGAAGCACTGACAGCTGTCAGAGATCAAGATCAGACTAATATACCGCCAGAATTACTAGGCCCTGATCAATCAAACGGCTTTGAAGTCAATTTTAGTTAACAGTTGATCCCAGAGCTGATTGATAAGTTGACCCTGTTCTTGGTCAACTCGAAAACAAATGAGAACAGGCAGTGATGTTAGGTGTCATTCTGTATATTTCTATGTCCACTCCAAGGGTCATGCAATTATAGGGATCTTAACCCCTAAAGTGCTGTTTATCATAACCATAATTTCTTAAGGCCAGTGTAGATTGAGATCAGCTGGATTGCTGTTCTTGCATATACACTGCCCAATTTATAGTGATGCTGACCAAAGTCTGCCTTTCCTGTACAAATTGTGTTTATCTAGCACTTTATGGGTATTTTTCTATTAAGTATGAACAGTTCTCAAATATATACACATAAATTTGTATGCATAATTTTTGATGCATTGATTTTTTTCTTTTTGTACCTGTTATTTCAAGCTATTTAAGGTTGTAATTTAAATTTTGTATTTGGTCTCTACCAAACAACAATATTTTACAATTGTCTAGATTCAAAGTTGTTGCAGAGGACAATTTAACCCTTTACCCCATAAGACATTTCTATGGTATCTCTAATTGACCCTAAATAACAGCAAGGATGAAGCCGTTTCTTACGTATACATGACACCTTTTGATAGCATAGAAGACATAGTGTCAAAAGGTGAAATTGCTCGTCACAAGCAATTTCACCTTTTGCCACAATGTTTTCCAAAGGCTCCTACAAGCAATGCATAGAAATGAGTATCTTTGGAGTAAAGGGTTAAAAGCGGCTCAATGAAAACCAATTTTAAATAGGTAGAAAACATTGTTGGAAAAGGAGAATTGCTGGTTACCAGCATTTTCTCCTGATCCTGCTATGTTTTTGAAAAGATATTTGTCTCTGAACAGGTAGAAATCAATATGGAAAGTGGAAAAAATGCAGGTTATCAGCATTTAAACTTTTTTCTGTAATGTTTTCACAAACCTTATAGGTTATAAAGGTTGTTAAATCTTAGTATTGTTTAGTGAAGAGTTAATCTACAAAACTACCGTCAAAAGTTTTTTTGTGTGTGTGTGTCATTTATAAAAGTCTGAAAGTAATTCCTTTTGGTTTAAAGACATTTCAAAGATGTTTTGCATGAAGATATTTTAGATTTTATGGGGGAAAAATATCGAACAGATATTGGGCATAATCCAAGACATGGTGCTTATTAAAAGGTTTATTTGCTGCAAGCTTTGGTCTAAATGTGTTGCGTTGTCTTATTTCATGGAAATCAGTTTTTGGAATATTTTGAGTTCCAGCAAGTGAAAACCTTTAACTTTTGTCAACTTGTCAAATCATGTCAGACACACTTTATATTGCAACATCTTCGGCAAATTTCTTGCCATTTAGGATTAGTAGCCTAAATTCTTGAAAACCTACAGCAACAATAAACTCTTTCTATGATATTTTGTCAAGCTCCTGTTACAGGTCAGAAAAAAAAAGTTATCACTATGTTGCCCTGCTAAAACTTCTTCTTAATAATATCAATGGATTGGTCTAACCTTAGCCTGGACTTTACACATGGGTGGATTTTAAAATATATTTTAAAACAGATTTTCACAATAGTTCTCCTTTATGTGTTTATGTGGCAATCTAAACATAAGGTCAGGGTCATACTTGGAGGTCATAACTTAAAGCTCTGCATATACTTGTTCATAGAGAATACTCCTATACTCAAGCAAATTTGAAAACAGGGATCTAAAATAAGAACGACAGACATTTAATGATATGGTCACTTTTTGTCCTAGTGCAGTTTCAGTTCATTACTAATTCACCCCTCACACTGTTTCCAATTTTCTATTGTTTTTGTCTGTCAAGGTCATTTTGTAAAATTAGTATTACTTTCGCCTGTCAAACCAAAATAAGATAACTCTATAAATTTTCACTAGGTCAGTAAACGTATGCAGCTTTTTTTTTCTACTTCTGCAGAAGACTAGTTATAATGGTACACCATAATTATAGAAAACTACATGTAGTAAGTTGACACACAGGTTAATCAAGAATAAGGCAAAAAAGCTAAAGCTACAATTAATGAAAAAATTAGCAAGGTAAAAAATCTCACTCAATAGTCTATATCAAGAGGTCACTCTCAGTAACAAACACAGGTTTGAGCAAGAAAAACCAAAGAATTTTGATAAAGTATTTTAAAATGTAAGGTTGTACATTCACCTTATAAACAAATGCATAGGTACATCCAAACTATTTTTAATCAACAAAACTTAAGAAGATACAGACTAAAGTAAACTAGTTCATATTAGCTAACATGTGAGAGAAAACTTAACAAGCAAGCACCATAAAATTATATTCTGCTATAGAATTAGGTTGAATTTAGATAAAGACATCAGAAAGTTTCACTTGATTGTTTAAAGTAAAATGCAAAAGATCATGACCCTTGCCTTGATTTCTACATTTGTGACAAGCCTAGAAACACTGTTAATTCCTAGATAACCTACAGGCTGGATTACTCAGTGCACTACACATTTAATATATTTAATAGCATTCACATAAATGCATAATTCAAGAATCCATATTTTCAAAATCACATAACTGATATTCATCATTATGCCTCTTCAAAACAGAATTTTGAAGTGGCTAAATCACATTCCCATCCCAGTCTGCATGGGTAGCAGTTTCCACCACATTAGGAACATATTGACACAGGCATATTGACTCGGACATGTAAGTTTGACATGTGGGTATAGAAATGGACTGAGTGGGTTTTGAAGAGTTTTGTAGTTTTAAACTGGTTTTAGACTACCAGATGGACAGACAGAGAGTCGAAAACTGCACTTGGGTTTTGAAGGCCGGTACTACTATTCTGAAATAAATTGGGTTTCTGGGCTATTGCAATTGATGAAATTAAGGCACATTTTGAATACTAATTGATTTATACATGTGATAGCAGTCTTTCTATTTTTGTAAAAGCAGGTCTTCAAATTTTTTCTTTTAAAGCTGCCTAAGCACACTTATCTCTTATTTTGGAATTTCCTTAGTTTTATCATCTAGTAAAAAGGATTAAATCTGCATAACAAAATTCTGAGATTTAACAACCCAAAGACAGAATCCTTTGAAAAACATTATGTGATAATACTGGTAACCCAGCATTTTCTCCTTTTCCCACTGTCACAAAATGATAAGGCTTAGTGTGGATAATCATATATTCGGAATCCAAGCTCAAACTTTCTGATAATTTTCCTGTTAAAAAATGAATTATGACATAAAAATCTATCACAGAACAACTGATAACCTAAGTCCCATAATTATCTTAAATATCTAAAGCAGCTGAAATTTTAACACTCTTAGCTTCCATTTAATTTCCTAAAAGTTCTGATGAGGTCTACTTTCTGAATTTTCCCCCAAAATTCTTCAACTGGTAGCCTGCCTAGCATCACCCTGAGCCCACCAGTGTTTTTGGCGTGATATTTCCTTTCCTCCCAAATACAGGCTCTTTTACCACGAACCAAAATTATTTACTGGGTCATTAAGCCTTTGTGTCCAATCTATAGGTCTACCATTCACAAGCCACAACACGCTAACTGCCAGTTTAAAGCCTGACTGTTTGTCTTGTAACCATTATTTTCTCCCTTTTCCATTATGCTGTCAACCATTTTGCAGACAGATCCTATCATTAAAGCATTAGGTTATTTGTTGTCTGTGAGTGCGTTATATTTTGTAAAGTCCAAAATTTTATCATTTAGGTGAGAGTTTAGAAGATTTATACATTATATATTTTGACAAGAAACTTAAATTTACTAGGTTTAAACTACAGTTTTTATTTTCTGTGTTTATAAATTCTTCCTTCAGTTTTCTGCTTAACTAAACTATTTCCATATAATATTAAAATAATCTCTTTTTTTTTTCCTTAAGGATATTTCAAATGGTTATGTGTGCTTCTGATACCCCCTGTCCCTGGTCACGATACTGCAGAAAGGATCAGAAGCTAGCATAGCCATTTTATCTTTATTTTTATGAGTAACCGCACTAATTTTAAGAGGGGGAGAGTGGAAAAGGAGAAATTTGGAGAGAGAGAAAGAGAGAGATTTTTAAGAGTGGAATACTGAGAGAAAGAGGATGAGAAAGAGAGAAATTTGCACAGAGAGAGAGATAGAGATTTTTAAGAGGGGAATACTGAGAGAAAGAGGATGAGAAAGAGTGAGAGAAATTTGCAGAGAGAGAGATGGAGATTTTTAAGAGTGGAATGCTGAGAGAAAGAGGATGAGGAGTGAGAGAAATTTGCACAGAGAGAGAGAGAGATAGAGATTTTTAAGAGTGGAATACTGAGAGAAAGAGGATGAGAAAGAGTGAGAGAAATTTGTAGAGAGAGAGAGAGAGAGACTGATATTAAAATAAAGAAAACTGTCTCAAAGATGTAATTCAAAAGTAAGGCTTTCGTTTTTTCAATCTATTTGCAAAACATGGATAATTTAATGTAGTATCAAAATAATCTTTTTTTTTCCTTAAGGATATTTCAAATGGTTATGTGTGCTTCTGATACCCCCTGTCCCTGGTCACAATACTGCAGAAAGGATCAGAAGCTAGCATAGCCATTTTATCTTTATTCTTATGATTAACTGTAGGAATTTGAAGAGAGAGAGAGAGTGGGAAAGGAGAAATTTGGAGAGAGGAAGAGAGAGACATAGAGAGAGATTTTTTAAGAGTAGAATACTGAGAGGAAGAGGACGAGAATGAGTGACGAATTTGCAGAGAGAGGCGGAATGATAAAGAAAAATATCTCAAAGATGTAATGCAAAAGTACAGCTTTTCCTTTTCAATTAATTTGGATAACATAAATAATTCCATGTAGTATTAAAATAATCTCTTTTTTTTTTCCTTAAGGATATTTCAAATGGTTATGTCACTTATGTGTGCTTCTGTTACCCCCTGTCCCTGGTCACAATACTGCAGAAAGGATCAGAAGCTAGCATAGCCATTTTATCTTATTTTTATGAGTAATTGTAGGAATTTGGAGAGAGAAAGAGAGGTGGGGAGGAGCAAGAGTGGGAATTTGGAAGGAGGAAGAGAGGGAGAAAGATGATAAAAAAAAATAAGTTGGGCTCTTTCTATACATATTAAGTTATTTAATCCTTTACAATACAATCCCATGTACTCACTTGAGGGAGTTTAGTTTTGGAAAGTATTGAGGGAAAAGGAGGCAGGCTTTGAAAATTATTATGGGAAAGGAATAAAAGCTGGTTACAGGATTTATCTTTTTAACACTTTTTTATAATTTCCAAAGACAAATTGCCATTATTTGATCCAAATTCAATATGACTTGTCTGCATAGAAATTATTATGCTGTAAATTTTGCAGAGCTTAAAATTTTGTCATTTGACACACTTTCAACAATACTTTAGTTATAAAGTGGGGCTAGTGTACCTATTCATGCTTTCCTTGAGCTTTATCCAGTACTTTGTACTATATTCTTACAAACCGACTGTGTGCTTTCCCACATAACTATCTTGAACCCTTTACAAGACAATCCCTTGTTTTTACGACCCTAAGATAGAAACCTTTTCTCTTTTTCCCGCAATGTTTTCTACACTGCTTGAAAGAAATTTCAATTTTTTAGTCATGTTTATTTTGTCTTTTGCAAATGCTTTCAGTGTGGACAAGTCTAAAATTTTGTTGTGTGGTAAAGAGTTAAAGCATTGATTAGAATTGAAAGATGAATGAATCTTGTTGCAATCACTGTCATCAAACTTCAGAGAAAAAAAAATTTGGCCAAGCTGAGGATTTGAACCAGAGACCTGCTGGTCTTATGTTGTGTGCACAACCAACTGCAATTCAGGGGGCTAGCCACGGCAAAGAAGTTATGAAATGCTGTTGCAGTTGGTGTAGAATTACACTTTTGTTCTCAATTATCAACTAAAACATATAGCTTGTAAATGCACCAAAGGTATTATCCTTTACCATACATCCCAACTTTTAACACCCGAAGAAAAAAATCTTTTAAAAAATACTGGAGAAAAGAAAATGCTTGTAAAAACCAGCATTTTCTCCTTTTCCCTCAATATTTTTCTTCCCTTTTCAAAAGAATTGTCAACTTTTGGGTCACATTTATTTTATGGTCACATGCCTTCAGTTTTGACTTTTATTTAACTTAGTTTTCTCTCACATGGTGGCCAATAGAAATTGTTACACAAGAAACTGTCACTCAACCCCTAGCCCATTAAAACATAGGTTTTCCTGGTCTTTTATTATTTATACTAAAGGTACCCTGGCTTTGCAGAGGCACTGCTTAGACAGCATGACAAACACTTTATACTAAGAGAAGTCTACAAGACGACACTGTATTTACATGGTAAGTTGAACACTTAACCTATTAGATTATAATATATATCAATTGTAGTAACTTCACAAACACACAGGTCAAGCAAGTTCAGGACTCATATTCACCAACCATTCTTAAGAATGTTCCTTGTTTTATTCTCCAGAATTTTCTTTGTCTGTAAGTAACACAACTTCTGATTGGCTAAACGGAATGGTTAAGCCAATCGGAAGTTGTGTTACATGCAAATTCACAATAACTTGGAGAAAAAGACTAAGAATATTCTCAAAAGTGGTTGGTGAATACGGGCCCAGACTGCACATAATATAATATCACATAGTCCAGAGTTTTAATAATCCTGAGATGGATGTCCTTAGAAAACATTGTGAGAAAAGGAAAGAGTGCTGGTAACCATCATTTCCTCCTTTCCCCACAATGTTTTCTACCCTAAGACAATGCCATTGTATGAACTACGCTTAACCCATTACCACACAATCCCTACTTTTGATGGCCCTGAGAAAGAAGCCTTTAGAAAACATTATGGAAAAAAAAGAGAAGATGCTGGTACCAGTATTTTCTCCTTTTCCCACAGTGTTTGTTACCTTTCACAAAATAAATTTCAATTTTTTAGTCACTTTTATTTTGTCGTCTGCAAATGTTTTCAATTTGGACAAACCTCAAATATTATTGTTTGGTAATGAGTCAACCACTTGAAAATGTCATTTCTGTTTGTTTAGCAATCCTCTGAGTCAAAGCAAATGTGGAGGGAAAAGTTTTGAAAATACTTTAGTAAAATAGGGATTATTGAAATGAATTTAGATTGAATACACATGGAAACATAGTGACAGAAATTACTCATAAATAGTTACCCCATCTGCCACAGTGTTTTCAGAACTACTGTACTGAAAAGAAGCTATCATCTATAGGTGATAGTGTGTTAGTTTTTCCCTCTTCAGCAACTCCGTAAGCCTTATTCTGCTAAATAACTAAATTGAAATTTTCAGTTTGACAGTAAAAAACCCAAATATTGCTATTTCTAAGTTATGTTTTGGGTAATGACATCTCCTTATCAGACAGTGTAGATCCAAGATCAAACTGCACATTCTGTGCAGTCTGATCTTGATCTACACTGTCCACAAAAAGTTCTTTAGTTGCGCTTAGCAGCCAAAGGGTTAATTTTTTTTTTCAATTTTTCTTACAGACATGTATATCTGGATACTGCACAAAACCCGCTGTCCCTAGACAGGACCTAGCATGGAGGGAATTCTACACCTAGTCATCTAGGAATGCAGGACCCTGCAAGCTTCACACATATTTTTGACATGTAGACACTTTACTAGACATCAAACTTTAACTCAGGTACAAACTTAAATCATTTTCAGATAATAAACTAGTTTTAACTGTTGTTCAAATAAAGCAACTTTTCTTTGAAAGGGAAGAAAACATTAAAGGAAAAGCAAAAATGTTGGTTACCAGCATTTTCTCATAATTTTTTCAAAAGGCCTCTTGACTTCCTCAGGGTTGTCAAACCTTGGGATTATGTAGTAAAGAGCTAAAAGTGAATCAAATAATGAGTTTTTTCTCTGAAAGGGTGAAAAACAGTGAAAAAGAAATAGGAAAAAATGTTAGTAATCATTCATAATATCTCAAAGGGTTCTTTTTTCTAAGGTCATTAACCCATTACCAAACAACAATATTTTAGACAGGTCCAAATTGAAAGCATTTGCAGATGACAACATAAAAGTAACTGAAAATTTGAAATTTGTTTTGTGAAGGGTAGAAAACATTCTGGGAAAAGGAGAAAATGCTGGTTACCAGCATTTTCTCCTTTTCCCACAATGTTTTCTAAAGGCTTCTTTCTCAGGGTCGTCAAAAGTAGGGATTGTGTGGTAATGGGTTAAAAGATAGATCGTATGATATTGGACTAGTTGGTCCTAAGGAGGACTTTTAACGACCCTAGAGAAAGAAGCCTTTTGAAAACATTGTGGGAAAAGGAGAAAATGCTGGTAACCAGCATTTTCTCCTTTTCCCACTATGTTTTCTACTCTTTTCAACGCAAATTTCAATTGTTCAGTCAGATTTATTTTGACGACTGCAAATGCTTTGAATTTGGACAAGTCTAAAATTTTGTTGTGTGGTAAAGAGTTAAATAATCTAGAGATTTAGGCTGAAAACAACCTTTGGAATGTTTGGTGAGCACTGACCCAGGCCTTCATAGGACAACATGATGGAGGAAACAGTTGCTTTTAACAAGCAGATTCTGCTTTCCCCTGTCACTCAAAATTAGAGCGTAAAAAAAAAAAAGAAATATGGCAAAGAAATACTAGTTTTGGTTAAGAAATACATGCATCATAAGGGATGTGTTTCAGTCTAGTATTTTAACCCTTTACTGCATGACAAAATATTAGACCTGTCTGAATTGAAAGCATTTGTAGATGACAGTTTCAATGTGGCTCATATGGTATTGTTTTTCCCTGATGGAGTAGAAAACATTCTGGGAAAAGGAGAAAATGCTGGTAACCAGCATTTTCTCCTTTACCCACAGTGTTTTCAAAAGCAGGATTGTTAAAAGTCACTCTTGTGCAGCAAAGGTATAGAAATAGCCCATAATACCAGAAAACAAAATTTTAGAAAAGGAGAGGATACTTGTTACCAGCATTTACTCTTCTTACTTTAGTGTTCTCCAAAGCCTTTCTGTCAGCTTTTGATAAAACTCTGGATTGTGTGGTGAAGATTGAGATAAGAAAATTTGAAAGCACTATAATTTGTCTGACAGGTTTCATGTTATTTGTTTTGTCTGCAAAATTGCAAATGATTTCAATTTTGACTAGTCAAAAATGTTGTCGTTTGGTAAAGATTTAACCCTTTCCCAAACAAGCCATTGTTTTTACGTGTCTGCAGTACAAGTCTTCTGAAAACCTTGTGGGAAAAGAAGAAATTGCTCATATCGAGTAATTTCTCCTTTTCCCACAAGGTTTTCTGCCCCTTCGGATAATTTTCTGCCATTGTTATGAAAGTTAATTTTGTCGTCTGCAAACTCTTTTTCAGTTTGAAAGAGTCTAAAATTTGTTGTTTGGGAAAGAGTTAAGCCACCTTTTCCAGTGCATGGTTCATATATACATGTATACTGCTACCAATCTCTTGTTGGTATGCAAACCTCCATACCTTTAACCCTTTGCAATCCAGTCTTGAGTTTTAACGACCCTAAAGAAGAAAGCTTTTGAAAACCAGCATTTTCTTCTTTTCCCACAATGTTTTCTACTAATATCAAAACAAGTTTAGATTCTTGAATAAAATTTATTTTTCATCTGCAAATGCTTTCAAAATTGACTGGTCAAACATTTTGTCATTTGGTATATTTAGTACAGTTAAACTGTTTCCGCCCAAAAAAAAAAGAGGGGTTTCTTCTCAACATAATAACTTGTTCTTTTTACTCATAGGCAAAAAAATATCATACCTGTCAGTGCACTACAAAATGCCATTCATTTATTCATTCATTCATTCATTCATTCATTCATTCATTCATTCACAGTTTTTGCCTTTTAAATATGTTTCAGGACAGCCATGAGCTCACTTTAGGAAAATTCAGCTTGAAGATAGTTTGGGGGTAGGTCAAAGTTTTCAGTTGCTAGCTGTTTTCTTGATTAATTTGTTTTCTAAACTCATAATGCTTTTGCTCAATCGAACTTTTATTGATAGAGCTAAGTTGGGTTGTGTATTTCTTTATTCATCATTTTAATGAATAGAATACCTGTCTGCACTGCTCTTAATTTGGCTGTAATGGTTCAATAGTTGGAACAGTAGGTACAAGATATTCATTCTGGTCATGAGTGTACAAAGCATAATAATGTTACATGACCAAAAAAAAATCAAACAAGAGGGCCCTTATAGCCCTGTATTGCTCAACTGGCAAAACAAAATTTTCTTGCATTATAGATCTTTTTGTAAATCTCAAACAGCAAAATTTTGAAATATTTTTTAAACAAACTGTACCATGATTTTTTTCAGTTCAAGTGATAACATAAAAAAAAACATTGCATTTAAGAGATCTATGAGGTTCAGTAAATTGACAGTAGAAACTTCCATTATATCGAGCGCAGCTGGTTTTTCGGTAACACCATTCAAGATTTTTAAAAATGAAATACTGATTTTGTTCTGGGTTTTAGTCTAAATGTGAATAGGGATGACTAAAAATTCATTGTTTTCCAGTTAATCGAACAGCGTCACACATATCACAATCTTTCACACAAGTACCTGATTGATCAAAAATGACTATAATTATCTACCGATCGGCTGATTACTTAAAAATCATTGTCAGTTTCATGAGTAAAGATTATCTAATTTCTTAGTTACTTTGAGGTTATTAGGTGTCTATTTGTGTATAACCATACTCTATGATCTACATGAGTAAATGGTGATGTCATTAATCATACTATTCTTACATCATGCACAGGCTGTTTTTTCGTGGAAAGAGTCATATAATACATGTATGAATTTAAGAAAGAAAAATGCATGCTTATCGCTTTTGACAACGTTCAAAATTAGTTTCGGCAAAGCCGGAATTCAAACTCAAAACCCCTATGATTTCAAGATCTAGAATCTAGCTTGTCATTCAAAATAATAGATATTTAGTCCACAATCATCCACGTCAGTCGTATTGAGGCTTTGCCTTTTTCATATTATACTTGTACATTGTGGCCAGGGGTTATAAAGCACAAATGAAAGTTTCAAGAATCAGTTTGCTGGCAGAACTGCTCTCAGATATAATTGTAAGCAGGTCAAATATAACAAATATCAAAATGAAATTTCTTCAGTGTGTGAAACTTGGATGAAATTCCTGGGAATACCAACATTATAGCTGCATGTATTCATGCATATGGACTGTTGGCTCAAATACATCATAGAATTATGACAAGTTTAGTCACCTTTCTAAAATGACCTACATTAAATTCAGGATGGTGGCAAACTGATCAATCAAAGCATGAATTGACAAGTTTCATAAACTTACATGTAAGTACAAGTGGTTCAGGTTTCTTAAAAACGCATCTTTCACATAATTATGTTACCCACAAGGTAAGGTACAAGCCAAAGTATTCGGCCAAAAGTTTACTTAAAAGAAATCATACTGACACAAAATATTCCTATAGGTAGGCGAGGTTCAGTTGACTAAGAGTAGGAACTTCCATTTCATATACTGTGGCCTGGGACGGAGGTTACTTTTTTCACACTATTTATATTTCAAATGTTTGTAAGCACTTGGGTCATTATTTATACTTAAGTTATGCATAACTTTACAGGCCTGGTCAACTTGAAAACTTACCTCCAATGCATTCTTTTTTGTTTTGAAAACCCATCTTTCAAATATAAATAGGTTAGATATGAATCAAAGGATCAGGTTATATGTTTACTAGTCAATTATCCTTCTAACATTGTATTCCTATAGGCAGGTGAGGTTCAGTAGACTGATAGTAGGAACTGCCATTGTATACATTGTGGCCAGGGACAGGGGTTTTATAGTACAAATGGAAGTTTCAATTATCAGGTTGCTGGCAATGCCTGTTTTTCAAATTTTTGTAAGCACTTGGGTCAAATGCAAATCAAAATTTCTCTTTGGTAAGACGAGGTTCAGTTAACTGAAAGTAGGAACTTCGGTTTTATATGGTGGCCTAGGACAGGGGTTACTTTTTTCACACTATGTATATTTCAACTATTTGTAAGCATTTGGGTCATAATTTACACTTATGGTATCAAAGCGTAACTTTACAGGCCTGGTCAACTTAAAAACTTACCTTCAATGCATTCTTTTTTGTTTTGAAAACCCATCTTTCAAATATAAATAAGTTACCTGCTAGGTTAGATATGAATCAAACGATCAGGTTATGTGTTTCCTAGTTAATTATCCTTCTAACAGTATATTCCTATAGGCAGGTGAGGTTCAGTAGACTGATAGTAGGAACTGCCATTGTATACACATATATTGTGACCAAGGACAGTGGTTTTTATAGTACAAATGGAAGTTTCAACTATCAGGTTGCTGGCAATGCCTATTTTTCAGTTTTTTTGTGAGCACTTGGGTCAAAATATTTTAATGCAAATCAAAATTTCATTTAGGTAAACTTATAAAACTAATCCTTATTAAATTCCGAAGGACAGAAGTGCCATCTTTAAACCATAATTAGGTTTATGCTAGTTTCTGCATATAAACTCATACAACAAGCCACATTAAATCCAGGTCAAACTACTACCTGTACACCATTTCTGCATAAATTTCTTCAGGTCAACTCCTAAACAGAGTGTACATTAAATTCAAGTCTCAAGCGATACCGTCTTCAAATCTCTGTTACGTAAGGTTCTTAAGATAAACTTATAATACTAGCTTGCACTGAATTTAAGTTCTAAGCAATACCATCTTTTAAACTTGAAGTTATTTGTTACAAAAATTTCTTCATGTAAACTTTTAAAATAAACCTATGTTAACTCCAGGTATCAGCAAAACTCTTGTCAGGTAAATTTAGAAAACCAGCCAACATTATATTCAAGTCAAAAGCAATAGGTACATCTTTAAACTACACATTACATAAATTTCTTCGGGTAAAGTTCTAAGGCTAGCTTTCTTTAAAGTTTACTTAAAAGAAATCATACCGACAATGCCTATTTTTCAGTTTTTTTGTGAGCACTTGGGTCAAAATTTTTAAATGCAAATCAAATTTCATTTAGGTAAACTTATAAAACTAATCCTCATTAAATTCCGAAGGACAGAAGTGCCATCTTTAAACCATAATTAGGTTTATGCTAGTTTCTGCATATTAACTCATAAAACAAGCCACATTAAATCCAGGTCAAACTACTACCTGTACACCATTTCTGCATAAATATCTTCAGGTCAACTTTTAAACAAAGACTACATTAAATTCAAGTCTCAAGCGATACCATCTTCAAATCTCTGTTACGTAAGGTTCTTAAGATAAACTTACAAGAAAATATTGATGCTGAACATCAATGGCGCCGCAAACCACATATTTCTGTAACAGGGTACAATGCATTGGGCCGCGTTAAACCGTTTTTGAAAATCACGTGATCGTTCAACTCATTATCAAACGACAAAATTTTAGGACTGTCCAAAATGAAAGCATTTGCAGACGACAAAATAAAAGTGAGGGAAAAATTGAAATTTGTCTTGTGAAGGGTAGATAACATTGTGGGATAAGGAGAAAATGCTGTTTACCAGCATTTTCTCCATTTTCCATAATGTTTTTTGAAGGCTTCTTTCTCAGAGGCGTCAATAGTAGGGATTGTGTGGTAATGGGTTAACAGCTCAGTAGGAATCATATTGTTGATCACCTGACTCATTTTGTCACGTTTAACATCCAGTATAGTATATGTGGAGAAAATCGTCGCCCTTGTAAGATTTTGTCTACATAAACGGACATTTGTCGGCAATGAATGAACAGTCATGCAAGTTTTTAGGTTTGTTGAACAATAGGGTCCAAATATTTCGTCATGTATCACAAATGGCTATATTTTCTTTCCAATTATAACTATCAAAATGTTTGTGAAATAGAAAATATACTTTTTAATGTCATACAAACACAGTATTGCCCAAACAAAACTTAGGTTCGGTAAGGTCAGGTAAGGTTCGGTAACAGGTTCTGTGTTTAGGGAGACCGATCTGTCACACGCTCAAACATTGACCTAGTTACAGTTAGCTGGTCTTAAAAACACAATCGCGATAGGAAAACAATATTTCTACAATCCATACAACACTAAACAAAAATATAACGGGGGTCACAAGTACCATATAGGGTGCTCTAGAGTCAAAGAGCTTGAAAATATCTCTTAACCTTTTTCCAGGGTAAGATATTTAAAATGGCGGCTTCGAAAATTTGTGACAGATAATTTTTTATCACGTGACTTATTTTTCGAAATGGATCTTTATTATTTTTCGAAAGGAAAATGTTGATATGTCTACAATCCCGGTTTTTTGTCCTTCTAACGATGAAAGTACAATATAATTAATATATTTTTAAAAAAATCCCACAAATAAATAAAAAAGTTAATAATATGGACCCCGATCTGGTAATCAAAGTATAGTAGATATAGTTGGATGTTTAAACAAAGCATGGAACCAGTTCAATATGGCTGCCTCCATGGGCACTTTACAAAACCGAATAAAAATATAGTGCCGCCGCTTCAGGCGGCGCCACAATAATACTAGCTTGCACTGAATTTAAGTTCTAAGCAATACCATCTTTAAACTACACATTACATAAATTTCTTCGGGTAAAATTCTAAGGCTAGCTTTCTTTAAAGTTTACTTAAAAGAAATCATACTGACACCAAACATTCCTATAGGTAGGCGAGGTTCAGTTGACTAAGAGTAGGAACTTCCATTTCATATACTGTGGCCTGGGACGGAGGTTACTTTTTTCACACTATTTATATTTCAACTGTTTGTAAGCACTTGGTCATTATTTATACTTAAGTTATGCATAATTTTACAGGCCTGGTCAACTTGAAAACTTACCTCCAATGCATTCTTTTTTGTTTTGAAAACCCATCTTTAAAATATAAATAACTTACCTGCTAGGTTAGATATGAATCAAAGGATCAGGTTATATGTTTACTAGTCAATTATCCTTCTAACAGTATATTCCTAAAGGCAGGCGAGGTTCAGTAGACTGATAGTAGGAACTGCCATTGTATACATTGTGGCCAGGGACAGGGGTTTTATAGGACAAATGGAAGTTTCAATCATCAGGTTGCTGGCAATGCCTGTTTTTCAAATTTTTGTAAGTACTTGGGTCAAATGCAAATCAAAATTTCTCTTTGGTAAGACGAGGTTCAGTTAACTGAAAGTAGGAACTTCGGTTTTATTTGGTGGCCTAGGACAGGGTTACTTTTTTCACAATATTTAAATTTTAACTCTTTTTTTAGCATTTGGGTCATAATTTACACTTATGGTATCAAAGCGTAACTTAACTGGCCTGGTCAACTTAAAAACTTACCTCTAGTCCATTCTTATTTGTTTTGAAAACCCATCTTTCAAATATAAATAAGTTACCTGCTAGGTTAGATATGAATCAAACAATCAGGTTATATGTTTCCTTGTCAATTATCCTTCTAACAGTATATTCCTAAAGGCAGGTGAGGTTTAGTAGACTGATAGTAGGAACTGCCATTGTATACACATATATTGTGACCAGGGACAGGGGTTTTATAGTACAAATGGAAGTTTCAACTATCAGGTTGCTGGCAATGCCTATTTTTCAATTTTTTGTGAGCAATTGGGTCAAAATTTTTTGATGCCAATCAAAATCAAAATTAAGAGAGTGTCTGAAACAACACTGTCTTAAATCCTTTTTGACACAATCCAGAGTTTTCATGATCCCGAGGTAAAAGCCCTTTGAAAGCATTGTGGGTGAAAGAAAAAATGCATATCACCAGCTTTTTCCATACCTTCTGCCTTTTAAAACTAAATAATTTGAGCTGCACTTAATTTATCATCTGTAACGTTTTCATTTTGAGCTAGTCTAGAATTTTTTACTGAGGTAACCCACAAAATTGTTTGAAAAGTCTTCAGCAGAAAAAAAAAGATTCATATCAGGTAAAGACTCTCCAGTTTGTTTATATTTGCATGAATTTTCAATATAAAGAGTCAGTTTCCAAACTCGCTATGCAAAATATCAAATTCTTTCAGTAAATGTGTTTTGCTCAAAATTTTAGGTAGTTTAAAGGTGACCCTTCAGGTTTTGAGACTAAAAGTTTATACCAGTACAAAAAAGTCATCTTTATACTGCCAAAGTCTTACAATTTTCATTCATAAAATCCCAGTAGTCGAAAACCATCCAACAACAAGATAAATTAAAGATTTACTACGGCTCAGGTCGACACCAACGGGAAACACGTTCTATTTTTACATGAGCAACTCGCTCATTTACATACCGGAAATACACAGACAAAGCTGCAAACATAGCATCCAAAGAAGATATTATGAAAAATAATTACATGCTTGTTTTGCTATGGAATTTAAGTGTCATTAGTCACATGCCAGTCACCTAACATTCCCAGAATGCCTTTTTTTTATTTTTTGCGCGAAATCCAAAAATAGCTTAAGAGGCTACGTAGCCTTTTAAGGGAATACCATAAGAAAGTTTTCTTTCTGTAATTTTATGGTTCTTAATTATTGATGATTTGTTTTTTTTTTTTCATATAAATTTCAACGATATACATGTATATATATTTTTAATTTGGTGTGATGTGAAATTCTAAATACCCACCTTTAAAGAAGATTTAATGTCATATAAGCTATTAAAGCTTTGTACAATTCAAGCTTATACTATGAATGTCTTGCACCTCTGCTTGTATTACAGGATTGTTGTTGTCTTTTCATGCTTAATTATGTCTGATTGGATGAAATAAGAAATATGTATACCCTTAAATCTTGGCATAAATTTTCAAAATTCAAAATTGATTTTGTTTCTTTGTGTATTTGTTTGTATGTTTTTGTTTGTTTTTGTGTGTGTGTTTTGTTTGTTTGTTTGTTTCATGTTTATTTCAAACTTTTGCAGAGGTTTTGTGCGCAGTGCTATCACCACATTGATAACCTAGGTACCGGTCTGCAAAAATGTACCCAAAATGGCCAATGTGCAGAGAGGATATAGGGCCTTATGCCTTTTCTGATGCATGTATTTGCAGGTTAAGATAGTACTGTCTTGGAGTGTGTTTGCAACCCAGGTCCAGAGATCTTATATGGGTATAAGATCTCAGGGGCCCAGTCTGTTTCAAAACCTCACCCCCAACAAATTACACTTTCTTTATACAAAACAAAAAAATGCATCCCTATCTTCTTGATCTACATAAGACTGTTAGGCCAAGGCATGTCAGAAAACATTGAAATTGTGACCCCAAAGTTACAATTAGATGGCCATTTACATGCTGACACCCATATTGTATTGAGCAGGTAAGAAAATGGCCATGGGCATGCCTAAAGAAGCTGCTCCTATCTATATTGGCCACACCGTGCTAGGTGGACAGTCTTGTCTGATGTCTGGAGTGTGTATAAAATATATTAAATATTGTGTCGGCATTTTAATACGGGTAATGAACTCTACCTTCTACCGTACATTTCCATACCTGTATTGTGGTGAGTTTTTATAAAAGACTGTGTGGTCAGAGTGTGTTTGAAAACATTTGATCGTGATCTCAAAAAGACGGTGAAAATGGTCATTGCAAAGCTGACACCAAAATAAGCAATTCAAGAAAATGACCATTAATGTGTACAACCTACTTTTCCTTAAATATTGGCCACACTTAGTGAGGAGTCTTGTCTGGGTCAGTGTTTAAATTTGTATGATATAGAATACAATAGTGTGTCAGCCTACAAAGAAAGCATTAGTGAATGTAATCATACTGTTTTCAAAAATATGCAATATTGTGAGAGCAATAAGCTGAATAGAATGATTGCTTTGGCCTACTTGGGGATGTGGTTGTGGTTCCTTACCCCTACTTTGTATTCTATTTTTAGGTACAGAATAGCACTGGAGCCACATACAATATGGTAAACAGGGGTGTGGAATTCCTACGTCCGACTTGGGTAAATTTGACGTCGGACAAGTGGCTTTTTGCAATCTACTGGTCCGCAGACAAGTAGAAAAGGAGGTGTAATTTGGAAGAAAAGATCAATATTAAATAACATTATCTTTGTGAAACGGATATGTTCTCTTTACAAGAACAAGAACATTTCTAAATTGAATTATGATAAACTATTCCCTGATATCTGGTATCAGGAAAAAACCCGAATATTTGGCTGACTCGGACTTTATCCCCTACGCAGGCTTTTTTTTTTACTGTGCTGCAGTGCGGCCGAAATGTTGTGGTTTCTTGGCTCCATTTGGTTTGTTTAATGGAGGCAACAATAACAGAATCAAGTGCCTATTTTTTTGCACATGATTACACCGCACAAAGACTAGATGCAGTTGTCATTCAATCTCTATCATTCAATATTAAATTCTTTTTTGTCGTTTGAAAGAACTTACAGTTGAGAAAAGAGAAGTTGTCTCAATTTGACACTGTGGAACACATTCTTACTCGGTCGCAGTATTTGAAAGAAAACCAAACACACTGTATCCATGTAAAACATGTCAAGAACCGGGAAACATTACAAACAGTTTGTTAAAAGGGCCGTAGATGATAAAAGCCAGCGCAGCCGTTTTACTCTCAGTATGAAATTTCGGCGTGAAATTCTTTGCAGATCGATCTGCAGGTAATCACCTATCCGCTTTCTGAGTCTCAATCTGAAGTGTTGGACATTGCCGATCTCCCATTGTCTGAAAACTAGACTGTTATCACTGCGCATCATGCAAAATCTACATCTCCAGACACAATAACCAAGCCACAGATAATTATTCCCTTGTGTCATTATGATGGCTGGTAAGCAGTTCTGTAGAAGTATTACATTTGGAACCCATGACTGTATGACAGTAGTGTTAATAAGGGGCTGTACATGCAAACACCGAGATATTTGGCCATGGTTTAAGCAGCTATAGTGTAATTGTTGAATCTTTCTCAGTTATTAAATTCTTGCACCTTTCTATTTACTGTACCTATGTACAGTGCCATTATTTTGTTAAATTGATGTACCTTGAAAGTCAGTCTGATTTTTCATAATCATCATTAAAAAGCCAAACAAAGCAAATTCAAATAGTGAAAAGATGATAATTATCTACAAACTACATTCAATTAGGTCTTTGAATGCTATATAAAATTGTTTTGTTTTGGACAAGTAAGCTTCTCTGATGGACAAGTAGATTTTTTAGATTTACTTGTCCATGGACAAGTAGAAAATTTGAATATTTCCACACCCCTGGTAAAGCGGAAATGAACCATCTTATTGAGAAACAGAACCTAGACTAGTGAATGTTGTTTATTGAACAAATGTAAACGGCGGTGGTCCACAAGTTACCATACATTCTTTAGATTGCTGAAACAATTTGGGAAAAGCAGTGTTTTTCACACTGCTGTGTAAGTGCTGACTTTCTGATTTGGTTTAAGTTGTGTGAGTCTAGCCAAACTGATCTTGATGTTACAGGAATGGCATTAGCAAATTCACTCCTACCTTGGTTTTGAATAGGGTCACCTTATGACAACAGGTTTTTTGTCCAAAGTTCTGTTCTTTAGGATTGAGCCTCATTTTTCAATATAATTGAGCTACATTTTGTCAATAGAATACTATCTGAAGTAATAAATGCACCTAAAATTTAATTAGTGACCCTTGAGTTGCTATGGGAAACATGTGCACAGCTCAAGGGTATGCAGGTCAATGATGTATCTGATATTAGCCTGTTTGGTTTACATCCATATTGTATTGAGCATGCAGGTAAAAAAAATGGCCAATGACATGCCTAGAGAAACTGCTCCTATCTATATTGGCCACACTGTGCTAGGTGGACAGTCTTGTCTGATGTCTGGACTGTTAAACTATATTAAATATTGTGTCAACATTTTAATTAGTTCTACTTACTACAATACTAGCTCATTTTTTGTATCGGTTGAAAAAAATGGAACAGTGCAGAAGTATTTGTAGAAAGTCATCTGTTTTGAAAATAAAGTGAAAATATGCACAGGAATGGAGGCATTTGTAATGTGCTAATACTACATTTCCACAGACAGTTTTGTTTAGAGCTTTAACCCTTTCCCATACAAGCCATTGTTTTTATGTGTCTGCAGTACAAGTCTTCTGAAAACACTGTGGGAACAGGAGAAATTGCTTGTAACGAGCAATTTCTCCTTTTCCCACATGGTTTTCTGCCCCTTTGGATAATTTTCTGCCATTGTTATGAAAGTTAAAATTGTCTTCTGAAAACTCTTTCAGTTTGGAAGAGTCTAAAATTTGCCATTTGGGAAAGAGTTAACAAGTCATAAGTATGTGGTGGTGAGTTGATAAGTTTATAAAAGACTGTTACACCAGGGCATTTTTGAAAGAAAGCATCTTATCTTTATCCAAAAATGTGACAGTAAAAAATGGTCATTACAGAGCTAACACCAAAATGACTAATTGCAACAACATAAATTTCCTCAAGTATTAGTCACACTGTGATAGGTGAACCGTTGTGACTGGTTCTGTGTTTGAGTGTTTATTATACTCACAATATTGTGTTGGCTTACAAGGAAAATTCTTAGATAAATTTTATGTCATTGCATATGTTTACGATATGTTCATAATTTGTAATTGTGTTAGAACAATAAACTGATTCCAATGATTACTTTGGCCTACTTATGGATGTGGTTTTTGTGCCTTACCCATGTTTTTGTTTTATATTTAGGTCAAGTATAGTGCAAGAGCTACATACACAGACTATGGTAAAGCTGAGTTGAACCGTCTTTTTGAAAAAAAGAACCTAGACTCATGGATGCTATATATTGTACCAATGTAAACAGTGTTGTTTCACAAATTACCATATATTCTTCATTCCCTGAAAACAATTTACAAGAAGCAGTGTTTCTGAAACATCAAAGTTGATTGTTTGAGTCCAAAACTGATCATGATGTTACAGAAATGGCATTCCAGAATAGTCCTGCGAAAACTAGGAATTTCTACTTTGTCTGCCTGTTCCAGAATTGTATCAGACAATTCTAGAATTGGGCGAGGGAGCTATAACATACTGTTGTCTTAAAATTAACAAGGGGATAGATCAGGATAATGATAAATATGTTGGGACATCTCCATGTATTGCAAAGGTTCTAGATTCTGGTGATCATGATTCTCTTACTTCCTTTACGCAGTGTTTTCTACTCTTCAGTCAAGTATACAACATATGCCGTCTTTGAAGTGACATCTGATTTCTTGTTTTGCAAATGCTTTCATTTTGGACTAGTCAAAAATAATTATGGTTATGTCATAAAGGGTAAAAGTTACAAATGTATTCTAACAATATGAAAGTTCTTTTCAACTGAGAGATAATCTCACAGTATTAAAGCATGTATATTAAAGATCAGGCTGCACTCTTGTGCAGTCTTATCTCTGCAAAGCCCATCATGTTCATGCTTAGCAGCCAAACAGTTGAGCCTGAGACATCTTTGTACTAACTTGAGACCAAGACAAAAAAGATTTACTGATGGTCAACCCATTACCGAACAATCATGACTTTTAATGACCCTGAAAAAGAAGCCTTTTGAAAACAATGTGAGACAAGGAGAAAATGCTGGTAACCAGCAATTTCTCCTTTTCCCGTATTGTTTTCTACTCTTCCCTAATCAAATTTCTATTTTTGATTCCCGTTTATTTTGACTGTAAATGTCTTCGATTTTGGCTAGTCCAAAATTTTGCCATTTGGTAAGGGGATAAATTTTTAGTCTCAACCAAATTGAAAGTATTTGGAGATGGTAAATTAAATGTAGCCCAAATGAAAACATTATGGACAAGCGATAAATAGTATCACTATGTTCTCATTTTTCCAAATTGTTTTTAGTAGCTTTCTTCTTCTGGGTTTTTAGCTCTGCTGGCTTTCAGCCAGCAGAGCTTATGTCATAGCGTGGTTTCCGTCTGTCTGTCCATTAGTCTTTTTCTTGTTGTCTTTTTTGTATTTGTTGCCCGATTTTCATGGAACGTGCACAGTTTGTTTACCTCATCAATATCTTCAACCCTATCGATTTTGAGAAAAATCCAACAAACGGTATGGGAAAAGTAGCCATTTCAAGTTGAAAATTTCAAATTCTTGTTTACGCAATAAAGTCTGCATTTGTGGTCAGATTTTCGTGAAACTTGCACAGTTTGTTTATCTCATCAATAGCTTCAACCCTATTGATATTGAGAAAAATCCAACAAATAGTATGGGAAAAGTAGCCATTTCAAGTTGAACATTTCTAATTATTGTTTACATGATAAAGTCTGCATTTGTGGTCAGATTTTTGTGAAACTTGCACAGTTTGTTTATCTCATCAATAGCTTCAATCCTATTGATATTGAGAAAAATCCAACAAATAGTATGGGAAAAGTAGCTATTTCAAGTTGAAAATTTCTAATTCTTGTTTATGCAATAAAGTCTGCATTTGTGGTCAGTTTTTTGTGAAACTTGCACAGTTTATCTCATCAATAGCTTCAACCCTATCGATTTTGAGAAAAATCCAACAAACGGTATGGGAAGAGTAGCCATTTT
The DNA here is from genome assembly GCA_943736015.1 of Tridacna crocea. Taxonomy (NCBI): domain Eukaryota; kingdom Metazoa; phylum Mollusca; class Bivalvia; order Cardiida; family Cardiidae; genus Tridacna; species Tridacna crocea. Next base: position 24,394,547 of record OX031060.1, read on the forward strand.
AAGTTGAAAATTTCTAATTCTTGTTTATGCGATAAAGTCTGCAATTGTTGCCTGATTTTTTTGAAACTTGCACAGTTTGTTTATCTTATCCATAGCTTCAACCCTATTGATTTTGAAAAAAATCCAACAAATGGTATGGGAAAAGTAGCCCTTTCATTTTGCAAAATTTCTAATTCATGTTTACACAATACAGTCAGTCTTTCTTGTCAGATTTTCATGAAAATCACATAGTTCATTTATCTTATAAGTAGCTTCAACTCTATTGATTTTGAGAAAAAATCCAACAAACAGTATGGGAAAAGTACCCATTTCAAGTTGAAAATTTCAAATTCTTTTTCACGGGATAAAATGTGCATTTGTTATTAGATTTTTGTGAAACTTGCACGGTTTGTTTATCTCGCCAAAAGCTTCAACAGTATCGATTTTAAAATAAATCCAACAAACAGTATGGGAAAAGTAGCCATTTCAAGTTAAAAATTTTGTGTACGTGATAAAGTCTGCATTTGTTATCAGATTTTTGTGAAACTTGCAGAGTTTGTTTATCTTATCAATAGCTTCAACCCTATCGATTTTGAAAAAAATCCGACAATCAGTATGGGAAAAGAAGCCATTTCAAGTTGAAAATTTTCATTTCTTATTTAATCTGTTGAAGTCGGCATTCCTGGTTTTAATCATTGTATTTGTTTTCTTTTTGCATCATGAATTCATAGTGTATGCTAGAATAAAAGCAAAATCTCTGCCAGTAGAGCGATATCAGGCCCTTCAGGGCCTTCTAGTTAAAACTTTGGATGGTGTGACAAAGGGTTAATGTGAGAGAAAATATTTTATAGGTTTTGTTTCCCTTATACTGCAAATTCTGCACATCAATTTGATGAAAACAAATCAAAGATTGTGCAGGTCAATTTAATTTGATACTTCAAAAATGATTATACAGCAAGGTTTTATACAGAAAACATCAGAAAAGAGAAAAGTGTCGACCCTGGTCAGCCTGCGCAATCCACGCAGTCTGACCAGGGTTGACACGGTACATTTTTGTCAAACAGGTTACAATTTTTATACAAGTATGTCATGATAAACAGTATAGATATACATGCTATCTCATTTATTGTATTGTCGGTTTACTTCAAAAACCTCATAACTACAGCTTGTAAGCTGTAGTTAGAACAAGCTGTAGTTAGAAGGTTTTTGAAGTAATCGGTCAATAACCTGTCAACCATAACTTAAAAACATGAATGCTTAGCAGATGATTCATGACAATGTAACTATTCAGTGCACATTTCTTTCAGTATTCTGTGTAATTGTGCCTTTCAATGGTATTATAGTTGGAACCAAATTCAGTTAAGTTCTTCTTGTGAGTATCAATCACTCAGTACTGTACTAGGAGACAAACATCAATGATAATGATCAGAGGATGATGAAAGAAAATGAAAATAAAACTCTTTCCCCAATTCCTACTTTGCCCAGGGACAATTCAGGAATTGAACCATGCCAAGGTAGGCATTCTTACTTCCTCCTGCAAAGTGAGAATTCCCACTTGGGGTGGGAAGATTCCAGTATTGTCCTGATTCCTACTTTGTGCAGAACATAAATAACACATCCTGTTGCTTAAAGTTATGTTCTTTAGTACTTAGGCATATTTTTTAATTAAAAAAATTCTGCAGTACTACCTGAAGTTTAACTTAACTCTTTACCACACAATCCTGACTTTTAACGACCCTGAGAAGGCCTTTGAAAACATTGTGGGAAAAGAAGTAAATGCTGGGAACCAGCATTTTCTCCTTATCCCACAATGTTTTTTACCCTTTTCAAATTAATTTTCAATTTTTGATTCGCATTTATTTTTCGTCTGCAAATGCTTTCATTTTAGTCCAAAAATACCAGTATATTGTTATTTGGTAACGAGTTAAGTAGCCGCCCCTGAGTTGCTATGTGGAACATGTTTACAGCTAAAGAGTAAAGAGTGTTAATGATGTGTATGACATTAGCCTGTTTGGTTATGGGGTAACCTCTATTCTATAGATTGATAAAATATTGTAAAATATAACAATGTGTTGTTAAATAAACAGTGCTTCATTTTGCTGCACTTCTTTCCAAAGTGGTTATTCAGTGGTGATTCTCCTCATGGCGTAGACAAAATCTATTGACAAATTTTTAGCCTTCACCCTTGTAATGTGTTTTCTAAACGGTCCTCAGTTTTTAACAGCCCTGAAAGAAAAAGGCTTTTGAAAACATTGTGGGAAAGGAGAAAATGCTGGTAACCAGCATTTTCTATGTATCCCATGGATAAGTTTTAATTTCTAGCATTTTTTCCTTTTCCCATAATAATTACTAAGGCTTTTTTCTCAATGTTTTCACTGACTATACCAAAAATGTTAAAATCTAAAGCATGAGTTTCCATGTAGCTGAAATTATGATTTCCGTTTTTGAAATTGACAAAAAAATATAAAAATACTCAAACCCAGTATTTCCCTCAATATTTTCAAAACCCATTATCTCCCGCTAGATGGCATTCTATAGATACTAATCTATCTGATATGGGCATCCTGGGTACAGAACCGAACCACTTTCCTACGTGACAACCGTTACTTTGAATTTAAAAAAAAAAAGGTTTACCCAATAAAACACTGCCTCGTGCAATTCACTCGACTATGATCACCATTTTAGAGAAATCCGTTGCTAAAGCAGGTCTCATTTCTCCTCAAACGTATCGATACGTAAAGGCTATTTTCAACATTGCTACTTAATAGAGCGTAATATTAAGTCAGCCCGCTTTCGGGGCTAGTAGTGATGCGTCATATAAGACAGTCGAATCTTCGAAGAATATAACATGCGCAGACGACGTTCAAAACCTCCTCGCCCATGTTTTGTTTTGAATCAAAAAGTTTTTAAAGAGGAAAAAGTGACTATATGAGTCATTAAAAAAGAGTAGCTTTTGCTACTTGTTATACCTATCCTTGGAAAATTTTGGATTTTTTTCCTTGTGTAACGGCTCTATGCACCACAGGATTATTATCTTAATTTCTTCAGCCCCTATGCCCAACCAGCTTTCTGCCTCTATTGCCTCGGTACAATACTGTATATTGTTATTCATCTCTCGCTAACTCCAGCAATTTTTTAATAGATTGATTGAATGATTGTCCGGTGAATTCTTCTATAGGTTTATCCACTTGTTAATTCAGTCAATGGCTTATTCTAGGTGTCTGCTTATTATTGCAGACCTTCATTATTCATTTCCTAATTATTGTGTGGCCTATGTTTGCCTTGCATTTCCCTTTTGTGTAAGGTTCCCCTACTTGATTCATACTTTCATTTTACCTATTTGTATCCCGTTTCACTTCTTTAATATGCCCCCCTTCGAAGAAAGAGGGGTATATTGCTTTGCACTTGTCGGTAGGTTGGTTGGTCGGTCCGTAGACCACATTTTTGTCTGGAGCATAACTCAAAAAGTATTTCACGTATCATCTTGAAACTTCATAGGTGGATAGATCTCATTAAGAAGAAGTGCAGTGCACAAGTACCGTAACTCTGCCTTTCATATTTTTGGAGTTATTGCCCTTTGTTGACTTTCATACTTAATTTTTGTCCGGAGCATAACTCTAAAATTATGTCGGGTATCATCTTCAAACTTCATAGGTGGATAGATCTCATTAAGAAGTGCAATGCACAAGTACCATAACTCTGCCCATAATGTTTTTGGAGTTATTGCCCTTTGTTGATTTTCATACTTAAGTTTTGTCTGGAGCATAACTCTTAAAGTATGTCAGGTATCATCTTGAAACTACATAGGTGGATAGATCTCATTAAGGAGAAGTGCAGTGCACAAGTACCATAACTCTGCCCATCATATGGAGTTATTGCCCTTTGTTGATTTTCATACTAAATTTTTGTCCGAAGCGTAACTCTAAAAGTATATCGGGTATCATCTTGAAACTTGATAGGTGGATAGATCTCAGTAAGGAGAAGTGCTGTGGACAAGTACCATAACTCTGCCTATCAATTTGTTAGAGTTATTGCCCTGTGTTGATTTTCATACTTAATTTTTGTCCGGAGCATAACTCCAAAAGTATTTCAGGTATCACCTTGAAACACTCATAGGTGAATAGATCTCATGAAAGAACAGTGCAGTGCACAAATACCATAACTCTGCCCATCATATTTATGGAGTTATTGCCCCATTGTTGATTTTCATACTTAATTTTTTTCTGGAGCATAACTCAAAAAATATGTGAGGTAAAATCATGAAACTTTAAAAGTTGATAGTTCACATAAATGGAAAGCGCAGTGCCCAAGAATTGTTAATTTATCAGTAATAATTTTTTTAGTGTTTACCCTTTGGTCATTTTTACACTTTGAAATTAACAGTTTATAATCACGTTATATTTAGAATTGGATGCCATTAGGGGGGCATACATGTTTTACAAACATCTCTTGTTTTGTACTTTGGGTTTGAACATTGTGCTCCTGCATACGGCTTACATTAGAGAGCTGTAGGGCCCTGAAAAGGTTTCTTGAAGGGTCGACTGTTTCGACTTTTCAGAAATCAGCCCATTTTGGGATTGGTTTTTCGACTTTTTCCACACTGCTTTCAGTAGTGGCAAAACAATTTCTACAGAGATTCAAATAGACATTCTCAGCTACAGATTGATGCATAGAACTTTAAGATCAGCTTTCATTTAAGAGCTGTAGGGCCCTGAAAAGGTTTCTTGATGAGGTCCAATTTTTCGACTTTTCGGATATCGCATTTTCTGATTGGTTTTTCGACTTTTTTCACACTGTTTTCAGTAGTGGCAAATAGCTTTTCACAGAGATTCAAATAAATATCCTTAGCTACAGAATGATACATAGAACTTTAAGATCAGCTTACATTTAAGAGGTGTAGGGCCCTGAAAAAGAATCTTGATGAGGGCGAATTTTTCGACTTTTCAGAAATCGCCCATTTTCGGATTGGTTTTTCAACTTTTTTCACACTGTTTTCAGTAGTGGCAAATAGCTTTTCACAGAGATTCAAATAGACATTCTCAGCTATAGGATGATGCATTGAACTATAAGATCGTCTTATATTTAAGAGCTGTAGGGCCCTGAAAAGGTTTCTTGGTGAGGTCGAATTTTTCAACTTTTCAGAAATCGGCCCATTTTCGGAATGTTTTTTCAACTTTTTCCACACTGTTTTCAGTAGTGGCAAAACATTTACTACAGCGATTCAAATAACTATTCTCGGCTTTTGATTGATGCATCGCACTTAAATTCTCAGCTACAGAATGATACATAGATCGTTAAGATCGGCGTACATTTAAGAGATCTAGGGCCGTGAAAGAGTTTCTTATTGAGGTCGAATTTTTCGACTTTTCAGAAATCGGCCCATTTTCGGAATGTTTTTTCGACTTGTTCCAATCTGTTTTCAGTAGTGGCAAAACACCTTTTACAGAGATTTAAATATACATTCCCACCTACAACATGATTCATAGAATGTTAAGGTCGGCTTACATTTCAGAGCAGTAGGGCCCTGAAAAAGTTTCTTGATGAGGTCAAATTTTTCGACTTTTCAGAAATCGGCCCATTTTCGGAATGGATTTCCGACTTTTTCCATCTGTTTTCAGTAATGGCTAAAAACATTTTTACAGAGATTCATACAGACATTCTCAGCTACAAAATGATATATTGAACTGTAAAATCGGCTTATATTTAAGAGCTGTAGGGCCCTGAAAAGGTTTCTTGACGAGGTCGAATTTTTCGACTTTCCAGAAATCGGCCCATTTTGGGATTGGTTTTTCGACTTTTTCCACACTGTTTTCAGTCAGAGTTGCAAAACACCTTTTACAGAGATTTAAATAGACATTCTCACCTACAGAATGATACATAGATCTTTAAGATCGGCGTACATTTAAGAGCTCTAGGGCCCTGAAAGATTTTCTTAGTGAGGTCGAATTTTTCGACTTTTCGGAAATTGGCCCATTTTCGGAATGTTTTTTCGACTTTTTCAACACTGTTTTCAGTAGTTGCAAAACACTTTCTACAGCGATTCAAATAGACATTCTCAGCTACAGAATGATACATAGATCTTTAAGATCTGCTTACATTTAAGATCTGTAGGGCCCTGAAAAAGTTTCTTGATGAGGTCGAATTTTTCGACTTTTCAGAAATCGGCCCATTTTCGGATTGGTTTTTCGATTTTTTCCATGCTGTTTTCAGTAGTTGCAAAAGGCTTTTTACAGAGATTCAAATAAACATTCTCAGCTTCAGTTGATGCATCGAACTGAAAGATCAGCTTATATATTTAAAAGCTGTCGGTCCCTGAAAAGGTATCTTGATGAGGTCGGATTTTTCGACTTTTCAGAAATCAGCCCATTTTGGGATTGGTTTTTCAATTCTTTTCCATCTGTTTTCAGTAATGGCTAATAACATTTTTACAGAGATTCATATTAACATTCTTAGCTTCAAAATGATACATTGAACTGTAAAATCGGCTTATATTTAAGAGCTGTAGGGCCCTGAAAAGGTTTCTTGATGAGGTCAAATTTTTCGAATTTTCAGAAATCGGCCCATTTTCGGAATGGATTTTCGACTTTTTCCACACTGTTTTCAGTAGTGGCTAAAAACGTTTTTACAGGGATTCAAATAGACATTCTCAGCTACAAAATGATACATTTAACTGTAAAATCGGCTTATATTTAAGAGCTGTAGGGCCCTGAAAAGATTTCTTGATGAGGTCGAATTTTTTTACTTTTCAGAAATCGGCTTATTTTGGGAGTGGTTTTTCGACTTTTTCCACACTGTTTTCAGTAGTGGCAAAACACCTTTTACAGAGATTTAAATAGATATTCCCAGCTACAACAAGATTCATAGAACGTTAAGGTCGGCTTACATTTAAGAGCTGTAGGGCCCTGAAAAGGTTTATTGATGAGGTTGAATTTTTCGACTTTTCAGAAATCGGCCCATTTTGGGATTGGTTTTTCGATTTTTTTCCATCTGTTTTCAGTAATGGCTAATAACATTTTTACAGAGATTCATATTAACATTCTCAGCTTCAAAATGATACATTGAACTGTAAAATCGGCTTATATTTAAGAGCTGTAGGGCCCAGAAAAGGTTTCTTGATGAGGTCCAATTTTTCGACTTTTCAGAAATCGGCCCATTTTGGGATTTGATTTTCGACCTTTTCCACGCTGTTTTCAGTAGTTGCAAAACACCTTTTACAGAGATTTAAATAAAATAGACATTCTCAGCTACAGAATGATACGGTGTGTTCTCTGAACCCCTACCAGATTCAATTAACACCTATCTAGGAGGGGGGGATTAAGGGGCCTACTGAGGGGCACTGATAATTATAATTGCCTTTAAAGCCTTTTGAAAACATTGTGGGAAAAGGAGATAAACCATTTTCTCCTGGTTCTTCACTGTTTTCTAAACTTACATGGATAATTCCATCAGATGAGCTTTGATATGTTTGATTAACAAACTTGAGTTTTCTGAAGAAGAAACCTTTTGATAAGATTTTGGGAAAAAGAGAAAAATCTCTCTTTTTGTTAGTGTTTTCTGAACCCTTGCTGATAATTCCATCATTTGAATTACATGTAGCATCAATGTTATTTACCTGCAGTTTATCATCAGAACTCTTCCCCAATTAGACCCCCCTAATCCCCAATTCACACCCAATGTTATTTTATGGGAGTAGGCGTTCGGGGAACAAACCGCATCGCCTACCCTGACAGACACGACTCTGGACGGTTAGCATTACAAAGTCATGCCTGAATGGTAGGAAAGAAGGAAGGAAGGAAGAATGAAAAGAAAGGGTCAGCATAATATAGTCAACAAGACGAAAGATTTATCTGTCATAATAGTTCTTATTAGGATCTGTGTCTGGCAAGCAGGCATCGCCTACCCTGACAAACACGACTCTGGACAGTTTGCATTACAAAGTCATTACTGATTTATATTAATATGAAAGGAAGTAAGTTAGGTAGGAAGGACAGAAGGAAGCAAGAAAGAAAGAAAATAAGAAAGGAAGGGAGAAAGAAAGAAAGAAAGTACGAAAGAAAAAAAAACTTTAATTATCTAAGAAAGTTATAGGATCTGTGTCTGAGAGGCAGGCATCGCCTACCCTGACAAACACGACTCTGGACGCTTAGAATTACAATGTCATGCCTGAATGGTAGCAAAGAAGGAAGGATGGAAGGAAGAAAGAAAAGAAAGGGTCAGCATAATATAATCAACAAGATTTAAGATTTATCTGTTATAATAGTTCTTATTGGGATCTCTGTCTGACAGGCAGGCGTCGCCTACCCTTACAGACACGACTCTGAAAGAAAGAAAGAAAACGTTTACTATCTGAGAAAACTACAGGAAACGTCTTGTTGGGATCCGTGTCTGACAGGCAGGCATCGCCTGCCCTGACAGACACGACTCTGGTCGGTTAGCATTACAAAGTCATTGCCGATTAATTTTAATATGAAAGAAAGTAAGTTAGATAGGAAGGGAGGATGGAAGGGAGAAAGATAGGCAGAAAGTAAGAAAGGCAGAAAAGAAAGAAAGAAGGAAAGAAAGAAAGGAAGGAAGAAAGAAAGAAAAAAAGAATGAAAACGTTAAGTATTTAAGAAAGCTGCAGGAAATTTCTTGATAGGTTCTGTGTCTGACAGGCAGGCATCGCCTACCCTGACAGACACGACTCTTGACGACTCTTGACGGTTAACATCACCATGTAATTGCCGAATCGTTACAAGGAAGGATGGAAGGAAAGAAAGAAAGACTCTGGAGGGTTAGCATCACAATGTAATTGCCGAATGGTAACAAGGAAGGAAGGAAGGAAGGAAGGAAAGAAAGAAAGCGTCAGTATAAAGTAGTCAACAAGACGAAAGAGATATATGTTATAATCGTTCTTTTTTGGGATCTGTATCTGACAGGCAGGCATCGCTTCCCTGGTAGACACGACTCTGGACGGTTAGCATCACAATGTCATTACCGATTGGTAACAAGGAAGGAAGGAGAGAAAGAAAGATAACGTCAGTATAATGTAAAATCATTCTTATTGAGATCTCTGTCTGTCTGTCTCTCTCTCTCTCTCTCTCTCTCTCTCTCTGTTTAATTTGCAGACATAGTCAGGTACATATTGTCCATGGGGTTTTTGTCCATGGGGTTTTTGTCCTAGGGGGGTTTTGTCCTGGGGGGTTGGTGTCCGTAATCAAGTTTTAATTTTTGAGTCGCGTGTATTTTGTCGGCTGTAAATGTCTTCAATTTAGACTAATCAAAATTTTGTCCTTTGATAAAAACTTAAGCTGTATTACACCTGGAAATAACCCAAAATGAATTCGACGTTTTTATTCGAGATGGATGTAAAAAAATAATAACTCTGGTTAGTCTATTGATATTATTTCTAGATTTTTCGTTATCTTAAACCTTTTCCAAACAAAAACAATTAAGACTGGTGGACCTCTACCAAGTTTGTTCATATGATGCCCCTGGAGTCAAAGCTGGCCAGGCCCCGGGGAGTCACAAGTTCGAACAAAGGAACAAAAAAGGAAAACTTTAATATTCTTCATCTCTGAAACTTGAAGGCGTAGAGCTTTGATATGTAGCATCTAGCATCTCCTAGAGAACCTCTACCAATTTTGTTCATGTGATAACTCTGTGTTCAAAACTGGCCCCGGCCCAGGATTCACAAATTCAAACATAGGAACAAAGAGGAAAAACTTTAAAATTCTCCTTCGGGAAAACTGGAAGGTGTTGAGCTTTTGTATTTGGTATGTAACATCTCCTAGTGGACCTCTACCAAGTTTGTTCAAATGATTTCGCTTGCGTCAAAATTGACCCGCCCCGAGGATCACACGTTTAAACAAAGGAACAAAGAAGGAAAATTTTTAAGCTCTTCTTTTCTAAAACTGGAAAGCATAAAGCTTTGTTATTTGGTATGTAGTGAACCTGTTCAAATCTTGTTTGCTCACCTGAGCACAACATGTTTACTCAGTTTAAAATTGAGTAACCTGGGTTCATAAACTAGGTCTCAAGGTCAAATTAAAGTAAAACCTTGTGGGCACATCAGAGGTCACTTTTTTTTAATCACTTGACATGAAAATTTATTAGAATGCTTGTCTTGATAAAATCTAGGATGGATACAAAATTGGGTCACCTGGGATCATAATCTAGGTTACTAGGTCAAATAAAGGAAATTCCCTCTGGGCATTCTAGAGGCTACATTTCTTGCTCACTTGACTTGAAAACTCTTCAGATTGTTTGTCTTGATAATCTTGTTTTAAATGAGTTCTAAATTGGGTCAGTCGGGTGATAAATCAGGTCAACTTTAAGAAATAAGGAAATTGATCAGAATGTTTGTCTTGATGAAATGTTGAGTGAGTCTGGAATTGGGTCACTTGGGGTCATGAACTAGGTCACTTGGTCAAATTTAAGAAGTACGTTGTGGGCACTCTGGAGCCCACATTGATTGCTCAATAAACTTGAAAACTGTTCAGAATGTTTGTCTTGACAATTTTTGATGAGTTCTTAATTTGATCAGTCGGGTGATAAATTAGGTCAACTTTAGGAAATTCCTTATGGACTCTCTAGAAGCCAAAGTTTATGCTCAATTGAGCAGACAATCGGTCAGAAATTGAATTACGCACGAGGAGTGAATTTCGCCTATTGTCTCAGCTGGGTGATCCAAGGATATGTTGGCCCTCTTGTTTTCCAATAATTAATTCCAAACAGTGATTGTTTGACAAATGCCACATCAGCGTTCTCAAAGCTTTGATTTTAGGTCCTGTCAGAGAGAGCCTCGTGTATTTCTCTGTCATATGCATGATATGCTAGTACACAAATTACATATACCAATTAATTAATAACATATCAGATCGATCGTGCACCTTAACTCTTTAACAAACGGCAAATTTTAGACCTGCTCAAACTGAAAGCATGTGCAGACGCCTTTGCAGACGACAAAGTAAATGTGACTCGGAAATTGAAATTTGTATTTAGAAGGGCAGTAAACATTTTGGAAAAAGGAGAAAATGCTGGTTACCAGCATTTCCTCCTTTTCCCTCAATGTTTTCAAACACTCTCTTTCTCAGGGTAATAAATAGACGGGATTGTGTTGTAAAGAGTTAATATATATACCGTTTTGTTGGTTATGCGAATATTGCAGATCAGCATCAGAATGCGCAAAAACTCATTCAGATCCTAATCCACAATCTCCGGTTTAACCTCTCCAAAATCGATCACCTCCTACGACTCTGAGATATAATGAATTTGAAGAACATTTTGGAAACAAATGAGAAAAGAATTTGAGTTTTATCTAATTTGACATTTTGAATTCGAACATATCAAAATGGTGACATCTTGTAAACGACAAAATCTTGGTCTGGTCCATATTGAAAGCATTTGTAGACGACAAAATAAAGGGGACTCAAAAATGAAAATCTTTACTTTGGGAGTGTAGAAAACATTGTGGGAAAAAAAGGAGAAAATGCTGCATGGTTATCAGGATTTTCTCCTTTTCTGACAGTGTTTTCAGAAGGGATTTTCTATGGGGTCGTAAATTGTTGGTAACGGGTTAAATTGGCAGGAAAGAAAATTTAAAGTGGTAACATGGGCAATTCGTGTAACAATACATTATAAAGATATCCTCTTCTTCTTCTTCTTCTTCTCCACAAACTCGTCTTTTTTTCTCCCTCTTTCTCTTCACTTTATGCGTTTACTTCTCCCCTTTTTTTCTCACGTTTTTTATCATTCTTTCTCTTTTTCTTCTCTTCTTTTCTTGTTCTTCATCATCATCATCATCATCTATTATTATCTTCTTCTTCTTCTTCTTCACACTGAAATTCAAATCCATAGATATCTCTAGACACGATGAACACAAAACACGATGATTCAAACGTCTACCGTCATCAAACAGTTCTATCTTCTTCAGATGATTTCCCTATACAGTTACAATTTAAACAAATACGATCCAGAGATATATGGACCGATAAATTCTGTTTGATACAGAGTTCCAGATAAGAAGGAGTGATGGTATCCTAAATCCATTAGTTTTCTTCCAAACCCTATGTTGTGGGTACTCATTAGAATCGTCTCGATGAGACGATTCTAATGAGTACCCACAAAATAGGTAAATAATTGAGAATACTTGATGTTTTCACCTTTGAAATCAAAATCACTCCCTCTATCTGGAGCTCTGTAATGATATATTAGTTTTTGATTACTTTTACCTGTAAAGTGCATTTTCATTAAGCAACATATGAACTGGCAGGGGTAAGTTGGATTTTATTCCTCACTATCTCACTGTCCACTCCCCACCCACACCCACACCCCTCTCTGCTTTCAAACCAACCTCGTTGCCCCCCCCCCTCTTTCCACTCGGGCGGCATGGTGTAAAAGAATGAAGACTATAACTTCTTCCTACACCTTGTATCATATTTCCTTGCGGTCAATGTATATTTCAAGAAATTCCGATAAAATTTACATCTAGCCCTTTGAGTGTACTAGGCAAAAACATGCCGTTGTAATGCAGAGAAATGACCTTCCCCAACAAAATGACCCATGGGTCATTTCACTACTTAGCGAAATGACCCGGGTCATTATTCTACTTAACCCATTACCACACAATCCCTACTTTTGACGCCTCTGAGAAAGAAGCCTTTAGAAAACATTGTGGGAAAAGGAGAAAATGCTGGTAACCAGCATTTTCTCCTTTTCCCACAATGTTTTCTACCCTTCACAAAACAAATTTCAAATTTTCAGTCACTTTTATTTTGTCGTCTGCAAATGCTTTCCATTTGGACCAGTCTAAAATATTGTCGTTTGGTAATGGGTTAAAGAAATGACTCCAAAAGTCATTTCACTACATAGAGAAACGACTGGGGTCATTATTCTACGTAGAGAAATAACCCTCTGGGATCATAAACACACTCTTTCATTTCGCGGTGTTCTGTCATTAGAAAAACTGTCTGTTTTAATCCGAAGAAAGTGTGCTGAGATTTTAAGTCGACAAAGGTGGGAGCGAAGTGAAATAGGCAAAATGTTTAAATACTCTTCGAAACAAAGAGAAGATTTTATATTTTTGTACAGTATTAAAGAACTACTGTCCCTGATATGTGAAAACCATTCTTGTTTGAAGCAATCTACCATTTTCTCCTTCAAAAGGCTCAAAATAAGTACTGGGTTATAAGAAGCGGGATTATTATATAAAAACATCCGAAAAACCATGAATATCTACAATACTTAACGCTAAAAACTCAATTTTTCTTACCACATTGAACATCATGTAATGACTGTAAATAAACACTTTTCAATATAGTATTTTCTGTTTGCAGCACTTTGACAAATACCACAAAAACTTGTTACCTCTCAAACGCAAAACACCCGATCAATTTCTGTCCGCTAGATTACGCGTGCCAGCCTGTTTTGTTAAACTTGTTTACTGCAGCTAACTGATTTGGGGCGTACAGTAGCAGCAGCTTCCGATTTGCGACACTGTACGTTGGTCCATACTGAACAAGTCTTAAGTAAATTGTCTTCAAATTTTATCTGTTAAAAAGTACATAAGGGTATGCAGGAGGCAATCTCTTCACACTAACTATCACTCGGTCAAGATAAACAACATGTATATTTTGATTTCTTTTATTTGTTCAATGTGATATCATTTACATATAGTGTGAAAAATTAAACAACAAAAAAATGAGATTACAGTTACTTTGGAAAAAGAAGGGTTGCAGTGATGCTCAAAAACAGAAATCCGGTGTTACTTATTATAACTATTGAGTGTATTGATCTGAAAGTCTTTATAAGCGATGGTCCGGCAAAAAGGGTCTTAGTGGATCCCCGTGATACATTATATCATTCCATCACTTTAGGCCCGTTACGTCCTTTTTGTCAAACATTCTGATCATTAGTTATACGGGTCCTGTGACGTGCAGAAAATTGACCAATACCAAAAAGAATCGACCTAGGACTGTGCAGGCTGGTCAGGGTCTTTATATATTGGAGATGCAATAAACGCCCTTTCCATAGAATATAACTCCTATGCAAAAACATTTATAACACAGGCGTACATGTACGTAAAAGAAATGTGCTCGTCCACCTGGAGACCTCTGCTAGCTCTAAAAGACGAAATTTCAAAACGTTGCTAGGAAAGGAAAAACTGCTCATGAAAAGTCATTCATTTTTAGCTACCTTTACCTCAATTTGAGTTATTTATCCATAGTTTTCTTAAGTCATTAACAAAGTGGTCCGATTCACTTTTTCCCTAAAGATAACGTGAAACACCTGCTGGTAACAAAGGCAAACTTTACAGTTTTCAGAGAATGAAAAAAAACGCATCATGTAATACGTATCAACTGCTTGTCTGTTAAACATTGTTACTGTTAACCATTGGCTGGAAATGTTTGATTGATAAAGAAGTAAACTTGTTAACTAAGACATATACTACCAACTACATAAACGCTACAAAATCTACTCTTCCTATTGCTACATCTGCTTTAACTGACATGGTTACGTTATAATTGTTATTTCAAATTAGATAATTACATTACGTTCTACTCTTCCTATGGCTACATCTGCTTTAACTGACATGGTTACGTTATAATTGGTATTTCAAATTAGATAATTACATTACGTTCTACTCTTTCTATGGCTACATCTGCTTTAACTGACATGGTTACGTTATAATTGATATTTCAAATTAGATAATTACATTACGTTATACTCTTCCTATGGCTACATCTGCTTTAACTGACATGGTTACTGACATGGTTACGTTATAATTGATATCTCAAATTAGATAATTACATTACGTTTGAAAAATAGGAAAATATAAAGCGACAAACCCAGAATGTAATGCCCTCATTGATAACTACTACATGTACTAGTACACAAAATATGCTGATAAAAATACAGGGGGAATATTTCAAATCTCACACCAAAGAAATATCACCAAACACAGAAAAGACACATAACAATCTAGTCATCACACACACAGATATCACAAGGACGTGCGAATGAAACCAAATGTATTAGCCATATGCATGTGTTGTATCACATCAGGTTTATTAAGATGTTGAAATACGTAATGCACCAGCAGTGCCGAGTGAGTTCAACTGTACGAGTACACAAATTACAAGATAAACGTACAGGGGAAACGTGACAAGCCGCACACCTGGAACATATGACCAAACACCGAGACGACACCGTACAGTTCTGTCATCCCACACACACAGATATCACAAGTACATGTAAATGGAACCAAATGCATAGGTCACATACAATGTGGCCTATCACATCAGGTTTAATAAGATGTTGAAATACGTAATGCACCAGCCGTGCCGAGTTAGTTCAGTTATAAGCATCGCGAAACAAACCTTTCTATTGCCCAAAGTAACATTTAATTGTTCTTGAAAAAAAGAGGCCCCACCTCAAAGAATGGTTCTCATTTTCCTGCAAGTAGAGCATGATTTCCTTGAACAGACGTGTACCAAGCAGAATCTTCGAAGCTTTTGTGGGCAATGTAGACATGATCAAACTATACATGTACAGGCGTTGCAGTCAAATCTTGAATCTACACTGCCTGATATTAAGGACATTTCTCAGACACCCTTAACAATGAAATATGTGGGGTACACTTTGCCAACTTAAAGTGTTTCTTTTTTCGTTCATTTTGCGCACCAGAGTAAAGCTGCATAATTGCTCTTCAAATAGCCGATAATGATCCATATGAATGATTTCTTCTGTTTTAAACCAAAGTAAAAAGAAGGAAATGTACTATGAAAGTCTGGGAAAAAGAATTGAATATAAGATCTTGTGAACAGATTTTCGCAGGTACATGTAGCTCATGGTGGCCTCATCATTTTTTATTTATTTATTTATTTATTCTTCAGCTTTGGTTAGAGGGGGCACACGACCGGTTTGTTAGACGGTGATGCCGAAACACTGACTAAACCTGGGGTGCTTTAACGTAGTGGACCCGTAATAGAAAACAGCTATTTCCACTATAACATTACCCTAGAAAATTTGCTAAGATTAAAAATGAGTATTACTGTACTACTTTCACCAGACCACTTTTTCCTTTTTGTCCTTACTAGAATTATCATTTATAAATCTAAAACCACTATATTTTCCTTACAAATGGATACAATAATTACCTCCCTTTTCTGGAAACTATCAAAAGTATTGACAAATAATGTCAACACAGACATCAAAGGAATTTCTGGTCGGTTAAAAATGTGAAAGGTATTATATCTGTACAAATCTGTCTTTTATAAACTGTCAAGAAATTTTATGCCATGCTGCACTATGCCTATTACGGGTCCACTACCTTAAACAGGGATGGATTACCATATTGTGTACATATTAACTGCTTGTGTACATTTAACGTTACACAGATCTCCTTGGCAACAGGCCTTACAGTCCGGTGATATCGTGGTGCCCTGTGCAGGACAAGCCTTTTCGGTAAAAAGAAAATCTTTATTACAGCTTGTTCTGTGGTAGGCATCAAATGATACCTTTAGTTTACCTTTTCATTTGTTCCTTGACACTTATACCAAAACAGGCTAAATTCCGTATCGGTTGTAAACCTAAGGACAAACCATCTACTTGGCAAAGACCTTCAGTCTCCAACTATAGCTAAGCTTTTAATTAACAAAAAATTAGGACACCTCATTGGAGCAAAAAAAAAGCTTGGCACAAAGTGCAAGTCCTGAGCATTTCGATGATTACTTTCTTTTGGGTATGGGCTCCCTTTTGGAAAGTTAACAACAGATCCGTGCGTGATGTAGACAATTTTAATAACGATATCGATCTAAGTCGATGACGATACCTCAACTTTTTTTCTACGAACAGGAGAGCTTAACATGAAATCAGGAAGATTGGTGAAAACGGCCTAATGTTTCTCCATCACGGACACGGACCAGAGAATGCCTTTTTAAATAACAAACTTGAAGCAATGCTCACTACTGAGGGAGGAACCTCACAATAACTTCATCGACCATCTCTACCATGGTTCGAATAAACGTGTACTGTACCAACCATAGTTACATAAGGCATTGAGTCATCAATAAATGATGACTTTAGAGGGAGTGGGTGTTACGGGAGACCACTCCTTCCTGCATGGCACTGTCCCGATTTAAATACAATACCTGACTACTGTGTCAGGGAGATATCTCTTTGGCTCAGTGGTTAAGGTATAGGCCTTTCGTCCGGGAGTTCTGGGGTTCGAATCCCGCCATGCATTTATTCATCTGTTTCTTTGTTACGGACTTTGTTCGTACGAATTGAAGATCTTTCTCTTTAAATTTCAGGACTGTCCAGTGCAATTTTTTTTATTTTCACGCACAAAAAAGTTGCACGTCGGAAATCGATAAAATATCGAATTTTAGTATACAGAAGTAATATAGTCATTTGCACTAATCATTCTTTATGACCAATTTTCTCATGATAAAGGCCTTGACTCAAAGTCATGAAAATCGAATTCGCGAGGCAGTTATCAGGGATAAAATGGGTGAATAAAAATAAGCTTTCATCACAGTCATGTAGTACATGCCCATAAAAGTTCTTGATGGAATAAGTTGGCGCAATAATACATGTATATCGAAATTAGCACAGCCCAGCACGCTAGCTGTGATTTTATTGCTTAACCCATTACTCCATAGATACTCATTTCTACGCATTGCTTGTAGGAGCCTTTGGAAAGCATTGTGGCAAAAGGTGAAATTGCTCGTGACGAGCAATTTCACCTTTTGCCACAATGTTTTCTACGCTATCAAAAGGTGTCATATACACATAGGAAATGGCTTCATCCTTGCTGTTATTTAGGGTCAGTTAGAGATACCATAGAAATGCCTTATGGGGTAAAGGGTTAAAGGCAGACAGTAGCGGCCAAACGTAAACAACGCGGGTGTTAAGATGTGTTTAAATAAAAAATGTGGAAATTGTCGTGAAGATGATAATGTGTTATTATACGGTTGGTCAAAATGTTAGTTATTTGCAGAAAAGATTTATTTTAAATCCAGGTTAAAAAGTAGAGCGTCCTGGCAGCATTTGACCTACTCTTAAAATTCATTTATTTCGATAAACACTTGGAGTTACCTGCAAAAATGCTGTCAGAATAATATTGTCCATACAATTTAACTCATTACCACACGAGAAAATTTTGGACTGGTCCAAATTGAAAGCATTTACAGACGACAAAATAAAGGTGACTGAAAAATAGAATTTTGTTCTGGGAAGGGTAGAAAACACAGTGGGAAAAGGAGAAAATGCTGGTAACCAGCATTTTCTCCTTTTCCCACAGTGTTTTCAAAAGGTGTCTTTCTCAGGGGTGTCAAAAGTAGGGATTGTGTGGTAATGGGTTAAACGGTATGATCTCAGTCAAAATGCATCTTATCGCCCTTATTATTTACTGTTTGGTCGCTATTGGGCCTATAATTGTACTTGACCCTTTTCCAAACCACAAATTATAGATACTTCTAAACTGAGAGCATTCGCAAGCAACAAATCTAACATTGGTACAAATGTCCTGAAATTCTGTGACGGGATAGAAAGCATCGTGCGAACAGGAGAATACGGTGGTTACCAGGATTTTCTTAAGCGATACGAATATAATTATACTCTTAATTTTACCAACCTGACTTGGCTTGCATCCATGTGTATGTACGCTGAGACCAAGAGCTGAGCTCTGACTGCTTTCCGCATAGCACAGCTGCAAAGTTATTATCTATGTATTGCATATTGTCATAAAATCGACTCAGAGACTAAAACTTAACATAGCATTGAGCCATGCTCTGTGAAAAGGGAGACTAAATGCATCAAAAAAAAAAAATTATATCGACCTGTGAATGACTAGGCGGTCTAAGCAAGCTGATCCGTGCGAAAAAACTTTTCTTCTGTGTCTCAACGGACTAGTTTACCTCATGATTTGTTTCAGATAAAAAAAAAAGCTTTGATAAAATTGACTTTATGGATCTATAATTATACATGTATGATGACTTGCTTGATACGGTGCATCACGGAGTTACATAAAACCTCCATTTCAAAGGGAATGTCTCTTTTGTCTTTTAACCCTTTACCATACGGGAAAATTTTAGACTGGTCCAAATTAAAAGCATTTGTGGACGACAAAATAAAGGTAACTGAAAAATTTAAATTTGTTCTGGAAAGGGTAGAAAACACTGTGGGAAAAGGAGAAAATGCTGGTTACCAGCATTTTCTCCTTTTCCCACAATGTTTTCTAAAGGCTTCTTTCTCAGGGGCATCAAAAGTAGGGATTGTGTGGTAATGGGTTAATTGTGACCCATCACGCAAAAAGGGACCATCTGGCTATTCTGCACATCAATTAGATGAAAACAGATCAAAGATAGTGCAGGTCAGTATAAGTTGATAATTCAAAAATGATTGTATAACAAGGTACAATGACTACTTTTCTTGCAGAACACAACAGAACAGAACAGAAATTTGATTTTGACTCATAAGCATATAAGCTTAATGGTCATAGCAATATAGTACAAAGCATGCAATATATATAACATATTTCAATATACAAATATTGAAGAAAATGAATAATTTCATTGATTATTTCAGTAACTAAGTAGACATTCTTTTAAGTATCTTTAAATGTGAGAGTGATTTAAATACTATTAGTCTTTTCCTGCAATGTTTTGTATCGTAAATGGAATTAAAAATTTAGTTGAGAGTTTTCGAAAAGTTTTGACATGATTGAACGCTGTGTTAAGACTAAAACTGTATCGTAACTAACATAACTAAAAACCCATATTCCAGATAACAGAAAATGTCATTAAAACGAAAACTATCAGCCCCGGTCAGCCTGCGCAATTCGCGTAGTATGATCAGGATTGACACTTCTCACAGTTCCCAGAAGCCCCCGTTTTACGTGATGGGTTACAATTTTATTATGCTAAAAATTAAACTGGATAATACCGAATGTTTTTTTGTAGGCATCTGATTGAACATTGCTCAGATGATTTTTTTTTTGAAAATGTGAAAATATGCTTTCAAATGCTTTCTTTTTGAAGGACGTTTGCTGAAGAGATAAACGTATACAGATTTAACATAGAAATGTGTTTGAAACTTGGAAATGTGTCTAAAGGATTTCCTGTGTGTATTGTAGAGTTTATAAACGAACAGAACTTGCAGTCTGATCTTACATCTATACTGTCCCATAAGGAAACACCATTCCCAAAAACAAAAGTTTTAATTAGCATTATTTGGATTTTTACTATTAACCCTTTCCCAAACGACAAATTTTTGGACTAGACCAAATTGAAAGCATTTACAGACGACAATTCAACTCTTGGTGAAAAGATGATTTCTGTCTATGATAGGGTAGGAAAACATTGTGGGTAAAGGAGAAAATGCTGGTTACCAGCATTTTCTCCTTTTCCCACAATGTTTTCAAAAGGCTACTATTCCAGACCCGTAAAAACCAGGGATTGTTTGGGAAAGGGTTAAGGTGAAAATTTCATTTTAGTTATGTAGCAAGATAAGGGTGAAGTTAGAGAGAAAAAAAGGGAGCATAATACCTCGTTTTTCTGACACTGTTGAATACTGTTACAAGCTTCGAACTCTAGGAGGGAGTTACAAGAATAACATAACGGCCCTGTCGATGCGGTAAACCCTGAAATATTTGGGATAAAATTGTGGCTTTTCATGTCATTTTATAGTGAAAGAAAAACAGCCAAACTATATAGCAAGGAATTAATGAAGGATTGAGGGAGAAGGCCAAGCTCACACTGACAATTCCTCCTACCATTATTAATTTTCAAAGCAGTATATATACTTTCTTTTCATGTCAGTATCAGGCATAACAATCTGTTTGAAACTTGGAAATGTGCCTAAAAGAATGGCTGTGAGTACAGTTCATTGTAAACATTTTTACTTGTTACATATTCTCTTTCAACAAAACCTTTTATTAATGAAGGATTGAGGGAAAAGGCCAAGCTCATACTGACAATGACACCTATCGGAGAAATGGTTAAATCGGTTGACTCGATTCCTGATCGAACTGTTGTTTTTACATAGGTTTCAGGTTAGCCTAATCATAAAATTTGTCCACTTAGTTAAATGTGAATAGAAAATAAGAATCAAAGGGTAAGTTGTGTTTTTTTGCGATTAAAATGGATTCCGTATACTACTGTTTACCTGTTAATCCACAAAGTTTACTGTTACAGGTGTCTGTCTTACAACATTGAGTACATCTTGGGTTTGTTGAATTTCTGCAAGTCTTCAAACAAAAGCGAAGTCATTATTTTAAATATTGGCACAGCAAAGCAATAGCTTATATTTTTTTCATTACAAAGATAACGACGCGTGAACGGTTTAAGTCGACATAGCCACCTTTTTAGTTCTTGCAGTGTAGAATAGTAATACCTAGGAATCTTGGACCATTTCATGTCCATTCTCTCGTCACTAATTTATAGCACTTTGACAATCAGGATGTTCCCATTTGCCATACCGCAGTGGCTTCAAGCCGGATATTCAAGATAGTCATAAATATGGCGGCGCTATAATATAGATAGACACGTACGCAATGTTGATGGAATATTCATTTACCATAATACCAATGTAATTTAAATGCACTAATGAATCACTTATATGAATGGATTTTTTACCTAAATCCCCTTCCATACATTACGTCATAATTAGAAACATCGTAATGAGGCTATTGAAAAACAATGTGCGGTTTACGTCATTAAGATAAAAGGAAAATCCAAAGGCAATATCTTGATAATACTAATCGCATAACGTCACGAGAAACATCAAAATTAGGCCATTAAAAGAGTTTTTTTTTTTGTATATGCGATTTTTGTCATGGGAAAACAACATCGCAAGGCAATGCCCTGAATATCCTAAGCGTATAACGTTGTGAGAAACATCATAATGAGGAAATAGGGGGGGGGGGGGGGGGGGGACATGTATACGTCTCTGTCATTAAATAAAATAAAAATCCCGAGAAAGGGTCAACATCGGCATGTAGTCAGTTTAAATAAAATACAGTACGCAAATATCATTATGTTGAGGCCTTCGCATGTTTCGATATAATACTTTCTGCAAAGAAAGACACATTGGTCGTCGCCAAATACACACCATAAATAAAGCTAGTTATAGATTCATGATAGGATGCACACCATATAATCCAGAATAAAGGCGTGGCTTTAGAAATTATGTGCAGCGACTGAATCTCAGATATGTTACATGTATGATCCATAATTGGTTCGAAGTAGACATTGTGTGAAAACTCTGTGTGGACACCATTGGATGCAGATGGGGTGTGGCTAAATCGACATTTGATTGAATAGCACTGTATGGTGTGTACACATACATGAATGCTGTATAACTAAAGAAAACCGACACATAGTACATACCAACTCGCTTCTGCATCCAAGATTAAACCCTTGTCCTTGTGCGTCTTCCTCAACAAAGCACGACTGAAAAACATGTTGGAGAGATTATACGGCTTTATTATATACCTAGCAGTGAAATCCTGGAATTTCCCAGTGTAATAAATTTTGATATCATCACTAGTGACGTTATCAACTTTCACTTCCTGACGTCATTTAGGAACTACCTTTTTTTTCGACTGCATTTCTTTCGACTTTCAAATGCAAAATTACAAATAATGATGTTAATAAGGTTTATAATAAATAGAATAATCAACTGGTTATTTTTTATATGAAAAATATCTCACTCGGACGCGTCGTAAGGCGTTAAAAAAAACTCGTGCTGCGCACTCGTTTTTTCAACGCCTAACAACGCATCCTCGTGAGATATTTTTCATATCAAAAACAACCAGTTGATTATCCTCTATTTCCTAAGAACATATGTGATGCAGTCTACAGTAAAAAGGGGGCTTAATGAATCTCTGTGACGTTCCACCAAGCAAGTCATTTTGTGATTGTAAATCCATGAGATCCGATTTGTCTAACAACCAACCCAGTCATGGTAAGCACTGGTCCTTTGACATGTGGAAAAATAGCCAATTAACCCATTACCAAACGACAATATTTTAGACTGGTCCAAATTAAAAGCATATGCAGACGATAAAATAAAAGTGACTGAAAATTTGAAATTTGTTTTGTGAAGGGTAGAAAACATTGTGGGAAAAGGAGAAAATGCTGGTTACCAGCATTTTCTCCTTTTCCCACAATGTTTTCTAAAGGCTTCTTTCTCAGGAGCGTCAAAAGTAGGGATTGTATGGTAATTGGTTAATGGACCCTGGACTGCACAGGCTGACCTGAATCAATACTTATTTGAATATGCATTGACTCATTACCAAACGACAATATTTTAGGCTTGTCTAAATCCAAAGCATTTGCAGACGACAAAATAAAAGTGACTGAAAATTTGTTTTGTGAGGGGTAGAAAACATTGTAGGAAAAGGAGAAAATGTTGGTTACCAGCATTTTCTCCTTTTCCCACAATGTTTTTTAAAGGCGTCTTTCTCAGGGGCGTCAAAAGTAGGGATTGTGTGGTAATGGGTTAAGCCTCTTTTGCAGAGTGCATAGCAAATGTACTTTTAGCAGACTTTTTAATAATTTCTAAGTTCATCTTTGTGCTTCATATTCTCTTTTTTACACTTCAGTTATTTGTTCATAGGTTTTTTTTTTTTTAATTTCTTCTGTCTCTCCTCTGTATTTCCTTCCTTTTTTCTTTTCCATTTCGATCCTAAAAAGTTTTTTCTTGATTTTTTTTTTCTCTCATCTTTTTCCTTCACCCTTACTCAGTTTTCCCATTCTTTTTTATTTCTGCTTTTCCCCTTAATTTTTCATCTGCCACCGTTTATTTTTTATTTTGTCTTTGTCACAGAAAATGGTAACAAAATGATAAACTAAACTTCTCGACTATATGTTTATTGTCGTATGGTGATGTTGGGATTTACTATTCTAGTTAGCAGACCATATCGGCAGTAATAAACCCTTTCCCAAACGACAAATTTTGGACTCTTCCAAACTCAAAGAGTTTGCAGACGACAATTTCAAATTTGATAAAAATGGCAGAAAGTTCTCCAAATGGGTAGAAAACACTGTGGGAAAAGGAGAAATTGCTCGTTATGAGTAATTTCTCCTTTTCCCACAGTGTTTTCAAAAGGCTTGTACCACAGACACGTAAAAACAAGGGCTTGTTTGGGAAAGGGTTAAGGGCAGTAAGTTTCCGACTTCGGTTCGTTAGTTTGCTTATATAGGTCTACTAATAGCCATCTGCTTTTACTTTTTTTTTCCCGTCGTCCCGTCTTCGGTAAGATCCATTTATACTAGGACATTTAAAAACATCGTAGAAAAATGAGAAAACACTGGTAACCATCGCAAATTATTTTCTATGTATTCGAGACTAATACCACAAAAAAAAGTAAAAAATACGCCGGAAAAAAATGAGAGATGATGGGAAAATTTGTGAATGTACCTCTCCGGGTCGACAGTTGACCACTTTATGACAGTCGGTCGCCCTGTGAACATTATCACAACGTAAACATACCAAGGCACTACCTGGAAAGGCAAACTTGATCAAATGTATGTAAAGCCGTGAATATCTTACGTGTTCAGTAACATAATGTGTCATATTCGGGTAAAAATGGGCTTGATGCATCTCTGTGATTCATTGTGCACAGAAAACGATCACATTCATTGGCGGATCCAGAGTGGGGAGGGACCGGGGATCCGGACCCCCCCCCCCCCCACGGAATTTTGGCAAAAATGTGGTTATCGGATTCGTGAATGGGACCATTTTTATATTGCCCAGCATTTATATAAATTACAGTCATGATTAAATGTGTGGATAGTGTCGTCTGGAATCAAAATAGGCATTTATTTCTATAATAGTCCTTAAGGCAATAATTATTAAAAATTGGAGTGTGAGGTTGTGTACATGTAAATATAATAGCGGATGATATGTAGCAATACTATGCACTTGTAAAATGATCACAGGGCTGTGACAAAATAAATATATCTGTATCAGTAATAATTCAAAAGCACAAATCAGAGATCCGACCAGGTTTTCTCATGCCTTAATTAAAATTGTATCAAAAAAATTCAGCGTTACAAAATTACTTTATTGAAACATCAATTGAGATTTCCGCCATTTGTATGCAAAAATCAATTAAAACGTTCGTAAATACAGAATTAGTCGATATCTCTTTGACAAATAATTTAAATGCATTTGAACCATGCAAGAAGCGTTGATACAAAGACAATTTACCAAGTGTTTGCGGTGAAACATAAAAGGCGAATGTTCAGATCATGTATCTTGTATGATTTAGATACGAGTGGCTTACAATACACTGTCAGGTTACTGGCAGGTCGGTCCATCTTTGGCCAGCATTAGGTATCATTGGGTATACCAGAAGCAACATTTCTTTTCAACAAATGTAAGAAAGAAATAAAGGTTGAAAGACGTTTTCTACAGTTTGTGAAAATTTAATCCTTTCATAGAATTTTCTAATTCTTTCATATGTTGGGTAAACTTCAATGGCAAACTCAAAAATAAAAAGAAAAAGGTATGTTGCCGGGTTGGATTTTCTGCAAAATGGCAGTTTCTATGGTAACCGTTTGTATCAAAACACTTAAAATGACTATCCTCATAAAAGACAGTAATACAGTGCTAGAAAGTTTATTATACAATGCAAATATTATTTTCCATTTTTAATATATTATTTCTTGATTCTGTATGAATGAAATAGTAATCTGAATTCATTTTCTTTTTAAAAAAATATTTTTCCTATTTCTTGACTTGCCAAAATATAAGCAAAATAAACACGTAGTCTTCAATTTATTCAAAATTTTGAAAAATTCCTATCATAGAATGTTTTTTTTTTTTTTTTTTATATACAGTAAAATTTAATGGTGATTACAAAAATGAGAAGAAAAACATATGTTGACGTGTTAGATTTTTTGTAAAAATGGCCGTTTCCATAGCAACCGTTTAGGCACTCAGACCGATCGGCACTGTCATGTTCAGTAGACTCTAGTCTTTGAGAAAGTCGATACCGCCGAAAACTTCCTTGTATTCTTCTGATCTTTTCCCATTTAGATCTTTTTGCAAAATGTCCGTTAAGTCGATATTGTAGACTCATTCTTCGCTTCAAAACTTACCGTATCCGACATTCAAGGTATTAATCGAACGATATACAAGTACCTTCTTTGAAGAGAGTTACTGTCTGTTATTGTCTCCCTTGAAATCGCCAAAATGATGTGCAGAAATTACTACCGAAAACGTCTTTGACATAAATAGTTAAAAAAAAATACATAAATAAAGTTAAAAATATATATATACATATAAAAAATAAAATAAAATAATTTGAAAAATGAATTTAAAAAAGGTTCAAAATGTGGAGAACTCCTCATGGTTAGAACCGGAAACATTGACTTTTCTAGCATCCGCTGAAATCCGGAAATCAAAGTATCATATAATAAGACAAGTGCATTTTCGGTGGGGGGGGCCCTTCGAGAAAAATATCTGGATCCGCGCATTACATTATATTATGATCCATAAACTGATCGTTTAAGTCTAACGACTGACTGAAGCTGGGGAAAGAGTGATCCTTGGATATGCATAAAATGAACCAATAGCAAAATGTTTCGGCCCATGTCAGCCCGCGCGGCCCTGCAGGCTGACATGGGCTGATACTTTTTGTAAATGCATTAAGTTCCCTTTTCACAGAGCATCCTTTGACATGCAGAAATCTGACCAATAGCAGAAGAAGTCGGTCCATGTAAGCCTTAGCGGACTGACCTGACTTACTTGGGTCGACTTTTTCATGCAGAGGCACTAAACTCTACCACCTAATACCTCATTCTTACATATGGAAGTTATGTAACTACTAAAATATACCACGTACTGTTTCTCATACTTACACAATGGAAGATATATCACTAAAACCCACAACTTAGTCTGGTGGTACATGTCTAAGTTCTGGGGCCGACTACAGGGCTCCGTTCACTGATAGCTCAATGTTATGAAACTTTGACAAAGTGGCTTCTTATCTTGGCTGATTTCCTACAGGCTAACCCTTAGATCGCCAAGACATGCAACCCACAATTTCAGTCAGAAAGAGGGTACAATGGTATTTCCAGGCT
This sequence comes from Tridacna crocea, assembly GCA_943736015.1. NCBI lineage: Eukaryota > Metazoa > Mollusca > Bivalvia > Cardiida > Cardiidae > Tridacna > Tridacna crocea. The sequence continues at coordinate 24,421,603 of OX031060.1, forward strand.
GTACGGGCCGGTACATGTGAGTATCAAAATTCCAGCACAGTGACGAATGTGAGTAAAGACCACATTATTCTGTAGTCTGATCTTGATATACATCACCCTTTGAATAAAGCAGGTGAAGTTTTTTATTAGCGAACTAGGGTCTAAACTTTTATCTGATCATCCAACCTGGATGACCCCATGTCACGTAAATTTCTACAAAAAAAGCTAGTCGTACAAGTTTGTCTCAAAACATTAGCTTTATAAATGTTGCGAACTTTTAAGCAGTCATGGAAAAAAAATTCCTACATGTACAATGCAGTTTGTATTTGTCTGGTGATTAGTTTACTTAGTAGTAAATGTAATAGGCATTCTCAGTTAGTACTGAAGATACAGATATTGTAATTCCAAAGCTGATTTTTCAGAATATCTTACTCCAAGAGGATAACGTAGACAAGATCGTATGGCACGTTCTCTTCGATAAACAGATGGAGCCGGGCCTCACGTTTCTTCCAACTTAGACTCGGCACTTCACCCACAATTAGATAAACGATACGTAGACGGACATGGCAAAAAAACCCCATAAAAGACAAGGTGTAGATAACTGAATGAAAAGGGGAAACTAACAACAAAACAAAAAGAGAAAGAGTGAAAAAACTGACAAATAGAGGGGAAATGAACAATGTAGAGAGGTTTTACCATTCGCTGTCATATAACAGAGACATTTCCCCCCAAAATACCCATTGAATAGTAAAGTTTGGGTTTTTCCTGTCGCTGGCCCCTGTAAGAGAGACATCCACGTTCCCCCCCCCCCCCCCCCCCCCACAAAAAAAAAGAAAAAGAAATTACTTTTGAAATAGCAAAGTTTGAGGTTTTACCATTTGCTGTCCAGTAAGAGAGACACTTTCCCAAAAAAATACCTTTGAAAAAGTAAACTTTGAGGTTTTACCATTCACTGTTCTATAAGAGAGACACCCCCCCCCCTACTTTTGAAATGTTAAAGTTTAAAGTTTTACCATTCCCTGTCCTGTAAGAGAGACATTTTCCCCAAAAACTACTGTACCTTTGAAACAGTTAAGTTTGTGGCTTTACCATATTAAGAGTAAACGGCAGAATGCGATAAAATCCATACGAATCTGACCATATTTGCTTATAAAAGGGTGTGTTCCAAGTTCTGACAAGAGGGGCTTAACTCTTTACCGGACGACAAAATTGTAGACTTTATTAGTTGTACGGTCAGGTGGCAGGGGACTTGGAAACTTGTTCACGGCTGTGGTTAATCATGTCGCCTTATCATACTGCAAAGTTTTGCCCCTTTCAAAGCGCGTTAGGCGAAATTTTCCTGTTTCATAATTTCACAAATCGAGTCTGCTGACGAACTAGAAATTCCCGTCTGTGTGCCCAAATTCATTGAAAACTGACGTCACTGGAAAATGACGTCACTAAAACGTGCAGTTTGGTGCATAAATGTGCAGTCTGGTGATCGATCGACGCCGCCATTTTGGATGTTGTGTTGCACGTGTAGTGATGTTTACGGGGCCCTCAAAAGGGAAACTAGTTTTATGTGCTTTTTGCCAGGGAACTTGATATATGTTCCTGGAATGTTAACTAATCAGATCACGAGAAATTTCTTTGCAGTATAATAAGTATTTTTCTTCCCCTCCTACAATGTGTTCAAGAATTTTCTGACTCAGGGCCATGAAAACATGTATAACTCATTCATGGCCAATGCCCCCTTGGATAGGTTTTATGGATGGCTTAGATCAAGATCAGAATACACCTTCCACACCTGATCATTCTTATGCTTTCCGACAGGCAAAGAGTCACTGCTTCGTCTATCTGACCGTGTGACTGTCCTTCCATCCACCCTTTTCCCTGTCTGTCCGTCCGTCCGTCCGTCCAAAGCCATTTCTCCACAACGCCTGGACCAAAATGGACGAAACTTCATATATATGTATGAGCTCCTCAGGATATTCCTCTGATGCAGTTTTCCCGGTTTTCCATTTTGTGTCTTGGAAAAAAAGAGGTTTCTTGTAAAATTCCATTTTTTTTCTAATATCTCCTTCGATTTTGTCAAACATTCATGAAGCTACACATTTATATTGTTTATTAAAAGTTTCTTCTTTTTGCCTTTTTTTTTAATCTGTGCAAAATCATGTTATGGGAAAAAGATCCTTAATGTCATAACTTTAGGGGTTTTGGGGGGGGGTGGGGTTTGTGTGTGTGTGTGTGTTTTTTTTTACTCTGAAATGAAACATTTCCTAGTTTCTTCAAGACTAGTCAAGATATATATTGCTGATCAAAAGCCCCAGACCATGATTGCATTCTTTCCCTATTTATTCTAACCAGTGTTATAGACAAAAAGATCTAAATGTCAAACTTAACAGTTTATAACTGTTTTTTTTTTTATTTTGCCATTACTGTAATAGTAATATTTGATTTACAGATTGTTCACACTGACAGGAAGTTTACTACACTGTTCCTAGAGTTATGTCCCTTCTTTATCTCATTACATTAACATTGACCATCGCAGTTTGGCAGACGGGACCAAACACAAGTTGCCTGTTTCACGCCACCCTCCTCTCCCGAGACCGACCATTTAAGAATTGACAGCCTTCACTTGCCTAAAAAGATACATGCTTGTGGAGCATAATCTGTCTATGATGGCTCTTGTTAACAAGAGTCAGCTCCAAACGGACCGTAAATTTATTCAATTCTTCACCATACATTCTCGATTTTTAGCAACCCCCCTCCCCCCACACATACTGGTAACCTATCCAAGACAAAAACATCATTTGAGCTACAGAATTTATTATCATTTCCACTCTGTTTACACTGATTTACGTCAATGTAAACCTCTGGATGGCTTGAGTAAGGAATAATTTTATGGTCAAAGGGAGAAAACTTGTATATATACGACATCATTTTTCTTCATGGCAGAATTGCGTCCCTTATAGTTGTGGTCAGCATAAAACCAAAGACGAATAAACATCGTTGCAGTTTGTGAAGACGGTCTGTAGAGAAAAAGAATGTTTGAAGAGCTGTCATTATTTAAGACACGTTTGTAGATACTGCTACTTCTAAAAAATATCACGATTGTAGACAAAAAAAGCAACAACTGCTGACATGGTTACTATTTTGAAAATAGTTGGTAGCCTCCCTTGTATTTAGTCACATTTGTAAAGAAGGCGACCGCCAAAATTTAAAATTTGGGAGTAACAATTCGGTTCACAAAATAAGAGCTTACACAGAATCTTATTATAATTTTTATGATAAATTTTTTCAAAGTTCTGATGAATGTATATGATATTTAAATCAGCTTTCCTGAGTTACAGTTCTAAACTTATAAACCAATGACATGTTTTCGTTCAACTAGGTTTTCGAGGTTGTTAGCAAATATCTTTAATATGGGCTGAATTATTATATTCCAATCATTTCTAAAATCAATGACCGAAAGGAATAGGGGACAGAAAGTGAAAGCATACCTGAATCTTCCACGCTTTCCCGGTATTATTGATGTTAATTCCAGTTAAGACCCCGCCCCCCTCTTTTGAATGGAATGTGGTTATAAAAGGGGAAATTAGTCTTTATTAATTTGAACACTTAATCAATTAGACAATAAATTGATTTTTGAAATAACGCAACAGCATTCTGCCTTTAACTGAAAATTACCAGCTGTAAACCATAACTAAACAGCACAAATCAAAACACAGCACTAATCAGCACATACTAAACCCGGGTATAAACAAAAACCGTATATATATCGGTATCAGGACATTTGCCCCCTGGACATCTGCCCCCAGACTTTTGCCCCCGGACTTTTGCCGCCGTAGACACCTGCCCCTTGAACATCTGCCCCCGGGCATTTGCCCCCGTAGGACATCTGCCCCCTTAGGACAATTGCCCCCTGGACATCTGCCTACCGGACATTCGCCCCCGTAGGACATCTGCCCCCGTGGGACATTTGTCCCCCGGACATTTGCCCCCTGGACATCTGCCCCCGGACATTCACCCCCCCTTAGGACATCCCCTCCCGGACATTTGCCCTGGTAGGACACCTGCCCCTTGATATTTGCCCCCGTAGGACAACTGCCTCCTGGGAAATGATAGGCCTCTTCTAAATGATGTTGAAGAACTAATAACATCTTAAATTTTGCTTTATTTTTCTTAAAATGCAAAAAAAATATATCGGGGTTTACAGAATTTGTAACTGACTCTATAGTTATCATACTGGAAGTTTGATATTAAAACTGAAATCAATTAATCAGCCAAAGATTTTCAACAAAATAGTACTTAACGGTACAACAGCTGAGAGATCTTTTTCATAGTGCCGGTCAAAATTACCATGTACAATATACGTGTTACGATGTATATCTCAAAGTTGCTTTTTGAGATTGTCCCTTAAAGGAGCTAGACGTCCAAGTTGTAAACAAACTGAGGGGGGCAGATGTCCAGGGGGCAGATGTCCTAAGGGGGCAGATGTCCCGGGGGCACATGTCCTAGGGGGGCACATGTCCTTGGGTGGCAGATGTCTGGGGCAGATGTCCTAAGTTGGCAGATGTCTGGGGGCAAACGTCCAGGTGGCAGGTGTCCTAAGGGGGCAAAAGTCCGGGGGCACAAGTCCGGGGGGCAAATGTCCTAGATCCATATATATCTGTGTATATAATATCACTGGTATGAATGTGCAGTCTGATCTTGAATCTAAACGGACCATTCAGAAACCTCTTCTGAAATAGCAAAGATTGGGCTTTTAAAATCGACTTGAAAGCTACATTTTACTTACATATATTTATTTTAATAAAGGTTAACAGAGGGTCCGGGTTTTTCAATAGACCATATGGGTATAATTTAACCTTGCACCGGTTCTTAAAGTGTCGGTGTGATTGTTTGTAACTGTTGAAAAGAGACTCGGGGACAATAAGGAGAGTATTACTCTTCATAACTAATGAATAGACAGATTGTACGATTTTTTCCCCTTCGACCATAAAATCATATTGGAATCTGACGGTGACCGTTTCGAGACCTGAAACAGATCCACAATGAGACCCAGGAGCCTCCCTCTCTCTCTCTCTCTCTCTCTCTCTCTCTCTCTCTCTCTCTCTCTCTCTCTCTCTCTCTCTCATTTTCTTTATTCTAGTCCGATTTTGATCTATGAAAAAATCTTTTTCTTTATTCTTGTCCAATTTTGATCTATAAAAAAAACTTTTTCCTCCCTTAGATCCATTGCCTATTTTTATTCGTATTTTTTTGCTGTAGATCGATTAAAATTTGATTTTTATTACATGTAGTTGGTTTGTTAGGCTAGGAGGCCTACCTTCGAGTCGGACGGTAGTTCTGTTATTATCACTATTATCATCATCATTACTGCTTTGTCTGCAGCTTTAATATGATGAACCATATACGTGTACTAATATCTTTACAGAATTACTGTTAAAGTCCTATATAATTATGAAAAAGTAAGAATTCTTGTCATGCAGTATTCATTGAAAAATAATTGAGATGATATTACATAGAGGATATTTGTTCTTTTCGGAGAAAGATTGGAATTTTTTTCATCGAGTGAACAGCATCGGTAATATTTTCACGAGTGGCACAGGCACGAGTGAAGATATTACCGATGGCGTTCACGAGATGAAATAAATTTCGATCTTTCACCGAAAAAAAATGTTCTATTTACTTCATGTCTTTAACCCTTTCTGGAAGCAGCTTTATCAAAATCCAGTCGAGTTCTTTTCTGTTATTCCACGTGGCGTACCCTTCCCGCATAGCAATACAATATTACGTAAAGCGCGAGAAATATAAGGCATATGACGTCATATTTCCTATCTGGTTGTGAGGCACGCGCAGTTTATCCATGCAACAAGAACGTGAAAATCGGTATTTTCACTGGTGGTACCAGTGTAATATCGAAAAATATTTTCACTGCTACTTCTCGATATCCTACCGGAAAGCATGAAATAAAATGTAAATATTGTGATATAATAGCAGGTGTCAAATCAAGTCAGAAGTGATTTCCATTTCGTGGAAACCATTTCCATTTCATCTATTTCGTGAAATAATTTCCATTAGGCTGACAATGTAGATTAAGATCAGACTGTACAGAACAAATAGTCTGATACCGATCCCATTCTTGACTCAACATATTATGACTGCCCATGCACACGACTTGTTGGTCTTGAAGCTGGCGACTTTCAACTCTTTACGACACGATAATTTTAAATATTCTAGTCCGAATTCATGTCATTGCAGACAACTAGATAAATGTGGCTAAAAAAAGAAACAAACAAGGTTTGTGTTTTAAATGAGTAGAAAAACTATTGTAGGATATACGATCTCGGACTAAATGTGTGATGTATTGTCTAAAGTCAAGTTTCACTACTTCTGTTTTTTGCAGTCAAATTAAAAAAAAAAAGCAGAAAATATTGACGAACTGTCTTATCAAGGTAGGACGACTTTGTTGAATCACCGAAATCATCACGTGATTTTGTTGAATCACCATTTTGTTAGTGAATAACTACTTGATATATATATACCTTTATCGAAACACACATGTTAGCCTGTCAACAATATAAATTTGGTGAAATATCGCTTAAATTTATCTATGGCGCGAATTTAGTGTGGGGCGAATTGTAAGTAGTCGATGTCGTAAATGGCTTTGTTTGCCATAAAACGTCGTAAGTAAATCGTGGCGAAGAACCATTCGTTCAAAAGTCACTCTAGCTCTTTTCTAGGATATGTCTCCAACGTTCATATAGAAACTTATTTAGGTAACTAGAGGTAATTCAATAGTCAGAAAAGGAAAGAGATTGCTAGATACCTCGTCATTTAAATGGCAATAACTCATCGCAATGTATGAGCATACATGTAGGTACAGTCAACACGATCTTTTGGATGTCAGAAGATTCGGACCCAAGAAGATTCGGCCCAGGGCCTTCCAGCGATTTTCGAGAAGATTCGGCCCAGCAGGTGAGAAGATTCGGCCCAAGTTGTATTATATTGTTTGTACCAGTAAAATTACCTGATTGAACTAATTATTCTTAAACGTTAGAGTAATCTTAATCGCCCATATTGTTTTGGGGAACGTAACGATCATTATCGTGTTCTGCTAACGCCATTATTAGTTGATTTTAGTGGTGTACTTCTCATCCCTTTTTTGGAGAAGAATCGGCACAATCGATGAGAAATAGAGAGAACTCGGACCAGTTTTCATATTTTGTTTTTGTATTATTGGCTGTATGTTTTGTTTGCTTTAACAATCTAGGAGCATAATTTTCTCTTTGTTCTGGAACAATCTTACTGAGACATTGAAAAAATCGGCTTGAACTTTACTTGCACTTTATTTTGCCTTGGAAAAAGTACTCTTCTTGTGAAATTCCTGTAAATCAGTAATACATGCATTGATTTTACCTATTACTTCTTCAAACGAAACATGTAGACAGGAGAAAGATGTGAACTTGTCAATTTCAAAACATTTTGGTCGACAATTTAATATGGCTCAAGAGTTAACTATTATTATAGGATATGAAAAAAAAAAAAAAAAAAAATGCATTTTAAGATAATTTAAGAAAACATGTTGGCCACCAGCAAATTCTCCCCACTCATGATGTTATGCACATTAAGACATCGGACATAATTGATTTTTTTACAACTTGGAAAATGTAGACTTGTCAAAAAAAAAAAAAATTCATTTGCAATGGAGAAATTGAATCTGGCTCATATGGTTGGGATTCTTTTGAAAAGATATAAAACATTTCGGAAAATGGAGAAAAGTTGGCAGCCAGCAATCTCTCCATAATCTGCATTGCCATACAAACGTTAAAAAGCCCGTTCAAGTTGAACTTGTTAAAAAGCCAAAAGATAACTTTTTCCCAGAAAAATCCAATCTATGAAAAATACGATGACATAATTATAGAACTTCTCCAAGTCAATCCACAATAACAGTTCACAAAGTGATAACGTGTGTCTCACTGTAATAGGATTAAACCCTGCACCCTGTTTTACTCGCCATATCGAAGAGTGTACTTCAACATCATAACACACAGAATTTCAATCTGGTCTCAAGATCGGATTGCAATTTACTGCAGTCTGATCTTGCACCACACTCTCTATAATATGTAATTAAGTAAAAACAGTATCTAGGTTAGGAGATTTTCTGACAAACCAAACAGTAATACATAGACATACTAAAGCCTTCTAGCGTCAAGATCGGATCGCAATTTAACGCAGTCTGATCTATATAGCGTCACAATCCCAACAAGATGTAATTAATTAATTATAAACAGAAATTAAATTTGGATTTTTCTGAGAAACAAAGTAGTAATATGGCGATCCTGTAAAGGTGTTATATAGACCAGATCAGAATGCACCCTTTCTTGTCCGTCCCAGACGATGATTATGAACGTAACATTTGCAGACGATTTTTTGAACATTGTACCATTCTTAAAGACCTCCAAGAACATATGAAAACGATGTAGATAAAGTAGAAAAAATTACAGTCAATTTCTCATATTTCCAATTTCTTTCAAAACCCTTCTTTCACATTGTCCCTAAGAGTCGGAGTTGTCAGGTTAAACGCCTTAAGTTACAGTCTGGAAATTGATACATTCGTGATATCCGACGGTATTATGTCCTAACCAGATAAAAACCTTTTTTGCTAATGTTTCATGTACATAAGATCACACATAGCAATAAAAAAATGTAATATAGCGGTGCATTCAGTTAATCAAATTTTTGGTTCTGTGTTATCGGATCACGACCTCCAGGTCATATAGTAATAATGAATCTGATACACATTCATTATACAATACTATCAAATTTATCTACCCTCACATATGAGAACACTTAAAATAATTACTATATCAACAATTATTAAATCAATACATACCATTCATAATACACCAATACAATTACAAATCGCCTATTTATGATAAGTATTGCAAAAACATCTTCAAACTGTGAAAACTGCATTTACAATCCTTAATCTTATTCATCATCAAACTGTGAAAAAAAATTATTGTAATCCATACTTTCAACTATCTTCACACTGTGTAATGTACCGTATAATCATTGACAAATACAAAAAAAAAAATGTTCTTTTCATCTTTAACTTGCATGCAAACATATATTACATAACAACAAAGTGGGACAAAACCTATATCAAATTAACCTGCATATTGGGCATTCACCTTTAATAAAAAAAATAAGTATAATTGCAAGATATGGAAATCGCCTTCACCATATGCTGTTTTCAAAATTAGGGCCGAATCTTCTTCTACCTTGGGCCGAATCTTCTCATAGGTGGTCCGAATCTTCTTGGGTCCGAATCTTCTCAAGATTTTGCGTTGGGCCGAATCTTCTTGGGTCCGAATCTTCCTCCACCCTGATCTTTTGACGTATTTGCAGGGCAGTAGAATTCTGGGATGAAAGACGGCCTCTCTTTCCTATCAGAATTAAAGAGAAGGAGCGAAGGAATGTCACTTGCCGTTGGATATTCTATGTTAGCAAAGATTTGCAGCAAGATGGGAATCCACAATGTTTTTGTTCCCTTATTAGCATTGGGCCTCAGTGAGGGATATTATTATGATGTGTGAGAAAGAGAGAAAAAGAAAGGCTTGTAGGACCTAATAGAGGCATGACTGTGATTAAAACATGATTTAATGCTCTTAGGTTGTGTTGTTCACAAATGCTTCCATTTTGGACAAGTCTGAATATTACCTTCTGGTAAAGTTTTAAAGTTAAAGATCTTGATTTTTTTCCCCTCTTTCAGACAAAGTAGTGCTATGCCAATAGACAGAAATGCAGGAATTCAGTTGGGACTGTTACTCCTAGCTGTCCCAGCACAGTACATTCTTACCCAGTGGTTTGCCTCAAATGAATCTCAGAGAACATATGCTATAAAAAAGTAAGTCAGGAACTACCTTCAGTCTGAAGGTGTCTGCTCCGATGCTATTTTTGTGACTGGTCTTCGCATTCACCTTCAGACCAGCGTTCATTAAAAGTGTCAGGAACAAATACGATTTTACCTGCATCTTTTCGAAAGGCTCTATGCGACAGAATTTCCATTGACAACTAATAAAATGGGCATGGATCGATAGATAAATGATTAATCTTTACAAAAAGACTGATGTTTGTTAATATCCAAATCTTACCTTTGTGCAAATCTGTACTTTTCAAAGTAAATAACCGCTGACCTACATCACCAGAAATCAAAACATGGTGATATCATCAATGCGCATGTCTCGGCGAAAATCGCAGTATCTCTGACAGGCTACAGGACGGTTTAGTTGCGAATTTCGCTCATGACAGAGGAACCGTGAGCGAAAATGTTTGTTTGGGTAAGGGAACCAGACTGTTCAAAATTCAAATTCCGTTGAGTGTGCATGCCTGTTTAACGGAAGTCGCTGTGTTAGTTGATTACAAATTACACTGGAATTATTTACGTTGGGTAAAAAGGTATTATTTCTATTGATTTAATTGGTATTTCATAGCACAGTTTGTGTGATGGTAAAGATTAATCATTTATCTAACGATCCATGCCCATTTTATAAACTGTCGTTGGAAATTTTGTTGCATAGAGCCATTCGAAAAGATGCGGGTAAAATCATATTTATTCCAGACAGGTTTAAAGGTGGCCCTTCAGAGTTTGGAACGACAATTTTACAAAAGTGCAAAAAATCGTCCGTATACTCCCAAAGCCTTTTAATTTTCATTCATAAAACGCCAGTAATCGAACACCATCTGACAACTCGAGAAATTAGAGATTTACTACAGCCCAGGTCGATACGGACGGGAGACACGTTCTATTTTTAGATGATCAATTTAGTCATCTACATACAGGAATACACAGATTAAATTTCAAACATAGGGTCCAAAGAAGACATTATGAAAAATAATTATTACATGTTTGTTTTGTAATGGAATTTAAGCGTTATTAGTCACGTGCCAGTCACTTGACATTCCCACAATGCTTTATTGATTTTTGGCGCGAAATCTAAAAATAGCTTAAGTGGCTACGTAGCCTTTTAAGGGAATACCATCAAAAAAAATTTTTTTTGTAATTTTATGATTCTTAATTATTGATGATTTGTATTGTTTTTTCATATAAATTTCAATGATATATATATTTTTTAATTTGGTGTCATGTGAAAATTCTAAATACCCACCTTTAATGAATGGCTGATATGAAGGTGTATGCGAAGAACAGTAACAAAAATAGCATCGGAGCAGACACCTTCAGACTGAAGGTAGTCAGGAACTACCTTCAGTCTGAAGGTTAGCTTCAAGGCTATTTTTGTTACTCTCCTCCGCAAAAAGCAGTCCTTTTTAAAGACATCTGGAATTAATACGATTTTAACTGCATCTTTTCATACGGCTCAATGCAACAAAAATTCCAATGACAGCAAATAAAATGGGCAAACCTTCAGACTGAATGTAGTCAGGTACTAGCTATATGTGCAAAGAACACAAATATTTTTCAAAAAGTACAAATTTCTTTTTAGTCACTTCATCATGAATCCTTCCACATTTCTACAGTAATTTTCTATGAGTATGATAATGAAGAATATGGCTGTCATTTCAGGGCTAATAAGTTTGTCAAAACTTATTTGTGGAACTGAAAGGATGAAATTACAGATAGAGCTTAGCTTTATTAATGCCATTTATAAAGCCTTCTAATCATTGTTCCATTGAATATTAGTGGTCTTTTATTTGGCAACTGAATGTTAATGATAATCTATACAAGAATAGTTATATAGTGAGATGTCTATACGTCTGTTTTTTGAAGCTTGCTTGATACTGCCATTGTGTTCAAAGATGAGTATTTTTCATGGAAGTCATGGAAAAAATGGTGCTTTAAGTTGATTCATGGAATCTCGCCCTATGCAGATAGCCCATACTTTGAGGGTCAGGATGATCCAAATGGAGAATCCCCAGCAGTAGAAGTGATCAACCATAAGGACCCAGATGGATTTTTTGCAGGTGAGATATCTTATTTTAGATTGATTGAATCTGCTATTAGTTGACCTATGAGATGAAATTTTCTTGAGGCCTCTGGTGACTTTTATAATATTTGAGCTATTCTTGAAGAGGGGGCTTGACTCTTTACCATACAATCCCAATATTTAAAGACCCTGAGATAGAAGCATAGAGAAAACATTGTGTGAAAAGGAGAAAATGCTGTGAATCAGCATTTTCTCCTATTCCTACAATGTTTTTTATCCTATCAAAGTCACAAATTATCGTAGTAACAGGACTTAATTTGTTGCCTGCAGATGCTTTGAACTTTGTCCATTCCAAAAATTTGATGTTTGGTAAAGAGTTAATGCATTTGCAAAAAAAATTGACTTAAGTCAGCCTGTGCCAGAATTTTTTGCTCTCTTCAAATTTTCTGCAAAACAAATGTTTTTTGGGGCATATTGGAATCAGCTTCTTTGTCTGTGTGTCTGTCCATCGGTGTGGCTGTCTGTGTACAAATAATTGCCTGTTTCTGTCAAGCGCAGACAGGGGTATTAAGTCACATTCAGTGATAGCTATAGTTTTGTTCTGCAACTGCTTTCAAATGGTCCAGTGTAAAATTTTGCTTTTTTAGTAAAGAGTGAATATTTTCGTAGCTGGTTAATGAATGAAAGTGTGTCATATATATCAATATTTCACTCAACATTCATGATAATCTAGGTTCTTCAAAACCCAGAGACATTCATCCTCCAGAGGTAAAATATAGGATTGGTCAAGTAATCAAACATAAGATATGGGGCTATAGAGGTGTTATCATAGGCTGGGATGAGCATGCAAGAGTAAGTTTGGTCTGAATTTTTTTTTTTTATTCCAGCTTTAAGCAAATACATGTACTATAAAGTCCCTTTTTTAGACAACCCTAGCATAATTATTCTCCTTTTCATGGTTTCAGTAACACTTAATTTGTCCTCTAGGAATGTTTCAGTTTTGCCAGGCTAAATTTTGTCTTCTGGTAAAGTGGTAATCAGCATTTGCTCCTTTTACCACAATGTTTTCTACCCTTCCCAAAACAAACTTTAACTTGCCATACTCTTTCATATTGTTGTCTGCATTTGCTTTGGATTTGGACAAGTTTAAAATTTTGTCATGTGGTAAAGAGTGAATTGAAAACAAGAACAATATTTTTGCCTTTTGTATTTGAATGTTTTTAACTTGTAAAAGAGAGAGAAAGACAGCAAAGAGAAAGATAGAGAGAAAAAATGGATTAAGTGAAAATATTTAGCGGCACAAGGGGGAAGAAAAAGAGAGAGAAATCCCATTTTTCATCTAGAGTGCTTCCCATATCATTCCCTCTGTAAGACCTTAAATTTCATCCCAGAAATACTCTATGAGGAGTTAAATAAAGATATCTTAAGATCTTATGACTTTTTAAAAGAAATAAGAGGTTTTTTTTTTTTTTCAGGCTCCGGAATTTTGGCTGAAACATAATCATCCAAAAGGAAAAGAGGTAAGTTTCATTTTTGTCCCTTTGCCACAAAAAAAAACGGAATTCTAATGATGCTTTGAAGAAGGCTTTTGAAAAAATTGTTGGAAAAGGGGAAAATTCTGTTAACCAACATTTTCTCTTTCCCTCAACAAGTACAGTTCATTTGTTCTAATTTCTAATTTTATTTGTACGGCCTTACTTTAACTTTGAGGGGTTAGCAATTCGTCATTTGGCAAAGAGTTGAAAGAAATCTGCAAGACAGAAACTGGTCTCTCACATTGAGCTTAATTACTGATCATTTTTATAACAAAGTTTATAAATGCAAGAGCAGCCAGTGGCGTCAAAAGATATATGTCTGACAGAATGTAAAGAGACATTCATTGGAACAATAAACAAGAACTGTGTACTCATGTCTCATGTGGAACTAGGCCTTTACCTTTAACATTCTGTGTTTCACAACCCCTAGAGGGAGATAGAGGGAGATTTTAGGGGAACATTTGAGGAAAAGTAGAAAATGCTGGTAACTGATGTTTTTTCCTTTAACCCTTTAACAAAAAAATGCAGAGTTTTCACGACCCTGTAGAAGAGGCATTTGAAATTATCGAGGGACAAGGAGAAAATGGTAACCCTTTACTGAAAAATCCAGAGTTTTCATGGCCCTGTAGAAGAGGCTTTTGAAAACATTGAGGGAAAAGGATAAAATGCTGGTAACCAGCATTTTCTCCTTTTCCCACAATATTTTTCACCCTATCAAAGCCAAACTGTACCATTTGAGCCACACTGAAATTGTTTTAAGCAAATGCTTTCAGTTTGGACAGGGCTAAAATTTTGTCGTGTGGTAAAGGGTTAAACACAAAAGTAATCTACTCTTTCTATGAGAAAACTTATTATTCAGGCCTCACTTGATTCGTCATCTGCAAAATACCTTCATTTTATTCCATTGTCAGTCCATCTTCACAAGCCAAGGATACTAACTCCACTTTGTTCGTTATGTACCCTTGGCCGCTTGCCTCTTTGAAAATCGAAACTCACGCTGCACCACTTATCGAATATCACAAGTTGTGTAACCTTTGCTTATCTTATTTCTGACCAATCAAAATGCCCGTAATAAAATTTATTCGGCTATCTATCAGATATGGCTGCACTTTCGGGTTCATCACAATTTCCTGAAATTAAAAGAAGACGAACAGACATACGATAATTCGCAATCATTTGGCTGTGGAACCTGTCCTGATATTTCACATAATCGTAAACTATAAAAAATTCATTTAATATTGATCGTCTACTTTTTTTGGCAAATTTTTGTCACAAACATGACAACTTTGGTTTTTGACGGGCGCTACCATTATTGTTTACTGCTTTGCGAAATATTTCTTGTTATGGATGGTTGATTAGACGCAATGGAATTTGATCACATCTAATGAAATGGCGCAGCGGGCACTTCAATTTTTAAAGAGGTGAGTGGCCAAGAGTACTATCTTAGTATCCTTGGCTTGCGAAGATGATGCAAGTCTAAAACTGTTTTCTGATAAGGGAATAAAAGGTGGATCTATGTTCTATCTTTACTTTGTTACTTTTTATTTCAGCATTGGAAAACACAACCAAATTATTCTATACTAGTTGACACAAGAGACAGATTAAGTCCCCAAATCACATATGTACCTCAGGAAAATATAGATATCATTATAAATACACAGGTAAGATATCCAGATTGATAGGATCTTGTATAATATAAAAAAAAAAGAAAAACTGAATACTAATTGAACCTTTGTGTCATATCCCTGTCCTCTAACTGATCCTGTAGTTTGTAAGAATGGTATTTAGACTGATTTTTAAAATTTATAATACCCCAGCAAAACAATTGTTTTCAGGCGTATACAGGAATAAATTTGTTTGTCCATTTGTCTGCCCAAGTGTCTGTCTGAGTGTCTGTATGTATGTCTGTCTGTTTACAAATAATTGCCTGTTTCTGTAAAAGCGCTGGCGGGGGTATTAAATCACATTCAGTGACAGCTCTAGTTTATTTTGAAATTTATTTCACATATCATATTACAATGGCTAGTGCTTTTGTTCGAATAATAGTTATCTGAATGAAAAAAAAATTAGGTCCTTATCTTAAGTCTTTACCAAAGGACAAAAATGTAGACTTACTTCTTTACCACATAAGCAAATAATAAACTTGTCCAAATTGAAAGCATTTGCAGACAACAATTTGGACATAGCTCAAATGATAGCATTGTTCTTTGATGGAGTAGAAAACATTGTTGTTGTGGGAAAAGGAGAAAAAATGCTGGTTACCAGCATTTCTCCTTTTCCCACAATGTTTTCAAGTTTGTTCTTTCTAGGGGGTCGTTAAAAGTCGGAATCACATGGTAATGAGTTAAACAATATGAAAGCTCAAAAGATGACTTTGGTTTTAAATCTGGTAAAAAACATTGTGGTTTCCAGAGTTTTCTTCTCTTCCCACATTGTTTACAATTGTTAAAATGAGGATTGTATGGTAAAGGTTTAATCCTAAGGAATTACAGGCTATGAGTTAAGAAGTTGTTTCAGACATTCGTTGGAAGCTAATAATTTTTAGTAGAATTTGGGACTTAAGTGTGGTGTTCTCAGGGCTTCCATTATGGCTTACTTAAATGACCGTAGTCTGCTGATTGAAAAACAGAAAGTGGTACAGTGAAAAACATGTATAAATTGTGTGTACCATTGTATAACCGTAATTGAAGTTAACTCTTCCCCAAACGACAAAATTTTAGTCCAGTCCAAATTGAAAGCACATGAAGAGAATAAAATAAAAGTAACTAAAAGATTGAAATTTGTTTCCATCAGGGTAGAAAACATTGTGGGAAAAGGAGAAAATGCTGGTTACCAGCATTTTCTCCCTTTCCCACAATGTTTTCAAAAAGACTTCTATCCTAGGGTCATAAAACCTGGGATTGTTTGGTGAAGGGTTATAGCATGCTTGATTTTTTGTTCTATTGCTAGGTGCTTCATCCAAGTTTAGAAGACTATTTTGAGGCATTTGATGGAGCCCAGTATTTACCACGACCTTGGTTAAAGGCACTCTACCCTAGGGACAGTTGATAACTTCTCTTTTGAAACACTCTGTGATAATGTACCATGCAATACTAATTGTTTTCTTGCCCTACAATGTTTTCAACAATTTCAAAGACGAATCTCGTCAGTTTAAACTCATTTAATTCTTCCTCAGCAAATACTTTTAATTTTTAGATAAATTTAAAACCTTGACAGTTTGATAAAGGATTAGTGCATGAAATTATTTGAAAATACATGTTTGAGGCAAGTTGAAGTATTGTTTACTATCAGCAATTTCCCATTTTTGCCTTGTTTATAAGATGAAAATAGTCATCTGCATGTGACAGTGTGGGCATAAACTGATAATTTTAAATTCTGATGACTCTAGTGCATCATGCTGACTACTATCCTGTAATTTACTAGATCACGTTTTCCAGAGTTCATTGTTAGCTGTGGCCAATAATAGATCTTTTTTCTTAACAATGTCTCTCTTATCAGAGGTTGCTAATTAGCTTTTATGCCGTAAATTGAAATTTCTTGTAAAATACCAATAAATACAACCAGATATATTTTCTCTGATCTCGTGTCAACTCGACAATTATAATGAAAAAAAAAAACATGCAATTTTTGGCATTTAAATAAAAACTTAGGTTGTGTTGCCACAGTAACTCTGTCTGTGCAAATTTTTTGGGCAAAATTTAGAAATACCTAAAAAGGCTCTATATACCATTAAGGAAATACCATCAAATTTGTTTCTCTTCTTTTATCTTTCTGATTTACTGATGATTTGCCAGCCATAGGCTTAACTTACAGAGAGATAGAGCTATATTGAAGGTTAATTGGACTAGGGAGTATAGAAATCTGAATAGCTCCCTTTAACCCTCTCCCACACAATGAAGACTTTTGACAACCCTTGGAAAGAAGCCTTCCCAAAACATTTTGGGAAAAGGACAATATGCTGGTAACCAGCATTTTCTCCTTTTCCCACTATGTTTTCTACCCTATCAATAAATAATTGCACCATATGAACCACACTGAAATTGCCATCTGCAAATGCTTTCAATTTGGACAGGGCTAAAATTTTGTTGTATGGTAAAGGGTTAATAAATGATTGACATTGTTAAATGGGTGCAGATTTCAATCGTTGATAAAATTGAGCTTTTAGTTTTTATTATAGTAAGGCAAACTTCTTTGTCCTTTATTAAATAGTCAGATGTTTAGATAACCCTGGAGGAAGAAGAAATGGTGAAAACATTGTTGGAAAAAAGAAAATGCTGTTAAACAGAACTATTTTTTCGTACAATTTTTTCAAACCCTTCCAAAGAAAGATTCCATCAGTTGAGTCACATTATTATAGCATTGTGTTGACTGTAAAAGCTTTTAATTTAACTGTTTACCTAACTTTAAAATAACTTTAAAATTTCTTGGATTCATTTTATTGTGTCTTGAAATTTAATACAAGTTTCTCATAGTGCAATATTTTTGAGCCTACCATACTTATTATGTTCTTCTTAGATGTATAAAACCATTTTCGTCTTGTTAGAAGATTTAAAATCAAGCAGTCCGGGTCAGCCTGCGCAGTTGGTTAATACTTTTCAGATGCATTAAATGTTCCTTTCATAGAACATAATTCACATGTGTGAATTTGGAAAACTTGATTGCCAGAAAATATTAATATTTTCCTTTTTTTGATTGCTTTTCAATGTTAAAAGATGATTTTCACCATTTGGGAAAACATTTGAACACTGTGAACAGCCCTTTTCAATCATGTTTTTATGCCTGTGCCATTACGATTTCTTTTTCCATGACATTAAATGAATTTATTCTGGTGGAAGTTTATTGGGAAATCAGAGCTTCAGACAAGAGGGAGTGATAGTATTCTGAATCCATTATTTTTCTTTCAAACCCTGTGTTGCGGGTACTAATTAGGATGGTCTCTATGAGACGATCCTAATGAGTACCCATAACATAGGGTTTACTGGAATGTAATGGAATATAATTAACATTTTCAATTTTGAGATGAAAATCACTTCCTCTATCTGGAGCTCTGGAAAAGAATTTATTACCTGTGTATCATAAATGGCAATGATATATTTTTAACTGAGATTCACTGGGTGCAGGGATGGCTTATGAGATTTAGGAAAAAAGATTTCTGGGTCCCGTAACCCTGTGCTACAAAGTCCCTTGTTTAATGCCCCTGAGGATGACAGCTTTTAAATTAAAGAGGGAAAAAGGAGAAAATGTTGGTAACTACATGTAGCATTTTCAACTTTTCCCCTTGTTTTCTACTCTATCAAATACAGAAGTCATAACTGAAGCTACATTTAATTTTTCATCTGAAAATGCTGTCAAAAGTTTTAACTTCTGTCATCCCATAAGACTTTAACTCTTTACCAAATGACAAATAATTAGGTTGGTCCAAATTGAAAGGGCTTGCAGATGATGAAAAATAAACAGAACTCAGAAACTGAAATTTGTTTCTGGCAGGGTAGAAAACATTGTGGGAAAAGAAGAAAATGCTGGTTACCAGCATTTTCTCCCTTTCCCACATTGTTTTCAGAAGGCTTCTAACGTGGTAAAAACCAGGGATTTTTTGGTAAAGGGCTTACCATATTTTTGTTTGAATACACTTTACTGATAAAGACTTTTGTCACAATGGAAGAAAACATAATAAGCTTCTGTGGACAGAACCTGCTGCCTGATCTTTGATCTATATTGTCCAGTCAAAAACTTGTTGGAGTTAAAGTGAATTGTAATTTCAGCCAGAGGAGGTCAAGTGCACATGTTTGGGGCCGAAAGATAAAAGGTTGAATTCAGTCAGTATGTTATGGTAACCTGCTTTTTTTTTTCTTCTGAGTTTCCTTTGATGGATCCATATACCGATAAGCATCATATATCAGCAAACTTGAGTCTGCGTTTAGTGATATCATAAGTGTTCCAAAAAAATGTATTATACTGATTGCAAATACTAGTACCTGGTCATGGAAGTTTAATCCATTAGCACTGTGTGTGGCACACAATCCCTACGACCCTGACAACACTCAGAAAGAACCCTTTAGAAAACATTGTGGGAAAATGAGAAAATGCTGGTAGAAAATGCTGGTAACCAGCATTTTTTTCCTTTTTCCCACAATGTTTTCTACCTTCACAAAACAAATTTTGAATTTTCAGTCACTTTTATTTTGTCATCTGCAAATGCTTTCAATTTGGACAAACCTAAAATTTTGTCATTTGGTACCGAATTTATTGATGAATGCCAAACCTCAATATTGCATAACATATCATGCAGAATTTGCAAAGAATGTAATTTTTTTTGACATGTTTAAGTTACATGTATATGAAACTATTTACCAAATGACAAAAATCTGAGACTGGTCCAAACTGAAAGCATTTGCAGACGACAATATAAATGTTATTGAAAAATTGAAATTTGTACTGGGAAGGGTAGAAAACATTGTGGGAAAAGGAGAAAATGCTGGTTACCAGCATTTTCTCCTTTTCCCACAATGTTTCAAAGGCTTTCTTTCTCTGGGTCAAGTCAGGATTGTGTGGTAAAGGGTTAAATGTGGATAATTATAAACTTGCTGGAATATGGTGTATATTCATATGTATGGTATTTAATCAAAGTTTTACTGTTATTTGATGCATTCTGGTAAGATCAGTAATGCACTTTATGCAAATACTGATATTTTTTATTCTTTTAAATAATTGAAATAAGTAACTTAGTAAATAGTACAATTACATGTACCTACAGTAGCATTATGTCAATTTTGTGAGGCGTAAAAGATGACTGCCCAAAGATTGTCATCTACTTTGTGATAATCATGTTTTGGTTTGTATTATAGCAATTTTTATGTTTTCAAGTTATATGTATTATGTGTAGGTATTCAAAATGCTTAATCCTTTACCAAACAACACCTGGTTTTCATGATCCTGATGTAGAAGCTGTTTGAAAACATTGTGGGAAAAGGAGAAAATGCTGGTAACCAGTATTTCCTCCTTTTCCCACAGTTTTCTACCCTGCTGTAAACAAATTTCAATTTTTGAGTTCTGTTTATTTTGTCATCTGCAGATGCTTTAAATTTGGAACAGTCTAAAATTTCGTCATAGGGTAAAGAGTTAAAAAGCATTCTAGTTACCTAGATAGGGCATTTCTAATGGTTTCTGAATTTCTAAATATTAGTACTTGTTCATGTAATTTTACATACCGTTTGCTACCCTTTCAAACAAAAATTCCTTTTTCACCACATTTGATTTGTCGTCAGTATCATTTTTCAATTTGGATAAGTCTGAAATTTCGTCGGTAGGTAAAGTTTTAAATAATGTAATTATAGTGAGGTGACTTAGATTCTCCTGCTGCATCAGTGCTTAACTATATACCACAAATCAAAATTTTAGTCTAGTCCAAATTCAAAGCAATTGCAAAGGACAAAATGAATATGTGTTTCTGGAAGGATAGAAAAGGTTGTTGTAAAAGGAGAAAATGCTAGTTACCAGCATTTTAACCAGCATTTTATCTATTTTTCACAATAACTTCTAAAGTCGCCTTCTTCAGTTGGTTATTAAACCTTGGGATTTTGTGGTAAAGGATAAGGGTATATTTTGTTAGAAAATTGCATATTATGTCTTAGTACTGTACAGTATTTTGTCCAAAATTATCATAGATATCACTGTACTATCATATAATGCACAAAGGAGAGACAGTTAATGAAAAGAAAACCCACTTCTAACTTATGGAACTAATTGTGGGAAAAGGAAACTTTATTTTTCTTGTTATGAATTACAAGATTACTTTTCATCACACTTATAACTTTCATGTTGAATTAACGTGATAAAAAGAGCAATTGCTCCATTTTCCACAATATTTTCAAACTTTTCAACAATTAACCAGTAAAATATCATGTTGTACATAATTGTTGATCTATATTTTGATACTGCATGTTGATGGGTAAGTATCTTTGACATGAAAGATGTATTTTTTAAAAGGAACTAAGTGTTAGCTATTTTCAAAGAAACTCTTAATGTATTGTCATAGCCATGTTGTTCCTGCGTCATCATTCTCCTTCTATCAAAACTTTGAGCATTTTTAGCTCACCTGAGCACAGCATGCTCAAGGGGAGCTTTTAGGATCACCTGGTGTCAGTCGTCCATTATGCAGCATCAATAATTCTTTAAACATCAACTCTTCCTAAACCGCTTGGCCAATTTGGACCAAACTTGGCTGGAATGTTCCTTGGGAGGACCTTTTGAAAATTGCTTGGCAGAATAATGATTTTGTTTCGAGGGTTTCAATACCTCAAAAAAAAAAATAAATAAATAAAACGGCAATGGTCCTCTCAAAAATTCAGGTGAGCAATCCAGGGCCATCTTGGCCCCCTTGTTTGGTGTCTCTGTCATTGCAGAGGGTACTTACTTCAAACTCAGACTTGTTCTTAACTTTCAATGGCAGGACCCATAATTGATTGGCAGGAAATCCTTGAAATAATTTTGAAACTATTATGCCCCTTTTTTGACACCAAAATTTCTCTTATCTCTTTACCAAAATTTTTGACTGGTCCGAATTCAAAGCACTTGCAAATGACAAAATGAATACAACTCAAAAATTGAGAAGTGTTTCCAGCAGGGTAGAAAACATTGTAGAAAAAGGAGAAAATGCTGAAAACCAGTATTTTCTTCTTTTCCCACAATGTCTTAAAAAAGCCTCAATCTCAGAGACGTAAAAACCAGGTATTGTTTGGTAAAGGGTTAAAAAAGCAAATGTAGCCAAGTGTTGGCAATTCACAGTTTTCTTGTTGAAAAAAGCCTTGGTGTTGGTTCTGCTTTGGAAGGCTGTAATTTTATTGAATGAATTTCATTGTTATTAAAACTATTAAAGAGGGGAAATTGATCTTTTGTCAAGGTGCTTTTTTGATAGTGTCCAACAATAGTTGAGGGGACGAGGTAATAAAAATAAATGACTCTTATGATACAAAGGATTGATTAACCCATTACCACACAATCCCTACTTTTGACGACCCTAGGAAAGAAGCCTTTAGAAAACATAGTGGGAAAAGGAGAAAATGCTGATAACCAGCATTTTCTCCCTTTCCCACGATGTTTTCTACCCTTCACGAAACACGTTTCAAATTTTCAGGCACTTTTATTTTGTTGTCTACAAATGCAATAGATTTGGACAAACCTAAAATTTTGCTGTTTGGGAATGAGTTAACCCTTTACCAGATAACAAAAATTTAGACTTATCCAAAATGAAAGCATTTTGCAGACCAAAATATAAAATGGAACTCACAAGGTGTCATTTGTCCTTAAATGGCTGGAAACTTTGTGGAAAAAAAAGAGAAAACGCTGGTTTTCTTAATTTTCACCTTTCCTACTTTGTTTTTCAAAGCTTTTTTCAGAGTTGTGAGTTTTCAGGATCATGTGTTAAAGAGCTTGAGATTGCTTTATTATGATGTCAACAGTAGTTCAGCGATATCAAAATATTTCTGTATCCATTGATTTATTGTCTGCTTTCAGCAGTATTGCAGCCATATCAGTCGATAACTCATATAGCTATGTATGTTGTAGATTTCACCAGTCGGTAGGTGCTCTGAAGGTCTGGTTCAAAAACCCCACCTCCCCACACAAAAAAAGACAGTGTTCTAGGCTGTGAGTCTCATACTGTGCCACTGCGACATGCATTACCACTTACATGAATATCTTAACCCTTTACGAAACAAGAGGACCAAGATGGCCCTGGATCGCTCACCTGAATTTCTGAGAGAGCCATAGCCAGTTCTTTCAAAATTTAATCAGCCCTTTCAGAGATGAAGAATTTTTTAGAATTTCTTCATATCTGTATAGAGTAAATAGCCCACAGTCATCAGAGTCATGTTTCTTGATGGATCAAAATTTCTAGAGCAATTTTTGAAAAGGGTTAGCTAAGAACATTTCTGAGAAATTATTTTAAAATCTGACCTACCAATTTAGAGAAAAAGAATTTCTTCATGGCCAAATAGTGCAAGTAGCCCCCATTCACCAGAGCTATGTTTCTAGACAAATCAGCATTTTGTGAACAGTTTTTGAAAAAGGGTTACCAAAGGAACATTTCTATGAGATTATTTCAAAGTATGATCAGCCGTTTCAGAGAAGAAGAATTTTAAAGAATTTCCTCATGGTTATATAGTGCAGGAAGCCCCCATTCACCAGAGCCATGTTTCTTGATGGATCAGAATTTCAGAAACAAGTTTTAAAAAGTGTCATCCAAGGAACATTTTTGTGAAATTATTTCAAAGTCTGACCAGCTGTTTCAGAGAAGAAGAATTTTTAAGAATTTCTTCATTTCCCTATAGTGCAAGTAGCCCCCATTCACCAGAGCTGTTTTCTTGACGGATCAAAATTTCACGAACAGTTTTTGGAAAGGGTCATTCAAGGAACATCCCTGTGAAATTATTTCAAATTCTGACCTGCCGTTTCAGAGAAGAAGAATTTTTAAGAATTTCTTAATTTCCGTATAGTGCAAGTAGCCCCCATTCACCAGAGCCACATTTTTTGACGGATCAAAATTTTACGAACAGTTTTTGCAAAGGGTCACCCTAGGAACATATCTGAAATTATTTCAAAATCTGACCAGCTGTTTCAGAGGAGAAGATTTTAAAGAATTCCCTAGAGTTTTTGATGGAATCAAATTCTGTGAACACTTTTTAAAGAGGACCTCCCAAGGAACGTTCCAGCCTAGATTGGTCCAAATCTGCCTAGCGGTTTAGGAGGAGTTGATGTTTAAAGAATTGTTGACGACGGACACCGGGTGATCCTAAAAGCTCCCCTTGAGCATGTTGAGCTAAAAATACACAGTTTTAGTATACCCCTTATAGAGCACATTTTGAAACTGTTGAAAAAGAAAATAGTGGCAAGCAGCATTTTGTCCTTTCCTCATAATGTCTTTCCTTCATGAAACAAACTGTAATATTTTAGTTATATATATTTTGTCATCTGCAAAGAATTCTAATTTTTGGTACCATAAGTCTATACTTTTTAGCCAACCTGAGCACAACATGCTCAATGGGGAGCTTTTAGGATCACCCGGTGTCTGTCGTGTGTCGTTAACAATTCTTTAAACATCAACTTATCTTATACCGCTGGACCACTTTGGACCATACTTAGATGGAATGTTCCTTGGGAGGTCGTCTGTAAAAATTGTTCACGGAATTTGATTCCGTTAAAAACTCTGGTTGCCATGGCAACCAAATGGAATTTTCTAAGAAATTCTTTAAAAATATTCTCTGAAACCGCAGGCCAGATTTTAAAATAATTTCACAGGGATGTTCCTTGGGTGAACCTTTTCAAAATTTGTTCGCGAAATTTTGATCCGTCAAGAAACATGGCTCTGGTGAATGGGGGCTACTTGCACTATACAAAAATGAAGAAATTCTTTAAAAATTCTTCTTCTCTGAAACCGGATTTAGAAATAATTTCACAGGATTGTTCCTTGGGTGATCCTTTTAAAAAAATTCGTAAAATTTTGATCCGTCAAAAAATGTGGCTCTGGTGAATGGGGGCTACTTGCACTTGAGATGTTCCTTGGGTGACCTTTTTCAAAAAGTATTCGTGAAATTTTGATCCGTCAAGAAACACGGCTCTGGTGAATGGGGGCTTCTTGCACTATATGGAAATGGAGAAATTCTTAACAATTCTTCTCTGAAACCACTGGTCAAATTTTGAAAATAAAATCTCAGCAGTGTTCCTTGGGTGACCCTTTCAAAATTTGTTCGCAAAATTTTTATCTGTCAAGAAACATGGCTCTGGTGAATGGGGGTTACTTGCACTATACAGACATGAAGAAATTATTGAAAATTCTTCTCTGAAACGGCCTGTCAGATTTTAAAATAATTTCACAGAAATGTTACTTGAATGACCCTTTTCAAAATGTGTTCGCTAAATTTTGATCCATCAAGAAACATGGCTCTGGTGAATGGGGGCTAATTGCACTATACAGAAATGAAAAAATTCTTAAAAATTCTTTTCTTAAACTGATGGTCAGATTTTGAAATGACTTTTACAGGCGACCTTTTGAAAATTGCTTGGCAAAATAATAATTTTGTTTCCAATGTTTCAATACCTCAGAAAAATAGGCTATGGTCCTCTAAAAAATTCAGGTGAGCGATCCAGGGCCATCTTGGCTCTCTTGTTTGTTAATCTGAACACAAAGTGATAACTTGCTGTGTCTGTCATCTGTGGTCCATCGTCAACTTTTACCTTGTGTACACACTAGAGACCACATTCTGTCCAATGCTCATAAAACTTTGCCAAAATGTTTGTCTTGATTGTATCTCGGACAAGTTTGCAAATGGGTCAGATTGGGTCAAAAACAAGGTCAATAAGTCAAATCTTTGAAAAAGTTTGTGTATACTCCAAAGGCAACATTTTCTGTCCAATGCTCTAGAAAGTTAGTCACAATGTTTGTCTTGATTTGTCTTGACAAATTTGAAAAAGGGTTAGGTCAGATCAAAGACTACGTCACAGGGTCAAATATTCGAAAAACCTTATGTACGCGAAGCCAGAAAGAAAACTAGCAATAAGATTTTAACAACTAACAATAATTATTAATGAACAAAGACAAAAGAATACAATAAGAGTTAAGTTTGAATGAAATTTCAACAACTTTTAATCTTAGGACAAGAAATAAAATAAGTTCCTGAAAATTAAGAATTATGCTTAGACTTCAAAAAGTATTTTGGTTCCTAAAAGAAAATTTACAATTGTTTCAACTTGCAAATAGATAATGGGCAACCTGTGTTTAAGAAATGAATTATTGCAACTTACGGACCTATATCCCAATTTAAATCCAACACTATTCACTAATTTTTTTTCTTCAAAGCCACATGTTTTACTTCAAAATCCTAATCCACGAAGTCAGTCACTCCTATTTATATCAGCTTGGAAAATTCTAAATTAGTCTTTTCTAGAAAGATGATAATATGGATTGGTAAACAGCTTATTTTTTAACTTAAAACCTTTTTTAAAAATCACCACAATATAAAAACCAATGAATGTTCTTTTTGTTTCTAGAATACTCTGTTTATAGAGAGAAAGTGATAATGAAAACATGTTACATGTATATCTCATTTACATAACTCTTCCCCTCCTGAAGGAAAAGGAAGTGTTAAAGGTGGGTATTTAGAATTTTTACATCTCACCAAATTAAAAAGTATATATATCACTGAAATTCATATGAAAAGAAATACTAATCATCAATAATTAAGATTCATAAAATTACAAAAAAAACAATTTTTTTGATGGTGTTCCCTTAAAAGGCTACGTAGCCTCTTAAGGTATTCTTAGATTTCGCGCCAAAAATCAATAAAGCATTTTGGGAATGCCAAGTGACTGGCACGTGACTCATAACGCTTAAATTCCATTACATAACAAGCATGCACAATAATTATTTTCCATAATGTCTTCTTCGGACGCTATCTTTGAAACTTCGTCTGTGTATTCCTGTATGTAAATGAGCGAACTGATCATCTAAAAATAAAACGTCGCTCTCGTCTGTGTCGACCTGGGATGTAGTAAATCTCTAATTTCTCGTGTTGTCGGACGTTGTTCGATCACTTGGGTTTTATGAATGAAAATTAAAAGGCTTTGGGAATATAAGGATGATTTTTTTGCATTTTTGTACAATTTTCGTCCCAAAATCTGAAGGGCCTACTTTAATATCATAACTCATAAATGTACATGAAAATATATTATACATGAAGACAAATACTAACTATTTACAAGTCAAACTCTAGACAAAGCATCAGGGATAATGATTATGATACCTACCCGTTTTATGTGTCTGATATCCATGTTATAGTCTTGTTAAAACAGACCTCACGAGAGTAAACGTTGATTCTTGTTTATCATTTTATGTATAACAATCAGAGGATTATGGTGACTTTATACAATGACGGGTGCTGGAAAAGAGGACAAATTTATTTTAAAATGCTGACGAGCAAGAAAGATAAACACTCTTTTTCTATTGCCGAGTAGTTTTAACCGAGAAGAGTCTTCCTGTGAAAGAGATGTTGCTTATAAAACTTTTAAAGGTCCAACTTTGTCGCATTAACAACAAATGGATGATTAAATGGCTACTTTTCCCACTCTGATTGTAAGATTTTTCTTCTAAGTCAATAAAGTTTAAGCTGTTGATAAGACAAAGCAACCATGCACATTGTATAATTTTCATGAAAAGTTAAGTTTAAATGCCGACTTAATCGCATAAACTGAAGAAATGGAAATTTTCATAAGCAAATGGCTACTTTTCTAGTACTGTTTGTTTATTTATTTATTTATTTATTTATTTTCAAATTCAATAAAGCAACAAAGCAACAATATACATTATTTTCATGAAAATCTGAGTTTAAATGCCAACTTAATCGCATAAACTGAAGAAATGTAAATTTTCACCAGCAAAAGGCTACTTTTCCCATGCTGTTTGATTTTTTTTCAAATTCAATAGGGTTCAAGCTATTTATGAGATTAACAAACTGTGCAATTTTTACAAAAATCTGATAACAAATGCAGACTATTGCATTAAAGGTGGATATTTAGAATTTTCACATCACACCAAATTGAAAATTGTATACGTCACTAAAATTTATATGAAAAAACAATAAAAATCATCAGTAATTAAGAATCATAAATTTACAAAAAAAAATTTTGGGGTCGGTATTCCCTTAAAAGGCTACGTAGCCTCTTAAGCTATTTTTAGATTTCGCGCCAAAAATCAATATAGCATTATGGGAATGTCAAGTGACTGGCACGAGACTAATAACGCTTAAATTCCATTACATAACAAACGTGTAATAATTATTTTCCATAATGTCTTCTTCGGACGGATGTTTGAAACTTTGTCTGTGTTTTCCTGTATTTAGATGAGAGAACTGATAATCTAAAAATAAAACGTGGCTCCTGTTGGTGTCAACCTGCTCCATAATAAATTTCTAATTTCTCGTGTTATCGGATGGTTTTCGACTACTGGGATTTTATGAACGCAAATTAAAAGGCTATGGGAGTATAAGGATGATTTTTTTGCATTTTCGTCCTAAAATCTGAAGGGCCACCTTTAACATGAAATGGACATTTTCAACTTGAAATGGCACTTATTTTGCTAAATAAGTAAAATGAGACTTTTAAGCCGATTTCGAAATTCAGATCTTTGCTATTTCAGATGAGTTTTCTTTTGGCAAAATGTTCTGAATGGACCGTGCAGATTCAAGATAAGTCTGCACGTTCATTTATAAGTACACCGAGTTAAGTCTGTGCTGATTGTTTCCCCGCTGGTATTTTTCAGTGAAAGGCAGGATACTGTTGTGCTATTTTGATTAAATCAATTTATTGTCTAGGGGATTTAGTGTTCAAATTAATAGAGAGTGACCTCCCCTCTTCCCCTTCCATTAAAAAATGGGGGGGGGGGGGAAATAACTTGGAAAAGGCAGAGCTTTCATCTCCATTTATTAGCTTGGAAGATTCAGACCTGTGTGTTTTCACTATCTGTCCCCTGTTCCTCACGGTTAATAATCAAAGAAATGATTTGAATTTGACAACTAAGCCCATATTCACGATATTTGATAACCTCGAAAATCTAATTGAACGAAAACATGTCGTTAGATCATAACTTTAAATATTGTTACATAATAAAGCTTATTTATCGTATACATTCATCAGTTGATAAATTGTAAAAATTACATTTAGATTTTGCGTGGGCTCTTACTTTGATAACCGAATTGTTACTTCCAAATTTAAATTTCAGCGGTCGCCCTGTTTACAAATGTGACGAAATATATAAGGGAGACTACCACCTGTTTAAAAAATAATAACCACCTCTGCAATTGGTTTTTCTTTCTTTTATCTTCTGTCATGATATTTTCAGAAGTAGCAGTATCTTCAAGGCTGTCGTAAACTTTACCAGAAATAATGGCAGCTGTTTGATTTTTTTTTTATATAGATCGTCTTCACAAGCTGCAATGATGTTTATTGCCTTTGGTTTTATGCCATCTACAAATATAAGGGAAGTAACTCTGCCATGAAAAAAGTGATGTACGTAAATACGAGTTTTCTCCCTTTGACCGTAAAATTACTCCTAATTTTAACTGGTTTTGATTCGTGCTACACGCAAGTTCCGAGTGACGTAGATCAGTGTAAACATAGTGGATACAAAATAAAAGTGTTCATGAAATACAGGAACTTCTTAAAGTCGCGCAAATCAATATGAAAATATGCAAAGCCTAGAGATGGCGAAAGAGAATTGTCCGTGCGTAAAGTAAGAATGGGGACAAATTGAAAATCTATTTTATTTTGCAAAGTAGGAATCGGGGACAATGTAAGAATATATGGTTGTTTCATTTTTGATCATTTTTTTCATTATTGTTATTGATCATATTTGATCTTAAGTCTACACTGTCTGATTTTGTGAAATTTTCCTCGATGAAAAGAACTTTGATATTGCGATGTTTTGTAGTTTTACACTTTACCACATAACCACATTTTTAACTGGTCCAAAATGAAAGCATTTGCGAGACAATAGGTTAGATACTGCGTAAACGACAGAATTTGTCTTCAAAAGACCAGAAAACACTGCATGTTAGATTTGATCTACTTCTTCATAGTCGCTTAAAAGCATAACTGATTCATGTGGCAATAAAAAAAACATATTCAGTTGCAAAAGGATCCATTTACATTTTTTTGTATAGAAATTCTTTTGGTTATCCTTACTTTGTTTTATTTTTACTATTATCACTTTGCACTACCCTTTAAATTCATACTTTGTCCAAGCCTATTTCTACTTTGCACAGACCATATCTGGCCATAATACGATATATATCTCCCTTGCACAATTATAGAATTGTCCGGTACAATTCTGGAATCGGCGGACAAAGTGAGAATTCCATCTTTGCGTGGGACAATTCCTGAATCGTCCCGATTCTTACTCTGTGCCGAACATATACAAACATAATCCATACAACAACGAATCTGTGCAGATACATCATGTATGTTTATTTCACACTGCCCAGCAAATTTTTGATGGTAGCTGACACATGTATGCTTTAATAACTACCAAACGACAAAATTTTAGACTGGTCCAAATTTAAGGCACTTGCAGACGACAAAAATAAACGTAACTCAAGAATTGAAAGTTGTTTCTAGCAGGATAGAAAACACTGTGATAAAAAGAGAAAATGCTGGTTACCAACATTCTATCTCCGGGTCGTAAAAAACCAGGGATCGTTTGGTAAAAGGTTAACTACCAAACGAAAAATGCTAAACTCTTCTAAATTGGGGGTCCCTATAAAGTAAGAA
Source organism: Tridacna crocea (assembly GCA_943736015.1). Taxonomy (NCBI): domain Eukaryota; kingdom Metazoa; phylum Mollusca; class Bivalvia; order Cardiida; family Cardiidae; genus Tridacna; species Tridacna crocea. The sequence goes on from OX031060.1 coordinate 24,452,369, forward strand.
ACGGAACCGAAACGAAACGCAACGAAACGGAACGAAACGTTACGAAACGTTACGAAACGGAACGAAACGTTACGAAACGCAACGAAACGGAACGAAACGAAACGAAATAGAACGAAACGGAATATAACGTGAACGAAACGAAACGAAATGAAATCTAGCAGCGTTTTTTTTTTTTTAACTTATCTTTTTGTCTCAATTTATCGTTTTTCTGTTGTACTGTTTCCGATTGTTTTATCCCACAGTGTATTTAAGGCACAAAAAGGATTATGTCGCTGAATTTTTGCGATTATTTTGCATTGAAAATCTGGTCAAAGTCAAGATTAAGCACTTAAAACGATAATCCTCTACAAGGGAGTGTAGTTTTAAGGTTGCACAAAAAACATATTAGGTGCAATTTTAAATATTTGACGTGTAGAGAAAATTTAATTTTGTTCTGTCACTATGGTATCAGAGTATTATCACAGGGCGCTGGAATATGGCGAGCCTGGGTAGCACAGTTGGTAGCGTACAGGACTTCAAAACATGGGTCGCCAGTTCAAATATCCATTCGACAAATTTCTTTCCAAAGATTGATGATAGTCATTGCGACAGGATTCATTCCTCTCTCTCCTGTGATCACCGATAGTAAGCGATTAAAAGCAGCCAGTGGCTTGGGAAGAATATTACTCTCGAAGTACCAAAAGTAAAAATAACAGCAGGAAAACAGATAGGTGTAATGCAGCGATTTTGTTTGGTTTGTATTAGAGTTTAATGCCTTTTTAACAGCGTGGGTCATATCATGGCGGTCAGTGTCGCACTAATGTGTTTCCTGGCTTTTTCACACCAGTACTGACCAAGTCCAGGTCACGAGTCTGATGCGCTAACCACTGATCGATCCTGCCGGGCCAAATGTAGCGATACATGCAACGATACAACTCATGTTGTATAGGGCGTTAGATCTTAAGACATTGTAGTAAAGAGAGAAAATGCTGGTAACGAACATTTTATCCTTTTCTTAAAACATTTTCAAAAGTATTAGTATTCTCCTTTAGGGGCGGTGAAACTCATGATTTTGTAACAAAGGGTTTGTTTCTTTCATGTTTAAATCGAAAACTGAGGTCATATCTGTTCTGCAATGAGAGCTGTGATCGTATGGTGGTTAGTGCTTTGCGAAGTAGCCGACATTCCCGGTTTGAATCCTGGTCACGGCAGGTCTGTGACCGTCGCTATCTCGGCACAGCTTAACAATTTTTAGCTGGCCTTTGGGTTGTAAGGCGTCTTACACCACTTTTCATATGATTTCAATTCTATGACTGCTTCGGTTGACTCTGCTGACGTTTTTTATTGTTTTTACCACACAAGCAATTTCATCTCTTTCCTCTTTGTTGTGCATATTGTTGAAAATGTAACACTACGATTAGATACGAGCCTTGCTTTTGGCAAAAGGGAGTTTAATGCCTCGCAGTTATACATGATACCAAGTAGGTCATCATATTATTATGGATACATAATTTCCCTCTTTGTTTAAAAGCCGACTGAATCACGAAGTACACTGGTCCTTTGACAGGTAGAATATTGACTAGGTAGAATATTGACTAACTAGCAAACATTTTCGATTAAGATCAGCCTGCACAGATTGCACCATGCAGCGATACAACTGATATAATGTTTAGTTTAAACATATTCATCTTACATCGATTGAAAAACAAGTTCTTACAACTTGTACTTATCTCTCGCTATTCTGCTTCCTCGGAACTAAACCAGTGCTCGCGCCAAATGTGTGGGCTAATGAAAAATCCCAAAGCTGACACCCGCTCCCGTGTATCGAACTCGGGACCTGATGATTATGAGGCCGACGCTCAACCCTACGACCACGGACGCCACACAATAATGTTGAAAAAGGTGTTAGACACTATACAGTCAATAAAATCAAGCGTAGGAATATTTCAAGTATGTTTTTTTTTCACAGGGTTTTAATTCTTAATTTGAACAATATTCTGTAAAAGAGAGCTTAACGAATCCGTAAACCGTAAACAGTATCCACCCAGGTCAGCCTGCGCAGTCCCCGCAGGGTGACGTGAGCCGAAACCTTTCCCTATTGGTCACTTTTCTGCCTGTCAAAGGACCAGAGTACTTCATGTTACAGTGCAAAGTTACACACAAAAAAAGACTTCATGGATCTAAAATTGTGTGAGGACCTACTTGGTATCGTGCATCACGGAGATGTAATCACGGGGATATATTAAGCCCCCTTTTGCCGGAGCATGTATCATTGTATATTTCGTTAACTGTAAGTTAGTATTAACTTATTTTAAAGTCGTCTTTTGGGGCTACTGTTAGTTAAAATTTCTTTATGTACTTTTTAAGAAACCCCTATTTCTATTTAAAATGAACTAGGACAGAGCAAACTGGAAGGTTTCAAACAGTGACTGAAAGGGAAAAATAGTGCATAAAACTTTTGATGTATCCAGAAACCTTAAAATGAATAGGTACATATGCCGCAGACATAATTTCTCTTAGAAAAATAATGTCAAACCTAACATTTTCCAGGGTCCTGAGTGGCTCAGTAGTAAAGTGTAGGACTTGTGACCTGGAGGCTTTGGGCTCAATCCTCACTGGATCCACTGGCTTTTTTGTGGCAAGATCATTCAGAACCCTAGCCAAGTACTGGTGGAACTCACAATACATGAATCTGTGAGCTGTTGCCGTGATATAACTGAAAAATTGTTGAAAGCGGCGTTCAATCTAGAATCAGTCAATCAATCAAAATCGTCTGTCCCGGTCTCGACGATTTTTTATGTATGTCTGTTTCATGCAAAAAAAAAAGACATTCAATATAATTAGCCATGTTCAGTGACATAAGGTCTTCGAGGCTACTATTTTGGGATGGAAATCAAAGTGATTGAAAAACAGACAGTGCATGAAGAAAGGTGATATCTGCACAAATGTACAAAATTTAAATAAAGACTCAAAACCGGCATTCTAATTCGCCTGATATAAAATGGATTATTTTTCTAAAGCATCTTGTAAGAATCCAAACCGGTTTCATTACCGGCAGTAGGTGTTATCAAAAGGTCTCGGTAGCTCAGTCAGTACTGTACAGGACTTGAGAACAGATAGTCGCTGGTTCGATTCCCTACTCTGCCAATTTCTTTTCGAGGACTGATGATAGTCATTGCAGCAAGATTCATTCCTCTTTCGTCGAAGGCCGTTGTGTCGGCGAGGGTTATGTAGAAAAGCAGAAAAATGGCATGTAAACAACGTTATGTTGAAAACTTTTGTAAGAAATTCCAGGAAAGCACCGATAGACTTGCACTGGCAGCTGCTTTGTAATTGAAATTATGTTGAAATCGGCGTTTAACGCCATACAAAATCAATCATTCATAATCGGTTATCAGTGCATTCAACCTTGCTGTATTTGGACATGAATTTTTAATCACAGTATTTATGGAAACAATATACAAAATATCAACCAGACTGCGACGTATTTGCAGTACTGATGGCTGCCAAAAACCATCTTTGCCAGCCAAGGCTGACGATTCGCTACGCTACTCTATCCTTGGCGGGATTTTTACATTTCCCCCAATACGCTTTTTCATTGGATGCAGCCAGTTCTAACTGCAACGGATGAAATCGCTCGTAGCATTTCATCTTTGATAAAAATAGATCAAGATCACTACCTTTCGAATAGAAGGCAAACATGGAAACCCACGTGGATGTCTGCTTATCGCTTTCATGTGTATTCGTAAGCGGTTTGTAAACCGATATTTCATTGGCTTTTAGAAATATGATGTAAAGGGTGTAATAGAGGGCGCATCGCAGGAATCTCGAAATCGGGCTCAATCAGCCAAGGTAAGATCCAGGTAGTGATCGTAACCTTGGCTCCCGGAGATGGCCAGAAACATGAAGAACATTTTATTGGAGATTTATGTCATAACAAAGTAAACAATAGTCTAAGTTCACTCAAACCAACATTAAAATAAAATGTCTTCATTTAAATTGTCAAAATTCACCAAAGTATCACGATCATAGTGCGCCGTCAAAATTTTAAGTCTTACTTCGTAACAATTTCGGCAATCAAAAGTAGGGTTATTTACAAAAACAAATTATGTTTTCCTTCTGCTTGATTTTGTACCAAAAATAGCACTCCGTTTCGTTTCGTTCCGTTTCGTTCTCCTTCCATTCCGTTTCGTTCTATTTCGTTTCGTTTCGTTCCGTTTCGTTGCGTTTCGTTCCGTTTCGTTGCGTTTCGTTTCGTTTCGTAACGTTTCGTTGCGTTTCGTTGCGTTTCGTTTCGTTTCGTTGCGTTTCGTTTCGGTTCCGTTTCTCAGTTTATAGGGACCCCTAAATTGGAAATTTGAGCAAAAACATTCCAAAGTGAGACAAATGAAACAAAAGCCTTCCACAAGGTCGAAAACATTATGGAAAATGGGGGGAAAAAAAAAACCCCGCCGGTTACCAGAATTTTCTCCTATCCCCGCAAGATTCGCAGATTCCTTCTTCTTCAGGTTCGTGTGGACTCGGAATTGTGTTGTAGAGAGTTAACTTGTGAATAAATTCCAGTTCAGTCCAGGTTATCAAACACAAAATTATATAAACACTGCTTGAGAAAACACTCAAGTTTCTTTACTTTATTTATATCTTTTCAACATATGCTACATCACAATAACGGAATTGAAATAAAAGTTGACAACATGGTGGTAAACTAACATTATATCGATATGTATTAATTGGTGAAGGTGCGAATTCTCCAGATAAATCGTATAATCCAAGGTACGACTGCTCTGGAGAACTCGTATCCTTGAGATTGGACCTGTACGAGTTCTCCGTGGTACGAAATCGCCTGATACCTTTCCGCTAGTTGTTATTCTTTTAGGTCCTTTTTGTAAATTTACTTCACTTTACAGTTAGCAGCTTTCATCACGTGGATCTAATAATCTATCGCGTGAAGGTACACAGCGGTAGAATGAGCGAGGGTTAAAGTAGTTCCGGCTTAAATTTTGCCGGAATATCCCGTATGTTTGTAGCTTGAAACTGATTCAAAAGCTTTGGAATTTTAGTTCAACTCACACGAGAACGACTTGTCCAAATCAAAAGGATTCGCAGACAACAATTTAATTCAGGTTAAAATGACAGAATTTGTATGATAGGCTAGAAAACATAGTGAGAAAACGAGACAATGCCGTTTCTTGTATTTTCTCTTTTTTCCACGATGTTTTCAAACAGACTTTTTCATCGGTTTGCTAAATGCGAAAACTCGAAATTGTCTGCTATTAAAGAGTTAATTGACTAGTCTTCAAAAATAGTAAAAATCCCAAATGTAGCAAGTGTCATTTTCTAAGCTTTTTAAGTCTTTGGATTTCAAACTCATTATAGATCTACATGTATGCTTTTAATTAAATGACTGGAATCTACATGGGCAGAAAAAGGACATGTAGTATACATATATAAAGTCATTGCCAACAAGTTTTCTAATTCTATACAAACCATACCGTGGGTCGACTCTTAACGATCCCGAAAAAGAAGGTTTTTAAAAACAGTGTGGGAAAAGAATAAAATGCTGGTAACCAGCATTTTTTTTTCTTTTCCCGCAATGTTTTCTACCTTTTGAAAGACAAATTTAAAAAAAAAAATTGAATAACATTTCAAATGTCACTTGCAAATTTATGCTTTCGATGTCGACATGTCTTAAATTTTCTCGTTTTGAAGAGAATTAACTCGTTACCTGATGCAGGCCCGTAGGAACAGGGGTGGGGGGGGGGGGGGGGGGCGGGAACGGGGTAAGCCCCCCCCCCCCCCCCCCCCCCAATGATTTTGACAATCATGGTAATTCAAATTACCCTTTGTCGCGGATAGTTTCAATCGACGCAAAATTTTCCATAAAATACGAGTTAGCATCTTTCCCCCCCCCCCCCCCCCCCATCTTGAATTGCTTCCTACGTCCCTGTGATGGTCATATTTTATATTTATCTATACTGAAAGCATTTGCAGATGACAAATTATGATAGATGTATATCAAATGACAGGATTGTCTTTGAAGTGTAGTAAACGTTATGGAAAAGGAGAAACTGTTGGTTACCAGCACTGTCTTCTTTTCCAGCAATGATTTTGCGATTTTCACGCTTCTTCCTCTTGGTTATCAGAACTAAAAAACTCAGACTTGTTTGGTAAAGAGTTATATTGGGACATATTAATACGACATGAAAACATTACAAAAACATTAATAATGGCAAGCCTTATACAAATTTAAAATTTCGAAAAATTAAAGGTGTAAAAATTGATTCAAATTTGAATCAGAAAGACTAGAAAACACTGTTGCCTATGTGCCTAATCGGCATTATGGTTAACTATGTACCTAATCTCTTTAGAATAATTTCTGTTTTGTATGTACCTAAACTCTTTAGAGTCTTCTTCACAAACTAAAGAGTTAAGGTACATACAAAACAGAAATGAAGACTCTAAAGAGCTAAGGTACAAACACAACAGCTGTGAGGACTCTAAAGAGTTAAGGTACATACAAAACAGAAATGAAGACTCTAAAGAGTTAAGGTACATACACATCAGACTTGACGACTTAAAAGAAATTCGGTGCGTACACAACAATGATAAAGACTGTAATGAGATTAGGTTCCTATCAACAATGATGACAACTCTAAAGGGAATAGGTACATCAAAACAGAAATGAAGACTCTAAAGCGATTAGGTACATATAAAACCGAAGTGAAGACTCTAAAGAGTTTAGGTACATACACAACAGATATGACGATCCTAAAGAGTAAAGGTACATACAGAAAAGAAATGGAGACTCTAAAGAGTTAAGGGACATACACAACAGATATGAAGATCTTAAAGAGTAAAGGTACATAAAAAACAGAAATGAAGACTCTAATGAGTCAAGGTACATACATTACAGATATGACGATCCTAAAGAGTAAAGGTATGTATAAAACAGAAATAAAGACTCTAAAGAGTTAAGGTACATACACAACAGCTGAGAGGACTCTAAAGAGTAAAGGTACATACGCAACGGATATGACGATCCTAAAGAGTAAAGGTACATACAAAACAGAACTGAAGACTCTAAAGAGTCTGTATGTACCTTCACTCTTTAGGATCGTCATATCTGCTGTGTATGTACCTTTACCCTTTGGAGTCTTCATTTCTGTTCTGTATGTACCTTCACTCTTTAGGATCGTCATATCTGCTGTGTATGTACCTTAACTCTTTGGAGTCTTCATTTCTGTTCTGTATGTACCTTCACTCTTTAGGATCGTCATATCTGCTGTGTATGTACCTTAACTCTTTGGAGTCTTCATTTCTGTTCTGTATGTACCTTCGCTCTTTAGAGTCTTCTTTTCTGTTCTGTATGTACCTTTACACTTTGGAGTCTTCCTTTCTGTTCTGTATGTACCTTCGCTCTTTAGAGTCTTCTTTTCTGTTCTGTATGTACCTTTACTCTTTGGAGTCTTCATTTCTGTTCTGTATGTACCTTCACTCTTTAGGATCGTCATATCTGCTGTGTATGTACCTTTACTCTTTGGAGTCTTCATTTCTGTTCTGTATGTACCATCACTCTTTAGGATCGTCATATCTGCTGTGTATGTACCTTTACTCTTTGGAGTCTTCATTTCTGTTCTGTATGTACCTTCGCTCTTTACGATCGTCATATCTGCTGTGTATGTACCTTAACACTTTGGAGTCTTCATATCTGTTCTGTATGTACCTTCGCTCTTTAGGATCGTCATATCTGCTGTGTATGTACCTTTACTCTTTGGAGTCTTCATTTCTGTTCTGTATGTACCTTCGCTCTTTAGAGTCTACTTTTCCGTTCTGTATGTACCTTTACTCTTTGGAGTCTTCATTTCTGTTCTGTATGTACCTTCGCTCTTTAGAGTCTTCTTTTCCGTTCTGTATGTACCTTTACTCTTTGGAGTCTTCATTTCTGTTCTGTATGTACCCTCGCTCTTTAGAGTCTTCTTTTCTGTTCTGTATGTACCTTTACTCTTTGGAGTCTTCATTTCTGTTCTGTATGTACCTTCACTCTTTGGGATCGTCATATCTGCTGTGTATGTACCTTAAGTCTTTGGAGTCTTCATTTCTGTTCTGTATGTACCTTTGCTCTTTAGAGTCTTCTTTTCTGTTCTGTATGTGCCTTTACTCTTTGGAGTCTTCTTTTCTGTTCTGTATGTACCTTCACTCTTTAGAGTCTTCTTTTCTGTTCTGTATGTACCTTTATTCTTTGGAGTCTTCATTTCTGTTCTGTATGTACCTTCACTCTTTAGGATCGTCATATCTGCTGTGTATGTACCTTTAATTTTTGGAGTCTTCATTTCTGTTCTGTATGTACCTTCGCTCTTTAGGATCGTCATATCTGCTGTGTATGTACCTTAACTCTTTGGAGTCTTCATTTCTGTTCTGCATGTACCTTCGCTCTTTAGGATCCTCATATCTGCTGTGTATGTACCTTAACTCTTTGGAGTCTTCATTTCTGTTCTGTATGTACCTTCGCTCTTTAGAGTCTTCTTTTCTGTTCTGTATGTACCTTTACACTTTGGAGTCTTCCTTTCTGTTCTGTATGTACCTTCACTCTTTGGAGTCTTCATTTCTGTTCTGTATGTACCTTCACTCTTTAGAGTCTTCTTTTCTGTTCTGTATGTACCTTCGCTCTTCAGGATCGTCATATCTGCTGTGTATGTACCTTAACTCTTTGGAGTCTTCATTTCTGTTCTGTATGTACCTTCGCTCGTTAGGATCGTCATATCTGCTGTGTATGTACCTTAACTCTTTGGAGTCTTCATTTCTGTTCTGTATGTACCTTCGCTCTTTAGAGTCTTCTTTTCTGTTCTGTATGTACCTTCACTCTTTGGAGTCTTCATTTCTGTTCTGTATGTACCTTCGCTCTTTAGGATCGTCATATCTGCTGTGTATGTACCTTTACTCTTTGGAGTCTTCATTTCTGTTCTGTATGTACCTTTGCTCTTTAGAGTCTTCATTTCTGTTCTGTATGTACCTTTACTCTTTGGGGTCTTCATTTCTGTTCTGTATGTACCTTCACTCTTTAGGATCGTCATATCTGCTGTGTATGTACCTTAACTCTTTAGAGTCTTCAATTCTGTTCTGTATGTACCTTCACTCTTAAGGATCGTCATATCCGTTGCGTATGTACCTTTACTCTTTAGAGTCTTCATTTCTGTCCTGTATGTACCTTTACTCTTTAGGATCGTCATATCCGTTGCGATGTACCTTAACTCTTTAGAGTCTTCATTTCTGTCCTGTCTGTACCTTTACTCTTTAGAATCGTCATATCCGTTGCGTATGTACCTTAACTCTTTAGAGTCTTCAATTCTGTTCTGTCTGTACCTTCACTCTTTAGGATCGTCATATCCGTTGCGTATGTACCTTTACTCTTTAGAGTCTTCATTTCTGTCCTGTATGTACCTTTACTCTTTAGGATCGTCATATCCGTTGCAATGTACCCTAACTCTTTAGAGTCTTCATTTCTGTCCTGTATGTACCTTTACTCTTTAGAATCGTCATATCCGTTGCGTATGTACCTTTATTCTTTAGACTCTTCATTTCTGTCCTGTATGTACCTTCACTCTTTAGGATCGTTATTTCCGTTGCGTATGTACCTTAACTCTTTAGAGTCTTCATTTCTGTTCTGTATGTACCTTTACTCTTTAGAGTCTTCTTTTCTGTTCTGTATGTACCTTTACTCTTTAGGATCGTCATATCTGTTGTGTATGTACCTTAACTCCTTAGAGTCTTCTTTTCTGTTCTGTATGTACCTTTACTCTTTAGGATCGTCATATCCGTTGCGTATGTACCTTTACTCTTTAGAGTCTTCATTTCTGTTTTGTATGTACCTTCACTCTTTAGGATCGTCATATCCGCTGCGTATGTATCTTAACTCTTTAGAGTCTTCATTTCTGTTCTGTATGTACCTTTACTCTTTAGGATCGTCATATCTGCTGCGTATGTACCTTTACTCTTTAGAGTCTTCATTTCTGTCCTGTATGTACCTTTTCTCTTTAGGATCGTCATATCCGTTGCGATGTACCTTAACTCTTTAGAGTCTTCATTTCTGTCCTGTATGTACCTTTACTCTTTAGAATCGTCATATCCGTTGCGTATATACCTTAACTCTTTAGAGTCTTCAATTCTGTTCTGTATGTACCTTCACTCTTTAGGATCGTCATATCCGTTGCGTATGTCCCTTTACTCTTTAGAGTCTTCCTTTCTGTTCTGTATGTACCTTCACTCTTTAGAGTCTTCTTTTCTGTTCTGTATGTACCTTTACTCTTTGGAGTCTTCATTTCTGTTCTGTATGTACCTTCACTCTTTAGGATCGTCATATCTGCTGTGTATGTACCTTTATTCTTTAGACTCTTCATTTCTGTTCTGTATGTACCTTCACTCTTTAGGATCGTTATTTCCGTTGCGTATGTACCTTAACTCTTTAGAGTCTTCATTTCTGTTCTGTATGTACCTTTACTCTTTAGAGTCTTCTTTTCTGTTCTGTATGTACCTTTACTCTTTAGGATTGTCATATCTGTTGTGTATGTACCTTAACTCCTTAGAGTCTTCTTTTCTGTTCTGTATGTACCTTTACTCTTTAGGATCGTCATATCCGTTGCGTATGTACCTTTACTCTTTGGAGTCTTCATTTCTGTTTTGTATGTACCTTTACTCTTTAGGATCGTCATATCCGCTGTCTATGTACCTTTACTCTTTGGAGTCTTCATTTCTGTTTTGTATGTACCTTCACTCTTTAGGATCGTCATATCCGCTGTGTATGTATCTTAACTCTTTAGAGTCTTCATTTCTGTTCTGTATGTACCTTCACTCTTTAGGATCGTCATATCTGTTGTCTATGTACCTTTACTCTTTAGAGTCTTCATTTCTGTTCTGTATGTACCTTCACTCTTTAGGATCGTCATATCTGCTGTCTATGTACCTTTACTCTTTAGAGTCTTCATTTCTGTTCTGTATGTACCTTTACTCTTTATAGTCTTCATTTTTGTTCTGTATGCACCTTTAATCTTTAGGATCGTCATATCTGCTGTGTATGTACCTTTACTCTTTAGAGTCTTCATTTCTGTTCTGTATGTACCTAAACTCTTTAGAGTCTTCATGTGGGAACGAGAAAAATTGCTTGTTACCATCATTTTCTCCTTTTCCCACAATGTTTTCTAAAGTCTTCTTTATCAGGGTCATCAGAAGTAGGTAGTGTGTGGTAATGGGTTAAAGCGCATGTTAAACATATTTCGGTCATAAAACAACTAAACATATATATTTATCAGCGATTTAAAAACAAGTTTCTACAAATTATCCAAATCTCTCTTGATTCTGCTTCCTGGGAACTACACCAGTACTTAACCCGGATATGTTGATCAATGAAAGATCCCAAACTTAAAAAAAACCCGCTCCTGTGTCTTGAACTCCAGTCCCTTTGGTTATGTGGCAGACGCTCTATCTCTCAACCATGGACACTATCAATTAAGCTTTAGCCGATTCATTTTGTCGCTGTCAAAAGGGAAACATGCATTTTTTTTTAAATTTTAAACATGCTTATATTGTTTATGTACCTAAACGCTTTACAGTTTATACTGCTTTCTAGATACCTTAACACGTTGGAGTAGACTACATCATCACTACGTTCTCTGTCCTAACCACATACAAACAGGCAAAGCAATCTTTATATGCTCTTTTATCGCAAAAAAACGCCAGACGGGCTGAAAAACGTAATTTCAAGTGTATTAACAGTCCTTTTCAGAAGAAGACGCCTGTCAATGAAATTGATAAATTAATCTACTTCCGAAAGGTCCCGGGCTTTAGCGCAATGATATTAAAGTTGGCATAAAGTAGTTCAATTTTAATAACTTGAATATTGGCATTTTCTTCTTAATTTGCAGATATCTAGGACGATATTTAAATTTTAATTTTGATCTGCAGATCTTCTATATGATACATATTTCTACATATGCCAGCGTTTCCATTTTGTCATACCGTACCCTCGCTCTTTAGAGTCTATACCGAGTCTATATCAAAACAGCGTACCCTCACTCTATAGAATATTAGTTCAACCCTTTCATCAAAATTCGTGAGAGCGCTATTTCCGACCAGCAATAATTTCTGGATTTTCTGAAAATAGACGAAGTGACAGTCCATAGAGGTATTTGAAATTAGGTTTTGTATTATTTTAACGAAGGTTACACGTCCATTTTAAAATAGGGGTTCGATAGATTATTGACAAATTGGCCTATGACAATATGCGTATGTTACGAAATTGGGATGCTGATTATATTATCCCTTGATACCGTAGCCTAGGCAATACACATAGAAAATCGCTTCCAATATTCCCAGGATATATATTAGGCTCGAAGATAGCTCGTAGAAAATGTTCACTAGATCTTAGATAGATCTATCTATTAGTCAAAATCAAGTGAAACTTACAAATATAAGTCGCCTTTATTAAATTTGAAGTGAAAGTGTAACGCATGCCCCAGGTCCAAAGAAAGACCGAATTTCATCTTTCAGTGTGAAGGTTAAAAGCATGAAATTAGCTGGAATTCAGAATTTTGGACTGCACTTGTGGAAAACACTGAAGAAACCACAAGTCAAGCTTGCCTATGATAAGAGTTTCCTTGGAAAGAAAAGAAAGTATTGTTTTCAGACGCCTTTTTCTTCTAGGTCATTAAAAAGCTTGATTAATGTCTGCTAAAGGATATTATAACTACTTCTTATAAATATAAACTAAAATAGAAACATAGTGATAATAATTTAGACAGTAGTGAAATCTTAAATATTTATACAATGAAAATATGTCGCTGTATTAGACTGAGGATCCAAGATCAGACTGCACAGGATGTGCATTCTGATCATAATCCACAGCATCATCAAAACGTTTCTTTTGATGTTAACCAGCCTAAGGGTTCTGAGAAATTTAGCTTGTCCATGCACTAGATGAATATAGATATCAACTCCAACTTTCCAAATCTATCATGATAGAAGTCTGATAGAAGTCTACTATAAAAAGTCAGATAGAATATGAGTGTACCAAAAGCCGAATTTCTTGACAGAACCATATTCAGGTCATTGATATTGTAAGCAACAAATTAAATGGTGCTTAATTTCATATGATGATTTCTGTCTTATATGGTAAAAGCACGGTGGGAAAAAGAAAAAAAAAGATGATTACCAGCATTAACTCCCTTTCCCACTATGTTTTCAAAAGCCCCTTCCTTCGGGTTCATGAAAAGTTGCAATTGTATGGCGAAAGATTAAAATATTCTAGAGATTGAAAGGTTTTCCAAAACTTTTCTTTATCGATTGTATTTCCTGTTTTTTTTTTTCATTGATGGACAAATTTTAGCAGAGCATACAGCAGCAATGTCATTTGTTCTTTTCTGCATCCCTCAGTGTATCTTTGATCTGCTACACATTCGAGGCATTCCTATTGATTTTATCATTATTCTTATTTTCAAGCTTCAGACTACTTTGGAACAGACTATTTGGAAAATTTCAGGTTGGTCCAAATGGAATGCATTTGCAGATGACAAAACAAAAGTGACTAAAAGTTTGAAATTCGTTATGTGAAGGGTAGAAAACATTGGGGGAATATGAAAAAATGCTGGTTACTAGCATTTTGTCCTTTTCCCACAGTGCTTTAAGTAGGGATTGTGTCGTAATGGTCCAATGGGTTAAGCCCATGATTGCTCAGTCAAGGATTCAACACTTAAACTGAAAAAAACAAGCACTTATGGTTGACAGTGTGGTTTTCAAGTTTTTTGTGCATTTATTTTTACAGATATGACACACTAAGTGATGACCAAGAGTTGTCAAAATCTTCACCATGTCTGTATCACCAGTGGCTCCGAAAGGCTTCTCTGAAGTACAAAGTTAGTAACTGATAGGCCCAATATTGGCCATAATTATGTCAGTGATTCTATGAAATAAATAAGGACGACTTTCAATTTTAACCCTTTACCAAACAGTCCCTGGTTTTTACGACCTTGAGACAGGAACCTTTTGAAAACATTGTTGGATAAGGAGAAAATCCTGGTTACCAGTATTTTCTCCTTTTCCCACAATGATTTCTACCCTGCTGGAAACAAATTTTAAATTATGAGTTATGTTTATTTTGTCTTCTGCAAGTGCTTTCAATTTGGACTTGTCTAAAAGATTTTTATCTGGTAAAGAGTTATTTAGCACTTGAAGTGCATTTCACTTTTTCACTTGCTTTTGCACTCAATGCAGATCAAGATCAGACTGAACCAGATGTGCAGTCTGATCGTTGATCTAGACTGTCTGTTTTGGTGAGACATTCCAGATAAGAATAACATGAACGATGCTCTTATTAAGATCTAATTTCTAGAACGAAAATGCCTTTCTAGTTTATTCAGCATTTTATGAATGAACAGATCGTCAGACTTACAGTAATCACTATACTTTAAACTGTTACACTGCTAGATAAGAGCAAAACTTCCAGCCTACAGTCACTGTATATTGCCAAACATTGTGATTTCAATGCGTGTGTTGCTGGGAAAAAAACTCACCGTACTGGACAGTGTATTCTGTGCAGTCTGATGAAATTACAAGAATTTTGTCCTTTTCCTCACACAAGGTTTTCCATTGCCTTCTTGATCAGGGTCTTAACCCATTACCACACAATCCCTACTTTTGACGACCCAAAGAAGCCTTTAGAAAACATTGTGGGAAAAGGAGAAAATGCTGGTAACCAGCATTTTCTCCTTTTCCCACAATGTTTTCTACCCTTCACAAAACAATTTCAAATTTTCAGTCATTTCTGCCATCTGCAAATGCTATTTATTTGGACAAGCCTGAAATTTTGCCATTTGGTAATGAGTTAACCCATTACCAAACAATCCCTACTTTTGACGCCCCTGAGAAAGAAGCACTTAGAAAACATTGTGGGAAAAGGAGAAAATGCTGATAACCAGCATTTTCTCCTTTTCCCACAATGTTTTTTACCCTTCACAAAACAATTTCAAATTTTCAGTCATTTCTGCCATCTGCAAATGCCATTTACTTGGACAAGCCTGAAACATTGCCATTTGGTAATGAGTTAAAAATTGGGATTATGTGGTAAAGAGTTTATCACTTAGTGGAAGGAAGTGTTTCTTCACTAAAACATATGTTGAGGGTACTCATTAGAATGAACTTTATTGAGACATTTCAAATGAGTATTCACAACATAGGTTTAAGAACTGATCAATGTTGATATTATTATGAACCCCAAGTCACCATTCTATCTTGGTCTTTCTGTTTAAACCTATAACCATACAAAATTTTTTTAGAATAGTTAGAATTAAGAGCATCTGCAGATGATTGGTTTGTAGTGGCTTATAAGGTCAAATTTGAAAGGGTAAAATATAAGGTTGGAAGAGGGAAATGGTCTAGTTACGACAGTGTTCTCACTCTGGCATATTGTTGTGTAAATCAACTAATAGAATTCAAATTCATGTAACAAACTTTGGTCACATGCAAGACCTCACGTAAGGAAAATAACATAAAGGAATCCATTGTCCGCTTAACTTGTGCAAAATGACTGGATTTGACGTTACTTGCTACCCTTTTTGATACATTTTTGCCAAATCACATGGAAAAACCTATCCATAAATTGACACACATGAAACAATGCTTGATGCAAAAAACAAGAAAACCCATGACACAACACAATGTTGATTTTGACATTGTCCTATCAGAGTCACTTCAGTCTGTCTTTTCAGCAAATTTCCACAGATATCTTATTATAACATACTTTTGTGGTGCAGATTACTTTACTTCTAGTTTGGAACCATTATTGTCATACCCTCTCATATAAAATCTTACCCCTGATTTACAGGTCAGCGTGTAAGTGTACCCTTCAAATGAAAAGCCAGTGGGAACACTGTTACAAGTATTTTCTCCGTTTCCAACAGTGTTTTCAAATTCCTTTATTAATACTTTAAATTATGTGGCAAACATTCATTAACCCTTTACCACACAATCCCGACTTTTGACGACCCTGAGAAAGAAAGCCTTTGAAAACATTGTGGGAAAAGGAGAAAATGCTGGTAACCAGCATTTTCTCCTTTTCCCACAATGTTTTCTAGCCTTTCCTAATCAAATTTCTATTTTTGATTCACATTTATTGTGTTGTCTGCATATGCTTTTACTTTGGACTGGTCCAAAATTTGTTGTTTGGGAAGAAGTTAGTACATGTATTGACCTTTATTGACTTAAGGGTATCAAGGTTGAGAGGCTAAGTAAGATGGATGAAAAGAAGCCAAACACAAAGAGTTGCTTGCTACTGGTCATGATACTTTTTCATATGGTCAATACCCTGAAGGGTAGAAGACAGTTTGACTGGACAAAATGCTGTTTACTGGCATTTTCTCCTCTTCATACAAAGTTTCAAAAGCTGTTTTTCTTAAGGTCATTAGAACTTGGGATTATGTGGTAAAAAGTTGAGTTGGTATTGAACTTCATTGATTTAGCAGACTAAAGCGACTAAACGGATAAAAATGAGTGAAACAAAACTGTTTTGCATATTGCAGATATCACCTTTTCATGGGATGAATACCTCAAGGCGTCTAAGGAGGAACCGGCTCCAATTACTTGTTTTAGACAGGTAAGACCCACTTGCCATGTATCTTGCCATTTTGTGTAACTGGCATTTTACTTTGTAAAAAAAAAGGACATTACATCCCTTTACAATTTCAACTTTTAGGGACCCTGAGGAAGAAGGCTTTTGAAAACATTTTGGGAGGAGAAAATGCTGGTAACCTCCATTTTCTCCTTTTTCCAAAATATTTCCTGACCCTTGAAAAGCAGATTTTATCATTTAACTCTGTACCACACATTCTCGACTTTTAACGACTCTGGGAAGGAATCCTTTGAAAACATTGTGGGGACTCTTGGGAGGAAGCCTTTTGAAAACATTGTGGGAAAAGGAGAAAATGCTGGTACCCAGCATTTTCTCCTTTTCCCATAATGTTATCTACCCTTCCAAAAACATTTCAATTTTTCAGTAACATTTAATATGCCGTCAGAAAATTCTTTCAATTTAGGCTGGTTCAAAGAATTTAATTCCACCCATAACTCTGGTTGCCATGGCAAACGGGAAAAATTTTGCTGAATACGCATTATGATTTTTTAAAACAGTGGAGGAAATGGGGAAAATGATGATAACCAGCATTGCCTCTTTTTCTGACAGTGTTATTTACTCCCTCATGCATGAACAAATCCCTCCATTTTGGCCATAAAGTATTTGTTATATTATATGTAACCATTTACCAAACAGTCCCTGGTTTTTAGAACCCTGAGTTGGAAGCCTTTTGAAAACATGGAAAGCGGCATTTTCTCCGTTTCCCACAATGTTTTCTTCTCTGCTAGAAACAAATTTCAAATTTTCAGTCACTTTTATTTTGTCGTCTGCTAACGCTTTAAATTTGGAGGAGTCTGGTAAAGAGTTAAATGCTAATGATTTAGACCAGTCCAAAATTTTGTTTCTAAGTCATAAGTAAAAAGATGGTTATTTGCTCAATATGAATATTACAGGCTGAAAAATTACCAAAGAATGAATTTGAGAATGGAATGAAATTAGAGGCTGCAGATCCAAGGAATTTGACTTCAACATGTGTTGCCACGGTAATAGCAACTATAGGGTCAAGGTTGCGATTGCGGCTGGATGGAGGTGATGACAAAAATGATTTCTGGAGGCTTGTAGATTCAGGTGATATACATCCTATAGGCTATAGTGAGAAACATGACGGAATGTTACAACCTCCCCTAGGTCAGTTGATTGGTCTACTATTTACATTTTACAAAAGTCCTAAGTTTTAATAAAAAGAAGGCTACTGAAATCATAGTGGGAAAAGGAGAAAATGCTGGTTACCAGCATTTTCTCCTTTTCTCACAATGTTTTCAAGAGGCTTCTCTCTCATGGTCATCAAAAGTCGGGAATGTGTGGTAAGGGGTTAAAGAACTGTTAAATAACCTTATGCAGTCTGATTTGGCTATACACACAAGCGTAATAAAATGCAGTATGGTATCACAATTTCATGGTTATGTTTGGTAGAATTGCTCTGACACCAAGTATACATGTCCCGGTTGAGGCGAACTTTCTTTCTGGCGTATTTTCGCCTCTGACCTCTGCTGAAGCATGTGAGAAAAATAGTCGCTGGCTTTGGAAAGAAAGTAGTGTTAGTACCGGTATGAGAAAGCCAGGAAACACATTTGCATCACCAACCGCCATGATATGACCTTAGCTGTTAAAGTGGCGTTAAACCCTAATACAACCAACCAACCAAGTATACATGTAAGACAGTGTGGTTTGAAGACCATATTTCTCCCTGTTGCAGGGCACTCATCTAGACCAGTCTATAATACCACGTGAGACTAAGAGAGGACAAAAAATTATCATTACCAACTGTGAACTAAAAAAGCAGTAATTTGGTCTTATTTCTACACTGGCACTGGGTTGATAAATGAGATGGACATTCTGTGTCAGTAAAGATGATATATCAATTTCGTGTTTTTATTTTTTTTTATCTGGCAAGGTAGCCTACCGTGTAGATTCAAGATCAGATTGCATATTTTGTGCAATCTGATCTTGATCTTCACTGTCAGCATAGCAATTGTATCCAGAACCAGCTCTACAAGGGTTTTACCCTTTACCTGATGAAAAAGTCTAGACTTCTCTGAATCAAAAACTGTTACTGACGACAAGTTCGAAAGAGATACAAAAGAACAGAAGTTCTTTGACAGAGTACAGAACGATGTGGGAAAAGGAGAAAATGCTGGTTACCAGCGTTTTCTCCTTGTCCTACAATATTTTCCTAAAGCCATTTCCTTCAAGGTTGTGAAAACTGGATTTTGTGAAAAAATAGTTAACTTGATTTAGTGTTGTGCTTTTATTTTTGGAAAGATTTGAATTTGTACTTTATGAGATTGTTTTTTTGTCTTCACTTTTATTAGGATTTAGAATGAACCCATCCTCATGGCCATCCTTCATGCAGAAAACCCTGAATGGCGCTAAATGTGCCCCTGACAGCTGTTTCAAACATGTAAGTAATGCCTTAAATCTTTTTGTGTTAATCAACAATATTTTTCTCCTTTTCAGCTCACCTTAGCACAAAGTGCTAAAGGTGAGCTATTGTGATCGCCCTATGTCCGGCGTCCGGCATCTGTCAACAAATTCTTTTAACATCTTCTCCTCCTAAACCACAGGGCCAATCTTCATGAAACTTGGCAGGAATGTTCCTTGGGTGAAGCTCTACTAAAATTGTTCAAAGAATTTAATTCCACCCATAACTCTGGTTGCCATGGCAACAACAAAAAAAAAAATCTTTGAAAATCTTCTTCTCTGAAACTAGAAGGCTTAGAGCTTTGATATTTGATATGTAGCATCTCCTAATGGACCTCTTCCAAGTTCTTTCAAATTATGCCCCTGGCCCCACCCAGGGGGTCACAAGTTTGAGAATAGGAACAAAGAAAGAAAACTTTAAAAATCTTCTCCTCTGAAATCTGAAGGCATAGAGCTTTGATATTTGGTATTTGCATCTCCTAGTGGACCTCTACCAAGTTTGTTCAAATGATGTCCCTGGATAAAAACTGGCCCCACCCCGGGGGTCACTAGTTTGAGCATAGGAACAAAGAAAGAAAACTTAAAAATTCTTCTCATCTGAAACTAGATGGCATAGAGCTTTGATATTTGGTATGTGGCATTTCCTAGTGGACCTCTTCCAAGTTTTTTCAAATGAAGTCCCTGGGGTCAAAACTGGCCCCACCCTGGGGGTCAAGAGTTTGAGCATAGGAAGAAAGAAGGAAAACTTTAAAATTCTTCTCTGAAACTAGATGGCGTAGAGCTTTGATGTTTGGTATGTGGCATCTCCTAGTGGACCTCTACCAAGTTTATTTAAATCATGCCCGTGGGGTCAAAACTGGCCCTGCCCCAGGGGTCACAAGTTCAAACATAGGAACAAAGAAAGAAATTTTGAAATTCTTCTTCTCTAAAACTAGAAGGCATAGAGCTATGATATTTGGCATGTAGCGATTCCTAGTGGACCTCTACCAAGTGTGTTCATATTTTGCCCTTGGGGTCAAAACTGGCCCTGCCCCGGGGGTCACCGGTTCGAACATAGCAACAAAGAAGGAAAACTGTAGAAATCTTCTTCTCTGAAACTTGAAGGTGCAGAGCTTTTATATTTGGTATACAGAATCTTCTAGTGGACCTCTACCAAGCTTGGTCATATGATGTCCCTGGCGTCAAACTGGCCATGCCCCAGAGGTCACAGGTTGGAATGTCGAAACAAAGAAGGAAGATTTTAATTTTTTTGTTTCTCTTAAACGGGAAGGTGTAGAGCTTTGATATTTGGTATGTAGCATCTTTGAGTGGACCTCTACCAAATTTGTTCCAAGGATGCTGCTTTGGTTAAAACTGACCCATCCCCGGGGACCACAAGTTCGAAATAGGACAAATTTAAAATTCTTCTTTGAAACTGGAAGGTGTAGAGCTTTGATATTTGATCGCCTTATGTCGGCATCTGTTGCTTGTCAAAAATTTCTTAAACTCATTACCAGATGACATTATTTTAGACTTGTCCAAATCAAAAGCATTTGCAGACGACAAAATAAAAGTGACTTAAATTTTAAACTTTGTTTTGTGAAGGGTAGAAAATATTGTGGGAAAAAGGAGAAAATGCTGGTTACCAGTATTTTCTCCTTTTCCCACAATGTTTTCAAAGCTTATTTTCTAGGAGCGTCAAAAGTAGGGATTGTGTGGTTATGGGTTAAACATCTTCTTCTCCTAGCCCACTAGGCCAAATTTGATGAAACTTGGCAGGGATGTTCCTTGGGTGAAGCTTTACCAAAGTTGCTCAAAGACTTGAATTTCACTCATAAGTTATAGTCCAAGGTGAGCGCCAATGGCCCTCATGTTTACAATATTTTCTATCCTTTCTTTGGTAATTTGTTGCCACTGATGTAGATTTTGACCGACCATACTAAAACAAATTGTAATCTTCTCAATAATTTTCATAATTTTAAAAGATATGATTAACAAATAAATATAATCTGACACTACATTGCTTACTTTTGGCTACTGGTTCCTTAAAAATTTCCTACATAATGACTAGTTTGAAGAAAGAAGCTTTTGGAAAACTTTATGTGAAAAGGAGAAAATGATGGTAATCAGCACTTTCTACCTCACCCACAATGTTTTCTACTCTATCATAGACTAATACCATCTTTTGAGTTACATTTAAATTTTTGTCTGCAAGTACTTTCAATTTGGACAATCTGTATTTCCATGTGTGGGAAAGAGTTAATTTAAGATTTATGCCAGAAGAGACACTTTCATTTTCTTGTTTTATTGGAACAACTTTGGTAAAAGATGTCAGTTTCAGAAATCAAACAGACTCTTCTTACTGTTACAGGAGCCTAGCAGTCCAGCCAAGAATGGGTTCAAAGTTGGTCAAAAACTGGAGGCAGTGGACAGAAAAAATCCCATGTTGATTTGTCCAGCTACTGTAGGTGCTATAAATGGTGATCAGATCCATGTCAGGTAAGTCATTTAACTCTGCACCACACCATCCGGATTTTAACCCTGTATCACACTGCAAATTTTTAGACCAATCCAGATTGAAAGCATTTGCAGACGACAATTTCAGAGTGGCTCGAATGGTGCAATTTTTCCTGAAATAGGGTAGAAGACTTTGGGGAAAAAGGAGAAAATGCAGGTTACCAGCATTTTCTCCTTTACCCGCAATGTTTTCAAAAGGTTTCTTCCTCAGGGTCGTTAAAAGTCGTCATTGTGTGGTAAGGGTTAATAACTCTGAGGTAAGAGGTTTTTGAAAACATTGTTGGGAAAAGGAGAAAATGCTGGCCTGTTGAGAAAATGCTGATGGCCAGTATTTTCTCCCTTTGCGTCATTGTTTTCTACTGTTTTAGAGACAGTTATTATCTTTTGTGCCACAGATGATAATTATATTGTCTGCAAACACTTCTAGTTTGGTTGTGTCTAAAATTTTCCATATTGGTAACGAGTGAAACCTGTTTACACTAAATACATGTACATGTAAATGAATTAGACTTTTTCTGACTTGACATATTATATGTAACTCAAAAATTGAAATTTGTTTCAAGCAGAGTAAAAAGCATCATGGGAAAAAGAGAAAATGCCAGTTACCAGCAATTTATCTTTTTCTCATAATATTTTCAAAAGGTTTCTTTCTCAGGGCAGTTTAAAGTCGGGATTGTGGGGTAAAGAAAATGATATGAGCTTTTTCAGATTTGAGAAAAAAATCCGTAACTTGTAATATCTAGATTTCTGCATTTCATTTTTCCAATATAAATTCTTAAAATAGTTGACACTGTCTTTTAGACATCAGACTGATTGTTCGATATGTGCAGCCTGACATAGATCTGCTTTGTCCACAAAGGCTGGATTTAGATTTAGGGTCCCTTTTGCTTGATAGTCAATATCTTTGACTTGTTTCTAGGAAATCCTGATATTATGTCTTGCTGGTGGCAGTTGTCCTGCAGGAGTGTCCTTAGGCAAGGCAATTTTGAGCCCAAGGCTAGTACTGCCGTGTATTATTTTAAGGTTTGACGGGTGGAGAGGAGCATTTGATTATTGGTGTAAATATGATGATAGGGACCTGTTTCCAGTTGGCTGGTGTGCTAAAAATGGCTATCCCTTACAGCCACCAGGAAGCAAAGGTAATTAATCTTAACTCTTTACCAAAAAGATCCATTAGTTTTAACCCTTTACTCCACAGATACTCATTTCTACGCATTGCTTGTAGGAGCCTTTGGAAAAACATTGTGGCAAAAGGTGAAATTGCTCGTGACGAGCAATTTCTGCTTTTGCCACAATGTTTTCTAGACCATCAAAAGATGTCATATACACTTAAGAAATGGCGTCATCCTTGCTGTAATTTAGGGTCAATTAGAGATACCATAGAAATGCTGTATGGGGTAAAGGATTAAGGATTCTGAGAAACAAAGGCCCTTGAATTTCAGTGCATCTTCTTGAAATCCTTATTTTTAACCTCAATGTTTTTTAAAGAAAATGTCAAGGTATTGTAATTAAATCCTATCTTATTTATCATCTTAAAGCTTTTATATTTTCTGAAATTGCTTTCTTTACTTAAGCTCTGTCTTTGAACTCAGACAAGTTGTTAACTTCTAAAAGAAAAACCCATACTATAAGGGCAGGTATCAATTGAAAAATGTGATCCATCACACAAAAAGGGACCATCTAGGAATTCTGTCAATCAATTGGATGAAAACAGATCAACGATAGTGCTGGTCAATATAAGTTGATAATTGAAAAATGATTATATGACAAGGTACAATGATGGCTTTTCATGCAGAAAATGTCATTAAAGGGAAAAGTGTCAAACCTGCAATTCGCGCAGTCTGACCAGGGCTGAGTTTTTTTTGCAGTTCCCGGAAGGCCCCTTTTTGCGTCACGGGTCACAAATGTTTGACTAATATTTTCTACACAGATGTGCCCTGTTTACAGTAAAACTTTTATTGAAAAAGCCACTCCAAGCAGGATGTTGTTCTGTTTTTGATCTATATCTTTATAACATTTTTTTTTTAAATCTATAACTTTAGCAGAATGAGCACTGATTTCTTTTAAGGGTGTTTGAAATTTGCTGTTTTTAGGTGGACAGAAGTTATCACGTGTCAAGGACACTGGTACTAATCTCGCTGCAACCAATCCATCCAATACAACAACTACATCAAGACAGAAAAGCCCATCCCCAATGCCATCTAGTCAAGGTCATTCAAATAGGAGGTCCTCATCACCTTGGGAAACCAGTAAGCCTGTTGTCACAGTAACAGAGCCTGACACCAGCTCTCCTAGTCCTTCAACAGGTAAATTATATGTGGTAAGCTTTCGGTAAACACACATGACAAAAAGAATCTTGAAATTATCAATTTGATGTAATTTTTGGACTGAAAATGTCTGTTGGGTTTATTCTGTGCTATAAGGGTAAAAAGGTAAACCCATACAAGACGGACAGGTAATTCTGAAATATAACAGATAGAGTTGTTTTCATTTTTTAACCTTTATCCTACTAAATAACTGAAATGAAATTTTCAATATGAGAGTAAAAACCCAAATATTGCTATTTGTATAAAAGTCATGATTTTGGGAATAATATCTCATAATCCGACAGTGTACATGTAGATCTAAGATCAGACTGCACGTTCTGCAGAAGGTCAGTGAGGCATGCTTAGCATCTTAACCCATTACCACATGACAATATTTTAGACTGGTCAAAATTGAAAGCATTTGCAGATGACAAAATAAAAGTGACTGAAGATTTGAAATTTGTTTTGTGAAGGGTAGAAAACATTGTGGGAAAAGGAGAAAATGCTGGTTATCAGCATTTTCTCCTTTTCCCACAATGTTTTCTAAATGCTTCTTTCTCAGGGGCGTCAAAAGTAGGGATTGTGTGGTAATGGGTTAAGGGTTAACTTAGAGTTAAAAAAAAAAGAGAGAAAATCAGCAACAGCAGAACATTGGCAACTATATGTGGTGCTCTTTTCTGATAATTTCAGTGTGTATATACATTAATCACGGCTGCAGCTGCGGTCCATATCTCAATCAACAAAAAGTACTTCAGCTTCCTTCCCAATATGGACCAGATATTATTATGAGAGTGCTACACGATTTACTGAAAGGTTGCATCGAATGTGCGTACACTGAAAAAGTTGTGTATAACTTGATACCAGAGGGCTGCGGCAAAGTTGTCATATATGGTAATTTGTTATTCTGTTTAAAGGTGGCCCTTCAGATATTGGGACGAAAATTTTACAAAAATACAAAAAAATCATCCTTATGCTCCCAAAGTCTTATAATTTTCATTCATTAAACCCCAGTGGTCGAAAACCATCCAACAACTAGATAAATTAGAGATTTACTACTGCCCAGATCGACACTGAAGGGAATCACTGTCTATTTTTACATGAGCAACTCACTCATTTACATACCGGAAATACACAGATGAATCTTCAAACATAGCGTCCGAAGTTCTAGACATCATGGAAAATAATTACGTGTTTGTTATGCTATGGAATTTAATAGTCATTAGTCACGTCACTTAATATTCCCACAATGACTTTTTTATTTTGGCGGGAAATCTAAAAATAGCTTAAGAGGCTACGTAGCCTTTTAAGGGAATACCACCAAAAAAAATTTTTTTTTGTAATTTTATGATTCTTAATTATAGATGATTTGTATTGTTTTTTAATATAAATTTCATTGACATATATATTTTTTAATTTGGTGTGATGTGAAAATTCTAAATACCCACCTTTAACGTTCCTTTAGGTCTTTCCCAGACAACAAAATATTTGGCTCATTCATGTTGAAAACGAGCTGTGCTCTATGAAAAAGGTTCTTAAGTGTTTCCTATCTTGAAGCTCCTGGTCAACATGGTATATTTTTATATGTTGTTAGATTTTTGAGAATATATAGTGATTCAATAATTCTAAACACTTTTATCAGCCCAGAATTTTTAAATGTCTCTCTGATAAGTTTCTGTTAATACCTCTATTACTTTTTTGTAAAGAGAGGTAAACTGCATTTTCTCCTTTTCCAACAATGTTTTCTACTCTATCAAAGAGCTCAAATAGATTTACAGAATTTTGAATCTGTTGTCAGCAGATGTGTCTGAAATAGAAAGAGTCCAAACTTTGATTTTGGGTTAACCCTTTACCACACAATCCCGACTTTTAACGACCCTGAGAAAGAAGCCCTTTGAAAACATTGAGGAAAAAGTAGAAAATGCTGGTAACCAGCATTTTCTCCTTTTTCCACAATGTTTTCTACCCTTCATAACACAAATTTGGATTTTTCAGTCACATTTATTTTTCCGTCTGCATATGCATTTTGACCAGTCTAGAATTTTGTCGTTTGGTAAAAGAGTCAAAATAGACAATTTTATCTAAAGAACAGTTTACCACTAATAAAAGCTTCAAACCAGGTTATCCTGGCCTGAGTTGATGAGGTTGACATGAATTGATACTTTAGCAGATAAATTAAGTCCATTTTTTCATGCAGTGTGGTTCATTTGTAGAAGTCAAATATGGTATGACTGTTGAGATTTGTCTTGATAAAATAGAAAGCAGTGTGAAAGTAGGAAAAGCAGCAGGTTTTGTGTCCTTACTTGTTATAAATACAGTTTAAACTGATCTGACTGAATGTGTCAGAAGGGTAAATCATTCCTTCCTTCGATCTTGTGCATCTTTAATTTCATTATCATTGATCAACTCTGTTAGGACTTACGGCCCTTTAAAGATGTTTCTTTAATCCTTTCCCAAACGGCAAATTTTGGACCAGACCAAATTGAAAGCATTTTGCAGATGACAAGTTAACAGTTGCTAAAAATATGAATTTTCTATATGACTGGGTAGAAAACATGGTGGAAAAAGGAGAAAATGCTGGTTACCAGCATTTTCTCCTTTCCCCACAATGTTTTCAAAAGGCCTCTATTCCTGACCTGTAAAAACCAGGGATTGTTTGGAAAAGGGTTAATCGGATAACAAAGCAATGTGACCCGGTGATGGTACAGTAGATTCCGCTTATTTGCAAGTCCTATTTGTCAGAGAAAATATTGCGAATAAGCGGTCGGCCCGATAATCCGATGGCTCTTTTCAGACCGGAAGTCAAACCAGAGTTGCAGACGATCGTTTCGTTCTAGTGACAGACGTTCAGCTCTTGCATCCCGATCATTTGATTAATGCTCATAATTTTTTAAATATGTGGCTTTCAAACTAAACAAGTAATTGTAGGCTTGGAACTTTTGTCAAGTACTAAAGCTTGGTGTAAATATGCCAGGGGCTTAGATATCACTTTTTCAAGCTGCAGTTTATGTATCTATTTCCTATAGACAAAATGATTATGTTTCAGCGTATTCTGAATATGGAGACATACAAATATTATTTTCAAAGGACTCTTTTTACATGTTAACTCTTTACTCCTTGACAGAGATGTGGACTTTTCCATATAGCAGATGACAATGTATATGAGGCTAACATGGTAGGGTTTGTCTCTGATAGGATGGAAAGCACTGTATGAAAAGGAGAAAATGTTGAATACCAGCATTTTCTCCCTTTCCTACAATGTTTTGAAAAGGCTTCCATTCCAGGATTGTGTGCTATATAGTTAAAGGTAGTTTGTGATTGACTTTGATGTTATATTTGACAGCTACTCATAACCACAAAACATACACAAAACGGGTAACAGCGGCAGACAGGCCGGAGGAAATGTGGTCTATCATCCATAAACTGATAGAAGATCTGGGTTGCTGTGAAAATCTCTTCTCAAACAAACCATTAAATAGTGTTTGCTTGAAGTGTAGTAAGCTTAATAGATCTGGTATGTGCAAACATCTTCTTCAACTAGCTTTATCACTGACAACCGTTCATCAAACAATTCCACTATTTTCAAAAGTCTTCTTTTTCAGGGTCGTTAAAAGTCAGGATTGTGTGTAGAGGGTTATACCGTAATTTCAGAAGGTATCAAATAATGTTTAGTCTGCGTGGCTCTGTGATAAAGTTATAAGACTTGTACCCTTGAGGTATCTGAGTTGATCCACACTGGAAGCTCTGTACTTTGGCAAGCAAGAAACCCCAGAGTTCCAGCATAGCACTGAGACAACTCAGAGACACACTTGAACAGAAAAGCTGTAGCTGTTGCCATGAAATGACTGAAAAATATTGAAAGCTGAATAGAATGCCAGGCAATAACCGAGTCTTTGTTTACTTGTATTACTAGCGCGGCTGTTTTTGAAGACAATTTCAAGGTATCATAGACCAGGCATTTTCTGCACCATCATCTGCATCATTGTACAAAAACTTTGATGTGTCATTTTATCTTTAATTGCTTAAGATATTTACTTCATACTTTGACCAGTTTTTTAACTATCAAAGGGGAACCCAAACAACTTGGGCATGCAAACTTCAAAATATTTTTGATAGAGCCATGCCACTTTTTCAATGTAGAATTTTTAGTTAAAGCAACTGAAGCCAAGATTTGGGACCATCATGCCTTGGTCTTATTTTTTATACTATGGCTATTTTGATTTTGTAGTGTGCAGGTGTTCCCTATTATTGACATGAAAAAAATCATTGTAATAATATTATGGTAATCTAAGCTAAGAATGACTTTATAAATACAAATTTTGTGGCTGTATAAGCCAGGATTTGAATATACTTCATCTAGAAAAATTTGCAAGATTGCAATGAGACAAGTATAATATCAGATTATGTATGTTACTTTTACAATCAAATCAGTTCTGCTTCCATCATGTTTCTATTATGTACATGTATTATCATCTACAAGATTCTGAAGGTCAGCAATCAAATGACAGTAGAAGTAAGTCCAAGAAATCAAGGAGATGGTCTACTGAATCAGTTGACAGTCTTCGACAATCCAAACCTGCTAAGGTTCGAAGATCGTATGATCCCACACACCAAGCAGAAGCCAGTTCAACCACATATGATAACCAGTTACATCGGCCCAGTGATCCAGCTGACTGGTCCATTGATGATGTGATGAAACATATTTGTGATTCAGACCCTGCACTGGCTACTCATGCAGAATTGTTTAGAAAACATGTACGTAGCTATATTTATATATGCAATTTTTGGTGTTGTCATTTAACCCTTTACCAAACAATCCCTGGTTTTAACAATCCTGAGATAGTGACCCTTGGAAAACATTGTGGGAAAAGGAGAAAATGCTGGTTACCAGCATTTTCTCCTTTTCCCACGATGTTTTCAAAAGGCTTCTTTTCCAGGATCATTAATAGTCAGCATTCTGTGGTAAAGGGTTAAGGTTATTTTTTTGTCCCTAACTGAGGGAGGGATATTATTTTTGGTGTTGTCTGTCTGTTATTCCTGGTCTCCAGTAGAATATTTTCTACGGAATAGCATTGCCCAGTAGGTTAAGGGAGCACTTCAACACAATGACTTCTTTGTCTTATGCAATGATAAAACATTTTAAATTAGTTCTTCTCTCTCTCTCTCTCTCTCTCTCTCTCTCTCTCTCTCTCTCCGTCTGTCTGTCTGTCTCCCTCTGTCTGTCTGTCTCCCTCTGTCTGTCTGTCTCCCTCTGTCTGTCTGTCTGTCTGTCTGTCTCTCTTTTATTATACGCCCGTCAAAGAGGGGACGTATTATGGGATCACCCGTGGCGTCCGGGCGGGCGGGCGGCGTCCAGTTCTTTGTCCGGAGCATATCTCCAAAACTATACAAGCTAGGGTTATGAAATTTCATGGGTGGATAGATCTCATGGAGGGGGAGTTTAGTGCACAGGAATCATAGCTCTTGCTTGCTTAATTTTTTAGTTATTGCCCTTTGTTATTTTTCATACTTGAATTTTGTCTGGAGCATATCTCCAAAACTATACTAGCTAGGGTTATGAAATTTCATGGGTGGATAGATCTCATTAGGGGGGAGTGCAGTGCACAGGAATCATAACTCTTGCTTGCTTAATTTTTGAGTTATTGCCCTTTGTTGTTTTTCATACTTGAATTTTGTCGGGAGCATATCTCCAAAACTATACTAGCTAGGGTTATGAAATTTCATGGGTGGATAGATCTCATCGAGGGGGTGTGCAGTGCACAGGAATCATAACTCTTACTCGCTTAATTTTTTAGTTATTGCCCTTTGTTGTTTTTCATACTTGAATTTTGTCGGGAGCATATCTCCAAAACTATACTAGCTAGGGTTATGAAATTTCATGGGTGGATAGATCTCATTAGGGAGGAGTGCAGTGCACAGAAATCATAACTCTTGCTCGCTTAATTTTTGAGTTATTGCCCTTTGTTGTTTTTCATACTTGAATTTTGTCGGGAGCATATCTCCAAAACTATACTAGCTAGGGTTATGAAATTTTATGGGTGGATAGATCTCATCGAGGGAGAGTGAAGTGCACAAAAATCATAACTCTTGCTCGCTTAATTTTTGAGTTATTGCCCATTGTTGTTTTTCATACTTGAATTTTGTCCGGAGCATATCTTCAAAACTATAGTAGCTAGGGTTATGAAATTTCATGGCTGGATAGATCTCACCAAGGGGGAGTGCAGTGCACAGGAATCACAACTCTTGCTTGCTTAATTTTTGAGTTATTGCCCTTTGTTGTTTTTTATACTTGATTTTTGTCCGGTGAATATTTCCAAAACTATACTAGCTAGGGTTATGAAATTTCATGGGTGGATAGATCTCACCGAGGGGGAGTGCAATGCACAGGAATCATAACTCTTGCTTGCTTAATTTTTTAGTTATTGCCCTTTGTCGTTTTTCATACTTGATTTTTGTCTGGAGCATATCTCCAAAACTATACTAGCTAGGGTTATGAAATTTCATGGGTGGATAGATCTCATCGATTGGGAGTGCAGTGCACAGGAATCACAACTCTAGCTTGCTTTATTTTTGAGTTATTGCCCTTTGTTGTTTTTCATACTTGAATTTTGTCCGTTGCATGCCCCAGCTTTACAACTTGGGGTAAGACGGGTGTATCTTGCGACAATTTGCCGCTCTTGTTGATTATCAGAACCAAGATCTCACAGCATGTTTTGTGCCATTTGAGTTGACTTTAAATTAGCATTACACCGTAAGATCACATGTATGTACTTATCCACACTCTTCGAAGATTGAATTGATTTAAAGTTCATGTACATTTATATCATTTTTTGTTGCAGGAGATAGATGGAAAAGCTCTGATGCTGTTGAATAGTGACATGATGATGAAGTATATGGGTTTGAAGCTTGGGCCAGTTCTAAAGTTGTGTAATATTATTGACAGACTTAAACAGAGAAGATGACTCCAAAAAATCATCAGTCAGTGAAGAACTGTAGTCAGTTACCTTGCATGATTCTTTTGAGGAAAGAAGTTGGTTATCTCCAATGATTCTTTTGAGGAATGAAATCGGTAATCTCCCATGATTTTTTTGAGGAATGAAGTCAATTATCTCAACATGATTATTTTTAGGAATAAAGTCAATTAACTCGTGTTTCTTTTGAGGAATGCAGGCCTCCTAGTGAAACCTTTAAAAACCTTTAATTTCAGAGCAAACCTTTAAAACCTTTACATTTCCCCAGAAAACCTTTAAAACGCCAAAATAGCCTGTAATTCTCACTCAAAAACCTTTATATTTGCTCTGACTGGTTGCCGTGCTAGCTTAAAGCAAGTAATGGATTTTGTTCTGCATTTTCCCTTCTTTTATGTGTAGTTAAACAATGCTGCTTTTGTTTCTTTCATCTTGAGTTTTTCAGAATGCTGTTGTGTTCACCAGACTACCATGCAGTAGCTGTTTGCAGTAGGTCACTCACCAAACCATGGATGGTGTCATGTTATCAGCATTATGTACCTGCCTCCAGGAATGTCCAAATTCTTAGGTTGGAAAATGATTGGGTGATTATAACAAATGCCAAGTTCTACTGATTGTGACAAGTTGAATAAAGAAAGAAAAAAAAAAATTCAGGTCTGGTGAGATGTTTGCACTACTGTGATGATGGACAAGATTTGGTGAAGCTACAGCATTCTGAACAAAGGTGATGTAGATCCTACACTGTAAAACAGGAGCTATGTATGATATAGATATGCAGAGAAAATAGGTATACACATTAAATAAGGTATGTATTATATTGCATAATTCAAACAGTATATAACATCAAAAAATGACTTTGGTATGACTGTGGGTTTAATAAAGAAATGAGAACTTCGACGAAAATAGCCTTTATTTACTCTTTATTTTTTCATATTTTACACTAAAAGGCCTTTATTTTCATACATTGGAGCCTTTATAAAAACCTTTATTTTTGTTTTGGCCTGCTAGGAGGCCTGGGAATGAAGTCAGTCTTCTCCCAAGATTCTTTTAAGATCCAAGTGTTATCTTCGACACAATTTTGTTTGAGGAATGAAGTGAGTTATCTGGACATAATTCTATAGAGGAATGAAACCAGTTATCTCTCATGATTCTTTTGAGGAATGAAGTCAGTTATTTCTTTTCAGCTCTGGCTTTGGTACAGATTTTGATACTTCTTGGTTTTCATCATTGATTTTCCTTAGCACTTACATAGGTTTGTTATGATTTACATTTTGTATGAAATATTTCTAATAGTATGTGAATGGGCCACTTGGCTTTTGTGACTAGTCTGGCTGTTTTGTTAAGCCATGGGCCCTGCTTCATTTAGTGTTCAGCAAAATTGAAACTTAATCTTCAGACTTTCATTTACAAAATCACAAAATTCGTAGATTGAAAAAGGTTGAATTCTGAAGGGAATATACATATAGTGAACTTTTTAAAGAAAAAAGAAAAATATTCAACATGACTAAAATGAAAGGGTTTGCAGACAACAAATGAAAGATGGCTCAAAATTTGAAATTCTTCTTTGATAGGGCAGAAAAGATTGTGGGAACATTTTCTCCTTTTCCAATAAAGTTTTCAAAAGCCATCTTCCTTAGGGTTGTTAAAAGTCATGATGGTTTGGTAAGGGATTGAAAGCTATTTGGTATCTTTTTGGGCAGGCTGGCAAGTGAGATAATCAGAATTTCAATTATCACCCCAATTTTAGGGCAGAATATGGTGATGTATCATAGTATATTGAATATTAGATTTGGTTCATTTTTGTGTGTGTGGATTGAACAGTGTACAGAGTGTGGTGAGATTGGTGCTCATCATCTCTCTAAACTATTTATCAGTTGATCCAAGGTTTCAACACCCTCAAGTAGAAAGCTGGAAAACATTTTCAGAATTGTGAGAAATGCTGGTCGTCAGCATTTTTTTTTTCTTTCTCTGCTATGTTTTATACAATTTCCTAAACTAGTTCTCTATATCGAGTCTCCCATTAATTTTGTTGTTTTCGAATTCTTGTCATTTCAAGGAATCAAATTTTTTGTTGTATGCCAAAGGGTAAATAACATAAGCTGAGCTACAGGTAACATGGGTATCTTAGGATGAATCTTTTTACCAAACAATAAAATTTAAGACTTGTGAATTTGGAGAGCATTAACAGCCATCACATTGCCACAGACAGCAATTGCAGACAACATATTGAAAGTGTGCTCAAATGTTGGGATTTAATTTTGAAAGAATAGAAAAACTTTTTGGTAAGGGAGAAAATGCTGGTAACTTGTGGTCTCTTTGTTTCCCACAGTGTTTCTAAAAGCCTCATACCCCAGGGCTGTGAAAACATGGTTGTATGGAGAAAGATATTACTTTACATCCAGAAGGAATTTACAGCCCAAACTATTCTCAAACCATCCCCGGAAAATGAAGTGTAATATATAAAAGTGGGTTGGTGACAAAATACAAAGAGTTGTCCTTGAAAGGTTATGACTTAACCTATTACAAGGAATTCCGAATTTAAATGACCAGGTGTAGAAAATGTCTTAAAAGTTCATAGGGAAGGAAGAAAAAGCTGTCTGCAAGCTGTTTCTTCTTTTTTTAGAGTTTATTTTAGCCCTTCAAAGAAAATCCCCACAGTTTTAGCCTTATTAAATTGCACTTCTGCAAATTCTTTCAGTGTAGACCAGTCCAAAAATTATGTTGTCTGGTAAAGAATTTCTTTTTGTCCTAGTCACTGAAATGGCATTGTAGTTGTGCCCACAGCATACTGTAACTCTTTACCACATGGCAAAAGGTGTACACCTGACCTGTTTAACCCTTTACTAAACAATCTCTAGATTTTATGACCCTAAAAAAGCCTTTTGAAAACATTGTTGGAAAAGGAGAAAATGCTGGTAACAAGCATTTTCCCCTTTTCCCACATTTTTTTCAACCCTGCCAGAAACAAATTTCTATTTTTGAGGTTATGTTGTTTTTTGCCAATGCTTTCAATTTGGACCAGTCTAAAATTTTGTTGTTTGGTAAAGAGTTAAAGGAATTTACAGGTGATAGTGTAAATGTGTGATAGAATTTGTCCTTGATAGGGTAGAAAAGATTGTGGGAAAAGGAGTAAATACCGGTTACTAGCATTTTCACCTTCTGTCACAATCTTATCAAAGGCTTCCTGCACAGGGGTGTTAAAACTCTGAATTATATGGTAAAAGGTTGAGTAAATCTTTACTGTTTTTGCTATAAAAAGTTACACATTTTACAAAAAACTCTCGAAAAAATTTACAGAAAATTAATAAGTCATCCGAGTTTGAAATAGATGATGATCCTTGTTTGTATGTATGTGTGCTTGTTTTTTCTTTCCATTACAGAAAACAGTAGGACATTTACTTTTTCAAATTTCAGCTATTATATCAACTTCTTGTTCATTGTATAAGGGTAAAAACATTAAATGTTTGTGTTTACATGTAAATTAAGCAATGGCTGTACTTTACCTGTATATATATTGTATGTTTGTTTATTCATGGGCTTCAGAAGCATTATAATATTGTCCCAATTTGCATTTTGATACTTCAAACATATTTTTGTTCATTGAATTTTTTTTTTTGGTTATATTTTTCTGTTTTTATATACTTTGACAACCCTGAGAAAACATTTTGGGAAAAGGAGAAAATGCTGGTGACAAGCATTTTCTCTTTTTCGCACAATATTTCCTACCCTTCACAAAATAAATTCCAAATTTTCAGTCACTGTTATTTTGTCGTCAGCAAATGCTTTCGATTTGGACAAGCCTAAAATATTGTTGTTTGGTAATGAGTTAATCATGCTTAAATTCCTTTACTACGTGTCAAACCTGTAGACCTTGAAAAAAGTGCTAATTACAGTTTAAGGCATGGGATCGTTTGGTGGGAGTTTTTGGTGAATAGGATAGAAACATTGTGGATAAATGAGGAAATGAAAGTTGCCAGCAGTTTCTCATTTTCCCACTGTGTTTTTTGAAATCTCTCAGAGTTGTTTATATTCCCTTTACCCCTCAATCCTGTTCTTTAATGATACTGTATAACTCATTACTGGGCAACAAAATTTTAACCTTGTCCAAATTGAAAGCATTTGCAGACAACAATTTCAGTGTGGCCCATATGGTATAATTATTCTTTGATAGAGTAGAAAACATTGTGGGAGACTGAGAAAATGCTGGTTACCAGCATTTTCTCCTTTTCCCAAAATGCTTTTAGGAGGCTTCTTTTCCAGGGGCTACAAAAGTCGACAATCTGTGTTAAAGGGTAAAAAGAGCTTAAAAAGGCATTGTTGAAATAGAAGAAAATGTGGCTACCTTTATTTTCTTCTTGTATCAGGTTTTCTACCTTTTCAGAAACAGATTCTGCAGTTTCTTCAATTTCAGTATGTCTTCCGCAAATGCTTTAAATTTGGGCTAGTCCACTCTTTTGTCCTTTGGTAAGGAATAAAAAACAGGACTGTTTTGTATAGGGTTCCTGTAGGGAAGCAGTTTTCATGACTTGTTTGTTTGTACTGGAGTTTAACACCATTTTTACTGCTAGGGTCATATCACAGTGATGAGCATACCTGCCCATGTTTTTCCTGGCTTTCTCACACCAGCACAGACACAGCTTTCTTTCTATGCTGCTGACTACCGGTACTTTCCTCACATACATCAGAATTGAGAGTTAAATACTGGCCAAGAAAGAAAGTTTGCCTTAACTTAGAGTCAAACTCTCACAAGTTAACCCGTTACCATACAATCCCTACTTTTGACGCCCCTGAGAAAGAAGCCTTTAGAAAACATTGTGGTAAAAGGAGAAAATGCTGGTAACCAGCATTTTCTCCTTTTCCCACAATGTTTTCTACCTTTCTCAAAACTAATTTCAAATTTTGGGTCACTTTTATTTTGTCGTCTGCAAATGTTTTCTATTTGGACAAACCTAAAATTTTGTTGTTTGGTAATGAGGTAAGACACTCTCACCTCTGAGCTGCCCAGTAAGGCACCAGTTTCTTGGAAAGCATGAGATATAGAACACATGGAATGCAAGGCAAGCCGTGATGTAACTGATCAACTCTTTACCACACAAAAATCTAGACCTGTCCCAAATTCAAAGCATTTGCAGACGACAATTGAGATGCTGCTCAGATGGTGGGATTTGTCTTCGATAGGGTAGAAAACATTATGGGAAAGGAGAAAATACTGGTTACTAGCACTCTCCCCATTTCTTACTATGTTTCTCAAAGGCTTCTTCCTCAAGGTCTTTAACCCTTTACCCCATGAGGCATTTCTATGGTATCACTAAACGACCCAAAATAACAGCAAGAATGAAGCTTTTTTCATGTGTATAGGACACCTTTTGATGGCATAGAAAACATTGTGACAAAAGGTGAAATTGCTCGTCACGAGCAATTTCACCCTTTGCCACAATGTTTTCCAAAGGCTCCTACAAGCAAATGAGTATCTATGGAGTAAAGGGTTAAAAATCAGGATCAGTGTAGATTTAGATCAGACACCACAGGACATGAAGCCTGATCTTGGATCTACACTGTTCACTTTGCTGAAACACTAAAGATAAAAACTGCCACAAAATTGTGATTATTTTGGCTGTATATCTAGGATGAAATAGTTTGATAGGTTTATTTGTTGCTTAACCCTTTCCCAAACAACAAATTTTGGACCCTTCCAAACGGAAAGAGTTTGCAGACAACAATTTTAGATTTGGAAAAAATTGCAGAAAGTTCTCAAAAAGGGTAGAAAACACTGTAGGAAAAGGAGAAATTGCTCGTTACGAGCAATTTCTCCTTTTCCCACAGTATTTTCAAAGACTTTTACTACAGACACGTAAACAACAGGGCTTGTTTGGGAAAGGGTTAAAGAGCTAAAATTTTTTGTTGGTTAAAAACTCAACCAATTACTTTGAAAGCTAATTCTAGACATACAAGTAGCCACTACAAAGTGACTTGTTGTAGACGAAAATGAAAAAGAAAGCTAAATGATATCTTTCTTAAAAATTTCTAAATTACAGAGGAAAAAGGAGCAGTTACTTGATGATAGCATTTGTTCATTTTCTCTCAATGTTATCTAAAGCTGTCTTCCACTATGACACTTTTTCATATGATAATCATGATACTCATGTTTTCACATTCTAGTGCATGTCGTTTTTTTTTTTTTTCTTGTTGGTATTTTGTTTTTTTCTTTTTTCTTTCTTCTTGTTAACTTTCTGTGTATATACTTAAGAGAATGACATATGAATTAAATTTGAACTCAAAGGGCAGAATGAGTTTGTATATTTCTTGTTGTATATCAAATCTTTTGTGAAATGATATATATTATCATTTTTATATCCTGGGTGAAAGATAACGCAAAGTCTTGGTGCCAATAATCTTTGGCCCTACAAGCCCAAAATTTACCTACCTTGAGGAAGGAAAATTTTTGAAAAGATATGGAAAAGGGAGAAAATGCTGGAGCCAGCATTTTCTTCTTTTCCTCACATTGTTTTTTTTATTACGGACAAATCTTACAAGTTTGTCAATATTTGTCTTCTGTAGATGCTTTTGGTTGATGTTTAACCCATTACCACACAATCCCTACTTTTGATAACCCTGAGAAAAAAGCCTGTAGAAAACATTGTGGGAAAAGGAGAAAATGCTTGTAACCAGCAATTTCTCCTTTTTCCCACAAAGTTTTCCATCTTTAAAAAAACAAATTTCAAATTTTCAGTACCTTTGTTTGTCATCTGCAAATACTTTTTATTTGAACAAGCCTAAAATATTGTCATTTGGTAATGAGTTAATGCCGATATAACCCATTACCACACAATCCCTACTTTTGACGCCCCTGAGAGAGAAGCCTTCAGAAAACATTGTAGGAAAAGGAGAAAATGCTGGTAACCAGCATTTTCTCCTTTTCCCACAATGTTTTCTACCCTTCACAAAACAAATTTCAAATTTTCAGTCACTTTTATTTTGTCATCTTCAAATGTTTAAATTTGAACAAGCCTAAAATATTGTCATTTGGTAATGAGTTAATGCCGTTTTAAGAGCTTAGATCAAATCATGAGGGCCAGTGCAACTACACATGTTTCCTGGCTTTCTCACAACACCACTGACATAGCTTTCTTTCCAAGTGACTGACTACTTTCTCAGATGTATCATAGGGGCAAAAAAAGTGAAGTAAAGAAACTTTGCCTTCAACTCTTTACCGCACAATCACAACTTTTAACACCCCTGTATAAGAAGCCTTTTGAAAACATTGTGGGAAAAGGAGAAAATGCTGGTAACCAGCATTTTCTCCTTTTCCCACAATGTTTTCCTCCCCATCCAAAACAAAAATCATTATTTCAGTTACATTTAATTTGTCGTCTGCAAATCCTTTCAATTTGGACCAGTCTAATTTTTGCATGCTCTTGTGTATGAAATATTTGTTTCAAAGATTTGAACCTGTCAAGAGATAGGATGATGATGATGATGATGATGATTAGGTCTATTTCTCCTGTGACAATGTCTTACCAGGGAATATACATGTACAGTTCCTGGCAATATATAGAATTTTCTTCAATTGATTTGAAACTAAAATCACAAAAGCATCAAAATAGTGTCTTGATAGATTATCGGTCGGATGCCAAAGTGCTGTCATATACAATCTATGAAGACAAAGTGCCAAACTCAGATTTCTGTCTTTGGTTTAAAGAGAGGGATATGAACCTTGCACCCGCTTAGTCTTACTTGGCTACAAACTTTTTGGACAGGTGTCTCTATAACTCTACAAGTTTGCTTGGAGCTGGCGAGGAACGGTGTTATCCTGAATCATTGTCGGACTGTATTTCAGACGAACCTGTTCAACCTTCTCTGTGGAAGATTCTACAAACAAATTTTTGAGTCAAGAATTAAACACACAGACCTCAACAATCTCTCTGTCTGTCTCTCTGTCTGTCATTCTGTCTGTGTCCTTCCATCCATCTATCCATGAAACCATGATGTGAAGAAACCAAAATAAATCATCATGGCAAATGGAGAAAATAGTTTACCAGAAGTTCCCAGATGCATTTTTGTGGAAGATGCTACAAACAGTTTTTTACAGGTCAGGAATTTAACACACACCCTCAACAACCTCTCTCTGTATGTCTCTAGGCCTGTGGTTCTGTCTCTGTCAATCTGTCCTTTAGTCCTTCCACCCATCTGTCCATGAAACAATGAAGGGAAGACACTCAAATAAACCATGGTAAATGGAGAAAATAATCTACCAGAGATCATCATATACCTTGTTAAGAAGATGCTACAGAACATTATTTGAAGAAAAGAATAACCACCATCTTTTGCTGTAGGAAAAGGAGAAAATGCTTAAACCAGAATACTCTCTCTTTTTCACTATGTTTAGACTTCAAGCTTAAAAGCCATCATAATGATATATGGTCAGGACAACATGTAGAATTATCTCCGTTTGAAATTCATTAAAATTTTAAACTTTGCAAATTTCATGATTTCTATAAACATCCTTTTGCTTGAACACCATTCACCATGAGGTAAAGCTACTTTTCCAACAAAGAAATTGTTCACATGAGGCTTCTGTATGAAACCTTGCAAATTAGGAGTAATCTCCCTTAAAACTAGTGCAGCAGCAATGTCAGTTGGTGATTTACCCTTTCCCAAATAATACCTGGTTTTTATGACCCTGGGATAGAAGCGTTTTGAAAAGATTGTGGGAAAAGAAGAAAATGCAGGTAACCAGCATTTTTTTTCCTTTTCCCACAATGTTTTCTACCCTGCTGCAAACAACTTATAGTTTCTGAGTTAGGTTTATTTTGTCACCTGCAAGTGCTTTCAATTCAGACCGTTCGAAAATTTTGTCGCCATATAAAGAGCTATACTTTTTCTCTTTGTAATATCTTGTATTCAGAGCAGCAGTCACTGAAGAAAAATCAGACAGATGACGAGATATTGATGATAAAAATATTAATAAAGACTTCAAGAAAACATTTTGGCACTTGAAGAAAATAATTTATCTGCCAAAGGTTTGCAAAAACCTCATTTTCCTTGAACTCTTTACCACACAATCCCAACTTTTTTGCGGCCCTGAGTAAGAAGCCTATGGAAAACATTGTTGGAAAAGGAAAAATTGCTTGAGGACAATTTACACTTAACTCTTTACCAAACAACAAAATTTTGGAGTATACCAAATTGAAAGCATTTGCAGATGAAAAAATAATCATAGTTTAAATGTTAATTTCTTCCTTATAAGTGATATAAGGAAAAGGATGCTGGTAATCAGCATTTTATCCTTTTCCTACAAAGTTGTCCAAAGGCTTCTTGCACTAGGTCAGATTGTGTGGTAAAGAGTTAAATGACAGAATTTGTCTTTTACTGGGTAGAAAAAGGGTAATTACCTGCATTCCTCCTTTTCCCTCAATGATTTCATAAAGAGTTACCAGTATTTTCTCCATTACCCACAATGTATTCGAAAGGCTTCTTGAACTGGGTTGGATTTGTGTGGTAAAGATGTAAAAGGTAACATGAGCCGTTGAATAAGTTTTAAGGGAGATAACTCCATTTTTGCAAAGGTTTGGATAGAGACCAATTACCATGAATTTGTTCAATGGAAAAGAAGCTGTCAATAATGGTGAGTAACGTCCAAGTCAGAAAAATTTTAGAAATTGTGTTTTAAATTGAAAAAAGCTGATTTTGTTGATTTTCAAAGGGAGATAATCTGACAATCCTTTATTATTGGTAGAAAAATTGCCAATGAAAAAAAAAAAACATGTAACACAGATGGACAGATATCGATGATAACAATCTTAATAAAGACTTCAAGAAAACATTGTGGCACATGAAGAAAATGATTAATCTACCAAAAGTTCTCAAATACCTCTTCTGTCTTTAGAGAGAGTTTCTAAAACCATCATAGGATGATGAATATCTATCTCAATCTCTGACCTAAAGATGATAGCTTTTGAAAACATTGTGGGAAACAGAGAAATTGTTGCTACCAGAATGTTTTCTTTTCTACCTCTTCCAATACAAATACCCTCATTTGAACCAAACCTAATGTGTTATCTGCCTATGCTTTCAATATGGATCGACCTACAGACTTTGCAATAATTCTGGTACATAGTTAAGCCTTAACCCTTTCCCAAATGACAGACCAAACTGAAAACATTTGCAGATGACGATTCAACTCTTGCTGAAAAGATGAATTCTGTCTATGATAGGGTAGAAAACATTGTGGGAAAAGGAGAAAATGCTGGTTACAAGCTGTTTTTACCCTCATTGATTTCACTAAGATTTCTTTAGTTTAATTGAATATTAAAGGGTTAAATTATCCATTCTGACACCGATGCAAAAAGATGACTGTTTGATCACTTTTAAGGGAGATTACTCCATTTTTGCAAGGTTTTAGATACAGACCATTTATCATGAATTTGTTCAATGGAAAGGAAGCTTCCAATAATAGTGAGTAATGTCCAAGTCAGAAAAATTCTAGAATTTGTGTGATTAATGGAAAAAAGCTGATTTTAGTGATTTTCGAAGGGAGATAATCTGACAATTCTTTGCTATCAGTAGAACAGTTTAAAATGAAAAACAAAATGAAAGACAGATGAAGAGATATTGATGATTACAATCTTGATAAAGACTTCAAGAAAACATTGTGGCACTGGAAGAAAATGATGTATCTGCCAAATGTTCTCAAATACCTCTTCTTCCTGTAGAGAGAGTTTCTAAAAACATTATTGGATGTTGAATATCTACCTGAATCTCTGACCCTAACCAGATAACCTTTGAAAACATCGTGGGAAACAGAGAATATACTGGTATAAGCATTTTTCTTCTCTACCCTTTCAAAGACAAGTGACTTCATATGAGCCAAGTAGAATGTGTTATCTACAAATGCTTTCAATATGGATAAATCTATAGATGTTGCAATAATTCAGTTAGAAAGTTAACCCTTT
Source organism: Tridacna crocea (assembly GCA_943736015.1). Classification (NCBI taxonomy): domain Eukaryota; kingdom Metazoa; phylum Mollusca; class Bivalvia; order Cardiida; family Cardiidae; genus Tridacna; species Tridacna crocea. The sequence continues at coordinate 24,494,160 of OX031060.1, forward strand.
ACCACACAACAGAACACAAGCCTTGTCCAAATTCAAAGCAATTACAGAGGACAATTTTACACTTAACTCTTTACTTGGTGACAAAATTTTGGACTAGACCGAATTAAAAGCATTTGCAGATGACCAAAATAATAACCAAAGTTCAAATAATGATTTCTTCCTTAAATAAGGAAGAGGACATTGTGAGAAAAGAAGAAAATGCTAGTTACCAGCATGTCCTCCTTTATCACAATAGTTTCAAAAGGTTTCTTGTAATTGGTCAAATTATGTGGTAAACAATTACATGAATCAATCAAATTTGTAGACAAAGGGTGGTTACCAGCATTTCTCCTTTTCCCTCAATGATTTCATAAAGATTTACCAGCATTTTCTACCACAATCTATTCGAAAGTCTTCTTGCAATGGGTTAGATTGTGTGGTAAAGATGTAAAAGGTTAAAGCTGTTAATAAGTTTTAAGGGAGATAACTCCATTTTTGCAAGGTTTTGGATAGAGGAGAGCTACCATAATTTTGTTCAATGGAAAAGAAGCTTTAAATAATGGTGAGTAACGTCCAAGTCAGAAAAATTTTAGAAATTGTGTTTTAAATTGAAAAAAGCTGATTTTGTTGATTTTCAAAGGGAGACAATCTGATCATACTTTATTATTGGTAGAAAAATTGCCAATGAAAAAAAAACATGTAAGGCAGATGGACAGATATTGATGATAACAATCTTAATAAAGACTTCAAGAAAACATTGTGGCACATGAAGAAAATGATTAATCTACCAAAAGTTCTCAAATACCTCTTCTGTCTTTAGAGAGAGTTTCTAAAACCATCATAGGATGATGAATATCTATCTCAATCTCTGACCTAAAGATGATAGCTTTTGAAAACATTGTGGGAAACAGAGAAATTGTTGCTACCAGAATGTTTCTTTTCTACCTCTTCCAATACAAATACCCTCATTTGAACCAAACCTAATGTGTTATCTGCCTATGCTTTCAATATGGATCGACCTACAGACTTTGCAATAATTCTGGTACATAGTTAAGCCTTAACCCTTTCCCAAATGACAGACCAAACTGAAAACATTTGCAGATGACGATTCAACTCTTGCTGAAAAGATGAATTCTGTCTATGATAGGGTAGAAAACATTGTGGGAAAAGGAGAAAATGCTGGTTACAAGCTGTTTTTACCCTCATTGATTTCACTAAGATTTCTTTAGTTTAATTGAATATTAAAGGGTTAAATTATCCATTCTGACACCGATGCAAAAAGATGACTGTTTGATCACTTTTAAGGGAGATTACTCCATTTTTGCAAGGTTTTAGATACAGACCATTTATCATGAATTTGTTCAATGGAAAGGAAGCTTCCAATAATAGTGAGTAATGTCCAAGTCAGAAAAATTCTAGAATTTGTGTGATTAATGGAAAAAAGCTGATTTTAGTGATTTTCGAAGGGAGATAATCTGACAATTCTTTGCTATCAGTAGAACAGTTTAAAATGAAAAACAAAATAAAAGACAGATGAAGAGATATTGATGATTACAATCTTGATAAAGACTTCAAGAAAACATTGTGGCACTGGAAGAAAATGATGTATCTGCCAAATGTTCTCAAATACCTCTTCTTCCTGTAGAGAGAGTTTCTAAAAACATTATTGGATGTTGAATATCTACCTGAATCTCTGACCCTAACCAGATAACCTTTGAAAACATCGTGGGAAACAGAGAATATACTGGTATAAGCATTTTTCTTCTCTACCCTTTCAAAGACAAGTGACTTCATATGAGCCAAGTAAAATGTGTTATCTACAAATGCTTTCAATATGGATAAATCTATAGATGTTGCAATAATTCTGTTAGAAAGTTAACCCTTTACCACACAACAGAACACAAGCCTTGTCCAAATTCAAAGCAATTACAGAGGACAATTTTACACTTAACTCTTTACTTGGTGACAAAATTTTGGACTAGACCGAATTAAAAGCATTTGCAGATGACCAAAATAATAACCAAAGTTCAAATAATGATTTCTTCCTTAAATAAGGAAGAGGACATTGTGAGAAAAGAAGAAAATGCTAGTTACCAGCTTGTCCTCCTTTTATCACAATAGTTTCAAAAGGTTTCTTGTAATTGGTCAAATTATGTGGTAAACAATTACATGAATCAATCAAATTTGTAGACAAAGGGTGGTTACCAGCATTTCTCCTTTTCCCTCAATGATTTCATAAAGATTTACCAGCATTTTCTACCACAATCTATTCGAAAGTCTTCTTGCAATGGGTTAGATTGTGTGGTAAAGATGTAAAAGGTTAAAGCTGTTAATAAGTTTTAAGGGAGATAACTCCATTTTTGCAAGGTTTTGGATAGAGGAGAGCTACCATAATTTTGTTCAATGGAAAAGAAGCTTTAAATAATGGTGAGTAACGTCCAAGTCAGAAAAATTTTAGAAATTGTGTTTTAAATTGAAAAAAGCTGATTTTGTTGATTTTCAAAGGGAGACAATCTGATCATACTTTATTATTGGTAGAAAAATTGCCAATGAAAAAAAAACAGGTAAAGCAGATGGACAGATATTGATGATAACAATCTTAATAAAGACTTCAAGAAAACATTGTGGCACATGAAGAAAATGATTAATCTACCAAAAGTTCTCAAATACCTCTTCTGTCTGTAGAGAGAGTTTCTAAAACCATCATAGGATGATGAATGTCTATCTCAATCTCTGACCTAAAGATGATAGCTTTTGAAAACATTGTGGGAAACAGAGAAATTGTTGCTACCAGAATGTTTTCTTTTCTACCTCTTCCAATACAAATACCCTCATTTGAACCAAACCTAATGTGTTATCTGCCTATGCTTTCAATATGGATCGACCTATAGACTTTGCAATAATTCTGGTACATAGTTAAGCCTTAACCCTTTCCCAAATGACAAACCTTTGGACCAGACCAAACTGAAAACATTTGCAGATGACGATTCAACTCTTGCTGAAAAGATGAATTCTGTCTATGATAGGGTAGAAAACATTGTGGGAAAAGGAGAAAATGCTGGTTACAACCTGTTTTTACCCTCATTGATTTCACTAAGATTTCTTTGGTTTATTTGAATATTAAAGGGTTAAATTATCCATTCTGACACCGATGCAAAAAGATGACTATTTGATCACTTTTAAGGGAGATTACTCCATTTTTGCAAGGTTTTAGATACAGACCATTTATCATGAATTTGTTCAATGGAAAGGAAGCTTCCAATAATAGTGAGTAATGTCCAAGTCAGAAAAATTCTAGAATTTGTGTGATAAATGGAAAAAAGCTAATTTTGGTGATTTTCGAAGGGAGATAATCTGACAATTCTTTGCTATCAGTAGAACAGTTTAAAATGAAAAACAAAATGAAAGACAGATGAAGAGATATTGATGATTACAATCTTGATAAAGACTTCAAGAAAACATTGTGGCACTGGAAGAAAATGATGTATCTGCCAAATGTTCTCAAATACCTCTTCTTCCTGTAGAGAGAGTTTCTAAAAACATTATTGGATGTTGAATATCTATCTGAATCTCTGACCCTAACCAGATAACCTTTGAAAACATCGTGGGAAACAGAGAATATACTGGTATAAGCATTTTTCTTCTCTACCCTTTCAAAGACAAGTGACTTCATATGAGCCAAGTAGAATGTGTTATCTACAAATGCTTTCAATATGGATAAATCTATAGATGTTGCAATAATTCTGTTAGAAAGTTAACCCTTTACCACACAACAGAACACAAGCCTTGTCCAAATTCAAAGCAATTACAGAGGACAATTTTACACTTAACTCTTTACTTGGTGACAAAATTTTGGACTAGACCGAATTAAAAGCATTTGCAGATGACCAAAGTAATAACCAAAGTTCAAATAATGATTTCTTCCTTAAATAAGGAAGAGGACATTGTGAAAAAAGAAGAAAATGCTAGTTACCAGCATGTCCTCCTTTTATCACAATAGTTTCAAAAGGTTTCTTGTAATTGGTCAAATTATGTGGTAAACAATTAAATGAATCAATCAAATTTGTAGACAAAGGGTGGTTACCAGCATTTCTCCTTTTCCCTCAATGATTTCATAAAGATTTACCAGCATTTTCTACCACAATCTATTCGAAAGTCTTCTTGCAATGGGTTAGATTGTGTGGTAAAGATGTAAAAGGTTAAAGCTGTTAATAAGTTTTAAGGGAGATAACTCCATTTTTGCAAGGTTTTGGATAGAGGAGAGCTACCATAATTTTGTTCAATGGAAAAGAAGCTTTAAATAATGGTGAGTAACGTCCAAGTCAGAAAAATTTTAGAAATTGTGTTTTAAATTGAAAAAAGCTGATTTTGTTGATTTTCAAAGGGAGACAATCTGATCATACTTTATTATTGGTAGAAAAATTGCCAATGAAAAAAAAACATGTAAGGCAGATGGACAGATATTGATGATAACAATCTTAATAAAGACTTCAAGAAAACATTGTGGCACATGAAGAAAATGATTAATCTACCAAAAGTTCTCAAATACCTCTTCTGTCTTTAGAGAGAGTTTCTAAAACCATCATAGGATGATGAATATCTATCTCAATCTCTGACCTAAAGATGATAGCCTTTGAAAACATTGTGGGAAACTGAGAAAATGTTGCTACCAGAATGTTTTCTTTTCTACCTCTTCCAATACAAATACCCTCATTTGAACCAAACCTAATGTGTTATCTGCCTATGCTTTCAATATGGATCGACCTACAGACTTTGCAATAATTCTGGTACATAGTTAAGCCTTAACCCTTTCCCAAATGACAGACCTTTGGACCAGACCAAACTGAAAACATTTGCAGATGACGATTCAACTCTTGCTGAAAAGATGAATTCTGTCTATGATAGGGTAGAAAACATTGTGGGAAAAGGAGAAAATGCTGGTTACAACCTGTTTTTACCCTCATTGATTTCACTAAGATTTCTTTGGTTTATTTGAATATTAAAGGGTTAAATTATCCATTCTGACACCGATGCAAAAAGATGACTATTTGATCACTTTTAAGGGAGATTACTCCATTTTTGCAAGGTTTTAGATACAGACCATTTATCATGAATTTGTTCAATGGAAAGGAAGCTTCCAATAATAGTGAGTAATGTCCAAGTCAGAAAAATTCTAGAATTTGTGTGATAAATGGAAAAAAGCTAATTTTGGTGATTTTCGAAGGGAGATAATCTGACAATTCTTTGCTATCAGTAGAACAGTTTAAAATGAAAAACAAAATGAAAGACAGATGAAGAGATATTGATGATTACAATCTTGATAAAGACTTCAAGAAAACATTGTGGCACTGGAAGAAAATGATGTATCTGCCAAATGTTCTCAAATACCTCTTCTTCCTGTAGAGAGAGTTTCTAAAAACATTATTGGATGTTGAATATCTATCTGAATCTCTGACCCTAACCAGATAACCTTTGAAAACATCGTGGGAAACAGAGAATATACTGGTATAAGCATTTTTCTTCTCTACCCTTTCAAAGACAAGTGACTTCATATGAGCCAAGTAGAATGTGTTATCTACAAATGCTTTCAATATGGATAAATCTATAGATGTTGCAATAATTCTGTTAGAAAGTTAACCCTTTACCACACAACAGAACACAAGCCTTGTCCAAATTCAAAGCAATTACAGAGGACAATTTTACACTTAACTCTTTACTTGGTGACAAAATTTTGGACTAGACCGAATTAAAAGCATTTGCAGATGACCAAAGTAATAACCAAAGTTCAAATAATGATTTCTTCCTTAAATAAGGAAGAGGACATTGTGAAAAAAGAAGAAAATGCTAGTTACCAGCATGTCCTCCTTTTATCACAATAGTTTCAAAAGGTTTCTTGTAATTGGTCAAATTATGTGGTAAACAATTAAATGAATCAATCAAATTTGTAGACAAAGGGTGGTTACCAGCATTTCTCCTTTTCCCTCAATGATTTCATAAAGATTTACCAGCATTTTCTACCACAATCTATTCGAAAGTCTTCTTGCAATGGGTTAGATTGTGTGGTAAAGATGTAAAAGGTTAAAGCTGTTAATAAGTTTTAAGGGAGATAACTCCATTTTTGCAAGGTTTTGGATAGAGGAGAGCTACCATAATTTTGTTCAATGGAAAAGAAGCTTTAAATAATGGTGAGTAACGTCCAAGTCAGAAAAATTTTAGAAATTGTGTTTTAAATTGAAAAAAGCTGATTTTGTTGATTTTCAAAGGGAGACAATCTGATCATACTTTATTATTGGTAGAAAAATTGCCAATGAAAAAAAAACATGTAAGGCAGATGGACAGATATTGATGATAACAATCTTAATAAAGACTTCAAGAAAACATTGTGGCACATGAAGAAAATGATTAATCTACCAAAAGTTCTCAAATACCTCTTCTGTCTTTAGAGAGAGTTTCTAAAACCATCATAGGATGATGAATATCTATCTCAATCTCTGACCTAAAGATGATAGCCTTTGAAAACATTGTGGGAAACTGAGAAAATGTTGCTACCAGAATGTTTTCTTTTCTACCTCTTCCAATACAAATACCCTCATTTGAACCAAACCTAATGTGTTATCTGCCTATGCTTTCAATATGGATCGACCTACAGACTTTGCAATAATTCTGGTACATAGTTAAGCCTTAACCCTTTCCCAAATGACAGACCTTTGGACCAGACCAAACTGAAAACATTTGCAGATGACGATTCAACTCTTGCTGAAAAGATGAATTCTGTCTATGATAGGGTAGAAAACATTGTGGGAAAAGGAGAAAATGCTGGTTACAACCTGTTTTTACCCTCATTGATTTCACTAAGATTTCTTTGGTTTATTTGAATATTAAAGGGTTAAATTATCCATTCTGACACCGATGCAAAAAGATGACTATTTGATCACTTTTAAGGGAGATTACTCCATTTTTGCAAGGTTTTAGATACAGACCATTTATCATGAATTTGTTCAATGGAAAGGAAGCTTCCAATAATAGTGAGTAATGTCCAAGTCAGAAAAATTCTAGAATTTGTGTGATAAATGGAAAAAAGCTAATTTTGGTGATTTTCGAAGGGAGATAATCTGACAATTCTTTGCTATCAGTAGAACAGTTTAAAATGAAAAACAAAATGAAAGACAGATGAAGAGATATTGATGATTACAATCTTGATAAAGACTTCAAGAAAACATTGTGGCACTGGAAGAAAATGATGTATCTGCCAAATGTTCTCAAATACCTCTTCTTCCTGTAGAGAGAGTTTCTAAAAACATTATTGGATGTTGAATATCTATCTGAATCTCTGACCCTAACCAGATAACCTTTGAAAACATCGTGGGAAACAGAGAATAAACTGGTATGAGCATTTTTCTTCTCTACCCTTTCAAAGACAAGTGACTTCATATGAGCCAAGTAGAATGTGTTATCTACAAATGCTTTCAATATGGATAAATCTATGGATGTTGCAATAATTCAGTTAGAAAGTTAACCCTTTACCACACAACAGAACACAAGCCTTGTCCAAATTCAAAGCAATTACAGAGGACAATTTTACACTTAACTCTTTACTTGGTGACAAAATTTTGGACTAGACCGAATTAAAAGCATTTGCAGATGACCAAAGTAATAACCAAAGTTCAAATAATGATTTCTTCCTTAAATAAGGAAGAGGACATTGTGAAAAAAGAAGAAAATGCTAGTTACCAGCATGTCCTCCTTTTATCACAATAGTTTCAAAAGGTTTCTTGTAATTGGTCAAATTATGTGGTAAACAATTACATGAATCAATCAAATTTGTAGACAAAGGGTGGTTACCAGCATTTCTCCTTTTCCCTCAATGATTTCATAAAGATTTACCAGCATTTTCTACCACAATCTATTCGAAAGTCTTCTTGCAATGGGTTAGATTGTGTGGTAAAGATGTAAAAGGTTAAAGCTGTTAATAAGTTTTAAGGGAGATAACTCCATTTTTGCAAGGTTTTGGATAGAGGAGAGCTACCATAATTTTGTTCAATGGAAAAGAAGCTTTAAATAATGGTGAGTAACGTCCAAGTCAGAAAAATTTTAGAAATTGTGTTTTAAATTGAAAAAAGCTGATTTTGTTGATTTTCAAAGGGAGACAATCTGATCATACTTTATTATTGGTAGAAAAATTGCCAATGAAAAAAAAACATGTAAGGCAGATGGACAGATATTGATGATAACAATCTTAATAAAGACTTCAAGAAAACATTGTGGCACATGAAGAAAATGATTAATCTACCAAAAGTTCTCAAATACCTCTTCTGTCTTTAGAGAGAGTTTCTAAAACCATCATAGGATGATGAATGTCTATCTCAATCTCTGACCTAAAGATGATAGCCTTTGAAAACATTGTGGGAAACTGAGAAAATGTTGCTACCAGAATGTTTTCTTTTCTACCTCTTCCAATACAAATACCCTCATTTGAACCAAACCTAATGTGTTATCTGCCTATGCTTTCAATATGGATCGACCTACAGACTTTGCAATAATTCTGGTACATAGTTAAGCCTTAACCCTTTCCCAAATGACAGACCTTTGGACCAGACCAAACTGAAAACATTTGCAGATGACGATTCAACTCTTGCTGAAAAGATGAATTCTGTCTATGATAGGGTAGAAAACATTGTGGGAAAAGGAGAAAATGCTGGTTACAACCTGTTTTTACCCTCATTGATTTCACTAAGATTTCTTTGGTTTATTTGAATATTAAAGGGTTAAATTATCCATTCTGACACCGATGCAAAATGATGACTATTTGATCACTTTTAAGGGAGATTACTCCATTTTTGCAAGGTTTTAGATACAGACCATTTATCATGAATTTGTTCAATGGAAAGGAAGCTTCCAATAATAGTGAGTAATGTCCAAGTCAGAAAAATTCTAGAATTTGTGTGATAAATGGAAAAAAGCTAATTTTGGTGATTTTCGAAGGGAGATAATCTGACAATTCTTTGCTATCAGTAGAACAGTTTAAAATGAAAAACAAAATGAAAGACAGATGAAGAGATATTGATGATTACAATCTTGATAAAGACTTCAAGAAAACATTGTGGCACTGGAAGAAAATGATGTATCTGCCAAATGTTCTCAAATACCTCTTCTTCCTGTAGAGAGAGTTTCTAAAAACATTATTGGATGTTGAATATCTATCTGAATCTCTGACCCTAACCAGATAACCTTTGAAAACATCGTGGGAAACAGAGAATATACTGGTATAAGCATTTTTCTTCTCTACCCTTTCAAAGACAAGTGACTTCATATGAGCCAAGTCACGGCGGGGAATCACGTGACACAACAACAACAACAATGACCGTTATTTGAAAAAATTCCCCGACTTCAGGTAAGAAAATCTTCAATAATTCCGTTAATACGTGACCGATTGGAATTTGGTTTGAAGCAGAGAAGGCGGAAGGACTCCGGGGATTTGCTTGATGTGTTAGATTTTTTAAACAACACCTGATAAAAAAGTTATTGACGAGCAAACAAATTATCCAGGGTAAAAAATTTGTTTGCTCGTCAATAACTTTTTTATCAGGTGTTATTTAAAAAATCTAACACATCAAGCAAATCCCCGGAGTCCTTCCGCCTTCTCTGCTTCAAACCAAATTCCAATCGGTCATGTATTAATGGAATTATTGACGATTTTCTTACCTGAAGTCGGGGAATTTTTTCAAATAACGGTCATTGTTGTTGCTGTTGTGTCACGTGATTCCCCGCCGTGCAAGTAGAATGTGTTATCTACAAATGCTTTCAATATGGATAAATCTATAGATGTTGCAATAATTCTGGTACAAAATTAACCCTTTACCACACAACAAAACACAAGACTTGTCCAAATTCAAAGGAATTACAGAGGACAATTTTACACTTAACTCTTTACTTGGTGACAAAATTTTGGACTAGACCGAATTAAAAGCATTTGCAGATGACCAAATGACCAAAGTTCAAATAATGATTTCTTCCTTAAACCTGGAAGAATAATAGTGGGAAAAGGAGATAATGCAATATTTTCAACCCTACCAAAGTCAGAAAATTCCTGAGCAAAGAGGAAATCCTTACTTTGTTGATGGAAGTAAAAATTCCTATTTGGCGTGGTTCAATTCTGGTATTGTCCCTGCACAAAGTAGGAATCGCGATAAAGTAAGAATCTAATATTTTCCCTGGGCAAAGTTGGAATAGGAGTCAAATAAAACATGTTATATGAGTCATGAGCACATAATGAGAAGTCAACATTACAATTATGTGTAATGAGAAATAAATAGCATATGTTACAGCATGAACACTGTTGGAAAAGGAAAGCAAAATCTTCCACATTATGCATTTTTGACTTTCAAAATGAAAGAACAAATTAGCTGTTGCTTAACCCATTACCACAAAATTTCTACTTTTGACAACCCTGAGAAAAAAAACCTTTAGAAAACATTGTGGGAAAAGGAGAAAATGCTGGTAACCAGCATTTTCTCCTTTGCTCACCATGTTTTCTACCCTTCACAAAACAAATTTCAAACTTTCAGTCACTTTTATTTTGTTGTCTGCAAACGCTTTCGATTTGGACAAGTCTAAAATATTGTTTGGTAATGAGTTAAACGATGGAATCTGTCTTTGAATGCGTAAAAAATATAAAGAAAAAATGAGTAAAAAATATTGTAGTATAAGGAAAAAATGCTAGTTACTAGCATTTTCTCCCTTTCTCATGATGCTTTATAGTTTAGTATGAATGTGTTGATCTACATCTCTGTTGTCGCTTGACCTTAGTTGACCTTAGTTGATTCATCTGGGAATGGACAAATTAATGTATTCAGTTGCAAGACAATCAATTCATATTTTCTGTACCTTTTCCAACAATGTTTTCTACATTCCTAGAAACTAATTTCAACTTTTGAGTTGAAATTAGAAATAAATACAAAATAGACATCCCTTTGGTTATTTTTACTGTCTGACTGTTCTCACTTTGCACTATCCTTTGAATTCTTACTTTGTCCAAGCTTATTCCTACTTTGCACATAGATCATATCTGACCATAATACGATATATCTCCCTTGTGCAATTCTAGAATTGTCCAGTACAATTCCAGAATCAGTGGACAAAGTAGGAATTCTTGTTTTGTGTAGGATAATTCTGAAATTGTTCTGATTCTTAATTTGTGCCGAATATATATAAATTCTTTCTTTCTGTTTGTAAAGCTTCAATGTTTGTCCTCTTTTACTCAGTTACAGTTTATTCTAGTGATTTATTATCTGTGTATATTCAAAACTTGCTTTTTTTTAGCTTTTTGTTTGATGCTGACACATTTTACAGAGACAGATGCTTTTTGGATATTTTAGCTGGCCAGTTATCATTTACCTTGTTTGATAGATGATTAGTGACTCTCCTTATTTCTGCTATGGGCAAAAGGCCTATTACGAGGCCTCGTACCTTTTCCTACCTGCTGTTTGTCAAAAAGAAAATGCTGGCTGCAGTACACGAGAACGTCAAATGATAACATTGAATCTATTAGTGCTGTGACGTAGTAGACAGGACTACTGTTTGCAAATTCCAACATTATATCATTGGAGAGTAAGATTGCTCATTCTGAACATGTTTTCATATTTAGATGTAATAAACTTTTCCAGTAATGATGATAAATGAATCAGTGATGATCAGCCTGTGTTGCTGTTTCTGCTTATGGTGTCGATAAACTTACTTTTTTCAAGCCTAGAATGGGGACAAAACAATCAAGTGAATAAAGGGTCGAATGATCACGTAGTGTTAATATCACTAACATGTCACTGCGGAGATTTACGACGAAAATTTCGCTAATCGTCAGCAATCATTGATGTAAACAAACAGATAATGTGCCGTAGTAGGGTCTGCTCTATGATTCAGCCCGCTCATGGCTGATCACTGTTTTGGCGATGGTTATGTGGGAAAACAGGCAGTGGCTCAGGAAGAATCTTGAGCAAAGTGCTGGTAAAAGAAATTCCAGGAATGCATGGAAAGGTGCTCTGGACCCCCATGATGCAACTGAAATAATGTTGAAAAGAGTGTTTCATACCGTTCAATAAATAGATAATTCTTAATCATCTGACATACTTTTAGACTTGTCTTTGTTGATAGTATTTGATGACGGAAACTAGCGCGTTTCAAATGATGAATCAAGGCCTGCAGTCAACAACCATTCTTGAGAATATTCTCAGTCTTATGTTCTAAGATTTTCTAATTTGTAAGAAACACAACTTCTGATTGGCTAAAGTGAATTCAGTTTAGCCAATCAGAAGTTGTGTTACTTTAGAATATAGAAAATTCTGGAGAATAAGACAAAGAACGTTCTTAAGAATGGTTGGTGAATACTGGCCCATGGCTCGTTATTCACCAACCATTCTTGAGAATATTCTTTGTCTTATTCTCCAAGGTTTTCTAATTCATAAGTAACATAACTTCTGATTGGCTAAACCAAATGGTTTACCGAATCAGAAATTGTGTTATTTACAAATGTAGAAAATTCTGGAGAATAAGACAAAGAAAATTTTTAAGAATGGTTGGTGAATACAGACCCAGAAATGTTATTAGATAAGAAGAAAACCATGCTTGCCAGCATTTCATCTGTTCACCACAATGTTCTTTTAGCTCATTACCAAACCAACACATTTTAGGTTTGTCCAAATCGAAAGCTTTTGCAGATGACAAAATAAAAGAAAAATTGAAATTTGTTTTGTGAAGGGTTGAAAACATTGTGGGAAAAAGAGAAAATGCTGGTTACCAGCATTTTCTCCTTTTCCCACAATGTTCTCAGGGTCGTTAAAATTTTTTAAGTGTTTTCTAGAAGCTTATTTCTAGGGGTCGTCAATAGTAGGGATTGTGTGGTAATGGGTTAAAAAACCTTCTTCAGGGTAGAAAAAGTGTAGAATTTTTTTTTCAAATCATTTAACTTTTTACCAAACCACAAAATTTTGGACTAGTCAGAATTGAAAGCATTTGCAGATGATAAAATGTGACTCAAATACTGAAAATTGCTTTGGGAAGTACAGAAAACATTGTGGGAAAATGAGAAAATGCTGGTTCTAAGCATTTTCTCCTTTTCCCACAATGTTTTCAAAAGGCCTCTTTCTCAGTGTCGATAAAAGTCTGGATTGTTTGATAAAGAGTTAAACTGTCTGAGTGACTATGGTTTTTATATTTAACTCTTTAACAAACAACAAAATCTTAGACTAAGCCAAATTGAAAGCATTTGCAGACATGAATTTCCGTGTGGCTAAAATGATGGAATTTGTCTTTAAACAGGGTAGGACACATTGTGGGAAAAAGACAAAATGCTGGAAACCATTATTTTCTCCCTTTCACACAATGTTTTCAAAAGGCTTCTTCCACAGGGTCATTATAACCTGGGATTGTGTGGTAAAGAGTTAAACTATCTGATTGTCTATAATTACCTTAACTCTTTACCACACAAGAAAATTTTAGACTGGTCCAAACTGAAAGCATTTGCAGACGACAAAATAAAGGTGACTCAAAAATAAAAATTTGTTCTGGGAAGGGTAGAAAACACTGCGGGAAAAGGAGAAAATGCTGGTTACCAGCATTTTCTCCTTTTCCCACAGTGTTTTCAAAAGGCTTCTTTCTCAGGGGCGTCAAAAGTAGGGATTGTGTGGTAATGGGTTAATAGAATAAACTAGAGCTGTCACTGAATGTGACTCAATACCCCCGCCACTGCTTTGACTGTAACAGGCAATTATTTGTACACAGATGGACACATGGACGGACAGGCTGATTCCAGTGCACCCCCCAAAACATTTGTTTTGCGAGGGTATAATAAATATAGTCTATAGAATAAACTAGAGCTGTCACTGAATATTACTCAATACCCCCACTACCGCTTTGGCTGAAACAGGCAATTATTTGTACACAGATGGACACACAGACTGACACACAGATGGACAGGCTGATTCCAGCGCACCCCCGAAAACATTCGTTTCGCTAGGATATAATAAATATAGTCAGACAAAATACCATATATATTATTTTCAAGCCGATTTTATTGTATCAGAAGCAATTCTTATAATTCAAAATATGCAAGATTTCAATCCCGGTTATGAAATAATTCAATAACATTATTAAAGACAGAGAGTCTACGTCAAGATATATATTCAATATTCATCATCATTAGCAAAATAAGCAAGTCCTAACCATTCAAAAGCTTCAAATCATTTAACCCATTACCACACAAACCCTACTTTTCATGTTCCTGGAAGAAAAGCCTTTAAAAAAAAAAAACATTGTGGGAAAAGGAGAAAATGCTGGTAACCAGCATTTTCTCCTTTTCCCACAATGTTTTCTACCCTTCACAAAACAAATTTTAACTTTTCAGTCACTTTTATTTTGTCGTCTGCAAATGCTTTTGATTTGGACAAGTCTAAAATAATGTCGTCTGGTAATGAGTTAAAACTTCACTTAAGCAGACTGCACAAATCAAGATTCAACTACAAACAAAGTGCAGTCTGATAAAAGAGCTTCACTGTCTGTTTTTTTAGTACTCTGGCAGAATATGACACTCATTTGGTCTTTTTTCTTTGACTGCAGAATGGTTCATTTAATTATCATATATATCCAACACTAAAGAAGCTAAGTGGGGACTATACAGACATGAAAGCATGAATCTTATAAGAAACAAATTAACTCTTTACCAAATGACAAAATTTTGGCAAGTCCAAATTGAAAGTATTCGCAAATGACAAAATAAATGTGAATCAAAAATTGAAATTTTATTTGGCATGGGTAGAAAACATTGTGGGAAACGGAGAAAATGCTGGTTACCAGCATTTTCTTCTTTTCCCACAATGTTTTCAAAGGCTGATCTTCTATCAACACCATTAAGCAACAATATTCAAGCTAATATGTCATATTTTCAACTCTTCAAACTTCTTAATGTGTCAGTAACTGTTGCTGTGTGCAACAAATTTAAATTCAAGTCATAACACAACAACATATTTCTGACAATACACTTAAAAAAAAATCATAAGAAAGCAAACTATATTTTACTCCACAAAATTAAATTCAACATATTTTGCTATGCGATACAGATGCAAAAATATAGATGTAAAATTAACATGTTTAAATCTGCAAACCATTCACTGTATCAGGTGCAATATACCCAGAGCTCCAGATAAGAGGGAGTGATGGTATTCTAATGTCATTGCTTCTCTTCAAAACCCTATGTTGTTGGTACTCATTAGCATCGTCTCAATGAGTACCCACAACATAAGGTTTTGTGGAGAAAAATTAATATTTTCAATTCAGAAATCAAAATGACTCCCTCTATCTGGAGCTCTGATAAAATAGAGTAAACTTAAACCAATAAAGCAAAACACTATGTACATGATACGCATATGACCCATGCTCTGTGAAAAGGAGGCTGCGCAGGTTGACCTGGACCAGAACTCTTCCCTTTTGGGTTAATTTTCCGTATGTCCATGGACCAATTTAACCCATGATTAAGTTGATTGTTAAAAATAGTGGCCATTATGGATCAATAATTATCTGACAACTTGGTAAGTATAACACATCACAGAGATACATTAAGCCCCCTTTTATCACAGCAAAACAAAATTGTTTTTCTTATAAAAAATTTAAGGTGAAATTTGACATTTTCATGAAAGCCAACTAAACAATTAATAATTCATCTATGTGTGCCACATAGTCAGTTAATAACACAAAACCTTGTTCAGATGGTACCAATCATTATTTTTCATGCTAAAAATGAAACATGCTACAATCCAAAAACAAGTTAAACAATCATTAACAGAAATATCAAAACACATAGGAATCTCCATGTATGTAGAGTGCAGAGATATCCTATCTCTAAACCACAGTTGTTTCCTTGAAGTTATTTGTACAGATTGGTGAATTAAACAAAAAAAAAAAAAAAAGCAGAAAGGGAAAAAAATCTGGTTACACAATAATATTTTTC
Organism: Tridacna crocea; assembly: GCA_943736015.1. Taxonomy (NCBI): domain Eukaryota; kingdom Metazoa; phylum Mollusca; class Bivalvia; order Cardiida; family Cardiidae; genus Tridacna; species Tridacna crocea. The sequence continues at coordinate 24,510,133 of OX031060.1, forward strand.
AAACATAAAAAGATGTCTTTGAAACATTTAACTTGAAACATTAACCCCTTATCAACAATCCCAAGCTTTAACAACCTTCTGGTACAAGGCCTTTGAAAACATTGTGGTAAAAGGAGAAAATGCAGGAAACCTGCATTTTCTCCTTTTACCACACTGTTTTCTACTCTCTCAGAAACAAATCCCATTAAGAAAGGAATATTTGATATAGTAAATTCTTTCAAATTGGACAAGTCCATTTTTTCTATCTGGTAAAGTCTTAATCAAGCAAAAGAAAAAATCAAAATCAAGCAATTCTTACTTATAAACACAAACAAACAAAAAATTATGTCACCCTATTTACACCACAAAGTTTTTCCGTTTGTCATTGTTACAATAGAAGTTCATGTGTCTGGTAAAGTGTTAATCAAGCAAAAGAAAAAATCAAAATCAAGCAATTCTTACTTATAAACACAAACAAACAAAAAATTATGTCACCCAATTTACACCACAAAGTTTTTTCCGTTTGTCATTGTTACAATAGAAGTTCATGTTTTAGAGTAGGTCACTAAGAAAAATAACATACAGAAGGGACATATCATTGTCTTCTAGTCTAAAACTTCTGGTCACCTGTTTGTTTTTCATACAGCGCACTGTAAGCTGTAATCCATGTGTGAACGCTGTTTTTCAGGAGAATGGAACCTGGAAAACCTTGTAGTATCTGTAAAACTGTGGCTCTGTCCTGTTCATCACTGTAGGCCATTAGCCAATCACACAGCCTGTAACATATAACATCATAATTACTCCTTTTTCATGTATGAAGCTTGCAAGCAAATTCTCTGCCTGTAAAGACATTCTTATACTTTTAAGTTGAAGACCACACAATCCAGTGTTTTAATGATTGTTATTAGAATCCTTTCAAAAAACTTTGTGGAAAAAAGACAAATGCTAGTAACCAGTATTTTCTCCTTTTCCCACGATCTTTCCTATTCTAACATAGACAAATTCTGTGCAGTTTGATCTTAATCTACACTGTCCACAAAAAAGGCAGTGAGTCATGCTTTGAAGAAGACAAAGAGAAGATAAAGTATACAGAAGATATTTTTTTTTTCTCGGTAAAACATCGAAATATATTTCATCTCCTGAACACCTTTGGTAATATTTTCATGAGTGGCAAAGCAGTAGTTTTTTTTCATTGCGTACCCCCTCCGCATAGCAATGCATTACAGTATTACATCAAGCATGAAAAATGTAAGGTAAATGACGTCAAATTTCCATCTGGTTGTGAGTCACACGTATTTTACCCCTCCACATAGCAATGCATTCCAGTATTATGTCAAGCACGAAAAATGTAAGGTAAATGATATCAAATTTCCATCTGGTTGTGAGTCACATGCATTTTACCTAGGTAACTAGAAGATAAAGATTGGTATTTTCACTGGTCGTAACAATGAAATATCGAAAAATATTTCACGGATAATTCTTGATAACCAACCAGAAAGCATGAAAGAAATCATATCATTCTTACTTTGAATTGGAAATGTCAGCAAAATCTTCATCATCTCTATTTTCTTTCACTGTGACTTTAAGTAGGATAAATTCATGAAGTGTGGCAACTAGATCACTCAGTTTGTCTATACTGATTGTCCTCATAAACTCTCTGAACTCTGTAACCATGTCTTCTGCTAAAAACTCTTGAAATTTTGGGCCAACACTTTCAAATATGTTCTGTAAAGTAGAACACACATGTAAGAGACATGCTCCAGCAAAACAGGGCTTAACGTATTTCCTTGATCTATGATCCCCAGCAGGTCATCATATATGTATGGATGCATAAAAATCTATTTTCTCTAACAACTGACTGACAAAATTGAGCTCTTTACCACACAAACAATTTTTAGACCAGTCCAAATTAAAAACATTTGCAGACAACAAATAGATGTGAATCAAAAATTGAAAGTTGATTTGGGAAGGGCAGAAAACATTGTGGGAAAAGGAGAAAATGCTGGTAACCAGCATTTTCTCCTTTTCCCACAATGTTTTCAAAAGGCTTCTTTACAGGGTCGTAAAAAGTTGTCATTTTGTGGTGAAGGGTTAATGAGGTTCACTAGTTCTATGACAAGTTGAAAATTTACCAAAAGCAAAATGCTTTGCAGATGCATTAAGCCCTCTTTTCAGACCGTGGCTCACACACATGTATTCTTGAGATATTCCTTAACCCTTTACCAAAAAATCCCTGGTTTTTACGACCATGAGATGGAAGCCTTTTGAAAATATTGTTGAAAAAGGAGAAAATGCTGGTAACCAGCATTTTCTCTTTTTCCAACCATGTTTTCCACATACATGTACCTAGAAACTAATTGGAACTTTTGAGTTGTGTTTATTTTGTTGCCAGCAAGTGCTTTAAATTTGGACCACCCTATAATTTTGCCGTTTGGTAAAGAGTTAAAACATTTGAGCCATGCCCTGGCACTATGGAGATTAATGTATCTCCGTGATTATTATACCAAGCATACATCACCTAATTATGGATCCACAGAAATAAATTTTGTCCAACAACCGACCGAGTTATGAGGTATACTGGTTCTTTGAGATACAGAAAATTATAGTGAAAAGCTTTGGTCCAGGTCAGCCTGCAAGAAATGTGCAGGCTAACCAGGGTCCATACTTTTCACAGGTGCATTTAGCCCCCTTTTTACAGAGCATTGTTCACTTATTTTGTAAACAAATAAACAATGTATTGTACCTATTGGTAGAAATCAGGATTAACATATCAAAAGTTCAGGCATGTAATGCAGAGTTACTTTTGTAAAATATCCTCTTGTGATAATACATGTTTATGTAATGGGTACTATGTGACAAAATAAAGTTCAGCATGAAAAAGAATTTTGAAAAATGACAAATAACTGTCAGAGTATCTATAAATGCACTTAACTCATTACCACACAATCCCTACTTTTGTTGCCCCTGAGAAAGAAGCCTTTAGAAAACATTGTGGGAAAAGGAGAAAATGCTTGTAACCAGCATTTTCTCCTTTTGCCACAATGTTTTCTACCCTTCACAAAACAAATTTCAAATTTTCAGTCACTTTTATTTTGTCCCCTGGAAATACTTCCAATTTGGACCAGGTTAAAACTTTGTTGCTTGGTAATGGGGTAAATGGGATTTCATGCTTTGTCATGCCAGCCAAAGGTAAATAACGTTCAATAACGTTATGGCTGAGAGTCCCCAATGGTATCAAACCAAAGTTTTCTATATACACAATTATGCTTTACACAGTGAGGGGTAAGTGCAAGACTATTGCAAGAGCATATACATCATATATGCACTTACAATAGTCTTGCACTAACTTCTTGACATGGTGTTAAATTGATACAGAAAATATTACACAGAGTTGTATTCATGAGTTAGATAATGCCCAAATTTTACTCAGACCATAGGTATACAACAGAAGAATTACACAGGGATGTAGAAAAAATAAAATTTCATTGGTAACTCTGGTTTCTTCCATAATAGAACCATAAGGGCAAATAAAAATGAATCACACACCAATCTCATTGTTTCTGGTGTTATGAGCATGGCACATAGTTGAGCATTATAATTAGAATAGCATCAATCTTTACTTTTTTAAATAAAACATTGGATGTTTATCATTCAGATGTGATGTTATTTGCAAGAGCATGAAAAATGGTTGGACTATGTCTGTACAAAATGCATGAGATTGTTAAATACATTTTCTGTCAAAGAGTGCCATTTCAATGTTACATTTTAGTATGATACCATTCCACCATCGAGTGTTTTTCTTCCAACAGTTGCCAATTAGAACAGTAACACCTTGTAATGCGACTTTAAAAATACTATCTTGTTTTAGAAATTCTATCATGTGGTATATCTTTTTGTTTTTATTGTATTGCATTATAATGTCACTTTAACAGCTACTGTCATATCATGGCTGTAAATCCACCAAGACATGTGTTCTCTGGCTTTCTCACACCAGTACCGATACAACTTTCTTTCCATGTCACTGACTACTTTTCTCACATGCATCACATGTGAGAAGCAAATAATTGCCTGAAAGAAAGTTTGCCTCATTCAGGTATCAAACCCAAAATCAGGTCATGAGTTGGACACTCTAACCATTGCGCTACCTAGCTTGGCTGGTACATCGATAAAATAGAAAACAAGACTTTTGGCAGGCACTATGAATTGCTTCTTTACATTTATATATATCTGAAATCAAAATTCATATACAAAAAAAATAATGTGGCAAAAGGTCATCCCAATGATTTCATTACTTCATACCCTGAACCAGCACAAGGAGTTGTGTAGAATCACTTACCTGAATAGGTTGTTTATGTTCAGCCATCTTTTTTGACTTTTCAAGGGCCAACAGAAGCCACAATGATTTAATATGTCTGAAAAAACAGGATTGTCTGGCCTGCAAAAAGGAACAAAAACAAGTAGATGCATAAAGCTGTGAACTGTTTTTATGACCAAGCAATAATTATTCACTAAACATGGAAGTTCAGCATGAAACGGTTATGAAATAGCTGAATTCATTTTCACCATTTGCCTGATACAAAGCTGTTGTAAGCTTGCCAAGACATGGTCCATCTTTCTCCCCCCATAAAAAGGGATAAAACTGCTATTCTAACTGAAACTATTACTCATTCTTACAACATGCTTGGTTAGAAGTATTCCATAATGTAACTCAATCTTGATTGCTTTGAAAAAATCCTCATTCATACATGTATCATTAAACTGCAAGGTAGAAAAAAAGCAGTAAGAATCATTCTGTCATTTTATGTTGTGATCACATGGAGACTTTCTAAAAACATTTACACTCTACTATGTCCTCTGCTGTTTGTGTGATTAAAATCAGCATCTACTGTGTATTTAACTCTGAACTAAACTAGCCATGAAATTGCAAAACAATATTTTTAAATTTCTGCTATTTCTAGGCTAGTTCATTTCATCAGTTCAACTCAAGCAGTCTTCTCTCTATATATCAAAGCTAAAAGCTGTCTTATTATAGTCACAAGATACATATAAAGAAGCCAGTGTTTATTTTCTATGGCATCAAGCACCTTTTTATCTGTGTGATCTGATGTATCTTTTACTTGGCATTTGCGCAACACTGTACCCTAGCCACTGTCTGTCGATACATATAAAGAAGCCAGTGTTTATTTTCTATGGCATCAAGCACCTTTTTATCTGTGTGATCTGATGTATCTTTTACTTGGCATTTGCGCAATACTGTACCCTAGCCACTGTCTGTCCCCCAATATAAATATTGTAGAAACAATATACACTCTGTTTAAAGAACTTAGCTCAGGTAAAATTCGAAATCATAAACCTTGCCTGGATTACTTACCCTGTAGCCATGACCTTAGTGTATACATCACCTCTAGAATACAGACCCTGAATATCACAAAATGAGCTACCAGCTCACCTAAAAACTATAGCAGACTTCAACCATATTCTGTATAAGAAGAAGCAAGAGAGCTATTGGCTCTAAAGCACTCACCTGAGTATATCAGTCATCTAGGGTTGATAAAGATAAAGAGATCCTGATTGTTATGATATTAAACACAGGAGTGTAAGTGACCTGCTTTTTAGCCCAATGTGACCTAATTTCAAAATAGTCCCAGATATCAACAGGACAAAAACCAAATTTCAAGTATCAAGATGAAATGTTGCTGTTAGACACACAAGGCGTTTGTAAGATAGGCCCAGTGATCTACTTTTTTGACGGACACGACTAATTTCAAACAGATCTGAGATATCATCAAGACAACTACGCATAGTTTCCAGAGTATCTGGCTGAAAATGTTCCATCTGACATGACCAAATTTTGAACTATCAGAGATATTATCAAGATAAATCCCTCTGACCAAGTTTCATGAGTATCGGGCTGAAAATGTGGCCTATACAGTGCACAGAAGGCCTTTCTAAATTTAGCCAAGTAACCTACTTTTTGGCAGACATGACGAATTTCAACATTTCTGAGAAATCATCACTACTCCAACTTCTAAGTTTCATGAGGATCTGGCTGAAAATCTGGCCTCTAGAGTGCAAAGGTTTTCCTACGAAGGGGCCCAGTGACCTACTTTTTAACCTGACACGACCAAATTTCAAATTTTTTCTAAAAAAATCAACAAGACAAAAAACCTTACCAAAATTCAAAAGTATCCAGCTGAAAATGTGCTCTCCTGATGGCACACACGGATTTTTCTTAGATTTGGACTACATTCTAACCAAAAGTGACCCATTTCATACTTGTCCTATATATTATCGCTCCAAATAAATCTGACCATGTTTTAAGAGTATCAGACTGAAATTATTTCCCCTAAACTGCACACAAAGTTTATCTAAGATTTGACCCAGTGACCTACTAGTGCTCTTTGACCAAATATGACCCATTCCAAATTGTCTGAGATATCATAAAGAAAACCACCTTGACCTAGTTTCATGAATATCAGGTTGAAAATGTGGCCTTTAGAAGGCAGTTCCAAGGCACGTAAGTTTTTTCTAAGATATGGTACAGTCGCCTACTTTTTGACCCAACATATATTACCCAATTTCTAACTTGTTCAAGATACCATAAAGTCAAACCTTTAATTGAGTTTCACAAATGATCCCAAATGACCCAATTTCATATTTGTCCTAGATTGTATCAAGACAATTTTTTGACCAAGTTTCATGAGTATCTGTACTAAATTGTGACCTCTAGGGTGCACACAGGGTAAATGTTGAAGATCATAATTATGACACACACCAGATACAGCAAGATCACAAAAGCTTACCTTGAGCATTTTTGTGCTGACAAAAAAGGAAACAAGTACAATCAGGTAACATAAAACCTACTTTTTGACTATGAACTGTATACTTCATCTGTAATGTTTGCTCCATGAAAGACTGTAGACTATCATCAGGATTCCCTCCAGTGGATTTCAGGAAGCTGATTGTAATGTCAAGGTTATTTAGGGACTGACAGAGATCTGGCAGTGTTTTCATCTCTGAACAAATCTGTGTTTTTACAGCTGCATTCAGGTCATCCTAAAAGATAAACATGGAGACATCATGTTGGTGCCAATGGTAAGTTTCAGCTGTATTTTGAAATAAACTGATATTCAGTAAAAATCTTAAATGGAAAAAAGAGCAAAAATGTGTCTAAAAAAACTCTGAGGGCCACCTTCCCCTGTTGCATGGCTTTCCCTTTTGAACCAACGATCAATAAATCCAACTTTGAAGGAAATATCTTCGAAGTGACAGAGATATTACAAAATGTCAAAATTTTGCATCACGAGGACAATTGATTGTATTAATTGTATAGTATTTAACGCTGTTTTCAACATTATTTCAGTTATATTGCGGCAGCCAGTGCACCTGTCCATGCTTTTCTGGAGTCTCTTTTACCAGCACTCCACACAATTTTCTTTCCAAACCACTAGCTCCTTTCCCTCTTAACCATCATGGAAACCATGGTCCGTGGTGGGAGAGAAATTAATCCCGTCATAATGCCTCGCAGGTAAATTAGAGAGCCAGGGAATGAACCAAAGACCCTTTGCTCTCAAGTTCTGCATACTACTGACTGAGCTACCATGGCTTGGGATCACATGGACAATGCAAACTCTTACGAACGAAGTCCGTAACAAAGAAACAAATGAATAAATGCATGGCAGAAATAAGGATCGGAGCGGGATTCCAACTCCGAACTCCCGGACGCAAAGCCAATACCCTAACCACTGAGCCAAAGAGATATCTCCCTGATGCAGCAGCCAGGTATTGTATTTAAATCGGGAGTATATGCCATGCAGGAAGGAGTGGTCTCCCGTAACACACCCCCTCTTAAAGTCATCATTTATTGATGACTCAAAGCCTTATTAGGCAGGAAGTCCGATTTTGGACAACAAATGGGATTAATGGCTCAATGGCCTATCCCGGACGAGCCCCCATCTTACGAACGAAGTCCGTAACAAAGAAACAAATGAATAAATGCATGGCAGAAATAAGGATCGGAGCGGGATTCCAACTCCGAACTCCCAGACGCAAAGCCAATACCCTAACCACTGAGCCAAAGAGATATCTCCCTGACGCAGCAGCCAGGTATTGTATTTAAATCGGGAGTATATGCCATGCAGGAAGGAGTGGTCTCCCGTAACAAAACAAAGAAGCAAACAATAGGGCTATGCAACTTTTTCTTACAAAATGGCCCAGGTAGCAAAGAAACAGCTGAAAAGCCTGATCTATTTCAATTGTGTCTAGTAATAACCTTTTTTTATTACATACTAAGTCAAATTAACATTTTTACTAATAGTTAAAAGCCCAGACACTGCAATTCTGAACTTTTTTAGTCCAAAAATTCTCTTGGTAAAGGATCATGAAGATCCAAGATTAGATGGCACATTCTCCATTGTACGATGCCTGTAAACGCTCATTGAGTCAGGTTTACCAGCCTGAGGGTACTGTCAATTGTTGCTTATATTGCACAGCTTTTGATTGGTTTGTTTTAGGTTTTAAAGTTATTTAAACAGCAAAGGTCATAATGTGGGTGGCCAGTACACCTATGCCTATGTTTCCTGGCTTTTTCACATCAGTACTGATAAAACTTTCTTCCAAGCCACTGACTGCATTTCTTATTTGTATCAGAGGTGAGAAACGAAAAAGCGCAAAATAGAAGTTTCTCGTAGCCATGTATCAAACTTGCAACCACCAGGTAAAGAGTCACATATGCTAACCACTGGGCTACTCAGCCAAGCAATAGCTTTTCAAAACACTTAGAAAAATAGCAACTGCCTATTACAAGCAAGTGCTCCTTTTTCTAGTAAATTCTGCTGCATCTCTGAACAAATAAACTAACAATCAAAGGTATTCCTTTCTTTGGATATTTCTCCTTTAAAATGTTCCAACTGGTTATCAGTAGACATTTACAACTTTTAAATCAGCCCAATCTATTCTACTTGCCACAATAGCCATTAAAGGTTTTCATACAAAGGCATCAACACTTAATCAAATATTCAAATGTTTTCAAACCTGGAGAAAGAATGTTTTTGAATGCATTATAGAAGGGGGAAAAACTGGTAACAAGCATTCTTTATTTTTTGCTACAAAATTTTCTTACCATTTCAAAGATGATTCCTTTCATCTTTGACTCATTTTTCATCTGCAAATGTTTTCAATTTGGAAGTCTAAAATAGTACTTCCTGGTAAGAAAAAAAATGATACAACATGTAATATATTGTCTCCTACCTGTGGAACTTTCTCTTCTAGTTTCATGAATACTTCTCCATTTGTAATTTCAGCTCTATAAATCATAAGGTCAATCTAAACAATAGAAATGAAGCTGTCAGAGAAGAAACTTTAAAAACATGGAACCTTTGGAAAATGGATCTATGCATCTGTGAAGTGTCATGTTTACAATGCCAAACCGTATAATGGTCAATGGTTCTTGATAAAATTATACACTTTGCCACCTTTTTTCATGACATGGCATTTCATGAAGTAGAAACAACTATTGTGTGTGGGGCTTGTGAAAAAAAAAAGAGGTTTCATTACATTTTGTCGTGTAGTGATCCTGATCCATGTTGAAAATATATATCAAACTTCCTTTTTCCATTACACTGCATAAACAAATGTATATAACTGTGGTATTGCATGGTCAATCTGGGAGAAAGTTGTTGTACTAAATTTCCAAATGGTGGTTGATAGAGAAGTTCAAAGTAAAAACTCTGTATAGTTTTCAAGATAAGACAAACATGAAAAATTTACTCAACCATGTAACTTAAAATTGCTCCAAGTGGGTCATTTTCCATTGAATAAAAAAATTTCACAAAATTCTGTCAAATAGTATTAGAGATATTCTCTTGGACAACACACAGATGGATGGATAGACAGATGGACAGACAATGCTGAATCTATATTCCTCTGCCTTTGGCATGGGATAAAAATTTCTTATTCTGACCTGCTATAATAGGCAACTGAATGACAGTCTTGGTATTTACATTTAATTTTAGAATTTGTGACAGTTTGTGAATACAGAAACCAATATCTTTTCAAACATTTAAAAGTCAAGCCTGTGTTGCCATCTTATGAGTCCCATTCAATTTTTCATCTGCAAATGCATCCAATTTGGACAAGTCTGTAATCTTATTGATAGTGAAGAGAGAAAACCATTACATACAAACCTGTAAAACATGTCCCACATCAATTCTAGACTTCGAAAAAAGGAATCTGTCCATAATCTGTCGTTCAAGACTCACAAAATCATATTCTATTGTTGTCCCTTTGCCGACCTCAAAGGAGTAATTACAGTTGGCAAGTATCAGGGGAAGTAAGTCTTGCTCAGTATCATAACTAATCAAATGGGCTGATGTCACTTCCATTGGTAGAACTTTCGCTGAATGGTTTGGTGATCTGAAAGGGAATTAAAATCAAGTCATTGGCGAAATAAGTGTGCTGTTACAGTGACAAGACCAAAATCACGTTAACTCTTTACAACGTAATCCTGACTTTATACAATACTGATGAAGAGGCCTTTTGAAAACATTATGGGAAAAGGAGAAAATGCTAGTAACCAACATTTTCCAACAATGTTTTCTACCCTTCCCAAAACAAATTTCATTTTTTGAGTCAAATCAATTTTGTCATCTGCAAATACTTTCCATTTGGACAAGTTTAAAAATTTGGCATTTGGATAAGACTGAAATGTATTTCAGTCCATCAGTTTTATTGACAGTTTTGACAGATTCTCCTCATATTTACATTCAGCTCTTACTGTTACCTAAAAGCTATAAAAGAGAAAAATATTTACCGTTTCCTGGCTTTAGACATCTCTTTGATATATTTGTCCAATACATCATTTTGTTTGCGCAACAAAAAGTCCAGCAAAGCATAAGGACAAAGTCCTTCCTCTTTCATAGCTGGCAACAGCATTGAGATAGGTGTATCTTCTGTAATTGCTACACAGAAATCCTTTTGTACAGGCATTCCTCCCAGTTCAGTTGGACACACTGTATAAAAGACAGTTGCCATAATACACAGAGTTTCTTACTTAAATATCTTTTCAATATAAAATATATAGTCAAAACAGGTTATTGTTGCATTGCTGTAATTGGTATCTTAATGCTGTAACAAACATTCGCCCCATCTAGCAGCTACTCAATCCACTTTTTTTAAAGATAAATACCATTACTCAGGAATCATTCTCTAACAACCCAATGATAATAACCAAAATACCATCTTTAAGCAAAAAAAATTATTTCAAAAGTAAAAATAATTGTTTAATTCTATTTTTCTCCTCCCACTTACAATCCCTTCTTCCTTGCAATTTTGATACCAGACCAGTATTGGTAACTAAATTAGTTTGTCTGCAGTTTCACATGGCAACTTTCATTTCATCATGCGACTACATTTTGGTACCAACATTACAGAAATTGCTTTTTACTTTTCCAAGTAATCATGACATCACATAACACCATTCAACATGGTTGGGTTGTGACAGTCTCTGGCTGTTTTTTTAATCATTGAACTGTAAATACAGCAAAACTAAATTTCACCATGCTAAACAACATTATATATCCGGACTTGTTACTAGATTATATAAAAGATAAGTGCATGACTCAAAGCAGTGGACTGTGAGTGCTGTGGTAAAACATTGGACTATCAACCTTGGGGCCTGAGGTTCGATATCCAGCCCAAACAGGACCTTTCTGAGACACCTTGTGGTTCCCACCTAACTAGAGGTGAATTGGTTTGAAACCCAGAGGTAGCCTGGCTTTATCAGGGCCGTCAAAAGTAGGGATTGTGTGCGAATGGTTTAAATTCAAAGCATCTAAAAGTATGGAAAATACTATGGAGATAACCGTCTACTATCGTGTAGTCAGGCCACATGTTAGTTGCTAGCAGAAAAAAGGAATTTTAAAATCAGGCAAACAGTTAATGAAACACACAACTACCTAGCAGCTTTCAACCTAGTTTTAAAATTAATTTCTCAGTCAGTAACCAACAGCAGGACCAACTGCGCAATGACAGATTGTCATCTTCACAATAATTTCCATACTTGTAAATGGTATGATATGAATTCAAATGCATTTAACACCCACTTTTTTACAATTGGGCTTTATTGGTACTTCAATCTTGATAACAACTATTGGTAATGCAGCAAAAAGTTTTGCAAACCGGATATACATATGAATCCCATTGCAACTGATCATTGTTCAACTGTCTTAATGTAAAGACTGTTTTCAAAGAGCAGTCAGTCCAGTTTATCAGAAATAAAATTGAGAAAAACATGAATTACATTTTTTCAGTTACTGAACATTGCACACTTTACTTACAGTAATGTGCCAAGTTTTCTCTACAGATATCCCATGCAGTCACAAAATCTGTAATAAGTTGATGGGTTTCTTCGCCAGCTATCTTGTCTATAATAGGAAAATTAATGTTAAATCAATGTTAAATTTGGAAAATTAATGTTATCTGAAATAATGCTTGATAGATTTATACGTCTATAATTATGATCATATCAAAAAATTACAATTAACTTGGTAGTATGTATGAAGTTTTCTCTTGGTTGTCATGGCAACCAGTGTTCTTCACCAATTTCAATTCTTTGAAGTATTTTGAAAGAGCATGACCTAAGGATCATTTCTGTGAAGTTTGATTGAAGTCTGACTGTTAGTTTAGGAGGAGAAGATTTTATTTGTAATTGTGAACAAATGGATGGACAAGATGGACGGACAACGGACATTGACCGATCACAATAGCTCATCTTGAGCACTTTGTGCTCAGGTGAGCTAAAAACATTAAAAAAAATCTCTTAATGTTTGATTTATAAATCATAATTTTTAATTTTCCAAAATTGATAAAAAATATACTGTGATAGAGGAAACAAGATGGTCAGGATGGCCCTGTATCAGTTCACTGGCTAACAAGTAAAAAACCTTAAACATTACAATTCTTGGCTAATTGGTTCTGAGCTGAAGACAAATTTTCTTGATAAAAGCCCAGACAGAGGTTACAATCCACCTGCTTAGCCTTTTTTGACCAGAGAGCTGTAGTAACTTGAATCCTAGTGAAGGTCCACAAGATAAACCTGCATACCAATTAATGCAGGTCTGGAATGTAAGGTTATAAACAAGAAGATTGTCAAAGTTTCAACCATAAGAGACCCTAAAGGCCCTATAAAATATGAAAACCTTTAACCCATTACCACACAATCCCTACTTTTGACGCCCCTGAGAAAGAAGCCTTTAGAAAACATTGTGGGAAAAGGAGAAAATGCTGGTAACCAGCATTTTCTCCTTTTCCCACAATGCTTTCTACCCTTCACAAAACAAATTTTAAATTTTCAGTCTCTTTTATTTTGTTGTCTGCAAATGCTTTTAATTTGAAGCGGTCTAAAATTTTCTCGAGTGGTAAAGAGTTAAGTCATTACCAAAAGACAATATTTTAGGCTTGTCCGACAGAAAGCATTTGCAGATGACAAAATAAAAGTGATTGAAAATTTGAAAATGTTCAGTGAAGGGTAAAAAGCATTGTGGGAAAAGGAGAAAATGCTGGTTACCAGCATTTTCTCCGTATCCAACAATGTTTGCTAAAGGCTTCTTTCTCAGGGTCGTCAAAAGTAGGGATTGTGTGGTAACAGGTTAAATACGGCTAATTTTGACCCCAGGACTAAATTTTGAACAAATTTAGAAGTGAACCACTAGATGAATCTTTGTGCTATGACTTATTGTTTACTGCATGAAAATTCTTAGACTTTTTACTCTATAAGCAATGACCCTTTGGGTGGGGCCAACTTTTGAAAAGGCCTATTAGATCATTGCATTCATAAAACACTACATTTATAGACCTTGATCAGAAGCAAGAACATGAACTTTTCACTGTACGAGCTTATCTAAATCTTGTGACTTGTGGGACAAGACCAAAGTTGCCCATGTTAAACTTGTGACCCTAGAAGCATAGCCAAACTTAACCCCATAATTTGGGCACTCTTGCTAGAGACCATTACATAAATCTACATCCAAAATCTGGTAGCCCTAAACCCTAAGGCTAGGTACAAGAAAATTTCTAAGTTTTTACTATATATGCTTATGTAAAACTTGTGACCCTCAGGTGGGCACTTTTTACCCCTAGAATTGAAGAAAGTTGCAAGAAGTCTCTGAGATGAAGCTACATGCAAAAATTTTGTAGCCCTGGGTCTTCCGGTTTCAGACAAGAAAATGTTCAAAGATTTTTATCATTTTTTAACTTCTGTTGTCATGGCAATCAAAGTTTATAGGAATCAAATTCTTTCAACAAATTCTGAAGGAGACCATGGCAGCATCATTTCTGTAAAGCTTTGGTCAAAATTGGATGAGTAGTTTCAGAGAATGGTTTTGGAATAAAATACATGTACACACGGACACATGTACAACTGACACCACCACATACTGTACACATGGACTTTTACATGTGAAAAAAATTTTGCGAATTACAGATTATGGACATTTTGCATAGTGAAATGTTTGCGATCTCAAAAGATTAGTTATTTGTTGGTATACTTGTAGTAAAATATGTAAACAGGAAAGTTTGCTACTTTTCCAAATTCCCGAAATCGCAAAAAATTCTACTTTTACAGTTAGCCATTTGCAAGTGGAGCTGAAAGTTATAGAATTACATCAAACCATCAAATTCTTTATTTTTTACCCCAAACTGCAGAAACAAATTAAGTGCAACTTAAGTAGCTGAATTTGTTTTTGAAATCGTTAAATAAATTTCAGGAATATCAGTTTTTCTTCTTAATGCACTACACTTTCAAAAGCCTTCTTCACTACAGGGTCAAAGAAATATTGCATTGTTCTGTACAAGATTAAGTGACACTTACACATGCCCAAGTATTTAACTACTTTCACAGTATTTCAAAAAAAAAAATCAGTCACACTTTTTTATCAATTAGTCATGCTCCATGTGTTTTCTAATAGTTCTCGGAACTTGAAATGTTTCGAATAAACCCTTCATTAATAGGCCAGGGAGCATTAAAAAGAGGACTATGATGCTCCTATATCGCTCACCTGAGTACCAAGCTGAAACATCAAACTTGTGACCCCTGGACAGGGCCAGTTTTGACCCAAGGGGCATCCTAAGAAAAAACTTGGTAGAAGTCCACTAGGAGATGCTACATACCAAATATCAAAACTCTACACCACCAAGTTTCAGAGAAGAAGAATTTTAAAGTTTTCCTTCTTTGTTCCTATGTTTCAAACTTGTGACCCCCGGGGCATCATATGAACAATCTTGGTAGAGGTCCACTAGGAGATGCTACATACCAAATATCAAAGCTCTACGCCTTCTAGTTTCAGAGAAGAAGAATTTTGAAGTTTTCCTCCTTTGTTCCTGTTTCAAACTTGTGACCGCTGGGGCAGGGCCAGTTTTGACCCATGGGGCATCATATAGACAATCTTGGTAGACGTCCACTAGGAGCTGCTACATACCAAATATCAAAGCTGTATGCCTTCTAGTTTCAGAGAAGAAGAATTTTAAAGTTTTGCTTCTTTGTTACTATCATACAAACTTGTGACCCTCCGAGGTGGGGCCAATTTTGACCCCAGGGACATCATATGAACAATCTTGGTAAAGGTCTACTAGGAGATGCTACATACCAAATATGACAGCTCTGCGCCTTTTAGTTTCAGAGAAAAAGAATTTTAAAGTTTTCCTTCTTTGTTCCTATCATAAAAATTTGTGATCCCGGGGTGGGGCCAGTTTTGACCCCAGGGACATCATATGAATAATCTTGGTAGATGACCACTAGGAGATGCTACATACGAAATATCAAAGCTGTATGCCTTCTAGTTTCAGAGAAGAAGAATTTTGAAGTTTTCCTCCTTTGTTCCAATTTTTCAAACTTGTGACCCCCGGGGCGGGGCCAGTTTTGACCCCAGGGACATTATCTGTACAATCATGGTAGAGGTCCACTTGGAGATTCTACATACCAAATATCTAAGCTGTATGCCTTCTACTTTCAGAGAAGAAGATTTTCAAAGTTTTCCTTCTTTTTGTTCCTAAGTTTCAGACTTGTGACCCCAGGGGCATCATATGAACAATCTTGATAGAGGTCCACTAAGAGATGCTACATACCAAATATCAAAGCTCTGCACTTTCTAGTTTCAGAGAAGAAGAATTTTAAAGTTTTCCTTCTTTGTTCCTATGTTTCAAACTTGTGACCCCCGGGGTGGGGCCAGTTTTGACCCAAGGGGCATCATATGAACAATCTTGGTAGAGGTCCACTAGGAGATGCTACATACCAAATATCAAAGCTCTACGCCTTCTAGTTTCAGAGAAAAAGATTTTCAAAGATTTTGCTATTTTTTTCCTTTTGGTTGCCATTGCAACCACAATTATGACTGAAATTGTGGATGATGGACGATGGACATTGGGCGATCACAAAAGCTCACCATGAGCACTTTGTGCTCAGGTGAGCTCAACAGGGCCAAGATGGCCCTGGATCGCTCTCCTGAATTTTTGAGATGACCATAGCCTATTATTTTTTGAGGTATTGAAGCATTGGAACCAAATTTATAATTTTGCTAAGCAATTTTCAAAAGGTCACCTGTGAAATTCATTTCGAAATCTGACCATCAGTTTCAAAAACAAGAATTTTTAAGAATTCTTCATTTCTGTAAAAGAGTAAGTATCCCCCATCCATGAGAGCCATGTTTTTTGATGGATCAAAATTTACGAACAAGTTTTGAAAAGGGTCACCCAAGGAACATTTCTGAAAATTTCTTTTAAAATCTGACCAGGATTTTCAGAAAAAGAGAATTTTCAAGAATTTCATCATGTCCATATAGTGCAAGTAGCCACTATTCACAAGAGCAAGGATCGTCCAAGGAACATCTCTGTCAAATTATTTTAAAACCTGACTAGGGGTTTCAGAGAAGAAGAATTTTCAAGAATTTCTTCATTTCCATATAGTGCAAGTAGCCCCCATTCACCAGAGCCATGTTTCTTGAGGCATCAATATTTTTTAAAAGGGTCACCCAAGGATCATCTCTGTGAAATCATTTCAAAATCTGTCCAGCCATTTCAGAGAAGAAGAACTTTTAAGAATTTCTTCATTTCTGTATAGTGCAAGTAGCCCCCATTCACCAGAGCCATGTTTCTTGACCAATCAAAATTTCGCGAGCATTTTTTGAAAAGGGTCACCCAAGGAACAACTCTGTGAAATTATTTCAAAATCTGACCAGCGGTTTCAGAGATGAAGATTTTTAAAGAATTCCTTGATTTCTATTTAGTGCAAGTAGCCCCCATTCACCAGAGCCACATTTTTTGACGGATCAAAATTTCACGAACACTTTTTGAAAAGGATCACCCAAGGAACATCTCTGTGAAATTATTTCAAAATCTGACCAGCGGTTTCAGAGGAGAAGATTTTTAAAGAATTCCTTGATTTCTGTATAGTGCAAGTAGCCCCCATTCACCAGAGCCACAACTTTTCACGGATCAAAATTTCACGAACAATTTTTGAAAAGGGTCACCCAAGGAACATCTCTGTGAAATTATTTCAAAATCTGACCAGCAGTTTCAGAGAAGAAGATTTTTTAAGAATTCCTTCATTTCTGTATAGTGCAAGTAGCCCCCATTCACCAGAGCCACATTTTTTGACGGCTCAAAATTTCACGAACACTTTTTGGAAAGGATCACCCAAGGAACATAGCTGTGAAATTATTTCAAAATCCAACCAACGGTTTCAGAGGAGAAGATTTTCAAAGAATTCCTTCATTTCTGTAGAGTGCAAGTAGCCCCCATTCACCAGAGCCACAATTTTTCACGAATCAAAATTTCATGAACAATTTTTGAAAAGGGTCACCCAAGAAACATATCTGTGAAATAATTTATAAAATCCGACCAGCGGTTACAGAGGAGAAGAGTTTTAAAGAATTTGCTAAAAAATTCCATTTCGTTGCCATGGCAACCAGAGTTTTTGACGGAATGAAATTCTGTGAACAATTTTCAAGGAGGACCTCCAAGGGAACATTCCTGCCAAGTTTGGTCCAAATTAGCCCAGCGGTTTAGGAGGAGTTGATGTTTAAAGAATTGTTGACAACGCACGACGGACGACGGACACCCAGTGACCCTAAAAGCTCCCTTTGAGCATGTTGTGCTCAGGTGAGCTAAAAAAGCTACACAGTTGAAAGTTGATTAACAAACCTCTAATAATGTGCCGTATTGTAATCTGCGAGGCTTCAGACTTGTCCAGTTTCCTGTTATATTTATGAAAGAGTTCTTTTTGAAGTTTCAAAATACTTGGAATACATCTAATTGCCTGTAGGTATCGCTCCTAGAAAAATAAATATAAATATGTAAGACAAATACCCATGTGCTGTCACTCTGTTATATCTTTTTTTTTTTTTATTTTCCCTCTGTAAGTTGTTAGAAGCTTCAATATCTGGACAAACTATCTTTTACCCTATCTCCAGTTTTTTCCAAGTACTTTCTACAACACAGACTCAAAAAATGCAATGTCATCAAAAAGGTAAAGAAATGTCTGCTTTATTTCTTAACAAGTCAACAGTTAAAAAGACTTTACATAACTGTTATTTTATTTTGCCCTTTTATTCATAATGGTGCTTTTTTAAAATCACAACAAGTAACCAACATTTTCTCCTTTTCCCACCTTGTTATCAGAACTCTTCTGAAAACTGTGAAAACATTCTTGTACAAACAAAAACAGAAAATCAGCATGATTCAAAAGTAATCAGGTTATGTCATAATGTGAAGACTTTGTGACTTAAGGAAAAAATGCACAATGTTATGGATATTTGCTTCTGCCACCATGTTTTTAAATTCAGTTGACAGGAGGTAACAAGTTTACTCAGTAAATAATAACATAAATGTGCAATATCTTACCTCTTTCAGAAATAGGGCCAAGATTTTCAGCCTGTCTTTGAGAATAGATGCAGCAGCATCAAAGTTTTGGCGTAGATGCACCAAAGATACAGGTGATCTATACCTCCATACTGCAGCAACATTTTCCAAATGATTTGGATCTTCTTCATCTTGCTGGGTGCCAGTTTCATACAGCAGACACAGAAGAGGATCTGAGCCTGTAACAAGCACTTAAAATCAGTTATATGAAACAAACACTGGTAATTAAGGCACTGTATAAACTGTGATTTTCCACCAAAGAACACAATTACATGTAAAAACATTCATGGATTGCGGTATATCTTAAAGGTGAACCTTCAGATTTTGGGATGAAAATTTTACAAAAATACAAAAATATCATCCTTATACTCCCAAAGCCTTCTATTTTCAACTCATAAAATCCCAGTAGTCTAAAACCATCCAACAACAAGAGAAACTTGAGATTTACTATAGCCCAGGTCGACACCAATAGGAAACACGGTCTATTTTTACATGAGCCACTTGTTCATTTACATACCAAAAATATACAGACAAAGCTTCAAACATAGCGTCAGAAGAAGACATTATGGAAAATAATTTCCTGCTTGTTATGTTATGGAATTTTAGCATCACTAGTCATGTGCCAGCCAAATAACATTCCCACAATGCTGCTTTGAATTTTGGTGGGAAATCTAAAAATACATGTAGCTTAAGGGGCTACATAGCCTTTTAAGAGAATACCATCAATTTTTTTTTTTTCGTAATTTCATGATTCTTACTTAATGATGATTTGTATTGTTTTTTCATATAAATTTCAGTGATAGATCTATATATTTTTTAATTTGGTGTGATATCAAAAACCTAAATAACTACCTTTAATTCATACCCAAGTTAAAAACAATTATATATCATGTTACATTTTACATTAGATTTGACCCAGTGACCTACTTTTTGACCCAACAAGGCCCATTTTCAACCTCCTCCGACATATCATTATGACAAACATTCTGACCATCTTTTAACAGTATCAGACTGAAAATGTTGGCTGTTGAGCGTACATAAGGTTTTCCTAACATTTGACCTGGTGACCTAGTTTTTGACTGGACATGGCCCATTTTTAAACTCGTCTGACATATCATCAGGCAAACATGCCAACTAATTTCAGGAGTATTAGACAGAAAATGAGGTTCCTTGAGTGTGCACAAGGTAAAAAGTTGTTGATGGCTGATGGATTGACAACACATGACTGACGACGAATACCAGCCGCAGCAAGATCACAATAGCTCACCATGAGCACTTTGTGCTCAGGTGGGCTAAGAAATGACTTGAAGACACTAAGATGAAATATTCAGAAGGCATGGTGAATTAATAAATTGAATAGAAATTACAATACAGTTTTCTCAAAACCAATTGTTTGGAATCCAGCCAAATGGAGTTTCAGTACACATTGTATTAAACAAAAAGCATATTTCCAAGAACTATGACTAATAATGAGGACCTTGTTGGGTAAACAGTACTGTCATTTAATGGCTGCTTTTCCTAAACCAACCACTAGATTTTCTAGTTCAATACCTTGATGAAAACTGTGGTGTTCTAGCTTAAACAAGAAAAGGAAATTTTCAAATTTAAAGGGCTACTCTTCCCATACTGATTATCAGATTGTTATCCAAATTCATAATCAATGATGAAATACAGCAACTGTGCACTTTCACAAAAATCTGACCACAAATGCAGCCTTTCTTGCATAAACAAGAAACAGAAAATTTCAACTTCTAATTGCTGCATTTCCCATACTGATTGTGTTTTTTTTTTTCAAATCAATGGGGTTCAAACTATTGATGAGAAAAGCTAACTGCCAGTTTCATAAAAATTCTACTCCCAAATGCAGATTATATCATGTTAATACAAACTGGAAAATTTCAACTTCAAATGGCTACTTTTCCTATACTGGTTGTTGGATTTTTTCAAAACCAATATGATTAAAGTTGTTTATAAGATAAACTGCAAGTTTCATGGAAATCTGACCACAAATGAAAAAGACAATAAGAAGGATGGACATTCTGACAAGGGAAACCATACCATGACTTAAGCTCTGCTGGTTTTCAGCCAGTTTAGTTAAAAACAAGAGGATCATGACAGCCCTGGATCGCTAACCGAGGCCTTTTGATCTTACATGACCCATTTAGACTCTCTTTTAATGACACATATTCAAACAAAATTTAATTTTTTGTATTGGACTTACAATATGGCCTGTAGAGTGTATATAACTGTTTTCTAGAATTTTTTTCAGTGACCTACATTTAACCTTTTCCCAAACAATCCCTGGTTTTTTCGACCGTGAGACAGAAGCCGTTTTGAAAACACTGGGAAAAGGAGAAAATGCTGGTAACCAGCATTTCCTCCTTTTCCCACAATGTTTTCTATCCTTCACGAAATGAATTTCAATTTTTGATTTACATTTAATTTGTCATCTGCAAGAGCTTTGAATTTGAACCAGGCTAAAATTTTGTCGTCTGTTAAAGGGTTAAGCTACAATTGTGTACTTTTATACTTGTAGACATTATCCAGACAAACATTCTGACCACCATTTATGTAAATTTGAGAGAAAATGTGGCCTAAACAGTGTAGAGTTTTTTCCAAGAGTTAGTGACCTAGTTTTTTTATCCAACATAACCTATTTTCAAACTAGTCCAAGACGTTATCCAGACAAACAGTCTTACCAAGTTTCAAGATTATCAAACTGAATATGTGGCCTGTACAGCAGACACGAGGTTTTCCAAAGATTAAACCTGGGCAACAAGCATCTGGCATGATTCGAACCCATGGCGGACAAGACCAATACCACAACCACTGAGCTCAAGAGACATCTCCCCAATGCTGTGGTCAGGTACTGTATTCAAATCGGGATGAAGCTATGCATGAAGGAGTAGTCTCCCAGAACAATGTAACAACACAAATAATTCTTATCAATTTTAGGATTTTGTACTGAAATTCTGGCCACTAAAGAGTACAACAGATTTTCCTAAGGTTTTACCAAGTGACCGTTTTTTATCTGACATGATCTATTTTCAAACCCAACCATTATATCAAAATATAAAGTCTCACAAACTTTCCGTGCTATTGGACTGAGAAAGTGGCCCCTACAGCTTCTACAATGTTTTTCAGAAATTTGACCTCTTGACCTTGTCTTTCACCTTATGTGACCCATTTTCAAAATCATCAAAGATATTTGCAAGACAAACATCCTGACCAATTTTCAAGAGTATGTACAGAAACCGTGGCCTCTATAGAATGAACGTAAGTTTTTTTTTAAGATTTGACTAAAGAATTTGTTTTTGACCCTACATGTCTCATTTTTGAACATATCCAAGATACTACCAATACAATCATTCTGACCAAGTTTCATGAGTTTAGTACTAAAAATGTGGCCTGTAGAGCCTACACAAGATTTTTCGAAGTTTTGATCTAGTAATCTAGTTTTTGATCTGATCTGACCCATTTTCAAAGTCATGAAAGAACCTATAAAGACAATTATTCTGAGCAACTTTCAAGAGCATTGGACTGAAAATTAGGTCTTTACAATGTACATAGTTTTTGTAAGATTTGGCCAAGTGCCCTAGTTTTTGACTCACCCTGATCCATTTTCAAGCTTGCTTGACATATTATCAAAACAAACATTTTCACCCAGTTTCATGAGTATCCAGAAGAAAATGTGGCTTCTAGAGCGTATATAAAGATTTGATCTAGTTTCTGACTTGATGTGACTCATTTTCAAATCCATCCAACATATCATCAAGACAAATATTTTGACCAACTTTCAAAAGTATTGGACTGAAAATGTGGACCAGAGATATCATTAAGGCAAATATTCTGACCAAGTTTCATAGATATAAGACTAAAAACGTGGCCTCTAGAGCAACAGTGGATACAGCAAAATCAGGAAAGCTCACTCAAGTACTTTGTGAGCAAGTGAGCTGAAAATAGGAAACTAAAGGAAGTGTTCAGTGAGATACATTCGCATCATCCAAATTGGAGAAACCATGGCTGTTTTTCCATTATGTTCATTTGTAAGGTGTATACTGCAGGGACCAAAAAGTCAACTTTGTACAAAAAGTGATAAAGTAATTGCAAACCCTACATACCAAGTCGGTGATCGTCAACAATTGCTCTGTTACCTTGCTGTGTAACTGTATCACAATCCTGCAATAAAGAAGAGTTCTGCCCTCATGTTAATCAAGTTGTATTCCAAAATTTGACATAATACCTATGCCATATGCATTATGTAGTAGATTTGCTGTCAACCTATCTAATTATGTAAAGAAATGTGCATATTTGAAGGAGATGTTTCCCTGTACGAAAAAGTGGGCTAATAAATAAATTGATATTACACATTTTTCAGGTATGAGTAAAAGTTGTATAAACTTTCCATGCAAATCTTTTAGGCATTGTTTTGTTACTCCTATGTACATTATTAGAGACATTCGCGCTGACAGGCTGATTTTAATGAACTCATAACAGTATTTACTTTGAGGCATTTGTACATTTTATTTAATTAACAAAAAATAATAGCCAATACAAGCACATGTTGCAAAAACTAAATAATAACATGACTGTACTTTAGTACGTTTCACAAAGCTATCATCAAGAAAAACATTCTGACTTTATAGGAATTAGCCTCTTTGTCATATTAGGCTACCTATTGGCTTCTGGATTGCATACGAGGTAAAAGTTGATGCAATAAACTGCATGATCACAAAAATTGCTTTGTGCACAATAGAGCTACAAATGTATCAAATGAACCTAGAAAAGAGTATCATAGTGTCACAAAAGCAGACACAAAGCATTATAGATAAATGAACCATTTATCCCACTTAGAGAAATATTTTTCCTTACATTAAATGTAGGTTGTAGATATCTGTCACAAAACATCTTCTCCCACTCTTTTCTTCCTTGTTTTGAACTCCACATGAAAATTTCCTCCCTCACCATTGCTCCTGATGTTGGAAAGAAACTTGTGTGATTCCTGATTCAGAAATCTAAATGACATGGATATTTCCTTTCCCGATCAGACTCTTGAAACACCAAGTTTCCTTCTTTAGTTTGTGTTAATTATTAAATTCATAAAATTGCAGTCTGCAAGAGCTTTTTAAATCTTAAAAATTGTGTATGTGAGTGTGGGGTTGGGGGTTTATCATAATGTGAATGAAACAGACAAAAACGGTTATGACAAAAGTGTGAACCATGTTAAGTATTCCTACACTGTATCAGGTCTAGTCCAACAAGAGGGTCATGATGGCCCTGGATCGCTCACCTGAGTCAATAGGCGAAATGTCACACCATGTGCATAATTTAATTGCTGACCGTTAGTCAAGTCAATTGAGCTAATATTGTGGCCTCTAGAGCATCAACAATCAATTTCCTTACGTTGATCTAGCAACCTACTTTATCACCACAGATGACCCAATTTTGAACTCATTTTAAATCTAAACAAGAGAAACATTCTGACTAATTTTCAAGTCAGTTGAGGAAAACATGTGTGTGGCCTCTAGAGTGCCCACAAGGTATTTCTTTAATTGACTTAAAGACCTAGATTATGACCCCAGGTGACCCTATTTGAACTCATCTTCGATCAAGAGAAACATTCTGACCAATTTTCAAGTCAATTGACCAACACATGTGGCCTCTAGGGTGCCTCAGAGATACTTCTTCAATTTGACCTAGTAAGTACTTTATGAATCCAGGTGGCCCAAATGCAGACTTATACAAGACTTAACTTTGACCAATATTCTAACCAAATTTTCAAGTCAATTGAGCACAACATGTGGCCTCTATAGTGCCTACAAGGTATTTCTTTTATTTGACCTAGTGACCTAGTTTATGATCCAAGGTGATCCCAATTAAAACTCATCAAAGATTTCGTCAAGAACAACATTCTGACCAAATTTATGGTCATTTGAGCAACAAATGTGGCCTCTAGAGTACCCACAAGGTATTTCTTTAGTTTGACCTCAGAATCTAGCTTATGAACCACTTTTAAACTTATACCTTCTGACCAATTTCTAAGTCAATTGAGCAAGAAATGTGGCCTCTATAGTGCCACAAAGATATTTCCTTAATTTGCTTTAGTGATCTAGGTTATGACCCCAAGTGACCCAATTTTGAACTCATTCTAGATTTTATCAAGACAAACATTCTGACCAATTTTCAAGTCAATTAAGCAAAACATGTGGTGTCTAAAGCACCCATAAGCTGTTTCTTTAATTTGTATTGTGACCTAGTTTATGATCTCAGGTGACTTCCAATCTAAACTCATTGAAGATTTCATCAAGAGAATTATTCTCACCATATCTACCATAAGTGTGGCCTTTATAGTACCCACAAGGTATTTAGTTCATTTGCCTTCATGACCTTGCTTATAACCCCAGGTGACCCCTTTCAACCTTATACAATATTTTATCAAGACAAACATCCTGACCAATTTTAAGTTAATTGAGCAAGAAATGTGGCCTCTAGAGTGGCCGACAGGTATTTCTCTTATATGACCTAGTGACCCAGATTATGGCCCATGGAGATCCAATTATGAGCTTATTTCAGATTTTAAACAGAAATATTCTGAATAACTTTCCAGTCAATTGACCAAGTAAATGGCCTCTAGAATGCCTGCAAGGTATTTCCTTAATTTTATCTAGTGACCTAGATAATGAACCCAGGTTCCGTAATTTTTAAACTGATCTTAGAATTCATCAAGAGAACATTTTAACTAATTTTCAAATCAACTGAGCAATAAATGTGGCCTCTAGATTTCTGTTCAAGTATTTCTTTGACCTAGTGACCTAGTTTTCTCACCATAGGTGACCAAAATTCAGACTCTTGTAAGATGTTTTCAAGGTAAACATTCAGACCAATTTTCAAGTCAATTGAGCTAAAAATGTGGCCCCTATAGTGCCAATAAGGTATTTGTTTAATTTTATCTACAGACCTAGTTAAGACCCCAGGTGACCCACTTTTTAACTCGCAAGACACTTTGGGGTCCAGTGGGCTACCATATCTAGAACAGGTTCACTACCTACCAAGTATCAAAGCTCTACACCTTCCTGTTTCAGGGAAGAAGAATTCAAAGTTTTCCTCCTTTGTTTGATTTTGTAAACCCCAAGTTGGGCCAGTTTTGACCCCAGGGGCATCATATGAAGAAACTTGGTATAGGTCCACAAGGCAGTACTACACACCAAATATCAAAGCTGTATGTTTTTCATTTTGAGAGAAAAAGGATTTTACAGTTTTCCTTCTTTGTTCAAACTTGTGAACCCTTACCCAAGGGCAGTTTTGACCCCAAGGTTATCATATGAACAAAAATGGTAGAAGTCCACTGGGAGATGCTACATACCAAATATCAAAGCTTAACCTCTTCAAATTTCAGAGAAGAAGAATTCTAAGTTTTTCCCTTTTTGTTCCAATGTTCAAACTTGTGACCTCTGCTGCAGGGCCAGTTTTTACCCCAGGAGCATTGTAAGAACAAAACTGGTAGAGGTTCACCAGGAGATGCTACAAACCAAATATCAAAGCTCTACACCTTCAGATTTCAGAGAAGAAGAAATTTAAAGTCTCCCTCTTTCTTCATATGTTTGAATTTATTACACTCCAGAGCGGGGCCATTTTCTATCCAGAATCGACATATGAACAAACTTGTTAGAGGTCCTTCAGGAGATGATCAGACAATACATATCAAAAATCAAAGCTCTACCCCTTCTAGTTTTAGAAAAGAAAATGCTTTAAGACTTTTGCATTTTTCCCTTATGATTGCCCTGGCAAGCAATGTTATGGGTGCAACTTAATCTCTAACAATTTTGGCAGAGCTTCACCCGAGAAACATCC
The DNA here is from genome assembly GCA_943736015.1 of Tridacna crocea. NCBI lineage: Eukaryota > Metazoa > Mollusca > Bivalvia > Cardiida > Cardiidae > Tridacna > Tridacna crocea. The sequence goes on from OX031060.1 coordinate 24,536,872, forward strand.
ATGCCAAGTTTCATGAAGATTGGACTTGTTGTTTAGGAGAAGATGTTTTAACCCATTACCACACAGCAAAATTTTAGACCCATCCAAATATAAAGTATTTGCAGACAACAATTTCAAAGTGGCTCAAACGGTGCAATTTGGCTTTGATAGGGTAGAAAACTTTGTGGGAAAAGGAGAAAATGCTGGTTACCAGCATTTTCTCATTTTCCCACAATGTCTTCAAAAGGCTTCTTCCCCATGGGCGTTAAAAGGTGTCATTGAGTGGTAATGGGTTAAGGCTCATTATATTGATCGTCAAGTAAAACATATTTAATCTTCATAAGTATTGGACTCTAGAGCTACATAAGTTATTTTAAAGATATGACCTGATGACCTAGCTTTGACCCAATTTTACCAATTTTCTAATACAAAATATTATCAAGACAAATATTCTGACTGAGGCTCATAAGCATTCCACCAAAAATATGGGTTCTAAAGTCAATATAATGTTTTCTAAGACCAAGTTAACAAGTTTTTGTTCCGATGTGACCCATTTTGAACTTGTAAAAGAAAGCATCAAGACAACATTTTGACCAATTTTTAGGGGTTTTGTACTGAAAATATGGTCTCTAGAGCCTACTTAAGGGTTTCCCACCATTAGACCAATTGGCTTTGTTTTTGACACAACACAACTCATTTATCGAACTTGTCAAAAATATCATCAAAACAAACATTCCAACAAATGTCTAAGACTTTTGGACTAAAAATGTGGCTTCAAGAGGGTACACCTGCCTTTTCTAATTTTGACCAAATGAAATAGTTTTTGCCCTCACTTGACCTATTTTCAAACTAGTCAGAGAAATCAGATATGGTCCTTAAAGCAAACACAAGGTTTTTTTACCAATTGACCCAGTGATCCAGTTTTTGTCCTATTGTGACCTTTTTCAAACAAAACCAAATTATCATGAAGAAAAACACACTGACCAAATGTCATGTGTCTTGTGCTGAAATTGTGGCCTCTAAAGCATACACAAGTTTTTATAAGGATTAATTGACCTAGTGATTAAGAGATTGACAACACCTGCCCCATTTTCAAACTAAAGCAAGATATTATCAAGACAAACATTCTGGCCAATTTTATGAGTTTCAGACTGAATATATGGCCTTAAGAGCATGCAAAAGCTTTTTTTAATGATTTGACACAGTGACTTATCTTTTTAAATGACTTGACCCGTTTTCAAACCTGTGCAAGATAAATTTCCATGACATACATTCTGACTAAGGTTCATGTGAATCAGAATGAAAATGTGGCCTCTAGAGCATTCACAAGACCAAAGTTGAATACGAAAGACAGACAATTGACCTAGCATAGTCACAAAAGCTCACGTTGAGCACTTCCTACTCAGGTGAGCCAACACAGTTTTCTGTAAATCTGACCTAGAGGCATAGTTTCACACCTGATGTGGCCGGATTTTGTACTTGTCCAAGATATCACCAGGACAAAGATTCTGACCAAGTTTCATATGTATCAGACTAAAATTGTTGTATCAAAATTGAGCATACATATGGTAAAGGATGATGAAGCATGACACGACAGATGCAACACAATCACAAAAGCTCAGCTTGAGCACTTCATTTATTTTCTATTAATTAAACATTGAAATTTAGCACACATTGGCTACCTTCGTCTTGTGCTTTCATCATTCTGTCAACTGCTGAATGCAGAAGAACAAATACATCATCTATACTTTTGCCCATCCCTCTTTGTATATCATTTAGGTCTGTATGAATGTGTTGCCATAAAAATTCAGGTATCTCAGCTTCTCGTATTCTTGGTATAATCAGCCTCTGGACTGCCTGTAAAAAGAAAACTGGTGATTTCTACAGGCATTTTCAATAAGCCTGTTCCTACAAACAAATGTAGTTTTCAATTAATTTCACTTTCACAATGATTCAAGAACAATGGATAATCTCAATTAGTTCAGACAATCTGACAATCATTCAGTTATTCTGAAAATCATTTGATGGAAAACAGAACATTTAGAATTTTCCAAATTTAAACTAAATCCAAGTCTGCAATGATTAACAAGAGGGCCATGGTGGCCCTGAAACCACTTACCTGAGTGTTTTGACCAAGCCTTCAAAATTATTGGACATGACCTAGGTTTTAATCCATTCACAAACTCAACAGAGAAATCAAGACAGAGATTCACACTAACACTCATGAGTATTGCACAGGAAATGCTGCTTCTAAAGCATACAATGGGTTTTTCCAAGATCTGACCTAGTTCTTCATCCGACGTGATTCATTTCAGAACTCATCTGGGATGTCATAGGGACAAACTTTCTGACCACCTTTCAAGAGTTTAAGGCTGAAAACATGGTTTCTAGAGACAACACATGGTTTTTCTTAGACTAGTCCTAATGTCCTTGTCTTAGACCAAACATGACCAATTTCTAAACTTGTGCAAAGTATCATCCAGACAAAAATTCTAGTCAACTTTCAAGAGTTTTGGACTGAATGTGTGGTCTCTCAAGTGAACACAACTTTTTCTAAGTTTTGGTCTGGCGACCTTGGTTTTTGAGCTCATATGACCCATTTTCAAACGTGTTCAAGATATTATTAAGACAAACATCTGACCAACTTTCAAGAGTATCGGCTTAAAATGTGGCCTCTAGAGCGTACACAAGGTTTTTGACCCAATATGACCCATTTTCAAACTCATCCAAGATATTATCAAGGCAAACATTCTGACCAATTTTCATGAGTGTTGGACTGAAAATATAGCATCCAAAAATATAGAAGGTTTTTCTAAGATTTGACCTGGTAACCTAGTTTTTGACCCAACATGACCCATTTTCGAATTCGTACAAGATATCATCAAGATAAACATTCTGACAAACTTTGAAGAGTTTGGACTGAAAGTGTGGCCTGTAGGGCGTACAAAAGTTTTTTCTAACTTTTGACCTGGTGACCTAATTTTTCACCTGACATGACCCATTTTCAAACTCTTTTGAGATATCATCAAGGCAAACATTCTGACCAACCTTCATGAGTACTGGAATGAAAATGTGGCCTCTACACCATACACAAGTTTTTTTTAAGATTTAACCTAGTGACCTAGTTTTTGACCTAACATGACCAAATTTCGTCCTCTGACATGATTTTATTGAGGCAAACATTCTGACCAAGTTTCATGAGTATCGGACGAAAAATGTGGCCTCTACAGCCTACACAAGGTAAAAGTTGATGACGGACGACGGACCCAACACTATAACTTTGTGCTCAGGTGAGCTAAAAAGAACTGATTGTCATTTGCTTGCCCTCAATTTTTTGTCATAAAATTGTCTGTTCAGTCATTGTTTTGAGCACCTCTATCCCTTTTAGATACCAACTGTTGTTCATAAGGGCAGAATTCAGGATTTCCAAAAGCAGATTATGCACTTGCTGATATGTGTATTCTGACCCAGGAAGTGGTTTATTAGAACATAGGTCACTATCAATGACATTCTCATTTTCACTTTCGCTTTTGTAAGTACCATCTTGTTCTTTCTGCTTTAAATGTCTGTCAAACAACTGTCTCTGCCAATTGCCCTCAAAGTCTCTTACTTCAGGGCTGTAATGGGGAACTCGGACTGCTTAAAACAGGATGCAATTAAGCCAATAACGCGCACGGTAGATTTATAGGCAGTTTGTTACAAACAATAGCTGTTTCAAACATCAATGATTGATGACAGATATATGATGGGATTATCTACGGGAATTTACATAATAAATTTTGGTTGGGCCTTCCCAGTAGGGTCGGTATTCGATGTACATAGGGATTGGATTACATGAGTATAAGAATATAAAGAATTAAAGAAGGAATATTACAGGAACGTGAGCGCAGACCTGAATGGTTAAGGGAATAGATTATCTAGGGGTTCGGTTTGGACAGCTTATACTGTGCATATTCAACTCAGCTGAGCACAGAAATCTAAGTCAAAATACATGACTCTGATTGAAACTTAACATCTTCTACCTAGAAAACTAGAATACACAACACCAGTCACGCACAGAGCAGTTTCATAATATAGGAAGGTAAATGGTTTCTAAACTCTTTTAATTGAGTCTATTTCTCCCCAACCTTATAGTCAGGAATGTTTGGTTATAAAGAAGTCTTTCAAAGTTTCCTCAATGAGAGGCCCGGTAAAATATGAAACACCAGATGCAGGGCCTTAGGTCTTACAGTTACATGTAGCTCCAAGAAGAGTTTTAATGTTTTCACTGCATAAGCTCATGTTAAACTTCTGAACCTCCATTTGGGATCAAAGGTGACCCTGGGGCCATAATTTGGGCTCTATTGGTAGAGTCCCACTTGATAAAGCAAACTGCAAAATTTGGTAACTCTAGGCTTTATGGCTATGTACAAGGAGATTTCCAAATTTTTCTCTATATAAGCCTTTCTCTATATAAGCCTATGTAAAAATTGTAACCTCTGTGGGGGGTATCATATCTGACCCCTGGACTATAATCTGGGCACTCTTGGTAGAGGCCTACTAGATAAAGTTACATGCATTGTTTGGTAGCCCTTATTGCTAAGAACAAAAAAGATTGCAAGTTTGCTCTATGTTAAACTCGTGATCCCCATGGGTGGGATCATTATGATTTGTTTGTTTGTATTGGAGTTTAACCCCTGTTTAACAGCTTAGATCGTATCATGGCGGTCAGTGAAGCACCCATTTGTTTCTCACACCAGTACTGACACAACTTTCTTTCCAAAGCCACTGAATACTTTTCTCACATGCATGGTCCATTTATGACCCAAGGGCTACAATTGGAAGAAATTTGATAGAGGTCTACTAGATAAAGTGACGAAGTATCATCAAAATTAATTAGGTAGCTTCAGAGAAAATGTTTCAAATAAAACTTAACACACATTTGCAAGGACAGACACAGGGCCATGACATAAACCCGCCAGCCTTTGGCCAGTACAGCATATAACAAGAGCGGCAAATTGTCGCAAGATACGCCCGTCTTACCCCAAGTTGTAAAGCTGGGGCATGCACTGGACAAAATTCAAGTATGAAAAACAAAAATAAAGCGAGCAAGAGTTATGATTCCTGTGCACTGCACTGCCCCTATGTGAGATCTATCCACCTATGAAATTTCGTAACCCTAGCTAGTATAGTTTTGGAGATATGCTCCGGACAAAATTCAAGTATGAAAAACAACAAAGGGCAATAACTCAAAAATTAAGCAAGCAAGGATTATGATTCCTGTGCACTGCACTGCCCCAATGTGAGATCTATCCACCCATGAAATTTCATAACCCTAGGTAGTATAGTTTTGGAGATATGCTCCGGACAAAATTCAAGTATGAAAAACAACAAAGGGCAATAACTCAAAAATTAAGCAAGCAAGAGTTATGATTCCTGTGCACTGCACTGCCCCTATCTGAGATCTATCCACCCATGAAATTTCATAACCCTAGGTAGTATAGTTATGGAGATAGGCTCCGGACAAAATTCAAGTATGGAAAACGACAAAGGGCAATAACTCAAAAATTAAGCAAACAAGAGTTATGATACCTGTGCACTGCACTGCCCCTCGGTGAGATCTATCCACCCATGAAATTTCATAACCCTAGGTAGTATAGTTTTGGAGATAGGCTCCGGACAAAAATCAAGTTTGAAAAACGACAAAGGGCAATAACTCAAAAATTAAGCGAGCAAGAGTTATGATTCCTGCGCACTGCACTCCCCCTCAATGAGATCTATTCACCCATAAAATTTCCTAACCATAGGTAGTATAATTTTGGAGATATGGTCCGGACAAAAATCAAGTATGAAAAACAACAAAGGGCAATAACTCAAAAATTAAGCAAGCAAGAGTTATGATTCCTGCGCACTGCACTCCCCCTCAATGAGATCTATCCACCCATGAAATTTCATAACCCTAGCTAGAATAGTTTTGGAGATATGCTCCGGACAAAGAACTGGACGCCTGCCCGCCCGCCCGCCACGGGTGATCCCATAATACGTCCCGTCTTCGACGGGCGTATAAAAAACAGCCAAATACATAACAGAAAAACAGACAAAAGCAAGAAAAAAAAAAAACAGTTCCGAAATATTATTCCTCCTTCATCTCAGTGTAGAGTAGCATAAAATTTCCATTTTATTTATTTATCCCTCTACTGTTTAAGACATTTAATTTTGCTTCTTTTTTATCTATATATGCCTGCATGTTTCTTTGTATTTTTGTAATTGTCCGGTAAGACCATAAAATAGTCATGTTTGGAATTAGTTTTTACAATCGATCATTCTCATATTTAAGCTTTTTAGTAGTACAGGTTTATTTTACTGAATGTATGATGAAAACGAAGAACTATTGTCATTTGAACTTACCTGACAATTACTGATGGCACCTAAATACATTGACATGTGCATCATCAAACGCACACTGGCACAATGCAATGAGCTCATCTGTCTTTCTGCATATGGGCCTTGTACTCTAGTATTTGCAGGTCCAAGAATGTGACCAGTTTGAGTTTCATCTCCCCTTTAATATGTAGAAGAAAGAGTCATTTTTTGTCATGTTTCAATTTTACAACAACAAATAGTGAACACATGGCAAGAGAGTCAATACTTGACTATATGAGACTTAATCGAACTGGTAACTTTGAAAGTAAACTTCACAAGATGATTATCTTTAAAGCACATAATCATTTTTGTTTTGTCATGATAGTGCACATTCATTTTACATAACTTTGGCAATATGGTCAATTTCATGTAATTATTTCACCTATTACAAGGAAGGCAAATGACTTCTTAGACAATTTTCAGTATTTTGACCTTTCGATAGTATCATTATGTAGCAATGTAGCATCTTGAATGTCACACAAAGCCTATAATGAACTTTATTATCAATTATACGAGTGTGAATTGATAATAGCAGAGAAATTAAGAGTGTGGATAAAGTTACAATGGAAAAAATAATAAATTTGTTTAACTATGGAACAACATGAATTGCCCTTTAATGTAGAACACAAAAACTTTATTGCGTTTGACAAGGCATATACATTTTGTTTTGAATTCTGGAATTGCACTGTAAGACAAGTGATACCTGATAAAGACAGGGTGGAGTTTTTTCTGTTTTGTATTGGAGTTTAGATGTGTTTTAACAGCTTGGTTGATATCACGGCAGTCTGTGGACATTTGTATGTGTTTCACGGCTTTCACACCAACACTTACACAAGTTTCTTTCCAATCTTCCAACTACTTGGATGAATCAGAGAGTGGCGAAAAGCCATTGGAAAGGAAGTTTGGGAAAAATGATTATCTAGGTTGCAACCACCAGGTCAAGAGTGGGATGCACTGACCAGTGAGCTACTCACACAGGTGTTAGAGTAGAGAAACAATCTATAAATTAAACAAAGCTCCACCTCCAAATGTATCTCCTATCTTTTAAGAGATAATTTCCTAATTTGATCATAATTAGCATTTGTTGTCTAAAACTGTTTTCAAAATGGAGAAGTCCTAAAATGTGATGTCTTGCAAAGCAGAATACAAACCCAGTATCTAGGTTATTTGTTGGAAGAAGTTGATGGCTAGTTCCACCTACGTCTGCTCCACATTTGCATCTGGCCACAACATATGGACGACCACACTAAATTTACACAGCAAAAACATCTAAGTATCTACAAGTTATGATGCTAGTTCATATGATAACTCCTGACATTCAATTCCAACCACTGTTGAGTATTTCTATCGACAATATAGATCATCATTGTGGAGGGATTGGCGGTACAAAGTAGGTTTTCTGACCTACTGACAGTCATTTCTTTCATAACACTATGCTATAGAGTACAACATTTGAGTCCATTCTCATGGTTGAAATCGGATAAAAAGATCAAGGTCATTTCTTTACTGTTCTATTTGTTTAAATTCTTTCAAAGATTTTTATCTTAACACCGCATCCTTATCAGGAGAGTCACATGACAAATTGAGCACTAACTTAATATTGGCTCAACAGTAACCAATACTGACCCTTGGTGTTGAATATTGCCAGGTTGCAGTCTATGACCCTCACCTCCAATAGGTGCCCCACAATCCTTACACATGCCAACAGTGGCGGGTCTACCACACTTTTCATAGAAAGAAAAAAAGCCTTTCTTTAAATTCTAACATCATACCATATTGGATAAAAACAAGAGGGTCATGATGGCCCTGTATTGCTCCACTGGCTAATAAGTAAAAGCACTACAAGCCAAACATTACAATATTTTTGCCAATTGGGTTCAAACTTGAGGACATACAAAATTATTTCTTTAAAATCCTACACGAAAGTTATGACCCCCTAGCAAAGCCAATTTTGACCACAAAGCTAAAATTACTTGAATCCTGGTGGATGGTTCACATGATAAAGCCCCCATACAAATTAATACAGGTCTAGAATGCGTGGTTATACACAAGAAGATTTTCAAAGTTTGATAAAAGGCCCTGTAAAACATGAGACCAAGGGAAAAATTCAGTAGCTTAGTCTTCATTATTGTTAGTAACAAGATGACTTATTTAGTTTTCACAATAGCAGCCCATGTAAAACTTGTGACCCCTGGTGTGGGGACAAACTTGACCCCAAAGCTAAATTTGGGCCCCACTGGTAGAGGCCCAATAGATAAAGCTACATGCAAAATTTGGTAGTCTTTAGCCTTATGCCTAGGTACAAGAAGATTTTTAAAAAATTCCCAATATGAGCCCATGTAAAACTTGCGCCCGCCCGCCCCCCCCAGGATGGGGCAAAATTTAATCCCAGGGCTATAACTTGGGCACCTTTGGTAGACAACCACTTGATAAAGCTAGATCCCAAATTGAGTACCCCTAGGCCTTATGGCTTGGTACGAGAAGATTGTGAAAGTTTTCTGTATATAAACCCATACAAAACTTGTGAACCCTAGAGTTGTGCCAAATTTGACCCAAGGGCTACAATTGGGATACATGGTAGACACCCATTTTATAAAGATACATGCCAAATTTGGAAGCCCTAGGCCCCAAGGCTAGGTACCAAAAAGATTTTAAAGTTTTCCCTATAAAAGCCCATGTAAAAATTGTTGCCCCCCCAGGGCAGGTCAAAATTTGACCCAAGGGCTATCATTTGAAGGAACTTGGTAGAGGTCCACTAGATAAAGCTACATGCCATATTTGGTAGCTCTAGACCTTATGGTTTCAGAGAAGATTTTTAAAAATTTTCAAAATTTTTCAGTTTTGTTGCCATAGCAACCAAAATTTTTTAAGGAATAAAATTCTTTCATGGAATTCCAAAGAAGACCATGCCAGGATCATTTCTGTGACGTTTCATCAAAATTGGATGGGTAGCTTCAGAGAAGAAGATGTTTGAAATAATAGTTAATGCATGGACCAACAGACAGACACACACACACGATGGACACTTGGCCATGACATAAGCCCACTAGCCTTTGGCCAGTGGAGCTAAAAAACAGCCTTTACAAAATTTAGGTACAATTCATTACAAAGCTATTCTGATGACTTTCTCGCACAGATCAGGAGCACCATGAAGGTTACATAGTACCTACACTAAAAAGGTGAACATTGATTTATACAGAACACTTGGCCTTTGCAATGACTCACATGTTGATAGGATAAAACTGGGCTTCTTAACTTGAATGAAACTTTATCAAGATTCAAAAATGGGCCAGCAGAGAAACTTTCAGCATCCCACAATCCTAAAGATATTATTTTAATTGAAACAAGAATTTGCATGATTGTGCAATGGCATACAATTAACTCTGCTGGTACATACAATTAACTCTGCCGATACATTACTGAACCTAATTTCTGCTTTCAGGTAAGATCAGTGTAATGGAAAACAGCTATTTCTACTAAAGTATCATCCTAACAAGAGCGGAAAATTGTCGCATGATACATCCGTCTTACCCCAAGTTGTAAAGCTGGGGCATAATAATCATATAGGGGAGGTAGAGAAAAATAATAGTGCAGAAATTTTTGCCGATGATTGAAGCAAATGGCAGTTTTGATTTCACATCTTTCAAAAAAAAAAAAAAATCTACAAATAAGAGAATGAAATTTCATACTGACAACACCTATACTCTGGGAGATAAAGTGTGGTCAAAATTTATGAATAGAAATAACTAGAGATATCATCTCATGAAATTTCCCAGCCATAGCTAGCATAGCATTGGAGAATCCTCCAAACAAAATTTAAGTCTAAAAAACAATTCCAGGGAAAACACAAAAGTTTAGGAAGCAGGAACAATTCCTTAAAGTTCTATCTCATAATATATACTCTCCCACAATAACTCGAAAATTAAGCAAGCAAGAGTTGCAATTTATAAGCACTGCACTCCCCCTTGATGGAATATATCCATGCATAAAAATTCATATCAATAGCTAGTATAGTTTTTAAGATATGCACCCGACAAAATTCTAGCATGAAAAACAACAAAGGGCAATAACTGAAAAATTAAGCAAGCAAGAGTTATGATTCGTGTGCACTGCACTCCCCCTTCCTGAGATCTATCTACCCATGAAATTTCATAACTGTAGCTAGTATACTTTTGGAGATATGCTCCGGACAAAATTCAAGTATGAAAAGCAACAAAGTGCAATAACTAAAAAAAAAAAGTCATGATTGCTGAGCACTGCACTCCCCCTTTATGAGATCTATCCACCCATGAAATTTCATAACCCTAGCTAGTATAGTTTTGGAGATATGCTCTGGACAAAGAACTGGACACTGCCCGCCCGCCACGGGTGATTCCATAATACGTCCCGTCTTTGACGGGTGTATAAAAATTAGCCATAATTAAAAAAGAGTATTATTGAACTACTTTCATTGATTAATTCTTTCCGTATTTTTGTTCTTTGAATTATCATTATAAATCTAAAACCACTGTATTCTCAATTCAAAAAGAGATAATAATTACATCCCTCTTCAGAAAACTAACAAAAGTATTAAAAAAATTATTTCAAGATAGACATCAGAATTTCTGATCTATTAGAAATGTGCAAAAATATTATTTCTGCACAAAACCTTATTTATCCTTATTTATCAACCAATTACAAGTTTTGCCCCATGTTTATTGGAAGTGCATTACACTAGTCTTACCTTAAAACCAAACAATTTTCGTCAAGATGATTCTGCAACCCAACTTTTGTCTTTCTTCATCATTGTAAAACATCTGTTTTAAGAACAGTATTCAGACAAAAATCACAACATACCTCAATTTCATGATAAACTCCACAGTGCATAGAAGCAAACTTTTTTTTGCATTGGTGTCCTTTGGCAAGACACCTAAGAGCCCAAGCATGGCACTAGTGAAACCAAAACATGCATGAAAATCAGAACTATTGCTGCAATATGACTGAAGTAATGTTGAAAGTGGTGCATAATACTGCTTAATCAACTTATTTCATATAAAAGGAATAGACGTTATTACATGTATTATTTATTGTTTCCTAATGGACTTTGAAAGTCAACTTACATTTCCAATTACATAGGGGTGACCATTTGGACATCCTGAAACGTAATTATAAAAACAGAAATCAGAATATGGACATTCAATTATCAAACGTTTTTCTTAGTATTGCAATAAGACATGTGTAATGAAGCGCAAGACTTTACAGCAACAAACAAGTTGGGGGCCATATATCATCACCCAAAGAAAGACATGAAATATAAACTGAGGCCAGATATGCATCTGAAGAGGCCTTCAGTAAAGCTCAAAACTCAAGTTTTGTGCTGTTTGACACAAATTTATATCCCAATTGCAACTTAACCCTCCATTAAACTGTGGCACATGGTTACAAGTCAGAGGAATATAAATGTTAAGTGTGCATGAAACCATCATTACTTTCTTTCTAACGATTTGTTTATACATTCAAAGACAGAGCTCTCAATTAAGCTAAATTCAACAAATATTTTCAATATACTGACAAGTGCAAAATTATGATGATCTTGAAGTTTGTTTAACACAAACTTACTGTAAAATACTGGGTTTTCAGCTCCATCTGCAGCTCTAGCTGCTAGTAGAGCTTCTTTCACTTCTTCTAAATCATCCTGGGGCATTGTGGGCAAATATTTTCCCTAAATGGAAGAAATAATAAAAACAAACAATTTGGAGAAACAACTGTTTGACATGCAGATTGTTGTTAATTTTAACTAAACAGAGGTTTGCTTTGAAGGGAATGTGGATTAAGGTAAGAAACGAATGCATACTAAGTTAGAGAAAAAAAAAAACATAAAGACTCTTTTCTATAAATGAAGATCATCAACTTAACTGTTGCCTATTTGACTAATCATCTATAAAATAAAAGCTTTTGAATATATTGTCTACATTTTACCACAGATTCAATTTTCTTCTCTTCACATGGATATTCAAAATTAATTGATAGTCTGTTCTTGGATAAAATTATGAATGCCAGTCTTGCAATCACTATAATAACCTTTTACGACAATGACGAATTTTAACGACCAAGAGGAGGAGGCCTTTTGAAACCTTTGTGGGAGAAGGAGAAAATGCTGTTAACCTGCTGGTAACCAGCATTTTCTCCTTTTCCCACAAAGTTTTCTTGTCTATCAAAGCAAAATTGCATCATTTGAGCCACAATGACATAATCACCTCCAAATGCTTTAGATTTGGATAGGTCTAAAATACCGCTGTATGGTAAAGGGTTCATAGGGTAGCACTATTCTATTCTTTGTTCTCCCATATTATTTTAAATAACCCATAAAGTCAGATTCAATCTTATTAGCCTCATAGAATATGATCTTGTAAACAGTTGAGACTCCTTCGTATATGAATTTCTGCAACAAAAAAAAAAAACCCTTGCTTATCAAAAATGTGGGTCACTGGACACAAAAAAAACTACTGTGTAGACATATTTGTGCAATTTCTCCAAATATCAAAGGGGTCAAGAAAATCGAGTTTACATCCAAAAGGTGTAACTAGTTTTCAAATCTGTATTATACAGCAATGCTAGCCGACTCTAGCAACATCATATTTTCATGAGCAGAAACTGGACACAGTATTGTATCTTTCATTGCTTTGTTCAAATATTCCTAAACTACTTACGACATATGATTGTGGGACCTGCACTAGGCCCACCAAAGGATGGAATAGGTTTCTGTTGCCATCCAGTTGTGAAATCACCACCAAAAAATGTATCAACAGACACTGAACACCTTGTATCCGGAAGTCTGCACCTTCGGTCACTGTCAGATGCAGAGGTCCAATTGTATTTTGTAGAAAACTTAGTAACCAAACCTATACAAAACAAAAACAGCTAATCACAATATGGAACAACTTACAGAGAATTAAAACACAGTATATCACTTAAAGTAAAATACTCTTTTTCAATATTTCTGATGATAGATATTGTCAAGGAAAGAAAAAGTAATGTTTTTTTCTTGATAAATAGCCATATCCTAAATGTACACAGAGGGACAGTGACCTTAAGCTCTCACCTGAGTAAAGTTCTACTTGGGTCTATAAAGCTGAAGAGATTCTGATCAAAGTGAAAACACACAGAAAAAGTAACTTACTATTTGACCTGATATGACCCAATTTCAAACTTGTCCCAGATATTAACAAGGCAAACATTGTTACCAAGTTTCAAGAGTGCCTGGCTGAAAATGTAGCATTTAGGCTGCACAGTATGTTTTTCTAAGAGATCTAGTGATCTTATCTTTAACCCAACATGACCCAAAAATCATCAAGACAAACACTCTGACAAAGTTTCATTAGTATCAGGCTGAAAATGTGGCTTGTGGTATGCACACATGGTTTTTTTTTTCTAAGATTTGGCCCACTGACCCTCTTTTTGACCAGACACGTTGTAATTTAGATTTTATCTGAGATTTCAACAAGACAAACATTCTAATCAAGTTTCATATGTATCTCACCTAATATGCTAAAATTGCACACAAGTTTTTTTTCCTTAAGATTTGGCTGAGTGACCTAATTCTTGACCCAATGTGGCTGTTTTCAAACATATCCAACATATCATGAAGGCAAATACTCTGACTTAGTTACACATGAGTGGCAAGCTTAAAATATGATCTATAGAGTGCATATAAGGTTTTCCTTAGTTATGCCCAAGTGACCTACTTTTTGATCCAAGGTAGCCAATACTCAATATTCTTTGGGAAATATCAAGACAAACTTTTTGACTTAGTTTCATGGGTGTAAGGTTTAAATGTGGCCCTTAGTATGCACACAGGGATTTTTTAAAATTTTGCTAGTGACCTCCTTTTTTAACCTTATGTGACCCAACTTCACATTTCTCTGGGATATTTTCACGGAAAGAAACTTCTAAGCTAGTTGCATGAGTACTAGGTTGAAAATACGGCCGCTAGGTGCACACAAGGTTTTCCTAATGTTTAACCCAGACACCTATTGATACTTTTTGATCAGATACAACCAAATTCTAAAATATGTCCAAGATATCATCAAGACAAACACTGTAATGTAGTTCACTGAGTATCAGGCTGAAAATGTGGACTATAGAGAGCACACAAAGTTTTTCTACAATTTGACCCAATTTCAAACTTGTCAGAGATATTATCAAGATAAAAATATTATCAAGACAAACATTCTGACAAGTTGCATTAGTTTTTAACTGATTTTGTGGTCTCTAGTCAGCACACAAGGTAAATGTTGACAATTGCCCAACTGACACCAGACATAGTATGATCACAAAAGCTAACCTTGGGCACTTTTTGCTTAGGCGAGCCACAAATAGATTGAGTATGTGTAATCTACAGATGTCTGAAGCAAATGAAATGTTATGTACACAAAAAGCCAGATATTAATTGCCTCTATTCTTCATCCATTTAGTAACTGAAACTTATTGACATAGCTCTAATAATGGGATTTCTTTTTTAAAGGGTAGAAAAACTGTGAAAGAAGATAAAGAAATTGATAAAAAGAATTTTTGTGTTTTACCAAAGTGTTTTTGTTTTTTAAGCAGTTTCCCTCACATTTTTCAGGCTTGTTCAAATGTAGGATTGTCTAATAAAAGGATACTACAGGTATATGACTAATAACAAGGAATTAACAATAAGAAGAAAAACCTTTGATTGATCTTTGATCTCCTGTGACTCCTGAATGTATTTCTGCAACACTGCAACAACCTGAAAACAAGATAGCCCTGATTGTTATGCATTGCAGCCATAGTAGCCATGGGTCACAATTTGAGGAGTCTATACAGGGATTGCTACATAATACTTCAAACGAAAACCAAAAAAGAACAAAAAAACTTCTTTGGCCTGTAGCAACAAGCTCTTTTCTTTAATTTCCAAGAATGAAAATATATGACACTTATGATTCATCAAGCAGGAACATTCCCTGACTCTACAAAAATTAATCTGTCAAAGCTCCACCTACACAAATCTTAATAATTTGTACTTTCTACTGACACTTCCCATCTATAATAGGTATTAAAACCATCTGTCTCATACTTCTATAGGAGAGTTTTCTTTCTTCCCTTACACTATTGGCCTTATTGGACACATGATTGTTCATCAGATAAATGGAAACTTTGCACTGAATCCAATCATGATTGGTTATTTACTTATTCAAAACAATTTTCCTGAAGATGTTGATGGGTGTTAGACACTGAACAGACAGCAGACTGTAACAGATCATTAAATACATTCCGGGCACAAAATGGCCATGTGAGAAAAATGCAAATTCTGGGAAAACATGCTCTCTTCAGGTAGCTTTCAAGAAATGATACTCCCATGACTTCCTTCTATTAGGATTATGGTATATCGTAAAAATTCTCTTGAAAAAAATGTAAATACCAAAGCAGAAATACTGGATTGTTTTGGGTTTTTTCCCTGTAATTTTGCAGCTCCAAAAATTTATCTTCAAGCAAATCTAATACACCAAAAGCAAAAACACCCAAAAAGAAATCTTACCATACAAGCGATTTGTCATGACAATCACACATACTGTTAAACATTCTAAACTATAGCTCAGGAAATAGATAAGGGTTTGATATCCATTCTCATGAGGAAGAGTAATGTCCTTGCAACCATAAGGGCCCGAGTTCAATTCTTAGGGGTTGGTTTTAACTTTGGGTCAGTTAATTGGCCTACACATTTGGCATGTGTACTGGCATAGTGCCAAGAAAGCAGATTCGAGAGAGATTAGCACAAACTGCAAGAATGTGTTAATCAATGTAAAATAAATAATTGTTTACAGAGGAAATAGAGCTTTACAAACAGTATGAAATGATAAAAGTTCTTAATTTCCTCTCTTATATTTTGACCCTTACAGTTCAAACCAAGTCATAAACCATGTTAGAGTTAAATACATGAATTTAAATTAACCAATTTGCAAAGCATTAATTTGCTTATTCCGACCAATTCCATGTCATGTTTTTTGTCAGGTTTTTCATTTTCTTATATGAAGCCAACATGTTGACAGGCTCCTGGAGGTGAAAAGTAGAAAGGAAATTAAAGAACTTTAACTCACCTTATCAGTAACCTTTCTCTGACCTTGTGGATACAACACAGAACATGTAATTTCTCTAAAAACAGCAAGATGGAAAATGCCACTTGTATTAGTGTGTCTTGTCCTCAACTCCTACAAAAAAATGCCAGTATTCAGTTTGAAAGTCTAAAAGCCCTAGGTGGACATTTTTTTTTCTTTTAAAACAATTTTAGTATAGAAGAATTTGCTAATAAGAAGCCTCATATAAATCATTTTTAGTTCTTATCAGTTTCTAGGGTTGCAAAGGTCATATCTGATCACTTCTTATATATAACAAGTGACATTTTGTGCTAATCCTCAAAACTCTTCGTGAGTTTCACCTCAAATAAAGATTATTTCACCATGAAGCATAAAAGGTATCAGTTGTTAAAATACAAAGTTGATTCCAGTATTAAACAAAAGGCATGTGATGGTCCTGAAGTCATTCATCTGAGCCTTTTGACCCAAAATAAAAAAAAAAACCTTTATACAAACATTCACGAGTACTGGACTGAAAAAAGAGTGCTGCATGCTTGTGCTAACACTTGGCTGCAAGTGCTTGGTTTTGTCTGAAAACTTTAAGTATACTAGAGGAACATGATGGCCCTGGACAGCTCACCTGAGGCAATAGACGAAATTTCACTTGATGTGCATGATCCAATTTCTGACCAAGTGTCAAGTCAAAAAATGTGGCATCAAAAAAGTCCCCAAGGAATTTCCTTAAGTTAACCTAGTGACCTAATTTATCACAATAAGTGACCTAATTTAGACTCACCTGAGTCTATTCACCAAACATGAACCATTTTCAATCTAGTTTCCTAGTGACCTATGTTATATCAGACATTACCCATTATCAAACACTTTTGAGATATCAACAGGACAAACATTCTGACCAAGTTTCATGAGTATTGGATTGAAAATGTGGCCTCTACAGCATACAAAAGGTTTTTCTAAGATTTGACCAAGTGACCTAGTTTTGGACTGGACTTGACCCATTATCAAACTCTTTTGAGACATCACCAAAACAAACATTATGACCAAGTTTTAAGAGAATCAGGCAGAAAATGTGGCCTCTACAGTGTACACAAGGTTTTTCTAATATTTGACTCAGTGATCTAGATTTTGACTCCACATGACCCATTGTCAAACTCATTCAAGGTATCCCTAAGACAAATATTATGAACAAGTTTCAGGAGTATCAGACAGAAAATGTTTCATCCAGAGTATACACAAAGTTTTTATAACATTTGACCTATTGACCTAGTTTTTTACCCGAAATGACCTATTTTCAAAGTCCTCCAAGATATTATCAAGGCAAACATTCTGACCAATTTCCAAAAGTGTTGGACTGAAAATGTGGCATCCACAGCGTATACAAGGTTTTTCTAAGATTTTACCTGGCAACATAGTTTTTGACCCGACATGACCAATTCTGACCAACTTTCATAACTTTTGGACTGAGAATGTGGCCTCTAGAGCTTACATAAGGTTTTTTCTACCATTTGATCTGGTGACTTAGTTTTTGACCCAACATGACCCATTTTCAAACTCATCCAAGATATCATCATGACAAACATTCTGACCAACTTTAAAGAGTTATTGACATAACATGACACATTTTCGAACCTGTCTGAGATATTATCGAGGCAAACATTCTGACCAAATTGCATAAGTATCGGACCGAAAATGTGGCCTCCAGAGCGTACAAAAGGTTTTTCTAAGATTTGACCAAGTGACCTAGCTTTTGACCCGACATGACCCATTTTGGAACTCAACAAAGATATCATCGAGGCAAACATTCTGATCAACTTTCATGAGTATCGGACTGAAAATGTGGCCTCTAGAGCGTACACAAGGTTTTTCTGAGATTAGACCTAGGGACCTAGATTTTGACCCAACATGACCCATTTTCAAACTCGTCAAAGATTTTATCAAGGCAACAATTCTGACCAAGCTTCATGAGTTTCGGACTGAAAACGTGGCCTCTACGGCATACACAAGGTTTTTTCTAAAATTTGACCTAGTGACCTGGTTTTTGACCCAGCATGACCCAATTTCAAACATGTCCAAGATTCATCAAGGCAAACATTCTGACCAAGTTTCATGAGTATCGGACAAAAAATGTGGCCTCTAGAGCGTACACAAGGTAACAAGACGACCATGATGGTCCTATATCGCTCACCTAAGTACTAGGCAGTAAAGGTCTACAATGAAGATAATGACCAAATATTGAGGTTTAAGGGTAACTGTTAATGAAAAAGAGGCAAATTGTTGCAAGATATGCAATCCCACCGCCAGTTGTCAAGGAGGTATAATAGTTGCAATGGGCAACAAACATGTTTACCAAGTCTAAAGTCAATTCGACTTGAGACTTAAAAATTCAACACTGGACAAGCAAAAACTACTGAAAAAATGAAGATCAAAGTGAAATTATTCAAAATCAGTGCTTGGTAGAATTACTGTTCTTGCACACAGTACTCACTAAAATTACAACAAACATGCATACCAATTTTGAAGTCGTTCCGATTTGAGATGACAAAGTTATATTCCAGACAAGCACTAAATGCAGAATCATGTGAGATTTTATCGAGACAAACATTTTAACTTATTTTCATTTCAGCTTAGCAAGAAATGTGGTCCCTAGAGTGCTCACAAGAAGATCTTTAAAGATTTCCCGCCTTGTCTGTGACATCTGAGACAGACAATATAGGGCCAACTTTCACACCAGGGCCATAATTTGAAGTATTTTGGTAGAGGGTTACTAGATGATGCTACATGCCAAATATGAAAGCTGTAGCCCTCATGGTTTGGGACAAGAAGATTTTCTAAGATTTCCTTCTTTATCTCTATGTGAAATCCAAGAACCCACAATATAGGGCCATTTTCAACACTAGGGTAATAATTTGAGGTATTTTGGTAGAGGGCCACTAGATAATGCTACATCCCAAATATGAAAGCTCTTGCCATTACTGTTTAAGACAAAGAGATTTCTAAAAATTGTTTTCTTTATCTCGATGTGAAATCTGAGACCCACAACATAGGGCCAACTTTTTACATCAGGACATTTGGGACAAGAAGATTTTTTAAAGATTTCCTTCCTTATATCTATGTAATATCCAAGACCTACAACAAAGGGCTTATTTTAACATCAGGGCCATAATTTGAAGTATTTTAGTAGAGGGCCACTAGATGATGCTACATGCCAAATGTGAAAGCTCTAGTCCTTAAGGTTTTGGACTAGAAAATTTTTAAAAATTTCCTTCCTTATCTCTATGTGAAATCCGAGAACCCACAACATAGGGCTATTTTCAATACTAGTGCCATTATTTGAAGTAATTTGGTAGAGGGCCACTAGATGATGCTACATGCCAAATATGAAAGCTCTAGCCTTTACGGTTTTGGACAAGAAGATTTTTAAAGTTTTTTCTTTTTGTTGCCATGGCAACCAGAACCTTTCATGAAATTCAAATCTTTGAAGTATATTGAAAGTGTATCACCTAAGGATTTTTTTTGTGAAGTTGTACTGAAATCTGATGGGCGGTTTCAGAGGAGAAGATTTTTTTAGTAATTGTTTATTGACAGACAGACAGTTAGACAGACGGACAAACCGACAGCGACCGATCACAATAGCTCCCCTTAGCACTATGTGGTCAGGTGAGCGAAAAAGTTGACGACGGATGATAGACACAGCACTATCACAATAGCTCACTCTGAGCACTTCGTGCTCAGCCGAGCAAATAAAAAAATCGACAAGACAAAAATTCTGGACAGCTTTAACGTAAATTGAGCAATTCATGTGGCCTCAAGAGTGTCCACAAGGTATATCTTTATCTTTAGTGACCTAGTCTATGATGCCGGGTAACCAAATTTCATACGATACCTGTTAGATTTTTTATTAAAACAAACATTCTGACAAATTTTGCAGTCAATTGAGCAAGAAATGTGCCCTCTATATTGCCAACAAAGTATCTCTTTAACTTTACAAACAATTGTAATGACAGATGTTACAAAACAATAATTTTCTTCCGAAACAAGCTGAGCTAAAAATGGCCTCTTAAGTGTACAGAAGCTTTTCATAGGATTTATCTCAATGTCCTACTTTTTCACTCAAAATAAGCCATTTTCAAACTCACAGTTAATATCAAAACTAACATTCTAACCATCAATCATGACCTTTGAGTGAAAATGTTGCCATAAGAGTGTACACAAGGTTTGTCTTTTTGACCTAATGTGACCCAAGATTGAAACCTGTAAGAAATATTTTCAAAACATACGTTATTGACAGAAATGTAGCTTCTAGCTGGTATGTAAGCTTTCAATAAGATTTTTCCTGGTGACCTAATTTTACCAAACATGATTCAAACTTTTCCTCACATTTGTCTCCATGACCAGTCCTACTCTTTAACGAAACATAACCTTTTCTCAAACACATCCTACGTACAACAAAATATTTTGAATTCAATGAGCTTAAGATTGAAAATGTAGCCTCTAGAGTTTACACAATGTTATATGTTTTGACTTTGACCTAGGTTTTAACCCAACATGACCAATTCTGAAATGTTTCTTGGGTGACCCTTTTGAAAAATTGTTAGGGCAGTTTTTATCTGTTTGAAAACAACAGCCAATTGTTATCACCTGCATGTGGTGCTCTTAATTAGTACATTTAATCCTATTTACAAATATATATACATGTAACAATCCATTTCAGAATGCACCTTGTGAAATACATTGTTGACATTTTGGTATAGATACATACCAAGCGGCATGAAACAGTGAAAAACGCTTCTTGATGTGGATAAGAACAAGGTAGCAAACAGAAATCCAAGTAAAGTATCATTTAGTGTCTTTTACTTTGCATAGGGAGACCAATTGATCTACATTTCTTCACAGCATATTTTTATGAAAACACCCCTAAATATTTTCAACCTCATTTGGTACAGCAAACCTATGAAATCTTTTTGATAATGTTAACAGAGGATTAAAGTTATCAGCTAAAGGGAAGAAAGAGCCTTCCCCCCGTCATGTTTCTAGATGGATTGAAATTTCACAAACAAGTTTTCAAAACAGGCATCCAAGAAACATTTCTGTGAAATTATTTCAAAATCTAACCAATAGTTTAAAGAAAGAAGAATTTTAAAAAAAATCATAAGTTCAACAGTGCAAAGACCATGTTTTTCACCGATCTAAATTTTACCCACAATTTCAAACAAGAGGGCCAAGATGGCCTTGGATCACTCAACTGAATTTCTGAGAGAACCATAGCCATTTTTTTTCAAAATCTAATCAGCCATTTAAGACAAAGAAGAATTTTCAAAAGTTTCTTCATGTCTGTATAGTGTAAATAGCCCAAAGCCATCAAAGCCATCAGAGTTATATTTCTTGATGGATCAAAATTTCTCGAGCAATTTTTGTTCAGAAAAGTTTTTGAAATGGGTCATCATAGAAACATTTCTGTTAAATTATTTCGAAATCTGACAAGTGGTTTCTGAGAAGAAGAATTTTTCAGAATTTCTTCATTTCCCATAGTGCAAGTAGTCCCCATTCACCAGAGCCATGTTTCTTGACGGATCGAAATTTCGCAAACAGACTTTGAAAAGGGTCATCAAAGGAATATTTCTGTGAAATTATTTCAAATTCTGACCAAGAGTATCAGAGAAGAAGAATTTTTAAGAATTTCTTTATTGCCGTTTCGTGCAAGTAGCCCCCATTCACCAGAGCCGTGTATCTGGACAGATCAAAATTTTTCAAACACTATTTGAAAAGGGTCTCCCACAGAACATCACTGTGAAATTATTTCAAAATCTGACCAGCAGTTTCAGAGAAGAAAATTTTTTAAGAATTCCTTCATTTCTGTACAGTGCAAGTAGCCCCAATTCACCAGAGCCACATTTTTTGACGGATCAAATTTCACGGAAAAATTTTGAAAAGGGTCAGCAAAGGAACATATCCGTGAAATTATTTCAAAATCTGACCTGCGGTTTCCGAGGAGAAGATTTTTAAAGAACTGGCGAAAAAAATTCCATTTGGTTGTCAAGGCAACCTGAGTTTTGGATGGAATCCAATTCTGTGAACAATTTTTAAAGAGGACCGCCAAAAAAACATTACAACACAAAAGACACCGGGTGATCCTAAAAGCTCCCCTTGAGCACATTTTGCTCAGGCGAGCTAAACAAGAGGGCCAAGATGACCCTGGTTTGCTCACCTGAATTTCTGAGAGGACCATAGCCATTTCTTTCAAAATGTAATCAGCCCTTTCAGAGAAGAAGAACTTTTAAGAATTTCTTAATTTCCGTATAGTGCAAGTAGCCCCCATTCACCAGAGCCACATTTTTTGATGGATCAAAATTTTACGAACAATTTTTGAAAAGGGTCACCCAAGCAACAATCCTGTGTAATTATTTCAAAATCTGATCATCGGTTTCAGAGGAGAAGATTTTTAAAGAATTCCCTAGAAAATTCAATTTGGTTGCCATGGTAACCAGATTTTTTGATGGCACCAAATTCTGTTAACAATTTGTATAGAGGACCTCCCAAGGAACATTCCAGCCAAGTTTGGTCCAAATCCGCCCAGCAGTTTAGGAGGAGTTGATGTTTAAATAATTGTTGACGACGTGCGACGGACACTGGGTGAACCTAAAAGCTCCCCTTGAGCACGTTGTGCTCAGGTGAGCTAAAAAAAAAAAGGTCACCCACCATTTCTGTGAAATCATTTCAAAAACTCACCTGCTGTTTCAGAGGTGGAGATTTTCAAAATTTCTTACAAAATTCCATTTTGTATACATTGCCATTTTGGCATTCAGAGTGTTGCATGGAATCAAATCTGTGACGATTTTTTAAAGAGGACCTCCAGAGGAATATTCCAGCCTAGTTTGGTCCCTATTGGCCCAGCAGTTTAGGAGGAGATGTTTAAGGAATTATTGATGATGGACAACAAACGAAGAAAAAGCATGACACACCACGGATGACACACTTGACATGTGATCCTAAGAGCTCCCCTTGAGCATGTTGTGCTCAGGTGTGCTAACAATATTACTGTTAATAGTCCCAACATTTAAGCATCTTATGGTAAGATAATTTTTGATGCTGGACTACCTTAGACATATATGTACAATGGATACAGCATGATCATAGACACTCATCTTTAGAACTTTGTGCTACAGGTAAGCTAAAATCCTGAAATTGTTGGGAAAGGAATAAATATAATGTTATTTATTGCAATTTCATTTTCAGGTAATACATTTCAAGTTAACTTGTAGTGAATCCATGACACATACTTGTAAAGTTTCATGTAAATAGGATATCTCTTCACCAAGGATCACCTTTGTCAACGCCTCTCTGAGTTGAGTATAAACTTCACCACATAATACAAATCTGTCACTTATCTCCACTCTCTGAAACAAAAAGTCCATGGAGGGTAATCATTTTTAATATTGTAAAATAAAGATAAATTTTACTTAAAGGATATCAAAGCTAAAAGTAAAAACTTTGAATGAAATCTTATTTTGATCTTAGGAAGTAGGAAACAATATACATTCTTCACAAGCTAAAAACTGACAAAAATCTACACTATAAAATTTTTATAAAAGTACTACAGGCCGTCATTAGTATCTTTTAAATCCACCATCAACACAGCCAAATTGCATTTTTTCTTATATACAAAACTGTAGGGGCAGAGAAATTACCACATATAATTCACTGACTTTTTGGTACATACAAATGGGCTCAAACCATGCCCCCCACCCCCTTGTTATGGTTCCTACATTTTATCATTGAGCCATGCAGGTCTGGTACTGACAAAATTGGTATTTTCTCTTTGATATACTGTATTGCATGTAACTATATAAAATTGATGTCATTTATCTATGAAAATCGATGGAATTCAAACAAAACAGAATCTGGTTTGGACTTTTACTTTTCAATTGTTTGGCAAATACATTGCTCTAAAAATGAGGAAATACTGACAATAGAAATATCATTAGGAATAGCTCAGCGAAATACAAAACAGTTTATTTCAATGAATGCATGTTTCTGAAAGATATTCAGAAAACTTTGTTTGAAAATAGATTGCTTTTACTCCCAACTCTGGTCGAGATCCAAGTCACTGATATTGAGTAAGTTAACCCAGAGTAAACCTGGCATGTCTTAAGACAGTTTTCAAGTGTTCATAATTTTTCCTGGAACCCTTGGACAAAACTATTGCGAACTGATCATAATTTGTTTTTGATTTTTAATTACAGTAAATCAGTCATTAAATCTTAAAATAATGATCAGGGAAGCATTATTCTGATGTCATACTTCCCATCATTTGCCACAGTTAAATATTCATCTTATTTGGGCAAGGACATATAATTAATTCACAATAAATACAACATCAAACATTTCAGGCCTTTGCAGTGAATTAGCAATTTTACAAATGCATATATTTTAAACATATTCAGTTATAAAATAATTATCTTTTCAAGGCTCAAAAGTGCTTCTTGTGAAGTAAATATCTAGCAGATAGCTTTTATCCTCTGTTAAGACAGATTGAAAATATTTAGGGGTATTTTAATGAAAATATGCTGTGAAGAAATGTACATCAATCTGTCCCCCTAGGCAAAGTAAAAAACACTATATGATACTTTACTTGGATTTCTGTTTGCTCTCTTGTTCTTAACCACATCAAGAAGCGTTTTTCACTGTTGCATACTGCTTGGTATGTATCTATACCAAAATGTCGACAAATGTATTTCACAATGTACATTCTGAAATAGAGAGTTATCTATATTTGTACCTTGGATTAAATGTACTAATTATAATGAGAAGGTAAGTATGATTATGTAAATTGGAGGCTTCAGAAAAAAACAAAATTAGATAGTGTAGTAGTTACACAAGCATAAAGACCATATCTACAAGACATATGCTTTATCTTTTATCAACTTGAATACATATTTTTTTCAGTTCATTTTTTATATGAAAAATCAGTTTAGTTTTTACATAAATCATAAAACTTTTAATGCAACACATTTGCAAAGAGTGTGACTTTTCATCATTTTGATTTGAAATCATTAGTCCAAGTAAAAATTTTGCTGGAATGTGATGTTTGGGTCAATCAATACAAGAGGACCATGATGATCCTATATCGCTCACCTGAGTACTGAGCAGCAAAGGTCTACAACAAAGATTATAATTACCAAATATTGAGGATCAAGGGCTAATTATGATGAAACAAGAGCAGCAAATTGTTGCAAGATATGCAATCCCCCCGCCAGTTGTAAAGGAGGTATAATAGTTGCAAAGGGCAGGCAATGCAATGAACAATTTGATTTGAGACTTCAAAATTCCACTCTGGACACGCAAACAATACTATTAAAATAAAGATCAAAGTGGAATTACTAAAAGTCCATGCTAGGTAGAGTTATTGTTCTTGAACACAGTACTCTGTAATATCACAAAAAACATGCATACCAATTTTGAAGTTGTTCTTACTTGAGATGACAAAGATATATTCCGAACAAGCATTCAATGCCGACTCATGTGAGATTTTATTGAGACAGACATTCTAGCCAATTTTCAATTCAGCTTTGCAAGAAATGTTGTCTCAAGAGTGCTCACAAGAAGACATTTGCAGATTTCCCTCTTTATCTCTATGTGAAATCTGAGACCAACAACATAGGGCTAACTTTCACACTGGGACCATAATCTGAAGCATTTTGCAATTTGATAGAGGGCCACTAGATGATGCTACATGCCAAATATGAAAGCTCTAGCCCTTATGGTTTGGGAGAAGAAGATTTTCTAAGATTTCCTTCTTTATTGCTATGTGAAATCCGAGAATCCACAACATAGGGCCACTTTCAACATTAGGACCATAATTTGAGGCATGTTGGTAGAGGGCCAGTAGATGATGCTATATACCAAATATGAAAGCTTTGGCCATTACCACTTGGGACAAAGAGATTTTTAAAGATTTCCTTCTTTATCAATATGTGAAATCTGAGCCCCACAACATAGGGCCAATTCTTTACATCAGGGACATAATTTGAAGTATTTTGGTGGAGGGCCACTAGATCATGCTACATGCCAAATATGAAAGCTCTGGTCATTACCATTTGGACAAGAAGGTTTTTTAAGATTTCCTTCCTTGTCTCTATGTGAAATCCAAGACCAACAACATAGGTTTAATTTTCACACCAGGGCCATAATGTGAAGTATTTTGGTAGAGGGCCACATGATGATGCTGCATGCCAAATGTGAAAGCTCTAGTCCTTACGGTTTGGGACAAGAAAATTTTCTAAGATTTCCTTCTTTATCTCTTTGTTAAATCCGAGACCCCACAACATAGGGCCAATTTCTGCACTAGGGTGATAATTTGAAGTATTTTAGTACAGGGCCACTAGATGATGCTACATGCCAAATATGAGAGCTCTAGCCCTTACAGTTTGAGACAAGAAGATTTTCTAAGATTTCTTTCTTTATCTCTATGTAAAATTTGAGAACCCACAACATAGGGCCAATTTCAACACTAGACCCATGACTTCAAGTATTTTGGTAAAGGGCCATTAGATGATGCCACATGCCAAATATGAAAGCTCTAGCCCTTACAGTTTTGGACTAGAAGATTTTTAAATTTTTTTCACTCTGTTGCCATGGCAACCAGAGTTCTTCATGGAATTCAAATCTTTGAAGTATTTTGAAAGTGCATCACCTAGGGATCATTTCTGTGAAGTTTGATTGAAATCTGATTGTTAGTTTAGGAGGAGAAGATTTTTTTGTAATTGTGAATGGACGGACAGACGGACGACAGACAATGATCGATCACAATAGCTCACCTTGAGCACTTTGTGCTCAGGTGAGCTAAAAATCAAGCACAGAAAGAAAAAGTCACCACTTATTAAAGCTATTCATCAAAATACCACTAAGTTTTCCATGCATGGTACCTGTGAAGAAATGTATATCGAAGTCACCACTTATTCAAGCTATTCATCAAAATACCACTAGTTTTCCATGCATGGTATCAAAGAAAAAAAAATTCAGAGGACCATAGCAATAATTTTGGGGGGTATTGAAACTTTAGAAACAAAATAATTATTTTGCCAAGCAATTTTGAAAAGGTTACCTGTAAAAGTCATTTCAAAATCCATCATCACCCCTATAATCATCACCACAGCAATGATTTGTTGAATCAGAATTATGCAAATAAACTTTTAGATAGATCACCAAAGGACAATTTCTTGAAGAAGAGCATACGCTTGATAGTGACTAAAAACATAAGTCAATTAAGACCACCACATGGAGGTGAAAACAATTGTTATTGTTTTTCGACAGATAAGAATTTCCCTAACCATTTTTTAAAAAGAATCACGCAAGAAACATTTCTGTGAAATCATTCCAAAATCTGAACAGCAATTCCAGATAAGAAGAAGAATGAACAGTTTTTGAAAAAGGGTCACCAAAGGAACATTTCTGTGAAATTATTTCAAAATATGATCAGCTGTTTCAAAGATGAAGAATTTTTCCATTTCTGTATAGTGCAAGTTGCCCCCCTTCACAAGAGCCATGTTTTTTGACGGATCAAAATTTCGCAGACACCTTTTGAAAAGGGTCACCCAAGCAACACCTCTGTGAAAGCATTTCAGAAAATGAATTTTTAAAATTCTATTTTACCTTGGAAAATCTGATTGTTTATTCAGACAAAGGTCTCTTGCAACCTCAATCAGTTTTCTTTCATTTCTATCAACTGTCATGGGCTCATGCTGTCCAACTAGACCTGCTATTACTTTAGCAGCAATGGCCAATCCAAGTCTAGCTTCTGCTAGACCATACAACTTTTCTACATCCAGCTGGTCTGTAAAAATACTTTCTTTTGCATGTTTTAGACACTTTGTTCCTTGTTCTGTTTCCATACCTCTGCGTAAATCTTGACTCATAATATCCTGAAATAGAATGATTGACTGGATTGTATGATGTTCAATGCTGTATTCGAAATTATTTCGGTAAAATCGGGGCAGCTAGGGACCTATTAAATATTTCTTGGAGTCTCTTTTTTTCATACTCCTTACGTTTTTCTTTCCAAGCCACTGGCTGCTTTCCAACATATCTACTGCCGAAACAATGTAATGTCAGTGCCAGTATCTTCCTCTTTTGAGCACATTAGACAATTTCCATTGTATTGTGCTGTGTTGACTATGATTTGACTTCATTAGCTTTCAAGGCAATGATGTCTGAAATTAAATGTATCTAGTTCATTTTTCCTAGCTGAATTAATCCATTTGTCTAATATAACCCTCTTGCCCTAAACAATATTGATGACTGACATATTTGCAAGATATCCTTTCAAGGATCTGTCTTAGCTATAAAAACACAAAAAAACCTATTTTTATTTCCAAATAAGATCATATGCCATTAATTCACAATTACAACCAGATACGTGTAAAGGTCAATGCAGATTTTATCTCAAATGCCTCAAAGAAATGAAAATGAATTGCTGTGACACTCACAAAGAGGTAGCGGCTAGATAAGTTTTATTTCTCTTTACATTTGTTGTTGGCTGTTGTTTTTTCTTATATTTTACTTTATTATTTAACTTTAGTTTCTGCGAAAAGAGAATGTCACTGCCTAACTTTATATTATACTATAGTTAAATCAAGTACAGCATCCAACTTCTGTTGGATAATGCAATATAAACAAGAGGGCCAAGATGGCCCTGGATTGCTCACCTGAATTTTTGAGATGACCATAGCCTATTTTTTTCTTGAGGAATTGAAACATTGGAACCAAATTTATAATTTTGCCAAGCAATTTTCAAAGGGACACCTGTAAAAGTCATTTCCAAATCTGACCATCAGTTTCAGAAAGAAGAATTTTTAAGAATTATTCATTTCTGTATACGAGCAAGTAACCCCCATTCACGGGAGCCATGTTTCTTCATGGATCAAAATTTACGAACAAGTTTTGAAAAGGGTCGCCCAAGGAACATTTCGGAAAATTTCTTTTTAAAATCTGACCAGGGGTTTCGAGAAAGAGAATTTTCAAGAATTTCATCATGTCCGAATAGTGCAAGTAGCCCCCATTCACAAGAGCCATATTCCATGACGGATCAAAATAATATGTATAGTTTTTGAAAAGGGTCACCCAAGGAACATCTCTGTCACATTATTTTAAAATCTGACTAGGCGTTTCAGAGATGAAGACTTTTCAAGAATTTCTTCATTTCCATATACATGTAGTGCAAGTAGCCCCCATTCACCAGAGCCATGTTTCTTGACCAATCAAAATTTCGCAAATAATTTTGGAAAAGGGTCTCCCAAAGAACATCCCTGAGAAATTATTTCAAAATCTGACCAGTGGTTTCAGAGAAGAAGATTTTTTTTAAGAATTCCTTTATTTCTGTATAGCGCATGTAGCCCCCATTCACCAGAGCCACATTTTTTGACGGATCAAAATTTCACGAACACTTTTTGAAAAGGTCATCCAAGGAACAACCCTGTGAAATTATTTCAAAATCTGACTAGCGGTTTCAGAGAAGAAGATTTTTTAAGAATTCCTTCATTTCTGTATAGTGCAAGTAGCCCCTATTCACCAGAGCCACATTTTTTGACAGATCAAAATTTCACGAACAGTTTTTGAAAAGGGTCACCAAAAGAACATCTCTGTGAAATTATTTCAAAATCTGACCAGCAGTTTCAGAGGAGAAGAATTTTAAAGAATTCCTTCATTTCTGTATAGTGCAAGTAGCCCCCATTCACCAGAGCCACATTTTTTGACGTATCAAAATTTCAGGAACAGTTTTTTAAAAGGGTCACCCAAGGAACATATCTGTGAAATTATTTCAAAATCCAACCAGTGGTTTCAGAGAAGAAGATTTTTAAAGAATTTGCTAAAAAATTCCATTTGGTTGCCATGGCAACCAGAGGTTTTGATGGAATCAAATTCTGTTTACAATTTTTAAACAGGACCTCCCAAGGAACATTCCAGCCAAGTTTGGTCCAAATTAGCCTTGCGGTTTAGGAGAAGTTGATGTTTAAAGAATTGTTGACAACGCACGACAGAAGACGCACGACGGATGACAAACACCGGGTGATCCTAAAACTCCCCTTGGGCACATTGTGCTCAGGTGAGCTAAAAATAGTCTACTTTATCAGGCAATTCCTTACTCATTCAATGCTGGTTCAGTATTTCCTCTTGGCTTAGTTTTTGTCTGATTATAAGTCTGCTGTTACATGAATCAGTAATTTCAAAGATGTCTTTCCATGAACATATTCTCTATGTGCTGATCAAACATTAGTATAAGGTTCACATGTCTGGACTATCAGCGAGCAGCGCTGAGGCACGTCCAATTTAAAATGTCAACAACATTGCAATTCTTTAATCTTCATGGGCAGAATTGAACAGAACTAAAAAGAAGTGTACAACACGTGAAAAAAAATCACCTCTAAACAATGTATAACAAGGAGTCCTAAGTCTATGTACTCTTTTCTTGAATCTGTTTGCTGTAGCAGAACATTTGCTTCTGTCAGATATTTTTGAATGTTTTGCATCACTTGGTCTTTGCTGCAAATGCAATGAATAATATATTTTTTCTTTTCTTATCTTGGTCCTAGAATTCTTATCCATATTGGTACTTACATAGCAAAATACAAATGTGAATATAAACCAAGACTTAGAGGCCACTGCATCAAAAGAAAACAAGTCCATGGTGGCCCTGAATTATTCTCTGCCTAATAGGAAAAATAACCATCAATACATGAAAAGTTACAATATAAGATAGTAATTTATTGAGGAAAGAATTATCAAAGATGCAAATGAAAACTGGCTACAATGTCTAACATATCATATAACAAAGATTTTCTGAGAAATCGAAAAATATTATTTCTTAACCATGAATAGTTAAGCTTTACAGCAAAAAGACAAAGAAGTACATATTGTTTTCTAATCATAAACACTTATTCTATCTATTTGTCAATTTAAGCACATTATTCTCACTTTTAAATTCACAGCAGACATCAAGTCTACCACCACTAACCTGCATGACATTGTGCCTTTTTTGTGAAATTTAGATTTTAAATTACAATGAGGATCATATTATTGAGGTTAGTGGTAACACAGCAATAAAATAACTAAATTAAAAAAAAAAAAGACACAATGAATTTTATAGGCAAATAACAAATATCAAAGAATCTGAATGATGAACAGGGCTAAAAGAAGAACAGCACAGACCTTGTCCTCATGAGCAGTTGAAGTAGGAATGATCTAAATACTGGGTTGGGATCCAAGCCTGTGTCGAAAATAGTCATTTCTTTTGTGCGGCTTCTACTGTGTACCTTTTTGTGTCCTTCAGATGTGTAAAAGATGTATTTCAGGAGTTTATCAATCACTTCATCTGAAGGAGGGGTGTTGTCATAGAAACACAGCTGTGATACTACATCCATGAAGAATAAGTTACAACGTCTTTGATAGTCTAATAAATGCTTCTTTCCTCCCCTAGGTATGAACAAACAGAAAAACTTTAACAGAAACAGCAATACCGTGTTGGTGATAACTATCTCTTCCTGAATTTATAGAATCATATTTGGAAATATTGCTACTTCAACTCAACCAAAGCAAAATTTGAACAACTATACCAACCCACACTTCCAACACAAAATTATGTTTGACATACTATTTTTTTATTTATCATTGAATCCAATGTCACAACATTTAGAATGGAGACAGAATGAGATTTTTGAAGAAGACAGCACAAAATCCTCCCTTCTAATTCCATAAGGCTAGTCAGCCTGTGCCCTTATGCCCTAGAAGGGTGTCTTCGAAAACAAAACAGTGACATTTAAGGTCATGTTATTCCATTCATGGATCAAAGCCTGTTGACGATGCACTTGTTAGGCTACTGGGCTGTATTTAGTGGCATTGCATATGTTTAACAAAGTGATGACACCCCTTAATGCCATGTTCTGGTAGCCTTCTGATTACTGTGTGCGCATTTGTAGAACAGCTTTGCTACCCAATTGCTACAATGGTGATTTTACTCGCTAGTAGCCAGCCGTCTTTTGTCATGGGTTGAGTTTTAAGTCTGCCTCAACTTCAGCATGCCAGATAAGCAACTTGACCCTGACATGAACATTATAACTAGTACATGACTTAACATTGATGGGGCAAGGGGTGGGGGTAGCAAAGAACTATAGCATGCAATTTTGAACTACAATACACAATCAAATTAATTCATTTTGAATCATTACTAGTTCAGGTGAGTCTCTGTCACAACCTGTGAATAGTATATACTGCATCAAAAAATAAACAGGACAAGCCGGTAATTGACAACAATAGCTTGGGTCATTCAAATAGCAAGTCCTCTGGTTTCAATTGTCTATCAGGGAAGCTAACATGGCTGCTATGCAGAGTTAGGACAAGCACATGAAGAAATTACAGACTACCGGTACTTCTTTTTAATTTTCATATCCTAGAATTGAACTTCTATTAAATATTAAAAAATGTGTTGAAAGTGTGAGCCAGTATACAATAAGTGATTCACAACTTATGCTACCCTCAGGATGTAATTGTATTACATGGGAAGGGAAAAACTCTCTGACTCCAACTGTGTCAGTTATATATCAGCAGCCAGTGAACTCATACTTTACAAGAGTTTCTTTATCAGTACTTCACAAAGCATTCTGGCTGCTTTTCCATGGAGCCATCACAGAGTAGTAATTGTTATGGGCCCAATGCTTAAAGAGAGAAATGTTCCTTTTTTTAACTTTAACAAATAGTAAATAAAAGATGTCACCCTCATGGAGGTGATACCAATTACCCAATAGGCACAATGAGCACAGCGATAGAATACAGTCAAATGCCATTATATAATGCATAGTATTTAAAATTCTTACAAACAATGTCTGTAACAAGAAACATATGACTAAATACATAGCAGAAATACAGGGACCTGCCAAAATTAGTTGCTACAACGCCCCGACGAAAGGTGAACATCTTAACCAGTGAGCTAAAGAGAATTCTCTCTTACGCAGTTGCATTGTAGTTAAAATGGAATAATGCCATGCATGTAGGAGTGGCAAAGCACAATGTGATCAAGAAAATTTAAAAAAAAAACACCAGTAACTATGAACAGTTGTAACTTACTACTTTTACACACACAGAGGCTGTTTTCCTTTACACTGGGTACCAATCCTCAGAACTCTACATGAATTTGATGACATACATGTATGTATGTCTCATTGCACAGTTCAAAGAAAAACGTATTGATTATTAATGCAGAAAAAAACACAGGATAGGATAAAGAATGATGTAATGGCATGGTTGATTAGAATATGTTTTAGAATAACTTACTCTGTCTCCATTTGTCTCTCCACTTGCCAAGTGTCAGGAATAACACTTTTGCATATTAAACAGCTATTTTCACCTAATCCAAGCATATCTTGATAGCACTGATCACAGAACAAATGTTCACATGGCAAAATGATTGGTGGGCCTTCAATTTCTGCTTCACAGTATTGACACTGTTCTTGTTTACTGTTTGAAAGGAGATTTAACAGAGCTATGGATTACTGTGGCTGTCTGAAGATTGTTTTATGTTTTTATCTTATCAGCTTCAGCTTTGTAGGAACAGTTTTATCTTGTTACAAACAGTTTTCCTGACAAAAAAATCTTGCAGACCCAACGCATTACCTACTACATCTCCACTTTTTGAAATTGCAGTATCAAAGTATTTCTGAACATACATGTAGTCTTGAGCAACAAGTAATATCTAACACCGTTTAACGTTCCTAAAGATAAAAAGTTAAATTTGAGAAATGTTTACTGCTCAGATTAAAGATATTTTGACAAGTTTTTTTAAGATCTTAAAGCTACTGATAAATTCCAACAAAAGTTAGATCTGCACCTGCACAACTACAAGTGTTTTGCTAAAGACTGAGATCTTTCTTTGTCTGATTTATTCCAATAATTTGCATGTACTACAAGAGGTTCAGAATCAAGCGTTTATTTCAGGCATCAGACTAGATTCCTCATCAGGAAATCAGGAGATGCATGACTGCTGGCAGCACTGAACAACATTGACCTGTCTATGGACAAGACCCAGGAGGGCCCAAGACTATTACTGGTGAAACCAAGAAAAGAATTGAATCAAGAGTTGTTTTTGTGATGACTGAAGTAGTATTTTACCCATTACCACACAATCCCGACCCAAGAAGGAAATATTAAGAAAACATATGGGGAAAAGGAGAAAATGCTGATAACCAGCATGTTCTCCTTTTCACACAATGTTTTCTACCCTTCACAAAACAAAGTTCAAGTTTTCAGTCACTTTTATTTTGTCATCCGGAAATGCTTTCAATTTGGACCAGTCTATAAATTTGTTGTTTGGTAAAGCGTTAAAGCAGTACAAGATACCATTAAAGCAAACATTTATTCGATTTTTACAATTGAATATGAGAACATAAAGTTGAATATAGAACCAGTGATGCCGGAAACAAAACAAAGTGTAATTAAGGCTTCCTCAAGCAATACTTACCCTAGAAACTCCTTTATAGCTGTTTTATTACATGTTTTGAGGAATCTTTCTACTGCCTCCATAGATTTGAGATTTTTCAAATCACAACTATCACCAAGAAGCTGTAACATATTGGTTTCTTAAATTATGTCTTCTTACTGAAAGTTTCTATCATTTTTATTACATAATACTAAGAGAACAAAACATATATTTTGTACTTGTGTTGAACACTGTTTTTACAGCTTCAGTCAAATCATAGTGACCAGTTCACCTATGCATGTGTTTAATGGCTTCCTCACACCAGCACTGACACAACTTGCTTGCCAAGCCACTAACTACTTTCTTCTCATGTACCAGAGATGAAAGGCAATAAAACAATTGCCTTAGAGAAAGTATGCCACATCCGAGTATCAAAGCCGCAACCACCAGGTCACCAGTAACATACCTAAAACACCATAACCATTGAGTGACTTGTCAGGGCAATGAAAATGTGTCGAAAATTGAGGTAACTACCCCTCAGTTACATAATTTCCTTTGTATAGTTTAAAAATATGGCTCAAGTCTGAAGTAGACATTTTCAATCATATGTGAGCCACTGGCCCTAAAGTGCTCAGTTGAGTAAAGTAATATAGAATCATTAAAATGAATTAGCTATTTGTTGTGATAATGTATAACAAATGAGTGCTTTAAGCACTTTTCATGAGTATCAAACTGAAATGTGGTCTCTTAAGTACACAAAGTTTATCGTTTATCTAAGATTAGTCCCAATAATTTTTTCTTATGTCCCTGGGTGAACCAATGTTTGACCGTGTCCAAGATATCACCTAGACAAACCTTCTGACAAGTAGTCAGGAGTTTCCGACTGAAAATGTGCAGGGTCTTTCTAATATAAGACCATGGGACCTACTTTTTATCCTTACAGAAACAATTTTCACTCTTCTCCATGATATTATCAACTTTCAACCAAATGTTCATGAATATTGAACTAAAAATTTGGCAATGACAGTGAACACAAGGTTTTCCAAGATTTGTCCCATTCACATGCTTTTTGACCTCATATGACCAAAATTCATAGTTCAGAAAGACATGATCAAAATTAACATTCTGACCAAGTTTAATGCTTATCCCAATGGAAACTTGGTCAATGACTTTATACAAGGTATTTCAAAGGTTTGTGCAAGTTTCCTGCTTTAAAACCTAAGACAACTTAACTTTAAATTTGACCAAGACATTACACATATCAGGATAAATATAATGACCTATTTCCGAGCGTATCAAATTGAAAACATTTTATTATGAAAACATGGTGTTTCTAACAATTGTTCCAGTGACCTAATTTTCATTCATGTGTCCCAATTTGAAACTTTGCCAAACAAACACTCTGAATGTGTCCCAATTTGAAATACTGATCAAATTTTATAGTTATCAAACAGTAAAATGTGGCTTTACACAAGGGATTTTCTTGTTAGATTTGTCGAAAGGCCTTATCAAATTTCATAAGTTTCAAAATGAAAATGTAGCCTCTATAATGCCCATAAATTTTTTTTAAAGATTTGTCCCAGTGACTTACTTTTTGACCTGACATGACACAATTTGTACAATGCCAGAGACATAAAAACAATCATTCTGACTTCTTAATGTGACTGGAACAAAGACATGGCCACAAATAGATATTTCAAGCAAAAGCAACAAACTTGACTGACTCTGTTTCCAATCTCGTTTGGCCAATGTTGTTTCTAAATAGGAGGTCCGTGATAACCCTAAGTATCTCATCGGAGTCATTTTGACCAAAAACTGACCCTACCTGTCTGAGATATCAAAACAACCATTCTGACAAAATTTTATGAGTACTTGACTGAAAATGTGGCTTCTAGAATGTTTAAAAGTTTTACAAAGATTTTACTTGGTGACCTAGTTTGTTTTTACCGATATTCTTACTAAGTTTCAATCCTGTTAGACAAAAGTGTGGCATGTAGGACATACACAAGAAATTTCAAAGATTTTGACTGGGTGACCTAGCTTTTGACCCAACATGACCTATTTTCAGGCTTCTATAACATGTAATCAAGACAAACATTCTGACTAAATTCTATGAGTACTTTCTGAAAATGCGGTCTTTGAATCAAACCCCATGTACTTAAAAAATTGGTCTACTGACTTAGTGTTTGACAAAGCATTACTCATATTCAAACACATTCAATATAATATCAAAAAATCATTTTTCAACCAATTCTCATGAGAATTTGACTGAAAACACTGTCTGCAATTAACACAAGGTTTTTGTAAAGTTGACCTGGTGACCTTTTTTCCCCCATGTGTCCTTTTTTCAATGACATCCAAGATATCATTGTGACATACATTCTGATCACGTTGTATTAGAGTAAGACTTAAACTATAGCCTCTCAAACCTATATGTTTTTTCAGAGAATTGACCTGGTGACCTACCGTTTCACCCCGTGACCCATTTTCAATTCTGCTTGATATATTACTGCTACAAACATCTTGACCAAGTTATATGAGAAATCGTCAAAATACAGCCTCCAGGTCATGTAGAAGGGTTTTTCAGTGATTTAACCAGGGAAACTTACAGTTATTTTCAATCTCATTTGAGGTGTCTTAAAGATAGACATTCTGATCAATTTCAAAGAATATTGGACAAAAAATTAGGCACCTACAGCATACATACATATTTTCTTTTTCAGTATTTGACCTGGTAACCTTGATTTTGACCCTACATAACCAATTTTTGAACTCATCCGAGATGTAACTGACAATACTATTCTGGCCAAGTTTCATGGTTATTTGAATTAATAAAACCTGAAATCAGCAGATTAATTTTAGTACAGAATGGCTGAAAATACATATGAATGTCACCTTCCACAACGGCATGCAGTGCTTCACAGTAATTTTGTCTTCTGTCTCCACAGCACACACATGTTCCAGAAACAGTTTCATGACAACCACTCTGCTCCACAGACATCTAAAACAATATTTAAAATGTTATTGACCTCTACCCTACACTCCTAACCATAAAGAGGATGGGAGCCCTTAAAAATCAATATCAGATATTAACTGTCAACTCATCACTAAAATGAAATATCTTTTTACACAAGGAAAGATTCTCTGAAAATGGGAGAAGAGATACAGTAGAGTCAATACAATATTCTTTTTTTGCACAAAAGAATTTCCAGCTCAATATATTTTAAAAGTTTTATAACTGAACAGAACGGTATATAATCAATTTGAATAAGACATTTCTTTTTCAAAATTTGTCACTTATGCATAATAAGTGAACCTCGGAAACGATATGGTACACACATATATGACAAATATTCACACCTATCCTCATGCGCATGTATTTTTGTCATGGATTATTGTTAGGAAGATATGATATTCAGTGATCTGTTTTCAGAATATTCTAGAATCATAAAGAATTGATGGACCCTGGATATCGATATTTGACCAATCAGGACATCACATTCATTCTACCAGATATCCAGCCTTGGTTTCTGCTATTTCCACTCACAAATAAACGACTGTTAACGTTGGAAGGATGCAACTCTCTTTATTTGTGTTTTTAACGTTTGAATTTCAAACAAGCTTTAAAAATGTGTATTGCGAAGGTGTACAGCTGACCTGAGATCACACAGAGGCTACACACAGTTTAAATTATGATGATTTCTGAAAATTTGAACTTATGCAAAGAGCTGATCGGCACTGGATAATAGATTAAATTTAATTCTATATTTTTTTCCCCTCTGAAAGAGAAAAATGGAAAACAATGGTAGAAATAGACCCATATGAAGTACTAATAAAAAGAAAATTTGTTTACTTGAATATCTAACATTCTTCAATATCCTATGCACATCCATAAAGTAGCCGCGTAACTTGTCACCAATGTTCCAATTTGACATTCATCTAAACCCATGGTGCATGAAGAATATGCAGAATGTGTATAGGGATCTTATATACAATCCCTGATGTGTAAATCTAGATCAGATTGCAAGTTACATGATGATTAGTCTTGGAATCTAAAGTACCTGCTGCTTACAATAAGCACTTTGACGCGTAGTTCTTCCTCACTAAGAGTAGAATTCAATTTTTTAAAAAAAAGTATAACTTCTGTTCTGGTGGAAGTTTAGCTCAATAGGCAACTTGGATATTTTTCTCTTGACTGTTTTTACCATTTACCACAATACACTGAGTTTTACCATCCCTTAGAAAACTTTTAAAAGCATTGCAGAAAAAGGAGAAAATGCTTGTAACATCCATCTTATCCTTTTCTCAGAGTGTTTTATGTTCTTTCAAAACCAAATTCCAATTTTTAAATTATTTATTTTGATGTCTGCAAATATTTGAGTTAGGATTGCTCTAAAAATTTTGTCATTTGGTGAAGAGTTTGAGTGGATTAGCACATCTGCACAAAGGGTGTGTTGGTAAACCGTAAATTTGATAGAAAGTGTGTTTGATTGCAAAGCAATTTGCTGCTCTAATCAGCTTGACCACCTGTTGTCATCCGTATATCATAAAAAAAATAAACTACCGTCAATGATATTAATAATTTTCTCAATGGACAATAGGCTTAACACATTTTATAATCATCAGACAACCCTTTGCCCTCAACCTGATTAAAGTTTTCATTAACTTAAACCTCTCTGTTGAATCAGACATACTATATAAACTTTACGAAAGGCTTGTCATTCAGTAATAATTAATTTGGTATGATGCTAAGATGACTTTACTAGCCCAATGAAAACAATAAGTATCGTTAATTCTATTATTCTGTGGCAAAACAGAGATTTGTTGATGTTTTTTATTCGTTCGAACTGGTGTTCAAATCTTTGTTTAAACATGTAAATGTGTTACATTGTCCGTCGCCCCCGAAATTCGCCCTTTTAATACATATCCATTTGAAAATTAGTTAAGCATCTTTAAATTGCTTACTGAGAATTTATCATCATTAGAATTACATGATTGAAATACTTTTTCCGGAATTTTAATGAGAGAAACAGGCATGACAGCACGACTTAAGTACCCTATCTGCTATACTGTACATGTATTGACTACGTTTGTTTGTGAGACCTTGGCAACAGTAACTAAGGACGTCTGTTTATCTTATCACCACGGATCCATGTATATGTTTTGGTTTTTCCATTGTGGTTATTTTTAGAAACAGGCTGTTTACTAATCAATGTTGTCATATTTCTAGAAAAGACTAATCTAGAATTTTCCAAGCTGATATAAATAGCAGTGACTTACTTCGTGATATTGGGACATGAATTTAGACTTGTGGCTTTGTGTATTCAGAATTAGTGAAAAGTGTTGGATTTAACCTGGGATATACACGTACATCTGTAAGCTGGAATTTTGTTTTATTTTAAAAGGTTGCTCATATCTCCTTGCACGTTAAACTATTGCTAATTCAGATTTTAGAAACCAGAAATTTCATTTCTTTGTAATCTTAACATAATTCTTAATTTTGAGGGACTTATTTCTTGTTCTAAGATTAGAATTGACAAAATTTCATTCAAATTCAACTCCTACTTTACTCTTTTATTTTTGATCATTGATAAATGTTATTAATTGTTAAAGTTTTGTTGCTGGTTTTCTTTCTCATTGCGTTTGGCTTGTAACAATATCAAATCCAAAGTGCACTTACATGTATATGCTTTATGCACATAATAATCATGCTTTTGGTGCACAGAAACCAGTAGCACTTCCTTCCGGTAGTATTGGCGAGGAGAAAAAATAGATATTGGAATTACCACTGTGAAACTATTGAAATACTGCTGACATTTTGTTACACATTGAACAGAGAAACAAAGGCAGGAAACTTAAAACTGTGGGAGTATAGCTGTTTCCACTTTGAAATTGATCCTTGGAAAAAGGGAAATAACTCCTATTGAGCAATTTTTCCTTTTGCAACTATGTCCACTGGGCTTTTTTCCCAATTTTTTCTTGAACATATTATCTACAGTGACTGTCATCACTGTTTCCTGACAAAATCATTTTATTTTTCTTTCTATTTAGAATTATAAATGTCATCACTGTTTCCTGACGAAATAAAAAATGTGTCATTTTATTTTTCTTTCTATTTAGAATTATAAATATTATATGTGCAAAAATTTAAGAAAAATCTGTCTGTTAGAAAGGATGTACTTAAGATTAACCCTAAATTTGGTCAAATCATTTTCTCTTTAACTCAAAGATACACATATAACATGCATTTTCAAGCCCAAAAGCAGGGTTTTTTTTTATATATTTCTTGTGCAAAAAGATCTGAATTTTTATTAAAATAATGTATATTTGTATATTTTTCCTGTAATTTTCCTGATTCGACATGTTATTAAAGAAAAGCGTTTTCAATCTCATCTGAATTTGGAACTGTATACACCCCTTACATAGGTAGATATCTCAGAAACAAGCAAGGTGACCAACACCGTCTTTTTACTGCCATCTCATAGAGACATGATGAGCTTTGTATATGCAAAGTTTTAAACAAATCTGCCTATAGGAATAAAATGTAATAAGCATTGTTAAAAAGAAGAATTTTGTCTGGTATAACAATATTTAGTGAGAACATAAGGCATTAATTAGATTGGACAATATGTATACAATAAACTGCCTAGTGCACTCCTGAAACAAATGTACTGGGAATATTAAAACATCATTTCACTTAACTTCAGGCCTCATTTCTTCACACTGACTTTTTTGTTTGAGCCAAACATAAAACTCCTCAACCTATGCTTGTCTGACCTTCAAAATGAAGATGGTATCAAAAACCTTTAAGTTACCGAGCCTTTTCCACTGTCCCATAATTATGTGTTCCATACAAGGTTGGGTTCTCCCCATGAAGTCTCAGTACTTTCTCAATAACAGGACGGAAACTATGCACTCTGCTCAGCCATTTGGATCTTCCATCCAGACGATCTACTTCATTCCTCTTGGGCTCGAGGTGTTCAATGAGCATGCATAAAGCCGAAAATGTCTGTAATTTAGAAAGTTTGATTGACTGATTGCATTGAGGTCTAACACCATTTTAACAGCTCTAGTCATATCAGAGTGGTCACTGCACCAATGTATGCATTTAATGGCTTTCCCACTTTTTCCATATAACTGACCACTTTTCTCACATGTATCAGAGGTGAAAAGCGAAAAGTCACCTGAAAGAGAGTGTATCTCAACCAGGTATTGAACTTCAACCAGCAGCTTACAAGGTAGATACCCTTAATACTGAGCTATCTGGCCGGGCTATTTTAGAAAGAGACTACTAAATCAAAATATCTAATCATGACAGTGTTCTAGTTACTTGGTTTTATATTCAACAATTTATCACCTATTTTTTCCCCTAACAACTGCATCAAAGAAAGCGAAAAGCAGGTTCAATAACTTGGATAAAAACTGCTTCTGTATGCTTCATCCTAAAGGGACACTCAGTGCCGAAGTACATGTATTTAGACAGTGTTGTGTTCTTTAACACTTTTTGCCTAAACTGTTACCTTGCAGAAAGTGTCATTTTGACCTTGATACATGACTGAAACAAATAAGGAAAAGACATAAAAAGAATTAAAGAAGTAATTGTAACTCAATAAATTCTTGACAATTTCTTTTCTTTTTCTCTTTTAGAATTTTCACTTCATAATTCTTTTTTTTTCCAACATTTGACCACCAGAAGTCCTTGGAAACTACAGTGAAAAATAAGGATTTCAACAGGTGACAAATGGAAGTCCATGGAAAATAGATTTGATAAATGAGGCAAAAGATCATTCAATTTTTTCTTTAAATCCCTGTATGCTATATGCCACATGTTCAGTGACTTTTAGTGTGATCAGAATTATCTTGTACAGGACATGCAGTCACATCTTGGATCTATACAGCATCAGTTTCCAATTAAGCCAATAAAATATTATTCTTTCAGTTTCAGCTAAGCTTACTTTCAGCCATGGAAAAGGATAAATTTATATATTTAGCACTGAAAGGGTTCACCAAAACTGTATTAGCAGAGAAGCCCATGGGATTTCCATCTTTCCTTATTACATAATGCAAAAAAAGTGTACGACAAAATATCAAATTAGTGAAGTATATACATTGAAAACAACAAATCTATTAAGCGATTACTAACAAACTCTTCCTCTTGAAACATTCTGTGGTTTGGATTTTCTCTCTGAAGGTTTAATATGGTAGAACTGCACTCAGGCCAGACTGAATTCATAGCATGAAAGTATGACAGTCTAGGAGCAAGCATTCTGTAGGACTCATGAATACATAAAATCATCTGTAGTATGGTACTACATCCAGTCTCTTCTACCTTTTGGTTATACAGATATTTGATTGATTGGGTCACCAACTAAAATAGAGAAAACAAGAAATCACAATTACCCTTGATTGCTTACCTACAGCAGTGGTTAGTTTACAAACGAAAAGTCTTTCATAGTTATATAAACCCTGTTATCCCTACAGATGGGTCAGTTTTCGTCCTTGGGCTTTAAATGGAAATATCTTGGAAGAAATGTCAAAGGTTAACCTACAACCTAAATTTGGTAATCTTTAGCCCTTTGCTTTCAACAAAATGTTATTTTCTTTATTTGCAAATTTTGTTTGTTCAAAGCAGTAACAGAGCTCTGCACTGATAAATGAAAGTAAAAACCTTGCACAGATAAATGAAAATAAACCTTGAATTGACAACATTCATATTTAGTTTGGTTACAACCAGTTGTATAATTTGAAGGATATGTTTAGCAGTATGTCATACTCACAGGATACACTGCATACACAGAACGACAACATACACTGAATCACCACAGTAGCTGTTTGAGAACTCCATGTTCTTTTGAGCTACAAAGAGCCCTTTCCAAATTCCATTACTACAGAATCTGCATGTTATCAATCAAAATATCATAACCCTTGATGAACAGACAAAAATAAGAAAAACAATGAAATTGAGTAACTGAAATCCCCTCTCTTTTCAACTACCTGTTAGCCATTATTTAAATAAATCTATAAAATTAATTCTGGCAAATATTTTTTTCTTGCAAAAGTTCCTGCAAATACCCCACAAAAATTGAGGGAAACGTGATAATGA
Source organism: Tridacna crocea (assembly GCA_943736015.1). Lineage (NCBI taxonomy): Eukaryota > Metazoa > Mollusca > Bivalvia > Cardiida > Cardiidae > Tridacna > Tridacna crocea. Next base: position 24,580,907 of record OX031060.1, read on the forward strand.
CTGAGAAACAAGGACAGGTGATATGTGGGATTCTCTTATACTGACCTGGAATTCTTGATCGGACAAAGGTTTATAAACCATATGCACGAAATCATGTAAGTATTCATCTGCAATTTCTGCCAAATCTCTGTGATTAACCTTTGCCATAACTTTACCAATAGGAGTCTTCTCAAACACTCCAGCATAGAAGTGTTTTTCTTCATCACTATCTGTTCTTTCTATAAGAAAAAAAACTTAAGTGTCACAGAATGGGAGTGATTGAAATACACTCCAGCAAATGCATTTATAAAGAGGACAGGTGATTCAACTTTAAAAGAGGAGAGCTATAGCAGTACTTCTCTCACAAAATACCCTTTTTCATTACAAACTGACACTGTCAATGACATTTTGCAACAGAGCTTCTAAAGAAGTTTTGTTAAGGCAAAATACCATGGTCTATGACTGACTGAATAACTGAATGGGATTTTATGCCTCTATCAATATTCTTTCAATCATTTCACGGCAACCGCTCACATATTCATGTATTTCATGTATCATGTATATCTATGTATCACCAGCACTAGGTTAGGGCTCTGCAGTGTCTTGCCAATAGAAAATACCACCAAATACGTAGAGGATTGAACTATGTGCATCAAGACCTTGAGTCCTACACTTTACTACTGAGCCCTCCTGAACCCCGGCCATGGTCTATGAAAAATTCATGTAGCAATGTTTACTTGTTTACCTTTTTGCAGGGATGACATTGATATGGGAATAACCTTAATTTGAATGATTGTTTGAGTCTCAATCTAAATGTTACTTTCAAATGCTGCTAAACTCAATTTAGGCCGATGACACAAAAAAGAGACTGGTTCATTTTAAAAGTACATGTGATAAGTACAATAGATTTTTTCCTATACTTCAAGAAACAACCCCCACTACCTCTAGAGATAAGAAGTGGATAGACTAGGTTCACACCATGGTCATTTGTCTGTAGGGCCCTTCAACATTTTATATGTAGGCAAATCTTTTCTAAAACTATTATTAGTTGACCAGGACATTGCAAACTAATACAAGTGTTGCCTTTGACCTTAGGAAGAACTATATTGTTCTTAGGGCATAAGGGCTACAGCTAAAGATCGTAATCTTTGAAATCTCAGCAATTCTTGCATTTAGTGAACTAAACAAACTGGTTCATAATGGTCAAATGTCGAGGTCAATAACAAATTTCCATTTAACACGGCACTGATACCGTGACAAGCATACTCACCCCCACACCCTGCTGCCTAAAGAAACTCTAGAAATACATGCTTTACTAAATATGGCGCCAGTTTGATGACTAATTAGAACTTCAGTAAATGTTAATATACCATTCAATCTGTATTGTTGTCAGGATTTCTGCTTTTTTTTCTGGTGTACTATTATTACTATGAAATTTGTTACATAAGCCAGTTATTTTGTTGAACACTATGGGTATAGGACCCACATTTGCTGCCGAAATAATGAGTAGATTTTGTCCAGATGAGCTAGCCTATTGAACCTGTTTTATTTGAAAAGTTGGAAATAGAACATCATCAGCTACTAAATCTGAAGTTTGAGTTACTTCAAGCATGTTGACTTTGAGTAAATTAATGCTTTCCAACCTACACATAACAACCCAAGTAATTTTCAGTCAGCACCATCAACTACTACGTCAACCAAGGGAAATCTCATGAACAGATATATTGAGCTTTTTTTTTTAAATGATCAGTAACTCCTTAGCAAGCGACAAACTTTTAGACTTGTCCAAACTGAAAGCATTTGCAGACAACAAAATAAATGTGACTGAAAATTTGAAAATTGATTTGGGAAGGTTAGACAATGTCTTCAAAAGGCTTCTACCTCAGGGTCGTCAAAAAGTAGGGATTGTGTGGTAATGGGTTAAGGCAATGGCATTTTACAAGCGACATTTAAATGCATTTGTATTTATATCAAATAAACTATTAGAATAACTACAATTTTATTGTGTAGATATCTATTCTGAAATTAAGCTTAATATCCATAGTTATTCACATTTAAAAAGTTCATGCTAAAAAAGGTACTGAACATCTGCCAAAGTCGGAAACTGAACTTAATACCCTTAGCTTGTGGAAGCAAAAATTTCGAAGTTGGTGGATTTCAAAACATGATTTATTTACTGACCCATAACATAATCATACTACACGGGTATTGGAACTAAGGATTAACTGTAGCAAACATTGTGAAGTGGAACTCTGTTTATTGTCTTTATCTATATGACCACTAATCAGTGACACTAACTTTTGTTAATAGCCTAAATCATTTCCTTGAATGAAAAGGCCTTCTGACATTTGTACTCAATGTGGCAACTGGATGGTTAACAAGATTTGTTGAAGTGATTATTTCCACTGAAAAAGACCTTTCAAGCCAGAAACATTGAAGGAGTATTGTTTAAGCATGTACACATTTGCCTTTTTGTTACTGGCCCATAAAGAAATTACATACCCAGGCCCTTTTTTTTCCATAACATGGTATTTCATTAAATAAAAGCAAACAATCATTATCTGCAGATTATGGAAAACAATATGAAAATGGAATTTCAAAACAAATTGTTCAAAGAGTTAAAGAGATACTAATCCATAATAGTAGCATAAATCCATTTTTCCTTGACATAGCGTTAAATTGAAGAATAAGGACTGGTATAATTATGCGGACGATCATAAGGAACATGCTGGACAGACAAAAACTATCCTTTGTTCTTCAGCAGGGGATAAGAAGATCTTTCTACAAGTTTTTGAAAGGCAACCTATTTTTTTTTTATCAAAATTAGACAAGACAGGACTTGGTCTAGGGATAATAGATACAAACACCAAAATATCATATAAGCTTTTCACTGACAGACTAACATACTGATATTTATGTGCACATCATAGCTGCAAGACACTTCAGAGCCCTAGCTAAATACCAGAGAAACTCAGGAAACATATAAACATGGCGACCGTTGCTGTCATACGACTAAAATAATCATATTAAAAGCAATCTAAAACATCATTCAAAATGCCAATCAATACATTCAAGTGCCACCAGAATATATAGTATTAGAAGACTTGGAACTGATAATTCTATAAAACTCAGATGCATTTATAGGAACCACCCATCATCCAAAAATAGTAATGTAACATATTGTGAGATGCTGTGTTATAGATACAATACATGAATAAGAAGACAATGATGGTCCTATATCACTCACCTCAGCTGTAAGCAGTATAGGGTCTACATTGAAGATAAATACACTGTGTGTGAAGTTTGAGGCTACAACTTCTATACAGTGGAAGTTGTGCCCCAGGACAAAAATCCATCCAAAATGAAAATTTGCAAAGGGCAATAACTAAAAAATTGTGGGAATAGAGTTGTGGTTCTTGTGCAATGCACTTCTCCTCAATGTGATCTAGCTGTGTGTGAAGTTTGAAATTTCTAGCTTTTTACTTTGGAAGTTGTGCTCCGGACAAAAATCCAAAGCTAAAATTTACAAAGGGCAATAACTCAAAAATATTTGCAATATAGTAATGATTCTTGTTCACTGCACTTCTCCTCAATGCGACCTAATATGTATATGAAGTTTGAAGTCACTGGCTTTTATACATTGGAAGTTTTGCCCCGGACAAGATTTCATGACACACAGACAAAAAGACAGACAGACAAAACTATGGATGGATAGGGCGACTCTAGTATACCCCCAAACTTTGTTTGTGGGGGTATAAATGTATTAATTTTCTAATACAAGGCAAATAACCCCAGTTGATCAGGTCCAATTAGGCCCATAATAGGAATCATCCAAGATCTTTAGTCATATATATTTTGACCAAGTTTGGTACTGATTTGCTAAAATTGTAGATGCTAGAGTGTAAATGAAGTAATACATAGCAATTTTTCTAAATCAAGGGCAATCAACCCCAGTCAGTCTGGTCTGATTAGGCCCACTATTGAACTTATCCGAGATGTTATGGTCATGCAAATTTTAACCAAGTTTGGTGCTGATTGGTTAAAAATGTCAAACAATGCCAAATATTGCAAATTTTCCAATTCAAGGGCAATCAACTGCTGTTGTTCTGGCAAGATTAGACCCGTAATCCAACTCATCCGTGTTTTTATGGTCGTATATATTTTGTATAAGTTTGGTGCTGATTTGTTGATAATTGTAGATGCTAGAGTGTTAATGAAGTCAAATATAGCAATATCAATAATTCAAGGGCAAATAACTCCAGTTGTACTGGTCCCATTAAACCTATAATCAAACTCATCCAAGATTCTGACCAAGTTTGGTGCTGATTTGTTGATAATTATAGATGCTAGAGTGTAAACTAAAAACTGTAAAGGGAAGGATGCTGGAAGGACGCCCGATGGACAGACATGTAACGGACAATGCCGGATGGTGATGATCACAATAGCTCCTTCTGAGACATTTTATGGTCCTCTAACTCATCAGATATCTTGTGGTCATATATATTTTGACCAAGCTTGATGCTGATTGGTTTAAGATTGTTCATGCTAGAGTGTAAACAAATTTGTTCATGCTAGAGTGTAAACAAATTCAAACATAGCATTTGTTTCTAATTCAAGGGCAAATAACTCCAGTTGTACTGGTCAGAACAGACCCATAATCAAACTCATCCGAGATCTTTGGTCATATTTATTCAATGACCAAATTTGGTGCTGATTTGTTGATAATTGTAGATGCTAGAGTGTAAACAAAGTCAAATATAGCAATATTGATAATTCCAGGGCAAGTAACTCCAGTTGTACTCATCCCATTAGACCTAGAATCAAACTCATCCGAGATCTTATGATCATATATATTCTGAACAAGTTTGGTGCTAATTTGTTGATAATTGTAGATGCTAGAGTGTAAACAAAAAAAAATGTGAAGGGACGGACGCTGGATGAATGCCAGATGAGCAGACGTGACATACAATGACGGATGGTGATGATCACAATAGCTGGTTCTGAGCACAATTGAGCTAAAAATGTTGATCAAAGGGAAATAAACCGAAGACAGCACGAAAATGAGCATACCATATTCCTAATTAAGATGACAAAGTTTTGCTCCCAACAAGCAAGAAGTACTATAAAATGAAGATAAAAGGGGATTGAACTCAAAATTCATTCTAGAAAGAGTTATGGTTCTTGTGCATTGCAGTCTGTAATTTTTCAACAATTATGAACACCACATTTGATGATGTTCAGACTTGAGATGACATTTAATATAGACAAGCAGAAAATGCTGAAAAAATGATGATCAAAGGGAAATGACTCAAAGACAGTATGAGGTACAGTTATAGTTCTTTCACACTGCATCTGTATTATTGCAAAACACACAAATGTCAAGTGTCAAGTCAATCTGACTGGAGATTACAAAGTTATGCTTCAGACAAAGAACTATCTTAAAGAACTTTCTAATTCAAGGGCATATAACTCAAGTCATGACGGTCAGATTAGACCCATAATCAACCACATCCGAGATCTTATAGTCATATGTATTTTGACCAAGTTTGGTGCCGATTTGTTAAAAAATTGTGAATGCTAAATAAAGCACTTTTCCTGATTCAAGGGCAAGTAACTCCAGTTGTTCCAATCTGATTAGACTTATGAGAAAACTCATCAGAGATCTTAAAAATCAAATATATTTTGACTAAGTTTTGTACTGATTGGTTAACAAGAGGGCCTAGATGGCACTGGATAGCTCACCTGAATTTTTGAGAGGACCAGCCAATTTTTTTTGAGGTAATGAAACTTTGGAAACAAAATTATTATTTTGCCAAGCAATTTTGAAAAGGTCACCTGTAAAAGTCATTTCAAAATCTGTCAGCACCCCTACAATCATCACCACAGCAATGATTTTGATGAATCAGAATTTTGCAAATAAATTTTGGGATAGATCACCCAAGGACAATTTCCTGAATTGTGCACATGCTGGAAAGTGACTAAAAACATAAGTCCAACAGAAGCATCACACGCAGGTGCCGACAGTTGGCTGTTATTTTCGATGAATAAAAATTTCCCGAACAAATTTTGAAAGAGGTCGCCCTAGGGACATTTCTGTGAAACTACTTAAAAATCTGACAAGCCCTTCAAGGGAAGAAGAATTCACTCTTTACCAAACAACAAAATTTTAAACTGGTCCAAATTGAAAGCATTTGCAGATGACAAAATAAATGTGACCAAAGAAGTGGAATTCATTTTAGGAGGGGAAGAAAAATACTTTGGGAAAAGGATAAAATGCTGGTTACAGCATTTTCACCTTTTTCAACAATATTTTCAAAAGGCCTGTTCCAGAGGGGTGTTAAAAAGTCGGAATTGTGTGGTAAAGGATTACGCAATTCCTCTTCAACTCCCCGTAGAGCAAATAGTCCACAGCCATCAGACTCATCTTCCTTGAAGTAACTTCAAAATCTGACCAGCTGTTTCATAAAAGAAGAAATTTTTAAGAATTTCATGTCCATATAGTGTAAATAGCCCACAGCCATAAGTGCCATGTTTCTAAATGGATCAAAATTTCGCGAACACTGTTTGAAAAGGGTAATCCAAAGAACATTTCTGTGAAATTATTCAAAATTCTGACCAATGGTTTCAGATAAGAAGAATATTTATGAATTTTATCATGTCTGTATACTGCAAGTAGTTCCCATTCACCAGAGCAATGTTTCTTGAGGGATATAAATTTCGCAAACATTATTTGAAAAGGGTCAGTCAAGGAACATCTCTGTGAAATTATTTCATAATCTTACCAGTGATGTCAGAAAAAAAGAAGTTTTTAAGATTTTCTTCATGTCTGTAAAGTGTAAATAGCCCACAGCCATCAGAGCCATGGATCAAAATTTCGCCAACATTTTTTGAAAAAGGTAATTCAAAGAACATTTCTGTATAGTGCAAGTAGCCCCCATTCACCTGAGTCAGATTTCTTGACAGATCAAAATTTTCTGAACAATTTTTGAAAAGGGTCATCCAAGGAACTTCTATGTATAATTATTTCAAAATCTGACCAGCGGTTTCAGAGAGGATTTCTAAATAATTTCTTCAAAGTTCCATTTGGTTGCCATGGCAACCAGAGTTCCTGATGGAATCAAACTTTGTGAACAATCTTTAAAGAACACCTACAAGGGAATATTCAAGCCAAGTTTGGTCCCAATTGGCCTTGCAGTTTAGGAAGACTTGATGTTTAAAGAATTGTTGATGTCGGATGACAGACACTGGATGGCCATGAACACACCCCTTGAGCATGTTGTATGCAGGTGAGCTAAAAACTGAAGATGCTAGAGTGCAAACCAAGTCAAAGATAGCATTTTTTCTAATTAAAAGCCAGAAACTCCAGTTGCTCTGGTCCGATTAGGCCCATAATGAAATTCATCCAAGGTCTTATGGTTATATATATTTTGACAAAGTTTGGTGCTGATTATGCATGAGAGTGAACAGAGTCGAATAGAGCATTTTTGTTGTAATTCAAGGGCTAAGAACTAAAGCTGCTCTAGTCAAATTAGACTCATAATTTGAATCATCCGAGATCTTATGGTCATATATTTTGACCAAGTTTGGCGCAGAGTGGTTGATATTTGTAGATGCTAGAGTGTAAACAAAGTCAAATATAGCAATTTTTGTAAATCAAGGGCAAACAACTCCAGTTGTCTTGGTCTAATGTGACCCATTCCCAAACTCATACGAGATCTTGTGGACAAACATATTTTGACCAAGTTTGGTGCTGATTGGTTAAAAATTGCAGATAAAAAATTGTAAATACTAGAGTGTTAACAATAAAATGTGAACTGACGGACAATTGGCGACAGACGGCGGATGTTGATGGACAATGAGTGATCACAGTAGCTCATCTGGAGCACGAGGCTCAAATGAGCTAATAAAAGAGTAGGAAGAATGCATTTTGAAGCTTTCAATCTTTCTGGAAACCCCTCTGCTGCATCACCTTTAGTACCTAAATAAAATACATGTATGGTGCAATAGGGAAGTCTCTACTTATGAAATTTGATTCATACCATCATTTTGCTCTGGAGCTGGTGTCTTCATAATCACAGTAACGGACTGCCATATTAACCAGGAGAATGGCATTTTTGCCTTGAAAATATGACCTTCAAATCCTGTTGTTTTGATAACAACCTCTTCCAAGTCACTGTGTCTCTTTGGTGATTGTAGGTCTGAATACTGAGAGGATATCACACAAAGATTCATACTTTAACTCTTTATCACTCAACAAAATTTCGAACTTGTCCAAATTCTGACTTTGCAAATAACAAATCTAATAAAACTCAAATGGTGGAAAAATGCCTTTGACAGATAAAAAACAGTGGGAAATCGATAAAATGCTGATAACCTGCGTGTAATCTTTTTCCAACACTGCTTTTGAAGTCTTTTTTGTCTCCACTCAGTAACTCTAAAATGGACTTTTGTCATAATGCTTTTAAAAGTTATTCAATCATGTGTAGGGTGAATTATTGTGCGGCTCTACTTTGCTGAAACTACATGAATGTATTAGTACACGCCTTTAATGTTATTTCTTTTCTTTTGCATTGAAATGGAATTCTGTCTCACCATCATCAGATAGCCCTTCTTAAATACGGTGTCATCATTGTCCTAGTTATATGTAAAGAAAAACTGTGAACCACAATATCGTCTGCAGTGAAAGCAGACCATGAGATTATTGACTTATTATATAGCAGCTTTTATATCTGAAACTCTGTTTTCTCTGTTACCCAACACCAAAATTATTGCTTATAAATATGTACATTTCTGAGATAACCATAAAAAGGAGAGTTGACATAATCTTCAATCCCAGAATTTACTTTATAGAAAGCTGGCGTGAAAAAAAGAGTGATATATCAATAAATAATCTAAACACATCTTTACTCATTTTCAGCCAGTCTTAAACCCCTTTCAAATTTTAGTTTACCAACCTGTAATCTTTTCACACCAAGTAATTGCCCTAACGATTGCAAGAAGGCACAGATTACAACTGATATAAAATCCACTTCATTCTTTGAGGGCCATCAAAGGAAGCACCTTGTTGTTTCAGGTTTTAAAAAAAGGGCAAATCCCTCGAGTTGTTTTATACTGTACATCATATTTGATTATTTGCCTGTATCTACACAGCTTGCAAAAATCTAAACCATTATACACACAGAACTTTCAAAAGTATTTTTTTTCTATCTGGCAGTACCTTTAAGTAATGTCTGTGTATCGTATTTCAAATAAAACTGTATTGTATCCACAAAACGATGGTAGCTTTCCATTATTTCAAACACGTTTGTGTGACATAATTTTTGTTTAAAGTACTTATGTTTAGACGGAGATTATCATACAGACATATCAACCTGAGACTCACTAAGCATGCTTATTCTGTAAACTTTTTAGACCTTAGCAAATAGACAGGTAAACCCATCACATCTTTATGTACTCAGATATTAGATGGACAAATTCATGAAATCTGACCAAAACAGCTTCAAAGTTGAAATAAAATGTCTGTATTTTACCCTTTCTCAGGTGAAAAAAGTCACAGATTCAATCAATAGTACACTATTAAACACATAGTTTTCAGTCTGTATTACTCATTTTTCCTGCTATATGATTGAAATAAAAAATTCAATAAATATTTTTTACAAAACAAGCCCATAATTCTAAATGGCTCCTGTTCAAATATGGTAAATTTTGCCATTTTCTAATGGATAAAAACAATTATGAAAAATATCCTTTTCAAAAGAATAAGATTAAAAATGCTGACATCACAATGGTAAAACCATAAAGGAAAACATGTTGCAAACTTGAACTTACAGCCCTCTGCCTTGGACCATACATTTGACAAAATAAATTGTTAGCTAGTTTAATGGCTGGACAGAGAGGTTTTGCCGAAAGTTATTTCTTGCCTTGAAAAGATCAATGGCAAAAAAGATGGCCACAAATCAAGCTAAAAAGTATAACTGTCTGATCAAAAAGAGCAGCTACCACAAAATAAAACAGAAGGCACTATGTGTTTATAGGCTTTGTTATGTACCACTTTTAACAGTCACTTGCAGCCTCAGGATTTCGAATTCTTTCCCTAAACTGGATAAATTCTTCAATCTACAAAATGGGACAGAAATCATTATAGACCTCAACCTTTGTTTTGGTAAAACAAAAGCACCTACTTTTGAGAAAAGGCACATGAATTAGATTTATCAGGTTCTCAATTTTGATATCAGTAATACTTATAGTAGTAACATAGTACAAAGTGGCAGAACAAATTAAAGTGAATGTTCAAAGCAAAGCAACCTACTTTCGTGATTCAACAATGATGAAGGACATTTTTTACCTAAAATCTTGCATTCATCAATTATTTACAAAACAAAAAACTTTACCTTCAGCTGTAAAGCATCAGGTACATTCAGAACAGCCAACCATAGTTTCTGCTTCCATTCTGGTGGGCCTGCATCCAGAATGTCAAGATTCTGGTTGGTATCAAGATGGGCTATGATGCCAGCTAAAATTGGCACAATTTTTGATTCCAAGGTCTGCAAACATGACCGTCTGTAAAATGTAATAAAGAAAAAAAATCTGTACAGATCTATACTTAGTGAAAAATTATTTCATATGATAATAATTCAGTGAAAATCATTTAGTCCATGTTTTGGGACAGATAACTTTGTAATAAATAACATTACAATAAAATGATTCTCTATGCATACACTGTGGCATAAACTAAATGTTCATTTACAGTAGAATTAGTTCATTAAAGTTTAGATGCAAACACAACTCATCTATAATATGAGGCACCTCCATAATATGTAACATGCAGATCTTAAGCAGATACAATTCCATACTGACATTCTGCTAAAATTGTAACATAAATGATTGAATTCAACAATATCAGTTCCACAGTTAGGTGGTAGGGGATCTGGAAACTTGTTCACGGCTGTGGTGAATTAAGTCGCCCCTAGCCGTAGGTGATGTGGCTACATTATTCGCCTCTACTGTGAACAAGTTTCTGAGTTTCCTGCCATCTGACCTACAACATATCTGTTTTACTGAAAAGTTTTACCATTTCAAAATGTTTTTAGAGAATTTTACCTGTTCATAGCCTCAAAAGTTGAGAACACTGACAAAAATGAATTTTCCTTCTGAGTGCCCCAATTTCATGAATGACGTCACTGGGAACTGACGTCACTGAAACTTTGGTAAAACATGCAGTTTGGTGCAAAGTCTAGATGATGTCACTGTGACAGACGTTTGTCGTATGTTTATTAAAAGATGGATTTAAACATATTCAAAGGTAGGTTACTATGAATTTTGTTGATTTGTTGGCAAAAGTAAACTCCCATTATTTGCCGCCCCAAAACGGCTGTTAGATTATCCTTAACTTAATGCACAATATGTGAGTTTGGACATTTCACAATTTGCTTACCTAACAAAGGGATGCACGTTTTTCCCATTAAGGAAAACTAAGAAGAATATGGTGCAGGGTACTCAGTATGTTTGTCTTGTGGGCGGCTCTTATCAATCAGCCGACACCACCATTTTACTGTGTTGAAAGTGTAGTTATGTATATGGGGTTCCCGAACTGGTAATTGATTTTACATGGCTTTTGCAAGTGTACATGATAAGTATGTTTGGGCATATTGTACAATCAGATCACAAGAACTTTCTTTGCAAACAGTAGTGTGATTTTTTAACTGAAGATAGCTTTGGTGTTGAATAATCAGCAATTAAAGTAAACCCAGCAGTCAGACTGCACAATAGATACACCAGCAGAACATGCACTTCAAGAAAACCCAAATTTCCTTATATTGGATGTAACATATGATTTTTGTGGCTAACTCACCGAAAAGTTCCAGCTTTTTGAATATTTTCAGGTCTAGCAGCCTCCCTGGTTAACCACTGTTTTGCTCCGTATGCATTTTTCTCTTTCTCTCTCAATAAACTAGCTATTACAGTATACATCCCTTGCAAGAACTGATCATAACCTGCAACAATGATAAATAAAATTTCTAAAGTTTTAAAGACTGAATTTTCAGGATTGGGCTAAAGAAGTATAGAATATGACATAATTATATATGGAAAACATGTTATTTAACTCTACAACACAATCCAGACTTTTAAAGGTGGCCCTTCAGATTTTGGGACAAAAATTTTACAAAAATGCAAAAAAATCATCGTTATACTCCCAAAGCCTTTTAATTTGCGTTCATAAAACCCCAATTGTCCAAAACCATCCAACAACACGAGAAATTAGAGATCTACTACAGCCCAGACTGACACCAACGGGAGACATGTTCTATTTTTAGATGATAATTTCTCTCATTTACATACAGGAATTCACAGACAAAGTTTAAATCTAGCGTCCGAAGAAGACATTATGGAAAATAATTATTACATGTTTGTTTTGTAATGGAATTTAAGTGTTATTAGTCAGGTGCGAGTAACTTGACATTCCCACAATGCTATTTTGATTTTTGGCGCGAAATCTAAAAATAGCTTAAGAGGCTACGTAGCCTTTTAAGGGAATACCATCAAAAAAAATTTTATTTGTAATTTTATGATTCTTAATTATTGATGATTTGTATCATTTTTTCATATAAATTTCAGTGAAATATATATTTTTTAATTTGGCGAGATGTAAAAATTCTAAATACCCACCTTTAACGATCTGAGAAAGAAAGCTTTTGAAAACATTGTGGGAAAAGGAGAAAATGCTGGTAACCAGCATTATCTCCTTTTCCCATGGTGTTTTCTACCCTTTCCAAATGGAACTTTAATTATTAACTCACATTTATTTTGTCATCTGCAAGGGCTTTGAATTTGGACCTCTCTATAATGTTGTTATTAATTTGGTAAAGAGTTAAGTAAGTTTCAAATAACCATGTGGCATATCCTTTAAAAACAAGGGTGCACTCAGGTGAACTAAAAACTGTAAAAGAATTTAAACGTATTTCAATTTTATTGCAATGGCAAATTATTCTTTGAATTGCCCTGAAGAATACTAAGGTAACTGTGTTTAATTCTTGGAAGTCTGACCAAAATCAAATAAGTGCATGATGCTGCAAAGAAGGTATTTTGAATTAAAGTTAACATAATTACTTATGTGTAGATGGGCGGACACTGTGCCATTATACAAGCTCTCTAGCCTGTGCTGAAGTTTGATTGTAAATGTCAGAAAATAAAGTGGTAAAATAGTCTACAATAAACATAAATACTGCTCTTGTTATTGAGTATAAAATTTGTAAAGCTTCAAGAGCAAAGCAATAAAGTGAAGAAACAAAGGCAAGCAGCAATAACTGACGTGTGATTAAGTGTATATTCAGAATACCTTTCAAGTGACTTCCATGAAACAAAGTCAACACTAGCCCTACTCTTTCTGTTGTTCTTTGACAATTTTCTGCCTTGTCTCTCAACATTGACAATGCTGCCTGTGTGCAAGATATAATTAAGTTCTTAACATTCAAACTCCTCCCCTGGTAGGCTTGTCCACCACCTCTACCAGACATTGTTCCTGCAGTTTCGAAGTTAAGAATAACATCTTCAATAGCCAGATGATCTCCACTGGCATTTTCATCTGTTGCACCAGGCCACTGCTCTTCTTCAATTTCTTCATGGGGAGAATGTGATTCTTCTTCCTGCCAATCCATAGAATTTCTGCAAGGACAAAGGATGTTGTAGAACGATCATGTTATAACCACATTCTCCAATCTACTGCAAATTAAGGTAGAGAATTGCATACACAGTCTTGATTTGAATGGCTGTCACTGGAGAAAAGCACACTGCAAAATTCAATATCAAACAAATGCAGTGTACACAATATAGCATACAAAGTATGAATTGGTCTCGTACTATTGAATTCATACTCTTTCCTTATGCCTAACTACAGATACTGTTTAATAACTTATTCTCAAAAGTCTTGAAGAACTCACTCAAGATCATCTACGTCATTGGTTTCCATAGGAATAGCTCCTTTAACTGCTTCACTAATGAGGCTTGAAACGGATTTGTTTTGCATGTCATCAATATCTGGCAGGTTCATATCTTCAATCCATAAGTCGTCTATATGTACAGAGTGCCACAATCCACACTTAAAAGACAAACAAAACACTGTATAGGTATGATAAGTAATTAAGTACATGTATGTTGTACATGCATTTGAAAAAGGCATTCTATTTTGACATCTTTAACAACTCCTACACGTATATGTCTCATAGTGAACTTTACAGGAAATTTTTACTCTGGCAGAGTTTAAAAACGAGATACATGTATTAAGGTACAGAACTTTACAGGAATTTCTTACTCTGGCAGAGAGTTTTAAAATGAGTAAGTAATTTCTATGCATTTACTAAGGTGGACAAAAAAACATGTGGACTTTCGTTACAGTAATTCTGTTTTTACAGATAATGATACGTAATATACATAGTATTTATATATCACCATTTTTCTATACACCTTTTAGGGTGCAACAGGTCCAATGGGTTTTCCATAGCCAATATTCTTAATGGTTAATATAAAGGTACTTTTGGGTGGTATCATTCGATTATGTTGTTTTGACATTGGCTCCTCACAATTCATGCGTGTTCTCTCAAAGTGTTTTCTAGGGATTCTGTATCATCCAAAAAACTTTTCTGTCATTTGACAAAAAGAGATCTGCTCACTTTTGAAGAATGTTTGATGTATATTGGCGCCAATTTAGGGAGTCAACAGAGATATTAACAGCATGTACAACAAAGAAATTGCCTGCACCAGGGGTACCTACCAAGCATTAATCGAACTTGGATTTTGTTGAACACATGTATAACACAACGTAAAGCAAAAAGAGATCTGCTCACTTTTGAAGAATGTTTGATGTATATTGGCGCCAATTTAGGGAGTCAACAGAGATATTAACAGCATGTGCAGCAAAGAAATTGCCTGCACCAGGGGTACCTACCAAGCATTAATCAAACTTGGATTTTGTTGAACACATGTATAACACATCAACGTAAAACATAAAATTCTTTTAACATCTAATTGTTTATATATGTCTAAAATGTATCCAATTACATTGGGTTGCTTGAATGTTGTAATAAAAGTCCACATATCTTTTTATCCACCCTCGTATTTCTGAAAGCTAAAATTCATATTAAACAAGAGGGCCATGATGGCCCTGAAATCGCTCACCTGAGTTTATTGACCAAACATCCACCATCTAGTTTCCCAGTGACCTAGTTTTTTATCAGACATTACCCATCATCAAACACTTTTGAGATATCAATAAGACAAACATTCTGGCCAAGTTTCATGAGTATTGGACTGAAAATGTGGCCTCTACAGTGTACAAAAGGTTTTTCTAAGATTTCATCAAGTGACCTAGTTTTGGACCCGACAAATACCCAATATCAAACTCTTTTGAGACATCACCAAAACAAACATTCTGACCAAGTCTGAAGAGTATCAGGCAGAAAATGTAGCCTCTGGAGTGTACACAAGGTTTTTCTAATATTTGACCCATTGACCTAGTTTTTG
Organism: Tridacna crocea; assembly: GCA_943736015.1. Classification (NCBI taxonomy): domain Eukaryota; kingdom Metazoa; phylum Mollusca; class Bivalvia; order Cardiida; family Cardiidae; genus Tridacna; species Tridacna crocea. Next base: position 24,596,402 of record OX031060.1, read on the forward strand.
ACTCCACATGACCCATTTTCAAACTCATTCAAGGGGTATCACCAGGACAAATATTATGAACAAGTTTTAGGAGTATCAGACTGAAAACGTGTCCTCCAGAGCATACAAAAAGTGTTTATAACATTTGACCTATTGACCCAGTTTTTGACCCAACATGACCCATTTTCAAAGTCATCCAAGATATTATAAAGGCAAACATTCTGACTAATTTTCAAGAGTGTTGGACTGAAAATGTGGCATCCAGAGCATATACAAGGTTTTTCTAAGATTTGACCTGGTGACCTAGTTTTTAACCCCCAATGACCCATTTTCAAACCTGTCTGAGATATCATCAAGACAAACATTCTGACCAACTTACAAGAGTTTCGGACTGAAAATGTGGCCTCTAGAGCCTACAAAAGGTTTATCTAACATTTGACCTAGTGACCTAGTTTTTGACCCCACGTGACCCATTTTCAAACTCATCCGAGATATCATCCAGACAAACATCCTGACCAACTTTCATGAGTATCCGACTGAAAATGTGGCCTCTAGAGCGTACAAAAGGTTTTTCTAAGATTTGACCTGGTGACCTAGTTTTTGACCCCACGTGACCCATTTTCGAACTCGTCCGAGATATCATCCAGACAAACATCCTGACCAACTTTCATGAGTATCCGACTGAAAATGTGGCCTCTAGAGCGTACAAAAGGTTTTTCTAAGATTTGACCTGGTGACCTAGTTTTTGACCCCACGTGACCCATTTTCGAACTCGTCCGAGATATCATCCAAACAAACATCCTGACCAACTTTCATGAGTATCCGACTGAAAATGTGGCCTCTAGAGCGTACAAAAGGTTTTTCTAAGATTTGACCTGGTGACCTAGTTTTTGACCCCACGTGACCCATTTTCGAACTCGTCCGAGATATCATCCAGACAAACATCCTGACCAACTTTCATGAGTATCCGACTGAAAATGTGGCCTCTAGAGCGTACAAAAGGTTTTTCTAAGATTTGACCTGGTGACCTAGTTTTTGACCCCACGTGACCCATTTTCGAACTCGTCCGAGATATCATCCAGACAAACATCCTGACCAACTTCGACTGAAAATGTGGCCTCTAGAGCGTACAAAAGGTTTTTCTAAGATTTGACCTGGTGACCTAGTTTTTGACCCCACGTGACCCATTTTCGAACTCGTCCGAGATATCATCCAGACAAACATCCTGACCAACTTCGACTGAAAATGTGGCCTCTAGAGCGTACAAAAGGTTTTTCTAAGATTTGACCTGGTGACCTAGTTTTTGACCCCACGTGACCCATTTTCGAACTCGTCCGAGATATCATCCAGACAAACATCCTGACCAACTTCGACTGAAAATGTGGCCTCTAGAGCGTGTACAAAAGGTTTTTCAAAGATTTGACCTGGTGACCTAGTTTTTGACCCCACGTGACCCATTTTCGAACTCGTCCGAGATATCATCCAGACAAACATCCTGACCAACTTCGACTGAAAATGTGGCCTCTAGAGCGTACAAAAGGTTTTTCTAAGATTTGACCTGGTGACCTAGTTTTTGACCCCACGTGACCCATTTTCGAACTCGTCCGAGATATCATCCAGACAAACATCCTGACCAACTTCGACTGAAAATGTGGCCTCTAGAGCGTACAAAAGGTTTTTCTAAGATTTGACCTGGTGACCTAGTTTTTGACCCCACGTGACCCATTTTCGAACTCGTCCGAGATATCATCCAGACAAACATCCTGACCAACTTCGACTGAAAATGTGGCCTCTAGAGCGTACAAAAGGTTTTTCTAAGATTTGACCTGGTGACCTAGTTTTTGACCCCACGTGACCCATTTTCGAACTCGTCCGAGATATCATCCAGACAAACATCCTGACCAACTTTCATGAGTATCCGACTGAAAATGTGGCCTCTAGAGCGTACAAAAGGTTTTTCTAAGATTTGACCTGGTGACCTAGTTTTTGACCCCACGTGACCCATTTTCGACGTCCGAGATATCATCCAGACAAACATCCTGACCAACTTTCATGAGTATCCGACTGAAAATGTGGCCTCTAGAGCGTACAAAAGGTTTTTCTAAGATTTGACCTGGTGACCTAGTTTTTGACCCCACGTGACCCACTTTCGAACTCGTCCGAGCTATCATCGAGACAAACATCCTGACCAACTTTCATGAGTATCCGACTCAAAATGCGGCCTCTAGAGCGTACAAAAGGTTTTTCTAAGATTTGACCTAGTGACCTAGTTTTTGACCCCACGTGACCCACTTTCGAACTCGTCCGAGATTTCATCGAGACAAACATCCTGACCAACTTTCATGAGTATCCGACCAAAACTGTGGCCTGTAGAGCGTACACAAGGTAAAAAGTTGACGACGGACGACGGACGACGCACGACGGACGACGGACACAGCACGATCACAATAGCTCACCATGAGCACTTCGTGCTCAGGTGAGCTAAAAAAAATAGTACAATTCACCAACATGTAAGTTTTAAACTTATAGTCATCAAAGATGTAATTGTTTGGAACACAAAAAGCATAAAAGGGTGTTGAATGTAACTTGTCAAATACACCACATAGTTAGACCCTTTTCTTAGAAAAAAAAGCCGTTAACCATCTAAACCTTTTCACATTACACAGTTAATTATGTACTCTTCTACTACATATTGCAATCTTCAAAGATCATAGGAACCTAACCACTACAATTTTACTTACGAATAAGCACTTACAGTAAGAACACGCGACATTGCATTATTGAGGATTACATACTCAAACATATACAGTTAACTTTTATTCCAAACCAATCAATCAAACATTTTCGTTTCTGTAACAAGCCAGCACATCAACTGGTGAAGGTATTAATAAAGATTAGTTGAGTCTGACTTGTTGAGTCTGACTGATAATGTTAGCACCAAAAACATTTACCATGCTTAAATGTAAATAGTAAAGCATTACCTGGAATCCAGAGTATGATATTCCAGCTATGTTTGGTAACTGTACAATAACCACAATATGGACTGGCGCAGATAGCTCCTCCCTCATTTTCTGGTATTCATCCATTACACAGTATCTTGCACAAGCAATTAGATTTGCATTTGTATCACCAGAATCACATTGTATAATAAGCAAACTTGGACCATCAGTTTTTTTCAGGTGTTGTCTATAAAAAAACAGTGCCCTTCATTAGATTTCAAACTAAAGGATTTTCATATTGCTATGGTGTTGATTTCATGTCTTCTAAAGAAGAGAATCAACATTAGTTTTTGGTTTTCCATTTGAAAAAAGGAAAGAAAAAAAATACTTGTGTTTAATCTTAGTCCTTTGACAACAAACTTATTTTCTTATTTCTTACATATAGACTGATTGGAAATAAAGACAGTAGATTTTTAATACTGAACTTCGGTATTCCTTGGATAACATCTCCTTTGTAAGGTTGTACATTTGACACAATTATACTAATTGTTGAGTAAACCTACTAGGGTAGCATTAAAAAGATAGAAAGACAATCCAAGTAAGTAATAGAGAAAAAATACATTTTTTTTAATTGAAAGTACCTAATGAACTGAAATTTTAGAAAACTTTCAATCAGCAGAGAAAGATCAAATACAAAATGGTTGGTAATAATAATAAACTTACTTAGCAGAGCTCATTGGCAAGAAAGTGGCTGCTTTTCAATACAGCTAAGACTAAGATCAATCTACTAAAGTACCGTTTAGCCTTAGATCATTGATGTTCTATACTTTCGTGGACAATCTGATAAAAAATTGCCATTTTAAATATAGAATTGATTTTACTGTCTTTACTAAAAGGAAATGTTCATTATCTTAATCTAGCAGTCTGGGCTTTAACTATGTAAAAGCAGCTTACTGTATCCTATTGCTAAACTGCTGTTCTGTGTCAAAGGATGACAAGGTATCTAATAGCATAATCCTTTCTGAAGCTATTCCTGTCTTCTTTGATACTTCTATCACATGGAAAGTAGCAAGTAGCTTGGAGTGAGTGGTAACCTTCGAAGAATTGTAATGAAAGTCATAAACAAGAGAACCATGATGGTCCTATATCGCTCACCTGAATACTAAGCAGTAAAGGTCTATAATGAAGATAAATACCAAATATCATAGTTCAAAGCTAAATAATTCTGACGGGGTATGTAACTGTGCAAAAAACATTTCCTTCTTTTCCAAAAATACTTTCACAACCCTTCTTCTTCCGGGTCATTAAAAATCAGGATTGTATGGTAAGGGATCGAATTAACTTGGGAGGCCAGACGTTAATCTCCTGGTCAAAATGGTGGTTGAGAGATTAAAAAAATCATACGCTCATTGGTAAGACACAAAAAAGACTTGTCTCAATAACTTTTTATCAAATGTCAAAGGATGTTGGCTGAGATAGTAAACAAGCCAGTGCAAACTGGGAACCCTAGGCTAACAGCTCACAACATTACTGACTGATCTATTGGGGCTCTACAAGCCCAGTATGTGAAAGGTAATCCCTTTTTCCATGAAGCATCTTTCAGAAGAAAATTATATCGAAAGACTATAATAGGGAAAACATGTTTGAAGTTTCATTAATGCCAAGGACTTTAGGCAGAAGATATCCATCAGGGTGGATGGATTGGTGAACTGACTGTAATTGGACCATAATGAAATTATACATTTCGTCCCCTTTTTTGATAACATGTCGTTTCGTGTAATAAAATCAAAATAACTATTTTCTGTGGCTTAATAAGATGAAGTTTAATTACATTTTTGTCTATTAGTGAAAGAGATACTGGTCCACATTGAAAATATATGCCAAGCTCCCTTTTTTCATGACATGACATTTAATGAAAAAAGGTACAATATTGTTATTGGCAGACTATCATAAGGAATACAATGTACCAAGTTTCCATCTTGTTTCAGAGCAGAAGAATCTTTTAAGTTTTCCTTCTTTGTTCCCATGTTAAAACTTGTGACCACAAGGGGCATTGTATGAACAAACTTGGTAGAGGTCCACATGAAGATAGTACGTATAAAATATCAAAGCTCTACGACTTCCAGTTTCAGAAAAAAAATTAAAGTTTTCCTTCATTGTACCTATGTTTCGAACTTGTGACCCCCAGGGCAGGGCCAGTTTGGAACCCAGGGGCATCATTGGAACAAATTTGGTAGAGATCAACCAGCAGATGCTACATACCACATATCAAAGCTCCTTACTCCTTCTTGTTGCAGAGAAGAAAAACTTTAAGCTTTTCCTTCTTTGTTCCAATGTTTCAAACTTGTGACCCCCCAGGGCAGGCCAAGTTTTGACCCCAGAGACATCATAAAAACAAATTTTGTAGAAGTCCACTACTAGATGCTACATACCAAATATCAAAGTTTTGTACTTTCTATTTTCACACATGAAGAATTTTAAAGTTTTCCTTCTTTGTTCCAATGTTTTAAATTTGTGACCTCCAGGGACATCATATGAACAACCTTGGTAGAGGTCCACTAGGAGATGCTACATATCAAATATCAAAGCTCTGCACCTTCTAGTTTCAGAGAAGAATTTCTAAGTTTTCCTTCTTTGTTCCTATGTTTCAAACTTGTGACCCCCGGGGCAGGGCCAGTTTTGACCCCAGGGGTATCAAATGAACAATCTTGGTAGAGGTCTATGAGGAGATGCTACGTACCAAATATCAAACCTCTACGCCTTCTAGTTTCAGAGAAGATTTTCAAAGAATTTGATATTTCATTTCCTTTTGGTTGCTATGGCAACCAGAGTAATGGGTAGAATTTATTCTCTTGAACAACTTTGGTCGAGCTAAACCCAAGGAACATCCCTGCCAAGGTTCATCAAGATTGGCTCAGTGGTTTTGGAGGAGAAGATGTTTAAAGAAATTGTGGATGACAGATGATGCACGACGGACATTGGGCGATCACAAAAGCTCACCTTGAGCACTTTGTGCTCAGGTGAGCTAAAAAATAAAAGGGCACAAGTGTTGAGGGCAGAACATGATAATACATTTCTTCTTTTGTTTCTCTTTCTTCCTTTTTTTATAAGAAGAGGACAATGATGGTCCTATATTGCTCAACTGAGTTATCGTCCTTCGAGAAGTCCACAAGGAGATGCAGCATACCAGATATCAAAGCTCTAGGCCTTTTAGTTTCAGAAAGAAAACAAGAGGGCCATGATGGCCCCGAAATCGCTCACCTGAGACTACTGACCAAACATGAACCATCTAGTTTCCCAGTGACCTAGTTTTGTATCAGACATTACGTATCATCAAACACTTTTGAGATATCAATAAGACTAACATTCCGACCAAGTTTCATGAGCATTGGACTAAAAATGTGACATCTACAGCGTACAAAAGGTTTTTCTAAGATTTCATCAAGTGACCTAGTTTTGGATCCGACAATTACCCATTTTCAATCTCTTTTGAGACATCACCAGAACAAACATTCAAGTCTGCAGAGTATCAGGCAGAAAATCTAGCCTCTAGAGTGTACACAAGGTTTTTCTAATATTTGACACATTGACCTAATTTTTGACTCCACATGACCCATTTTCAAACTCATTCAAGGCATCACCAGGAAAAATATTATGAACAAGTTGTAAGAGTATCAGACTGAAAATGTGTCCTCCAGAGCATACAAAAGGTGTTTATAACATTTGACCTATTGACCCAGTTTTTGACAAATGACCCATTTTCAAAATCATTAAAGCTTTTATTAGGGCAAACATTCTGACTAATTTTCAAGAGTGTTGGATTGAAAATGTGGCATCCAGAGCATATACAAGGTTTTTCTAAGATTTGACCTGGTGACCTAGTTTTTAACCCCCAATGACCCATTTTCAAACTCATCTAATATACATGTATCATCAGGGCAAACATTCTGGCCAACTTACAAGAGTTTTGGACTGAAAATGTTGCCTCTAGAGCCTATAAAAGGTTTTTCTTACATTTGACCTGGTGACCTAATTTTTGACTCCACATGACCCATTTTCAAAGTCATCTAAGATATCATAAAGGCAAATATTCTGACCAACTTTCAAGAAATTTGAACTGAAAATGTTGACTCCAGAGCGTACAAAAGGTTTTTCTAAAATTTGACCTAGCGACCTTGTTCTTGACCCCACATGACCCATTTTCGATCTTGTCTAAGATATTATCCAGGCAAACATCCTCACCAATTTTCATGAGTATCCGACTGAAAATGTGGCCTTTAGAGCTTACACAAGGTTTTTCTAAGATTTGACCTTGTGACCTAGTTTTTGACTTGGCATGACCCATTTTCAAACTCATCCTAGATTTCATCGAGACAAACATCCTGACCAAGTTTCATGAGTATCGGACTGAAAATGTTGCCTCTAGAGCGTACACAAGATTTTCTAAAATTTGACCTAGTGACCTAGTTTTTGACCCCACATGAACCATTTTCAGACTTGGTCGAGATATCATCAAGACAAACATTCTGACCACTTTCAAGAGTTTTGGACCAAAAAATGTGGCCTCTAGAGTGTACACAAGGTTTTTCTAAGATTTGACCTAGTAACTTAGTTTTTGACCCGACATGACCCATTTTCAAAATCGTCGAAGATATCATCCAGGCAAACATCCTGACCAACTTTCATGAGTATTGGATTGAAAATGTGGCCTCTAGAGCGTACACAAGGTTTATCTTAAATTTGACCTACTGACCTAGTTTTTGACCCGACATGACCCGTTTTCATTCTTGTCCGAGATATCATCAAGACAAACATTCTGAAGAACTTCCAAGAGTTTTGAACTGAAAATGTGGCCTCTAGAGCATACACAAGGTTTTCTAATATTTGACCTAGTGACCTTGTTCTTGACCGACATGACCCATTTTCGAACTGGTCCCAGATATTATCCAGGCAAACATCCTGACCAACTGTCACGAGTATCAGACAGAAAATGTGGCTTCTAGAGCGTACACAAGGTTTTTCTAAAATTTGACCTAGCGACCTAGTTTTTGACCCTACATAACCCATTTTCGAACTGGTCCGAGATTTCATCCAGACAAACATCCTGACTAATTTTCATGAGTATCTGACTGAAAATATGGCCTCTAGAGCGTACACAAGTTTTTTCTAAGATTTGACCTAGTGACCTAGTTTTTGACCTGACATGACCCATTTTCGAAGTTGTCTGAGATTTCATCTAGGCAAGTATGTTGACCAATTTTCATGAGTACTGGATCGAAAATGTTGCCTCTAGGGCATACACAAGGTAAAAAGTTGACGATGGACGACGGACACAGCACGATCACAATAGCTCACCAGGAGCACTTCATGCTCAGGTGAGCTAAAAAATTTAAGATTGCTCTATATACAATTTGGCCCAAAATTGTGGCCCCTGGAGTTAATGGGTTAATCCAATTCTTTTCACAGGTTTGGTAGAGACCCAAGAAACATGCCTGTCAAGTTTCAGGATGATTGGTTTAGGAGATGTTTTTCGGAACTGTAGACAGATCAACACCAGACAACGATCAATCACAATACCTCACCTAGCACTTCATGCTCAGGTAAGCTAACAAATATCAATTGTCTGTGGCTTGTGATTAATAACATAAAAATGAAAATAATGTGAAGCCCCTTTTTCCATGGCACACATTTTATAACAAGGTATTTCTTTAATTTAGCATAGTCACCTAGTTTATGACCCAAGATGACCCAATTTTGAACTCACTGAACATGTTGTGATTGGGTGGGCTAACAGACTTAGAACAGGTTCACTACATAGCAAATATCAAAACTCTCCGAAGAATTTTAAAGTATTTCTTCTTTGTTTCTATCTTTTGAACTTGGGACCCACTGGTCGGGGCCAGTTTTGACCCCATGAGCATCTTATGAAAAAACTTGGTAGAGGTCTACCAGTGCTACATACCTCTTATCAAAGCTCTACACCTTCTAGTTTCAGAGAACAAGAGTTTTGAAGTTTTCCTCTTTATTCCTATGTTCAAACTTTTAACCCCCATGGCGGGGCCAGTTGGAACTCCAGGGGCATCATATGAAGAAATTTAGTAAAAGTCTACTAGGAGATGCTACATACAAAATATCAAACCACTACGCCTTCAAGTTTCAGATGAGAAGAAATTTAAAGTTTTCTTTTTTTGTTCCTATGTTTCAAACTTGTGACCTCTGGGGCGAGGCCAGTTTGGACCCCAGGGGCATCATATGAACAAACTTGGTAGAGGTCTAATTAGAGATGCTAAATGCCAAATATCAAAGCTGTACATATGCCTTCCCGTTTCAGTGAAGAATTCTAAAGTTTCCCTTCTTTGTTCCTATGTTTAAAGCTGTGACCCCCTGGACAGGGCCATTTTCTGCCTAAGGGGCATCATACGGACAAACTTGGTAGAGGTCCACTAGGAGATGCTACATACATGTACTGAATATCAAAGCTGTATGCCTCCTAATTTCAGAGAAGATTTTCAAAGATTTTGCTTTTTTTTTTTCAATTTGGTTGCCATAGAAAGCAAAGTTATGAGTGGAATTCAATCTCTTGAACAAGTTTGGTATAACTTCACCCAAGGAACATCCATGCCAAGGTTCATCAGGATTGGCCTAGAGGTTTAGGAGCAGAAGATGTTTAGAGAAATTGTGGACGATGGAAGGCGGATATTGGACAATCATGAAAGCTCACCTAAAACACTTTGTGCTCAGGTGAGCTAATAAAACTGTCCCTGAGTTCAGTACTTCAACTAGAGGCCCTAAAGGGCCTGAAATCGCTTTAGTGGCAGTAATCTTGCTTTCATGCTACCATACGTTATGAATTCATGGTGAAAAAAAAAAAGACAAAAAAAAAAAACATTAATGTGTTTTTTCAACTTGGCTTGAACCCATAAAGACAGCATAATTATGTATGCATGATGAACTGTACAAACAGTGAAAATAATTGAACTGAAATTTCTCAAAATCAGATGTCTGGAATCCAGGCAAATTTGACAGTGTTTTAGTACCCCTTTGATTAAACAATCCTAGTAAATTTCAAAGAAATGGGTCTAATAATGTGGATTTTGTTGAGAAAAAGACACTAAGTCATCAAACGGCTACTTTTCTGAACAGTCTACTTCATTTTTAATAGAGTTCAATCCCTTGATGAATCTTTGCAAGTTTCAAAAGAATTTAATCAACATTGCGAACTTCATTGCCTAAACAAGAAATGGAAATTTTCAACTTTGAATCACAATTTCCCATACTGATTTTTTTCAAAATCAATATGGTTCTAGATGTTAATGAGACAAAGCAACTGTGCAAATTTCATGAAAATCCAACCATAAATGCTGACTTCATCAATAGGAAATCAAAATTTTCAACTTGAAATGGCTACTTTTCCAATACATTTTTTTTTTCAAAATCAACAGGATTAAATCTGTTGAAGAGATAAACTGTGAAAAATTTGCAAAAATCTGACTACAAATGCAAACTTAATAGGAAATGAAAGTTTTCAACTTGAAATGGCTACTTTTCCAATAATATTCCTTGGATTTTTTTTCAAAATCAATAGCGTTGAAGACAAGATAAACAAACTCTGCAATTTCGTGGAAATCTGACATTAAATACAGACTTTATCATGTAAACAAGAAAAAGAAATTTTCAACTTGAAATGGCTATTTTACCTTTTCTATTTGTTGGATATTTAATATAAAAAATCAATAGGGTTAAAGCTATTAATGAGATAAACAAACTGTGCAAGTTTCACAAAAATCTGACCACAAATGCAGACTTAATTGTGTAAACAAGAGAAACGCTAACAGACGGGCAGACAGACGGACGACAGAAACCATGCCATGACATAAGCATTGCTGGCTTTCACTCAGTACACCTACAGATTGATAAAATCCTCTGTGACCTAAGGTAAATAATTAAAATGAGACAAGTCACTACATTTTCATTTCACATGTTCATGAACTATTTTCCAAAAATATTGTAAAGGAAACATGTTTTCAGGTGTCTCAAGATGCACATCACATGCTGACAACTACAATTTTTATCTACACTGATAAAGGAGGAAAAATAATGCACTTTCCTCATGAAAATGGGTTAATTATTACTACTCTTGAAAAAAGATCATTGCATGTAGGGGCTAACATATGGCTGCATGTGTATTTATCTGTGAACTTCAGTCGCAATGGCATAATGGCATCAAAAATATTTAGAGGGTACACCCTTCTGTTGTGGTTTTGGCGTTTGATATTTATAACTTACCCGTTTTATTGTAAGAATAATTAGTGAAGACAGAAATATAAAAGAATATGTCTTTTTTCCAACCAATGACACCATCAAAATGGCTATGACAATACCATGATGTTATCACTGAAAACAGACAAAATAATTAACAAATACATATAAGGTAAAGGCGTCACATTACCTGGACAAATAGTTGTTTCTGTTTATCCTTAACTAATTTCTGTTGTAAAAATTCAACGATGCTCTCATGTTTCTGTATTTTGTGGTATATATCTTGAAGTTCCTTACATTCCTTTGGTGGAAGTGCACTTTCTTGTAGTCGAACTACAGCATCAGGGGTCGCCACCCACAACAGAAGGGATTTGCCTTCCTTCAAAATCTGTGGAAGCAAATTGTCAAAAAATAAAGTTATAACAAAAATAAAATGAATGTAAAAAAGCACAACATACTATAATCATTTATCTTCCTTTGAACACAGAAACAAAAAATGCTGCGGAGCACAACCCAATGGACCTATGCAGATAGTTTATATTCAGCCCAGACTACTTAAAGTGCTTAGTTTCAAGTATCAGTTACACGGTATATGGTAGATGCTTTGCCCGTAAAGAAATTCTTAGTAACAATACATATTTACCATCCATTAAATTTTCATATGATTAATTCAGCAATTTTCCAGTTCACAATATGGCAATGGCTGCCCTAATTGTAAACCGTATCAATTCAGATCCTTTGTTATACATGCACTAATATATTTCCAAAATAAGGCATTGAAAGATTGTCCAGAGTTTAAAAGCAAGTATTTTGCATTTTTTAAAGATTTTCACAGTTATTGCAAAATTCAACAAGAGGGAAAAATGGCTGTGGATCACTCAACTGAATTTTTGAGAGGGCCACACCCATTTTTTTTTTTAAAGTATTGAAGATTTGGAAACATAATCATTATTTTACTGAGCAATTTTGAAAAGGCCACCTGAAAAAAATCATTTCAAAATCTGTCGGCACCCCTGCATTCATCACTGCATCAATGTTTTTGACAAATCAGAACAGCAGCATATGAAGTTTCTTATAGAATTCAGAAAAACTATCATGAAGTACAGATAGTGGCCATTTTGAAAACTGGTGAAGTATTAGACATGTACAATAATTTCTCGTTTTCCCACAATGTTTCCTAACCTATCAAACACCGAAATAGTCATTTCAGCTACATTCAATTTGTCTTCTTGCAATGGCCAAAAACTTGGTACAGTAAAAAAATCATTTCTTAAAGGCTAAAAATTAACCGAATAACATATCACGCCCTTAATTGGCATTGACAGAGACACTGCTTCAAAGAAGCTACTTCTCTTTTTCCAAAAATAATGTTCAAAAAGTAAACAGCTATACATGTACTTCCACAGCTTTAAATTACCTGCCTGTGCTTCCTTTTTTCTAAAGAGGTGTCAGGAGCATTTCAATTATATGATGGTGACAGTTCAAAGTCCCACTTTTTTCTGTTTATCAGTACTACCCAAAGAAAGTGTTACTTGTTTGACTGCACCAATAGTAAGTACCACTATGTGCAAAAAATACTAAGATGAACTTTTGTTTCAATATCCATGACAAACACACATGCGAAGTAGAATGCGCGCAAACATTTGTAAAATATGTCTTTAATAAATTTTAAATATTATTTCCATATTAATCCTCTAGAAGATATCCTTTTTAGCAGAATAAAACTGTGAACTAAGTTGTAGAAAGATAGACCAGGTTTTTTTTGTGAAATATCAAAATCTCCACACCCCATCAGCTTAAAGTTTTGTAAAAGACTAGACTTTTGCATAAATCTGAAGTTCCTGTTGTTCTGCTGACTGAAGAACTGGAACGTTTTTGAAAGAATACCATTTACATTGTGTATGTAAATTAATCTAAAATAATAATGCAAAAGGAAATATATTGGTTATCCCACCATTTCTGCAACTTTCGTCAAAACAAACAGATTAGCACTTGACAAACCAAAGGGCCTCTCCTGGCCTTCCATCGACAAGGGTCTTGTATGACATCATCACCAAAATCTTTGATGGTAAAGACTTTAACCATTAAAAAAATTCAAAAGAAAACATTTAAGAGGTCATTTTTAAAGTATGTGTAAGATTCAAGGAAAAGATGTTCAAAGCGTGAGTAAACCATAGATAATGAACTAATGTCAACTCAAAAAGCCCCACAATCAGCTCTTCATACCATTGTAAGCTAACACTATGTGTCCAACATCTTGTGCCAGCAGCATCAGAATTTGTTTTGGGTTTTTTTTTTAACTGATACCAATAATCATATAACATTTTATGTTTCCAATTTTACATAACAATAATTTGAAAACAAATTCTTCAGACATCAGCTTTGAAGCAAAGAGACAAACTCGGCAGAACCTCTGACAGCAGACATATTAAAACATGTCATATTTTTTTTCAATCCCAATTCTATCAATATCAATTTAACCCTTTACCAAACAATCCCTGTTTTTTAGGATCCTAAGATGGAAACCTTTTGAAAGCATTGTTGGAAAAGAAGAAAATGCTGATAACCAGCATTTTCTCCTTTTCCCACAATGTTTTCTACCTTGTTAGAAACAAATTTTGATTTTTGAGTTAAGTTTATTTAGTCCTCTGGAAGTGCTTTCAATTTCGACCACGCTTAAATTTTGTTGTTTGGGAAAGGGTTAAATACATCAGTATAGTTAAAAGCTAACCTCATGATAGTCCCTGTTATCATCGGAAGAATTATTCCATACATGTAGTATAACAGCTGAGCAGGTGTCCTCATGATATCCAATAAAAACATCTCCAATTTTGTCCACACCAACTTGTCTGAAAAAAAACCCGACATTAACTTTGATGATTTTTTTACAGTAAAATGTGGGAACAACACGGAGTCTTTGTATTTTTTTGAAAACAAAAACATCTGTAAACTGAAAGAATATTCAGTTTTACAATTCTAATGATCGTTAAATCATAATACGTTCGCTGGTTTAATTAATCTATGCTCCTTAAACTTATTTCTTTCCAATTTTAAATTTACGTGAAGATGAATCAACTTTATAATCCTGATTTTATCTATATCGTTTCATATTTGTTGCTTTAGTTACTAAGATCTTCGCCTCTTTAAATATTTCTATCTATCCTAGGAGATGTATAAAGAGCCAAAATTCCTAATTTTCAGCAAATATGGTATAATATATGACAGAGGTTTGCAAGAAAAAGAAAATGTACAGACGTCAGGACAGAACAGACAATGATTTAAAATGAAACCGATATGAGCCATACTCTGTAAAAAGGGGGCTTAATGTATCCACAACTTATATCAGCCTGCACATTCTGCTCGGGCCGACATGGGTGAACACCTTTTGCTAAATGTTCATTGATTAAATGAATGGTGTTTTACACTGCTTTCAACACTGTTTCAGTCATATCACAGCGACAGCTCATATGTTTATGTATTTTACTAGGTTTCACTCGTACAAGGCTAGGGCTCTGAAGTGTCTTGCCCATGGAAAGTCTCACAAAAAGCACAGGGGATCTAAAGAGGCTTAAACCAAGGGCCTTACTATACCATAAAGCCATGCACAACCCCCTTTTGCTATCAGTCAATTTTCTGTAAATCTAATGACCAATTTACCTCATAAAGCAATTGATTGTTAGACAAAATGGTATTCATGGATCCATAATTACGTAATGACTTGGTTTGTATAATGCATCAGAGAGATGCATTAAATCACCTTCTGCAAGAGCATGGCCCATACACAATAACCCTTCCTTATGTGCCCCAACCCCCTCAAAAAGTAGAAAATCAGTCTTTCCAATAAAAAAGTATGATGAGGGTGAATATGTCACTATCAGTAAGGAATACCCTTGTTGTTTTCGGACTACATTCTGTGCTGTAAAATTTTTACACCATTCTTCAAGTTGTTGAGCTAGCCTTTGCTGTTCTTCCGACAACATGGTGTTGATATTGAGAAAATGTTTCTCTAGTCTGTTTATCAGTGGAATAGGGAATTTCTCATAAACAGTCTTTTTCTCTGCCACAACAATCAATCTGAATCAAGAGAAAAACAACAACCTATCTGAGTTAGGAGACAAGAGGGTCATGCTGGTCCTTGAGTCACTCACCTGAATCTTTTGACCGATCATGATCAATTAATCAATTAATCAATCAATCGGTCAAATCCTCAGAATGGTTTGTGTAGCTCTGGAGTCAACTTTTTCTTTCCAATACTTATGAAAATTAGTCAGCATTTCTTTTTGATGGTCAATATGATGAAATTGAAAGTGGGTCACATAGCTGAAAAACTTGATTGCCCTGTCAAATGTTGAAGAAACCTTTTGCAGACTCTAGAGGCCACATTATCTGTCCGACTTATGAAGCATGTTGGTATTTTTTTCGTTTCAGTATCTTCAATGAGAAAATGGCCTATGTTCGTCTATAAAGTAGGTCACTGAGAGAAATTCTAGAAAAAGGTTGTGTACAAGCTAGGGGCCAATTTTTCAGCCATATATTTATGAAAGCTTGGTAGAATGTTATTCATAAAATCTCGAAGAGATTGATTAATTGTTAACAAACTCTAGTATAGTTTTATCCGATTTTGAAATAAAAAATTTGGTCTGGTGTTACCCTTTAATTAGACTGGAGTATTTGAAGTAAAATTTCAAATCATTAACAATTGTTGCTTATTTAGTAAATTAGACACGAAAGACAACAGAAGTCTTTAAAAAAAACAAAGACAACTCGAAATGCCTCCTACAAACAACTTTAAAACCATTTAATGAAGAGATGAATTCATATGGCTGTAGACGAATATGTTCTGAAACCGTACACCACTGAGTCATGCACAACTCCTTTTGCTATCAGTCGATTTTCTGTAAATCTAATGATCTACCTCAATTGTTGCCACAAAAGCAAAATATTTCATGGTAAGAGTTAGAATTGTTGTGATATTTTCATGTGAAAATTTTTGTTTCATTATGATACTTCTCTTAAATTATCGTGATAGCTATCTCTTATTTCACAGCAGAAATATGCCACCATAAAAAAATCCCCAAAATATTCTGTTAGAAAACAAACAACAACCAATACCTGAACTTCTTGTGTACAGGACATTTAACACGGTGGGTTCCAAGGCCTAGATCGACATATCTTTCTCCACCAAAGTAGACATAATACTGATTGAGTGCATCATACAAACTCTCATATAGGTTCTCAAGATTCAGCAACACAACTGTGTTTCCCGTTTCCATGCACACTTTGATCTTGTTTATATTGCGACAAACCTGAAAATACATTGTATTTAGTCTCATTTCTTCATTCACATCTTTCTGAATTTGTACTTTGAGAAAGACTTGACAGTTCACACTCATCCTAAATAGAGTCCATAAAGGGGCATTTTTATGTTCTTTACTTCAAATCAAAACTTCTTGTAAAACACTAACAAATGCAACCAAATGTATTTTCAATGAGCACATGAGGACACTGAACAGTTAATTTATATTGAAAGAAAAGGTGCATTTTTGCAGTAGAATAACGGGATTGTTTAGCAATCAGTTTGTTGGTCTAGTTTTATGGTATCTGAAAATTAATGATGTCATAGTATTATATCATGTTGTCATAACTGAAGTGTTTTGGACCATGTGACATTCCGACAAGTCTTTAAGAAATTCTGGTGTGAAATCTAAAGGTACTGTAAGATATACCACTAGAAACTTTTTGCTTTTTTTACTTTTGTCTTTATTCTTTTTTTTTATTATTTTCTAGCTATCTCCTCACATAATTCTGTGATAAATAATTTTTGAGGAACGGTGGAATTGTAGAAAACTGAAAAGCCAAATTATGACTACGTATATAGTTAATTTTAGCCTCACTCCTTTATTTAGTGTAACAGTTTTACGACTTTATTGTGGGCTTCTTAAATTCACCAGCATATATTTTGACATTTATACCGGCATGGCATTTTCTTCCAAGTTTCTTTCGAGGAAATTAAAAAAAAAAAAAGTTTATTTTTCCTTTTCAAAGGTTTTGAAACAAACAGTACTATGACGCAACTACCTGTTATGAATAAAAAAAGAAAAAATATCTACCTAAATACATAGCTTTGAACTGTAAGATTACACTATGACATGCTTCCAGATCTCATCTTACCTGGGTGTACTCTTGGTCACTTCTGAAGCTACTACCAAATATGGTAACTGGCTTGATGTCTTGTTGCCTGGCCAATATTTGCTGCTGTAGTATAGTCAAAGATCCGTAGCTCTCTGTCAGTAACAACAAGTACCGACTTTCCCTGTTACATCAAACAAGACAATCTAATCAGTACAAGAAATCATTCTATTCAATATTCTCGATGCCAAACACCTTTAGCAATATCTTGCACATTTTACCATAAGCTTTTCAAAACCTTGTATGATATTGCTGTTCATACAGCAGGCATTCCTAAACAGTTTCGTTATGACATAGCAGATATGACCCATTGAATAAAGGTTGTTTTCTTCTCCAAAGATTTGTCTGAGAGTGAGAAATACCCATCCATGTTAAAGCAGTCATCGAGGCAAACACTCTGACAATTTGGACCAACTACATGTGGTTGCAAAAGAAGCGCTGCTGCTGCCTTTTCGGTGAAAATTTCAAATTGTATCAAAACCCCTCCTGGAGGGCTACCTACATGTCTGGCAAAGGCTCATTTCTTTTTAAATTCACAACTTAATAACGTTTCAATTAAATACTTTAGTAACTAACAAAATATTAATAACTGCTGTTTCTGCAGTGTTTCAAAACCTTGAAATATGGAGTTTAATAAATATGCAAAGGTTCTTGTATTGCATCATTGAAATACATCACCCTTTTCCCCCAAGGATGGCTCATTTGGGTATTGATACCACTATATTTTCATCTCTGAAAAGAGCAGTTTTGGTTGAAATTTGTTTCATAATAAATATTAAATCTCACCCTTGCAAGTTGTTTCTTTCAAACAAGCAAGCTTCAATCAGACCCGCTGCACTACAATCTGGATCACTGGATTGTCTCTGTAGGTACATTTATGGTTTTAGTACTGTTTCAACAACTAAGTGTAAGAGACGAGCTTATTGTTATAAATAAAACTTATTCGAAGGAAAATATACCATAACCACAATTAGATTTTAAAACCATCCTCTACAGATATCATCAGATTAGTTGTTATAACTATCCTCTACAGATATCATGGTATAATCAAAATTTCAAATATCTAAGCTTGTGCAACAGAAATTTCTTCAGTTTTCCATATTACAGGAGTTATCCTACATCAATTCATTTGAAGTATTTAAGATACAAGTAAATATCATGATAAATAAATAACAAATACCAACCAATTACATGATATAATTCAAGTATTTCCATTCCTTTCATTTTTTAAAAACTATCAGACTAACCTCTTTCGTGATGGGTATAACTCTTGAAAGTTTTTCCTCAAAAAATTCTACTGGGTCAACTTTCTCTTGCTCTAAACCTCCAAAGTTTCTTTTGATTGCATGAAGCATTTCATGCCATGTTGGCTTTTGTCTTGACTTGTCAGTAAAAGCATAAACCATTTTCACAAGACTGCAAAAAAATTATATTCAGCATTCTAAAAATAAACTTTCATCAGTGAGTCTCTCATTTCTTTTCCTTAAAAACTGAATTTGACTGAATTTCAGTTCTATCAAATACAAAGAGTTTTCATATGATACTTTTTTTTTGGTCTCTAAATTGACGGAGACCTTGCTGTTTACAATTCACAAAATTTTAGATGGCTCTAAATTAAAAATATTTGCAGGCAACAAATTGCTAATATGGTCAGTGGTAATGACTTTTTCATTATGAAAAGACATGCTGCAAGAAAAGATTTACCAGAAACACATCACTTAAAAAAACATCTCAATTACAACCTAAATATATTACCAAAATCACTAATAGCAGCAATACATCATAAAAGCACTAATTTCAACACAGGAAGACGACTCTTGTCCAACCATAAATCAACAATAATTCCATTCAACAGAACAGATATAATCCTCTAACGATTGAGTCTAACTCTGCATAACTTGTCTTTTCTTTTTTTTTGTACGTTTGTTTCTCTGTATTATATTTCTCATCTTTTTCAACATATTTTAAGATATATCGCAGTAGCAAGTAAACATATTAACTCTTTTATAGTTTCTATTATTTATATGTCACATGATTTACTTCTGCCACTGGCTACTCTCTCCTGTAAGTAATATTGAAATAATGGTCAGCCATATGAAAGCAATGATTCCTGCTGCAACGACTATCCTCGGAGAGATATTGGCTAATAATTAAAACTAGTGTTTCCCTGGCATCAAGTTCTGTACATTATTGATCGCTCTATAAGTCTGGCACAGTGTATGTGCTTATCAGAAAATATGATCAAAAGAAATATTACCTGTAAAAGTCTCGCAATCCAAAGAACTCTCTCATGGTAGTAGAAGCCTGGTCAAATATTTCCAGGTATGACTCACACATTGGTGTAATCAATGGGTTGATGCGGCTCAGAACATTTTCATTAGTAGAGCATATACCTCTTTAAAAAGAATTAAGAAAATTTCAGTCGCAACACCACTGGAAAACATATTACTTGCAGTACTTTTCATCTTAAGTGCAACTCAACGTGCAAAAATAAATGTTAACTTGTGATCAATAAGTGTCTTTCATTAACAATATAGAGCGCTCTAACTCTTGCATGTACTATTTGATTTTGTTCCTTTACAAATATGGCGATGTTTTTACAAATATGAAATATGAAGGATTACTGTCAGATGTTTTTGAAAAAAGTTCTGCAAGCGCTTATTTTCTTTTGCATTTAGAGAATGGAATAGAATATTGAACAAGATGCTCACCTTTATTTCAGACAAAACCTTTAGTAATGAAGTATAAAAAGTCATTGGCAATTCTAAGCAAGGGGGCCAAGATGGCTCTAGATCGCTCAACTGCGTTTCTGAGAAGACCATAGTCATTTATCTTAAAACTTTGTAAACAAAATCATTATTTTGCAAAGCAATTTTGAAAAGGTCACCTGTAAAAGTCATTTCAAAATCTGCCACCACCCCTACAATCATCAATGATTTTGATGAATCAGAATTCTGAAAATAAATTTTGGGATAGATCACCCAAGGACAATTTCTTGAAGAAGAGCACATACTCGATAGTGACTAAAAACATAATTCGAACAAGAGCACCACATGCAGGTGCCAAAAATTGGCTGTTGTTTTTCGGCACATAAAATTTCTTCTGACAATTTTTGAAAGTCACACAAGGATCACTGCTGTGAAATTATTTCAAAATCTGACCAACTGTTTCAGAGAAGAATTTTTAAGAATTTCTTCACGTCTGTATAGTGTAAATAGCCAACGGCCATCAGAGCCAAGTTTCTTGATGGACCAAAGTTTCTCTAAAAATTTTCAAAAGGGGTCACCAAAGAAATATTTCTGTAAAATTATGCAAAGTCTGACCACTCGTTTCAGAGAAGAAGAATTTCTTCATGTCCATATACTGCAAGTGCCCCTCTCATCTGGGCCATGTTTCATGACGAATCAGCATTTTGTGAACAGTTTTTGAAAAGGGTCACCAAAGGAACATTTCTGTAAAATAATTTCATAATCTGACCAGCGATTTCACAGAAGAAAATCTTTTAAGAATTTCTTCATGGCCATATAGTGCAAGTAGCCCAGTCACAAGAGCCATGTTTCTTGACCGATCATGTTTCTTGACCGATCAAACAACTTTTGAAAAGGGTCATCGAAGGAAAATTTCTATTAAATTATATCAACATCTGGCCAGCCGTTTCAGAGAAGAAGTGTTTTTTTTTAAGAACTTCTTCATTTATGTATAGAGCAAGTTGCCCCCATGCACTAGAGCCATGTTTTTGATGTACCAAAATTTTACAAAAAGTTTTTGAAAAGGGTCACTCAAGGACCGGAACATCTCTGTGATTTTTTTTAAATTCTGACAAGTGCTTTCAATGAAGAAGATTTTCAAAGAATTTCTTAAAAAATTGCATTTGGTAGCCATGGCAACCAGAGTTTTTAGATGGAATCAAGTTTTGTAACCAATTCTTAAAAAGGACCTCCAAAGTAACATTCCAGCCAAGCTTGGTCCAAATCAGCCAAGTGGTTTAGGTGGAGAAGATGGTTAAAGGAATTGTTGATGAGAGACGATGCACAATGGACACATCGTGATCCTATAATGCTCCACTTAAGCATGTTGTGCTCAGTTGAGCTAAAAATGTAGAAACATTTTAATCTATCATTTCTGAAACACTATGGATAAATAAGTGCATATTTCTAGGCAGTTAAGTGTAGGATACCTTATCTTTGTTTCTTTTCAAGTGATCCATTTCTATTACTTTCACATAGATTGTAACTTACAACATGAATATCCATAAAAAACAAATAAATAAAAAAAAAAAACAAGACTGCCATTGGCCCTGGAATGCTCACCTTAGACTATAGCTTATGAGAGAAATTCAATTCATTGAACAACTTTGGTAAAGCTTCACCCAAGGAACATTCCTGCCAAGTTTCATCAAGATTGGCCCAGTGGGTTCGGAGAAGATGTTGGAAGAAGTTGTTGACAGGCGACAGACGCCGGATATAGGGCAATCAAATATCAAAGCTCCTCACCTTCCAGTTTCAAAGAAGAATTTTAAATTTTCCTTCTTTGTGCTATGTTTGAACTTGTGGTCCCCAGGGCTGGGTCAGTTTTAATCAAAGCTGCATCGTTGGAACACACTTGGTAGAGGTCCACTTAAAGATGCTACATACCAAGTATCAAAGCTCTACACCTTCCCGTTCAAGATAAAAAGAAATTTAAAATTTTCCTTCTTTGTTCCTATGTTCTAACCTGTGACCTCTGGGGCATGGCCAGTTTTGACGCCAGGGACATCATATGACCAAACTTGGTAGAGGTCCACTAAAAGATTATGCAAACCAAATATCAAAGCTCTGCACCTTAAAGTTTCAAAGAAGAAGATTTCTAAAGTTTTCCTTCTTTGTTGCTATGGTTGAAAGTGTGGCCCCACAGGGCAGGGCCAGTTTTGACCCAAGGGGCATAATTTGAACAAACTTGGTAGAGGTCCACCAGGAGACATACAACATACTAAATATCAAAGCTCTATGCCTTCAAGTTTCACAGAAGATTTTTAAAGTTTTCCTTCTTTGTTCCTATGCTAAAACTTGTGACTCCTGGGGTGGGGCCAATTTTGACCTCAGGGGCATAAATTGAACAAACTTGCTAGAGGTCCACTAGGAGATGCCAATTACTAGATATCAAAGCTCTAAGCCTTCAAGTTTCAGAGGAAAAGATTTTTGAAGTTTTCCTTCTTTGTTCCTATGCTTAAAATGCTTAAACTTGTGACACCGGAGTGGGGCCAGTTTTGACCCCAGAGGCATAATTTGAATAAACTTGGTAGAGGCCCACTAGGAGATGCCATGTACTAAATATCAAAGCTCTTCGCCTTCAAGTTTCACAGGAGAAGATTTTTAAAGTTTTCCTTCTTTGTTCCTATGTTCAAACTTGTGACCCCCGGGGTGGGGCCAGTTTTGACCCTAGGGGCATAAATTGAACAAACTTGGTAGAGGTCCACTAGGAGATGCCACATACTAGATATCAAAGCTCTAAGCCTTCAAGTTTCAGAGAAAAAGATTTTTAAAGTTTTCGTTCTTTGTTCCTATACTTAAACTTGTGACCCCTGGGTGGGGCCAGTTTTGACCCAAGGAACATAATTTGAACAATCTGGGTAGGGTGCCACTGGGGGATGCTACATACCAAATATCAAAGCTCTACGCCTTCAAGTTTCACTGGAGAAGATTTTTAAAGTTTTCCTTCTTTGTTCCTATGCTCAAACTTGTTTTCCCCCGGGGTGGGGCCAGTTTTGACCCTATGGGCATAATTTGAACAAAGTTGGTAGAGGTCCATTGGGAGATGCTACATACCACATATCAAAGCTCTACGCCTTCTAGTTTCAGAGAAGAAGATTTTTAAAGATTTCTTTTTTTTCTTTTTGTTGCAATGCCAAGCGGAATTATGGGTGGAATTAAATTCTTTGAACAATTTTGGTAGAGCTTCACCCAAGGAACATTCCTGCTAAGTTTCATGAAGATTTGCCCAGTGCTTTAGGAGAAGATGTTCAAAGAAATTGTTGAAGGACGACAGAGGCTGGGCATAGGGCGATCACAATAGCTCACCTTTAGCACTTTGTTTAAGACTGATTTAAAATGTTCACAAAGAAATGCATACTTTGCACTATTCTCTAATTCTTCAAGATCTGGAACCTCTCTTTGTACTAGAATTCCTCTGTTCATTTTAGCTGGATCAAGGGCCCAATTTGATATACCAATAAATGCAACCTATGACAAATAGATATAGTCATAATTAAAAATCTTCAATCCTATGGTCTGACAATCAGAAAAATACAAACATAAAACACACAAGCAAACTATTAGGTTATGATTGAAAATTCCACTTTTGAAGCAAAAGGACTAACAATACAATGGTCCCGTAAACATAAAAAAAATATACAAACCAATTACAAGTGACCATATAAAAAGCAGATGATGCAGGATGAGGTGATATTCCCAAGAGTAATGCATGTATATTCATCCCATTTTTTGAAAGGGTGTAAAGGTACCACAATCCAAACTTAACCAATATATGTTTAACAACATGGAAGTGGCTGATTTTAATAAAGGTAATATGAAGTCAAAATATTGGTATAAATGATACTGTAATACTCTTTTTAAATAAATTTTTTTAAACCAGTTTTTCAGGTAAGGCTTCAAGCATTTTCCATACAACCACATTTTAGAAGCTACTGTACCTTTCGACACTACAATACAATTATTTACTTGTGACTTTTACATAGATGGGTCTAAAATCCTGTTTATTTGCCACCGTAAGAGGTCACAAATAGATTTAACTTACAAACAATTTGACAGTGCGTTGGCATTACCTTCATGTATGGTTCTGGTGTCTCGTCCCCTTGACATCCATCTTCCAATAAAGGATGTAGAGTCTTTTCATGAAAAAAAGCACACACATGCACATAACATAGCATGATTACAATAACGTAACATCTTGTATGTTATCTTCAACTAAATCAATCTTGTAATTTTTCAACAAAATGATCAAAACTTACAACTATCTACAACTATGCAACTATATACAACTGATCCCAAGTATCAAAGTATTCTTCATTCATCTTTTAATTACATGTATTGTGCTTTATAGTATTTAATCAAATAACTATAAATGTAACCCTTAGTAAAGGTCTTCAGATAATTGCTCAACACGAAGCCATTGAGTTTTCCGCGGATAACACTTATTTGGTTGTGTGTGTGTGTGTGTGTGTGTGTGTGTGTGTTTCTTTTTTTTACCATACAATCCCGGCCTTTAACGACCCTGAGAAAGAAGCCTTTTGAAAACATGGTAACCAGCATTTTCTCCTTTTGGCACAACATTTCCTACCATTCCATGACAAATTTCATTCATTTAGCCATACTTATTTTATAGTCTGCAAATGCTTTCAATTTGAACAAGTCTACGATTTTGTCGTTTGGTAACTAACGAGTTAAATGAATGTGATGCTTTCTGCAACTTTGAGTGGCTTATAGACTTACTAAATTCCTATTACATTGGTAGCTCACTTACTCTCTTTTCACGGCTATGCAACTTCTATCCTGGATCTTTGTTGAACACTTAAAAAGTACCCTCTCCTCCACCACCATTCAAGTAGGTGAATAACAACACTTTCTAACAACAGTCAAAGTCTTCAATCACTACCAGGTATCAAAGGTTCGAAAGAATGGAATTATTCCTGTTATATTTTCTTTTTCCTTAGTGTATGAGGTAGAGCCAACATGTAGCTGATGCCTTTTGCAGTGAGTGCAACAAAGTCCGACTGTGATGCTGCCCTATTTTCAAGTTATGGTGCAGTTCTGGCAAAAGCCATTTTGATCCTAAGTGTATCAGGCCCCACAAGAGCTGACTTAAATATAGAGAGATTACGCTCAGCCACACAATAGTAAGGGAGATATAACTTGCTCTATATAACAACTTATTAAGTAACAGTTCTGAACATTGACACAGATTGCTTACAACAATCCTCCTATTCCAACAAGTTTTTTTGACCTGTCAGCGAACTTTAGCCCATAGTTTTTAGCAATTTGAAAACTAATGTTTGCAAATGCTTTTAATTTAGAAAAGCATATGAGTCCTTTGGGAAAGGGCTAATTACGTAGGGCTCATCTTTCACACACGATCACATTAGTATCTAGTATTACGTCGACATATAATAACTTAGGAGAAAAAAAGTAAACCATACCTTCAATGGCATCCTAGGACTGTCTTCTGCTAGTCCCACTTCGTCCAACACCACAATCGATACAAATGTGTCTAGATCTTTGTCTTTCTGAAACTGAGCACATTGCCTGAATGTCCCTACGATACTATCTGGAGTGGATAATGGGCTGCATTGGAATGAAACCATCTGTACCTGTGTAACAACAAGAAAGTTCATCATAGTTGGCAGTTATAAATCATTCCAAAATAATTGCCACATTTTGTGTATTTATTATGTGATAATAAACATCAATATAATATTAATCAAACCATCAGCAAAATGATTAACATTTAAATCTAGCATCAAATGATCATGAAAAGAAATGTAAAAACAAGAGGGCCAAGATGGCCCTGGATCGCTCACCTGAATTTTTGAGATGACCATAGTCTATTTTTTTTTTTTTTCTTTTTTAGCGTTGAAACATTGGAACCAAATTTATAATTTTGCCAAGCAGTTTTCAAAAGGTCACCTGTAATAGTCATTTCGAAATCTGACCATCAGTTTCAAAAAGAAGAATTTTTAAGAATTCTTCATTTCTGTATAAGAGCAAGTAACCCCCATCCACGAGAGCCATGTTTCTTGATGGATCAAAATTTACGAACAATCTCTCTGAAATTATTTCAAAATCTGACCAGGGGTTTCAGAGAAAGAAAATTTTAAAGAATTTCATCATGTCCGTATAGTGCAAGTAGCCCCCATTCACAAGAGCCATGTTTCTTGACGGATCAAAATTATATGTACAGCTTTTGGAAAGGGTCACCAAAGGAACATCTCTGTCAGATTATTTTAAAATCTGACCACGGGTTTCAGAGAAGAAGAATTTTCAAGAATTTCTTCATTTCCATCTAGTGCAAGTAGCCCCCATTCACTAGAGCCATGTTTCTTGGCCAATCAAAATTTCGCGAACAATTTTAGAAAAGGGTCACCCAAGGAATATCTCTGTGAAATTATTTCAAAATCTGGCCAGCGGTTTCAGAGAAGAAGAATTTTTAAGAATTTCTTCATTTCTGTATAGTGCAAGAAGCCCCCATTCACCAGAGCCATGTTTCTTGACGGATCAAAATTTCGCAAACAACTTTTAAAAAGGGTCACCCAAGGAACATCTGTGTGAAATTATTTTAAAATCTGGCCAGCGGTTTCAGAGAAGAAGAATTTTTAAGAATTTCTTCATTTCTGTATAGTGCAAGAAGCCCCCATTCACCAGAGCCATGTTTCTCGACCAATCAAAATTTCGCGAACAATTTTTGAAAAGGGTCACCCAATGAACATCTCTGTGAAATTATTTCAAAATCTGACCAGCGGTTTCAGAGAAGAAGATTTTTTAAGAATTCCTTCATTGCTGTACAGTGCAAGAAGCCCCCATTCACCAGAGCCACATTTTTTGACCAATCAAAATTTCACGAACAATTTTTGAAAAGGGTCAACCAAGGAACATATCTGTGAAATTATTTCAAAATCTGACCAGCGGTTTCAGAGAAGAAGATTTTTTAAGAATTCCTTCATTTCTGTATAGTGCAAGAAGCCCCCATTCACCAGAGCCACATTTTTTGACGAATCAAAATTTCACGAACAATTTTTGAAAAGGGTCACCCAAGGAACATATCTGTGAAATTATTTTAAAATCCAACCAGCGGTTTCAGAGGAGAAGATTTTTAAAGAATTTGCTAAAAAATTCCATTTGGTTGCCATGGCAACCAGAGTTTTTGATGGAATCAAATTCTGTGAACAATTTTTAAAGAGGACCTCCCAAGGAACATTCCTGCCAAGTTTGGTCCAAATCCGCCCAGCAGTTTAGGAGGAGTTGATGTTTAAAGAATTGTTGACGACGCACGACGCACGACGGACGACGCACGACGGACGACGCACGACGGACGACGGACACCGGGTGATCCTAAAAGCTCCCCTTGAGCACGTTGTGCTCAGGTGAGCTAATAAGATGAAGAAAAATTATTGCCAAAAGCACCAAAATGATAATTATAAGCACAATCACCTGTTTCAACTCCTTGAAAAGAGATTCCTTTGAAGCATTCCCTTGCATGGCATCAGAAACAATAGTCTTAGCCAAAGATTTAGAGCTCCCTGGTTTACCAACAAGAAACAGGGGAATTCTAAGCTCTATACACACCACCATCATAAACATATTCTCTTTCAATGCCATATTCTTTGCAATGTTCTTTTCCAACTGAACATTTTCCAGAAACACATCTTGACAACTATACATGTAAAAGATAATAAAAAACATGATTATTGAAAATTATATTTTGAAGAAACAACTCAAACATGTGTTATAAAATCTCTCCGAATCAGCTTGCACAAAGATCATTGCCTACCCTTATGCCAGTGAAACAGTACATGTTATAACTAACAAGAGGGCCATGGTGGCCCTGAAGTCACTCACCTGAGTCTTTTGACCATGCATGACCCATTTTCAATCTCTTTCCTGATTTTTTAATTAACTTTCTACCAAGATTTCATAATTATTGCACTGAAAATTTGGCCTCTAGCTTGTACGCCAGATTTTTCAAAAATTACTCTCAGTGACCTACATTTAGTCAAACACAGCCAATTTTCCTCTTGTAGATATTTTCAAAACAAAGGTTCTGACCACGTTTCATAAGTATTGGACAGAAAATGTAGCCTCTAGAGTGTACACTAGCTATTTCAAAGATTTAACATGGCAACTAATTTTTTTAACCCAATGTGACTCATTTTCAATTTCATCATATTGATCATGAAAAAAAACAAGAAGGCCATGATGGCCCTCTATCGCTCCACTGGCTAATAAGTAAAAACACCACAGGCCAAACATTACAATATTTGGCCAATTGGTTTCAAACTTGAGGACATACAAATTTTTTCACTAAAACGTTGTGACTCTTGGGCAAAGCCAATTTTGACTGCAAAGCTATAATTACTTGAACTCTGGTGGAGGTCCACAGGATAAAGTCCCATACCAAATAATATAGGTCTAGAATGTGGGGTTATAAAAAAGGAGATTTTCAAAGTTTTCTCAATAAAAGGCCCTGTAAAACATGAAACCCATGCGACAGGGCTAAATTTAGTAGTCCTACTCTTTATTTTGGTTAGTAACACGATGACTTAGAAAGTTTTCACCACAAAAGACAATGTAAAATTTGTGATCCCTGGTGTGGGGACAAACTTGATCCTAAGGCTATAATTTGAGCCCTTCTGCCAGAGGCCAACTAAATAAAGCTACATGCAAAATTTGGTAGCCCTAGGCCTTATGACTAGGTACAAGTAGATTTTTAAAAATTTCCAAATATGAGCCCATGAAAAACTTGTGACCCCCCAGGATGGGGCCAAATTTAATCCCAGGGCTACAATTTGGGCACCTTTGGTAGACAACCACTTGATAAAGCTAGAGGCAAAATCAAGTAGCTCTAGGCCTTTTGGCTTGATACGACAAGATTTATAAAGTTTTCCCTATATAAGCTTATATAAAACTTGTGACCCCTGGGGCTGGGCCAAATTTGACCCCTGGGCTATCATTTGGACACTCTTGGTAGACAATCACTTGATAAAGATACATCCCAAATTTGGTAGCCCTAGGCCCTATGGCTAGGTACCAGAAGGATTTTAAAGTTTTCCCTATTTAAGCCCGTATAAAACTTGTGACCCCCGGGGCAGGGGCAATTTTGAGGGCTATCATTTGACGTACATTGGTAGAGGTATACTAGATAAAGCTACATGCAATATTTGGTAGCCCTACTCCTTATGGTTTCAGAGAAGATTTAAAAAAAAAATCTAATATTTTTCAGTTTTGTTGCCATGGCAACCAGTTTTTGAAGGAATCAAATTTTTTCAAGGAATTCTGAAGAGGACCATGTCAGGATCATTTCTGTGAAGTTTCATCAAAATTGGATGGGTAGTTTCGGAGAAGAAGATGTTTGAAATATAAGTTAAGGCACACAGAGATGGACAGTGGGATGGACGGCGGACATCGGGCCATGACATAAGCCTGCTGGCCTTCAGCCAGTGGAGTTAAAAAAAAAAAAACATTTTAATTTTCATACTTGTTGACCAGAAAAGATGACTCTAGAGGTACACAAGCTATTTTAAAGATTAAGACGAGTTACCTTGGTTTTGATTTAGCCAAGTTACCTTGTTTATGACCCAACATGACCCATTTTCAAACTAAGTTAAGGTATAATTATGATAAATATTCAGACCAATTTACATGAGTATATGACTGAAAATGTAGTCCTAGGAATCATGAAGACTAACATTCTGATTAAATTCCGTAAGTATTGCACCAACAATTTTCCACAAGCATTTTAATTTCTTTTTACAACTTCTTAAGCAATATAAAACCGTTAAAAACAATGTGCCCTCTAGACCATACACATTTTTTTCCTAAGATATGACCTAGTGACCCTGTTTATGATCAAACATGACCTATTTTAAAACTTGAGATATCATGAAGGCAAATATTCTGACCAATTTTCAAGAGTTTTCGACTTAACCCTTTACCACGCAATCCCGACTTTTAATGACCTGGCAAAAACAGCCTTTTGGAAAACATTGTGGGAAAAGGAGAAAATGCTGGTAACCAGTATTTTCTCCTTTTCCAACAATGTTTTCTACTCTTCCACAGTCAAGTTTCAATTTTTGTTGTCTGCAAGTGCTTTCAATTTGGACCAGTCTAAAATTCTGTCATTTGGTAAAGAGTTAAAAGTGTGATCTTTCGAGTATACACAAGGTGTTTTCTTTTTTCTAAAATTTGCCCAGTTTTTGACCTGACATGATTTTTAAAGCTTTGCCAGGTATAGTGAAAGCAAACATTCTAACCAACTATTCGAGAGTTTAGACTAAAATGTGGCCTCTAGAGAGCACAAGTTTTTACGTGGATGTTACCCAGTGACCTAGTCTTCATCCGAAATCATCCGTTTTTGAACTTGTATGAGATTTCATCAAGACAAACATTCTGACCAACTTTTAAGAGTTTTAGACTGAAATTATGGCCTCTACTGTGAATTCAAGATTTTAAAGGTGGGTATCTAGAATTTTTACATCCGACCAAATTAAAAAATATATATATCACTGAAATTTATATGAAAAAAAAAAAAAATCACAAATCATCAATAATTAAGAATAATAGAATTACCTAAAAACTTTTTTATAGTATTCCCTTAAAAGGCTACGTAGCCTCTTAAGCTATCTTTAGATTTCCCGCTAAAAATTTAAAAAAGCATTGTGAAAATGTTATGTGGCTGGCACCTGACTAATGACTCTGAAATTTCATAACATATCAAACATGTAATTACTTTCCATAATGTTTTCTTCAGACATTATGTTTGAAGCTTCGTCTGTATATTACCAGCACGTAAATAAGCGAGTTGCTCATGTAAAAATAGACCATGTTTCCCATCGGTGTCGACCTTGGCTGCAGTAAATCTCTAATTTCTCATGTTGTCGGATGGTTTTTGACTACCGGGTTTTTATGAATGAAAATTATAATGCTTTTGGAGTATAAGGATGATTTTTTTGTATTCTTGTAAAATTTTCGCCTCAAAATCTGAAGGGCCACCTTTAAACAATTTGACCCAGTAACCTACATTTTTAGCGACATGACCCATTTTTTAATTTGTCCATAATAATTATTATCAAGAAAAATACTCTGGCCAACTGTCAAGAGCTTTGGACTTAAAATGTGGTCTATAGGGCGTACATAGGGTTTTTCCAAGATTTAACCAAGTGACCTAGTTTTTCTGTTACCAAACCTGACCCATTTTCAAACCCTTCTCAGATATTATCAGGACAAACATTCTGACAATGTGTCATAAGAGTCAGACTGAACATGTGGATTCTAGAGAGTAAACTAGGCAGAACCCATTTTTTCTAATATTCCGAGGAAGCCTTTTCAAAACATGGTAGTAAAAGGAAAAAAAAAACGTAGGAAACTATATCAATAGCAAAACTTATTTTTGAGCCACTTCTAAATTGTTTCAACTTGGAAAAGTGGAAAATAGTTCAACCGAAAGTTCAGGTTCAAGAGAAGTAGATCTTCAACACAAAAGGCATATTCTAGGCCTTGGAAATCCAGAGTTTCTTAGTAATAGCTGTGCAAATAAAAAAACACCTAAACAGCCTAATTAACAACATAGATGACAAAAAGTTGTGTGCATACATACTGTGCAAGTATTTTTGTTATGAAAATCAAATCAAAAGTGCACCTATGTATTATTTTTTGCACTTATAGTAATACATTTGGCAAACTGAATAAAAAATAGAAGTTTCTTCAGGTTGTATTTGAAAAGAGAAATAAACTGGACCAGTGAAAGGCCACTACGAAATACATGTAATTAAAATACTGTTTACACAATGTTACACACCAAACACGCAAACAAGACCAGGAAATTTAAAACTGTGGAAGTATAGCTGTTTCCATTTTCAAAAGTATTGTTGGAAAAAGAAAACAAGGTTCTGAGTGTGTGATTTTTTCTTGTCTATGTCTGCTGAGCTTTGTGATTTTTTTGTGTCTATGTCTGCCGAGCTTTTATCCTATGCTTTCTCGAAATATATCCCTCTAGCAGTGACCTTCATCCCCGTTTTCTGACATAATAAGTGTGAATAAATGTCATTTTCATTTTTTCTACTTGTTTAGAATTAAAAGTACTATAAGTGTGGAAATTTTAAGAACTGTCCATTACAAAATATGATTTTATTAATGATTAATCCTTATTTTGGAACTCAGCAGTCTATTTAAGCTAAATTTTGAAGAGACGGGCACGGTAACCCATATCTATCTCAACTCTAAAGTCCTAGAGATATCATGAGCTTTATATGTGAAAAGTTCAAAGAAAATCTGTCTGTTGAAAGAAAGTGTAATAAACATCAATAATAAACTATCATTTATTTTTCCTATTTGTGATTATATTGGGTTTCAGTCCACAAGTATTTTGATTTCTTTTTAAAACTTCTAAAGCAACATAAATCGTTAAAAATAATTACCTAATCATCAAACTCAACCACTTCTACTCAATATCTCAATCAATAAATCATACCTACTATCAATCATTGCTGTTTTGGCCATTTTTTACCATTTATCAAAACAAATAATTGGCAAAGGAAAATGTTGAAGAAAGCCTGGGTAACAATTATAGTTGCATGAACTGTTCAATTCCTCTGAACAAATGTTCAATTTTAGAAGTCAAACATGATACAAGTTCTTTTTTCTCACCAACTGATTTCTTCTTCAATCTGATCAGCTCCACCAGTGAGTGCACATGGTGATCTAAAGTATTGGGCAACATGCTCTCTGTACTGTGCTCGTGTTTTAAGACATGCGTGGTAACATACCCCAAGGGACAGCACCAAAGAGCGAGTCAAATCGTCAATACTGTCATGCGAGTCCTGCAAGGATGAGTCATCTTTTTAAAATTTTGACATTCTAAACTGTGAAAATAATGTTTTCTGAAAAGCTACAAATCAAAACTTTGTGGATTTCTGCCTCTGATTTAGATGCATACACCACCAGCAGAAGTTTGAGAAAAATATGTGAAAAAAGTATCATTTCACTAAACAATATTAAAAAAACAAACCAGTGCTGTATTAAACACCAATCTCCTAAGGCTGCCTCACAAAGTTTGTCAAATTAAGGTGTACAAGCCATTACTTCCATCAAAAGTTCTTTCCTCTTTCAACAAATATGGGTGCAGAATGTTGTCTCTCAGGAATAGTCACCATATTGTCTTTTTTCTCTTCTAATAACTGGATTACCTTTCTTTTAATATCGCTGTGCTAAGTAGCACATTTATCTCACCATAGAGCTTGTAATTCAGTGGTTGCGAGTTATTATCCCAGCCTGGCCAAACTCTTTCCCATGTTTCACTAATAGGTGTGCAGATGTCTTGGAGTGAGTGCTGAATTAAATACTGGTAAAACAAGCAATTTCGTTGAAATGACATCCCTGCCGAAAAATACCTTTTTTGATACAAAATGATAAGAGGTATTGTGTTTTGCATGTACATGTGGCCTTTTTGTTATTGGTCCATGATGAAATTATACATCAAGCTCCCTTTTTCCATGGCACAGGATTTCATTACATAAGAAAAATATAAAAGAGGTCCATTACAGGATTATACATTAAGTACCCTTTTTGCAGAACTTGGCATTTCATAAAATGAAAACAAACAAAGGAAATATACATAAAAACCCCTTTTCCACGACATGTCATATATAATGACATGTCATGGAAATAGGGGGTTTTATGTATATTTCCATTATTTGTTTTCATTTCAGGATTTCATATATGTGGTGGAAAAAAAAATGTATGAACAGACTATGTAATGGAAAAGAAAACATGCATGAAGTTTCATCAATTTTCGTCAAGGACTTTAGAAGATATCCCTCTCACAATGTAAGTCGCCACACTGCTGCCATTTCAAGCAGATAGCCAAAGACTAAAGTGTTGAAATTTGTAGCACCTGCCTGGGTAGCTGAATGGATATATGGTATTACTTGTGATCTAAAAGGTTTACGAACAGACAGATGCATGGAGAGACGAATGCACAATTGACTCATTGGTCACTGGCTTTGATCAACCAATAAAAATATGAAGTTCTATGAAAATAATGTGCAAAAGTTGGAAATACACTGATAAAAAATTAAATTTGACATGAAGTCCCCTTTTTCCATGATACATTGATAAATTGCAAAACCCTGACAACATGTGCTAGGTTGCATGATCTGTGAAAATCTCGTCCAAATCTGTTGAGATATGTCAAGTAATTAAAGAGATACAGGTGAAAAATTAAATTATAACATGAAGCCCCCTTATTCCATGATGCTGCTACAAATCACAAAATCTTGACAATATGCCGTAGGTCACATGATCATCCAAATCTGCCAAGAAATGTGGGCGGCATTGTGTTAGGTCACATGATAATGTAAAAATTCCATTCAAATCTGCCAAATGTGGGAGGAGTTGCCTTCACAAGAAATAGAATGAAATAAAACATGAAGCCCCCTTTTTTCATGACGCAGCCACAAACTGCAAAATGTTAAGAATATGTGATAGGTCAGATGACAAGAAACATTCTGTGAAAATTCTATTCATTTCTGTCCAGAAATATGGGACGAGTTGCATTCACAAGATATAAAATGATATAAAACTTGAAGCCCCCTTTTTTCACGATGCAGCTACAAATCGCAAAATGTTGACAATATGCAATAGGTCACATGACAAAAAATATTCTGTCAAAATTGCATTCAATTCCTTCAAGAAATGTGGAAGGAGTTGCCTTCACAAGAAATGGAATGAAATATAACATGAAACCCCCTTTTTCCATGACACCTTATTACACAAACAAGGGCAAATAACTGTGGTATTGCATGGTCAACGTAGGTGAAACTTCTTTTCCTGCATTTCCTAATGGAAGTTGACAGATGTGACAAGTTCAATGTAAAAACTTTGTATAGTTTTGAAGAGAAGACTCCAAACATCAAAAGTGTACTTAAGTGTTACTTAAGTGAAACTTAAAATCGCTCTCAGTCAGCCATTTTGCGTCGAATCAAAAAAACAAAAAAAGTGTCTCGGGAGAATGGGTCATTGTACATGTGTATAAAATTTCACGAAATTCCGTCCAATGGTATTGGAGATATTTGCCGGGACGGACACACGGACGGACGGACGGACGGAAGGATGGACGGACAGACAACGCTAAAACTATATCCTCCGCCTATGGCGGGGGATAATAACAAACTCTATTTTCGATCTATCAAAGCCACTAAATGCCTAACAGTGACGTATGAATGAAAATTAGCATCATCAAGCATGAAAAACAATTGGGTGAGTGGTCAATGAAAATTATAGCATGCAATTTTAGACTTTTTTCCCCAGCTGTATTTTCGACCAGTCAAAATTGAAAGCATTTGCAGTGACTGGATATCCTGCTTAAAGCTAAGAAATCATTGTGGGTAAAATGGCAATACCAATTTTTTTACTTGACTGTTTTCGAAGGAAACAAAGGGTTATTGTCATAGACCTGGCTTTGTTGTTGTGTTAAAACAATTAGATTCAAAATCTTTAATTTTAATATTCCACTGATGTGAGCTTAGCTACAAACATCAAAATAAATCACTCTCTCTGACAACAGAGCATGTCCTTTCCAAAAAACAAACTTGAATATCACCATCATTCATGCATTATTGCAGTTTAATGATTAAGGGAGGTAAATAGTAACACACTCTTTCATAACGGGACCTATTTCCATGATAACAATTTAAAATAAAATCTTAGAGAACCATTAGATTAAGCTACATATCAAATTCGGTAGCCCTGGGCCTTATGGTTTCAGACAAGAAGATTTTCAATATTTTTCGCTTTTGCTGCCATGGCAACCAGAGTTTTTCAAGGAATCAAATTTTTTCGTGAACTTCTGAAAAAGACCATGGCAGGATCATTCCATTTTCCATTTTCATCAAATTTGAATGTTTAGTTTCAGAGATGATGTTTGAGATAAAAGTTCACATACACAGAGAAAGACACA
This sequence comes from Tridacna crocea, assembly GCA_943736015.1. NCBI lineage: Eukaryota > Metazoa > Mollusca > Bivalvia > Cardiida > Cardiidae > Tridacna > Tridacna crocea. The sequence continues at coordinate 24,632,488 of OX031060.1, forward strand.
TGCATACACAGACAGAAACACAACAAACACTGGGCCATGACATAATCTAGTCTGAAAATTGCTTCTATTAAAAATAATACAACCAAAAATAGAAAAATATTACCATTATTACCTCCTCTAGTTCCTCATCCATTTCCTCTTCATCAGACTGTTCTTCCAAGTCTTCAAATATTTTGTCCATTTTGGCAAAGAGTGTGCGTTTATCTTGACTTTGTGAATAAAACCAGCTCATCACACCAAGTGCACGATCAACATCTCTCAATGATACAAAACTACATTCATTCTGTAACAAAAATCTATTTATTTCTAAAAATCTTTTTTAGTTTTGTATAACTCCATTGTTGCTAGCAGATGGTGAAATCTGGACTTATCCCAGGCAATTGACACAAGTAAAATGTCCAGCAACACAGTATTTTTTAATCAAGTATCCTTCATGCAATCCAAAATCCACCTCCTCCCAAAAAAGAACACCAACATGCTCAAGAATAGCTGCTGTCACTAAAGAAATTAATGGTACAATTTTATTTCATATTAAAATGAACTGAAGAAAATTAGTTTTATGTAAGTTTTTGTGATTTAAAAGATAATGAAAAAGAAATCTGACAGGCAGTGTATATACAATATACAGATACATGTAATGCAAATAGAATTAAATATCTTTCTGATTTAGCAAACGGGTGCATAAGAGTATTTTCTTTCAATCAATCCAAAAAGTCTTGCTTAAACTTAAAGCATCCAAATTCAAACACATTGTCATCTTACATCTATTTCAATGAAATGTAATTCAAATACTATGTCCAAAGAAATTCAATGTAATAGTAAATATGGGTATAAGAAGAACAAAGGAACACGGATCCATCTCATTATTTGTAAATACTTGCTCGTGTCTGCATCAAAATCCTATTGCATTGCGCAAAATGTTACTGCAATTCCGAAAAGTGTTCAATGTCTCACACAAGAGTTGAATTCCGCTTGACTGGTGAATTTGAGCTTTGATCAACACAAAACATTTTTCCAATCTAAATTTCTGTTTTACCCAGTTTTCATCAGGATTCCTTATTTCTTAACTCATTACCAAACGACAATATTTTAGGCCTGTCCAAATTGAAAGCATTTGCAGTAGATAAAATCGACTGAAATTTTGAAGTTCGTTTTGTGAGGGGTAAAAAAACATTGGGGAAAAAGAAGAAAATGCTGGTTACCTGCATTTTCTCATTTTCCCACAATGTTTTTTAAAGGCTTCTTTCTCGGGTCATCAAAAGAGGGGACTATGTGGTAATGGGTTAAACGTTTATTTTTAGAAATAGAACAAAACTGAAGTATATAAATGCTATGAAAGTTGATGATAAGTATAAAAATAGTATATCATACCTTCTGAGCTCTCATATAATCCTGGGAGGCTGTCAATATAGCACTAACCACCTCTACTAGGTTGTTAACATTTGGTAGCCGCCCTTCCCTTATCTACAGATTGAGCACAAAATAATTATTGCAAAAAAAAAAAATCATAAAAGTTTGCCTTTAAAGTGGTGCTTCTTTGGGCTGAAGCATTTTGTAAGTTACTCCGCCGCTAACACATTCAGGAATATGGAAATACATAACAGGCATAAAAGTAGAATTTTTGAAGCAAACAAATTCTTTAAAAAAATCTAAAGAGAACCATGCCAGGATCCTTTCTGTGAAGTTTCATCAAAATTTGATGAATAGTTTCAGGGAAGATGTTTGAAAAGAAAGTTAACTCATACACAGAGAGACGGGTGCACACACTGACGTACAACAGAAACGGGGCCATGACATAAGCCGCTGGCCTTCGGCAAGTGGAGCTTTAAGAGGTAAAAGATTAAGAACAAGAGGGCCATTGGCCCTGGAATGCTCACCTTAGACTATAGCTTATGAGTAAAATTCAATTCTTTGAGCAACTTTGGTAAAGCTTCACCAGAGGAACATCCCTGCCAAGCTTCATCAAGATTGACCCAGTGGGTTAGGAAAAGATGTTTAAAGAAACTGTTGACAGGCGACAGATGCCGGACATAGGGTAATCAAATATCAAAGCTCTACACCTTCCAGTTTCAAAGAAGAATTTTAAATTTTCCTTCTTTGTCCTATGTTCAAACTTGTGGTCCCCGGGTCTGGGTCAGTTTTAACCAAAGCAGCATCCTTGGAACAAACTTGGTAGTGGTCCACTCAGAGATGCTACATACCAAGTATCAAAGCTCTACTCCTTCCCGTTTAAGAGAAAAAGAAATTTAAAATTTTCCTTCTTTGTTCCTATGTTTAAACCTGTGACCTCCGGGACCAGTTTTGACTCCAGGGACATTATAATGAACAAACTTGGTAGAGGTCCACTAGAAGATTCTGCATACCAAATATCAAAGCTCTGCACCTTCAAGTTTCAGAGAAGATTTCTACAGTTTTCCTTCTTTGTTGCTGCATGTGTGATGTGCGTATGTTCGAACATGTGATCTCCCCCGGGCAGTGCTAGTTTTGACCCCAAGGGCATAATATGAACAAAGTTGGTAGAGATCCACTTAGAATTGCTACATGTCAAATATCATAGCTCTATCCCTCCTAGTTTTAGAGAAGAAGAATTTTAAAATTTTATTTTCTTGTTCCTATGTTCGAACTTGTGACCCCCGGGGCAGGGCCAGTTTTGACCCCACGGGAATGATTTAAAAAACTTGGTACAGGTCCACTAGAAGATGCCACATTCCAAATATCAAAGCTCTACGCTTTCTAGCTCAGAGGTGAAGAATTTTAAAGTTTTCCTTCTTTGTTCCTATGCTCAAACTTGTGACCCATGGGGTGAGGCCTGTTCTGACCCCAGGGACATCATTTGAACAAACTTGGTAAAATCTCCACTAGGAGATGCAACAGACCAAATATCAAAGCTCTACGCTTTCTAGATACTGAGGAAAAGGATTTATAAGTTTTCGATCTTTGTTCCTATGCTAAAATTTGTGACCCCTTGGGTGGGGCCAGTTTTGACCCCAGGGACATAATTTGAACAAACTTGGTAGAGGTCCACTAGGAGATGCTGCATACTAAACATCAAAGCTCTGCGCCTTCAAGTTTCAGAGAAGATTTTTAAAGTTTTCCTTCTTTGTTCATATACTCAAACTTGTGACCCCCCCTTGGTGGGACCTGTTTTGACCCCAGAGGCACAATTTGAACAATCTTGGTAGAGGTCCACTAGGAGATGTAACATACTAAATATCAAAGCTCTACGCCTTCAAGTTTCAGAGGAGAAGATTTTTAAAGTTTTCCTGCTTCGTCCCTATGCTCAAACTTGTGACCCCAGGGATATAATTTGAACAAACTTAGTAGAGGTCCACTTGGAGATACTACATACCAAATATTAAAGCTCTACGCCTTCAAGTTTCAGAGGAGAAGATTTTTAAAGTTTTCCTTCTTTGTTCCTATGCTCAAACTCGTTATCCCCTGGGGGCGGGCCCGTTTTGATCCTAGGGGCATAATTTGAACAAACTTTGTACACAGGTCCATTAGGAGATGCTACATACCAAATGTCAAAGCTTTACGCCTTCTAGTTTCAGAGGAGAAGATTTTCAAAGATTTCGTTTTTTTTTTCTTTTTGTTGCCATGGCAACCAGAATTATGGGTGGAATTAAATTCTTTGAACAATTTTGGTAGAGCTTTACCCAAGGAACATTCCTGCCAAGCTTCATCAAGATTGCCAAGTGGTTTAGGAGGAGAAGATGTTTAAAGAAATTGTTGACGGACGACGGACACTGGGCGATCACAATAGCTCACCTTTCGCACTTTGTGCTAAGGTGAGCTAAAAAATCATGGCCTGCGCACAGTTTAGACCTCAATCGATGCAACATCTTCCTTATGGGTTACTTAAAGTCAAATATCTACAATCCCGCGCTAGACACAAACAGACATGTTGCAACAGAAAATCAAATGAAATTAAGAAGATCGATTCTAGAATGTGCTATTGAATTGACTGACAACCTTATCATGAATATTTTGAAAGAGCATAAAAAGCCATTCAAGGAAAATGTCACTTAACTACTAAAATGACAACACAGACCAAAAAGGTACTTCTGAAATGAAATATGTACTAAAGTTCTTCATGTAATGAAAACTGAGTAATTTCCATCCTTTTAAATATTATGCTCAGAAGTTTGTGCAATCTGTCATTGTATGGTCAGTCCAACTGGAGAGATATTAGCTTATCATGGAACATATGTTAAAGAAGGTCCATCACAGTATTAGATTAGTTTGCTGCGGCAACAGCAGTGGTGCCCGTGGTTGTGAGGTAAAGCGTCGGCCTCATAACCTAAAGGTCCTGAGTTCGATACCCGGGAGCGGGTGTCAACTTTGGGATTTTTCATTGGCCCACACATTCGGGGCGAGTATTGGTGTAGTTCCAAGGAAGCAGAATCGAGAGAGTTTAGTATAAGTTGTAAGAACTTGTTTCTCAATCGATGTAAAATAAATATGTTTGAACTAAAACTGAGTAAAAATATCATACAAAAAAAGAACACATTTTATACACATGTATTTAAATTTTCGTCTGTTTAAATGAAATGAAGAGCGGTATTACGAACGTACAAAAGTGTTAGTTTACTTTACAGACACCCTGTACCATTTAAAAGGATGGAAATTATTGTGAAGATGACAATCTGTCATTGTATTGTAAGTCCAACTGGTATGATTTAAATTTAAATACTATGACACCTGCTTCGATTTTTTTGGTTTTACTGGGCCTTTAAGGAGATTATTAGATCTCTTTACAGGAAAAAATTCCATTTTAAAGTCAACCAAATTACACCTCCTGTATTTGGAAATTTTGAGGGAAGGGGATGGGGAACAACAGAGGACTTACATATCTTTTAACCATTTGTCTTATATACAAGTCTTCCACCACTGTGTTTAATTGTCCGAAGTCCCAGACCAGTGGAAGAAGACTCTGTGGTAAAGGCTGTACACGATATACAAGACGTCTCATTGGGACTCTACCCAGCTTGTCCATTGTATTGTCTGCATCAACATGATAGCCTAGGCCTGCCTTTTCCAGCTTCTTTATCAATTCTTCCGAATGCCTGAAATAAATAGAAGCAGAAGTGTTTTTCATTTTTTGTTACACCAGTGTGGTTGTATTGTACAATCTAAACGTATAAACATAAAATTGAAAAGACATTGCCATAACCATATGTGCAGGTTAAAACAACAAGACCTTGAAAGACAACACGTATACCTGATGTTTTCTTCTGACCTGCTCAGAGGTCAGCAATCTCAAAGGTGTTGGTAGTATTTTTAATGCACAAACTTCTGAGCATAATATTTCTAATTTGAATCTACAAAATAAGTAACTTTAGCTGCGCTTCATTGACCTTTCTAAAGAAGAAAATAAACACAAGGATTTCTAGAGAGATGTGAACTTTATCTTAGAAATAAAGGCATCATTCTACTCCAGCAGAACAGAAGAAAATGAGAGCCATCAGAGACGGGTTATACTCCCTGAACAAGTGCTTGTCATAACATGTATGAAGACACTAAACCCACTATGCCCCCTTTACGCCCCTTTAAAGGTGGGTATTTACAATTTTTACATCTCATCAAATTAAAAACATATATCTCACTGAAATTCACATGAAAAAATAATACAAATCATCAATAATAAAGATTCATAAAATTACAAAATAAACTTTTTGATGGTGTTCCCATAAAAGGCTACGTAGCCTCTTAAGCTATTTTTAGTTTCGCACCAAAAATCAATAAAGCATTTTGGAAATGTTAAGTGACTTGCATTTGACTCATAACGCTTACATTCCATTACATTACAAACATGTAATGATAATTTTCCATAATGTCTTCTTCTGATGCTATGTTTGAAACTTCCTCTGTGTATTCCTGTATGTAAATAAGCGAATTGATCATCTAAAAATAGTACATGTCTCCCGTTAGTGTCAGCCTGGGCTGTAGTAAACCTCTAACTTCTCGTGCTGTTGGACAGTTTTCGACTACTGGGGTTTTATGAATGAAAATTAAAAGGCTTTGGGAGTATAAGGATGATTTTTTTGCACTTTTGTAAATTTTCGTCCCAAACTCTGAAGGGCCACCTTTAAGATAATACTGCATAATTTGAAATAAATACGAAACGTGTTTGGTTTTTTGCATTTTTTAATAAAAATTCAAATTCGAAATTTCATGAAATTTTGAGCAGAAATGTAGGAGATATTACATAAAACGATTTTTCACATGAAGCCCTCTTTTTCTGTGACCCAGCCTGAAATTGAGAAACTGGGGAAGAGGTATCTAGGCAATGTTCAGATTTGAAATTTCATGAACTTTTGAGCATTAATGTAGGAGATATTAGAGGAAAAACAATTTTTAAATGGAGCCCCCTTTTTCCGCTACACAGCCTGTAATTGAGAAACCGGGAAAGAGGTATCTGGGCAACATTGCATCGAGTTCAGATTTGAAATTCACCAAGTTTTGAGCACTGATGTAGGAGATACCGTATTTGGGAAAAACATTTTTTTTTAACATTAAGTCCCCTTTTTCCGTAACGCAGGCTAAAATTAAGAAACCGGGAAAGAGGTATTTGCGCATTGTTCCAAGGAGTTCAGACATGAAGTTTCATAAAGTTTGGTCCAACGGTTCTGAAGAAATGGCTTCAGAGGGACGCAGATATGTCCATACAGCGTGGTGACCATATCCTCCCACAAAATGTTTCGGAGAGCATAATAAACACAAAGATTTCTAAAGAGATGGGAACTTTATCTGAGAAATAAAGGTATCATTCTACCTCAGTAGAAGGCGAAAAAGTTGTGGAGTTTCAGGTAAGAACATAGCAGATGCAAAAATCTAGTTCCTTTAAGATCGGTTGTTCTTATAATGTTTCTGCAGCAATGTTAGCATCTGTGAATATGATTTCATGATTTTGACTGTAAATTCACTATTTTTTCGCTGTTCTAATTTCAGTTTCTTGGAAATTGTATGTTAAAATTTCCTCCTTTTCCACAGAAAGTGACTCATTGAAAGTATCTTTGAAGTACAACTTTCATAGAAGTCATAGGTAAACTTGTCTTTTAATTTGATAAAGAACAAGGCATTCTGTTGAAATGATATACCCCACCGAAAAGACTTTTTTTGGTACAAACCTATTAAAGTTATTGTATGTGGCATGTAAATGTGACCTTTTTGTTAATGGTACATGGTAAAATTACACATTAAGCACCTTTTTTTCCATGGCACACCATGTCATTAAATAAAAAATATAGAAGCCTGCCCATAATGTAATTGTACATTAAATCCCCTTTTTACCATGACATCGTTTTTCATTAAATGAATACAAATAATAAAACAAGAGGGCCATGATGGCCCTGGATCGCTAACCTCAGTCAATGAGGTGAAATATCAGTCCATGTGCATAAGTCAATTGTCAGGTTAGTTGAGCTTAAAATGTGGCATCTAGAGGGTCCTCATGAAATTTCCGTAAATCAGAATAGTGACCTACTTTATCATCATAGGTGACCCAATTTAGAACTCATCAAAAATTGATTAAGACAAACATTCTGAGCAGTTTTCAAGTTAAATGAGCAAAAAATGTGGCATCTAAAGTGTCCACAAGGTATTTCTTTGACTTGGTGACCTAGATTATGACCCCAGTTGACCCAATTTCAATCTCATATTAGTTTAAATATGGTATACTAAGCAAATGTGAAATCTGTTCAATCGTTTGATCATCTACACAAACCATGACCTAGAGTCCCAATAACTAAGTCTCATTATGCATAGCTCAGTTGGTAGAGGGTAGGGCAAATGAATTTGATGTTTTGGTCACAAAGAGTTTGGGTTTGATTCCCCGGGCTAAAATTACTAACAGTCTTTAAGATGAGATGTTAAACTGAGGTGCAGTGCCACATGCAAAACACGGAGCATGTTAAAGAACCAGTCGAAACTTAAGATAGGTTTCTTCCTGTATCAGCACTGTCCACAGTGACATTACTCACAGCCTCCGTGGGGCGTCGCCAAAATGGGCGACCAATGGAGACGATAAATAAATGCAAATTCAATAAATTCATTGTGGCAAACACCTAACAAAAATTTTATAAATATCCTTTGAGGGTAAAAAAGAATGAAGCTGAAATGAAAATGGACCCATGACCTGTGTATTTGAGCTTAAACTTGGGTTTCTATGGTTGAGTAATGGGTTCTAAAAATCTCCTCACGGATGCCAAACTCAGAAAAAAAACTTTAATGCAAAATATTTCTGGTCATACTGATATGGTCCTAACACGAAATTCAAAGCTGAATCTAGTGATTTTAAACCGAGCTTAACCATAAGCAATGGCCGAGTCTCAGAATCTCATTCATATGAAGCAAACAAATGCCCAGGATTTAATGAAAATCCTTGACCCTTTTCGAGAGATACTTTGCCTAATCAGAATGTAGGCCTTCTAACATACATGTAATTTGAAATCTGTTCTTACACCAAGTTGAATTTCTATGAAATTTACTTCGTTGGACGATTTTGAAAATGAATTAGGGACTTATCACATCCGAATATCTTTGTGTCCGATAACCGATTTACGAAGTCCACGACATCCAACTTACTTCTCCTTGTTATTTGCTCATAATAATTCTCTTTTCATGCAAGATTGACATATATTTCTGTTTTATAACCAGAGACTGAATTCGCCTGTAAGTTTTCCTTATAAAAAAAGCGAAAATGGTGGTACCGGTATTGGCCGTAAATGCAGAAGAATGCTTTTGGCTTATGAAGCTCCGATAACGAACGAAAACTCCAAGGCTTCCATGGCGACATGTAAGAATTATCAACAGCAGTGTATTCTCAGTGTAACAAGTCTGATGTTTATCCAGAACCAAAGGATTACCTTATTTGTATTTACATATGAATTAAGTGCATTTTGTTTATTTGTATTTCAACAATTTGCAATCACATTTTTTTATCAAGTGCTTGAAATTTCAACTCACATTTTCAAATTCCAACTCGCATTTTGCGAGTAAATATGTGAGAATTTCGAACTTTTGTTACATAATTTCTGGACTTGAGTATACCATCCTGCAAAATACCAATAAATAATCATAAAGTTAGGTTAACTTACTTTCTGTATGGATTGCATGCTGCCACCATCTTTAAATTTTTACACAGGGCTAGTTTCTCTCCTTCTATACGTCTGTCACACATAATTTCTTTAATCAAACCAATGGACTCTGTGGTATTAGCCTCGTCAAAAAACAACACTGTATACATGTGTTTCCCAAATTCTTTAATATTTTCTTCTGCTTTTCTCTCTGCTTCCCTCACCTTTTTGATGATGTCTTTATTGGTGGTTCCTCCATGCACCTGGTGAGAACAGATTTATGGATATCAAATAAATGCAGCTTCTTCATCAATAGATGTCATTAACCATATTGATCAGTCACAGAGGAAATTTACTGTATATACATGTATTTATCTACTCTCATAATCATGGCTGCACCTAAAGGTCTTTAAGAGATAAAAACTATTCTTTGACAAAATCAGAGCTTCAGTTCTTTTAAGAAGAGGAGTTATTATCATTCTCATTACTATTATTTAATTTCTGTAACATTATGTCATATACTTATATACATTATGTAGTATAATTAGCGAGAAATGAATGCCGCACACCTTCATCAAAATCATGTTCTGAACTTTATCATCTAGACCTGGAGGCACTTGTAAACCACACATAAACTTTACAAGTCTTGTTTTACCACACCCAGTTTCTCCCATTATAATCACAGGAATATCACACCTGTTGAAAGAAAATAGAACCGCAACAATCAACTGGAATTATGATGTATCGTGTCTCATTCAACAACTTATCACTAGATCCTTGGTGATCATCTAAATAGGTTTCAACTGTGTCTTTTATGGTATTTTAGTTTTCATGTTTAAATTACAATACCTCTTCCCTTCAATGGATTAATAACTAACAGAACCACAAGGCAAAATTAAAGACCATATATCTGCATTAACATTAAGATGGTCCTTAAATGTACTTCTAGAGCATGGGACATTTTATACTTATATAAGAGGCATCTGTAAGAAAGAAACCAAGTGAAAGTTGTTCTCTTGGTATATAATATGAAGTAAAGTTGTTAAAATGCTAAAATTGGATTTCAAAAGCACATTCTTTTAAAAATAAATATTTGTAGATGAAAATGTACAAGAAAAACAAATGTTTACTTGCCTAAATCTCATAAATATTGCCATGATTTTCTTGACATTGTCTGTTGTTAGTTCATATGTATCATCTGGGTCATGTGGAAGGTCAATTCCCATGACGTTGCACATCTTCTCTATCTTTTTATCTCTGAAATAAATTTCCAATTACTCATGAGTTAATAAAGATTCTCCTCGCACTACAAGAAGAGGAGGCTAAAACTCAATACCTTTTGCAAATGTTAAAAAAACAGTTGATAGTAAAATCATAAGATAGCAGGTAAACCAAAATAAGGTGCAAAGGTAAGCAATAACAACCAGAAGAATATAGTGCAATGAGATGACCATTGGCCCTGAAGTGCCCATGTAGCAAAGTCATCTAGGACTGATAGTTGAACACATCCTTCTTGTGAAAGATATACCTGCTAGTGACCTACTTTGTGTCCCAGTTTGAAACTTGTTCACAGCATTATAAAAACATCAATTTTCATGCATCAAAGACTTACAATATGGCCTCTAGAATGCACATGAGGATTTTTAAAATTTCTCCTAGTTTCTAGGAAAAACATGACAAACACTCTGACCACTTTTCATAGGTATAAGAATACAACTGTGACCTTTAGAGTTCAAATATAATTTTTCTAAGATTTAAGCCAGTGACTTACCTTCTTTTTAACTTGACAAAACCTAATTCTAAAGCTGTCGAGACGTCAACAAGACAAACATTTAGACCAAACAGAATACTTTACTAAAAATGTGACCTCTTGAGTTTGACACTGGAGTGTCCATGACATCATCAAGACATACATATATAGATATAGAATGTGTGTTCTAATCGTATTTCTTGAGTCTAAGAAACTAAAAATATGGCCTTTGAAAGTGCAAACAAAGTTCAACGCGATGTGGTCAATTTCAAACCTGTCTGAAATGTCATCAACACAACCAGTCTGACTAAGTTTTCTTGGTATTGGACCAAAAATATGGCCTCTAGTGCACACAAATCTTATCACTGATTTGGGCCTGTGACCTACTTTTTGACCTGACATGATCCACTATCATCCTTATCCCAGATATTATCAAGACAAACATTCTGACAAAGTTCCATGTGTATCAGATTACATACAGAGCACACTATGTTTAATAGATGCAATACACATGACGGACAGCAGACACAGCATAAACACAAAAGCTCACATTGATTACTTCCTACTCAGGTGAGCTTAAAATGTTCACAATGTATTACTATAATACATTAAGCTCACATTGATTACTTCCTACTCAGGTGAGCTTAAAATGTTCACAATGTATTACTATAATACATTAAGCATAAATTACAGGTTACAACTTTTATATCTGTAAACTTGGGTATATAACATAGATTGTAAAAATATTTTTTAGTATTTCTAAAAAGAAGATATATTTTGTATAAACAAAGATTTAAAATTGATTTTTTCATCAATTAGATAAGCAAATATATACCTTGGCAGCTGATTGAAGTTTTCCTGTATAGGAACAAAGTTTCTGACCAAGGAATCATACAAGTTTTGTTGCATAATTCTTGTTTCTAGAACCTGATTGGTTTGATGGTCTATCAAGTTGCCAGATGCTCTGTCTATGTAGAACCCCAGAAAAGTGAAGGTGAAGTGGTCCGAGTTGAAGAAAAGGTATGGATGTGGGCTACAATACAAGATAAAATACAGGTTTACACATATAAAAGGAAATCCTCATTCATTTGTGTCTACTGCACATAATGTCAATAACAAGCTGCGTAATGAAACAATACCCAAGGTCTACTGCAAAACAAGCTATAAAACAGTAATGCCCCCCCCCTCCCTAGTGCCACATAGATCCAGGAAGTGGCACAGCTCATTAACTGATATCAAAACACGCGTTCCACTTCAGCTTTTTCCTAGTCGACTTCGATGCTTACTGCATCCTTGATAATACATAAATAAAATCTTGAAGCCACAAGTTAAGCTACACAGAGGATATTTGGTTTTTTTTTTCTGGTGAAAGATCGAAATTTATTTCATCCAGTGGACACCATCGGTAATATTTTCACAAGTGGCGCAGCCACGAGTGAAAATATTACCAATGTGTTCATGAGATGAAACAAATTTCGATCTTTCACAGAAAAAAAAAACAAATATTCTATTTATTTCATGCTTTAACCCTTTCTGGGAGGAACTTTATCAAAATCCAGTGCAGTTCTTTTCTGTTATTCCCCGTGGCGTACCTCTCCTGCATAGCAACCCATTACAATACTACGTCAAGCGCGAGAAATGAAAGGCAATTGACGTCATATTTCCCATCTGGTTGTGAGGCACGCGCAATTTACCCAGGCAACAAGAACGAAAAAATCGGTATTTTCACTGGTGGTACCAGTAAGAGATCGTAAAATATTTTCACTGCTATTTCTCCATATCCTACCGGAAAGCATGAAATAAACAAGAGGGCCATTGGCCCTGGAACGCTCACCTAGGAAAATAGCTTATGTGTGAAATTAATTCTTTGAGCAACTTTGGTAAAGCTTCACCCAAGGAACATCCCTGCCAAGTTTCATCAAGATTGGCCCAGTGAGTTAGGAGAAGAAGATGTTTAAAAATATTGTTGACGGGCGACAGACGCCGGATATAGGGCATTCAAATATCAAAGCTCTACACCTTCCAGTTTCAAAGAAGAATTCTAAATTTTCCGTCTTTGTCCTATGTTCGAACTTGTGGGCCCCGGGGCTGGGTCAGTTTTAACCAAAGCAGCATCCTTGGAACAGACTTGGTAGAGGTCCACTCAAAGATGCTACATACCAAATATCTAAGCTCTAAACCTTCCTGCATGGCCAGTTTTGACGCCAGGGACATCAAATGACCAAACTTGGTAGAGGTCTACTAGAAGATTCTGCATACCAAATATCAGAACTCTGCACCTTCAAGTTTCAGAGAAGATTTCTAAAGTTTTCCTACTTTGTTGCTATGTTCGAACCTGAGATCCCCCGGGGCAGGGCCAGTTTTGACCCCAAGGGCATAATATGAACAAACCTGGTAGAGGTCCACTAAGAATTGCTACATGCTAAATATCATAGCTCTATGCCTTCTAGCTTTAGAGAAGAATTTTAAATTTTTCTTTCCTTGTTCCTATGTTCGAACTTGTGACCCCCGAGGCGGGGCCAGTCTTGACCCCCACGGGCATGATTTAAAGAAACTTGGTAAAAGTCCACTTGGAAATGCCACATATCAAATATCAAAGCTCTACGCTTTCTAGTTTCAGAGGAGAAGAATTTTAAAGTTTTCCTCCCTTGTTCTTATGCTCAAACTAGTGACCCCCGGGCCTGGGCCAGTTTTGACCCTAGGGACGTCATTTGAATACACTCGATAGACGTCCACTAGGAGAAGCAACAGACCAAATATCAAAGCTCTACGCTTTCTAGTTTCTGGGGAAAAGAATTTTAAAGTTTTCCTTCTTTGTTCCTATGCTCAAGTTTGTGACCTCTGGGATGGAGCAAGTTTTGACCCCTGGGATACAATTTGATTAAACTTGGTAGAGGTCCACTTGGAGATGCTACATACCAAATATCAAAGCTGTACGCCTTAAAGTTTCAGATGAGAAGATTTTTAAAGTTTCCTTCTTTGTTCCTATGCTCAAACTAGTTTTGACCCTATGGGCACAATTTGAACAAACTTGGTAGAGGTCCATTAGGAGATGCTACATACCAAACATCAAAGCTCCACGCCTTCTAGTTTCAGAGAAGAAGATTTTCAAAGATTTCGTTTTTTTTTTCTTTTTGTTGCCAAGGCAACCAGAGTTATATGTTAAAGTCTTTAAACGCTTTTGGTAGCGCTTTACCCAAGAAACATTCCTGCCAAGCTTTATGAAGATTGGCCCAGTGGTTTAGGAGGAGAAGATGGTTAGAGAAATTGTTGACGGACGATGGACATAGGGTGATCACAATAGCTCACCTTTAGCACTTTGTGCTAAGGTGAGCTAAAAATGATGATCTTTCGAGATACTTTAATTTCTTTAAAGCAAATGGCTCAAGTGGCGAACAGCATCGTTGGCCCGGAATCATCTGGTGGTCACTGTGACCTTGACCTTTCATGGATTAACCTTAAAATCGATAGGGATCATTTACCATCCAAGAAGTATATTTATGTGCAGAATTTGCAGTTCTGTATAGTTATCATCCAGACAAGTTTTTGTCTATAGATCAACATGTTTACGGTCACTGTGACATTGACCTTTGATTGATTGACTGCAAAATTAATAGGAATCATCCACACTCTAAGACAAATGTCAGTGCCAAATTTGACAAACCTAGGTCAATTCCGTGTATAGTTATCATCCAGACAAAGTTTGTTCTATAAATCAACATGTTGACAGCCACTCTGACCTCGACCTTCGATGTGTTATCCTCAAAATGAATAGGGATCTTTTACACTTTAAGATTCATATCTGTACAGAATTTGAAGAACCTATGTCAATCCTGTGTCTAGTTATTATCCGGACAAGGTTTGGTCTATGTATCAACATGTTGACGGTCACTGTGATCTTGACCTTTGACCGATTAACCTCAAAATAAAAAGGGATCATCTACAATCTGGAAGAAATGCCTATGCCAATTCGACAAACCTAGGTCAATTCTGTGTCTAGTTATTATCCAGACAAGGTTTGGTTTCTACATCAACATTTTGACGGTCACTGTGACCTTGACATTTGACCTAAAATCAATAGGGTTCATCTATACTCCGAGGCAAATGTCTGTGCCAAATTTGAAGATTGGTTGGTTGTATTGGGGTTTAACGCCACTTTAACAGTTAAGGTCATATCATGGTGGTCGGTGACGAACATGTGTTTCCTGGCACACCGGTACTTACACTACTTTCTTTCCAAAGCCACCAACTACTTTTCTCACATACTTCAGCAGAGGTGAGAGGCGAAAATATGCCGAATTTACAGTACCTAGGTCATTTTTGTGTCTAGTTATCATCTGGACAAGGTTTAGTCTAAATATCAATATGTTGACTGTCACTGTGACCTTGACCTTTTACCGATTGACCTCAAAATCAATAGGGATAATGTACACTCTAGTATGCATATCTGTGCCAAATTTGAAGAATCCAGGTCATTTATGTATTTAGTTATCATCTGTACAATGTTTGTCTATATATCAACATAATGACGGTCACTGTAACTTTGACTGCTTGAACTCGGAATTAGTAGGGATATTCTACACTCCAGGACGCATGTATATGCCAAAGTTGTCGAATCTAAGTCAATTCTGTTTCTAGGTATCATCCGGAAAAGGTCTGGTGTATATATCATCAGGTTTGGCCTATGTTATCATAAAGTTGAAGGCCGTTGTGACCTTGACCTTCAACCGATTGACCTCAGAATCGATAGGGATCATCTGCACCCTGAGACGCATAGCTGTGCCAAATTTGACGAATCCAGGTCAATTCTATGTCTAGTTATCATCCGGACAACATTTGGTCTACACGTCATCATGTTGACAGTGACTGTGACCTTGACCTTTGATCGATTGACCTCAAAACTAATAGGGGTCATCTACACACCAAGAACCTTGGTCAATTCTGTGTCTAGTTATCATCTGGACAAGGTCTACTGACTGATTGACTGACAGACAGACAGACTGACCGACAATAGCAAAGAAATATAACCCCACTTTGTTGCAGGGGGCATAAAAAGATGGGGAATGAAACTGGGCTGGAATAAACTAAAACGGCAGTAAGCATAAAAATTGGTAAAGAAAAACAGTGAAACAAAGAAAGCGTTAATTCTCAAAACCAATGGTTGGAAGCCAGCCATATTTGATAGGGTGTAAGTAGTCATTGTATAAGGCAATCCTTACTGAGTCATCAAAAGGCTGCTTTTCGTAAACAGACTGCTTGATTTTCTTCTTTTTTAGGAGGGTAAAATCCCTTAATGATACAAATGATCAGCGCAAGTTTCCAAAAATTTAATCAAATTAGAGACTAAACCAAGATAACAAGAAATGTATATTTTCAATTTTGAATAGCTACTTTTCTTTACTTATTGTATGATATTCAGTATTGATAGTCTTCAAACTTCTGATGATTTTACGCTAGTGTGTCAAAGTTTCATGAAAATCAAATAAAAACTGCAGACATAAGTGCCGAAAAAAATGTGAATTTTCAACTTTAACTGGCTTCTTTTTGATAACTGTACATTAGACTTTTTTCCTTTGAAAACCACAGGATTGAAGCAATTGCTGAAATAAAGCATCTGTGCAAGTTTCATGAAAATCTGAGTAAAAGCGTTAATGTCATGTAAACAAGAAATTTCCGGATTTTATCTAAAATCAATTGGATTTAAGCTACTGTTGATATAAACAAGCTAAGCAAGTTTCACGAAATATGACCACAAATGCAGACTTTATCCCATAAACAAGGAAACAACATATGGATGGACAGACAGGTGATGGACATGTCGCAAAGACAAAAGATTGCTGGTTATCGGCCAGTAGAGATAAAATAAGAGATATATATGAGAAGATAATCTACATTTTCCACGTTTCTGATGTACACTTTGTCAAATAGAGGCTATGTAATGAAATAAGAACCAATGTTTAATGCAAAACAAGCTACCAAAAATATAAAAGAGCTGCAAGAGTACACGCTTGTTCTTTTTCTTAATATTATTTTAATCTGAATTTAGTGTTTTCATTTGTTATCTTTACTATTAAATCTTAATTGGCAAAGGAATAACAGTTCTAGGAAGTTATATACAGTACTTCACCTGCTTTCCCATGTTCTCCTGAGCTGATATTGGTTAAGGGGATCATCTTCTGTTTCACCCCCATCGAAGTCTCCATCTTCTCCCTTGATTCTCTTAATGTCAATTCTGTAGCAGGGAGATTCCTCACTCATGTTCAGCGATCTAGTTGAAAAGTCCTGGTTGCCAAGTGTACAAAATGTAAATATGTTAAGCAATGTAGGTAGCAGCCTATTTTCATAGCACGTTCATTCAGCATCAATGGATCACCATTCTCAGCTAAAAGGGACTGTTATTTGAATATAGGAATTCAATCCACGTGAAACATGCCAATACACAGCCAAAAAGTTAACTCATGATTTCTATGTTATTTTGATTTAAAGAACTAGAGATAACTAACCTTATCTACCTATTGCAGCTCCATATAAGTGATGTTCTTTTCAAAAACAGGTGCTACAGGTACATATATTAACTGAAGTGTACTTAAATTCATCATTTGGTATCAGAGGCATGGGAGATTAAAGTATG
The DNA here is from genome assembly GCA_943736015.1 of Tridacna crocea. Classification (NCBI taxonomy): domain Eukaryota; kingdom Metazoa; phylum Mollusca; class Bivalvia; order Cardiida; family Cardiidae; genus Tridacna; species Tridacna crocea. The sequence goes on from OX031060.1 coordinate 24,649,946, forward strand.
CTCATTTTCTGTTGGTTCTAAATACAGGACATGTAAGTTATATGATGCATTAATTCATTGAAGGTCAGGGAGTTACAGTGAGTAACACAGCTCTCACCCTTGACATCTGGATCAGAAATCTTAAAACAAACTTGGCAAAGCCAGGAAGATCTTCAGCTGCAGCTGCACTAACAAAAGCATTCCGTTCAAAGTCTTTAAGCTGGGTGTTCAAAAACCAGACAAAATGGTGTACTTCTGCCCAGGAGGGATCTTCTACCCCACAGTGCCTGAAAAAGTATTAACACTGAATGGATTACACAGAAATCTATAATAAACTCTTTTTCCACCATGGCTTTGGTGTATTACTTGAATGATAGGCCATAATGCATATGCAACATACTTGAGCAACTTCTTTTTCAAATGTTGAACTATCAATTTTAGATTATAATATCAGTCAGTAATCAAATAACAATAATCAATTACCATTTCACCTTTTCACAAATATCAGTGACTATTAACCTAATTGTTTGCTTGAACTTAATCAATGTTTCCCCGCTTTCTCTGAGATTAGACTGATGCAAAATCAAAATGAATCAATATTAGGTAAAACAAAATAATCCCAAGTTAAATATAAAAAGAAAGGGATTAAAGCTTAAGGCAATAAAGAAAAATGCTCAATATGCCATAAAAAAGTACATGCTCGGCGAGTGACTTTTATGCTGTTGGATTCACCTGCACAATATTTATGACCATAATTCCATGACCATGACTTCTGTGCACTTGATATATCTATTTTAAATGAACATCATTTTAAAGTGATATCTTATCAAGAAATGTTGAAGTCCTCAAACCTCTGCATTTACTAGGCATGATAAAGGAGATAAATCAAATAGTCTACATCAAATACCTGAAAAACAAGCAATTTCGTTGAAATGATATCCCCCGCCGAAAAAGACCTTTTTTGATACAAACATATAAGAGGTATTGTGTTTTGCATGTACATCTGGCCTTTTTGTTACTGGTTCATGATGAAATTATACATTAAGCTCCCTTGTTGCATGGCACAGAATTTCATTACATAAAAAATATAAAAGAGGTCCATAACAGGATTATATATTAAGTACCCATTTCAGGATTTCATATATGTGGGAGAAAAAAAAATGCATCTTCGGACTATCCAATGGAAAACATGCATGAAATTTCATCAATTTTTGTCAAGGACTTTAGAAGATATCCCTCTCACAATGTAAGTCGCCACACTGCTGCCATTTCAAGCAGGTAGCCAGAGACTTAAGTGTTGAAATTTGTAGCACCTGCCTGGGTAGCTGAATGGATATATAGTATTACTTGTGATCTAAAAGGTTTACGAACAGACTGATGCATGGAGAGACGAATGCACAATTGACAATATGAAGTTCTATGAAAATATGTGCAAAAGTTGGAGATACACTGATAAAAAATTAAATTTGACATGAAGTCCCCTTTTTCCATGATAGTGATAAATCGAAAAACCCTGACAACATGTACTAGGTCGCATGATCTGTGAAAATCTCATCCAAATCTATTGAGATATGTCCAGTAATTGAAGAGATTCTGGTGAAAAATGAAATTATAACATGAAGCCCCCTTATTCCATGATGCAGCTACAAATCCCAAAATCTTGACAATATGCCGTAAGTCACATGATCATGTGAAAATTCCATCCAAATCTGCCAAGATATGTGGGAGGCGTTGTATTAGGTCACATGATAATGTGAAAATTCCATTCAAATCTGTCAAGAAATATGGGACAAGTTGCATTCACAAGAAATAAAAATGAAATAAAACATGAAGCCCCCTTTTCTCATGAAGCAGATACAAATTACAAAATGTTGACAATATGCAATAGGTCACATGACAAGAAATATTCTGTCAAAATTCTATTCAATTCCGTCAAGAAATGTGGAAGGAGCTGCCTTCACAAGAAATGGAATGAAATATAACATGAAACCCCCTTTTTCCATGACACCTTATTACAAAAACAAGGGCAAAAAACTAGCACTTGTCCCAGAACAGGATAAATTCATCAAAGGGTAATCAGTCAAAAAAAGCCTATGAATCTAAATGGAAATGTGCGAACAAAAATCCAAAGTAAAAATTTACAAAGGGCAATAACTCCAAAAATAATGAAGATAGAGTTATGGTTCTTGTGCACTGCACTTCACCTCAATTAGTTCTATATGTGTGTGAAGTTTCAAGTTCCTAGCTTTTATACTTTTGGAGATATATGCCAGACAGAAATCCAAAGTAAAAATTAACAAAGGGCAATAACTCAAAAATTACTGAAGACAGAGTTTTGGTTTTTGTATAGTGCCCTTCTCCTTAATGAATTCTATAAGTGTATACAGTTTGAAGTTCCTAGCCTTTGTACTTTTGGAGATATGCTCCAGACAAAATTCCAAAGTGAAAATTTACAAAGAGCAATAACTCAACAATTACTGAAGATAGAGTTATGATTCTTTAGCAATGCACTTCTCCTTAATTAGTTCTATATGCGTGTGATGTTTCAAGTTCCTAGCTTTTATACTTTTGGAGATATGCTCCAGACAAAAATCCAAAGTAAAAATTTACAAAGGGCAATAACTCCAAAAATACTGAAGACAGAGTTATGGTTCTTGTGCACTGCACTTCTTCTCAATGAGTTCTATATATGTGTGAAGTTTCAAGTTCCTAGCTTTTATACTGTTGGAAATATAATCGGGACAAAAATTCAAAGTAAAAATGTGCAAAGGGGCAATAACTCCAAAATACTGAAGACAGAGTGATGGATCTTTCATACTGCACTTCTCCTCAATGAGTTCTATGTGTGTGTGAAGTTTCAAGTTCCTAGCTTTTATACTTTTGGAGATGTGCTCCGGTCAAAAATTCCAGAAAAAAATGTACAAAGGGCAATAACTCCAAAAACACTGAAGATAGAGTAATGGTTCTTGTACACTGCATGCCTCCTTAATGAGATCTATCCATTTGTGAAGTTTGAAGTTGATATCTCAAATACTTTTGGAGATATGCTCCGGACAAAAATCCAAAGTTAAAATTTACAAAGGGCAATAACAAAAAAAACACTGAAGACAGAGTAATGGATCTTTCGCACTGCATGTCTCCTCAATGAGTTCTAGAAATGTGTGAAGTTTCAAGTTCCTAGCTTATATATTTTTCGAGATATGCTCCGGACAAAAATTTGAAGTAAAAATGTACAAAGGGCAATAACTCCAAAAATACTGAAGACAGAGTAATGAATCTTTCGCACTGCACGCCTCCTCAATGAGTTCTATATGTGTGTGAAGTTTCAAGTTCCTAGCTTTTATACTTTCAGAGATAGGCTAGAGACAAAAATTCCAGAAAAAAATGTACAAAGGGCAATAACTCCAAAAATATTGAAGATAGAGTAAAACGGTTCTTGTACACTGCACGCCTCCTTAATGAGATCTATCCACTTGTGAAGTTTGAAGTTGATATCTCAAATACTTTTGGAGATATGCTCCGGACAAAAATGTGGGAACGGAAGGACGGAATGATGGAAGGACAGACGGAGACTATAACCATATCCCCTGCCGCCTTTCGGCGGGGGATAAAAACATACTAGAAGATTCCTTCAATAAGGTTGGATTGAATTAGCTTTTGCATAAAAGAATTTTCATATACATGTATCTTGCATACAAACCTTAATAAAGTTTTCAGGCAGAGCTGTGGTGTCCCCTCAACTCTGTCAGGTTTCATATCGTTGAGGTCTCTGTCCTGGTCAAGGCGATATAAATACTGGAAGGGTCGTTGAAAAGTGCTGCTTTTGAACTGCAGTTGATCAAACAACTGGTCAGAGTCTTTGTAACCTTTAAGAAAAAAATGTTTAACATAAAATCAAAGAAAAGGAAAGACTGTAAGACTGTAAGAAGCTAAAGAATACCTTGTCCTAAAATTTCAGAAAATCCAACTGAAAAGGTCATAGGTCCCATAGAGCTGAAAAATCATGGTAAAAACTGCAAACGTTTTTAAAAGCTCTCCTAGTAAGAAGGCTCCCAGTAAATTTTCAGCCATTCTTTTTTCTTATCAGAAGAAGATGACAAAAGTTGTGTATATGGAGGGACAGAGACACTGACAGGCAACTCAAATCTACCTGGAAGTTGGAAGGGGAGGAGATGGGAGGCACTTTGATGTGTAGCAAAACAAAACATTTAACACATGTACTTGTTTCAGTACCATAATGTAGAATAAAAATAAATTAAGATGTAACGGAGAGTTCTTTAATATTTTTGGCTATATTCATCAGACGAGAGGAAACGGTTGATACTTTTGTAACAAGAAAAGTGTCTGCAAATACCTTATTATTGTAAGTGATACCTGACAGACACGCAGTTCAATTCCATTTTATTAATTTGTATTATAATTTTATGAAGTTTTCAACATTTTCCCTGTGCACAAACTGCTACTGGAGCTCAATACAAACCTTGCTTTGCAATCTTAAATCTTTAGCTGACAATAAAGTTTTAAACTTATCCAATTTGAAGGCATTTGCAGGCCAATAATTATCTTAGGCTCAAATGCTGATGTTTGTCTTCAAAGAGGAAGACAAAAACACTGTGGGAAAGGGACAAAATGCTGGTTATTAGCATTTTCTCCTTTTTCCACAATGTTTTCAAAAGCGCTTTTCCTCAGGGTTGTCAAAATTTAGAATTTAACTAATATTCTGGTTTTAATATCTTTTAATGCAATGTGGAACATACCATGAAGCATGTCAACCCCATCATAAAAATTGAGACATTCTTGAGGTGATCTACAGGTCACATCTGGTAATATATTCAACATGTGATGTACATATTCTCTCTGAAATAAAAAAAAGAGGATCATGATGATCCTATATTGTTCACCTGAGTACCAAGCAGCAAAGGTCTTAAATAAAGATAAATACCAACTATCAAGGTTCAAGGCCAAACTATAATGAAAGAAGAGCAGTAAATTGTCACAATTTGACTTGGGATTTCGAAGTTTCATGATGGAAAAGCAAGAAATACTGTAAAAATGGTGATCAAAGTGGTATTACTAAAAATTCGCGCTAGTTAGAGTTATTGTTCTTCTGCACTGTACTAGAGCTGGGGCGATATCATCGATGCATCGGTGCATCGTGATATTTTTGCTGGCGATAGTATATCGCGATACTAACTCATTGTATCGATACTTGGCGATACATTTACGTCATGTCGTGTGCAGAGTGTGTCAGATCACGTATCAATGTAAATGATTCATGTATAAAATAGGAAAAAAAAAATACGCACAGTTTGTCTCTGCTATACATACAAGAACGTTAAAAAACTAGCCCTAGAAACAATGAAATTCATAAAACTTTGTAATTTGGGGAATAATTTGAAGCGAAATGTTTACAGTCACTCGCTCATGCTTAGGGTTTTCCAGGTTTTAAATATAGATGCTAATTCGGAACGTTCTAGGGTTATCATATTTTCTTCGTGTCCAAAAAGTTGCGGCTGCGTTTTGATCGGTTTGCCTCCTTACCAGTTTTGTCACAAGGACTGTAAAATAAAATAAAGCATTAATTAACAAGGTCATTTGATTTAGCGGACGAATATAAGCTGCAATTTGATTAATTGCTAGCGAAAGATAGCACAGTTTGAATTGTCTTTATTCTTTTTCAATAACAAATGAATGAGATGCGGATCGGCAACTGTCTTCCGAAGTTGACTCTAGTGCGGGTTTTGACGCTGGGAAATTGAATTGATGTCTTTGAGGCTGAAAAATGTCTGCCTAATTGTCAAGCTGACGCATTATGTTATGGTCTAGAGCTTCAAATAACCTAGTTTTAATGCATCCGGCAGAACTATGGGCTAAATACGATCAGTATAAATGCAAAAGACATGCGCATGATCATGAAGCTGGTGAGTTATTTATGACAACGTAATAAAGGTGTTAATCCTCTGATCTAGTGTAAAAGGACTGATTTTAAAGTTTCCTGCTATTCAAAATGACGAACTGATGTCAAATCATGTAGTAATACTTCTCCAAACATTATTTGTCACGAAAAAATAGATCGCCAAAAGACCGTGAAAACCCATGACACTACAATGATCAGCATGGCATCGTCTGATCAGAGGGACTTAAAACTATCTTCTCATTTTTAATAGTGAAGTTAAACAGTGGATTTACACAAATCTATGAATAAAACAGTAAGTTGAGGCTAAAATGCTGTTCATGAGTGAAGAAATTGTTGTTTTAGGAAATGAAAATACAGATCTACGTGGTGGGGGGAGTCTGCAAATGCTTGAAATATGTCTGTTTTTTTTTAAATCTTTGAAAATTAAAAATAGAGGACCAAAATGAATGATATTGAATAAAGCAAAAACTATAAATGGTACTGCAAAACCATTGATTTTTGAAGTACAAAACAAAGCATCCTTATAAACTTAATATCATGTAGACAAACTGTCATGGTATTTAAAGCCAAAAGGCATTCTTTAAATGGAGACACCGATTGTACAACAGATAACTAGTTGGTGTGCTCTTCAGATTACAAAACAATAATCATTTGTGATTTCAACCTGATCGCCCAGCACTACCGATCTGATAGATTTTGTACAGGAATTGGACCAGTTCGATGGTATCTCACATACCTACTTGTTTTAGCAAACATTTGGATTGATTTTGCCAAAAATGGTTGCACAGTTTGAGAAAAGGTTCCTAAAGTCTTTGAAGAGCTTATAACTGTGAACATGTAGATCTGTTTATAAAATCTTGTTTGCGCATATCACACGAAAACAGTCTCTCTTTTAATAGACTGTCATTAAGTTAATCTGGACCAATTAAGTATCGTGATATTGTATCGTATCGCCTGTCTGGTATCGCGATAGTATCGCGATACATTTTTCTTGGCGATACCCGTCTCTACACTGTACTCCGTAATATTGCAACAAGCATGCATACCAAGATTGAAGTCGTTCTGAGATGACAGACTTATATTCCAGACAGACACTAACAGCTGTAAAAACGACATTCAAAGGAAAATAATTCAAAAACAGCACAAGGTAGATTTACAATTCTTAAGGGTACCAAATTTCAAGTCATTCCAACTTAAGATGACAAAAGTTTTGCTCCAGACAAGCAAGAAATGCTGTCAAAATGAAGGTCAAAAGGGAATAACTCAGAATTCATGGTAGGAAGAGTTATGGTTCCTGTGCACTGCATTCCATAATTTTTCCACAATCATGCATATCAAATTTGAAGATGTTCAGGCTGTAGATGACAAATTTATACTCCAGACAAACAGTAAATGCTGTAAAAATGACAAAGGGAAATAACTCTCATAGACAGTTTGAGGTAGAATCTTGGTTCTTTCACACTGCACTCTGTATTATTGCAAAAAACACAAATGCCAAGTTTCAATTCAATTGGACTGGAGATGACAAAATTATGCTCCACACTAAGAACTATTTTAAAGAACTTTCCAATTCAAGGGCAAATAACTCCAGTTGTTCAGATCTGATTACACCAATAATCAATTTCATCTAAGGTCTTAGTGTCTTTTATATTTTGACCAAGTTTGGTACTGATTGGTTGACATTTATAGATGCTAGAAAGTAAACAAAGTCGAATATAGCAATTTCTCTAATTGAAGGGCAAATAATGCCAGCTGTTCTTGTCCGATTACTTTTAATAATTGTAGATCCTAGCATTTTTTCCTAATTCAAGGGCAGATAACTCCAGTCATTCTGGTCAGATTAGACCCATAATCAAACTCATCCCAGATCTTATGGTCATATACATTTTGAACAGATTTGGTGAAGATCGGTTAATATTTGTAGATGGTAGAGTGTAAACAAGGAAATGTGAATGGATGACAGAAAGATGGATGGACGCCGACAGACAGTGAGTGATCACAATAGCTCACTCTGTGCACTTCGTGCTAATGTGAGCTAACAAGAGGGCCATATGATGGCTCACCTGAGTCAATAGGTCCATTTTAATCCAAATTAAATTTATGGCCAATTGTCAGGGTGAGTTGAGCCTGAAATGTGGCGTCTAAAGCGTCCACCTTCTGACCAAATGTGGCCTCTAATGTGTCCACATGGTATTCCTTCAATTTGACCTAGTGAAGCCAAGCAGTTTCAGAGAGGAAGAATTTTAATTTTTTCCTTTTTTGTTCCTATGTTCGGACTTGCGATCCCAAAGGGAGGGGGGCACCATATGAGCAAACTTGGTAGAGGTCGACTAGGAAACCTGCTACAAAGCTCTAAGCCTTCCAGCTAAAGAGACTGTTTTTAAAGATTTCCTTTTTTTGTTCCTACATTTATGTTCAAACTTATGACCCTTGGCGTGGGGCCAGTTTTGACCCAAGGGGCATCATATGAACAAACTTCGTGGAGGTCGAGTAGCATAAGCTACTTACCAAATATGGAAGCTCTATCACTTTCAGTTTTAAAGAGAAGAATTCAAAGTTTCCTGTTTTGTCCCTATGTTCTAACTTGTGAACCCTAGAGCAGGTCAGTTTTGACCCCAGAGGCATCAATTAAACAAACTTGGTAGAGGTTCATTAGGAGATGCTTCACCAAATATCAAAGCTCTTTGCCTACCAATTTCAGAGTAGAAGAATTTTAAAGGTTTCCTCCTTTGTTCCTATGTTTAAACTTGTGATCCTTGGGGCCGGGCCAGTCTTGGCCAAGGGGCATCATATAAACAAACTTGGTAGAGGTCAACTGGCAGATGCTGCATACCACGTATTGAAACTCGACGCCTTTCACTTTTACAGAAGAAGAATGTTAAAGTTACCTTCTTTGTTCTTATGCTCTAACTTGTGACCTCCGAAGCAGGTCCAGTCTTGACCCCAGGGGACTGATATGAACAAACTTGGTGGAGGTCAACTAGCAGATGCCACTTATCAAATACATGTATCAAAACTCTTTTCACTTTTAGAGAAGAAGAATTTTAGAATTTCCCTCTGTATCCCTATGTTCTATTTTCCCTCTGTGTCTCTACGTTCTAACTTGTGAGCCCCGGAACGGGGCCAGTTTTGACACCAAGGGCATCAATTACACAAACTTGGTAGAGGTCCATTAGGTGATGCTTCACCAAATATCAAAGCTCTATGCCAACCAGTTTTAGAGTAGAATAATCTTAAAGATTTTCTTCTATGTTCCCATCTTCAAACTTGTGACCCTTGGGGTGGGGCCAGTCTTGACCCCATGGGGATCATACGAACAAACTTGGTAGAGGTCAACTAACAGATGCTACATATAAAATATCAAAGCTCTATGCCTTCTAGTTTCACAGAAGACAAATTTTACAGTTTTCCTTCTTGCTTCCCATGTTTAAACTTGTGGCCCCTGGGGCAGGGCCAATTTTGACCCCAGGGGCATCATATGAACAAATATGGTAGAGATCCACTTGGACATGGCAAATACCCAATATCAAAGCTGTACGCCACTTAGCTTCAGAGTAGAAGATTTCAAAGATTTTCCAATTTTTTCCTTCTTGTTTCCATGGCAACCAGAGTTATCTGTTGAATTCAATTTTTTGAACTACTTTGGCAGTGCTTTACCAAAAGAATTGCCAAGTTTCATCAAGATTGGCCCAGTGGTTAAGAAGAAGATGATGTTTTAAGAAAATGATGACGGATGACTGAAGATTGTCCATCATTATATAGTCAGACATAAGTTAAGCATCACCAAAACTGACCAGTAGTAGCCCATGTGCTTGGACTAGCATTACTCATGCCCACAATTAGCCATTTCTGGGCTTAGGAAAGTTTTTTCATTGGGCTCATAAAGCAGCCTGTTACTTGTCTATTGGGTCCTTGCATAGCTTGGAAATAAACCAAATAAAAGGTTATCAATTACAAGAGGGCCATGATGGCCCTGAAATGGCTCACCTAAGTCTACTGACCAAACATGAAACATCTAGTTTCCCAGTGACCTAGTTTTTTATCAGACATTACCCATCATTAAACACTTTTGAGATATCAATAAGACAAGCATTCTGACCAAGTTTCATGAGTATTGGACTGAAAATGTGGCCTCTACAGCGTACAAAAGGTTCTCTAAAACTTCACCAAGTGACCTAGTTTTGGACCCGACAATTACCCATTATCAATTTTTTTTTGAGACATCACCAAAACAAAAATTCTGACCAAGTCTGAAGAGTATCAGGCAGAAAATGTAGCATCTAGAGTGTACACAAGATTTTTCTAATATTTGACCCATTGACCTAGTTTTTGACTCCACATGACCCATTTTCAAACTCATTCAAGGTATCACCAGGACAAATATCATGAACAAGTTTCAGGAGTATCAAACTGAAAATGTGTCCTCCAGAGCATACAAAGGGTTTTTATAACATTTGACCTATTGACCCAGCTTTTGACTCAATATGACACATTATCAAACTCATCCAAGATATCATTAAGGCAAACCTTCTGACTAATTTTCAAGAGTGTTGGACTGAAAATGTGGCATCCAAAGCATATACAAGACTTTTCTAAGATTTGACCTGGTGCCCTAGTTTTTAACCCCCAATGACCCATTTTCAAACTTGTCTAATATATCATCCAGGGAAACATTCTGACCAACTTACAAGACAGAAAATGTGGCCTCTAGAGCCTACAAAAGGTTTTTCTAACATTTGACCTGGTGACCTAGTTTTTGACTCGACATGACCCATTTTCGAACTCGTCTTAGATATCATAAAGACAAATATTTTGACCAACTTTCAAGAGTTTTGGACTGAAAATGTGGCCTCTAGGTTTTTCTAAGATCTGACCAAGTGACCTAGTTTTTGACCCCACATGGCCCCATTTTAGGATTAAAAGTATGAAATACGTAGAATATTTGTTGTTGTTGTTTTTTTACAGAGAAAGAACATCATCAAGAACATCATTGGTAATATTTGCACTCATGGTTTTGCCACTTCTGAAAATATTTCCAGTGATGTTCATGTAATAAACTTTGATCTTTCATATAAAAGACAATAATCCTCTATATATTTGACCTCAATATATAATTCCTGTATTCCCTTATTTACAGGATATTTTTGAGCCTACTTTGTCAAAGTGTATAGCATTTCGTAGCTAAACTATCACAAAAGGTACGAGTCATTTCCATCTTACCTGTCCCTTGTTGCTTGGAATCATCAAAGGTAGTGTCTCTATGAGATAGAGATCAGCTGGTGACTTTCGCCACACATATCCGCTTTTATCAGTAAGACAACCTAGCACTAAAAGGTTGAACAGCAAATAATCTACTCCCTCTTGAACCTGAATATTGCACAAAAAAGGAAAAACAATTATTGATCCCTGTAAATTGTGATATAGACTGGAAGGTTTCCTAAAGGGTTGAATATGTACACTGTATCATGAATTAATTGATAAATGCAACTGGAAAAAAAATTCTTTCTCATCTGCACTGTGAGAATATATTGGGCTATTCATATAATAAGCATTAAAAATACAGTGATTCAACTAATTGAGCATATTATGTATATAGAGAGCCTTTCCCCCCTTTATTATGAAGTTTCTATGATTCTAATTACATCAGGAACATTAGATCTATAATTGCCCTGAAAGTGCTTAACTAGAGTTTTAACATACAATGTTTCTATGACCTGTTAAAAATGGATTCAAAAGCATATAACTGATGGCAGTGACACACAATGGAGGATATGACTTGTGATGGACAATACCCACTTTTATAAGCCTACAACAGTATTTGTAATTGTGATAGGTACTCCCTGGCATATAAGATTTAATAGAAATTGAATTAATAAAATGTTGTATTAATTCTATGGGAAGGTTACCTTTCATTTTAAACATCCTGATGTAAAGACTAATTCAAACAGACAAATAAAAAAGAACATTACTATTAATTGATATAATGAAACAAGCATTATGACTGGTGCATAAACATTTAGATCGGGTGTCTTGTCACCAGATCATCATCACTTTCAACGAAAATAAATCAGTGACATTGACCTTCATGATCTAAATACAAGAGGATTTTTTTTTTTAAAGTTTGCAACTGTGTAAATCTTTCTATCCCTCAGCCAAATGGTTTTCAAAGTAGGGTTCGAAATGCTCTCTCTACAAACAGATGGCCTGTAGAGTGTTCAAAGGTTTTTTTCCAAGATTTCACATGCTGACGTAGTTTTTTATCCAACATGACCTATATTCATACTAGTCTAAGACATTATCAAGACAAACATTATAACCAAATTTCAAGATAACTGTGCTGAAAATATGGCCTCTAGAGCATACACGAGGTTTTTCAAAGATTATACAAGGTGACCTACTTTTTTATTTCATGTGATCGATTTTCACACTCATGCAAAATATCATCAAGACCACTCTGATTAATTACATTTTCAGTAGTAATTCCTGCACATCATTTTGGGGATTTCAAGGGAGGCAATAACAGACAGTAACTCTTCTCAAAGAAGGTACTTGTATATCGTCTGGGTAATACCTTGCATTTCGGATACGGTATGTTTCAAAGCGAAGAATGAGTCTACAATATTGACATCTTGCAAAAAGATCTAAAGGGGAAACGATCAGAAGAATACAGGAAAGTTTTAGGCGGTATCGACTTTCTCAGAGACTAGAGTCTACTGAACATGACAGTGCCAATCGGTCTGAGCACCTAAATGGTTACTATGGAAACGGCCATTTTACAAAAAATCCGACACATCAACATATCTTTTTCTTCTCATTCTTGTACTTACCATTAAATTTTACTGTATACCCCAAAACATTAGAAAAATCTATATAAGAAATTTTTCGAAATTTGAATTAATTGAAGACTACATGTTAATTTTGGCAAGTCTGGAAATAATAAAAATATTTTTTTAAAAAATAAAATGAATTCAGATTATTATTTCATTCATACCGAATCAAGAAATAATATATTAAATATGGAAAATAATATTTGCATTGTATAATAAACTTTATAGCACTGTATTAGTGTCTTTTATGAAGATATACTCATTTTAAGTGTTTTGATACACATGGTTACCATAGAAACAACCATTTTGCAGAAAATCCAACTCGTCAACATACCTTTTTCTTTTTGAGTTTGCCACTGATTTTTACCCTATATATGAAAGAATTAGAAAAGTCTGTGAAAGGATTAAATTTTCACAAGCTGTAGAAAACGCCTTTAAGTAAAACTGGACTGAAAATGTAACTTCTAGTGTGTACAAAAGGTTTTTCCCATGATTTGACCTAGTGACATAATTTTTCATCCAACATAACACATTTTCATACTCGTCTAAGATAAACATTATAAGCAAATTTCAAAATTATTGGACTGTGGCCTCTAGAGCCTACACAATGTCTTTCTAAGATTTCGCAAACCAGTTTTACCTGACATGAGGAATTTTCAAACCAGTCTAAGCCATCATCATAAAAAAAAATTCTGACCAAATTTCAAGAGCATAGGACTAAGAATGTGGCATCTGAATGTACACATTTTTTCCAAGATTTTACTGAGTGACCCAGTTTTTGACCCATAATGGCAAATTTATAAACTTGAGTAACATATCGTGTCAAAAATTCTGACCAACTTTCAAGCGTCTTGGACGAAAAATTTGGCTTCTGGAGTTTACACAAGGTTTTTCTATGATTTGACATACTGACCTAGTTTTTGACCCAACAAGACTCTTTTAAATTATCATAAAGACAAACATTCTGACCAACTTTCAAGAGCACTGGACTGAAAATGTGGTTTCCGGATCTAAGATTTTACCTTGTGACCTAGTTAATGACCCGACCTAACCCATGTTTCAAATTCGTCAGAGATTTTATCAAGGCAAAGATTTTGACCATGTTTCATGAGTATCCCACAGAAAATGTGGCCTATCGAGCATACACAAGGTAAAAGTTGCATGGCATGCTCAAAATAGCTCACCATGAGTATTGTATAGAAAATCCAGGTTCTATGAATTCTACCCTTTGGCAACAGTACCAAGACCGAACCACAGAACATGACAATAATTCCAAGGCCATGTTGGCACTATGAATGTCTCATTCTGAAAAGGAAGCTCCCCATAAAGCTTCATTGCTATGAACCAGGAAGAAAGCTTAGGTTAGAAATATACCAAAATATTTAACACATTACCACACAATCCCTACCTAAAATTTTGTCGATTGGTAACGAGTTAACTCTTTACCAAACAACAAAATTGTTGATTTGTCCAAATTGAAAGCATTTGCAGATGACAAATTAAACGTAACTCAAAAATCAAAATTTATTTCCAGCATGGTAGAAAACATTGTGGGAAAGGAGAAAATGCTGGTTACCAACATTTTCTCCTTTTCCCACAATGTTTTCTAAAGGCTTCTTTCTCAGGTTCGTCAAAAGTAAGGACTGTATGGTAATGGGTTAAAGGCCTTTAACCCTTGCAAAGGGCCATAACTGCTAAAAAAAATCAAACCCCAACATGCCGATAATACATACATCTACATGTATTTACTGCAGAAGAAGAGAATAAAATTTGAAAATACACTGCAAGTAGGTAACTGCAATCACCATTCATGAAGAAAAAAATCTTCAACATACTGATAGCATGTGCATGTGCCCTTCAAAAGGAAGTTTGCTTTACACTTCCATTGAATTCGAAAAGAGGCACAGAATAAAGCTGTGTACTCGAAGACACATAAACAGATTTACCAACAGGAAAAAGGAATGCGCAGACAAAGTGGCTCCATTTTGGCTCCACCAAAATTCTTTTGCCGAGCATAAAAAAATATTTCGAACAGGTAAAGAAATAACCAACCTCATGAGCTATATCAATGTGGAAGATTCTTGCAACAACTGCACCTGGTTCCAATGTGTGATCAAGTAAACGCTTGATAACAAAGTGAAGGTTGATTGCTTTTTCCTGTAGGGGTATTGTCACTATATCAAATTCAAACTTGTTTTCATTCAGTCTTTCTAGGTCCTGTTCCCTCCTTGACTTGTATAAAGTTTTTCCAACACCAGCTCTCCATGATTTTATTAATCTGACTGAAGACCTAAAAAGGAAAAAAAGTAAGATTGTCTAGTCAATTGTTACTATTTTATAACCATAGATCTTAAATATTTTGCCGTTATGTTGTAAATCACAGAATCATTTTTTTTTCCCATTGGTCATGAAGAAACTGCACAATGACATTCAGGAAAATGGGCAATTCTGGGTGTTTAACTAACAGCATGGACGTTTTTCAATGAGTAACTGTTCATTTTCAATATCTCAAATATGTCATCATATTACAGATCTGAATGCAAATCCTTAGAATCAGTGTGTGCGATTGATCATGTGTTGTGCAGAGATGTCTTTGCAAAGCTCTTGCGTCAAATCTATAAATACCATAACAAATAACATTGCCTTATAAGAAACACTCTGGGAATAAAACATACTTTTCTTACTCTTGACGTTCTTCTTTACTGAAGATTTGCATTCTACAGCCTTCCTGTATTAGTAATAATTCATTTTTGAAGTTTTATGGGACTAATGAAATCTGAATAGCTCCCTTTAAAACAAAATGCCTGAATGAGAAAAGAAAGAGAATTTTGCTAAAAATTACCAAGTTGTACTGCATATTATACAGATGTTTCATTTATTCGATTGAAGGTGAAGCCAGACTGGTACATAAAATTGTGAAGATACATTTTTACTAGAGCTGTTTTGTCTTAAGAAAGTGTGTCTCCATATCCACAACGAGATGCTTTTTTTCATATTTCCTTATTTTGGTTCAAAATTCGTTTTTGTTTGAGATCAACACTAAATAAATTTTAAGAAGTACAAAGTTTTTTCTTCAATTTATGTTTGTTTCCTCTTTGTTTGAGCTGATTGTGAGATGTATTAACGCGAGCCAATCCAAATCAATTTTGCTTCATCAATTAAGTCAACATCTATTTATACACACTGTTTTCATCTGTTCTCAAACCTTTACACTTTCTCCTTTGTACTTGGAGACAAAAAAATACTATTTAGATCTATGAAGCAGATATCACAGCTTTCTGCGCATTAGTAAGACAAGGTTTAGCTGTAGTAGGCTTTTGTTGTATTAAAAACAAAAACAGTAAAGCATCGTCATTTACATGCTTGATAAAAATCTCCACAATTTTACAGTATGTACAGGGTGTCCGGTGAGCAAGTTGATACTTTTGTGCATTCATAACATAGCTTTTGATTTCAGATGAAGAAACGTTCAGTTTTTAATACATTACAACTTTAAATAAACCAGTTTTAGGAAAAGTACCTTCTTGTCATAGGTGTCATTTTAGTGATTGATGACTTAACAATCTGATGGCTAAAATTCTGAAATACATACCATCAATTTAGCACACATTGCAAGATCAATCTTCTTGATTTTATGTTTAATGTTCTCTAACAACATAGTTGTGCTGTTTGGATTGAGATTGTAAACCTTTGACATCAAATAAACCCAATAAACGCATATAAACAAGTCAAACAAATTGAAGTGAAGACTTTATGGGGGGCAAGATATGCCAGAATCTTTAGCCTACAGACATCATCTTGATATTACCCTATCACCAAACGAATTGTGCTAACACTCTATGACAACATAAGGTTTCTGTGCCATAGACTAACCTGCGATTTAGTTGACTTCTTTTCGAGCTTGTGTCTCAAAAGCAATAGGTTAAGCTTGGAATTAATCTTGTCATTCAAGACAAATGGCCCAATAATACCCAACATGGCACTGCACACCGTACAGTTAATTTTTCACTACCAAGCAGTATCTGTGTGAAAGAGTGTGGTTGTTCATATGCCTTAAACCTTTCCCAAATGACAAAGTTTAGACTCTTCCAAACTGAAAGAGTTTGAGATTTGATAAAATGGCAGAAAATCCTCAAAAAGGGTAGAAAACTTTGTGGGAAAAGGAGAAATTGCTCGTTATTAGCAAATTCCCCTTTTCCCACAGTGTTTTAAAAAGACTTTTACTGCAGACATGTAAAAACCAGGGCTTGTTTGGAAAAAGGTTAAGCAACACATTTTGTACACAATTATGTCCAGACAATAGGAAGTGAGAAAATGTCATTAATAACTAAAATGACACCACTCATACTTCTGATTTGAAATCTTTATATAAGTCTGTATAAATGTAATGAAAATTGGATGGAATTATGATACACACAAAATTTAGACATCTTATACATATCTTTAATACATGTATATAGATTTTTTGTCGTCATCTGATATTTACAGCAATATTTTAAATGTACAAAAGTGTAACTTTACTTTGCAGACACGCAGTATAATCAATTGTTACACTTGGCAGAAATCTCTATAAATTTGAAAATAGTTTAAAATCCAACTAGAACTGTCATAAAGCAGACAAATACTTCCCCACCAACACCCTGTCACTGAAGCAGCACAATCAGATAATAAAAATGATTTTCAGAACAGAGATCACTAGTGAGCTTGACCTCTGACCCATGTGACACACACACACATAACACCTCATTGAATCATGGGTCATAAAGTTTCGAAGTCTTATGTTAAGCAGCTACTGAGTTAGAGAACGGAAAGGACCATCAAAACAAAGTTCACCATACACCTTGACCTTTGACCCATGTGACCCAAAAACAGAAGGGCTCCTTCGTGGGTTACGAGCAATACTTATTTACAGTTTCATGGTCTTAGGTTAAAACAGCTATGGAGTCAGTGCATGAAAACGATTTTTGAACAAACGTCACCTGTGACCTTGACCTTAGACCTATATGACCTATAGAAAATAGAACACTTGCATGGGTCATTAGCATCACTTGTATAAAGTCAGGGTCCTGGGTCAAATGGCTTTTGGGGTTAGAGCACAGAAAAGGAAAAGGTATACAGATGGATGGATGGATGGACAGAAAGACATGTTGAAAACATTTTACCCCACTTTACTTCAAAGGTGGAGGTTTAATAATTGGTGAAAGTACTGTCATGTTTACAGATTGAAATTAAAGTAAGATTTTGAGAGAAAAAAAGTAAAGAGAGTAGAATTCGACTGGAATAGGAAATACATGTACATGATTTCTCATTATGCTACAATATACTTGACATAAGAAATGCATGACATAACAAACTGCCTTGTTCTTTACATCCTGTGAAACATACCCACATCTAGGCAGATTTACTAGAAAATTTTGCCTATGCATTTTTTAAAAGTTTCTTCAGCAGCCATTTAACTCTTTTTCAATGTGATAATGAGCATCCCCAACAGCTAAATCCTACAACTGAATGAAAAAAAAACTTACTTGTTAAAGTCAACATAGGCTGCTGGTCTGATTCCGTTTACAAGATCATTCACTTGTAGTTTTCTACTGACATATTCTTTCAAAAACTCAGGATCAAGAGGAATGGCAGGTCTTCTATGTTTGTCCAGGGAGGCAACGATTCTGGATTTGTATTCATTGTCCGATCCACATATTACCACAAGGCGGTATCTTGATTCTATTTTGGCAAATTTAAAACAGAAAAATTAGTATGTAGGAATTCAACTTGGCAGTCAGTTCTATTCTACAAAAGAGCAAAATTTTCCACAGATGAAAATGTTCATGATGAAACCTTACTACATTGGTTACCAAAGTCTTGTGTCTGAAGATCAAAATCAGGTACTGCATTTTCATAAGGAAAAAATTCAACTCTATCCTACAATTTGTCGCAACTCAATTTGCCCTAAGGTTTTTCAAAATTTGTAACCCTATTATGACGAACATGAAAGTCCACAAGAAATGCATGAATGAAATAAAATGCCTCTGGCAGCATTGAAACCCATGCCTGGCAAATATCCTCATTTTTTCGAGGTTGAAAGACCAATATCTCCCTAACACAGTTGTTAGGTATTGTATTTAGATCGGGACGAAGCCATGCATGAAGGAGTGGTCTCCCATTAAACTGTAGTGATCAAACAGGTCTAAGAATCATGTATTTTAGAATGGATATTTGACCTCTAAAATTCATGGACATTTTCCAAATTAACTTTCAATGAAGATGTCAAGGCAATTAACCAATAAACTAGAGTAAATATAATGAATACCCCAACTCCCAGATAGCATACAAAGCAGTTACCTGTGTAATTAGTGTCCTGTATATATTGTTCTAAACATTTTTCTGCTGCATCACTAACATCAAAATTCAGACGATCAGCATGAACTAGACAATGAATTTTTTTATCCCTTCCAAAAATTGCTCTTCGCCAAAATATATCAACCTGAAAAAATGTGCACAAAGACAATAATGGCACAACTTTGGTAATCTAAATAAGGGAATAGAAATGTGTCACAGACAAGGATGACCCTACATGGTTGTTGCAAGCTGCACATTGTCAACCCATGGTGATCACTTCTACCAAATCATTTTAGAATCTGACCATGCACCTAGCCGTAATATGCCAGACAAGAACAGCACTTTTATCCAACATGCATACATACAAACATGCAAAAAAATGGTCAGGTGTAACAAAATACATGCACCGCACCCTAAAACCCATTTTAATGGAGGGGGCATGAAAAAATTCTTTTGTTTCTGTTTTCCTAATAAATGCTTAGAGAAAACTTACATATCTCTTGATTTACTTGATGTTTTCTTTTTGAAAGGCCCTAGTGTCTTTGTTTATGTACTATGAATAAATCATATGTGTATTCTCTAATGTGAAATTCTGCACACATAGACTAAAAACATAAAGAGACTAACTACCTCATCTAATGTTGTGTGCTGTGTACATACTAGTATCTCATCTGGTTGTGGAAGCTCCTGATCCTTCTCTAACAGATAAAGAGACAACGCTGTACTCAGTACATCAGCTACAAAGTAAAGCCAAAGGTATAGCATTCTGTAAAAAAAAAATATGTCTCTTTCTGCTTTACAGACACACACTGCACAAGAGTCAAGCCTGTTTAACTCTTTAACAGCTGAATAGAATAGTTTTGTTTCTAAGATGCTGGTTATGCATATTTTCTACTTTCTCCATAAACGTTCCATAAGCAATCTTCATCAATATCTACCAGCATTTCAAAAAGTCAGTAAAACTGTTTTTCAGTGAAGTTTTCCAAATTTATAAGCCCGTAATTTTGTGAAAAATCAGTGGACAGCAATGAAAATTACACTCCATGTGTAACCCATAATGCTTGACTTGTACACAAAAAGTCAGCTCAATATCTGCCAGGGTTAAGAAAAAAGAGGGGCAAGATGGCCCTGGATCCCTCACCTGAAATTTTGAGAGGACCATAGACAATTTTTTATACAATTTTAGTGCAAGTAGCCCCAAGTCACCAGAGCCATGTTTCCCGACGGATCAAAATTTCGCAAACATCTTTTGAAAAGAGTCACCTTAGGAACATCTCTGTGAAATTATTTTTTAAATCTGACCAGTGATTTTAGAGAAGGTGAAATATTAAGATTTTTTTTTCATATCCCAACCGTGCAAGTAGCCCCCAGTCACTAGAGCCATGTTTCTTGAAGGATCAAAATTTCACGAACAATTTTTGTAAAGGGTTATGTCATCAAAAATCTTTGGACTGATTTTCAAATCTTCATCTGTTACTCATGGTGGCTGACTCACACACCAAGAATCAGCCCAATATCTGTCTGCGTTTGGGAAAAAAGTCCGGAAAACTCATTTGCCAGCAAACTGACAGATAGATGGATGGAGTGCAAACCCAAAGTCCTCTTAGGCTGTGCCAGTAGGGAATTAAAAAGAAATGTAAACAAGAGGACCATGATGGTCCTATATAGCTCACCTGAGTACTACGCAGTAAAGGTCTACAATGAAGATAAATATCAAATATCAAAGTTCAAGGTCAAATAATTCTGACAGGGTATGTAACTGTGAAAAAAGCATATTCTTCTTTTCCGAAAATGCTTTCACAACCTTTCTTATTCAGGATCATTGAAAGTCAGGATTGTATGATAAGGGATTGAATTAACTTGGAAGGCCTGGCATTAATTTCCTGGTCAAAATGGTGGACAAATGACATATTAAGACATCATTCGCTCATTGGTAAGACACAAATGAGAACTGTCTCAGTAACTTTTGGTTAAATGTCAAAGGATGTTGGCTGATACAGTAATCAAGCCAGAGCAAACTGGGAACCCTAGACTAACAGCTCACATTACTGATCTATTGCGGCTCAACAAGTCCAGTATGTGAAAGGTAACCTTATTTCTGTGACACATCTTACAGAAAAAAAAATTGTATCAAAAGACTATCCTAAGGAAAACATGTTTGAAGTTTCATAAATGCCAAGGACTTTAGAAGATTTATGTCAAAGTGGATGGATGGGCAAACTGACTGTAATTGGTCCATAATGATATTATACATTTAGTCCCCTTTTTTATAGAATGTCGTTTCATGAAATAAAATCAAGTAACTATTGTCTGTCGATTAACAAGATAAATTTTAATTACATTTTGTCCTGTAGTGAAAGAGATATTGGTCCACAGTGAAAATTTACACCAAGCCCCCTTTTTCAATGACACAACAAACATGTTCAAACTTGTGACCACCAGGGCAGGGTCAGTTTGGACCCCAAGAGCATCGTATCATATTTGGTGGAGGTCCACTAGAAGATGCTATGTATGAAATATCAAAGCTCTACGACTTCCAGTTTCAGAGAATTTTTTTTTAAGTTTTCTGTCTTTGTTCCTATGTTTGAAACTTGTGACCCCGGGGCTGGGCCAGTTTGTACCACAGGGACATCATTTGAACAAACTTGGTAGAGGTAAACTAGCAGATGCTACATACCAAATATCAAAGCTCTACTCCTTGTTTCAGAGAAGAAGATTTATACATTTTTCCTTCTTTGTTCCTATGTTTCAAACTTGTGACCCGGGACTGAGCCAGCTTGGACTCCAGGGTCAATGTATCAACAATCTTGGTAGAGGTCTTCTAGGAAATGCTAAATACCAATTATCAAAGCTCTGCACCTTCTAGTTTTAGAGAAGAAGATTTTTGTGACTCCCGGGGCAGGGCCAGTTTTGACCCCATGGGCATCATATGAACGTTCTTGGTAAAGATCCACTAAGAGATGCTACATACCAAATATCAAAGCTCTGCACCATCTAGTTTCAGAGAAGAAGAATTCTAAAATTTCCTTCTTTGTTCATATATTTCAAACTTTTGACCCCTGTGGTAGGGCCAGTTTTGACCCAAGGGGCATCACATGAACAATCTTGGTATAGGTCCACTAGGAGATGCTACATGCCAAATATCAAAGCTCTACACCTTCTAATTTCAGAGAAGATTTTTAAAGGTGTCCTTCTTTGTTGCTATGTTTCAAACTTGTGAGTCTCGGGGCGGGGAACTTTTGACAGGGTTCCCACAACTTTCTGCTTGCAAAATTCCAGACTTTTTCCAGACTTTTTCCAGGATTTTTTTCAAAATTCAAGGTTTTTTGCGATAGAAGAACTGGAACTGCAGAATCTTTTGAAAGTTACTTTCTTACATACATTCCTTGTTTTAATGAAAAATTGAGATTAAATGAACATTCTAACAGCATGATAGTTATTTCATTTCTTTACTTGGCCAGTTACAAAACTACAAAGGACCAAATATAGATTCAGATCAGCCTATCCATACAGGCAGTTTAATAAGGATCCATGCTGTTCTCTTAGAGTTCCTATAAGTAATGAAGAATTTGAAGGCAAATAGTATAGATCCTTATAAGACTACATAACCAGGCAAATTGGGAACAATAGGACCATGATGGTTCTATATTACTCACCTGAGTACTAAGCAGTAAAGGTCTACAGTGAAGATAAATACCAAATATCAAAGTTCAAGGCCAAATAATTCTGACAGGGTATGTAACTGTGCAAAAAGCATTTTCTTCTTTTCCCAAAATGCTTTCACAACCCTTCTTCTTCAAGGTCATTGAAAGTCAGGATTGTATAGTAAGGGATTGAATTAACTTTCAGAGGCAAGGCGTTCATTTCCTGGTCAAAATGGTGGTCGAATGATAGATTAAAAAACATCATTCACTCATTGGTAAGACACAAATGAGACAAAAATACTGTCTCAATAACTTTTTTATCAAATTTCAAAGGATGATGGCCGAGACAGTAATCAAGCCAGTGCAAACTGGGAACCCTAGACTAACAGCTCACAACATTACTGATTAATTTATTGGAGCTTGATAAGTCCAGTATGTGAAAGGTAATCCCTTTTTCCATGACGCATCTTACAAATGGAAATTGTATCACAAGACTATCCTAAGGAAGACATTTTTGCCAAGGACTTTAGAAGATAACCGTCAGCATGGATGGATGGGCCAACTGACTGTAATTGGTCCGTAATGAAATTATACATTTAGTCCCCTTTTTTGATAACATGTTTTTTCATGAAATATAATCAAATAACTATTGTCTGTGGCTTAACCCATTACCACACAATCCCTACTTTTGACGCCCCTGTGAAAGAAGCCTTTTGAAAACACTGTGGGAAAAGGAGAAAATGCTGGTAACCAGCATTTTCTCCTTTTCCCACAGTGTTTTCTACCCTTCCCAAAACAAATTTCAATTTTTCAGTCACCTGTATTTTGTCGTCTGCAAATGCTTTCAATCTTCTTACGAACGAAGTCCGTAACAAAGAAACAAATCAATAAATGCATGGCAGAAATAAGGGTCGGAGCGGGATTCGAACTCCGGAACTCCCGGACACAAGACCAATACCCTAACCACTGAGCCAAAGAGATATCTCTCTGACGCAGTAGCCAGGTATTGTATTTAAATCGGGAGTATGCCATGCAGGAAGGAGTGGTCTCCCGTAACACACCCCCTCTTAAAGTCATCATTTATTGATGACTCAAAGCCTTATTAGGCAGGAAGTCCAATTTTGGACAACAAATGGGATTAATGGCTCAATGGCCTATCCCGGACGAGCCCCCATCTTACGAACGAATTCCGTAACAAAGAAACAAATCAATAAATGCATGGCAGAAATAAGGGTCGGAGCGGGATTCGAACTCCGGAACTCCCGGACACAAGACCAATACCCTAACCACTGAGCCAAAGAGATATCTCTCTGACGCAGTAGCCAGGTATTGTATTTAAATCGGGAGTATGCCATGCAGGAAGGAGTGGTCTCCCGTAACAATCTGGACCAGTCTAAAATTTTCTCGTGTGGTAAAGAGTTAACAAGATATGATGAACTTTAATTACACTTTGTCCTGTAATGAAAGAGATATTGGTCCACGGTAGAAATATACACCAAGCCCCCTTTTTCCATGACATGATATTTAATGAAAAAATGAAAATATTGTTAGTGGAAAACTATCATAAGGAACAAATGTACATAAATTCTATCTTGTTTCAGAGCAGAAGAATTTTAAAGTTTTCCTTCTTTGTTCCTATGTTCAAACTTGTGACCACCAGGGCGGGGCCAGTGTGAACCCCAGGCATCATATGAACAAACTTGGTAGAGGTCTTCTAGAAGATAGTACATACAAAATATCAAAGCTCTAGGACTTCCACTTTCAGAGAAAAGAAAAAAGGTTTTACGTCTTTGTTCCTATGTTTCAAATTTGTGACACCTGGGGCGGGGCCAGTTTGAACCCGGGGGTATCATATGAGCAATCTTTGTAGAGGTCCAATAGCAGATGCTGCATACCAAATATCAAAGCTCTACAACTTCGTGTGTCAGAGAATAGATTTTTCGAAGATTTCTTTTATTATTCCCATGTTCAAACTTGCGACCCCCGCGGTGGGGCCAGTTTTGACCCCCAGGGGCATTATATGAACAATCTTTGTAGAAGTCCATTAGGAGATGCTACATACCAATTATCACAGTTCTATGCCTTCTAGTTTCAGAGAAGACTTTCAAAGATTTTGCTCTCTTTTTTATTTGGTTGCCATGGCAACCAGAGTTATGGCTGGAACAACTTTGGTAGAGATTCAAATAAGGGACATCCCAGCCAAGTTTCTTAACGACTGGCCTAGTGGTTTAGGAGGAGAAGATGTTAAGAAATTGTCGACGATGCACGACAGACGTAGGTCGATCACAAAAGCTCACCTTGAGCACTTTGTGCTCTGGTGAGCTAAAAATGTGTTGTTTTTTCTAATATTGGGAATTGTTTTCTTTATGATTTAAGACAGAATCAAGTATTTGCATATCATTCACTATCATAGTGCACGACAGTTTTGTTGTAAACCTTCAAATAGAGGTTCTTTTCCCTCTTCAGTTAATGAAACTAAAACCTAATTCAAAAGTACTATGTTTTACTTTCACTTTTAAAGTTCAGTTTTCATGACCTGAAATACATGACTAAATAAATTGGTCGTTTCAAAGGGCAATATCCCTGCTTTTAAAGTTTCTGAAAATACGAATAATCGTAACTTTGTTAGATGTAATATCCCAGTGTAAGCAATAATCACGCACCTAACATTTTGCGGCTTATTTTTAAAAAGCAAGAAGGTAGATCAAAAAAAAAATTCATATTCTTATCTTCATTTACTTTAATCCATTCTTTTTTACCAATGAGAATTTAAGAAGTTGTTTGTCATTCACTATAGTTGTCAATCCGAAAGTCCGATACAAATACGGTTGTTTGCCCTCTACGTCATCAATATTCACACACTTTCAAAATTGAGTTCTGTATGGAGGACCAAGTGGGTCATAATTCTAACTTACTTATCAATTTGAAGTAGAGTTTATAAGTGGTGAAATCTATAAGTTTTAAGTTTGAAACTGTTGAAAAATCGAACAAAAATATATCTCAAAAATAACTAACAGTTTTTGAATCAAAGAAATGAACATATTTACAAATTTGGTTTTTGAAATATTTTAAAGAGTTTATTCTTCAACAGATGCACATGGAAGACTATGGCAGGGGCAATAAAATAGATCTTTTGCTCCAAGTCGCTAGATGCTGCAACAGAATTTTAAATGTGTCTAATGCATACAGTTCTCATTTTTTCTGTTTTATATAACAAGTATGGTCTGTTTGGACCTCCATAATTTCTAGATAATTTATTCATAATCATGTGATAGTCAAGTGACCTCGTAGCCCAGATGTAAACAAAAACACATGAAAACTCTCAGTCCAGTTGGATGACTGAAAGCGAAAAAAATATGTCACTTTCACCTTCAAATTTTTGGGGTTAAGAAATATGTATCAAAATGACACTGATTATACAATTTGATCAAGAACTTCCTGGAAGATTTCTTGCTTTCCACACAATGACATGTAGCGAAAGATCTTTGGATGGAGACGCTAAAATTATTGTATGACATCATGGGTATTTGTGTAGACGATGTATTCGGTCGGCGATCAAGGGTGCGTGATTATTGTGTAGCGTGAAAAAGCATACTCGGAGGATACTTGAAGTGTTTGGATCCATGATTGCAGATGAGCGCTTACTTTCAGTTTCCTCTGACTCGTCAACCTCATTCCGACTAGAATCATAACGCGGCTTCATAAAGATAAAGTCTTTTAACTTTTTAGACCCCTATGGATTTAAATTTTCAGTGATATTTACTGTTGTGGCTCATTTTCACGTCAACTCACTTCAGCTCGTCTCCCGGAAATACAAAGCACAGCTGCATTGTATTTTAGGATAAGTACCGAGTTCTCCGAAATCAATACGCTGGATCCCGGTTTGTTTAAATGTTAGAATGACTATTCCGAAACCAATGAACCTAAAAAAAGACCGTATACATGTATTTGGGAAATATTCACCTTCTTCGGTCTATAAATCTATTGTAAAAAATATTGGACCTTTAACCGAAAAATGGATGACGCAGACCGGAGATTAATATGGTCCTGAATTCTTATTTCATACCCAAAAAGTTTCGTACTTTTCCCTGGTTTTTCCCGACTTTTCATAGATAAAACAAAATTCAAGACTTTTTCAAGACCGGGAACAGGTTTTACGAAATTCCCGACTTTTTCCCGTTTTCCCGACAGCGTGGGAACCCTGTTTTGACCCCCCGGGCATCATATGAATCATCTTGGTAGACGTCTACTAGGAGATGCTACATACCAACTATCAAAGCTCTGCATCTTCTAGTTTCAGAGAAGAATTTTAAAATTTTCCTTCTTTGTTCCTATGTTTCAAACTTATGACCCCCGGGGCAGGGCCAGTTTTGACCCCAGGGGCATCATATGAACAAACTTGGTACAGGTCCACTAGGAGATGCTTCATACCAAATATCAAAGGTCTACACCTTCTAGTTTCAGAGCAGAAGATTTTCAAAGGTTTCCCTATTGTTTTCCTTTTGGTTGCCATGGCAACCAGTGTTATATGTGGAATTCAATCTCTTGAACAACTGCGGTAGAGCTTCACCACACGAACATTTCTGCCAAGTTTCATCAAGATTGACCCAGTGGTTTAGGAGGAGAAGATGTTTAAAGAAATTATGGACGACCAGCAACGCACAACGGACATTGGGAGATCACAAAAGATCACCATGAGCACTTTGTGCTCAGCTGAGCTAAAAATAGTGCTTTTACCACAATTAATTAATTGTTCAACTCAGAGGAACATGTGACAAATACCTCTGATACAAGTTTGATCTCGTGACAAATACAGGTGCTCGCGAAAGGAGGACACACTCTTTTTCAGGACAGGATAGATTTGCCCCTGAGATGACTTGTGTTATTCACCCTCAAAAATTCTTTTTCTTGTTTTCAATGTTGACACATGGTTTTATTGATGACGAAAAAGGACAAAAAAAACAATGAAAACTAGAAATTTATCATCAAAAGAAATGTATGTCCCTTTAAAGATAGAGCTATCACATATTCTTTAAAACCTTTTCAACGATACTTTTTGTTCTGTCCCTATCACATCAGAGAGTGTTAGAGTATAGCAAAGATTCAATGATTTCAGCACAAGTGTACAGCGTCAATATGAAACTCGATACAGAAACAAACTCAAAACCTCAAGCATCCTTGTATAAGGCAGCGACCAATCATGGTAAATGTCTACAAAGAAAATATTATGCTTTGTTATTACCTGATGGACAAATGATAAGATTTGGTGATCCCTCTTGAAAACTTGGTGGGAATTTCCTAAAGATCCTTGTTGTCTCTGGAAAGTAATGTATTTCATTCTGTAAAATTTACACCTAAATTCAGATAGACTGTTTTACTCTTTCCAACACAATCTTTGAGTTTAAACGACCCTGGATAACAAAGCTTTTGAAAACATGCTCAGAAAAGGAGAAAACGTTGCTTACCACGTTTTTCTCCTTTTCACACCATATTTTCTGCTCATCTGAAGTCAAGTAGGATCATATCAACTGTCACTAAGCAATTCTCTCAATTTGGGTAATTCTGACATATTTTGTTTGGTAACAGATAATGCATGTAATCACTGAGCCAGTGGCTAAGCATTTTAAGGTAAAGGTAAAGAGTTTATGTATGTAATCAATTAATCTTATACAAATTGCTAAGGCAAACAATCAAATCTACTCTTAGCCATATAATCGTAGTGTTTATATATATATCAGTTTAACCAATAAACCTTGTGTCGGACCGGCATCCGCCGACCTTTTTTGTTTCCGTGTGTGTGGGTGTGTGTGTGTGTATATAAATATATACACACACACATACACACACACACACACGGAAACAAAAAAGGTCGGCGGATGCCGGTCCGACACAAGTTTAGTGGTTAAACTGATATATTAAAACGTCACACGCCTTTGAATGTATCAAATTTAATAAATTCTAAATAATGTATATATATATATATATATATATATATATATATATATATGAGAAATATAATATGCTTCAACAGTTGAAATAATTATTATTTCAACTGTTGAAGCATATTATATTTCTCATTTATATTTAATCAAACATTTGTGTTCATGTATCCTCTGGATCCAGTTGTCTTAAAGGAAATCCGTTGATGTTCTTTACTATTTTTCACCACTTTATATATATATATATATATATATATATATATATAGAGAGAGAGAGAGAGAGAGAGAGAGAGAGAGAGAGAGCGAGAGCGAGCGCAAAGAAAAACAGCCATGTATCAAGTTATTATTAGATACGGATCAGCCTGTAATCCTTTGCTCTATTTATGAAAAATTGTTGATCGAGATAATTTTATTAATGTATTGATACATATGAAAAATCGACTGGTGCTGGTTCAAGAACATTATATAATACAGAAGAATAACATTACATGGAAGTATATATCAATAACATTAAAATTTTATAGCCAACCAATTTCGCTTTTCAAGCTCATCAAGGCAACAATAATAATAAATCACCTAGCAACACTGCGTTGCTACACATATAACACAAGCATTGATGATGTTATGACGTAATGTTCAATTTAGGCATAAATCTATTGATTAATGATTGTTCTATTAGTAACCTAACTGAAACATTGTCATTTCACATTTTAAAGGAAAGAAAGATGGAGAATTTTGGAAAGGTTTTTTTTTTAAAATGTCTAGTTGTGCACTTAAAGGCATTTGTCTTGTTAATGGTTAATTTTAAAGCCATCTGACACTCACGCCTTTAGAAGATTTGTTGTTGCTTTTAGATGAATACTGCAATAGAAAATAACATGGTCTCATGTTCTGATGTTTACATGGATTTTCATCTGACTTGTTGAAGATGTACTGTTTTTTCTGTTTTTTAATTTGTCACCGGCCTGTTCGATGTGAAATTCCCTACACTCAGTACAAATTAAAACATAAACAACATTTTTAACAGCACAGTCCATATTTTCTTTTACAAAAAAAGTTTTATCATTTAATCTAATGTTGTTACCTTCAATAATATAATCACACAGTCCACATTTTTAAGCGGCTGTGTTTTGGCTGAACTCCGCCCCGTAATCAGTTGTTTAAGATTGGGGAGCTGTCTTTTACAATTTAAGATTTTAGTGTCAGTGATTATACAATTCATTTTTTTCATCCCTGCTTAGTATAGTCAAGTTAGATCTTGGTAATCCAAATAGTTCACTGTTTTTAGGATTGTGAATGGATACAAACGGTTAAATAGGTTATTCAATCTTTTCTTTAATTGTTAAAAGCTGTTTCTTGGAATTTGTCATGCTTTCATAAATCCTGCTTTTATCACTTTGAATTGGGTAGTTCCTGTCAATCAATGAAGGGATTCAGACAAAAAGGATTTTATGAATCCGTAAGTATTTAATAACTTGCTTTTGTGAAATCATGGACATGCAAGACAGTCTTTTCCAAACAGCATGGCTCATATTATTATAATCTTTCAATGAGCGCTGCCAAACTTCAGTTTTAATCTTTCTTATCAAATTTAACTACCTTACCTCTGACAGCCAAGTTTTTCAGTATCATTCCAAGATGTTCTAAACTCAGATAGTCACTGATGTCGGCGGATATGCAGTCTAAAAATTTCTTCCAAAGCAGCCGGAGATCTTCAAGCAGAATGTCAACACTGCTCCTTTAAAAAGTACACGGTATCCTTCAGAAAACCAGTTAAACAATGTAAAATTGATGACAAAAATTCTCTTCTAAAACTTTTTGTTGATGGCCTCACATAATCTCAAAAAAAAAACATGATGGTACTATGGCCGTCAACTAAAGCCAGGCATTCAAGGACAGTATCTAGTAATCATAATATAGATTAACCATGCCAGATTTTAAAGCCATCTGACACTTACGCCTTTAGAAGATTTGTTGTTGCTTTTAGATGAATACTGCAATAGAAAATAACATGGTCTCATGTTCCGATGTTTACATGGGTTTTCATATGCATTAATTCATTAAAACTGGCTTTCAGGACAAATCTTTATTGACATCTGTTTCTTTGTTTGTTTATTTGTTGGTTTGTTTTTTTTCTCTCTCCATATCAATCTTTGCAGAACATGACTGTCAACATTTTTACAAAAGTCTCCAGGACATATTTCAAAATTTGTCTGTATCTATATCATTGTTAAGTGCCAAGGAGGAAAAAAAGATGTCTAAGTGAAGAATCGATGCACACCCTTTGGGTTCCCTGCGGATCTCCATGTTACTTGCGATCATGGATTGGATGGATGTTGAGGACTGGTTCCACCTCCCAAATGTCTCTTCTTGGCTTGTATCTGTTTGTCTAGTATTATCATTCTCAGGCTCTGCTTGATCATTTTGGAGTTCCATATCCTCATAGTTCATACACCATACAATTCCTGATTTGAAAAGGTGCGATAATCATGTGTATAGTGTTTTCTTTTTCTTTTTTCAAAATGTACGGATGTTAACGGCATTCTACTGTGCTTCTAAAGGTATTTAATTAATGTTATCTAAAAAGGCAACCTATTCCTGTTTTTCTTCAATTTTACCAATATGAGGCAAATAATAGAATGTGAATCAAATATCTAATATAAAATAAATGGTAAACATGCTTCAATGGATTATATTACCCAATGTTGTTTCCCATAAGGGAATTAATCAAAGCATAGACCATTTTGCTAGAAGTTTGTTTATTGAATCAAAATTAGGACATTCTGCTGGAAGTTTGTTTACTGAATCAAAGTTATAATTTGTTGTTTGCTAAACAAAATACATTTTATAGTGCAATTTTTAGTAAATAGGCTTTGAAGAAACTATCCAAAAGCTAGCCCATTAATCATGAACACATGTATAGCATGTGCACTCCTTTTTCATTCTGACATAATTATAGAGGTTAATTCCTAAAACAGCAAATCACAGTTTTCAAAGCCAGATTGTTCTGAAGTAAAGTATTATCTTTAGTGTTTATTGACAGGTATTCTGATCCAATCTGCCAAATATTTTCAATTTTTTGACACATCTCAAAATTACACCTAATTCACCCCAAACTGTTAAGGTTAATAGCAAGTTGCTTCACAAAGAAAACACATGGTCCAAAACTAATTCAATAACTTCTTACTTTAAAAAGTTCTAGAGAAAGGATTTGAAAAAAATCAACTGCCTTGAATTTCCTACAGCCCTCAGAAAAACAATTCAACATTGTCCTTCCATCATCCATCCAACTTGGAAGTATTAATAGAACAAACTGCTAAAACCTACCATCTGCAATCTGATCAGATTCTACATGATTCAAAGCTTTTATAGCAAGCTTCTCATCAAAACCCGCATCTATCAATTCTCTGATGAATCTTTGGTGTTGGTCATTTTCATTTTCTGCTTCAGATGTTTCCATAAATTCCAACTCTTGGTTTTCATCTGTCATTTCTTTAGTGTCAATCTCTTGTTTTGTGCAAGTCATTGCTCCAACTAGGTCTCCTTGAAAAAATAGTTGAGTGGATATGAAATTAAAACATCAAAACCTATTTTTCTTTTTTAATTTCTTTTCTTATCAGCTAGTCTAAGATTTAAGGTAGAGCAACAAAACTCAGAGTGAGCATGAGAGTATTTTCTGTTTTCAAACTCGTTTCTTTGCTTTTTTCTTGTTTTCATTTTCAAATTAATGCTCATGACTAAATAGAAGAAAAACAACACAAACACATAAACCGATTTAGAGTACATCTATGATGCATTTCATAACCCTATACAAGAGCGGCAAACTGCCCCAAGATACGCCCGTCCCTTCGCCAATAATAGTTAAAGGCAGGCAATGCAACAATCATGTTTACCAAGTCTCAAGTGACAAAGTTCTGTTTTGGACAAGTAGGAAATTGAGGATCTTACATGAGTGTTTATGTATTATAATCAAACAAGTTGATAGTCCATAAACACAAATGTGACATTCTATTCATCACATAAAACGAATTACAGAAAAATATCCCCTATCGTGATATCACCTTCAGCCTCTGTACTTTTCAAGCGTCCATATTTACATTGTAGTTTGGTTTCAAATGTGTACATGCACAACTAGAGAGTTCCTTTACATTTACATCAAAAGGAGAGTGAAACAGATTGTAAGTCCACCTTCTTCAGCAATTATATTGATTTTAGTGACTTTCGCAGCAATTCTTGGTTTTTATCAATAGTGAAAATCAAGAACTTTCCATGGGTATACACCTTAGCAACAGTTAAGTTATTTTCCCCGAAATGGCGTAACAGTACAAATTCCCACACAAAATGTGCTTGGTTTCTCTGACTAAGGCACTGAAAACCGATCAGAATCGGGATCCATAAACCTATAATACACTAGTGTATTATAAAAAAAGTCATGGGTTTAATACAATGCCAGAGGTCTTATGTGATAAATATTGTGAAAGAGAATATCAAAGTGCAATTACTCAAAATCGGCGCTAGGTAGAGTTATTGTTCTTGAAAACTGTACTGAGATATATTGCAAAAAACATGCATACACAGTTTTAGATCGTTCTGACTTGAGATGACAAAGTAGTATTTCGGAAAAGCACTAAATACCGTAAAAAACTTTTTGAAAGGAAACTAACTTAAAGACAGCATGAAGTAGATATACAATCCTTGCGCACTGCACCTCCAAAGACTGCAACAAATAAGCATACTATATTTCAAGTCATTCCTACATAAGATTACAAAGTTTTGCTATAGACAAGCTAAAAATGCTTTCTAATGAAGATATAAGTGAGAATAACTCAAAACTTGTGCTAGGAAGAGTAATGGTTCTTGGCACTGCACTCCCCAATTTTTCAACAATCATGCATGCCAAGTTTGAAGATATACAGACTAGAACTGACAAAGTTACATTCCGGACAAGCAGAAAATGCTGTAAAGATGATGATTAAAGGGAAATAGCTCAAAGAGAGCATGACACAGAGATATGGTACTTTCACACTGCGCTCTGTATTATAACACAAATGCTGAGTTCCAAGTCAATCAGACTGGAGATGGCAAAGGTATGCTGCAGATAGAGAACTGGATGTCGTCTGCCCGCCTGTACACCATGGCTGAATCCAGAATATGTCCCATTTTCCATGGGTGTATAATACCAGAATAGGATATTGATGATCCACTTAATGTGATATGTGATGTCAAAATCAACATGATCTAAAATCCTATGAATTTCTCTATTTTGAAACAAATGACAAAATGAAATACTTCTTTAACTCATTCCCAAATGACAATTTTTTAGGTTTGTCTGAATTGAAAACATTTGCAGACAACAAAATACAAGTTACTCTAAATTTGAAATTTGTTTTGTGAAGGGTATAAAACATGTGGGAAAAGGAGAAAATGCTGGTTACAATATTTTCTCCTTTTCCCACAATATTTTCAAAAGCTTTCCTTGTCAGGGTCTTTAAAAGTAGGGACTGTGTGGTAATGAGTTAAATGATGATTAATTTTTCAATAAATCTATCTCTGAAATAAATCAATTACATCTTGCTGGGTCCTGCCCTACTGTAGGCTACTGTACAGGTATCTTTCAAAGATTTCACAATTTTTAGAAAGTATGGCAACAACACCATGAAATATATAAATCTTTATATGCCACAATGATATTGGATAACACACCTGTTAGGCATGACAAAAGTACATCTTACACTCTTAAATGTTTGTAGATCTATTTACAAAAACAAGAGGGCCAAGATGGCCCTGGATCGTTCACCTGGATTTTTGAGAGGATCATAGCCTTTTTTTTCAAAATCTAATCCGCCATTTCAGAGAAGAAGAATTTTTAAGAATTTCTTCATGTCTGTATTGTGTAAATAGCCCACAGCCATCAGAGCCATGTTTCTTGATGGATCAAAATTTCTCGAGCAACTTTTGAAAAGGGTCAGCTAAGAAATATTTCTGGGAAGGAAATTATATCAAAATCTGACCAGCCCTTTGAGAGAAGGATACTTTTTTAAGAATTTCTTCATGGCCATCTATTGCAAGTAGCCCCCACTCACCGGAGCCATGTTTACTGACAGATCAAAATTTCGTGAACAGTTTTTGAAAAGGGTCATCCAAGGAACATTTCTTTGAAACTATTTCAAAATCTGACCAGCTGTTTCTGAGAAGGAGAATTTTTAAGAATTTCTTCATGTCTGTATTGTGTAAATAGCCCACAGCCATCAGAGCCATGTTTCTTGATGGATCAAAATTTCTCGAGCAACTTTTGAAAAGGGTCAGCTAAGAAATATTTCTGGGAAGGAAATTATATCAAAATCTGACCAGCCCTTTGAGAGAAGGATACTTTTTTAAGAATTTCTTCATGGCCATCTATTGCAAGTAGCCCCCACTCACCGGAGCCATGTTTACTGACAGATCAAAATTTCGTGAACAGTTTTTGAAAAGGGTCATCCAAGGAACATTTCTTTGAAACTATTTCAAAATCTGACCAGCTGTTTCTGAGAAGGAGAATTTTTAAGAATTTCTTCATTTCCTTATTGTGCAAGTAGCCCCCACTCACCAAAGCCATGGTTCTTGACGGATCCACATTTTGCGAAAATTTTTGAAAAGCGTCATCCAAGGAACATCTCTGTGAATTTTTATTCAAAATCTGACCAATGGTTTTAGAGAAGAAGAATCTTTAACAATTCCTTCATTTCTGTACAGTGCAAGTAGCCCCCATTCACCAGAGCCATGTTTCTTGACGGATCAAAATTGCACGAACAATTTTTGAAAAGGGTTATCGAAGGAACATTTCTGTGAAATTATTTCAAAATCTGGCCAGCTGTTCCTGAGAAGGAGAGTTTTTAAGAATTTCTTCATTTCCGTATAGTGCAAGTAGCCCCCATTCACCAGGGCCATGATTCTTGACAGATCATAATTTTGCGAACAATTTTTGAAAAGCGTCATCTAAGGAACTTCTCTTTGAAATTATTTCAAAATCTGACCTGTGGTTTTACAGAAGAGGAATTTTTAAGAATTCCTTCATTTCTATATAGTGCAAACTTGTAGTCCCCATTCACAACAGCCACGTTTCTTGACAGATCAAAATTTCACGAACAACTTTTGAAAAGGATCACCCAAGGAACATCTCTGTGACATTATTGTAAAATCTGACTAGCGGTTTCAGAGAAGAAGATTTTTAAAGAATTTCCTAGAAAATTCCATTTGGTTGCCATTTCAACTCTTCAGAGTTTTTGACGGAATCAAATTCTGTGAACAATTTTTTAAAGAGGACTTCCTAAGGAACAATCCAGCCAAATTTGGTCCAAATTGGCCCAGCAGTTTAGGAGGAGTTGATGTTTAAAGAATTGTTGACGACCACCGGTTTCTAAGAAGAAAAGTTTTTATGAATTTCTTCATTTCCGTATAGCACAGGTAGCCCCAATTCACCAGAGCGATGGTTCTTGATGGACCAAAATTTTGTGAACATTTTTTGAAAAGGGTCATCCAAGGAACATCTCTGTGAAATTATTTTAAAATCTGACAAGCTGTTTTAGAGAAGAAGAATTTTTAAGAATTTCTTCATTTCTGTATAGTGCAAGTAGCCCCCATTTACAAAAGCCATGTTTCATGATGGATAAAAATTTCCCGAACACTTTTTGAAAAAGGTCATCCAAGGAACATTTCTTTGAAATTATTTCAAAAACTGACCAGCGGTTTCTGAGAAGAAAAGTTTTTTAGAATTTCTTTATTTCCGTATAGTTCAAGTAGTCCCCATTCACCAGAGCCATGATGTTTGACGAATCAAAACTTTGCGAACAGTTTTTGAAAAGCATCATCCAAGGAACATCTCTGTGAATTTATTTCAAAATCTGACCAGCGGTTTTAGAGAAGAATAATTTTTAAGAATTCCTTCATTTCTGTATAGTGCAAGTAGCCCCCCTTCACCAAAGCCATGTTTCTTGACGGATCAAAATGTCACAAAAATGTTTGAAAATGGTCATCCAAGGAACATTTCTGTGAAATTATTTCAAAATCTGACCAGTGGTTTCTGAGAAGGAGTGTTTTTAAGAATTCCTTCATTTCTGTATACTGCAAGTAGCCCCCATTCACCAGGGCCACGTTTCTTGACAGATCAAGATTTCACGAACACTCTTTGAAAAGGGTCACCCAAGGAACATCTCTGTGAAACTATTTTAACATCTGACCAGTGGTTTCAGAGGAGAAGATTATTACAGAACTTCTTAGAAAATTCCATTTGGTTGCCATGGCAACCACATTTTGTGACGGAATCAAATTCTTTGAACAATTTTTAAAGAAGACATCCCAAGGAACTTTTCAGCCAAGTTTGGTCCAAATTGGCCTAGCGGTTTAGGAGGAGTTAATGTTAAAATAATAGTTGATGACGGATGACGAACACCAGGTGATCCTAAAAGCTCCCCTTGAGCACGTTGTGCTCAGGGGAGCTAAAAAGCTTTCCACAAACAAGGCAAAAAAAATCTATTCCTTTCTATAACTATCATCGTCTACTAACAACAAGACGACCATTATGGTCCTATATCTCTCACCCAAGTACTAAGCAGTAAAGGTCTACAATGAAGATAAATACTAAATATCACAGTTCAAGGCCAAATAATTACCTGACAGGGTATTTTTCCCAAAATGCTTTCACAACCCTTCTTATTCAGGGTCATTGAAAATCAGGATTGTATGGTAAGGGATTGAATTAACTTGGAAGACCAGGCATTTTTTTCCTGATCAAAATGGTGATAGAATGACAGATTAAAACATCATTCGCTCATTGGTAAGACACAAATGAGACTTGTCTCAGTAACTTTTGATCAAATATCAAAGGATGTTGGCTGAGACAGTAATCAAGCCAAGGCAAACTAGGAACCCTAGACTGGAAGCTCACAAAATTACTGACTGATCTATCGGGGCTCAACAAGTCCAGTATGTGAAAGGTAACCCCTTTTTCTGTGACACATCATTCAGAAGAAAATTGTATCAAAAGACTATCCTAAGGAAAACGTGTTTGAAGTTTCATAAATGACAAGGACTTTAGAAGATATCCGTCAAGGTTGATGGGCAAACTGACCGTTATTGGTCCATAATGAAATTTTACATTTAGTCCCCTTTTTTGATAACATTTCATTTCATGAAATAAAATCATATAACTATTGTCTGTCCCTTAACAAGATGAAGTTTAATTACATTCTGTCCTGTAGTGAATGAGATATTGGTACATAATGAAAGTTTACACCAAGCCCCCTTTTTCAATGACGTAACATTTAATGAAAAAAGGTAAAATATTGTTATTGGCAGACTATCATAAGGAACACATATACGAATTTTCCATCTTGATTCAGAGCAGAGGAATTTCAAAGTTTTCCTTCTTTGTTCCCATGTTCAAACATGTGACCACCGTGGGGTTGTTCCATGTTCAAACATGTGACCACCGTGGGGGGGGGGGGGGGGGGGGCAGTTTGGACCCCAGGATCATCGTATGAACTAAGTTGGTAGAGGTCCACTATAAGATGCTACATACAAATTTCCAAGCTCTATGACTTCCAGTTTCAGAGAATTTTTAAAGTTTTCCTTCTCTGTTCCTATGTTTCAAACTATGTCCCCCAAGGCGGGACCAGTTTGGACCCCAGGGCCATCGTTTTAACATACTTTGCAGAAGTCAACTAGCAGATGCTACACACCAAATGTCACAGCTCTACCCTTTCTTGTTTAAGAGAAAAATAATTTTAAAGTTTTTCTTTTTTGTTCCATTGTCTTGAACTTGTGACCCCGGGGCGAGGCCAGTTTTGATCCCAGGGGCATCATATGAACAATCTTGGTTGAGGCCCATTAGGAGATGCTACATACCATATATTCCAATGTTCAAACTTGTGACCCCTGGGGCAGGGCCACTTTGGATCCCTTGGGCATCATATGAACAAACTTGTAAAAGTCTACTAGGAAATGCTACATACCAAATATCAAAGCTCTACTCTTTCCAGTTTCAGAGAAGAAGATTTTTTATGATTTCATTCTTTGTTCTTATGTTTCGAAATTGTGACCTACGGGGCAGAGCAAGTTTGGACCCTAGGGACATCATATGAACAAACACTGTAGAACTCCACTAGGTGATCCTACTTACCAAATATCAATGCTCTACATCTTCTAGTTTCAGAAAAGAATAATTTTAGTTTCCTTCATTATTTCTATATTTGAAACTTGTGACCCCCAGGGCGGGACCAGTTTTGACCCCGGGGACATCATATGAACAATCTTGGTAGAGGTCCATTTGGAAATGTTATATACCAAATATCAAAAACCTGCACCTTGTACTTTCAGAGAAGAAGATTTTTAACGTTTTCCTTCTTTGTTCCTATGTTTTAAACTTGTGACCCCCCGGGGTGGGGCCAGTTTTGACCCCTGGGGCATCATATGAATAATCTAGGTAGAGGTCCACTAGGAGATGCTACATACCAAATATCAAAGCTCTACCCCTTCTAGTTACAGAGAAGAAGATTTTTAAAGATTTTGCCATTTTTTTCCTTTTGGTTGCCATGGCAACCAGAGCTATGGGTGGAATTCAATCTCGTGAACAGCTTTAGTAGAGCTTCAACCAAGGAACATTCCTGCTAAGTTTCATCAAGATGGGCCCAGTGGTTTAGGAGGATTAGATGTTTAAAGAAATTGTGCATGACGCACCACACACGACGGACGACGGACATTGGGCGATCACAAAAGCTCACCATGAGCACTTTGTGCTCAGGTGAGCTAAAAAGGGGAGGGGACCATTACCCAATTTGTAAGTCTAGATTTAGATAGTCAAAAGTTCTGAACATAGAAAGAACACAGTTCTCAAACTCAAAAGTTACATCAAATTCAGGGGAGAATTACTATAATACAAGCCATTAAGTATTTTTGCATTGATTAATCTGCAGTGGAAAGGGAACAAGTACAATCTAATTCTTTCAGTATTTTTGCCATTGTAAGGATAAACTAGCTACAGACAGGTCAATCTTGGAAGTTCCTGTGTAATGAATTCGTAACTTGTAGATGTGCTATAAAACTAACTTACCAGTTTATGGCTAGGAATAACGCAAAAGTCATCATAAATGTGTTACCCTTATTTAGACTTGTCCAAATTGAAAGAATATGCTCACTCAAATATTACAATTTGGTTTATTGAGGGTAGGAAACATTCCTTGAAAAGGACAAAACACCATCATTTACCAGCATTTTCTCCTTTTCCCATAATGTTTCTCCTTCAGGGTTATTAAAATTTGGGACTGTGCAGTAAAGGGTTAAAATATATAGCTTTCTTTAACCTCTGGAGAGATATTATTTATTATTTCATAAAATACAAACCATATATTAAACAAGAGGGCTATCGGCCCTGGAACGCTCACCTTAGACTATAGCTTATGAGTGAAATTCAATTCTTTGAGCAACTTTGGTAAAGCTTCACTCAAGGAACATCCCTGCCAAGTTTCATTAAAGGTGGCCCTTCAGAAAATTTTACTAAATTACAAAAAAATTATCCTTATACTCCCAAAGCCTTATAATTTTCGATCAAAAAACCCCAGTAGACGAGTCGAAAACCATCCAACAACAAGAGAAGTTAGAGATTTACTTCAGCCCAGGTCGACACTGAAGGGAAACACCGTCTATTTTTACATCAGCTACTCGCTCATTTACATAGCGGAAATATATAGACAAGCTTCAAACGTAGCATTCATAGTTCTAGACATTTGCAAAATAATTACATGTTTGTTATGTTATGGAATTTAAGAGTCATTAGTCACGTTCTACTCAATTAACCTTCCCACAATGCTTTTTTTTATTTGTCGCGGGAAGTCTAACAAGAGGGTCAAGATGGCCCTGGATCGCTCACCTGAATTTTGAGATGACCATAGCCTATTTTTTTTTTTTTTTTTTTTTTTTTGAGGTATTGAAACATTGGAACCAAATTTATAATTGTACTAAGCAATTTTCAAAAGGTCACCTGTAAAATTCATTTTGAAATCTGACCATCAGTTTCAAAAAGAAGAATTTTTAAGAATTCTTCATTTCTGTTTAAGAGCAAGTATCCCCCATCCACGAGAGCCATGTTTCTTGATGGATCAAAATTTACGAACAAGTTTTGAAAAGGGTCACCCAAGGAACATTTCGGAAAATTTCTTTTAAAATCTTTTAAAAGGAACATCTCTGCCAAATTATTTTAAAATCTCACTAGGGGTTTCAGAGAAGAAGAATTTTCAAGAATTTCTTTATTTCAATTTAGTGCAAGTAGCCCCCATTCACCAGAGCCATATTTCTTGACCAATCAAAATTTTGTGAACACTTTTTGAAAAGGGTCACCCGAGGATCATCTCTGTAAAATCATTTCAAAATCTGTCCAGCCGTTTATGGGAAGAATTTTTAAAAATTTCTTCATTTCCCTATAGTGCAAGTAGCCCCCATTCACCACAGCCATGTTTCTTGACCTATCAAAATTTCACAAACACTTTTTGAAAAGGGTCACCCACGGAACATCCCTGAGAAATTATTTCAAAATCTGACCAGCGGTTTCAGAGAAGAAAAAAATTTTAAGAATTTCCTCATTTCCCTATAGTGCAAGTAGCCCCCATTCACCAGAGCCATGTTTCTTGACCAATCAAAATTTCACGAACAATTCTTGAAAAGGGTAACCAAAGGAACATATCTGTGAAGTAATTTCAGAATCTGACCA
Organism: Tridacna crocea; assembly: GCA_943736015.1. Taxonomy (NCBI): domain Eukaryota; kingdom Metazoa; phylum Mollusca; class Bivalvia; order Cardiida; family Cardiidae; genus Tridacna; species Tridacna crocea. Next base: position 24,691,327 of record OX031060.1, read on the forward strand.
GCGGTTTCAGAGAAGAAGATTTTTAAAGAATTCCTTGATTTTTGTATAGTGCAAGTAGCCCCCATTCACCAGAGCCACAATTTTTGACGGATCAAAATTTCACGAACAATTTTCAAAAAGGGTCACCCAAGGAACATATCTGTTGAATAATTTCAAAATCCGACCAGCGGTTTCAGAGGAGAAGATTTTTAAAGAATTTGCTAAAAAAAATCCATTTGGTTGCCATGGCAACCAGAGTTTTTGACGGAATCAAATTCTGTGAACATGTTTTAAAGTGGAACTCACAAGGAACATTCCTGTCAAGTTGGTCCAAATTGGCCCAATGGTTTAGGAGGAGTTGATGTTAAAAGAATTGTTGACGACGCACGACGGACGATGGACACCCAGTGACCCTAAAAGCTCCCCTTGAGCATGTTGTGCTCAGGTGAGCTAACAAGAGGACCATGATGGTCCTATATCGCTCACCTGAGTACCAAGCAGCAAAGGCCTACAATAAAGATAAATACCAAATATCAAGGTTCAAGACTAAATGATAATGAAACAAGAGCAGCAATTTGTCGCAATTTGACTTGAGACTTTGAAGTTCCATTCCAGACAAGCAAGAAATACTGTAAGAATGAAGATAATTACATGTACATAAAGTTTGCACTAGGTAGAGTTATTGTTCTTGCACATTGTACTCTGTAATATTGCAACAAACATGCATACCAAGTTTGAAATCGTTCTGATTTGAGATGACAAAGTATATATTGCAGACAGGCATTACATGCTGTAAAAATGACATTCAAAGGGAAATAACTGAAAGACAGCACCATTTACAGTTACAATTCTTGTGCACTGCACTTCCAAATATTGCACCAAATAATCATACCCAATTTCAAGTAATTCCTACTTAAGATGACAAAGTTTTGCTCTGGACAAGCAAGAAATGCTATGAAAATGAAGTTCATAGGGGAAATAACTCAAAATTCAAGACAGGAAGAGTTATGGTTCTTGTGCACTGCACTCCATAAATGTACAACGATCATGCATATCAAATTTGAAGATGTTCAGGCTATAGAAGACAAAGTTATATTCCAGACGAGCAGAAAATGCTGTAAAAATGACAATCAAAGGGAAATAACTTACAGACAGTATAAGGTAGAGTTATGGATCTTTCACATTGCACTCTGCATTATTGCAACAAACACAAATGTCAAGTTTCATGTCAATCAGACTGGAGATGACAAAGTTATGCTCTGGATTAAGAACTATTATAAAGAACTTTCTAATTCAAGGGCAAATAACTCCAGTTGTTTGCGTCCGATTAAAACCATAATTAAACTCATCCAAGATCTTATGGTTATATATATTTTGGCCAAGTTTACAGCTGATTGGTTAAAAATTGTAGATGCTAGAGAGTAAACAAAGTGCAGTATAGCAATTTTTCTAATTCAAGGGCAAATAACTCCAGTCATTCTGGTCAGATTAGACCCATAATCGAACTCATCGGAGATCTTATGGTCATATACATGTATTTTTTTATCAAGTTTGGTGCTGATTGGTAGATATTTGTAGATGCTAGAGTGTAAACAAAGTGAAATACAGCAATTTTTCTAATTCAAGGGCAAATAACTCCAGATGTTCTGATCCAATTATACCCAAAATTAAACTCATCCGAGATCTTATAATCATATATACTTTGACCAAGTTTGGTGCTGATTGGTTGATATTTGTAGATGCTAGAGTGTAAACAAAGTGAAATACAGCAATTTTTCTAATTCAAGGGCAAATAACTCTAGATGTTCCGGTCCGATTAGACCCAAAATTGAACTCATCCGAGATCTTATGGTCATATATACTTTCACCAAGTTTAGTGCTGATTGGTTGATATTTGTAGATGCTAGAGTGTAAACAAAGTGAAATACAGCAATTTTTCTAATTCAAGGGCAAATAACTCTAGATGTTCTGGTCAGATAAAACCAAAATTCGAACTCGTCTAAGATCTTATGGTCATATATACTTTGACCAAGTTTGGTGCTGATTGGTTGATATTTGTAGATGCTAGAGTGTAAACAAAGTGAAATACAGCTATTTTTCTGATTCAAGGGCAAATAACTCCAGGTCCAATAAGATCCAAAATCAAACTCATCCGAGATCTTATGGTCATATATACTTTGACCAAGTTTGGTCCTGATTGGTTGATATTTGTTGATGCTAGGGTGTAAACAAGAAAATATGAACGGACGGACGGATGACGGACGGATGACGGACGGACGCCGACGGACGGTGAGTGATCACAATAGCTCACTCTGAGCACTTCGTGCTCAGGTGAGCTAAAAATAGCTTAGGAAGCTACGTAGCCTCTTAAGGAAATACCACCAAAAGATTTTTTTATAAATTTTATGATTCTTGGTTATTGATGGGTCAAATTGTTTTTTCATAAAAATTTCAGTGGTACATGTATTTTAAAATTTTGTGTGATGTGAAAATTCTAAATACCCACCTTTAAGATTGGCCCAGTGGGTTAGGAGAAGAAAATGTTGAAAGAAATTGTTGACTGACGACAGGCGACAGACGCTGGACATAGGGCAATCAACAAGAGGACCATGATGGTCCTATATCGCTCACCTGAGTACCAAGCAGCACAGGTCTAAAATAAAGATAAATACCAAATAACAAGGTTCAAGGCCAAATGATAATGAAACAAGAACAGCAAATTGTTGCAATTTAACTTGAGACTTTTGAAGTTCCATTCCATACAAGCAAGAAATACTGTAAAATGAAGATCAAAGTGAAATTACTCAAAATCAGCGATAGGTAGAGTTATTGTTCTTGCGCACTGTACTCCATAATATTGCAACATACATGCATACCAAGTTTGAAGTCGTTCTGACTTAAGATGACAGTTATATTCAGGGCAGGCACTAAATGCTTTAAAAATGACATTCAAAGGGAAACAACTTCAAGACAGCACAAGGTAGAGTTACAATTCTTAAGCACTGCACTTCCAAATATTGCAACAAAAAAGCATACCAAATTTCAAGTCATTCCTCCTTAAGATGACAAAGTTTTGCTTCTGACAAGTAAGGAATGATACAAAAATGAAGGTCAAAGGAGGAATAACTCAAAACTTGCGCAAGACAGTTTTGGTTCTTGTGCATTGCACTCCATAATTTTTCAACAGTCATGCATATCAAACTTGAAGATGTTCAGGTCGTAGATGACCAAGTTATATTCCAGACAAGCATAAAATACTGTAAAAATTTCAATCAAAGGGAAATAACTCATAGACAGTATGAGGTCGAGTTATCGTTCTTTCACACACAACAAACACAAATGCCAAGTTTCAAGTCAATCGGACTGCTCCGGACCAAGAACTATTCTAAAGAACTTTCTAATTTAAGGGCAAATAACTCCAGCTATAGTGATCTGATTACACCCATAATTAAACTCATCCAAGATCTTACAGTCATATATTTTTTGACCAAGTTTGGAACTAATTGGTTGATATTTGTAGATGCTAGAGTGTAAACAAAGTGAAATACAGCAAATTTTCGAATTCAAGGGCAAATAACTCCAGTTGTTCTAGTCCGATTACATCCATAATCAAACTCATCCGAGATCTTATGGTCATGTATATTTTGTCCAAGTTTAGTGCCAATTGGTTAATAATTGTAGATGCTAGTACCAAAACAAAGTCAAATATAGCAATTTTTCTAATTCAAGGGCAAATAACTCCAGTCGTTCTTGTCCCATTAGACCCACATAATCAAACTCATCCGAGATCTTATGGTCATATATATTTTGACCAAGTTAAGTGCTGATTAGTTGATATCTGTGGATGCTTGAGTGTAATATAGCATTTTTTTTTAATTCAAGGGCTAGTAAGTCCAGATGTTCTGGTCCGATTAGATCCATAATCGAACTCACCAGAGATCTTATGGTCATATACACTTTGACCAAGTTTGGTGCTGATTGGTTGATATTTGTAGATGCTAGAGTGTTAACAAGGAAATGTGAATGGACGAAGGACGGACTAAGGACAGACGACGACACACGTAGAGTGATCACAATAGCTCACTCGGAGCACTTCGTGCTCAAGTGAGCTAAATATCAAAGCTCTACACCTTCCAGTTTCAAAGAATAATTTTAAATTTTCCTTCTTTGTCCTATGTTCGAACTTGTGGTCCCTGGGGCTGGGTCAGTTTTAACCAAAGCAGCATCCTTGGAACAAACTTGGTAGAGGTTCACTCAAAGATGCCACATACCAAAATATCAAAGCTCTACACCTTCCCGTTTAAGAGATAAAGGAATTTAAAATTGTCCTTTTTGTTTCTATGTTCCAACCTGTGACCTCCGGGGCATGGCCAGTTTTGACGCCAGGGACATCATATGACCAAAAATGGTAGAGGTCCACTAGAAAATTCTGCATACAAAATATCTGCACCTTCAAGTTTCAGAGAAGAAGATTTCTGAAGTTTTCCTTCTTTGTTGCTATGTTCGAACCTGTGACCCCCCCCGGGGCAGGGCCAGATTTGACCCCTAGGTTATAATATGAACAAACTTAGTATAGGTCCACTAGGAATTGCTACATGCCAAATATCATAGTTCTAGTTTTATAGAGGAATAATTTTAAAATTTTCTTTCTTTGTCTATGTTCAAACTTGTGACCCCCGAGGCCGGGCCAGTTTTGACCCCACGGGCATGATTTAAACAAACTTGGTAGAGGTCCACTATGAGATGCCACATACCACATATCAAAGCTCTACCCAATCTAGTTTTACAGGAGAAGACTTTTAAAGTTTTCCTTCTTTGTTCCTATGCTCAAACTAGTGACCCCCGGGGTGGAGCCAGTTTTGACCTCAGGGACATCATTTGTACAAAATAGGTAGAAATCCACTAGGAATTGCAACAGACCAAATATCAAAGCTCTACGCTTTCTAGTTTCTGAGGAAAAGAATTTTAAGGTTTTCTTTTTTTGTCCCTATGTTCAAATTTGTGACCCTTAGGGTGGGGCCATTTTTGACCCCAGGGGCATACTTTGAACAAACTTGGTAGAAGTCCACTAGGAGATGCCACATACTAAGTATCAAAGCTCTACGCCTTCAACTTTCAGAGGAGAAGATTTTTAAAGTTTTCCTTCTTTGTTCCTATACTCAAATTTGTGACCGGGTGGGGCCAGTTTTGACCCCAGGGGCATAATTTGAACAAACTTGGTCGAGGTCCACTAGGAGATGCTACATATCAAATATCAAAGCTCTATGCCTCCAAGTTTCAGAGACGAAGATTTTTAAAGTTTTCCTTCTCTGTTCCTATGCTCGAACTTGTGACCCCCAGGGTGGGGCCAGTTTTGATCTTACGGGCAAAATTTGAAGATACTTGGTAGAGGACTATTAGGAGATGCTACATACCAAATATCAAAGCTCTACGCCTCCAAGTTTCAGAGAAGATTTTCAAAGATTTCGTTTTTTTCTCTTTTTGTTGCCATGGCAACCAGAGTTATGGGTGGAATTACATTCTTTGAACAATTTTGGTAGAGCTTCACCACAAGAACATTCCTGCCAAGTTTCATGAAGATTGGCCCAGTAGTTTAGGAGAAGATGTTTAAAGAAATTGTTGACGGTCAACAGATGACAGACGACAAACATTGGGCGAACACAATAGCTCACCTTTAGTACTTTGTGCTAAGGTGAGCTAAAAATCATTAGGACCTAGAGTTTTTCCAGACACTGATCAAAATAATTAAGAGCCGACGTATGAAGAAATCTTATTCTTATGATCTTTAGTTGCTTTTGTTAAGGTAGTGTAGCCTCAGATGGAATCAGTCTGATCTTCGACTTACGCCCTATGATTACTTTAGACTTTTCTGACCATCACATCTTTAAATTTTCATATCTTTGTCTTTTCACTTTTACTCATTGTATTTTCTTTTACTCTAAAGGTCATTATTTTGCTTCAGGATAAAGGGTATAAAATGTTTACCTGGAGTACAATTCTTCTTAACTGCAGATAAAAGAGGATAAATCAAGACGGAGGGGCTTTCCTCTGTGCCGATTTTAACTAATTCTCTTTGTAGAATAACTAGCTGGTCAACGGTATAGTAGTTCAGATGAATATAGTTTCTTCGTTTTTCCTTTATGTATTCTAACCACTCTTCTAAACAAGCTTCCATGAATTTTGCTATATTTGGTACAATTGTGACAAGATCTTCTGTATCACTCCTTCTGGCCTGAAACAAGATATTTGATTACATCATGACATTTACAATGGTACGTTTTTCACTCACCCTCCCGCAAAAAAGAGGGCCAAAGTGGTCCAAAAGACACTCATCTGAACCTTTTAATAAAATAGGCATGACCTGTTTCTAATCTTTTCTAGGACATTATCTAGATAAACATTCCAACAAATTTTCAAAAACACTGTGCCAAAATAAGGCCTATAGAGTGCACACAATTTTTTCGATTATCTGTCCCAATGATCTACTTTTAAGCTTTCATGTATCCCATTTTAAAACTTGAGTGGGTTTTATCAAGACAAAAGTTTCGCACCACCTTGCATAAGTATTGGACAGAAAATGTGGCCTCAAGAGTGTACACAACTTTATTTCTAATATTTAATCTGGTGACCTAAGTTTTAATTCATATTGACCAATTTCACACTTATCCCAGACATTGTCAAGACAAAAATTCTGTCCCACTTTCATGAGTACTCGACTGGAAATGTGGTCTCTGGGTTGTACATATGGTTTATCTAAGATGTCACTTAATGACCTACATGTAGGTTTAGTTTTATCTGATGTGACTCATTTTCATTCCCAACTGAGATATTACCAACCAAAACATTCTGACTAGTTTTGATAAGTACTCAAAAGAAAACATTGTGTTATTTCAAAATTATTTTAAAGATTTGACCTGGTGACCTAGTTCTTATTACTACATAATTTGATTTCAATATTACTCTAGATCTCATCAGAAGAAATGCTCTGACCAAGTTTCATGAGCATTGGACTGAAAAAGTGGCCTGTAAAGTATATACAAGTTTTTTTTCTAAAATCTGAATCAGTGACCTATTTTTCCCCATGAGTCCATATTTCTATCGAATCTCCACCATATCACCATTCTTACAAACTTTCCTTGGTAGTGGACTAAAAAAGTTTACTAGAAACCCAACCAAACACTTTTGTAAGATTTCACCAGTACACCAAGCTTTTGAGTCAACGTTAACCACTTTTCATACCTGTCCTAGATACTATTTAATACAAACATTTTGACCAACTTTTAAATTGAGACCTCTAGAGTGTACACATGCTTGTTCTAATAACTGACCAAGTGACCTAGTTTTTGACTCGCATAATCTTTTTTCAAACTCATCCTAGATATCATCAACACAAATTTTCTGTACATTTTTCATGAGTATTGGTCTGAAAATTTGGCCTCCAGAATGTATACATACTTTTTCTAAGATCTGACCTATTAACCTTATTTCTAACCCATATGACTCACTTTCGAACTTGTTCCAGACATCATCCAGAAAAACATTCTGTTCACCGTTCATGAGTATAAGCCTAAAATATTGATCATTTGACCTAATTTTTTTTAGCCCAAAAGAACCATTGTCAAAAAAATATAAAAATGAAAAAATATGAAATATATGAATATGAAAATGAAAAATATGAAATGTTGTTTTTTGTTTAATACTTACAAACTTGTCCAAGACATCAAGACAGTCTGACTAATTTTCATCAGTATCAGTCTTAAAATGTAGTAGCCAGTATGTGCATAAAATTGCTCTTATATTTAACTAAGTGACTTAGTTTTTTACCTCATGAGACCCATTTCAGACGCATTCGAGATATTTTCAAGAAAAACATTGCATAGATTTTTCATGTGTTGGTCTTAAAATATGGCATCTAGAGTGTACACAAGCTTTTTTAATTACATTTGAAATGGTGACCTAGTTTTTTAGCCATCAAGACTGCTCTTCAAACATGCCCAAGATATTATCAAGACAGAATTCTGAAAAACTTGAGTTTTGGACGGAAATATGACCTCTAGAGCATACATAAAGCTGTTTCTAGTATTTTACCAAGTGATCTTATTTTTGACTTTGCATGAGCAACTTATTCGAGGTATCATTTAGACATATTTAATCAAAACAAAGATTCTCTCTGAAAGTGTGGCTTCTAAGATGTACACAACCTTTTTCTTATAGTAGACCATCTTTTTAACCCCACATGACACAAATAAAATATTATCAAGACAAACATTCTGACAAATTAAAAACTTACTAAAAACTTATAGATGTACTACTGCCGGTGTGCAAAAAAATCTGAGAAAAGATTATACTGCTACTCTTGACTGGCAAATCTAATCCTTAGTTACCACAATCCGATAAAGCTTGTGTGTAAAGGGCTGCAAGTTCAAATTCTAGTTTGTCACATCTAACAATAATCTTATCCCTATTCTTGTGGAAGAGTGGAAAAAACATTTCAAAAGAATTATCAGGGACCTGACAGGTACGATGAGACTGGTTCAAGCCATCATTGAATATTAATGTGACATACCTAGTTTTAATCCTAAATTGGCTTGTATCAGCAGTTTCTTTAGCAAATTCAAAACAAATTTCATTAAAGTCTCCTGTTTAAACTACTGTTTCACCGAAATTCTAAAATCCATGTCAAAAACAGTATAGTAGAAAACAGGGAGACTTGTGCATCATTATGGAAGTCACTAACTGAATTGTGTAATAGAAATGATAACATTAGTGTTGTGTAACCTACGCACTTAAATACTCGCGGTGAAAGTTGAATAACATGGAAGATGAAAACGACAAGTTTTGAATTTTTTCATCTAAAAATACAATAAGCAACAGATTTTGTGTTTGTGATAAACTCTAGAGAATTTTTTCTCATATTTGAGTATACCTGAAAATAGTTAAACCCAAAAGAAGAGAATTAGATTTTTTGAAGAATAGTTCATGGTCTCATTGCGACCATTAAAAAAGAGCAAGGTGACAAACTTGTAATTTAGTGTCATGCCAATAACATCTGAACTTGCCTACAGGCTTAAAAAATTCTTGTATCCTGTAAATGCAAAATTAAAATTGGAACCTAAAATTTTGTGAATTCAAATGCACTAGGTCGAATTATCAATTGTAGACAAGAGCTTTTGTTCTTTGACCCTGGAAAAGTCAAGGTCACCATGCAATGACTTATTCTATTACCACTTTTGACAAACATCTATGAAGTTTAGGTTTGAGTGATTTAAGACATCTTAAATAAGTTGTAGGTATGCTCAGTTTCAGAACATGAAAATATATCTATACATGCATTTACTTTTGCAAGGACTCTACAATGTAGGGAAAAAAAATCACATTATTTTGCAATGTCTACTATATCTAGTAAACAGTACCTATATTGTGGTTTTTGCAAAGTTGCAGAAGAAAAAATGAGCGAAATTCATGTATTACTAATATCTGAGTTTAATCATTTTGCTGAAGAATTTTGTTTAAACTGTATGCATCATTTATACCCTTATACAGTATTACTCGAATAAATTGACCTACAATTCACCTTTATTCAAAGAATATTTATCAGGAATAATTGGATGGTACGAAATAAGCTTAAGGGTAAAATGTCGGGTTTAGCCCTTACTGTGCTATAGTCAGAATAAAAACCTTTTGCGGGTGATATAGATCAAGATCAGACTGCACAGAAAGTGCATCATGGATCTAGAGTAACCCGCCACGTATTGTCAGTTTAATCCAACAAAATCATGTTTATTTCAGGCATTTTAAGTATGTTTTAAAGACACGGTAAACCTATTATCCTCACAAAGTTAAAAAAGAGGTTCACAAAGTTCCACTTGCAGACGTCAACAGCTGCTGATAAGTTTGGACAATATTTCAAGCGTGCAATATAGATGTTATTCATTTCATGCCAATTTGTCCGAAAAATACCTACACGGAATGAATAGGTATCCATTGCTGCATATTTGCAATTTGGCCATTAAAGCTAAAATCTTATCAAATCAACCCATCGACTTTCTGAAATATTTTGGGTAGAAGGCATGACTCCCCACATCTAAATATTTACCAAAATGACAGCCAATACATAACAGCATAAATTGGCACATTTGGTAAAAATCTATCCGAGCCCAAAAAAGGCCCTAATGAACAGCCATCCAGTGCCTAAAACGAATTTTGCTTGTATCCTAATAATAATCCTAATCCTAGGTAATGGAATCAAACCAAGATATCTAAAAATTCATCCCAGGCTAGCGCATTTGAAAAGTAAAGGCAATTGCAAGCATAATCGGTTTCTTTGATCTTAATTAAGTTTGACATAAATAGTTCTCTATAAGTTCATCTAAGAAAAATGTTTTTCAAGTGAATCAATTTGATATTAACATTTTACCTTCATTGTTGGAGATCCTTCTGAAAGGCCAAATTCTAGGACAGAGCAAACTGGTTTATTTCTATCACACAGAAATCTGGCAGTCCAGTCTTTAAACAGAACACATCCTGCTGAGCAAAGTTTGTTGTTCACATTAGCCAGTCTGGTGACACTGTCAAATATCTGAAATAATTTTTTACTGTAATTGTTTGATAGCATCCTATTTTTTTTTTTTCTTTTCAATTTGTAAGAGAAATGTTCATGGCAGCCTGAGTTACTCTTTTTGTCAAGCACATAACAGCCTGAGCTCCTCTACTGACTAGTGTATCTTAAAAGTAAAAAGAACAGCAAACAGGAGGGCCATAATAGCCCTGGATCGCTCACCAGAGTCAACACATGAAATTTCACTCCCCGTGAATGATTCAATTTCTGACCACTTGTGAAGTCAATTGAATTAAAAGTTTGGCCTCTAAAGTGTCAAAGAATTTTCTCAAGTTGACCTAGTGACCTACTTTATCACCAAAGGTGACTCAATTTGGAACTCATCAAAAACTTGTCAAGACAATCATTCTGAACAGTTTTTAAGTATACTGAGCAATAAATGTAGCCTCTAGAGTGCCCACAAGGTAATTCTTTAATTTGACCAGGTGGCCTAGTTTATGACTCCAGGTTACTCAATTTTCAAACTCATCTTGTATTTTAACAAGACAAATATTATGACCAAATTTCAGGTCATGTGAGTCATACATGTGGCCTCTAAAGTGCCTGCAAATTATGTCTTTAATTTGATCTTGTGACCTAGTTTATGGCCCTAGGTCACCAAATTGTGAACTTCATGAACATGTTGTGGTCAGGTGGGCTGACAAACTTAGAACAGAATTACTTTATAACAAAAGTCAAAGTTTTACGCCTCCAAGTTTAAAAAAAGAAGCACTTTAAAGTTTTCTTTTTTTATTCCCATGTTCAAACTTTAAACCCCCGGGCGGGCCAGTTTTGACCCAAGGGCCTTTTAGTTTCAGAGAAGAATTTAAAAGTTTTCCTTCTTTGTTCCTATGTTTGAATTTGTGACCCCCTCGGGGCAGGGCTAGTTTTGACAACAGGGACATCATATGAATAAACTTGGTACAGGTGCACTAGGAGATGCTACATATCAAACATCAAAGCTCTGCGCCTTCAAGTTTTAGAAGCGAATCTTTCTTTAAGATTTTACATTTTTTTTCCTTTTTGTTGCCATGGCAACCAGAGTTATGGGTGTTATTCAATTCTTTGGACAACTTAATAAATAGAGCTTTAACAATGGAACATCCTTGCCAAGTTTCATCAAGATTAGGAGAAGATGTTTATAGAAACTGTTGACGGATGACAGACAACGAACGTCGGACAGAGGGTTATCACGATGGCTCACCTTGAGCATGTTGCACTCAGGTAAGCTAAAAATCAATCATAAATTTTCCCTAAAACAATTTGCCCAATATCTTGAATGAACCTGTATGTGACATTTAAGTATTTCATATCAGCAAAAGTATAGTTAATTTTTTAGACTCTTGTTTAACATTTTTGTAGGTTTTATGAGCTAATGATGGGGGAAAAAAAGGCCGCAGAGATGCACAGCAGTGTGAATTGGGCTTGAACCCATGCCATTTAGGGAAACACCGTTAAGACAGCATAGCAAGCGTGCATAGTTAATTGAGAAAATATGAATTCAAATATAATTTTTTAAGTCCTTATTTTGAAAATCTGGCCAAAGCAAGTAGCTTTTAAGCATTAAACTTATCAAAGCATAACCATTTAAACTGATATGAATCAGTAGAAATTGAACATAAAAAAAACTTGAAAAACATAGGTGAATTTTGACAATGGCGATACCTTGTAATAAAAATCATGTATAAGAGAAGAGTACACTGGTGTTATTCTTCTTGCTCAGTATCTAATCTTACTTCTCATAATTCCTGTCATCAATTGTTAGGAGTCAGAGCTTATCGTAGCTCTATTTTGTACAAGTTACAATAACATCAAGTGGTCATGAATGCCACTTGATACCAAATTAAAAGCTGCAGTTTTTGAGAAGATGGTTCGGATACATATTCAACTTTTTTTCAGATCTGTGTTATATCCATTGAAGTTTTTGTTCAATTCAAATACTTTGAATGAATTCCGAAAGGCTCAATGGCAGGATCAGTTATGCTAAGTTTGGTCAACACAAGGTGCTTAGTTTCAAAGAAGATGCTTGAAATAAAAGTTAAGGCATGTAAGGCAGCACAACGAGTCGATCACTGGGTCACTAAAAAACAAACTTTCCAACAAAACAACCACACGACCAAAGTTAACTTAATTTTCCTAAAACATCTGTACATGTTTTACATTTCAAAGTATATGATGTATATTATGAATTTATGATGCGTAGGACGATGAATGAGTGTTTAGAAAAGCTGTACCTGGATTTTTTCCCTGGTCTATGAAAAACATTCATTCATATTTAACTTACTGAAGTAAATCTTTCTACGCCTTCATTTCCTTTCTCAGCAACTAACATTAATCGACTCTGCAAGTCCTGAAGGTTTTCAACGTTGTAATTCCTATTCAGTCTTTTCCCATCAATTTCTGCCACAGTAAGTCTCAATGAACTTGCCAACTCCTATAACGAAAGAAATATACATGTTTAGTGATTATGGAAAGGAATATAATGCATTCACTTAGCAAGTATGAATGGCAATAAATGTTGAACAAAATGTACATTTTTTCAGGTGATACAAATGGCGCAGAATATGCCATAAACCATCTGCATGTAAATTCTGTACTATCATCAGATGCAGACAGTACTTTGATCTTTTCTCTGACATTTGTATGACTGGCAAAAATCAGCTATAAACTGTCAACATATATATTGTTTACAATCGTGAGATGCAGATGTACTTTTTATCTTTTCTCTGTTGTCTGTATGACTGACAAAAGCATTAACTAGCCAACAAAGTCATATGCAATTTTTTTCATGAAATAATCAAACCAGAAAAAGGAAAGGAAAGACCATTAGAACTAGATGTACCATACTTAAAACAAGAGGACCAAGATGGCCCTGGATCGCTCACCTGAATTTTTGAGATGACCACAGCCTATATTTTTCTTGAGGTATTGAAACATTGGAACCAAATTTACAATTTTGCCAAGCAATTTTCAAAGGGTCACCTGTAAAAGTCATTTCGAAATCTGACCATCAGTTTCAAAAAGAAGAATTTTTAAGAATTCTTCATTTCTGTATACAAGCAAGTAGCCCCCCATCCATGAGAGCCATGTTTCTTGATGGATCAAAATTTACGAACAAGTTTTGAAAAGGGTCACCCAAGGAACATTTCGGATAATTTCTTTTAAATCTGACCAGGGGTTTCAGAGAAAGAGAATTTTCAAGAATTTCATCATGTCCGTATAGTGCAAGTAGCCCCCATTCACAAGAGCGATGTTTCATGACGGATCAAAATTATATGTACAGTTTTTGAAAAGGGTCACCCAAGGAACATCTCTGTCAAATTGTTTTAAAATCTGACTAGGGGGTTTCAGAGAAGAAGAATTTTCAAGAATTTCTTCATTTCCACATAGTGCAAGTAGCCCCCATTCACCAGAGCCATGTTTCTTGATGGATCAAAATTTCGTGAACAAGTTTTGAAAAGGGTCACCCAAGGATCATCTCTGTGAAATCATTTCAAAATCTGTCCAGCCGTTTCAGAGAAGAAGAATTTTCAAGAATTCCTTTATTTCTGTATAGTGCAAGAAGCTCCCATTCACCAGAGCCATGTTTCTAGACCAATCAAAATTTCGCGAACAATTTTTGAAAAGCGTCACCCAAAGAACATCCCTGAGAAATTATTTCAAAATCTGACCAGCCGTTTCAGAAAAGAAGATTTTTTAAGAATTCCTTTATTTCTGTATAGTGCATGTAGGCCCCATTCACCCGAGTCACATTTTTTGACGGATCAACTCTGTGAAATTATTTCAAAATCTGACCAGCGGTTTCAGGGGAGAAGATTTTTTAAGAATTCCTTCATTTCTGTATAGTGCAAGTAGCCCCCATTCACAAGAGCCACATTTTTTGACAGATCAAAATTTCACTAACAATTTTTGAAAAGGGTCACCCAAAGAACATCTCTGTGAAATTATTTCAAAATCAGACCAGCAGTTTCAGAGAAGAATTTTAAAGAATTCCTTCATTTCTGTATAGTGCAAGTAGCCCCCATTCACCAGAGCCACATTTTTTGACGGATCAAAATTTCACTAACAATTTTTGACAAGGGTCACCCAAGGAACATACCTGTGAAATCCAACCAGCAGTTTCATCAGAGAAGATTTTTAAAGAATTTGCTAAAAAATTCCATTTGGTTGCCATGGCAACCAGAGTTTTTGATGTAATCAAATTGTGTGAACAATTTTTAAAGACGACCTCCCAAGGAACATTCCTGCCAAGTTTGGTCAAAATTGGCCCAGCGGTTTAGGAGGAGTTGATGTTTAAAGAATTGTTGACGACGCACGACGGATGATGGACACCTGGTGATCCTAAAAGCTCCCCTTGAGCACGTTGTGCTCAGGTGAGCTAAAAATACAAACATAAGTTGTACTTTTTGAATTTATGTCAGTCATAGAGGTAACTGCTTACTTGTGCTTTGTATCTGTAAGACTATAAAAAGTTTCTGTAGACATTTGATATAGGTGAAATAAATAAGCAGTTAAACAAACTATATATTACTTACTTCTGATTCATCATTTTTTTCCCCTTTTTCTCTACAAGCTCTCCTTCCTACTGTATAAACGCCACTGGAATTGATAGCATCTGCTTGTACGAGAGAAGTTACTTCTACTGAGCCATGAGCCTTTTGCACATCCTTGAACCATTCCAGGTTACGATTTGTGTCTATCTATCGACAGAAAGTAAAACATTTTTGTTAATGTGGCTTAATTGTTTGATGCAAATAAGCAACTTCATCCAAAGATGAGAACAAGGAGTAAACAGCTGAAATGAAACTTTATCTAATAACATTTTACAAAGCACCCAACATGCTTATCTGATTAAGTTTTTCATGAGCGCCTCCAAAACATCCGATAAGAACATACAGCAAAACTTGCATGAATGAAGTCAAACTTTTTATTTCAAAATCTGTCACCACCCTTACAATCATCACCACAGCCATGTTTTTGACATATCAAAATTCTGCAAATAAATTTTTGGATAGGTCAGCCAAATACCATTTCCTGAAGAAGAGCACATATCCGATAGTGGCTAAAATATTAAGTTCAACAAGAGCACCTCAAGAGGGTGCCATTGACTGGCTGTTGGTTGCTGGATAGCAAGTTAAAATTCCAAGGGCATAATTGGTACAAAACAATTTTGGAGTTACCTGCCGCTGTAGTATGGGTTGCTTTTTTACTAGTCATAAATTTTTCTGAGTTTCAAGTACATACATGTGTATGTGTTGAGCGGAGGCTTAGATATAGCAAAGTGTCAACATTGTTGCACAACAACAACAACAGCAACGCAGATGACGACAACTAGGCCATGTCAATAAGTTGAAGTTTTCTTTGAAAACAGCTAAGGTAAATAAGAGGTACTGTAATACCTTCAAAATTTGAATAACTTCAAAACTTGCCTGGTGGTTTCTCCCACCACAGCTATGTTTTTTGATGGACAAAAATTTGGTTGACAAATTATCAAAAGGGGTACCCATGGGGACATTCCTGTGATATTATTTTGAAATCTGACAAGTGGTTTAAGAGAAGAAGATTTTCAAAGAATTTCTTTAAGTCCATACTGTGCAAAGATGCCAATCCCCACCCCCGTCATTTTTTTCGACGGATCAAAATTTTCCGGACAAAGTTCAAAAAGGGTCAACCAAGGAACATATCTGTGAAATTATTACAAAATCTGACCAGCTGTTTCAGCAGAGATTTTAAAGAATTTCTTCAAAAATTCCATTTGGTTGCCATGGCAGCTAGAGCTTTTGATGGAACTAAATTCTGCAAACAATTTTTAAAGAGAACCTCCAAATGAACATTCCAGCCCAGTTTGGTCGAAATTGGCCCAGTGGTTTAGGAAAGAAGATGTTTAAAGAAGTAGCTGATGCCGCACGACAGACCGACGGATAACAGACACAGGGAGATTCTAAAAGCTCTCCTTTAGCACGTTGTGCTCAGGTGAGCTAAACAAGAGGACCATGATGGTCCTATATCGGTCACCTGAGTACCAAGCTGAAAAATTAAACTTGTGACCCCTGGGCTGGGCCAGTTTTGACCCCAGATTTCTATGTTTCAAACTTGTGACCACCAGGACAGGACCAGTTTTAACCCCAGGGCCATCATATGGACAGTCTTGGTAGAGGTCCACTAGGAGATGCTACATACTGTACCATATATCAAAGCTCTGCACCACCTATTTTCAGAGCAGAAGAATTTTAAAGTTTTCTTTCTTTGTTCCTATGATTCAAACTTGTGACCCCCGGGGCGGGGCCAGTTTGGACCCCAGGGACATCATATGAACAATCTTGGTAGAGGTCAACTAGGAGATGCTACATACCAAATATTAAAGTTCTGCACTTTCTTATTTCAGAGAAGATGATTTTTAAAGTTTTCCTTCATTGTTCCTAAGTTTCAAACTTGTGACCCTAAGGGAGGGGCCAGTTTTGACCCCAGCAACATCATATCGACAATCTTGGTAGAGGACCACTAGGAGATGCTACATACCAAATATCAAAGCTCTGTCCCTTCTAGTTCCATAGAAAAAGACTTTTAAAGCTTTCCTTCTTTGTTACTAAATTTCAAAGTTGTGACCCCCGGGGCAGGGCCAGTTTTGACCCCAGGGGCATCATATGAACATTCTTGGTAGAGGACCACTAGGAGATGCTACATACAAAATATCAAAGCTCTGCGCCTTCTAGTTTCAAAGAAGAAAAATTTTGAAGTTTTCCTTCTTTGTTTCTATGTTTCAAAATTGTGACCCCCGGGGCAGGGCCAGTTTTGACCCCAGGGGCATCATATGAACAATCTTGGTAGAGGACCACTAGGAGATGCTACATACCAAATATCAAAACTCTACACCTTCTAGTTCCATAGAAAAAGAATTTTAAATCTTTCCTTCTTTGTTCCTATGTTTCAAACTTGTGACCCCCGGGGCTGGGCCAGTTTTGACCCCAGGGGCATCATATGAATGATCTTGTTAGAGGTCCACTAGGAGATGCTACATACCAAATATTAAAGCTCTGCGCCTCCTATTTTCAGAGAAGAAGAATTTTGAAATTTCCTTCTTTGATCCTATATAATACAAACTTGTGACCCCCGGGGCGGTGTTAGTCTTGACCCCAAGGGCATCATATGAACAATCTTGGTAGACGTCTACAAGGAGATGCTACATACCAAATATCAAAGCTTTACACTTTCTAGTTTCAGAGAAGAAAAATTTTGAAGTTTTCCTTCTTTGTTCCAAACTTGTGACCCACGGGGCCGGGCCAGTTATGACCCCAGGGGCATCATATGAACAAACTTGGTAGAGGACCACTAGGAAATGCTACATATCAAATATCAAAACTCTACACCTTCTAGTTCCATAGAAAAAGAATTTTAAAGTTTTCCTTCTTTGTTCCTAAGTTTCAAACTTGTGATCCCCCGGGGCGGGGCCAGTTTTGACCCCAGGGGCATCATATGAAAAATCTTGGTAGAGGACCACTAGGAGATGCTAAATACTAAAAATCAAAGCTCTGTCCTTTCTAGTTCCAGATTAGAATATTTTTAAAGTTTTCCTTCTTTGTTCCTGTTTCAAACTTGTGACCCCCGGGCCGGGGGCCAGTTTTGACCCCAGGGGCATCATATGAATAATCTTGGCAAAGGTCCACTAGGAGATGCTACATACCAAATATCAAAGCTGTACGCCTTCTAGTTTCAGAGAAGAAGATTTTCAAAGATTTTGCTATTTTTTTCCTTTGGCTGCCATGTCAACCAGAATTTGGCCGAAATTCAATCTCTTGAACAACTTTGGTAGAGCTTCACCCAAGGAACATCCCTGTCAACTTTCATCAAGATTGGCCCAGTGGTTTAGGAGGAGAAGATGTTTAAAAAAATTGTGGACGAAGGACGACGGACATTGGGCGATCACAAGAGTTCACCATGAGCACTTTGTGCTCAGGTGAGCTAAAAAACATTTAAGCTTTGTTCCTGTTAAGCAAAAATCCAACAATCAGCCTATAAGTCACAATTGCAGGAAAGTGTCTTGCATACGGTTGCATGAGGGCCTCTCGTGTGGCTGCCTTCATTTGATCAAAATGATCGGGGCTTCTACAGCTTCCTTATCAGCTTTCTGGTGTGGTGATATGGTAGAGTCTAGACAATGTGAAATAATCACTTATTTTGCGGATCGTTAATTGTCTACTTTGAAAATAAGAACATTATATCACAGACAACGAATATGTTATTGTCACAGCGTTACTATAGACAACTGTACACCAAACTTATTTTCTCGCCCAAAAAAGATATTCGGAAATCTCTTAACTCTTTACCAAACGACAACAATTCAGACTAGTCCAAATTGAAAGCACTTGCTGTTGAGAAAATAAATGTAAGTCCAAAATTGAAATTTGTTTCCAGCAGAGAAGAAAACATCATGGGAAAAGAAGAAAATGCTGGTTATCAGCATTTTCTCCTTTTCCCACAATGTTTTCAAAAGTTTCTATTTCAGGGTCGTAAAAACCAGGGATTGTTTGGTAAAGGGTTAAACTGCTTGAAAAAATTGAAATTAGTTGAAAGATGTCTTGAATTAAGTCTTAATAAGTTGAAAGATGTCTTGAATTAAGTCTTAATGGGGCCTACATTCGTGTTTCGAGGTAACTTGAATTTGGAGATTGCTTCTTTCTTAAAAGTCTCGCTCATGAATGCTGTTCACAATTGATCATGAACCTGGAACAAGTCATCTCATGAACTGGTCTAATCTTCCAACATGCAAATCACCCCACTTTTCCTATGTTAAATGCTATTGAAAGCATGTTTAGAATGTTTTGCATGTGATAGGCTAGATATAAATTCAATTACGGAGAGTTATACAATCAAACTACCGTTGATTAGCTATAATGTGATTTTTAAGTGGGGGTATTGTCCCAAAATGGTCAGAAAATGTTGGAAAATATTTAGACAAGATGGCCCTGGATTGCACACCTGAATTTTTGAGAGGACCATAGCCAATGTTTCAGAGGTATAGAAACTTTGGAAACAAAATCATCATTTTGCCAAGCAATTTTGAAAAGATCACCTGTAAAAGTCATTTCAAAATCTGTCACCACCTTGACAATCATCACCAAAGCAATGATTTTGATGAATCAGAATTCTGCAAAACATTTTTGGATAGATCACCCAAGGACAATTTCTTAAACAAGAGCAAATACTCGAAAGTGACTAAAAACGTAAACCCCACAAGAGGACCACATGCGGGTGCCAAAAGTTGCTGTTATTTTCGAAATAATTCGAAAATTCTCTAAAATGTTTGAAAAAAAGGATCACCAGAGGGACGATTCTGTGAAATTATTTCATAATCTGACCAGCTGTTCAAGGGAAGAAGAATCAGGAAATTCCTCTTCATGTCGCTTCAGTGCAAATAACCCACAGGCATCAGAGGCATGCTTTTTGATGGATCAAAATTTCACAAACAGTTTTTGAAAAGGGTCATTCTGTGATTTTTTTTTTAAAATCTGACCAGCAGTTTCAAAGAAGAAGAATTTTCAAGAATTTCTTTATTGCTGTATAGTGCAAGTAGCCACCATTCACCAGAGCCATGTATCTCCAAGGATCAAAATTTCACGAACACTTTTTGAATAGGGGCAACCAAGGAACATCTCAGTGAAGGATTTTTAAAGAATTTCTTAAATTCTGTTTAATGCAAGTAGCCACCATTCACCAGAGCCATGTTTCTTGTAGGATCAAAATTGCCCAACCAGTTTTTAATCGGTCGTTAGACCTATTAGAGACGGCGTTTTGCACAATCCAAACTGACCTTAAACCCGAAAAGGCCCTTTACAGGAATGGACGCATACATACTATACATAATTTGTATAAAGACTGTTAGATTAGCTACTATTCAAGGAACATAAGATTTGTCTTTGAATGGCGAATATGGCATATTATAATCAATGCGCACAATAATGAATTATGACACTCGGCTTCTAACTACCAGCACGTTATTGCATAGATTCTAGATACTGGTCAACACATTGAAAATTTCCAACGTAGAGGGAAGAAATAGTCACGTGATGTATTTTAGGTGGAGGTTTCTGGCGAAATAGAAGTAACATGATACAAGTGAGAACTGAGCGGAGAACGAATCAAATTCTTCTGTGTGTATCACGTGATCGATTATCGACGGTTTGAAGTCCATTACAGTCGTCGTTTTGAAGAAGGTTGCAGAGAGAGAGAGAGAGAGAGAGAGAGTCTCAGAGAGAATGAGATAAAGTCTAAATAAGAAGCAACAACAATTAAAATTTATGTTTTCATGTAATGCTTTTATGCAAGTACTTTATTTGGATTGATTCCTTTGAATCTTTAAGAGACAGAACTTGTTCACTTTGGGCTAGCTTCGCATTCCTGAGGAATCGTTTTCGTTTATGCTGTATCCCCCCTCTACTATTTGTAAAGTTAAGTACACGGCAAGGTTTGATGTGTGTGATTAAGGAAGTATCTTGATAAAAGTTGTGCACCGATCGGCAATGTCATTTCATGTTTTCTTACGGTTTTCATTGGTCGAATTAAGAGGAGGTACAGGGAAATAAAAAGTTTTGGGAATTTTTTCAATCATACATTGTCATGCTCATTTAAGGTTACAAATAAGGACAGAAAGCTTCAAAGATCCTTTTAAGCTTACTATCTGACTATCTCAGACATTTATTGGCATTGCCTATGTCAGCAGTAGATCTATTTGCAAAAATGACTAGAACATTTTGAACGAACTCAGAATCGCGTCCGAGTAGTACTCACGGCAAGTGTTATACAATGTCCACTAGTAATTGGTGAAATGCTTTTCTCGAGTCAAATTTTAAACTAAAAAGTAGTTTTCTTAAAAAAAAACTGTGGTTGCTGTGACAACAATTATACCCTTTAAAATATTGACATTGCTTAATCATTCAGTGGCTCCGACCGGGTGGCTCAGTGGTGAGGGTGTCGGACTCATGACCTGGTGGTTGTGAGTTCTATCCTTGGTTGAGGCGAGCTTTCTTTCCGGCGTATTTTCGCCTCCCACCTCTGCAGAAGCATGTGAGAAAAGTAGTCAGTGGCTTTGGAAAGAAAAGTTCAGTTAGTTCTGGTGTGAGAAAGTCAGGAAACACATGTGCGTCATTGATCTCCATGATATGACCTTAGCTGTTAAAGTGGCGTTAAACTCCAATTCAACTAACCAACCAATAATCATTCAGTGACGACCAATTACAGTGCTTACAGCACTTTGATGGAAAAGGGTCAAAGACCATTTCTTTGAAATTATTTTAAAATCTGACCATAGGTTTCAGGGGAGAAGATTTTAGAAGAATTTCTTAGAAAATATCATTTGGTTACCATGCAGCCAGAGTTTTTGATGTAATCAAATTCTGTGATCAAGGTTTTAAAAAGACCTCCAAAGGAACATTCAAGCCAAGTTTGGTCCAAATTGACCAAGCGGTTTAGGAGTAGCCGATGTTTAATTAATTGTTGATGATAAACGACGGAATACAGACGACATACACCGGGAGCTAAAAAGTCAGGGATTAAGCAAGCAAGAGTTGCATTTATATGCACAGCATTTCCCCTTGATGGAATGTATCCATACATGAAATTTCAAATCCATAATTAGAACAGTTTTGAAGATATGCACCGGACACAATTCAAGTATGGAAATAAACAAAGGGAAATAACTCAAAAATTAAGCAAGCAAGGGTTCATGTGCACTGCACTCCTCCTTGATGAAATCTATCCACGCAGAAAATTTCATAACCGTATCTAGGATAGTTTTGGAGATATGCTCCGGACAAAATTCAAGTATGACAATAAACAAAGGGCAATAACTCAAACATTAAGCAGGCAAGAAATATGGTTCATATGCACTGCAATCCGCCTTGATGAGATCTAACCAAGCATGAAATTTCATAACAATAGCTAGTATAGTTTTGGAGATATGCTCCGGACAAAATTTAAGTATGAAAAAATAAACAAAGGGCGATAACTCAAATATTAAAGAAGCAAGAGTTATGGTTCATGTGCACGGCACTCCCCTTTGATGAGATCTATCCATGCATGAAATTCCATAACCATAGCTAGTATAGTTTTGGAGATATGCTGCGGACAAAATTCAAGAATGAAAATAAACAAAGTGCAATAACTAAAATATTAAGGAAGCAAGAGTAATAGTTCACGTGCACTGCACTCCCACTTAATGAGATCTATCAACCTACGAAATTTCATAACTATAACTAGTATAGTTTTGGAGATATGCCCCAGACATTTTCAGGTATGAAAATAAATAAAGGGCACTAACTCAAAAATTAAGGAAGCAAGAGTTATGGTTCATGTGCACTGCACTCTCCCTTGATAAGATCTATTCGGGTTGGGCCAGTTTTGACCCCAAGGGCATAGTTTGAACAAACTTGGTAGAAGTCTACTAGGAGATGCTATATACCAAATATCAAAGTTCTACGCTTTTCAGTTTCAGAGAAGAAGATTTCTAAAGTTTTCCTTCTTTGATCCTATGCTCAAACTTGTGACCCTCTGGGTGGGTCAAGTTTTGACCCCAGAGGCATAATTTGAACAAACTTGGTGGAGGTCCACAAGGAAATGCTACATTCCAAATGCTACATACCAAGTATCAACGCTTTAAGATTTAAGAGGAGAAGATTTTTAAGTTTTCCTTGTTTGTTCCTATGCTCAACTTGTGACCCCCAGGGTGGGGCTAGTTTTGACCCAAGGGGCATAATTTTAACAAACTTGGTATAGGTCCACTAGGCGATGCCACATACTAAATATCAAAGCTCTACGCCTTCTAGTTTCAGAGCAGAAGATTCTCAAAGATTTTGTATTTTGTTCCTTTTAGTTGCCATATCAACCAGAGTTAAGGGTGGAATTTCAATTCTTTGAATAATTTTTGTAGAGCTGCACCCAAGGAACACCCCTGCCAAGTTTCATCAAGATTGATCCAGTGCTGTAGGAGAAGATGTTTAAAGAAATTGTTCACAGACGCCGGACATAGGGCGATCACAATAGGTCACCTTAAGCAGTTTGTGTTTAGGTGAGCTAAAAAGCCAGTCTGACCAAGTTTGGTGTATTTTCTTGGACTTGGCCAACTAACCAAATGACACATTTTTGGACAAAACATGACCCAATTTTTAACATGTGAAAGACCTCATCATGGCAAACGTTCTGACCAAGTTTCAAGAGTATCAGAATAGAATATGAGGTCTATATGGTAACTACAAGGTTTTTCTCAGATTTGACCCTGGTAGCTACTTATTCATCCGACTAACATAATTTAAAGTTGACTTTATTATCGAGACGAACATATTCATCAACTTCAACTTCAACATCCATAAGGCTGGTAATGTGGCTTGTACAGTGCACTGGTTTTTCCTTCAATCTAACTATGTGACCTACTTTTTGACACAACGTAACTGAACTTAGAACTTGTCTGAGATACTACCAAGACAATAAATCTGACCAAGCTTCAAAAGTGTAATACAAAGAATGTAGCCACTGAAGTGCACACATAGGTTTAAAAGATTTAGCTGTGACCAACATTTTGACCTGAAATGACCTAATTATGAGGTACTCGTCTATAATATGAAGACAAACCTTTTGATCAAGTTTAGAAAGAATTGGGCTGAAAATGAGGCCTCTGGGATGCATAAATTGACAACATAACCTAGGGACATCATATGAACAATCTTGGTAGAGGTCCACTAAGAGATGCTACATACCAAATATTAAAGCTCTTCACCTTCTGGTTTCATAGAAGAAGAATTTTGATTTTTTCTTCTTTTTTCCTACGTTTCAAACTTGTGACCCCTGGGCGGGGCCAGTTTTGACCCCAGGGGCATCGTATGAACAATCTTGGTAGAGGTCAACTAGGAGATGCTGCATACCAAATATCAAAGCTCTGCACCTCCTAGTTTCAAAGAAAAAGAATTTTAATTTTTACTTTCTTTGTTCCTATGTTTCAAACTTGTGACCCCCAGGGCGGGGCCAGTTTTGACCCCAGGGCCATCATACAAATAATCTTGGTAGAGGTCTACTAGGAGATGCTACATACCAAATATCAAAGTTCTGCACTTTCTAATTTCAGAGAAAAAAGATTTTGAAGTTTTCCTTCTTTGTTCCTTGGTTTTAAACTTGTGAACCCCGGGGCGGGGCCAGTTTTGACCCCATGGATATCATTTGAACAATCTTGGTAGAGATCCACTAGGAGATGCTACATACTAAATTTCAAAGCTCTATGCCTTCTAGTTTCCGAGAAGGAGCTTTTCAAAGATTTTGTTATTTTTATAATTTTGGTTGCCATGGCAACCAGAGTTATGGGTGGAATTCAATCGCTTGTACACTTTTGGTAGAGCTATACCCAAGGAACACCCCTGCCAAGTTTCATCAAGATTGGCCCCGCGGTTTAGGAGGACTAGATGCTTAAAGAAATAGTGGACGACGCACGGCGGATGACGGACAATGGGCGATCACAATAGCTCACCATGAGCACTTCGTGCTCAGGTGAGCTAAAAATCGCTGCTACAGAGCTCACACTTATTCTTCAGATTTCGTCCAGTGATTTAATTCTTTACCATACATGACCCAGTTTTAGACCTCTATGAGGTATCATCAGGATAAGCACTATGACATAGTCTCATGAGTATCAGAGTGAAAATGAGCCTCACGAATGCACTTAAAATTTTATGAGGTTTCAGTGTGCATATGGTTTTTTTTTTGAAAAATAATTGGATAATATGTCAGGGCACTTTCAGAAGGCACCTTGAACTGTTATTTGGCAGAGTGACTTAATTCTTTTTGAGCGAACAGAAGTCCATTATGATTTTATCCGAGATATTATCAAAGTAAAAATTCTGACAAAGTTTTAAGAGTAACATGCTTGAAATGAGGCCTTTAAAATGATAATTCGTTTTTTTTTCTAAGATTTAGACTAGTGACCTACTTTTTGATCTGATATCATCTAAGATATCGCCAAGACAAATATTCTGACCAAGTTTCAAGAGTATCAAGCTGAAAATATGGCCTAGAGTGCACCCAATGTTTTTCAAAGATTTGCCTCGGTATCTTAATTTATAGTGCAACCTTTTCAAAGATATCATCAACACAAACATTCGGATAAATCTTAAGAGTATAAAACTGAAAATGTGGCCTGTAGAGTGCACAAATGGTTTTATTTGACCTACTATTTCACATGAAATGACTCATTTTCAAGTTTATCTTTTAGGTGATATAATGACAGCCAGTGACGTACATAAATGTTTTTAATTTTCTCAAACTAGTAACAACGTAACTTTATTTCTAAAGCCACTGACTACTTTTTTCTTGTCCATAAGAGTAGAAGTGAAAATTTGCCAGAGAAAAGTCCGCCGCGAACAAGTATCAAACCCCCATCATCAAAGTCTCAAGTAAGATAAGATTACCACAGAGCTACCCTGCCGGGCCGAAAGCTGGACAAATAACATAGCAGGATCGCATGAAATGCTAAAGTATGTTAAAAAACATGCTAATTCAAAATAACGTGAAGTTCCTCAATAAAAGTCAAAGCATTTTAAAAATGTAAAAAATACAATTGCCTATTAATAAATTATTCCTAAGGAATTAATTATCTGCAGATAATTATTTCTCCTAAAGTTTATGTTGTAAATGTGCTGAAAATGATCTTTAAGTACTATAGATGCTCAAAACAATCTTAATAGCTATAGAAGTCATACCAGTTTTTCAGGCAAATTTGGATCAGCTGCAAGTTCCTTCCAAACAACTCTGCAAATTTCGAGGAGTTCCTTATAGTCTACTCTTGTTTCTTTGGTGTCTGCTGTTTGTTTAAGGTCAAAGATCAAGGGTGCATATCCTGTGACAGCCGCATGTAAACACTGTACTTTCCTAATGCTCAGGGGTTCATCTCCAGCTGACATAAATGCCAGATCTACAAACACCTTTAGTTCTTTCAGGCCAGCTAGAAAATCAGACAGAAACTTCAAAATGATAAAAAAAAAAACCGATGCAGCTTTATCATTTCAGACATAACAAAATTGTTTAAGATGCACTACATAAATAATTTACAAGTGAAAACTGAACATCATCTTGGCTCCACATTTAATAAGAGAGCAAAGATTGTCCTGTTACCCTTACCTAAGTGAATAAGACCTTTTGAATTTAAAGGGGAAATCCCTTTTCCGTTTCATATGTAATCTTCTATATCTTTAACAAGAAGCCGACTTACTAGGTATGTACATAGTTTGCAAACCAATAGAATTTCAATAGTAGCTATCTTTACTCTCACTTTACCCATTAAATGAATGTACATGTATATGCATTATATGAAATTTCATTAACTTCAGGATCATAGTTGTTGTGCTAATTGCTATGTTGCTTTCCCGTTTTTTCCCACTATAACATTTCAACCTAAACAAGAGAACTATGATTGTTCTATATCGCTCACATGAGTACTAAGCAGTTAAGTTCTACAATAAAGATAAATACCGAATATCAAAGTTCAAGGCCAAATAATTCTGACAGGGTATCTAACTGTACAAAAAGCATTTTCTTCTTTTCCCAAAATGCTTTCACAACCCTTCTTCTTCAGGGTCATTAAAAGTCAGGATTTATGGTAAGGGATTGAATTAACTTTAATCCCATTAAATTCCTGGTCAAAATGGTGGGCGAATGACAGATTAAAAAAATAATTTGCTCATTGGTAATACACACATGAAACTTGTCTCAATAACTTTTTATCAAACGTCAAATGATGTTGGCGGCGACAGTAATCAAACCAGCGCAAACTGGAAACCCGAAGCTAACAGATCATAACGTTACTGACTGATCCTTCTTTGTTTCTATGTTTCGAACTTGTGACCCCTGGGGCCAGGCCATCTTTGACCCCAGGGACATCATATGAATACACTTTGTAGAAGTCCACTAGGAGATGCTACTTATCAAATATCAAAGCTCTACACCTTCTAGTTTCAGAAAAGAAGAATTTTAAAGTTTTCTTTCTTTGTTTCTATCTTTTAAACTTGTGACCCCCTGAGGCCGTACCAGTTTTCACCTCAGGGACATCATATGAAAAATCTCGGTAGAGGTCTACTAGGAGATGCTACATACCAAATATCAAAGCTCTGCATCTTTTAGTTTCATCAGAGAAGATTTTCGAAGATGTTGGTATTTTTTTCCTTTAGGTTGCCATGGCAACCACAGTTATGAGTAGAATTCAATCCTTAGAATAACTTTGGTAGAGCTCTACCTAACAAACATCCCTGCCAAGTTTCATTAAGATTGCCCCAGTGGTTTAGGAACAGAAGATGTTGAAAAAAATTGTGGACGATGGAAGACAGACGACAGAAGACGGACATTGGGCAATCACAAAAGCTCACCATGTGCACTTCGTGCTGAAGTGAGCTAAAAAATGAGCGTAACAAGATCATGCACAATGCTGAGTTTTACAGACCTAAATGATTTTTGTTTAACCATAAGTAAAACATGTAACCTTAGGATGACCCAGGGAATTAGTTTGAGCACCTTTGATTTTATATCAAGAGATGATGCTACAATATAAAAATTTAATCTCTTGACTTTTTAATTTCCAGAAAGTAAATCTATCATACATTTCTCTAAAAAGTTCTATGGAGAATATATAAACAAAAGGGTGAGCTATCTTTGACTACAAGATGAAATATGAATAAAATTTATAAGAAAAAATGATGCTGCTTTATATCATTATGCTAGACCTGGTGCTGTCCATGGCCTTGAGGTAGAGCGTTGGCCTCGTAACCATAAGGCCCTGACTTTGATACCAGGGAGCAATGTCAACTTTGGAATTTTTCATTGGCCCACACCTTCGGCGCGAATACTTGTGTAGTTCCCAGGAAGCAGAATTGAGAGAAATTAGTATAAGTTGTTAGAACTTGTTTCGCAATCAATGTAAAATAAACATGTTTAAATTTAGACCTATTTATTTCATACAAGAAGACTTTTTTAACCCGTTACCCTACTTTTGACGACCCTGAGAAAGAAGTCTTCAGAAAACATTGTGGAAAAAGGAGAAAATGCTGGTAACCAGCATTTTCTCCTCTTTTCCACAAGGTTTTCTACCCTTCACAAAACTAATTCCAAATTCTCAGTCACTTTTATTTTGTTGTCTGCAAATCCTTTCGAATGAGACAAACCTAAAATATTGTTGTTTGGTAATGAGTTAATCTCTGAATAGTACTCTTTGTAAAATACTGTATCAGGAAGCACAAAAAGATAATAAAGATTGTCTACATATAGCTGTTTTTGATATGACAATTTTTTTACAATAAAGTTTGAATCTAAATGACTTTATTAAAAGGAACCATAGCTGACATTCAAGTATGGTACAATGCAGTTAAGGTAATATTACCTTGGAAGTACGCACAAAAAGAACACTAAACTTACTTTCCATAGACTGTCTGAGCCATGTCACTAATGGTCCACATCTTACAAAGGCTTTTAAACTTTCTGCCTTTACGTCCGAGATTTCTTTCAGAAAGTCGCATGTTTTCATCACACCTTCATCAAATGATCTCATCTCCATGTAATTTTGATCATACTGAAATATTTTAGTTGTAGTATGAAATAAATTGGTCTTTTATTGGTGCTTGTTTATTATACTTTTCGTTGAAGATCCTCTAATGTAAGTCAGCATGTAAGCAAAATCAATTCATATCCATTTACAGATATTCTATATCTTATGGTGTGTTACAATACATTCTATCAAATTTTCGGTTGTTGGCTGAAAATGAAATTTTAAGTCTGGAATAATCCTACGTCAATTTTTTTTAGCCAGTGGTTTTTTTTTTTCCAGACTGTAATGTACTACATCTTCAGACGCTCCATACTGCCAGCACTTGAAATTATAGGGCTTTGAAAGAGATTACTCATATCAATCCATATATTAACGTAGAAAATCAGGACAAGCCCTATTTATGACAATTTTATCAGTTGACATTGAAATTTGACCTTGACAAAAACTTCACATAACACTTGTTCTTATGAAGAACAACAAAAATGCCAAATATTTTGAATATGATCCATATGAATGGATTTCAGAACAATTTAGTGCATTTCGGTCTTCTTCATGAGAAGGAGCCCCATTTTGAACATTCACTGCTTTTTATACAGGATTTTATACAGGATTACTGAAAAAGTCATGAAATTAGCAGAAAACTTCATCTAATTTATCTATTTCGTTTAAATAATTTTCTGTTTCTTTAGTTCTCTTTTTGTTATTATGCACATATATACAATTATACCTATATGGTTACAATCATTGACAGGAATACTCTTTTTTTGTACCTGTGCTATGGTTTCTATCTGTTGAAAGTCTCCCACTAAGTTATATTCTTTCTTGAATTTCAAAATGACTTTTGCCCCTTTAACACAGGATCCAAGTTGGCGATACTTCTTTAACTGATCAAGTCTTTTACTAATAGTTGATCTCTTGATATTCATATTAATGAGCTCTTCTTCCATGCCAACACAGTCCGTTCTAAATATCCTTCCAATCTGGCTTTCAAAAGTCTGGAAAGTAATGGTCCCATTTTGGACTTTAGATGCTACATCATCCCATCTGAAAAAAAAAAAAAAGGACCATGATGGTCCTATATTGCTCACCTGAGTACTAAGCAGTAAAGTCTACAATGAAGATAAATACCAAACATTGAGGTTCAAGGCCAAATGATAATGAAACAAGAGTGGCAAATTGTCGCAACATATGCCCATCCCACTGGCAGATGTCAAGGAGGTATGATAGTTGCAAAGGGCATGCAAAACAACAAACATGTTCACCAAGTCTCAAATCAATTTGACATACCAAATATCAAAGCTTTCCATAGAATTTATAGTTTTGCTTCTTTATTTCTATGTTTCAAACTTGTGACCCCCGGAGCTGGGCCAGTTTTGACCCAAGGGACATCATATGAACAATCTTGGTAGAGGTCCACTAGGAGATGCTACATACCAAATATCAAAGCCCTGCACCTTCTAGTTTCAGAGAAGAAGAATTTTAAAGTTTTCCTTCTTTGTTCCTATGTTTCAAACTTGTGACCCCCCCCCCGGGGCGGGGCCAGAGTTGACCCCAGGGACATCATATGAACAATCTTGGTAGAGGTCCACTAGCAGATGCTACATACCAAATATCAAAGCCCTGTACCTTCTAGTTTCAGAGAAGAAGAATTTTAAAGTTTTTCTTCTTTGTTCCTATGTTTCAAACTTGTGACACCCGGGGCGGGGCGAGTTTTGACGCCAGGGACATCATATGAACATTATTGGTAGAGGTCCACTAGGAGATACTACATACCAAATATCAAAGCCCTGCACTTCCTAATTTCAGAGAAGAAGAATTTTAAAGTTTTCCTTCTTTGTTCCTATGTGTCAAACTTATGACCCCCGGGGCGGAGCGAGTTTTGACCACAGGGGCATCATATGAACAATCTTGGTAGAGGTCCAATAGGAGATGCTACATACCAAATATCAAAGCTCTAAGCCTTCTAGTTTTACAGAAGAAGATTTTCAAAGATTTTGCTATTTTTTCCTTTTGGTTGCCATGGAAAACAGAGTTATGGCTGGAATTCAATCTCTTGAACAACTTTAACCCAAGCTTCACCCAAGCAACATCCCTGCCAAGTTTCATCAAGATTGGCCCAGTGGTTTAGGAGAAGATGTTTAGCGAAATTGTGGATGACGGACGATGCACGACGGACGCCGGACATTGTGCGATCACAAAAGCTCACCATGAGCACTTCGTACTAAGGTGAGCTAATAAACAAAAGAGCCATTGGTCCTAAAGAACTCATTTACGACAAGTCTTGTAGGACTGATAAAGCCGAAGAGATCCTGATTTTAGTGATGGTAAAAAGGTGAATATAAATGACCCATTTTTAGACCAAAATGACCAACATGTATTTTGTCTCCGATGATGTGTCCAGAGCTTTAGACGTCATTGAACACTACTGAAACAAAAACATTTATCCGCTACATTTAAAAATACAAAAACTACTGAAATAACGTCGTTTTTAATTCGTGGTGATAAGTGAATTTCATACTGCTTCTTTCCTGTACTTTATGTCTGTGTTATGTAAATGTTTATATGTACATGAATATTGTTGTATTTTGAATTGTGTAATTTGTATTAATTCAATTTTATTGATAGATTAAATATAGTATCGATTGAAATAAAGTCATTACAGCTATTCTTTCAATGCTTGATGGTTGACTTATTATCCTCGACCTATTTTATGTTTAATTCAGGTTTCCTGTCTGGTCAGTCTTTTTTGTCCCCAGGGATTCGAGATAATTAGAGTCGACTGTTTTTTGATTATAAATGTTTTCATGTAGCCTTGAAAATGAACAAAATGTTTTACTAACATTAAGCCCAGTGAACTGCTTTTTGACCTGCATGACCCAATTTCAACAAGAGCTTCGCAAAGCGGCGCATATACGCCCGAAGGGGCTTGTCAATGAAATGAGTTGAAATGACGGAAGGGCCATGAATAAAGAGTAGTTAGTCTCCATGATATGTGAAAAATATTAAAGGCCAATAGCTACAAAAAGAAGGGTGGCACAGTTACAAATCTTGTGAACTACTGTTCTCAACAAGGTGTTCTATCAGTCTTGAAAGGTTCAAGATCATAGCTTTTATATTTTGAAAATTATGGCCCAGACGAAAATCGAAAGAGAAAACTAACAAAGGGCAATAACTCTTAAAGAAGGATGGCAGAGTTATGGTTCTTGTGCAGTGCACTTCTTTATAATGTGTTCTATTAGTCTTTGAAGTTTCAAGATGATAGATTTTAAAGTTTGGGAGTTATGGCCTGGACAAAACTTCAAACGGAAAATTAACGAAGGGCAATAACTCAAAAAATAAAGGTCGCAAAGTTATGGTTCATGTGCACTGCACTTCTCCATAATGTGTTCTATCAGCGTATGAAGATTCAAGTTATTAGCTTATAAAGTTTGGTAGTTATGGCCTGGACAAAAATTCGAACTGAAAATTAACAAAGGGCAATAACTCCAAAAATAAAAGTAGCAGAGTTATGGTTCATGTGCATTGCACTTCTCCATAATGGGTTCTATCAGCGTATGAAGTTGCAAGTTATTATCTTTTATAGTTTGGAAGTTATGGCCTGGACAAAAATTCAAACTGAAAATTAACAAAGGGCAATAACTCAAAAAACAAGAGCCGTCAGAGACGGGTTATGCTCCCCGAACAAGTGCTTGTCATAAAATATAAGAAATTGATATAAATTCACTTCTTTTCTCCTAGAAGAACCTGTTCATGCCCCCCAAAATTTGAAGTGAAAAGGCAATTACTATCTTAGAGATGGCCAACAAAAACTTGTAGAGGACAATAAGCCCCTTTAAGCCTCCTTTTCCCATAAGACAGTATTGGATCATTGCAATAAATACAATGGGTGTGTGGAATTAAAAATTCGAAATTTCATGAAATTTTGAGCAGTCATGTATTAAATATTACATAAAACAATTTTTTACATGAAGCCCCCTTTTTCCGAGACGCAGCCTGAAATTGAGAAAAAGGAAGAGAGGTACCTGGGCAATGTTCCAACAAGTTCAGATTTGAAATTTCACAAAGGTTTCAGCACTGATAAAGGAGAACCTAGTGAAAAACAATTTTTTTCCATGAAGTCCCCTTTTTCCGTGATGCTGTCTTAATTTGAGAAACCAGGAAAGACGTATTTGCGCATTAATAATTCATAGATTGCAAAAACAAAGGGCACATGTTGAAACTTGTAAAACAAGATATAACCATGAAATGTTGACAAAAACTGAACAAGATATTAGTAAAAATTGCAATTTTGCATTAGGGCCCCTTTTTCATTTTACAAGAAACCCCCTTATTCCATGACAGAGGGTCAAATTGAAAAACACATAGATAAAGAAACAAGAGCACATGGTGAAACTCTTAAAAAACAATATAACCATGAAGTTTAATGAAATTTTGACCAAAACTGAATGAAATATTAGTAAAAATTTGAATCTTGCAAGAAGCCCCCTTTTTCCATGACAGAACGTCAACTTAAAAAATGTCCAGATTAAAAATAGCAAGGGCACATGCTAAGACTTTCCATAAACAATATAACCATGAAGTTTCATGATATTCTGACAAAAACTGAATGAGATATTGGTAAAAATTGCAATTTTGCATTCAGCCCCTTTTTTTCCATGACACGGGGTCAAATTGAAAATCCGGGAAAAGTATATCGGCGCATTACCCCAAGGAGTTCATATATGAAGTTTCATCCAATTTGGTCCAAGGGTTGTGGAGAAATCGCTTCGGACGGACGGACGGACAGACGGACGGAAGGACGGACAGACGGACGGAAGGACGGACGGACGGACGGACGGACAGACGAAGCGGCGACTATATGCTCGCCCTTCGGGTAGCATAATAAAAGTAGCAGAGTTATGGTTCATCTCCATAATGTGTTCAATAGAAGTTATTGCCTGAACAAAAATTCAAAGTGAAAAGTTGTTATTTCAGAAATCAAGGGCAGATAATTTTGGAACGCAAACAGCGATCAAAATTCTAAGACCCAGGTGCACAACTAGACATCATGGAGATTCATTGTGGCAAGTTTCAAATAATTCCGTTGAAAACTGTAGAAGTTGCGTACACAAGAAATTGTTAACGGACGGGCGGACGGACGGACGACCGGGGGTATAACATAATACGACCCTTCGGGCGTATAAAAATGTTTAAGATATCGTCAAAACATTCTGACCAAGTTTCAAGCACATCAGACTAGAGAACAAACACAGTTTTTCTAAATATTTGGCTAAGTGAACTACATTTTTACCAAGTGTGACCAAGTTTCAAAGGTGTCTATGACATGTTTAAGACAAACAATCTGAACAGGTATCATGAGTATTTGACTAAAAACATTGTCTCAAAAGTACACACAAGGTAAAGTGTTGACAACAGCACTACGAACGACAGGCACAACACGATTTCCAAAGCTCACCTTCAGTGCTTAGTGCTCAGGCTGTCAGAAAACAAACATTTGAACTCTAGTGCTTTGATGTCAGAAGGTAAAGGTCAAGATCACTGTTCCTAGAACAGAATGGCCAAAAGCACTCACATGAGGGAAGCGATCTAAGATTAACAGAGTTGAAGCGATTTTTTTTTTGTTGACAATGCAGTGATGGAAACCGCACAAGCAGTCCTATATTTCATGAGATTTTGATGGAATATAATGCCTCTAAAGTGCACAAAAGGCTTTTCCATGATCAGTCCAACTGACCTACTATGTTCTCTTTGTGAACTATTTTCAGATTCGTCTGCTTTGTATTGGATTTGTATTGGAGTTTAACGCAATTTTGACAGCTGAGGTCATATCACAGCAGTCAGTGACGCATCCAAATGTTTCTGGGCTTTTTCATACCTTTACTGATGAAACCACATACTACTTTACTTACATATATCAGACATAAGAAGCAAAATATCGCCGTAAAGAAAGGTCGCTGCAATCGAGGCTGCAACCTCCAAGTCAAGTGTCAGATATGCTAACCACTACCAGACCAAGCCAAAATTGTATTGGATGTCATCAAGACAAATACACTGAGCGAGGGAGAGCATAAAGTTTCTTTTTTATATTTGTCCAATGACCTAATTTTGGACAAAACTTTTTCTATTTTGAACTCATCTGAGGAAACAGGGTTGATATTTAACAGCTTTTTTTACACTCTTAATATGACCTATACCATGCACACAAGATTTTCTGCGATTTGTACCAGTGACACTACATGACCCTTTTTCAAAATGGTCCAAGATGACATCGGACAAATATTTCAACCATGTTTCATGATTTCTGCAATAATATGTAATAGCTAGAATGCACATAAGGCTTTTCCAAAAGTTGCCCAAAAGACCTACACTTTCACCCTGTGTGACCGATTTCAAATTTACCTGCAAACATCAAAACAAATACTCGACTAAAATTCTAGCAGTATTTGGAAAAGAAATAAGACCTCAAGAATTCAACTAGGCCGTTCTATAGTTTGTTTTAGTGGCCAACTTTTTTTACTGATATGAGACCTGGTGGTTGAAAGTCAGATACCCATGTGAAGCAAACTTCCTTTCAGGCAAATTGCATTTGAGCAAAGTAGACAATGACTTCAAACAAGAGGGCCAAGATGGCCCTGGTTCGCTCACCTGAATTTTTGAGAGGACCTTATCCAATTTTTTCACAATCTTAACAACCAAAGCCAATTTTTTCACAATCTAAACAACCATTTCAGAGAAGAAGAATTTTTAAGAATTTCTTCATGTCTGTATAGTGTAAATAACCCACAGCAATCACAGCCATGTTTCTTGATGGATCAAAATACTTCGAGCAATTTTTGAAAAGGGTCAACTAAGATACATTTCTGTGAAATTATTTCAGAACCTGATCAGCCGTTTCAGAGAAGAATTTAAAAAAATTCCTTCATGGCCATATAGTGCAAGTAGTCCCCATTTACCACAGCCATGTTTTTTGATGAATCAAAGGGTCACCCAAGGAACACCTCTGTGAAATAATTTCAAAATCCAGCCAGCGGTTTCAGAGAAGAAGAGTTTTTACGAATTTCTTCATTTCCCTACAGTGCAAGTAGCCCCCATTCACCAGAGCCACATTTTTTGACGAATCAAAATTTCGCGAACAATTCTAAGGAATATGTGAAATTATTTCAAATTCTGACCAGCGGTTTCAGAGAAGAAGAATTTTAAAGAATTTCTGTATAGTGCAAGAAGCCCCCATTCACCAGAGCCATAATTCTTGACGGATCAAAATTTCGCGAACACTTTTAGAAAAGGGTCATCCAAGGAACATCTCTGTGAAATTATTTCAAAATCTGACCAGCCGTTTCAGAGAAGAAGAATTTTTAAGAATTACTTTATTTCTGCATAGTGCAAGAAGCCCCCATTCACCAGAGCCATGTTTCTTGACGTATCAAAATTTCACGAACAATTTTTGAAAAGGGTCACCTAAGGAACATCTCTGTGAAATTATTTAAAATCTGACCAGCGGTTTCAGAGGAGAAGATTTTTCTAGAAATTTTTAAAAGAGTCACCCAAGGAACATCTCTGATAAATCATTTTAAAATCTGACCAGCCATTTGAGAGAAGAACATTTTTTAAGAATTTCTTCATTTCCTTATAGTGCAAGTAGTCCCCCTTCACCAGAGCCATGTTTCTTGACGGAACAAAATTTGGCGAACCATTTTTGGAAAGGGCCACCCAAGGAACATTAGTGTGAAATTATTATAAAATCTAGGCAGATAAATCATTTTAAAATCTGACCAGCCATTTGAGAGAAGAACATTTTTTAAGAATTTCTTCATTTCCTTATAGTGCAAGTAGTCCCCCTTCACCAGAGCCATGTTTCTTGACGGAACAAAATTTGGCGAACCATTTTTGGAAAGGGCCACCCAAGGAACATTAGCGTGAAATTATTATAAAATCTAGGCAGTTGTTTCAGAGGAGAATAATGTTTAAGAATTCCTTCATTTCTGTATAGTGAAAGTAGCCCCCATTCACCAGAGCCATGTTTCTTGGCAGATCAAAAATTTCGCGATCAATTTTTGGAAAGGTTTTACCCAAGGAATGTCTCTGTGGAATTATTTTAAAATATGGCCAGTGGTATCAGACAAGAAGGTTTTTAAAAAAATTCCTAGAAAATTCCATTTGGTTGCCATGGCAACCAGAGGTTTTGACGGAATCAAATTCTGTGAACAATGTTTAAAGAGGACCTCAGAAGGAATATTCCAGCCAAGTTTGGTCCAAATTGGCCAGGCAGTTTAGGAGGAGTTGATGTTTAAAAAATTGTTGATGACGAACAACGCACAACGGACAACGGACGCTCACCTTGAGCACGTTGTGCTCAGGTGAGCTAACAAAAACAAACAAGAGGGCCAAGATGGCCCTGGATCGCTCACCTGAATTTTGAGAGGACCACAGCCATTTTTTGTAAGTATTGAAACACTGCAAGCAAAATCATCATTTTGCCAAGTAATTTTCAAAAGGTCACCTGTAAAAGTCCTTTCAAAATCTGCCTAGCAGTTTCAGAACAGAAAAATATTTAGGAGTTTCTTAATTTCCATACAGTGCAAGTAGCCCCCATTCACCAGAGCCATGTTTCTTGACCTATAAAAATTTCGCCAACAATTTTTGCAAAGGGTCATTCAAGGAACATTTCTGTGAAATTATTTTAAAATTTGACCAGCTGTTTCACGAAAGAAGGTTTTTCAAGAATTTCTTCATGTCGGTATAGTGCAAGTAGCCCCCATTCACCAGACCCATCTTTCTGGACAGATCAAAATTTTGCGACCAAATTTTGAAAAAGGTCATTGCTGTAAAATTATCTTAAAATCTGACAACAATTTTCAGAGAAGAAGAATTTTCAAGACTTCCTTCATTTCCATATCGTGCAAGTAGCCCCCATTCACCAGAGCCATGTTTCTTGACAAATCAAATTTTCAAAAACAAATTTTGAGATGGGTCACACAAGGAACATCAAGTGAAATTATTTCAAAATCTGACCAGCCACTCGAGAGAAGAAGAATTTCTAAGATTTTCTTCATTTCCCTATAGTGCAAGTAGCCTCCATTCACCAGAGCCATGTTTCTTGACGAATCAAAATTTCATGAACTTTTTTTGAAAAGGGTCACCCAAGGAATATCTTTTTTTCAAAATCTGACCATGGGTTTCAGAGAAGAAGAATTTTGAAGAATTACCTCATTTCTGTATAGTGCAAGTAGCCCCCATTCGCCATAGCCATGTTCTTGATGGATAAAAAATTTGTGTATACTTTTTGAAAAGGGTCACCCAAGGAACATCTCTGTGAAATTATTCTAATATCTGGCCAGCGGTTTCAGAGAAGAAGAATTTTTAAGAATTTCTTCATTTCTGTATAGTGAAAGTAGCCCCCATTCACCAGAGGCATGTTTTTTGACAAATGAAAATTTCGCTATCAATTTTTGGAAGGGGTCACCCAAGGAACATCTCTGTGAAATTATTTTAAAATCTGGCCAGCCGTCTCAGAGAAGAAGATTTTTTAAACAAGAGGGCCAAGATAGCCCTGGATCGCTCACCTGAATTTTTGAGATGACCATAGTCTATTTTTTTTTTTTTTTTGAGGTATTGAAACATTGGAACCAAATTTATAATTTTGCTAAGCAATTTTCAAAAGGTCGCCTGTAAAATTCATTTCGAAATCTGACCATCAGTTTCAAAAAGAAGAATTTTTAAGAATTCTTCATTTCTGTATAAGAGCAAGTATCCCACATCCACGAGAGCCATGTTTCTTGATGGATCAAAATTTACGAACAAGTTTTAGAAAGGGTCACCCAAGGAACATTTCGGAAAATTTCTTTTAAAATCTGACCAGGGGTTTAAGAGAAAGAGAATTTTCAAGAATTTCATCATGTCCACATAGTGCAAGTAGCTCCCATTCACAAGAGCAAGGATCAGCCAGCCAAGGAACATCTCTGTCAAATTATCTTAAATTCTGACTAGGGGTTTCAGAGAAAAAGAATTTTCAAGAATTTCTTCATTTCCATATAGTGTAAGTAGCCCCCATTCACTAGAGCCATGTTTCTTGACGGATCAAAATTTTGTGAAAAGGTTTTGAAAAGGATCACCCAAGGATCATCTCTGTGAAATCATTTCAAAATCTGTCTTGCCGTTTCAGAGAGGAAGAATTTTTAAGAATTTCTTCATTTCCCTATAGTGCAAGTAGCCCCCATTCACCAGAGCCATGTTTCTTGACGGATCAACATTTTGTGAACAATTTTTTTAAAAGGGTCACCCAAGGAACATCCCTGAGAAATTATTTCAAAATCTGACCAGCGGTTTCAGAGAAGAAAATTTTTTAAGAATTTCCTCATTTCCCTATAGTGCAAGTAGCCCCCATTCACCAGAGCCATGGTTCTTGACGGATCAAAGTTTTGCGAACACTTTTTGAAAAGGGTCGCCAAAGGAACAATTCTGTGCAATTATTTCAAAATCTGACCAGCGGTTTCAGAGAAGAAGATTTTTTAAGAATTCCTTCATTTCTGTATAGTGCAAGTAGCCCCCATTCACCAAAGCCACAATTTTTGACGGATCAATATTTCACAAACAATTTTTGAAAAGGGTCACCCAGGGAACATATCTGTGAAATTATTTCAAAATCCGACCAGTGGTTTCTGAGAAGAAGATTTTTTAAGAATTGCTTCATTTCTGTATAGTGCAAGTAGCCCCCATTCACCAGAGCCACATTTTTTGACGGATCAAAATTTCACGAACAAATTTTGAAAAAGGCCACCCAAGGTACATATCTGTGAAATTATTTCAAAATCCGACCAGCGGTTTCAGAGGAGAAGATTTTTAAAGAATTCCTTGATTTCTGTATAGTGCAAGTAGCTCCCATTCACCAGAGCCACAATTTTTGACAGATCAAAATTTCACGAGCACTTTTTGAAAAGGGTCACCCAAGGAACATATCTATGAAATTATTTTAAAATCCGATCAGCGGTTTCAGAGAAGAAGATTTTTTAGAAGTTGCTAAAAAATTCCATTTGGATGCCATGGCAACCAGAGTTTTTGACGGAATCGAATTCTGTGAACAATTGTTTAAGAGGACCTCCCAAGGAACATTCCTGCCAAGCTTGGTCCAAATTGGCCCAGCGGTTTAGGAGGAGTTGATGTTTAAAGAATTGTTGACGACGCACGACGGACGACGCACGACGGACACCCAGTGACCCTTAATAAAGCTCCCCTTGAGCACGTTGTGCTCAGGTGAGCTAAAAATTCTTTAAAAAATCCATTTGGTTGCCATGGCAACCAGAGTTTTTGGCGGAATCAAATCTGTGAACAGTTTTTAAACAGGACCTCCCAAGGAAAAATCCATCCAAGTTTGGTCCTAATTGGCCCAGCGGTTTAGGGGGAGTTGACGTTTAAAGAATCGTTGACGACAGACGACAGACATCGGGTGATCCTTAAAGCTGCCCTTCAGCAAGTTGTTCTCAGGTGAGCTAAAAAGAAGAACTTGTTTTTCTACAACAAGAGGGCCAAAATGGCCCTGGATCGCTCACCTGAATTTTTGAGATGACCAATCCGACCAGCGGTTTCAGAGGAGAAGATTTTTAAAGAATTCCTTGATTTCTGTATAGTGCAAGCAGCCCCCATTCCCCAGAGCCACATTTTTTGACGGATCAAAATTTCACGAACAATTTTTGAAAAGGGTCACCCAAGGAACATATCTGTGAAATAATTTCAAAATCCGACCAGCAGTTTCAGAGAAGATTTTTAAAGACTTTGCTAAAAAATTCCATTTGGTTGCCATGGCAACCAGAATTTTTAACGGAATCAAATTCTGTGAACAATCTTTAAAGACGACCTCCCAAGGAACATTCCTGCCAAGTTTGGTCCAAATTGGCCCAGCGGTTTAGGAGGAGTTGATGTTTAAAGAATTGTTGACGACGCACGACGGACGACGGACACCCAGTGACCCTAAAAGCTCCCCTTGAGCACGTTGTGCTCAGGTGAGCTAAAAAAACATATGTCTCCCCCTCCATTTTTGGTGGCATGACACTTCGTCTCCCTCTCTTAATGTTTAATGAATGACTCAAGTTTTTTTCACAAAAGCGCCATGGTGGCTTTGGGGGCTTCACTGGAGTCCTTTGACCAAATATGGCCCATTTACAATCTATTTGAAATAGTACAGTAAACATTCTACCATACTTTCATGAGTATTTGACTGAAAAAGGTTTTTGAAAGATTTGACTAAGTTGCCTAGTTATTGACCCAAAATAACCCACTTGCAAACTGTTCCAAGAAATCACCAAGACAAATATTCTGACCAAGTTTCATGAATATTGCAATATAAATGTGGTCTCTAAATAGTACACACAATTTTCTCAGATTTGACCTAGTGACCTGGTTTTTGACCCAACATGGCCTACTTTCAATTTCTCTTCCAAAAAATTATCAAGACAAATATTCTGACAAACTTTCAAAAGCATTTGACTGAAAATGTGGCCTCTAGACCATACACAAGGTTTTCCTAATACATGACCAAGTGACCTAGTTATGGGCCCAAAGTGACCCGTTTTCGAAATATTCAGATATGAAGACAAACATTTTGACTAACTGTTATAAAATTTTGGATGAAAATTGTGGCCCCTAGAGCATACACAGGTTTTTTTCCAAGATTCGACTTAGTTACCGTTTTTAAGCAGGCATGACTAATAATCAAACATGTTGGCGATATCTTCCTGACAAACATTCTGACAAACTTTCAGGAGGTTTTGACTCAAAATGTGGCCTCTAGAGCATTCTCAAGGTTTTTCTAAGATATGACTTACTGACCCAGTTTTTAACCAAACATTACCCTTTTGACACTCATCTGAAGTATCAACAAGACAAGCATTCTGACCATTTTTCAAGAGATTTGGACTGGAAATGAGGCTTCTACAGTGTAAACAAGGTTATTCTAAGATTTGATCTAGTGGCCTAGCTTTTGACCTGACAAGACCCATTATCAAACTTTTCCATGATATCACCCAAACAAAAATTCTAACCAAATTTCAGGTGTTTTGGACTGACAATGTGGCCTCTAGGGCGTACAAAAGGTACTTGTAAGATTTGAACTGGTGACCAGTTTCTTTTTACCCGACATGACCTATTTTAGAACATGTTCAAGGTATCATCCAGGCAAAACCTTCTGGCTAACTTTTAGGAGTTTTGGACTAAAATAGGTCTTCAAGGGTGTTCACAAGGTTTTTCTAAGATTTGACCTAGTGACCGATTATCAAGACGAATATTCTGATCAATGTTCAGGATTTTTGGACAGAAAACATTTGTATAACAGGAGTTATTTCCCTTGATTACTATTTTAAATGGCAGTCACTATATAAGCCCATGTTAAACTTGTAATCTCCAGGGCTGAGCCAATTTTGACCCAAGGGCTATAATATGAAGGAATTTAATAGAGGTCCATTAGACGAATGCCAAATTCGGTTGCCCGAGACGTTATGGATTCAGATGAGAAAATTTACAAAGATGTTCAATATTTTTAAGTTTTCTTGCCATGGTAACCACAGTTTTTAAAGGAATCAAATTCTTTCAAGAAATTCTTAAGAGGACCATGGCAGGGTCATTTGTGTGAAGTTTCGTCGAACTTGGATGGGTAGTTGCAGAGAAGAAGAACTTCGTAAAAAATTAAGTAAACACATGCATGGACCAACACAGGGACAGACTCATGACAGACACCGGGTCATGACATAAGCCTGCTGGCCTTTGGCGAGTGGAACTGATATTAAATAAGTCAGAGTTATGGTTCTTGTGCATGACACTTCATCTCATGGTGTTCTACAAATATGTCAAGTTTTATTAAAGTGTCTTAAAAGGTTTTCGAGTTAAAGAGAGGACAAAATTTGTAGCAGAAAACGATGAAAGGGAAATAACTAAAGAAAATATACAAGCAAGACTTAGTTTTTGTGCATGACATTTGGCTCATGGTGCTCAATAAGTGTGTAAGTTTTATCATATCTGAAAAGGTTTTCGAGTTGTAGAGCGGACATAATTTGTGACAGATAGACAATCGGGTGGACAGATAGACACACGGAGGAAAACAGTATGTCATAATAACTAAAGGAGAAAGACACCAACAGACTGACTGACAGGCGAATAGTCAGAAATCATGGTGTGATATAAGCTACAGATTCTGGTCATGGAACAGTACAGTCCAAAATGACAAATAAGAAATTTTAATTTACAGCAGCTTATTTTCCCGTCTCTTTTATCAATGACAAACAGTATCTGTGAAAGCTTTAAAATGTGAAAATCAATCAACTGATCAATAATACCTTTTCTTGACAGGGGTCCAAATCTGTTCTGCCACATTTTCTAAAGTACTGCAAAGTTGCTCTTTACACTGTTTCTCCCATAAGCTCAAAAAGACACTACTTTTGTAGCAAGCATGCA
This sequence comes from Tridacna crocea, assembly GCA_943736015.1. Lineage (NCBI taxonomy): Eukaryota > Metazoa > Mollusca > Bivalvia > Cardiida > Cardiidae > Tridacna > Tridacna crocea. Next base: position 24,734,907 of record OX031060.1, read on the forward strand.
ATTCATGAAGTATGTCAAGCACAGTGTCTGAAACTTTGAAAGCACACAAACGTGGGGTGAAGTCTTTTTCCTCTAAAACTTTTTTCACATCAACTGGTTGGCAAAATTCTGTGACATAGTGGACCTTAAGGTTCTTTTGTTTATTAAGTGTTTCATCCAACCCAGACACATCAACTGTAAAAAGATGGATTTTAAACAAATTCAGTCAGAAAAGTGCTCCAAAACAAGGCATCAATGATAGTCTCTGTGGTTCCAATGCAGGCGTAATGCATCTTGTGGCACCACCTCCTAATAAATCAAGTAAGCTTTAACTTGCAGGAATTGCGACTGCTACTCATCCGGAATCTGCTTTTTATGAATAAATATTTTTTTGATTGTAGAACTGATATCATAATGATGTTAACAGCAACCAATTTTTATCACTATTGCTTGGAATTATATGGTATAATGTCATCAAACTTTGTGGCAGTGGTTGGATGGATAAAGATGCTGTCAATAATTATTCTATTTGAAACTTTATCCCAGTTCAATAGCAACAACTAGGTTTCATCAGTAAAAAAATAGTGCAATGCAATGCCTGTCTCCAAAGTACTTTCATCTATGTGCCAAAAATTTAGGGGCTATCATCACTAGATTGGAACAAGAGGGCTATGACGGCCATGCACTCACTCACCCGAGGTTTTTGACCAGAAATTACACCTTTTAAATGCATTCCAAGATATCCCGAACATTCTAACACGTACGTCTGAATACTGGATTGAACTCAAGAAGGTACATAAGATTTCTCTAAACTTTGTCCCAGTGACCTACTTTTTAGCCCATCATGACTCGTTTTGAAACTCATAATAGATATTGTCAAGACAAACATTCCTACAACTTTCCATCAGTAATGGACACTGCCTTTAGACTATCCATTTGATCCATTTCACTTATTATCAAACTATCTGTTCTTGTACTTAGCGTATTATTAAACCAGAATGGTTCAGAAAGTTCATAGAATTTTATTATAACTCTAGAATTTATCTTCATATATTCATGAAATTTGATATACATGAACCTTGACTTATCCTGAAGCAATTTTTAAAAAATAATAAAAAAATCGAATACAGAAATCAGATGTATGGGTTGTCATAGCAACTTCATCTTGAGTACCCAGAGCAGTCCATAAATTACCTATTTTGGAATATATCATTGAAGAAATAAGCTTAATTTCCGTATGTTTGCTCAACGTCAAAAAAGCGCAGAAACGTCAAGCAATAATTCGACAATCTTACGAAATTTCCTGAAAATTTCAAAACAATTTGTTGTTCCCAAACAAAATTAATGTGTTTTCATACTTTTTTTGCAGAAATTGTTACGAAAGAATTATGAGGTTGAATTATGGCGCTGAGTTAAAGAGTGTGGTGAAATTCTGTGTTGCACTTAATAAATCGCCAACAGAAACACTGCAAATGATAAAATCAACAGGAACATAATTATGATAAATGCAGTCCAGCTTTTGTCTACAAATGGCATTCACATTTTAGGAGCGGAAGAGAATCTATTAATGATGATTCCAAGAGCGGTCTACAGCCAGTTTTAATTTGTTGGATTCAGAAATCTGTAAAGCATATGATTCAGACCGACGGAAAAACCACCGTCAGAACTATTTCCAATGAAGTCAGTGTTTGGTGCTCAACAGTGATGTAAACATTTCCTGATGATAACGTGACGTCATATTGACTTCGGCGTGCTCTGGGTACCCCTAACATACTCATTTCAAATAGACATAATTTTGTGTAATGCAGAGCATCGTTTTGATTTTCATAGAATTTATAGAAGATATTTTGAACTTAATGTAGGTATAAAATTCTTTGTAATACTGAGAACATTGCATGATTTATAAAGAAGTTCTACGAACAACACCCGTAATCATAAAACAATAACAACCCAGAACATGCATTAATTATAGTCTACAGACATGGTTTGAGAATTTGCAGTAAAATACTGCATGCATGGATATATATACAGGGTTAAAAAAAAAGGCCAATTACAGGCTTATTTTGTGCGGAAACGTTTGTGAATTCATGACACTCGTTATTTTTTTGTTTTGGTTATACTGTGGTCAAATAGGCAAGGAAAGTGCAAATTTTTCAAATTTGTGAAATTACCAAAATTTCCACTTAGCAAAAGATTTCCACATATACAATTATGGACATTTCCTGGATCCAGCCACTGAAAAGATAATTTTACTTAAAATAATCTACCTGTTAAAGTGTAAGCTGAACTTAAGTTCAATAAGCATTCTCTGGTAATGTTTCAGTCTGATGGACTATTTGAACTTAATCTCTCTCTGTAAATAAGGAAAGGAAAGAAAGGTACATACCTGGGGTTAAAGTTTTTCATATTCATCAATGAATATCAGTTATATTGCACATGACTCATTGCATCAAAACCAGCATATCACACTTACCAGATAAATATGAGCATAGCGCTGTAAATGTTGTAACTAGTTCAGCTTGGTCATAAAATGCTTGCATCTCTCTCTGTCTGATCCTTATCACTTTCGACAGAAAGTCCTTTGTTTTGTCAATTCTTAATATCTCTGCCACTTCCACAAATTTGGTTTCGTTTTCACCGATCAGGTTAAGGTTTCCAACTGTAATTTCACCTGACAAAAGAGCAATTACCCTGTTCTGCATAAAAGACTCAGCCTTAACCAACATGATCAGGCAATTTTCGGACAGTAGGTTCCTCATCTTTTCATCTGTATCTGAAGTAACAAAATACAACAAAATAGCGCCGAAAAAAACTTAATTAAAACTTACCGAAAGTGTACAAGTAATTAATCAGGCAATATCGTTCACACAAAAGCATTCTAGAATCTGTTGCGATTTGCATCTAACCACTCACTGATAGTACTGAACTCATTTTCACAGTGTTGAAAGACATGCAAAATCCTGAATCATTCAATGGCATAAAAAGAATGACATGAAAGGTAAATTAGATAAAAATTTGTTGTCTTCCAGCTGATCCCCAACCTACAGCATTACATGAAAGGTAAATTAGATCAAACTTTGTTGTCATCCAGCTGATCCTCAACCTATAGCTTGAGTTTTACTTTAAAATTTGCTGTGTGTATAAGGTCTAGGCTGAAAGAAATTGATACATTCTATTGCCTAAACAATTTTTCACACCATTACAGTCACTATTTAAATGTTGACAACTTGTGCATTATGAGAGATTTGCTCTTGATGAAGTACTGGTTCAAGTCATCGTTTTACTCAAATATTCGAATAAAGTTAAGGAATGAGAGTTTTTTTTTTTTGTTTAATGGAGGTATTAAAAAACCTAATCACACAAGCGGTTTAATGCAAAAGTGTGATTAGGTTGTTTTTTTTTTTCATACGTCCATGAAAAAAAAATTCTTCATTCCTTATAATTCAATATTACAGACAACAAATATGCACCTGAAAAACACTAATTTTGACTGTTTTTTTCCTTGAAAGTCAAACACTGCATACATATTTAATGTCCATTTCATTCATAATTCATAGCATGGTGAAACTGCTAGTTAATGACATAATAATTCAATATTAGTTGTTTTCATGAACATTGGTTAGTTCTGATCGGCTGATTTTTTTCATAGCTCCATGAAAAAAATAAATTCAGCAGTGCCGGGACTACTTTTGCAGTCAAAAGTAATGTAAACAAACATGTATAGGGGATTTCATAATGGTTTTCTTTCTGATTTCTGATCTTTATCGAATCCGAAGTTCGAATTGCTAGCTTCATTTATTTTCTCTAGATACTGAAAACAAGAGGACAATGATGGCCCTGAAATCGCTCACCTGAGTTTATTGACCAAACATGAACCATCTAGTTTCCCAGTGACCTAGTTTTTTTATCAGACATTACCACCCATCATCAAACACGTATGAGATATCAATAAGACAAACATTCTGACCAAGTTTCATGAGTATTGGACTGAAAAGTGGCCTCTACAGCGTACGAAAGGTTTTTCTAAGAATTCATCAAGTGACCTAGTTTTGGACCCGACAATTACCCATTATCAAACTCTTTTGAGACATCACCAAAACAAACACTCTGACCAAGTCTGAAGAGTATCAGGCAGAATATGTAGCCTCTAGAGTGTACACAAGGTTTTACCATTATTTGAACCATTGACCTAGTTTTTGACTCCACATGACCCATTTTCAAACTCATTCAAGGTAGCACCAGGACAAATATTATGAACAAGGTTTAGGAGTATTAGACTGAAAATGTGTCCTCCAGAGCATATAAAAGGTGTTTATAACATTTGACCTATTGACCCAGTTTTTGACCCAACATGACCCATTTTCAAACTCATCCAAAATATTATAAAGGCAAACATTGACTAATTTTCAAGAGTGTTGGACTGAAAATGTGGCATCCAGAGCATATGCAAGGTTTTTCTAAGATTTGACCTGGTGACCTAGTTTTTAACCCCCAATGACCCATCTTCAAACTCGTCTAATATATCATCAAGGCAAACATTCTGACCAACTTACAATAGTTTTGGACTGAAAATGTGGCCTCTTAAGCCTACAAAAGGTTTTTCTAACATTTGTACTGGTGACCTAGTTTTTGATCCGACATGAACCATTTTCAAGCTTGTCCGAGATATCATCAAGACAAACATTCTGACCAACTTTCATGAGTTTTGGTCTGAAAATATGGCCTCTAGAGAGTACACAAGGTTGTTCTAAAATTTGACCTACTGACCTAGTTTTTTTACCTGGCATGACCCATTTTCAAACTCATCTTAGATTTCATCGATGCAAACATCCTGACCAACTTTCATGAGTATCTGACTGAAAATGTTGCCTCTAGTGCGTACACAAGGCTTTTCTAAGATTTGACCTAGTGACCTAGTTTTTGACTCGACATAAACCATTTTCCGACTTGTCCGAGATATTATCAAGACAAACATTCTGACCAACTTTCAAGACTTTTGGACTGATAATGTGGCCTCTAGAGCGTACACAAGGTTTTTCTAAGATTTGACCTGGTGACGTAGTTTTTGACCCGACATGACCCATTTTCAAACCCACCCAAGATATTATCTAGGCAAACATCCTGACCAAATTTCATGAGTATCCGACTGAAAATGTGGCCTCTAGAGCGTACACAAGGTTTGTCTAAAATTAGACCTAATGACCTAGGTTTTGACCCCACATGACCTATTTTCGAACTCGTCTGAGATATCATCCAGACAAACATCCTGACTAACTTTGATGAGTATCCAACTGAAAATGTGGCCTCTAGAGCGTACACAAGGTTTTTCTAATATTTGACATAGTGATCTAGCTTTTGACCCGACATGATCCATTTTCAAACTCGTCCGAGATTTCATCGTGGCAAACATCCTGACCAACTTTCACAAGTATCGGATCGAAAATGTGGCCTCTAGAGCGTACACAAGGTAGTAAGTTGACGACAGACGATGGACGACGCACGACGGACACAGCACGATCACAATAGCTCACCATGAGCACTTTGTGCTCAGGTGAGCTGAAAATATCCAATAGTAAATTCAACAGGAGAGCTGAAAACTCAATGTCACTTTTTTTGGATTTAAACAATCTTATTTTCAACTTAGTTCCAGCGTACTGAACTTCTAATAATAAATATAATGAAACTGCACATCTTCATTTCTATAACTACATGTACGTCACAAATTTATGTCATTCATTTCTATTACTACGTCACAAAGGGCTAGGTTCACAAAGGGGCATTGTTATGTCATGAACCAGCAGTTTTATCGCGCTATGAATTATGAATGAAATGGGCATTAAATAAATATGAAATGTTGGATTTTCAATGAAAAAAGCAGTTAGTATTATTCAAGTGCGTATTTGTTGTCTGTGATATTGAATTATAAGGACTGAAAAGAATTTCTCTTTGTCGTCATGGAGGTATGACAAACAACAGGGCCAAAATGGCCCTGGATCGATCACCTGAATTTTTGAGAGGACAAAAGCCTTTTTTTTTTCAAAATCTAATCAGCCATTTCTGAGAAGAAGAATTCTTAAGAATTTCTTCATGTCTTTACAGTGTAAATAGCCCACAGCCATCAGAGCCATGTTTCTTGATGGATCAAAATTTCTCTAGCAATTTTTGAAAAGGGTCAGCTAAGAAACATTTCTGTGAAATTATATCAAAATCTGACCAGCCCTTTGAGACAAAGATAATTTTAAAGAATTTCTTCATGGCCATAATATTTTAAGTAGCCCACATTCACCAGAGGCTTGTTTATTGATGGATTAAAATTTCGCAAACAGTTTTTGAAAAGGGTGATCCAAGGAACATTTCTGTGGAATTATTTCAAAATCTGACCAGTGGTTTCTGAGAAGAAGAGTTTTTAAGAATTTCTTCATTTCCTTATAGTGCAAGTAGCCCCAATTCACCAGAGCCATGGTTCTTGACGGATCAAAATTTTGCCAACACTTTTTGAAAAGGGTCATCCAAAGAACATCTCTGTGAAATTATTTCAGAATCTGACTTGCGGTTTTAGAGAAGAGGAAATTTAAGAATTCCTTTATTTCTGTATAGTGCAAGTAGCCCCCATTCACCAGAGCAATGTTTCTTGACGGATCAAAATTTTGCAAACAATTTTTAAAAAGGGTCACCAAAGGAACATTTCTGTCAAATTACTTTAAAATCTGACCAGCAGTTTCTGAGAAGAAGACTTTTTAAAGAATTTCTTCATTTCCCTATAGTGCAAGTAGCCCCCATTCACCAGAGCCATGATTCTTGACGGATCAAAATTTTGCGAACACTTTTTGAAAAGGGTCATCCACGGAACATCTCTGTGAAATTATTTCAAAATACGACCAGCGGTTTTAGAGAAGCAGAATTTTTAAGAATTCCTTCATTTCTGTATAGTGCAAGAAGCCCCCATTAACCAGAGCCATGTTTCTTGACGGATGAAAATTTCACGAACAATTTTTGAAAAGGGTCACCAAGGAACATGTCTGTGAAATTATTTTAAAATCTGACCATCAGAGAAGATTTTTAAAGAATTTCAAAAAAAAAAAAAAAAAATCCATTTGGTTCCTATGGCAACCAGAGTTTTTAACGGGATCAAATTCTGTGAACAATTTTTATAGAGGACCTCCCAAGGAACATTCCAGCTAAGTTTGGTCCAAATTGGCCCAGCTGTTTGAGAGAAGTTTATGTTTAAAGAATTGTTGACGACACACGACAGGTGATCCTAAAAGCTCCCCTTGAGCACATTGTGCTCAAGTGAGCTATAAACCCTAATAACACTTTTGTATGAAACAACTTTGTGGTTGCATTAAGTGTGATTTGTTTTTTTACATACCTCCATAGAAAAAAAGAAAATTCTCTTCGTTTCTTAAACAGTGACGGAAAGTCATGACGTCATTATAGTATTGGACATTTGGAGGGTTAGTAGATTCGTTATTAGGAGTTCAATATGCTAGAATTAAGTTGAAAAATAGATTGATGGAACCCAGCAAAGTGACAGTCAGTTTTCAGCTCTCTACTGTAGAATGTTTTTTTCAATATTTAGTGGAAATAAATTCGGCTAGCAATTTGAACTTCTGACACGATAAAGACATATCAAATTCAGAGAGAAACCATTATGAAATCTAATATAGCCGACATGTTTGTTTGCATTACTTTGACTGCAAAAGTTTTTTTTGTCCCCGTATATTGGTGTGTGAGGGTCGGGGAGCTATCCCTCTCCACATCTTGCAAAGCAAAGTAATACAATTCATGGTAATACAGTTAGGGACAAAGAAACAAAAACAGATAATAAACATGAGGAAAAAAAGTGAATTTTCCCAGGTTTTGAGAAAGAAAAAAAAAAATCTCTTGAATTATCTATAAAACAAGTAAAGTTTTCCCAGTCTTTATTAAAACATTCCTGGCACCAGTTTCTGTAGGTATTTGTTTTCTAGATCTACATTTAAAGATGTATATTTTAAACAAAATGAGAAGAGTATTTTTTCGCGCAGGTATAAGATTTGACGTATCCAAACAACATTTTTTTTAACAGTTAGATTTAAGTAAATGGTTACATTGTATTTTAAATAATTTGAGATGATTGGTTTAACTTTTGGACAAATCCAGAATAAATGCTCAATTGTTTCTTGTTCGTCAGTACAAAATGTGCAATCTGAAGAGTCAATATATTTTATTTTGTACAAGAATTTATTTACTCCAAGAATGCGGTGAATAATTCGATATTGGAACCATAGTATATATGAATCTTTTGTTATGAAAAAGGGTAAGAAAAATATTTGTTTCCATTCATCGAAATCTATGCTGATGTTTAATTTCTGTGCCCAAGTTTGAACACACACTGGCTGGTCGTTGTTTTTGTTAAGACTTTGATAGATACTTTTTGAACCTTTTGAATCCTTAAGAATCAGTTGAAAGTATGGTGGTATTATGAGTCTATGTTGTTTACAAATGTTTTCGGTTTTTAAGGACAGATCTGTTAGGTACTTTTTAATAGCGCACTTTAATTGCTGAAAAGTTAAACAATTAAGCGACAAGTTGTATTTTGTATTTTTTCGTTTTGCTCTTGAGAAGGAACCATTACAATTGAATAAATCTCCTATACAGTTAATGCCAGCCTTGTATAACTTATTTAGAACAAGAGCGGCAAATTGTCGCAAGATACGCCCGTCTTACCCCAAGTTGTAAAGGTGGGGCATGCACTGGACAAAATTCAAGTCTGAAAAACAAAAATAAAGCGAGCAAGAGTTATGATTCCTGTGCACTGCACTCCCCCTTGGTGAGATCTATCTACCTATGAAATTTCATAACCCTAGCTAGTATAGTTTTGGAGATATGCTCGGGACAAAATTCAAGTATGAAAAACAACAAAGGGCAAGAACCCAAAAATTAAGCGAGCTAGAGTTATGATTCCTGCACATTGCATTCCCCCTCAATAAGATCTATCCACCCATGAAATTTCATAACCCTAGCTAGTATAGTTTTGGAGATATGCTCCGGACAAAATTCAAGTATGAAAAACAACAAAGGGCAATAACTGAAAAATTAAGCAAGCAAGAGTTATGATTCCTGCACATTGCATTCCCCCTCGATAAGATCTATCTACTCATGAAATTTCATAACCCTAGCTAGTATAGTTTTGGAGATATGCTCCGGACAAAATTCAAGTATGAAAAACAACAAAGGGCAATAACTCAAAAATTAAGACAAAGAACTGGACGCCGCCCGCCCGCCCGCCACGGGTGATCCCATAATACGTCCCGTCTTCGACGGGCGTTTAAAAATACTTTTGCCATTAATTTTGATGTTCGGGTTGTAGAATATTGCAATGTCTTGAATATTCGTATTGTCTATTTTAACAGTGTCTATTAACTGACATAGCGATTTAAGCACATCTATCCAAAATGGATTTGTGTATTTTGTTTATCAGTTTTTCTACAAAGTCTTTTCCACATAAATATAACTTTTCAATATTTATTTGTTCGTCAGTAATATTTATCCATTTACCTTTGCTTCTAATCAGACGTCTGATCCAAGTGATTTTTAGTGAATTAATAAAGGCTTTAACATTTATCATTTTCAGTCCACCGTACATATCATCTTTTGTGACAACTGACCTTTTTATTTTGTGACAGCCTTCCCAAATATATGTATAAAATGTATTTTAGAGCTTCGAAACTATGTTTTCAGGGGGATTTGGAAGGGCAAGAAACATGTGGTTCAATTTTGAAATAAGTAAACATTTTATAACTGTAATTTTTCCTATTGGGGTGAGGATACGTCGGTTCCATCGTTTAATTGTATTTTCAATTCATTCAATTTTGATATGAAATTTAAATCAATTATTTTGTTTAAATCGACGTGAAAAGTTATACCCAATAACTCAAATTTCTCATGTCCCCATATCAATTTCCATTTCGTTTTAATAGTGTCAGAACTGTATTTTTTCTTTCCGATCCAAACAACTTTAGTTTTATTGAAATTAATGTTTAGACTGGATAATTTAGAAAATTTTGATAGGGAATTTAGCGTTTCGTTTAAAGATTTTTCCGATCTGTCAAGAAATATACTTGTATCGTCTGCAAACTGTGATAATTTAAATTCTGTACCTTTAATGATTATTCCTTTTATATTTTTATTATTTCTTATGTAGATGGATAATATTTCGGCACATAAAATAAAAATGTAGCTAGACAAAGGGTCTCCTTGGCGACAACCTCTCTCAATTCTAAAGAAGTTTGATAAAAATCCACACTGAGAAACTGTTGACTTTGCATCTTGATAAAATACATTGAACCATTTCATAACTGATGGTCCAAAATTGAAAGTTTCGAGAGTTTTGTTAACAAAAGACCAAGAAAGGGAATCAAATGCTTTTTCGAAGTCGATTAAGAGTATTATACCAGGAATATCATGTAATTCAGTGTAATGTAAAAGGTCGTACACGAGTCGAATATTTTCTCCTATGTATCTGTTTTTTAAAAAGCCAGAATGGTCAGTGTGTATAAGTTTATTAAGGAATAGCTTGATTCTGTTGGCAATACATCCTGTTCCTATTTTGTATACAGTAATTAACAACGTTATTGGCCGCCAATTTTTTATGAATTGTTTCGGTTGATTTCCTTTTGGAATGCATGTTATCAAACCTTGTGTTTGAGTTTCAGATAAAGAATTTGTATGATATGCTTTGTTCAATGCTCTGACAACAAAATCTCCTAACTTGTTCCAAAAAACTTTATAAAAATCGGCGTTAAAACCGGATGTACCTGGACTTCGATTATCTTTCATATTTCTTAAGACTTGAGAAGCTTCTGTCATTGTCAGTTTTCCTTCTATACTTTTCGACTCCTCAACCGAGAGTTTCGGTATTTCTAAATCAGAAATAAAGTCGTTAAAATCATCAACAGAAAAATCAGAAGTTGTTGACTTGTAAAGAGACTGGTAAAATACTTTAATTTCATCCAGAATATCTTTTTGCTTTGTTATTTCAGATCCGTCATCTTTAATTATTTTTTAACAGTTTTTGAAATTGTATTTGATTTTTCTAGGCCACAAAAATATTTTGTTGGTTTTTCACCTTCTATACTCCATTTTATTCTTGATCGAACAATTGAACCTTTGATTCTTTCATGTTGTAATTGTTCATATTCGCTTTTTACGGAAAAGTATTCCTTTGAATCATTTTTTAGATTTTGTTCCAAATGTTTCATTTTTGACTGGATTTCTAACTCTCTATTGTTATTGAACTTTTTCCTGTGTGAAAAGCGTAAGAAATTGATTTTCCCCTTATTTCCATTTATAGTGTTTCAAGAAATAGTTGGTCATTGATTGTAAATTGAATTTCTGAATTAGGCATTTTTGTTAAAGTCTCTCTATTGTAAACTGGGATCGCGTATTGTTCTTTTACTTCTTCAATCTTTTTATTTATAGTATTGATATAATTAAGTTCAGTCAATAGTGCACTGTTGTGCTTCCATAAGCCGGATGAATATTGAAATTCATTAATCTGTAGTGTTGTTGAAATGACGGAATGGTCCGAGTCAAAACTGTTTTCTATTGACGCAGACATAGTAAAATCATGTACGGAAGGTGAAATAAGAAAAAAGTCAAGACGAGCTTGACTGCAAAAGTAGTCCATTCACTGCTGATTTTTTTTCATGGAGCTATGAAAAAAAAATCAGCCAATCAGAACTTGCCAGTGTTCATGAAAAAAAAAGAATACTGAATTATTAATATATAAAGTAACTTTGGACGACTAATAACACTTTGCATTGAGTGTCACACTGTCATAGCCAACTTTCGCGGACATGGAAAAATCGATATCGGCCAATTTTACCTGCATTTTTTACATAGAATTATGAAGGGCCTAGGTAAATAAACGCTTATAACTTCATCAATTTTCAGAATTGAAAATTATCTCAAGTGAGGTAAGAAAATTCAATTTATTCTCTTTCAAATGAACTTAGTTTTAAAAATTTCGAAAAAGAAACTTTTGGTCCTTTATTAACTTAAAAATTGTTGGTATGGTTTATATAGAATAAAGAGGAAAAACGCATTTTCCGAGGTCAAAAACTGTAATATTTGTTTCATTTTCTTTCGTTGTGTTGAAAAGTCAAAATTATCTCAAGTGGAGTGAGTTACTTTATTCATTTCTCTTTCAAATAGTATAATTTTGAATCATTTAAAAAAATAAACTTTTGGTCCTTTTTTCAGTTTTTAATGCCACTATCCTATTTTTTTCTTTTTCCGCGAACGTTCGGATTATGCCGGACTTTGCCGATATAGGCCGAGTCTTACTGTTAGATAAGCCAGCCGGGTATCTTTATTGTGTTACGTAATGTTTCATTGACAGGACCCCCTGCTATGTTTATGATATACGTGTATCGACATGATTATAAACTGGAATTTATACCCGGTTTGTTTTCAGATCGGATACCGTTTGATCCTGACAGTATACCTAAGATGTTTTATTATGTATCCTATTTATCTAAAAGACCAGAATTTAATACTTATGAAATTATTTCCTTTTACAATGATTAAGATTGATATGCAATAAGAAAATGTACGTTTGATGATTTTTTTCAACTTTTCAGCTTTTTAGAAATTAATGCTTTATATTTTTTTTTTCTGGCGACAGCTCACAAACTCATGTTTCCTTGCTTTTTTCACATCGGTCTTTGATCTGTCGTATCATATAGAAGGCCTTTGAGAACATTGAAGAAAAAGATTTTAACGCTGGTTGCTAACATGTTCTCCTTTTCTTACACTATTTTTAACTCAATAAAAGATAAGTTCCATTTTTTTCCATGTTTTATTTGTCTTAAGAAAATTACTTCATTCTAAACTTCTGAAAAAGTCTGAGATTTTGTCTTTTGGTTAAGATTCAAATAACAAGCTTAACCTGTTACTGTATAAATACGGCATCTAACGACCCTGCAATTGTTTACGATAAAATATGGAAACAGGCGCATTATCTTTTTACAAGTTATCTTCTACTTTTCAAACATTGTTGTCTACATCACTCAATCGGTTTCTCCTGCAAAGAGTATTTACTATTCAAAGAATGACAACACTAGATCAAAATTGACAACTTTTCTTTTACATAAACAGTTTCTCCCTTCTTTCAAATGTCCCCTTCCCTTTAACATCTTTAACATTTTAATTGTTCTTTGTAAGAATTAGCCTAAACAGTAAGGTTCTTCCATCTTTAAAACGATACAACCTGCAAAAAGCATAACCGCTATGAGTGAAAAAAAGAGAGAAAAAATGACGTAAACCATGCATGTACACGGAAATGGGAATAATACAAGCTACTTCTCTTTTACCAGAAACTTAAAAAGTTACCTACTGCATAATCATTATTTATTATTTCAAGATATAGTATTTAATCAACCTTGTATTAAGAATGATTTACATGTATCTTGGTTTGAAACCGGTTTTTAACACAGCTTGTTGGTGAATTCTACTGATGCTTAGTTGAAATGACACCATACATAACTTCTTTAGAGGAAGAAATATATTTTTATCTTTATCATGCCTGTAAGCGGCGCTAGAGTGTAGCATCGGATCAGTTCAAAAGCGCCACACAGTACATGGAGTGTTCGGAACGAACCATTTTCTTTTATTTGTTCGATGAAAACCAACTTCGCATGAACGTTTTTTTATATGCTGAATCTGTAACTTTTCGTCTGTGTAAAACCATGTAAATTTACTCTGATGGTTCAGAGCGGCCGTTGTTCAAATTATTTTAAAAGCTGTAACAGTTTTATTTCTCCGCCTTCCCATCCTTATTTCTTGTAAAAATCGTAGAAAGCAGAAATTATAAAAATCAAAACCATCAAACCACACATGCACACAAAAGACAAAGTTTACCCAATCAAGATATAACCATTAGTTATTTACTAAACGACAAAATATATTATGATTTTTCTTCAAGTTGAAAGAACTTACAGACGAAAAATACAGCACATAATAAGACTTGCTTTCGAAAGGGTAGAAAACACTGTGGGAGAACAGGAATCGTAGAAAACATGTAATAAACGATCCCTAGGGAAAATGAGAAATTGCCCACCACAAGTATTTTCTCCTTTCCGTGTTTGCTTTTTCAGGGTCGGATTGGTCTTTCTTTCTCAGGGTCGGATTGGTAATGTAACTGCCACATAAAGCAAATCTTCTCATAAAAAAAAACCGAATGACGCAATTTTGGACACCACCAAGTTAAAAACATTTGCAGACAACAAATTAAATGCAACTCAAATGATAATGTCTGTCTTTGAAAAGGTAGAATATTTTAGGAACAGGAGAAAATTTTCTCCCTTTCCAGCAAAGTGTACTAAAGCCTTTTCTCTCAGGTCCGTTAGATTGCTGTAGTGTGAAACTGGTATTCTCAAAAAAGGCCGAATTTTCTGCTGAATTCAGCTTGTTGATTTTGCCATGAATATCAAAGATTTTTTTTAACCAAAATAATTTTCGCCTTATAGAATCAATCAGGTCCAAGATCAGACAGCTTGTTTTATGCAGCCTGTTATAAATCTACATTGTCAGCAAAAGTGCATTTGGATGGATAAGATTTCAGGATCAGACTACAAAAAGTGTATTTGTCAAGAGCAGTTTTAGGACCGATCAGTTTATGTCTCAGAGAATCAAAACTTAACCCTTAATCCGAGGATAAATGAATTACAAACCGACAAATAAAGCTGAAATATAACAATTTCAATGTTCTTTTCTCAAGAAAAATCTCGCTTTATCAGATGTTATTCCAATATGTTGTTGAGTCTAATAAGGATGCGCATTATGTGCAGTCTGATACTGATATTCAAGAGCCACACTGTGCTGTACCAGACAAAGGGTTTAGGTTAAAATCAGAAAAAAATGCCAGGTCAGATATACCGTTTTGGCAAGGACTGTGAATTTGAAACAGGCCACTGTTACGTAATGTTACGTTTCTCTAATCTTTTATCGCTGCAGGCTATTTAATATCGATACTTGTATACACGATGTAAGTTCGACAAACTCCGGAAACTCCCGGACCTTTACGTATGATATCAATTATTTTCATCGATTTGTTGATATGCGAGACTGCTGATAAGGCATGTCCGTGAAAGTTGGCTATGTTTAAGAGTTAGCTTCACCTTTCAATTTGAACTGCATTAAATGTAAGAAGAAGATTATGAAGTTCCTAGGTCACTAACCTGAGAAAAATACATCAAGTTGATATTTGTAAATTTGAGATTTGGAGAAAAAAGTGTAAGAGTAAAACCATGATTCAAGATTTCATTGAATATCTTACTTTTGACCTAAAATATTGTTTAAATCTGTTTAATATATCATCAAGATAACCGCTCTGTCTAACTGTCATAAAGCAAGTCTCCAGGCTTATCAGATGTTTGACGTTCTATTTTTTTCTCATTTTTCCGACATTCTAATCTAATAGCTTTGATTATGATCACAGCGCATACGTACAATCTATTTTCATAAACTGTAAAAATGGTGGCCATGTCAAAATGTGTTGGAGAATCTTCTCATCTTCATTCCCTCCTGAACCAACAGCTTTCATCCATTCGGATGTAAACAATCCAGACAACAGCCATCCAAATCTTCTAGTCTGGTCTTCTGTGAATGACCTGTAGTCGATAGTATAGCCTGCTCTTATGGCCTTAAAAAAAAAACATGTATGAAATTAGAAACTATTTCTATATTAACAACAAGAAGGTAGTCTGAAGGACAGCTATACCCCATCCCCATCTGCATCCTACGTATAATTCCTGAAGGAGCTCTTAATTGTACTGAGCCTTTTATTATCACCCTTCAATCATCGTATCATGATTTTTCAAAATAAGTAATTACCACAAAATTAACCGAGACAGAGTTATGGCTCATTTGCACTGTACTTATTCTCAATGTGGTCTATCTGCATGCCAAGTATGAGGTCTATAGCTTTTATATCCTGGAAAATGTGCTCTGAACATTAATCAAATTTATAATATTATCAAGGACAATAACTCCAAAATAAGGAGACAGGTATAAGGATCTTGTGCATTGCACTTCTCCTCATAAGATCTATTTGTAGACCAAGTTTGAAGCATAAAAGCTTTTATACTTTTTAAGCTCTGCTCTCAAGAAAAATCAAATTTGTAAAAAACAACTGAAGGCAACAACTCCTAAAATAATAGAGACAGAATTATGAATATCATGCACTGCACTTGACTTGAATATGGTCTACCTGTATATGTACTGAGAAGTCAACAACTTTCATACTTTTGTAGTTATAAGATGGACACAAGTTTGTCTTGTTCGATTACGTTAACATGTTCCTGTTGCTGAGTTTCCTCCCCTGGATTAGCGGCCGCCCTTTTCTTACGTATCGAGAACGTTTTTATTTGAGACAGAAATGTTATTCGAAGAGTCTGTTTTAGTTCATTTATACGTCGTTGTGAGTTCACTGGCCCGCATCGAGTACGTTTTTTTCTTGTTATAAGTTGTCAATTCTTTGCATATTAGATCTTGACTCATTATGCAGTACATTTCCCGTAATTTCTCGCATTGGGGGTTTCGCCCCTCTTCTGGTTCGTACTAGTACAGTCTCTGTTAGACTTAAACTTCGTTCTTTCCAAGACACGTCACTACTAGGTAGTTAGTCTGAATTGTTACTTGTTGTTTTTGGAACCATTCTGGGGAATGAACCGATTACAACTAGTTAGTTCAGAATTTTCAAACAAACTTAATAATCTGTATCTTCTCAGTGAAATTACAACTTCGTATTTTCTCTTTTCAGTTTTTTACTGCATCAGTAAGCTACAAGGAATAAAAGCATTCTTCCATACGAGTCTGGCTTTATAGTAAAAAATCGGGCTAAGCAACTTGAGAACCATGTCAACCACCAAGGAAGTGCAATTTAACTCCAAGACTGACAAATCACAACATGAATCTAAATCTAGTCGGCCAAGCTCAGTCAGCTCACGAAGATCACGAACATCCCGGGGATCGACATCCACTTCATTGTTGATTAAAACGAAGACCATTGCAAAGAAGGCAGAAGCAAATGCAACCTTTTTTCAACAGGAGGCAGAGGTAGAACGAGAGCTTCAGATTGCAAAAAGTCAGGCAGCCGCTGATATGAAATTGAAAGTGATTAGGGCTCAGAAGGAGGCTGCCATGGCTGCAGCTGATTATGCTAGTATCAAACAGGAACTTGCTGAAAATGGATTTGATTCTGATGATGATTCCTGTCATAGTAATTTTAGCTTACCACAAATGCCTTTGTTACACAGATACCTGTCATAAGAATTTAACAAGAAACCAACAATATCAACCCCTTTAAATCCAAACGCCCCAGACTTCAGTATGCCACAAACTAAGGTGCAGTTTATGGATGCTGAGGAGTCCACACCTAGAGGCCAAGTTCCTAAGCCAAGTGAACAATGTCATAGAGCCTTTGAAATGCCTACTCCTTTTTCACAGTTCAGTGATTTATCAAATTACCTTTTGAAGCGAGAGCTCTTGATAAACAGTCGCACGGAGGCTTTTGATGACAATCCAGAGACTTTCCAGTCATGGAAAAATAGCTTTATCAGCCTCAAAGCAGAATTAAATCCTAGTTCTAGGGAAGAGATTGATTTACTATTGAAATATCTTGGACCGGAATCAACGAAACAGGCTACAAGTATTAAATGTGCATGTTCTCATAATCCAGAAGAAGCCCTGAAACGGATTTGGTGTAGAATGGAAGATCGCTATGGGAGTCCTGTTCTGGTTGAAACAGCCCTCAAAACGCGTTTGACGAATTTTTGTGAAATTACCAACAACGATTTGAAAAGATTTTATGATCTAGCCGACCTTCTTACGGAGATTCAAGCACGTTTGGAGGACCCAATACACCATCGGTCGTTGTGTTACTACGATTCCCCGGGTGGAATGAGATCAATTGTGTGTAAATTGCCTTACAATATACAAGATAAATGGACAAATCTTGCCTCAAATTATGACAAAAGACATCGCACATATCCGCCTTTCAGTGCCCTTGTAGAATTTAAGCATGAAATGAGTCGCATACGAAATGACCCAAGTTTCGTGTATGAGGTACCTCAAAAGGATAGCTCAGGTTCCAAACACCAGTTTGCTCACACTAAAAACTGTATGGATGTCAAGAAAACTTTAGTAAGCCAATCTTCCTTTTCGGGTGACAAGTGTGTGTTACATAATTCTGATCATACTCCAAATCAATACAGTGCCCTTCGCAAACTGACAATTAATGAAAGAAAGAAACTTTTGAAAGATTATAACTTCTGTTTTAAGTGCTGTGAAACCACTTTGCATACTTATAAAGACTGCACCAACATAGTGAGATGCACTATCTTTGACGCAAACAACTATCCAACCGTGCTGCACGTAAATACTGCAAATTCTGTTTCAATGCCTGAATCCACCCAAATGCATGGCGGGTAGGAAATTATCTCCTCGAAATGCACCGAAATTTGTGGTAAATTCAGTGGACGCTCGTGCTCTAAGACTGTATTAGTAAAGATTTTTCCCGGATGGTCAACCAGAACTAGCTCTGACAACCTACGCAATCCTCGATGATCAAAGCAACTCTACTATGGCTGGAGCCGAGTTGTTTGACAGAATGAATGTCTCATGGTCAACTGCAGAATCATACTCATTAGCGTCATGCAGTCGGAAACAAACTATGATAGGTCGTAGAGCTTCAGGTTTCACGGTTGAGTCGTTTGATGGCGCAGCTTTTTTGCGCCTATCAAATATCATAGAATGCAATGAGATACCAGACAACCGATCTGAGATACCTACTCCTGACATCACCACAAATCACCAGCATTTGAGTGAAGTCCATCTCCCCCCTCTACAAAGGGAAACACCCACACTTCTGCTTATAGGACGTGATGTACCAGAGGCCCACCACGTGCTCAGGCAGTGTGTGGGACCTAAGGGAACCCCATTTGCTCAGGAAACTATATTAGGATAAGTGATTGTGGGTGAAGTATGTTTAAAAGGAGCACACCCTCCTACAAATTTAACTGTTAAGAAAACATTTGTGTCTAGTCGAAATTCCATTTTTGAAGACTGTGAGATGCACTTTTATGTTAAAAGTCAAGATATTGATTCCCACCTTTACCAGTCTAGTAGGCATGATAACTGTAAAGGCCCTCCTATCGAAGATAGAAAATTCTTAGACATTATGTGTAAAGGGATGTGTAAGGATTCTAGTGGACATTGGTCAGCCCCACTTCCTTTTCGGACACCAAGACCTTCACTACCCAACAACAGGTCTATTGCTATGAAAAGAGCCAAATTACTTCAATCTAGTTTACGTAGAAATCCGGTGAAGTGCGAGCATTTTGTAACCTTTATGCAGTCAGTTTTTGATGCTGGGCATGCAGAAAAGGCTCCGTCTAATCCAGATAACAAGCAGTGTTGGTATCTTCCGATATTTGGGGTCTACAGTGCAAAAAAAGAACGAACAAAATAAGGGTGGTTTTTGACTCTTCGTGTAAGTTCGAGGGCATGTCTTTGAATGATGTTTTGTTACAGGGTCCAGACCTTCTCAATAGATTAGATGGAGTCCTCCTCAGGTTTCGCAGAGAACCATATGCGGTTGTGGCTGACACAGAACAGATATTTTTTCAGTTCCAAGCTCAAAAATCAGATAGAGATTACCTTCGATTCTTGTGGCATAAAAACAACGACCCCATGCAGGACTTGGACGATTTTCGGATGAAGGTACACGTGTTTGGTAACGCACCCTCTCCTGCTGTGGCGACATATGCGCTACGTCAGTGTGTTAATGACAGTGAATGTCCAGCCAATGATGAGGTTAAAGATTTTGTCATGAGAAATTTCTATGTGGATGACGGACTTTCATCTTACCGTACCGTCGAGAAGGCCGTGAGAGTGGGAAGTTAAGACTTCACAAGATAGCCCTTAACAGTCAGGAAGCCATGGCACACTTTTCTCCTTCTGATCTAGCAAAGGCTATTGAGCCTTTGGAACTTACCAGAGATGACTTACCCCTACACCATAGTCTAGGGCTATGCTGGGAACGTTCGACAGATACATTTACCTACAAGGCATCGAGTGATCCCAAACCTAACACAAAACGTGGTATCCTGTCAACTGTCAACGGTCTTTTTGATCCTCTAGGCTTTATCGCCCCAGTTACTCTTCAAGGAAAGTTAATTATGAGAGACGTTGTCAGAGATGGAGGCGACTGGGATGAAGTCATACCTGATAAATACGTAAGTGCCTGGGAATCATGGGTGGATGAACTGTATCGCCTAAGTGAGATCCATATTCGAAGATGTTTTATACCATGGTCGGCGATCACAAGCAAGACCTTACATGTATTCTCTGATGCCTCGGAACGTGCTATCGCAGCTTGTGTCTATGTGAAATGTGTTACTATGGACAATGGTATTCATGTTGGGTTTGTGATTGGCAAGAGCAAGGTAGCACCAAAAGCTGGACATACTATTTCGCGTTTGGAACTTTGTGCGTCGGTTCTCGCAATAGAAATCGGTGAAATGCTGTCTGGGGAGCTAGACATACCATTACGGGACATCTGTTATTACTCTGACAGCAATGTGGTTCTTGGATACATATCAAACGTACAAAGACGTTTCTATGTGTATGTCAGTAATCGTGTCGCCCGTATTCGCAAGAGTTCGTCTCCCGATCAGTGGCAGTATGTCGCGACCGATTCCAATCCAGCAGACGACGGTACTAGAGGATTGTCCCCTGGTGATTTAATGTCAAGTCAGTGGTTGAGTGGACCTGCTTTCTTAGGCAAAAGTTCTAGTCAAGAATTTTTACCCAGTTTTGATTTAGTAGAGCCTGACCGAGGCGCAGAGGTTCGCCCTCTGTTGACCGCAAAGAAAACCCAGACTATGGTTCGGAGCCTAGGTTTATCACGTTTCGCAAGATTTGGTACTTGGAAATCATTGATTCGCGCTGTGCAGACTATACAGTTCAGACTACGACGCCTGAAAGGTCATGACGAAAGACCTTCAATTCAAGACGTAGAACGATTCATCTTGAAATCAGTTCAAAGTGAGCATTTTCCTAATGAACTTAGAGCTTTATTAAACACGGAAAAGCTTCCTTCAAACAGTAAATGTCTTGCCCTGCCCCCCTACTTAGACGAAGAAGGATTCATGCGAGTAGGTGGTCGCATTAGACGCGCTACATAACCACTAGCAGAGAAAACCCCTATTCTTACCCCGGGAAAATGCCACATAGCTAAACTACTTGTCGCTTACCACCATGAGAAAGTACATCACCAGGGACGTCATTTGACAGAGGGAAGAATAAGGAGTGCTGGTCTGTGGATAACAGGGGCTAAACTTTTAGTGGCAAACACCATACATCATTGTGTCACATGTCGCAAACTGCGTGGACGGCATATTACTCAGAGAATGGCAGATCTCCCGGAAGATCGTTTGACCAGGTCGGCCCCTTTCACCTTTGTTGGTGTGGATGTTTACGGACATTGGGAAATTACTACACGTCGGACACGAGGCGGCAGTGCTGATTCGATGCGATGGGCAGTTATGTTTACGTGTCTGTATAGTAGAGCCGTCCATATTGAAGTGGTAGAGGAGATGTCGACCTCATCTTTCATCAACGCAATGCGCCGTTTTGTTGCTATTCGTGGGAAAGTCACAGAGTTTCGGTCCGACAGAGGGACTAATTTCGTGGGAGCAGTTTCGGAACTGAAAATGAATTCAATTAACGTAGACGGAGATCATATTCGAACAAATCTGGATGAAAACAAAATGACTTGGCATTTCAACTCACCCCATGCTTCCCACTTTGGTGGTGTTTGGGAACGAATGATTGGAGTAGCCAGACATATTCTTGATGGTATGTTGTTAAAATTTAAGGGCAGATGTCTTACACATGAGGTGCTAGTGACTTTCATGGCTAAAGTGACAGCAGTTATGAATTCGAGACCGATTGTTCCAGTCTCCTCGGACGCGGAAATGCCCTTTGTCTTGTCTCCTGGCGTATTACTTACACAGAAAACCTCAGATTGCAACATCGACTTCCATGATATGGACATTAAGGACATGTACAAAAGTCAGTGGAAAACTGTTCAAGTTCTGGCTAACACCTTTTGGAAACGATGGAAAGAAGAGTATCTCTCATCCCTTCAATCGCGTCAAAAGGGATTAAGTGTGACAAAGAATTTGAAATCAGGTGATATTGTTTTGCTTAAAGACAGTGAATGTGGTCGGAATAACTGGCCTGTTGGCATTATTACCCAAGTGTTTTCAAGCAGCGACGGACTTGTCCGGAAAATTGAATTGCGCGTAATGAAGAATGGGAAGCCATGTCTCTACATGCAACCATTGTGTGAAGTTGTGCTTTTGTTGGAATCAGAATGACGTCTTAACGAATACCAGATTGCGTGATCTTGTATTGCTGAGCTGTGCTGGGTCTCTTCCATTTATGTTGTGGAGGACGAATCAGTATTGCTGAGTAGAACATGATTATAAATCAGGCGGGGAGCGTCTTGTTCGATTACGTTAACATGTTCCTGTTGCTGAGTTTCCTCCCCTGGATTAGCGGCCGCCCTTTTATTTGAGACAGAAATGTTATTCGAAGAGTCTGTTTTAGTTCATTTATACGTCGTTGTGAGTTCACTGGCCCGCATCGAGTACGTTTTTTCTTGTTATAAGTTGTCAATTCTTTGCATATTAGATCTTGACTCATTATGCAGTACATTTCCCGTAATTACTCGCACCGAGGGTTTCGCCCCTCTTTTAGTTCGTACTAGTACAGTCTCTGTTAGACTTAAACTTCGTTCTTTCCGAGACACGTCACTACTAGGTAGTTAGT
Organism: Tridacna crocea; assembly: GCA_943736015.1. Taxonomy (NCBI): domain Eukaryota; kingdom Metazoa; phylum Mollusca; class Bivalvia; order Cardiida; family Cardiidae; genus Tridacna; species Tridacna crocea. The sequence continues at coordinate 24,757,770 of OX031060.1, forward strand.
CTGAATTGTTACTTGTTGTTTTTGGAACCATTCTGGGGAATGAACCGATTACAACTAGTTAGTTCAGAAGTTTCAAACAAACTTAATAATCTGTATCTTCTCGGTGAACTTACAACTTCGTATTTTCTCTTTTCAGTTTTTTACTGCATCAGTAAGCTACAAGGAATAAAAGCATTCTTCCATACGAGTCTGGCTTTATAACACTTATTCACTCTTTAAAAAAAACTAAGGACAATAACCCAAAACAGAATAGAGACAAACTTATGGATCTTGTGCTCTGAAATTTTCATCTTTGTCATCTATCTTTACATGATGTTTGAAGTGGAAAGCCTTTTGGTCATGGTAGTTATGATCTGCCCAAACATCTAACAAGTACAAAAATTAAGACAATACATGGATCCGTGGAAATCGATATTTGATCAATCAGGACATCACATTTATTGTACCCGATGTCCTACCTTGGCGTCTGCTTTTTCGGCTCACAAATAAACGACTGTTAACGTTGGAAGAATGCAATTCCCTTTATTCATGTTGTGTTTTTAACGTTTGAAATTAAAAAAAAAGCTTTAAAAATGTGCTTTCCGAACGTGTACCGATGACGTGAGATCACGCAGAGGCTAAGGACAAGTTTAAATTGTGATGATTACTGAAAATTTGAACTTGTGCAAAGAGATGATCAGCGCTGGATAATGGATTAATTTAATGTATTCCATAATTTTTCCTCTCTGAAAGAGAAAACTGGAAAAAAAAAGGGTAAAAATAGACCTATATGAAGTATTAATAAAAAGAAAATACTTTTACTTGAATATTAACTTTGTTCAATAACCTATACACATCCAAAAAGTGGCCGCGTAACTTGTCATCAGTGTTTCAATTTGACATTAATTTTAACCCATGGTGCATGCAGAATATGCTGAATGTGTACTGGGATCGTATATACGATCTCTGATATGTAGATATAGATCAGATTGCAATTTACATGATGATTAGTCTTGGATTTAAAGAACCTGCTGATTACAATAAGCACTTTGACGTGTAGTTCTTCCTCAATAGGAGTATATTTCAATTTTAAAAAAAGTCTAACTTCTGATCTGATTGAACTTAGAAATTTTTCTCTTGACTTATCTGTTTTAACCGTTTACCACATAACGGGGTTTTAACGACAAGTAGAAAGCTTTTAAAAGCATTGCGGAGAAAGAGAAAATGCTTGTAACATTCATTTTATCATTTTCTCACTGTGTTTTGCGCTCTTTCAAAAACAAATTTCAATTTTTGAATCATTTATTTTGTTGTCAGCAAATATTTGAGTTTGGATTGCTCTTAAAATTTTGTCATTTGGTGACGAGTTTAAATGGATTAGCACATCTGCACATTAGCACAAAGGGTGTGTTGATAAACTGTTAATTTGATAGGAAGTGTGTTTGATTGCAAAGCAAATTACCGCTGTAATCAACTTGACCACCCGTTGTCATCAGTATATCATATACTACCGTCAATGATATTAACAATTTTCTTAATTGACAATACACTTAACGCATTTCATAATCCATCAGACAACCCATTTCCCCTTAACCTGATATTAAATTTTTTTATTAACTTAAACCTCTCTGTAGAATGAGACATTCTATAAACTTTTCGAAAGGTTTGTTATTCAGTTTTATTTAATTTGGTATATGCTGAGATGACTTTACTATCCCAACGAAAACAATAAGTATCGTTTATTCTATTATTCTTTGGCAAAACGGAGATTTGTTGATGTTTTTTATATGTTCAAATTTTTGCTTAAACATGTAAATCTCTTACATTGTACGTCGCCCCCGTAATTCGCCCTTTTAATACATCTCCGTATGTAAATTAGTTAAGCATCTTTAAATTGCTTACTGAGAATTTATCATCGATAGAAATATATGATTAAAATACTTTTCTTTTTCCGGAATTTTATTGAGAGAAACAGTCATGACAGCACGATTTAAGTAGCCTATCTGTATACGTGTTGACTACGTTTGTTTGTGAGACTTTGGCAACAGTAACTAAGGTAGTCGGTTTATCTTATCACCACGGATCCATGTATACATGTAACTCAAAATTTAATAGAGAGAGAGTTACAAATACCATGCACTGCACTTCTCCTTAACCCATTTCCACACAATCCCTACTTTTGATGACCCTAAAATAGAAGCCTTCAGAAAACATTGTTGGAAAAGGAGAAAATGCTGAAGACCAGCATTCTCTCCTTTTCCTACAATGTTTTCTACCCTTCACAAAACAAATTTCAAATTTTCAGTCACTTTTATTGTGTCGTCTGCAAATACTTTTGATTTGGACAAGCCGAAAACATTGTTGTTTGGTAATGAGTTAATATCGCTCACCTGAGTACTAAGCTGTAAAATCAAACTTGTGACTCCTGGACAGGGCCAGTTTTAATCCCAGGGGCATCTTAAGAAAAATACTTGGTAGAAGTCCACTAGGAGATGCTACTTACAAAATATCGAAGCTCTACACCTTCTAGTTTCAGAGAAGTAGAATTTTACAGTTTTCCTTCTTTGTTCCTATGTTTCGAACTTGTGACCCCTGGGGCAGGACAAGTTTTGACCCAAGGGGCATCATATGAAGAAACTTTGTAGAAGTCCACTAAGAGATGCTACATACTAAATATCATATCTCTACGCCTTGTAGTTTCAGAGAAGAAGAATATTGAAGTTTTCCTTCTTTTTTCCTCTGTTTCAAACTTGTGACCTATGGGGCAGGGCAAGTTTTGACCCAGGGACATCATATGAACAAACATTGTAGAAGTCCACTAGGAAATCCTACTTACCAAATATAAAAGCTCTACATCTTCTAGTTTCAGAGAAGAAAAATTTTAAAGTTTTCCTTCTTTACTTCTATGTTTTAAACTTGTGACCCCCGGGCCGGGGCCACAATTGACCCCAGGGGCAACAAATGAACAATCTTGGTAGAGGTCCATTAGGAGATGCTACATACCAAATAGTAAAGCTCTTGCCTTCTAGTTTCAGAAAAGAAGAATTTTACAGTTTTCCTTCTTTATTTCTATGTTTTAAACTAGTAATCCCCGAGTGCGGCCAGTTTTTACCCCAGGGACATCATATAAATAATCTTGGTAGAGGTCCACTAGGAGATGCTACATACCAAATATCAAAGCTCTGCACCTTCTAGTTTCAGAGAAGAAGAATTTTAAAGTTTTCCTTCTTTGTTCCTATGTTTCAAACTTGTGACCCTCGGGGCGGGGCCAGTTTAGACCCCGGGGACATCATATCAACAATCTTGGCAGAGGTTTTATTAGGAGATGCTACAAACCAAATATCAAAGTTCTGCACCATCTAGTTTCAGAGAAGAAGAATTTTAAAGTTTTTCTTCTGTTCCTAAGTTTCAAACTTGTGACCCCGAGGCTGGGCCAGTTTTGAGCCCAGGGACATCATATGAACAATCTTGGTAGACGTCCATTAGGAGATGCTACATACCAAATATCAAAGCTCTGCACCTTCTAGTTTCAGAGAAGAAGTTTCAAACTTGTGACCCCAGGGGCGGGGCCAGTTTTGACCCCAGGGACATCATATGAAGAATCTTGGTAGAGGTTCACTAGGAGATGTTACATACCAAATATCAAAGCTCTGCACCTTCTAGTTTCAGACCAAGATTCACTGGGAGATGCTACATACCAAATATCAAAGCTCTGCACCTTCCAGTTTCAGAGAAGAATTTTGAAGTTTTCCTTCTTTGTTCCTATGTTTCAAACTTGTGACCCCCCGTGGCGGGGCCAGTTTTGACCCCAGGGATATCATATGAACAATCTTAGAAGAGGTCCACTAGGAGATGCTACATATCAAATATCAAAGCCCTTCGCCTTCTAGTTTCAGTGAATAAGATTTTCAAAGATTTTGCTATTTTTCCCTTTTGGTTGCCATGGCAACCAGAATTATGGCTGGAATTGAATCTCTTGAACAACTATGGTAGAGCTTCACCCAAGGAACCTCCCTGCTAAGTTTCATCAAGATTGGCCAAGTGGTTTAGGAGGAGAAGATGTTTTAAGAAATAGTGGATAATGAACGACGGACGGACGACTGACATTGGGCGATCACAAAAGCTCACCATGAGCACTTCGTGCTCAGGTGAGCTAAAAACATTTGGATTATAAAACTAGAGCTATCACTAAACATGATCATACCCCCCCCACCAGCTCCTTGTCACAAAACATCTCTTTGTAACAGAATGCAGCATGGTTTAGTATAAAAAGAAAGATTAAAAAAAAAAGACTATTTGGAAAAAAAGAGAAACAAAGGGAAACCTGTCAATGGAAAATTATTAAAGTGTAAACAAGTTATAATATGCGCATACATGTATTTTTTTTTATATGGTAACTTCCTTTGAGGTTTGTTAGAAATCTGCTCAGCAGTTATTGCAAAACGGAGTGGACAAAAAAAAAATAGAAAAGGGCCGTAAGTAATTGGAAAATCATTCAAGCATAAACAAATTGTAATATGCACATCTTGACCTCAGACTGATAATCATTCAACCATAACACATTATTATAATACATCTTCATTTCATAATGAAATTTCGCATGAAGTTTGACTGGAATCTGTCCAGTAGATACTGAGAAATAGAGCTGACAATTGAAATCTGTTGAGTAGTTATTGAGAAATAGACTGGACAAAAAAATTAATGAAAGGGCCATAATTGCTTTGAAAATCATTCAACCATAACCAAATAATAATATGCACATCTTAGCTTCATGCTTAAACTTCCCATGAAGTTTAACTGCAACCCATCCAATACATACTGAGAAATTGAGCAGAGAAAAAAAATCATAAAAGGCCAATAACTCTTTTGATAATAATTCAACTGTAAATAAATTATAATATGCGCATCTTTATCTCATAATAAAACTTCCCATGAAGTTTGGCTGAAATCTGTCCAGCAGTTATTGAGAAACAGAGCAGACAAAAACATTCATGAAAGGGCATTAACTCCTTTGACAATCATTCAGCTGTACCTAAATTACAACATGCACGTCTTGACTTCATAATGAAACTTCCCATGAAGTTTGACTGAAATCCATCCAGTAGGTACTGAGAAATAGAGCAGACAAAAAAAAGAATTGTCCAGAATCATCAAAGGGCCATAACTCCATGATAACCTAAATAAACAATAACCAAAATAAGATATGCACATGTCTGCTTGATACTGAGTCTATCTGTGTAGTTTGAACCAAATCTGTCCAATAGTTGATGAGAAAAAGAGCGGACAAGAAATTTCATGAAAGGGCCATAACTCAGTAAAAATCAATGAACCGTAGCCAACATTTCATATGCACATCTCTGCTTGATACTGAGTATACTTGTGAAGTTTGAATAAAATTCGTCAAATAGTTGATGAGAAATAGAGCGGACAAAAAGCTACAGACCGACCGACAGACGGACAGCTGTGTTAAAAGTATTCTATCAAAAGTATAATTTATTTTCATCAATTCAGCAAGGGCACCGTCATAAAGAGAACGACAAAAAAGGGCTTAGCTCTTGGAAATTTTATTTAATTAACTAGGAACAATTTATGATATGTACATCTTTGCTGAGTGCAAAGTCTATCCATGAAGTTTGAAAGGAATTTGTCCAGAATCATCAAAGGGCCATTACTCCATGAAACCTTAATAAACCATAACCAAAATAGGACATGCACATCTCTGCTTCATACTGAGTCTATCTGTGTAGTTTGAACCAAATCTGTCCAATAGTTGATGAGAAAAAGAACAGACAGGACATTTCATGAAAGGGCCATAACTCAGTGAAAAATCAATGAACTATAGCCAACATTTCATATGCACATCTCTGCTTGATATTGAGTTTACCTGTGAAGTTTGAATAAAATTCGTCCTGTAGTTTATGAGAAATAGAGCGGACAAAAAGCTACGGACGGACCGACCGACCGACGGACGGACCGACAAGCTGACTCCTATACACCCCCCCGGAGTTTTGGGGGATATAATAAAATCTGCCTAACTCTGAAGTCTCACATTGACACTTTTTGTAATTTTCGAGTTGTGCTCTAGACAAAACTTTACAAAGGGCTACAGTTCCTAAAATATGGAACCGAAAGTCATGGTTCTTATTTGCTACACTTCTCATCAATGTCATCAATCAACAGTTGAATTTTCATGTTTATATCTTACATAGTCTTAAATTATGCTCTTCACAAATTTTAGGTAAGCAAAAATAACAAACGTCTATAACTCCTTAGCTACGCAACTACGAGTTTTGTTTCTTGCGCACTGCACTTTTTCTTAATGTCATCAAAGCACATGTGAAGTATAATGTCTTTAACTCCAATGGTTTTCAAGTTCTGGACAAAATTTTGGAAAGGAAAATAAAACAGAACAATAACTCCTTACTTATAAAGATAAAAGGAATGGTTCTTATACACTACATTTCTCCTTCATGCCATCTATCAACCTGTGAAGTTCCATCTATATTTCTCATGTAGCTTTCAAGTTGTGCACAGGACAAAAATTAATAAAGATAGATAACCTAGGACAATAACTTCTAAAGTATTCATTTAGGAGTTATGGTTCTTATGCACTGCACTTATGCCAGTACTTGTGTTAGAAAGCAAGCAAACACAAATGTAGGTGTACTGGTCCCCATGACCAGACCTTGGAAGTCAAACTAAAAAACAAACAAACAACAAGAGGATCACGATGGTCCTATATTGCTCACCTGAGTACTAAGCAGCAAAGGTCGACAACAAGATCATAATTACCAAATATTGAGGTTGAAGGGCTAATGATGATGAAATAAGAGCGGCATGTTGTTGCAAGATATGCAATCCCAACGCAAGTTGTAAAGGAGGTATAATATTTGCAAAGGTGAGGCAATGCAACAAACAATTTGACTTGAGACTTCAAAATTCCATTCTGGACAAGCAAACGATACAATTAAAATAAAGATCAAAGTGGAATTACTCAAAATCCATGCTAGGTAGAGTTACTGTTCTTGAACACAGTGCTAAGTAATATCACAACAAACATGCATACCAATTGTGAAGTCGTTCTGACTTGAGATGACAAAGTTATATTCCGAACAAGTATTAAATGCAGACTCGTGTGAGATTTTATTGAGACAGACATTCTAACCAATTTTCAATTCAGCTTAGCAAGAAATGTGGTCTCAAGAGTGCTCACAAGAACACTTTTAAAGATTTCCCTCTTTATCTCTATGTGAAATCTGAGACCAACAACATAGGGCTAACTTTCACACCAGGACTATAATTTGAAGTATTTTGGTAGCGGGCCACTAGTTGATGATACATGCCAAATATAAAAGCTCTAGCCCTTATGGTTTGGGAAAAGAAAATTTTCCAAAATTTCCTTCATTATCACTATGTGAAATCCAAGAACCCACAATACAGGGCCATTTTCAACACTAGGGCCATAATTTGAGGTATGTTGGTAGAGGGCCACAAGATGATGCTACATGCCAAATATGAAAGTTCTGGCCATTTCCGTTTGGGACAAAGGGTTTTTTAAAGATTTCCTTCTTTATCACCATGTGAAATCCGAGACCCACAACATAGGGCCAATTCTTTACATCAGGGACATAATTTGAAGTATTTTGGTAGAGGACCACTAGTTGATGCTACATGCCCAATATGAAAGCTCTGGCTAATACCATTTGGACAAGACGGTATTTAATTTTCTAAGATTTCCTTCTTTGTCTCTTTGTGAAATCCAAGACCCCACAACATAGGGCCAATTTCCGCACTAAGGCAATAACTTGAAGTATTTTAGTAGAGGTCTACTAGATGATGCTAAATGTCAAATATGAGAGCTCTTGCCCTTACGGTTTGGGACTAGAAGATTTTCTAAGATTTCCTTTTTTATCTCTATGTGAAATCCGAGAACCTACAACATAGGGCCAATTTCAACACTAAAGCCATGATTTGAAGTAGTTTGATAGAGGGCCACTGGATGATGCTACATGCCATATATGAAAGCTCTAGCCCTCACAGTTTTGGAGGAGAAGATTTTTAAAGTTTTTTCACTCAGTTACCATAGCAACCAGAGTTCTTCATGGAATTAAAATCTTTGAAGTATTCTGAAAGTGGATCACCTAGGGATCATTTCTGTGAAGTTTGATTGAAATCTGATAGTTAGTTTAGGAGAATATTTTTTTGCAATTCTGAACAAACGGACGGACGGACGGACGGTCCACTGTTTTAGGTTAAAGAGCCATTACTGAAAGGGCCCCTTTTAAAGGGCCATTTTTTTTATGCTACTATTTTGAGTCAAAGGGCCACGTTTTAGGGGCCATTCAATGGACATTTCGTTTCTACTAAATTCAGCCAGAGGGCCATGTTTTAGGGGCCACTCAATGGACAAATCTTTTTGGACCAAATTCAGTCAAGGGGCCATGCTGTAGGGGCCATTCAATGGACATCTCTTTTCGACTTAATTCAGCCAGAGGGCCATGTTTTAGGGGCCACTCAATGGACAAATCTTTTGGGCCAAATTCAGTCAAGGGGCCATGCTGTAGGGGCCATTCAATGGACATCTCTCTTCGACTAAATTCAACCAGAGAGCCATGTTTTAGGGGCCACTTGATGGACAAATCTTTTTGGACCAAATTCAGTCAAGGGGCCATGCTGTAGGGGCCATTCAATAGGCATCTCTTTTAGACCAAATTAAGCCAGAGGGCCATGTTGGATTTGATGGACAAATATTTTTCAATCAAATTCAGTCAAAGGGCCATGTTTTAAGGGCCATTCATTGCACTTCTCTTTTTAGACCAAATTAAGTCAAAGAGACATGTTGTAAGGGACATTCAATAAACATTTCTTTTCGACCAACCTAAAGTCACAAAGGTATAAGACCACCCGACTCTGTTGGAAATAGTTTATTTGGCGGATCTCATTGTTTAATCTGCAATTCCCAGTTTTCATTTTTAAAAGTTGTGTGATGCCCAGAACTGTTCTAAGGCGTCTAACAATAACCTGATTGTTGCCCTTGTGGTTAATAATGTCACAACAGAATCAAATAACATTGACATTGTTTTTGGTTACTTTAGGGTGTCTGCGACTTTGTGGAGCCAAGTTTTCCCTCTTTGTGACTTTTAAGTCATTTCATGACGTATACAACACCTGCGTAAGTTTCAGTAAATTTATCCTTTGAAAATTGGGTTAAATGACAAGAAATATGAGGGCCACTGGCCCCTTGATCACTCTCCTAAGATCAAGCTCCTTTGAATTGACCTATTCATGTAAGCCCTATGTAAATGAGGACAGAGTCCTGTTTCAATCCAAACACCAACTTGGTAGAGGTATATAAAACTAATTATGGAAACACTTTTCCATTTTTCAAGTCATGGGCCTAAACTGGTAAAGACCCATGGTAATGCTACTTGCCAAATATGGAATACGCTACAGGCTTATGGTTTGGGACAAGAGGAATTCTGAAATTGCTCTAATTGAGCTTTTCCAAACTTTGGATTCCTGGTGTGCAGCAATTTTTGGAGCCAGGGGTATCATTTTAATAAACTTTGTGGAAGTCAGTCTGATGATACAAGTTGATACGGAAGCCCTAGGCTTTATGGTTTAGGACTAGAAGAATTTTTAAATTGCTCAGATTACGGTAAGTATTTTCTGAATTTTGGATCCATGATGCGAGGCCATTCTTGAGCCCAGGGGCATTCTTTTTTGAAACAAGAGGACCATGATGGTCCTATATCGCTCACCTGAGTACTAAGCAGTAAAGAGCTACAATGAAGATAAATACCAAATATCAATGTTCAAGGCCAAATAATTCTGACAGAGTATGTAACTGTGCAAAAGCATTTTCTTCTTTTCCGAAAATGCTTTCACAACCTTTCTTATTCAGGGTCACTGAAAATCAGGATTGTATTTTAAGTAGGAAATTGGTAACCGGTTAACCAGAAACAAATATAGGCCTATATTATAAAAAGTTTACCAAAATAATCATTATAATAAAAAAAATACAAAGTTAACTTTGCCAGTTCTGACAACCAAACTGCATCAAAGACATATCCAATGTCGCGGCGAAGGTGTGATATACAGTTTGACATGTCCGTGCAATATTAAACATTGTTAATTAGTCCCCAGTCTCCGATAATAAACAATCAAACACGTGTCCTCTTTGGATCAAAGGCACTGGCTTATCGTAATTGATTTGCTTGGATTATTTCATTAAGTAGCCGCCCCTAATCAAATATATGCATGGATTGACCAATCAGCGTAAGAGGGATTGAAATTTATAAAGTCAATCAATCTGTGTTCAAGCAGGCATAGCAGTTTCTCTTCGTTCGTTCATTATCACTTCAATAAGTATCTTCGAAAATCATAGTTTTGTGCAGAGGCTGTGAATTTGGGAGAAGTCTAAAATTTAAACCTGTCGTTTGGGCGATGGCCAACACCTGATCACATAGCGATAGCCGCTTCGTTTGACGACCAATAACCATACCATGTATGATTCTGTTTGTAGATTTTTTTGAAGGTGTAAATAGCAGTGATCCCACTAGTTTTTTTTTGATGCAGCACTAAAGTCTATTATTAATATATCTATGGAAATTTACTACTCATTTAAAAGCTGAAAAGACGATCTGAAGTGACTCTGATCGGACAATGTCGAAAAGAACATTTTGTTTTGTCATGGGTTTCCGTGTTTCTTGCATCGAGCATTTTTTCATGTGTTTTAATTTATGGATATGTATTTCCGCCTGATTTGACAATAACTTATCAAAATGGGAAGCAAGTACTTCAAATCCTGGTATTTTACACAAGTTAAACAGATAATTTTTTTTTTCTTTCCAACGTGAGGTCTCACGTGAAACCAAATTTTATTTACGTAAATTTCAGTTCTGTCAGGTGATTTACGCAATAATTTGCGTAGTGGAAACACTGAAGCCTGATAATTTCTAGTCCTCTAGAGGAAACATTGTGGAAAAATGATTTTATTGCCGAGAGGGTGAGAGCTCATCGATAGATTGGCCGTCTTTTGCGCTAAAGTACAGAAAAAGTAAACATCACCGGAATGCTTTACTCACGCACTGGTTGTCAATGTTGACATAGGAACCTTCATTTTAAATCTTTTTACATGGTCGTTCGGTTAACCAATCGAAAGATTGAACGGTTAACGGGTTAGCAAATTTACTAACCATTGCCATCCCTAATTTTAAGGGATTGAATTAACTTGGAAGGCCAGGCATTAATCTCCTGGTCAAAATGGTGGTCAAATGATAGATTAAAACATCATTTGCTCTTTGGTAAGACACAAAGGTGACTTGTCTCTGTAACTTTTGATCAAATGTCAAAGGATGTTGGCTGAGACAGTAATCAAGCCAGTGCAAACTGGGAACCCTAGACTAACAGCTCACATAACTGACTGATCTATTGGGGCTCAACAAGTCCAGTATGCGCTAGGTAACCCCATTTTCTGTGACAAATCTTACAGAGGAAAATTGTATCAAAAGACTATCCTAAGGAAAACATGTTTGAAGTTTCATAAATGCCAAGAACTTTAGAAGATATCTGGCAAGATGGATGGATGGGCGAACTGACTGTTATTGGTCCATGATGAAATTATACATTTAGTCCCTTTTTTTGATAACATGTCGTTTCACGAAATAAAACTGACTAACTATTATCTGTCGCTTAACAAGATGAAGTTTAATTACATTTTGTCCTGTAGTGAAAGAGATACATGTATTGGTCGATAGTGAAAATTTACACCAAGCCCCTTTTTTCAATGACATGACATTTAATGAAAAAAGGTAAAATATTGTTATTGGCAGACTATCATAAGGAACACATGTACAAAGTTTCCATCTTTTTTCAGAACAGAGGAATTTCAAAGTTTTCCTTCTTTGTTCCCATGTTCAAACTTGTGACCACCAGGGCAGGGCCAGTTTGGATCCCCGGATCATTGTATCGTATTTGGTAGTGGTGGGCTGATGATCGACTATAGTCGAAAGTCAGTTGGTTTTGGCTTCCGATTCCGATAATCGATTGAGAAATCTCGGAATCGATTGTAGTCGGTTGATAAGCTGGCTTGCTGCCAAAACTTGAATTCTGGTTTTTAATGCTTGGATTTTAAACATGGTAGATAACAAACACGAAAATTGGCTGAAAATGAGAAACGAATCTTTGTCCATGAATGTCTTGACTAAAGTTGACAACTCGGCAAGCTTCCCTGAGCCCGGGTTTTGACATTGGCAAATTTGAAATGACCTGTCTTTGGCGATGAAAGATATTTACCTAAATGTCAATCTGAGGCATGAAATTATCATCTAAAACTTCATATAACCTAGCTTGCGTTCATCGGGCAGAAAAATGGATTAAACACGATCAGTATAGAATGCGAAGGACATCCGGATGATAATGAAGCTGGCGAGTCTATTATGACAGAGTAACGAAGGTGTTACTCCTCTTGTCTAGTGTAAAGTGACAGCATTTAATTTACTTGCTATTTAAACTGACTAAATGATATCAAATCATGAAGTAATACTTCTCCAGAAACTAATTGTCAATAAAAAATAGATCGCCAAAAAAAGCGCGAAAACCCATGACACTACCGTGAGCAGCGTTGCATCGTCCAATCAGAGAGACTTCAAACCATCTTCTTATCTTTAATAATGAATTCTAACAGTGAATTTACGCAAATTTCTGAATAAAGCAATAAATGGAAGTTAAAATTCTGTTCATGAGTGGAAAAAAATGTTGTTTTATGAAATGAAAATATAGTGGGGGGGGGGGATGGGGAGAAAGACGGTCGTATGCAAATGTTTGAACTATAAGGTATATGTCTGATTCTTTCTTAATTCGTTTGGAAATTACATGGAACAAAATAAATAATATTGATTAAAGTGCAGAATACAACATCTTTATGAATTTAATACATGAAGACTGTCATGTTTACAGTATTGTCACAGTATTTTAAGCAAAACGTCATTCTCAGTTAAATGGAGTGACAGTCTAAACCGATTGTACTATCGATAGCTAGTTGGTTTGCTCTTCCGATTACAAAGCGATAATCGATTGAGATTTTAAACCGATTGCCCAACACTAGTATTTGGTAGAGGTCCACTAGAAGATGCTACATATGAAATATCAAAGCTCTACAACTTCCAGCTTCAAGGCAGTTTTGACCCCAGGGGCATCATATGAAAAATCTTGGTAGAGGTCCACTAGGAGATGCTACATATTAATATCAAAGCTCTGCTCCTTCTAGTTTCAGATTAGTAGAATTTTAAAGTTTTCTGTCTTTGTTCCTATGTTCCAAACTTGTTACCCCAGGGGCGGGGCCAGTTTCGACCCCAGGGGCATCATATGAACAATCTTGGTAGACGTTCACTAGGAGATCGTACGTATCAAAATATCAAAACTCTACGCCTTTTAGTTTCAGAGAAGAAGATTCTCAAAGATTTTGCTATATTTCCTCCTGGTTGCCATGGCAACCAGAGTTATGGCTGGAATTCAATCTTCTTAACAACTTTGGTAGAGCTTCACCCAAGGAACATCCCTTAAGGAAATTGTGGACGACGGACGATGGACAATGGGCGATCACAAAAGCTCACCATGAGAATTTCGTGCTCAGGTTAGCCAACCAACTTGATAGAGATCAATCTGGTGATGCTACATGTCGAACAAGGAAGCCCTAGGCTTAATGATTTGCGAAGATTTTTGAAGCTGCTGTAACCCAGTACATTTCTAAACTTTGGACCCCTGGGGAGGGGCTGTTTTTGACCCCAGAGGCATTATTTTATAAACTTCGTAGAGATCAATCTGGTGATGCTACATGTCAAATCTGGAAGCTCTCAGGGAGAGGGCATTTTTTGAACATAGTTGGAAGAGATCCATCTAAGGCTACAGATATATATGAAAATAATGCCATTGGAAGAAAATGAGCCCTGCCCACAAAATGGATCAACATATTTAAGAGGAATCTGTAAATGAATGGTCCACGGATCTTGGAAATTTGTTTCAACTTGAGTATCAGTAGTTTAATCAGATCAAAGTTTCATTATATCCCATCGAAGGCTATACCATAAGCCCTACACAATGAAAGCCATGCTTTAGATTGGATTATGATTAAGAAATCCAATAACAGTTTATCCAAGGAACACATCTCTGGAATTTGAATGAAATCAAATGAATTGGTTCAAAGAAGAATTTTTCAGTTTCTGCTATATAGAAAATAAGAAAATATGCCTACCGATAACAGCAAGAAACTATTTAAATGAACTAAAATTTACAATATGAATGTCATAAAGCTCATCCAAAGAACATCCCTGCAAAGATTGGTTGGAATCCAGTTTCAAGAATGCATGAATGCATGGGGTTCTACAGCACACTGACAGTAGAGGTCATTTAGCATGCAACATAAAAGGAAAATTTTTGCAAAGTTTATTGTATGCCATGTAAGTTTATAAGCCTGCCATTATAGCCATGGTATCAAACAGATCTAATATACTTGAAAAAATTGAATAATGCAGCACTTCAGGTACATAGCAGCATAGTCGAACAAGAGCGGCAAATTGGTGCAAGATACGCCCGTCTTACCCCAAGTTGTAACCACCAACGAAACTTTATAACCATAGCTGGTATAGTTTTGGAGATATGCTTCGGACAAAATTCAGGTATGAAAATAAACAAAGGGCTATAATTAAAAAATTAATCAAGCCAAAGTTATGGTTTGTGTGCACTGCACTCCCCCTTGATGGGATCTATCCACCCACAAAATTTCATAACCACAGCTAGTATAGTTTTGGAGATATGCTCCGAACAAAATTCAAGTATGAAAATAAACGAAGGGCAATAACTGAAAAATTAAGCAAGCAAGAGTTAAGGTTCATGTGCACTGCACTCCCCCTTGATGAGATCTATCCACCAACAAAATTTCACAGCCATAGTTTGTATAGTTTTGAAGATATGCTCCGGACAAAAAACTGGTCGCCGCCCGCCTGGACACCACGGGTGATCCCATAATATGTCTTGTCAGCCACAGGCTTACAAAAAGGTAAAAAAAAATCAAATCGACTAGATTACAAATCAAAGTATAAGAACTTTGCCTAAGTATCACTGTCCAAAAGCTTGTCCAGCTTGTGTAGATATAGAATTCTGATGTTGCACATAAAAACTTAAGCAAACGGATCCCAACATGTCAGAGAGTAGAAGAGCTCTACATATTCTTGTAATAGTCAGGCTAATAATGATATATAGCAACATCATTAATTTTCTTATCTGATAATGATATATGAGCAACATCATTAATTTTCTTATCTATATCTATTGAAAAGGTTCTAAATAAACACAAATCACATTGTAGTTTGTCTAGATCTTTTTTTAAAAGTTCTCTTACAAATCCAAAATTTTTGTAAGTAAATTGTGAATAGGGTCACCCAAGGAACATTCCTGCCAAACTAAATCAGAATGGATGCACAGATTTCGGAGATTTTTTCAAGAAATTCCTTACAATTTCAACCAGAGTTTTAAATGAAATAAAAATCTGAAGAAAATTAATTGGTTGGTAATTGGTTGCATTGGGATTTAAGACCACTGTAACAGCTTAGGTCATATAGTGGCGGTCGGGCAGGCACATGTTTCCTGGCTTCCTAACACCAGTTCTAACACAACTTTCTTTCCAAAGCCACCAACTACTTTTCTTACATGTTTCGGCAGACGTGAGAGGCGAAAAGATGCCGGAAACGAAGTTTGCCTAGACTGGGTATCAAACTCACAACCACCAGATCAAGAGTCTGACACGCTCAAAACTGAGCCACCCTGGCAGGGCTTATTCATGGTCTCATTTATCATGTCCATACTGCACTATTAACTTGTTTGCCCAGCATAGTTGCATTGGACCCATGTCCTGCAACTCAAAGGACACATTCCGACAAATTTTGGACTCTTCCATACTAAAAGTGCTTGCAGAATCTGATGACAATTTCAAATTTGACGAAAAAGGCAGAAAATTTCGTTATCAGCCCAGTGTTTTCAAAAGACTTGTACTGCAGCCATGTAAAAACCAGGGATTGTTCAGGAAAGGGTTAACAAATACATGTATACATGAACTATGAAATGCTGCCTCACTGAGATACACAAAAAATCAACAATCCTCTGCTCTGGACTGATTCACATAAGTGTAGTACCATACAAAGTATAAGTTACCACAGTTGTCTTGCAGGTCATGTTCTTTGAAGCTTAGACCTACATGTATCTTATATGAGGCATCACCCATCCTCCCTATGCCAGGGTGTGTTAAAAAAAATGAAGCCAAACTGAAACATTCAAATATTTCTCTATTATGAGGTTTAATTGAATATCCTTTCAGTCCTTTACATGAGTTACCTGATGGTTAATAGGCCTGCAAAGTTTCGTTGTGATATCTTACTCTAGTAAAAAGATCTTTTAACAAAACACCCCAAAAATGTCCCAAGTGTGCGGCTTTTGCGAGACATTTTAACAAAAGCCTGAATTTCAAGCCTGAATAACACTTAACTGTAAAGTTCCTGGGCTACAATATACTATCATTGCTTATCTGTGAGGAAAATATGTCTAGGTTCTAAATGCATGTGTTTTCACACTTCATTGATCAAATTTGTCTTTGTCATAAGTAACTCTACTTGTAAAAGAAGTGTTGAGTTATTCATTACTTCAAGTATGGTAAGAAAAAAACTCAATACTCACACTGAAGGTTAGGAATTTTGAAAAATCTGGATAATTTTAACTAATTGCATTTTATCATTTGAAGTGTCTACAACAGGAAAAACAGTTTTCTTTTTCAAATAGTAACAATTTCTTATCAAGATACATATACATCTATCTAATCCTGAAGATGGAGCAGACCTGCTAATGTTGTACACTTGGGACATAAAATCAAGTTTTCACACAAATTCTCAAAAAATATAGAACTTGAACCATGAATAAGCTTGTGGTCAAATTCCCTTTCAAAAGAACATTGAAATCAAAAAAAGGTTGATAATAGTGAAAAAAAAAGGCTATAGGACATAATCTTGAGAATACAAGAGTACAGGTTAAAACTGAAAAAGAACAAATCTCTTCATGAAAGTGCTGAAAAGCCGGAAGCCAGAAAGATAGAAAAAACAAATCATACACAAAGATGGTTTGTTTACAAAGGAGAAAAGATGATCCCACATACAACAGACCTTAAACTGACATACACTTAATCAAAAAAAAAGAAAGCAGAAAATCTGAAAAGAAAATCACAAAAAGGGCCACAGTCATAAGTCACCAATCTAAGTAAGGTGCAGAACGAGGCCCATTCAGGAAAAACACCTATAAATAGCTCTACAAGAAAGAGAGCTGATAGGCTCAGACAGAATTTACCTAAAATTTCAGAAGGTTGGGCTAAAACTGTAAATCATCTTCTTAACCCATTACCACACAATCCCTACTTTTGACGACCCTAAGGAAGAAGCCTTTAGAAAACATAGTTGGAAAAGGAGAACATTCTGGTAACCAGCATTTTCTGTTACCAGTATTTTTCTCCTTTTCCCAGAATGTTTTCTACCCTTCATAAAACAAATTTCAAACTTTCAGTCACTTTTATTTTGTCATCTGCAAAATTAATGCTTTCGATTTAGACATAATTATCTAGAATTTTGTTGTTTGGTAAAATTTTGTCGTTTGGTAAAGACTTTAACTCATTACCAAACAACAATATTTTAGGTTTGTCCAAAACAAAAGCATTTGCAGACGACAAAATAAAAGTGACTGAAAATTTGAAATTTGAATTGTAAAGAGTAAAAAGCATTGTGGGAAAAGGAGAAAATGCTGGTTACCAGCATTTTTTCCTTTTCCCACAATGTTTTCTAAAGGCTTCTTTCTCAGGGTCGTGAAAAGTAGGGATTGTGTGGTAATGGGTTAAACAATAAAACCTAAAAGAAAATCAACGGCTAAATTGATTGAAATGAGGGAGAACATTAAAAAACGTACACTTAAAGTGAAATCTTGCTTTTATTCAAATGTCTAATAATTAATGGTCTGATAAGAGTCTTGGTCATTATCTGAGGTGTAAGAAGGTCCAGGCAAAGAAGCTGTCTAAAGTGGGATATATATAAAGAGAAATGGCAGGGTAAAATCAATTCATTCCCAGAAGACTGTTCCCTGGTAATGCTTAACAAGAGGGATACCATTATCATAACTAGGGCCCCAGTTCCCAATTATTGTCATTTGTTTTTGTCGAAGCATGATGTATATAAAAATGTTTCAACTAAAAATTCCATCATCTGCCCAAAAATTCACAATGTGCTGGAATATATTCCTAGACAATACAGAAACGTAGACATGAGATGTAGAAGAGTGCAAGTCTGCACTAGGTGTTATAATATGGAGAAGAAATTAGAAGCAATGAATACCTTGGCAATTAGATATCATCTTATTTGATAAAAAGTCTAAGTTAAGACAAAAGTTAAAGCAGTATTAAGTTTTTTATTGTAAAGACAAAAGAGGGTTATGCCATTGCAGATCCCTTAATTCTCTTAATTCTCATTCAATCTCCATGTTGTGGGTACTCATTAGAATCATCTCTTTGAAATAATCCTAATAAGTAGCATCAACTGAGGGTTTGGTTGAAAACTATTAACTCATTACCAAATGACAAAATTATAGGTTTGGAGACGACAAAATAAAAGTGACTGAAAATTAGAAATTTGTTTCATGAAGAGTAGAAAACATTCTGGGAAAAGGAGAAAATGCTGGTTACCAGCATTTTCTTCTTTTCCTAGAATGTTTTATACAGGCTTCTTTCTCAGGGTCGTCAAAAGTAGGTACTGTGTGGTAATGGGTTAATGGATGAAACTTTAAAATCATTCTGCTCCCTTAGTCCTATCAATCTATAACACTGCAAAAGATGAATGTGATTTCCCAAAGATATATCTTTACTTAGTCCTTTTGAAATTGTAGAAGGGCAGCATTGACACTTTAAAATTATGTACACTGTGCCTCTTGCAATTTATGTTTCTATCCATAATTGTCCCAAGTGTACAAAAATGATGTTAAGTTTATTAAGCAATAGCACAAGTTTTTCTAAAAATATTCACCTTGATTGCATCTTTAGAACAGATTGGATAATGATACTTTATTTGAAAATGCAAATTTTCAACTGCTTTGATCACCTGCATGGAAGTTTGAGATATTTGATGCTTTTAGGTTTTGTTCCTAATAGTTCTGAGCAAATGTTCTAGGGACAAAATTTGTAATTTGGAATGTATTGCCATAATGCAAGTGTATGTTGCAGTTAATATTTGTGTTAAAATTGATAATACTTGTTTCATAAATGAATCTTTACTCATGAAATTTGGGTTTTCCAAAGTGTACAAAATATCTCAGTAATATGCACCTTTATTGAAGTACCAATAGCTGAAGACGTACTCTATAGATAGTTATAGATAATTGTTGTTATGGTATTTACATAATTATATCTCCCTAGAAGGTTCTTATATTTACGATAACTCTGACTTTGATGGCATACCGTTATTAGAAAAACATGTAATCACATTAGGAGTAATTTTTAATGAATTCCGCATTACATATCTAAGAATGATGATCTACCAATGCTTTCCAGATAAATGAGAAGTTTTTTCCCTCAAGTGTAAAATTTTCCAAAATGCAGATGGAACAGTTTCACTTTCACCCCTCCTTTTGTTTATCGCAGGACTGGTGATCTTAATGCCAGGACCGAACTTTTCTTAGTTTATATACCAGATGATAATTTAAGACTTATTTTTGGAGATGCCACACATGTTGAAGACAACTTGGTAAGAAGAAACAAAGACAAGAAACAAGACTTTGGTAAAAGTTATGGACCTCCATTTTGTATTTGATATTCACATCATGAACGTCGATTGTAGGGACTGTGTGGTAATGGGTTAATGGATGTGATTCCAAGATAAGATGTCAAGAGCTCAGCACTGCATGCGGGAGCCACACTCATCTTTTAGATGCTGGAATGTGTTTGTAAATTCTTAGTTGTAAAAGGGGTATAATTTGGACAAAACTGATTTTAGAATGAGTCAAATATAAAGAAGCGACCATCTGAGTGGAGAAGCCAATTGGTGGTTAGTAGCAAGCTGAGGTCCACCTGTACAAATTCTTTCTAAGGTAGTACCTAACTTGATTTTGCCGTATGCATTTAGTACTCAACTTTAAATGTTCTAATTTCACTTGATGTCTAACCCATTATGTGAACACAAGTCCTTACAAAGAGAGTAGAAGGGTTCTGGCTGACAATCGAAAGTTACCTTTAACACTATGGTCACAATGTGAAACTACCACCTGCCGATTTTTAGACATCGGAGGATTCTTAAAATTACATGCCGCCTGCTGATTTGTTACAAATCGGTGAGAATGGTCATAAATAATTGCTAGTAAAAGGCCGCCTTGCAGATTTTGGGTGGCGCCAGGCAGTTTCTTAAGTTCGAGGGGTGGGGGCGTCATCAGGGTGTTGGCCGGTGGCAGTTGGGTGACAGGCCCGCAGCTGTCAGATTTTACCTGCCACCGCCCGGCGACCTGGCGGACACCAACCATTTACACCTGACATGGACTGGCTGTCGGGTGTTCAAACTCGTCACTGGCAGGCGCCCGCCCAATAATCTGACGGCTGCAGACTGGTTTACGGGGAATATATATAGCTAGATTGCACTCTTATCGCTACAAAGTGTTCATCATAATTATCAACCACAAGATAAATAGATCTAATTTTTAAGAAATTTTTCCTTCCAACAAGTTGGCCCCTAGAGGTAAGGGGCAGGACAAAGCGCCAGGACCAAAGCACAAGGGACCAGAGCCCAACCCAGCAATACGCAAGTCTCTGAGTCGCTCTGGTGCTGTTAGAACCACCATGACGACACTTTCTGATTGTGAATAGCCTCAGATTTATATTCAGGGGCTCTGGAGTCTGCACTCGGCAGATTGCCGTCCTGCCACCTACCAACACCAACATCTGCCTTCCATCTGCTTCTCAATCTCCGCCCTGTCTCCGGCAGATATTTTGAAAACGCACGGTGGCATGTCGGTAGCATAACTGTGGCAGACTGGATGCTGGAGAGTGGCAGTTAGTTCCTACTGATCGCCGGCCGAAGATTGAAGGCCCTCCAACCCGTGACAACCGAGTTATAATTGCCCTGCAGCCCTTCTGCTGCTTGATAGCCACCGCACCCGCCCGGCGCCCTGACGACAGGCACAATTGGAAAAAATCGGCCGGTGGAAGACAGAATTTTAACTTTTCCTTAAAAAATTCAGCGGCGTCCTGGCGGCATCTAAAATGCCGATTGTGCCTGCCATTGAGCTGCCATCGGCTGAATTTGAGTGAAAACTGGCAGTTACCACGCCAGCAGGTGGCATTTACTGATTTGTAACCTACCATTAGTGCAAATAATTGTCTGAACCTGACTGAGAGTGTGAGAAAAAAAAAAATCAATAACACATCTACTAGTAGTCATGTGCATAAACTAACACATTAGGTATACTAAACACATGAAGGTTAAAGTGTACCATCAAGTGCTATTTATTTAATAGACTTTTAACATTTTTTGGAATGTTCCAGGCAGGGTACTAGAGTTTTATTGGCTTTAAAATAGGGCCTTATTACAGAATGTTTGCTTAAACCTTTACCAAACAATCCCTGCTTTTTACGACCCTGAGATAGAAGCCTTTTGAAAACATTGTGGGAAAAGGAGAAAATGCTGGTAACCAGCATTTTCTCCTTTTCCCACAATGTTTTCTACCTGCTGGAACTGTTTTCAATTTTTGGTAACGTTTATTTTGTCGTCTACAAGTGCTTTCAATTTGGGCCAGTGTCGATTTTTTCGCTTGGTAAAGGGTTAATTGTGGAAGATGACAGAGGCCAGAAGAAATCTTAAATAATGCCGTTACTTCTTAATGCATACTACGCAAGCGTTCAAATCTTCTAATTTCCATTAACACATATTTGGTTGACAGAGCTTTTTTGACTTGCATAATTTTTCTGTATCCTGTGCATAGAAATTTAAAATATTGCTGAATAAATAATCAAATTAAAAAATTTACTACATGCCCCCCATGTTTTTAATTTGGGGGTATAATTATGCACCCCATATGTTGGTTTTGAATTGGGGGTACAAAGACAAAATTGGGGGTACAGTTTTAACTCTTTTCAACACAATCCCGACTTTTAACGACTCTAAAGAAGATGGGTTTGGAAAACACTGTGTGAAAAGGAGAAAATGCTGGTGAGTCAAAATCAAATTTCGCCACATTTTCTGTCCGTGCACAATTTCTCAATTGCTAGTGATTACTCCAGTTTAAAGTATCTTTGGTATGAAACTTCAGGATTGGTTCTATGTATGTGGGAAATATCAAATGCCTACTAGTCCGTTAACTATGACAAATGAATCGATTAATCGTCCAAAAATACCTTTTTGTCATGTCCCATTTTTGAAAATTAAACGTTATGTGGGATTTTTTAAAGTTTTTTTCTGTATGTATAGCTATAATTACTGTATTTTTAAATTATTCCACCTTTATACATAACATACCACATATCAGACAATGGTTACATTTATCTTGAAATACAAATAAATCTGTTTACATTCTGTACCTAACATTCAACTCCTGTATGTAACAAAAATGCAGAATTAGATAATTCAAGCTTTTACAGGAATCAAATCATTTTAGAGTGACTTGCCCTTGGAAGCACAGCATTCAGGGAGCAACATGGCGGACAGTTACTCTTAGCCGCATTAATTTTAAATACAGATATTGAATTGACAAAAATCAAGGTAAGCCCATATATTTTTTAATATTCTTTGATGTAACATTATGTATACCATTAAGCTGCATTTACAGGTTGATGCAAATCATTGAGCTGCTGTGTATATGAATGATCAAGGCGAAAATAGTCTTTCTTGAAAGGTTTATGGCATGATGGTGTCATAAATACCAATAGAGATCAAATACATCCATGATGTAACACTCAGTACAGTAACACGTTTTTGTGTTACAGAATGGAATGATTTAGTTACATCAAGGAAAAACAGCTCGTTCGTGGCTTTTCATTTCTAAAACAAAAGGGAAAGTGAATCTTCATATGTATGTCTTTATTACAGAAAAACTAGTTCTTAATACAGATCACATAAGTGCAGTGTAATGGTTTATATGGTAATTGTGTATTTTTTAAGGATGTGCTGTTACACGAAGGAGTATACAAATTAAAATCATTGAATATGTACAGGGAAAGTCCAAAAAGAAATCAAATAGCATAGTGTTAGTATTGTTAAACCACAATATAACATCAGTTATCGTAGCCTCGTCAGCCAAAACATTGCCTTAAGTGTGTCTTCAGTTACAAATGAAATGTAATAGTTGCATAATGGATGATCTTTGTTACATGACAGGAAACTGTTAGATTGATAAAGTTTTTCAGATTTACCCCACAAAGAAACTCTTTATATGATAAGCCCTGTTTGGTATTGCCCTCAGTATTTTCTCTTATTTCCACAATGTTTTCCATCCTTTCAACTTCATCCATTGGTTGCACGAGATAATGATTTTTTTTCGAGGCAAGGAAAGAGAATATAAAGGCCTGCTGCAAAATGGAATAAGATGATAACATTGTGAAAAAAGGAGTAAGTGTTTTTTTATGTGTAATGAGTCACTTTCACTTATATCTAGCAAACAATGTTCCTATACCCCCTAGATTCAAAATCAAATTATAGTCAGTCACAGAATAAATATTTAGAGAAAGTTAAAAAGCGTGAAACCCCTTTGTGAAATACAGTTCTTTGCTTTCAGGAATGCCTATGGCAAATGCTGAGAGACAGTGAAGATTTTTGCAAGAGGTCAGATGCAAGTGATGCAAGGTGACAAAACCAGACTTACCAAAAGGAAAAAAAGAAAGCCAACAAAAGCAGCAATAGATGAAAAGATAAGTCAGTTTAAGAGCGAAATGCTACTGTGACCTGAAACTGATGAAATTTAAATAAAAAAGGCAGAGATGTATAGGAAAAAGAGAAAACTTGTTACAGAAGAATAATCATCAGATCAGAGGAAAGAAGGATGTGATACATTTTTTCAAGACCAGCACTAACAGAGCTTGTTTTCGTGACAAATTTAGTAATCAAACAAATCAGAATGAAATATATAGAGGCCAGGCGAGAAATAAAGCAAGATTGTTTTTTTTCAATTTCTTGCATAAAGAAATGACAAATAACTCTTCCTTCGTCAGATTAAGGCCATTTTAGATTGTGTGATTGCAGAAAGTGGCAAAAAGATACCTGTCTTTTAGAATTGTATCAAAACACAGAACTGTTCCTTAAGGTAGACTGGTCTAGAATACTCAGAAGGAGAAATAATTAAGAATAGGGTTTACAACTCTGCACGTAGAAACTTTTTGTATTGATAATGTCTTGCAATGGCAATAAATTCATAAAAGTCCCAAGTTATGAAAATGATAAAGTCACATGGTAGCAGTTGCAAAGGAAAACAGAAAAATGGAAATTTGATTTGCAGATGAAGTTAAATGAGATTAATTGGCAAAATGATTTCTTTACTGGTTGAAGAAAAGAATAGAAAAAAATGTGGAACAAACCCAGAACATATTGTAGTAAAAAACAATGTGAAGTGGACAGAGAATAAGCCAAATTCATGACTGATGGTGTCTTGGAAATAGTATAGAAACTTAGTATCAGCTTCTATTCCGAACTATTAATGCTATTACCAGCATTTTCTCCTTTTCCCACAATGTTTTCAAATGGCTTCTTTCATGGGGTGTTAAAAGTCGGGATTGTGTGGTAAAGGGTTAAACATATTCATTTTAAATCAATTGAAAAACAAGTTCTCTCTATTCTGCTTCCTGCGATCTACACTGTCTAGTACACTCGTGCCGAAGGTGTGGGCTATTGAAAAATCCCAAAGTTGACACCTGCTCCAACTCAGGACCTTATGGTTATGAGGCAGACGCTCTACCTTACAACCACGGATACCACACAGCTAAGAACTCATTTTTCCCAGTACAGACCACATTTGTTATGGCTGAAACAAGATGTTTGAAAACATTATTATGAAAAGGAGAAATTCTCGTATCGAGCCATTTTCCTGTTCTTCCAGTACTCAATGTTTTGTTTTCTCCATGAGAAACATTTGCTTCACTTTTAATTTCATTCTTTAAAATTTTGTCGTTTTCTCCCAATTCAGAAAAGTTTAAAATTGGGGGGAAAAAAGGTACTCTGATAGTAAGTGACTTGTGTTTCAGAAACAAAGTGGGAAAGGAGCAGTTACCCTAACTTCAATTTCACTTCTTCACATGTTTTTCAAATGAGACTCATTAATGGCCAACTAATTTGATGATATTATACTATATCTCAAAGGGGGTCAACGTGCTTATTTTGTACCTTAATTTCCAACAAAGTTGAAGATTTTCATACTATAAGGGAAATTATGGCATGGAAATTGTCACTTTTTTACATTATCAGAGTTAAGAGACAAAACAAACATATAGCTTGCAACACACAAAAATGGACATTCGGACATTTGGAAAAATTGTCATCTCGGATCAGCCTGCGCAGTCTGCGCTAATCCGAGACAGTGTTTTACGACTACATTAGATTTTGCGCAACAGTAGACTTGCACAAAATAGAAAATTACATAAAACGGACAGTGTTGTTTCAGATTAGCTCTCACGGACTGTGCAGGCTGATTCGAGATGGCACTTTCCGCAATTGTAGGAACGCCCCTTTGCTTATCTCCCAAAACAGGTTTTATGAATCAACACTGGGTGTTTTCAAAAAGCTATTTCACATGTAGATTTGAAAAAGTGAGTGCTTTTTGAGGGAAAAAAATAATTGCTGTCACTTTTGATTGCAACTTTATTTCTTTGATGTAACAGCTTTTAATCCTAGCTGTAACAACTGCAATTTCCTACTTCAAAAACATATAGAAATTTCCATTTGGAATATAGTGTCAAGTCCCAAATGGTAAAAGTTTGAAATGGTTCCATCTTCAGGTATTTTAATGCTTATTGTAAATTTGGCCTCTAATTTGCTGCTTTACTTTCTGTCATGTAACAAGACCAGTCCTTCATGTAACAAACATCTACATTAAAGAACAAATATTCAAAATCAGGGGCTGTAGTGATTCTTATATCCATTGTTTATATTCCTTTTGATCTTGTATTGTAGCTGTCAAGATTATTATATTTGTTTCTACAATAAATAAGTTCAAAACTATGGAATATATTGTTTACTTTTCTGTCCCGTGACAAAATGTGTCAATTCTGTAACACAAAATCCTTCATGTAACATGCCACTCAACATGAAATATTTCGATGAGCAAGACATTTTCTAACATATTAAAATAACAAAAGAAACCTTAAAATTCAGCCCCAAGTTTAGAACACATTGTAGCAAGTGCATTTATCCCCAAATGTACAAAACAGAATAGTTTAAGTCAATAGAATCCTGTTTTTTGGCAACGGTTGGGTACATTCCTGTTAAATGGATTTCAAGTTTAAATTTTTAATTTTTATTCTTTTCATTGAAAAGATTGAAAATGTCCCTAGCAGACAAAGGGTCCTTTTTCGCTTTCTTTCAAAAAGTTACGTATATAAAACATAAGTACAAAATGTTACATCATGGAACTTGCCATTGATACTCTTCTTAGCCAGGATATTTTATCTGATTTTAAGGGGAATTAAGGGTCAATTTGTATTGATTCAGCAATTAGAAGGTTTAAATCACATGAGAAAAGAAAAATTAGGAACATTTACTTGGTTCAAAAATTCTGATTTTGAAGATCCAAAATGTGGCAAAATTTGATTTTGACTCTGGTAACCAGCATTTTCTCCTTTTCCGACAGTGTTTTCTACTCTATCATAGAAAGAAATTGTCATTTTAGCAATGTTTAATTTGTCGTCTGCAAATGCTTTCAATTTGGTCACGTCCAAGATTTTGTCATTTGGTAAAGAGTTAATGATGCAATATGGATTGTCTTAACCCTTTACCAGTCCATAAAATTTTAAACTGGCTCTAATTGAAAGAGGTTGCAAACAACAGTTCAAAGTAAGTGTGAAAGGTAGAAAACATTGCAAAAGGTGAAACTTTGCAATTAAATTGCTAGATTTTGGTGAAAAATATATAAAGTTATCGTTCCATCACCCACAGTTTACCTTTTGAGAAGAAATGAAACAAGCTTCATTGATTCCACATTCCTGCAAACTTTCGAATAATGTAGCAAAAATGGAAGTTAGGTCCAACGTGAGCTCCTTTATTTCACGTGAGTTTATATAATAGTTAAACACTAAGAAGTCAAAATTAAACGATTTAAACAGCCAAAAGGAGGGAGCGTAGCGACCGACTGTGGCTGTTTAAATCGTTTAATTTTGAACTTCTTAGCGTTTAACCAACTTAAGTCTTTTTCCGCCCACATTACATCATGGCTAAAATAATGTTCCATATACGGAATCCACTATTCACAAAGAAACACCCTTTCACCCATATATGGAGTTGGCTGATTCGCTAAAGAAACGTCATCATTGCATCATCACTAAAAAATGACGTAATTTCAACACGAATATCGGGGCTAAACCTCGTACACGACCACGTGGTATTTAACCCTTTACCAAACAATCAATTGGGAAGGAAGGTTATTTTTGGAAATGGAGAAAATTTTGGTTATTGGCATTTTCTACTTTTCCTACAATATTTTCTACCCTGTCAAAAAACTCAACTTTATTTGTTCCACTTTCAAAATTTGATATCTGCCAATGCTTTCAATTTGGAATGGTCTAAAATTTGTCATATGGGAAAGGGTTAAAGAACCTTCATTATCAGCCTCATTTCCAATTCACGCTTGACTATCGCCAGTGTTAAACAATGTCAAATATGGCAGAATTTGACCAAGATTTTGAGGAAGTAACGACTAAACTCAGCCTATGAACATTTCTACAGATTTACATCAGCAATATTTTTCTTAAAATTTCAACATATCGTCGATTTATTTCTTAAACCCTGTAACAACAGCTTGTTTCAAGCTTCAGGTGGTAATGTTTCAGAGGACAACCGACCATATACATGTAGATCTAGATTGATCAGCTTTTATTACATAAATTGTATCTGTGCTTTTTTTTTTAACGACGAAACTTGTAGATCTACTTGGCATGTGCTAGACCTAATTCACCCCTTTTCCAAACGACAAACGACAGACTCTTCCAAACTGAAAGAGTTTGCAGACGACAATTTTAACTTTCATAACAATGGCAGCAAATTATCCAAACGGACAGAAAACACTGTGGGAAAAGGAGAAATTGCTCGTTACAAGCAATTTCTCCTTTTCCCACAATGTTTTCAAAAGTACTGCAGACACGTAAAAACAAGGGCTTGTCTGGGAGAGGGTTAAGTCATTGTTGAATATTAATGAGGGGGTAGGGTTTAGGTACGCTTGCGCAGTAAATCCAGATAAACTCCAGATAAACTGCGACGTTTAAATGGATAAATTATCAAAATAAACCTGCGTTGGGTAGTTTATGGAAGATAGACGGTCAAAAATTTTCAAATATGAGCGTTCTGATTGGATAGAAAAGTAGGACAAAGACTAAAACCGGTGTTTTGCCAGTAAACATATGTTTCATCTTCATTAAAAAACAGCCATTTATGAATATTAATCCTATTTATTTCTTTACTAAAACTATAATGCACCCGTGATGGAATTCGGCACCTTTTTCTTTTGAAACAAAAAGACATGAACATCGTAAAGAGCAATTGCTCCTTTTCTAACAATCTTTTCTACCCAATGTGGTACTTATTTTTCATTTTAAATGCACTTTACAATGCCGTCTGCCACATTTTGTTTACAGTAGAAGTAGGTCAACAATTGTTTACTTTGAAAAATCCACATTTGCAAGAAGGTAAGGCATAACTAGATATCAACATTGGTTTATATGTTAGGATCAAAGATCAATCATTCATCTAACAATCCATGACCACATTATTAGCAGTCAGTCGAAATATTGCAGCTTAAGCCTTAACTTTCTACCAAACAATCACTGGTTTTTACGACCCTGAGACGGGAGCCTTTTCGTACAATGTTTTCTTCCCTGCTGGAAACAAATTTTGCTTTTTGAGTAGCATTAATTTTGTCGTCTGCAAATGCTTTGAATTTGGACCAGTCTAAAATTTTGTTGTATGGGAAAGGGTTAAATATGGTTTTGTAGTATGTCTCTAGCATGATATCAAAAGACAAGTAGCAAAATGTTCCATTGAAAGCTATTTCTTATTGTATTCATAGCTGGGGTGTGTACCTAGTTTTTGGGAATTTACACAAAAAAAAGGATTTGTCTTCTCTTTTATTCCAAATGCCAAAAAAATTTGTTTAGGCTATTTTTGAGATTTGAGGTTGAAACTAGATTGTGAAAAAAAAGTTATTTCTTCGTTGTTTTCATGCAACATTATGAAATAAAATAAAACAGTACAATGCCTATTTTATTTGGCAGTAAAATACCCCTTTTCAGATCGTTCGCACACATTTTTCCCTCTCCAAAGGGCACCTGCCGCTACATTAGGTTAACCCATTACCACATAATACCGCATCTTGACTAAAGATATATATTTGTGGAAAACAATGTGATAAAAGGTGACATTACTTGTAACAAGCAATTTCTCATTTTCTCACAATGTTTTCTACCCTATATGGTACTCATTTTTATTTTAAATGCACTTTAAAATGCCATCTGCAATTTGTTTCAATTTGGACAAGTCTAAAATTTTATCGTCTGGTAATGGGCTAAAGGGCCATTTTAATAGACCACAGAAACAGAAGGGGCCCTTTTTGGTTAAAGGGCCATTGCCCCTTGTTTATTTGCCCAAATGATGTCAAAGGGCTGTATCAATTTGTTCACCTTTCCCCAAAACTGAAAAAAAAAACACTAGCACTGACGTCATTGCCACATTTTGTTTACAGTTGGAGTAGGTTAATGCTTCCTTACATTGAAAAAGCCACATTCGCAAGAGGGCCAGGCATATATAGATATCAACATTGGTTTATATGTAAGGATCAAAAGATCAATCTTTCATTTTACAATCCATGACCACATTATTAGCAGTCAGTTGAAATATTGCAGCTTAAGCCTTAAGGCCATTTGAAAAGGCTGTGGGAATGTCTGTGGGAGTGTAATCATCCAGAATGACTCTATGAAGGCATTTGGTGAAGGGTAGTGGAGACTATGTCAAAATTAGCATCGGAACAACCCTTCATTATGAAGGTAATTGGGTAGGAATTGGGCAGTGCAAATTTGAAATCAATCTTTTGACTTCAAATGAAATTTTATACTTAATAGTTTAAACAAGAAATGCTAACAAATAGATGAACATTCTACATTTTAACCCTTTACCCCATAAGGCATTTCTATGGCATCTGTAATTGACCCTAAATGACAGCAAGGATGAAGCTGTTTCTTATGTGTACATGACACCTTTAGATAGCATATAAAACATTGTGACAAAAGGTGAAATTGCTTGTCATGAGCAATTTCACCTTTTGCCACAATGTTTTCCAAGGGTTCCTACAAGCAATGTGTAGAAATGAGTATCTATGGAGTAAAGGGTTAAATATCTGAACAATCACCACAATTTGATACAAGAACAAAATGGAAGAGTGTCACATAAAAAAAAAACAAGTAAATTAGCAAAAGAACTTCATAACCTTTCATTCTCTCTTTCCCTTTCTAGTTCATTTTTTTCCATTCTCTTGTTTTGAAAAAAATAACATTGAGCTAAAATGGTGGACTGGCCCCTTGTCTGTCCAAAAGGCTAGGAACCAATCCTAAATTTAACCTGGGTACCAATTCGTTCAATTGTCCAATCAAGAACTATTTTTTCAGTCACATGATCCAATAACAGTAACTCTTGTTTATATTTTTTAAATCACATAAGCAGTTGAGACAGGAAATTATTCATTATCAATGACATATGTGGCAGTGGTGAAATTTAACAGTACTGTCCATCCTTGGACTGTCCAACATTGGACAATATACTAAAGGGCCATTTTTTATAAATATGATGGACAAACTGATATGGCCCTTAGGCATCACTTGGGCAAATAAACAAGGGGCCATGGCCCCTTAGTAAAAAATGGCCCCTTCTGTATCTGTGGTCTACTAAAATGGCCCTTTAACCTAAAGTAGCAGCACAGACAGACAGACGGACGGACGGACGGACAGACGGACATTGATCGATCACAATACCTCCCCTTGAGCACTATGTGCTCAGGTGAGCTAAAAAACCAAGTTATTACATGGAGCTGGGCTATTCAGAAATCAATGAGACAGCGCTTCTGATATAAGAATTATAACACTAACAAATGAAATATCTAACCACAGATGACATATTACTTTTTTTCTTGATACATGTTAAATATCAGGTCGCTGAAGCTTCTGTTAAAGTACACTGCCCATAGGAAATATACTACCAGGCTCGGTCTGGAGCACAATGGCATTTGGAATGTGATGTCCCATCAACATTTCTGTGCGTTTACACTGGTGCATGTCATTCCTTTTCAGAATAAACACCATTCAACCTAACTTCACATGTCACTGCACCCATTTGTCGTGGAGATTTACATTATATACCATCTAATTACCTCAGTCAATTATTGGTTGCTATACCTGTAAAGTGGGTCTTGAAATGTAGAACAACATTGATGATCGTTGGTCCCCACCTACTTTTGTGATGTACAGAGGTGACGCATCTTTCACAAACTGATTGTACAACTGATAATCTAGAGTATGAGACACACCTCTTCCACTCCCTGTCATTCAAGCTCTCTATAAAACTTTATTTAAGCTTGTTGCTTCGCCTTTACGTCATTACCCATTTTGTTGTTGTTTCTTTGGTAGCATGAACTTCGGCAAAATAGCCAAAACTTGTTTATCTATTAAATGAACGTTATGAAACTTTTCCCAAAATTCGACAGAAAAAAGTGTACATCGCATCATTTCAAATGACCTTTTCCCACTGTTTTGACATCGTTCAAGCTTTTATTCAAGTGTGATTTATTTGAACGGATTCGTTTTTACGGAGTGCTCAAGTTACACACACTTCTTGTTGGTGTCTGATGATATAAATTTATAATGTGTAACTAATACAGAATTCCTCTAATCTTCCAATTTATTGAAGATTAATTGAAGATGATAAAAATTTTCACACACATTTAGTAAGTTTTTCTCACATAACATACTGTCTCAATTTCCAAACAACCCTGGTATGTATACCTTAAGTCAAAGGACGCTTTTACAAGTATTAATAATTACCTGAAATGCCACAGTGCTCAAACATTCCTGTAGGGCAGAACTGAATTTGTCTGCTGATCGACAGTAAAAGTCAACAAACTCTGTCATGATGAATCTGTCATTGCACACCTGTAGAGAAATGCCAAATCAACCTAATTTGTAACTAGGAATATTCTATTTTGTGCATTTTATTTATGGGGTGGCATTGTCTTAAACAACAAAAGGATCACAGCCTAGGGCAGAAGATTCAATGCCAACTAGAATACCAGAATAAGTTCAGTTGGTGTTCCTGGATTCATCCATGAAATAGTCTGTGACCTTAACCTTTTGTCAACAGTCATAGTCATGAGATAGTTGAACTTAAGTATGGTCCTATTTTCATCATCATCCTGAATATGAATAACATCAATTATTTGTTCTGGAAAATAGTTACATGTGCTGTAAAGAAACTTTAAAAGAACATTTTAACATCTGTGATCCTTAACCTTTCGGTCATTGACAAAGGCATGGTTAGGTTATTTTATATAACAGGTGGACACGCATCTGTTTTGAGCGAATTTTGAACTAAACAAGCATTCTTATAGTATTGCATAGCAATAATGAGTCCCCTACCGGCCGTATATATATATATATATATATCGCTGGCAGGTATAGTTTGTGAAACCCTGTGGAGGAGAAAGAACCTATTTGACCAACTTTCATTCAGAAAAATAAGTATCATGTCGGTCTTCGTATGCAATTCTTTAACGAAAGTCAGATAAATAAGCACTTTTCTCGTTAAAGTAAGTCCATTGAAGAAGTTTTACAAAGACAAGATGTGCTTGTGAAACACAGTTGCCCCTGTAAAAGCAAATTTTCAGAAATATGACCTTTAACTTTTGAGATGACCATGACCTTATCATCAACAGGTGTGTACCAACGAGAGGTACTAGCTTACCGTGTAAAAGTGTTATAATTTAATTACTTAAACTATAGCCGTCACTGAATGTGACTTAATACGCCCACCTGCGCTTTGACAGAAAAAGTGTCAAGTTCAAGGGAAGATAATTCCTCAACCAGGGGGAGTGAAACTTGAAAATTACGTCCTGCAAATCTTCAATATACATTCAATATATGTGCATAGTTTCAATACAATTGAAGAAAAACTGTGCGACAAGTTCATGAAACAAAATTGCTAGTATTTTGTACACAGACGGACACACAGACAGACAAACAGACACACGGACGGACAGACAGACAGGAGTATACCTCCGAAAACATTCGTTTCCCGGGAGTATAATTAAGTGAATATGTACAAGGGTTTAGAAAAAAAAGTGTAGAAAACTGTTTTATCAGTGAAAATTTCTAAGTCTAAGGCCTGTAAATCTGTGTAAAAGCAGTGGAGTGGGACGAAAGTTGAACTTGATGCGT
This sequence comes from Tridacna crocea, assembly GCA_943736015.1. Taxonomy (NCBI): domain Eukaryota; kingdom Metazoa; phylum Mollusca; class Bivalvia; order Cardiida; family Cardiidae; genus Tridacna; species Tridacna crocea. The sequence continues at coordinate 24,791,476 of OX031060.1, forward strand.
AAGTGATAGTGGTTTACCTACAAAGCAAAAATCAGGTCAATATCCACCATCGTTTAGAAAAGAAGTCCGGAAAACTGTTTTTTCCGTAAAAATTCTTAAGTCCAAGGCCTGTAATTTCGTTAACAAGAGGGCCATGATGGCCCTGTATCGCTCCAATGGCTAATTCGTAAAAACACTACAAGCCAAACATTACATTATTTGGCCAACTGGTTTCAAACTTGAGGGCATACAATTTTTTTCCATAAAAAACTACAAAAAAGTTGTGACCCCTGGGCAAATCTAATTTTGACCGCAAAGCTATAATTACTTGAATCCTGGTGGAAGTCTACAAAATAAAGCCCCATACCAAATAATACAGGTCTAGAATGTGTGGTTATAAACAAGAAGATTTTCAAAGTTTTCTCAATAAAAGCCCTGTAAAACATAAAACCCATGAGACAGGGCTAAATTTAGTGGTTGTAGTCTTTATTATGGTTAGTAACAAGATGACTTAGAAAGTTTTCACCACAAAAGCTCATGTAAAACTTGTGACCCCTGGTGTGGGGACAAACTTGACCCTAAGGCTATAATTTGGGCCCTCCTGGAAGAGGCCCACTAGATAAAGCTACATGCAAAATTTGGTAGCCCTAGGCCTTATGGCTAGATACAAGTAGATTTTTAAAAAATTCCCAATATGATCCCATGTAAAACTTGTGACCCCCAGGACAGGACCAAATTTGACCCCAGGGCTACAATTTGGGCACCTTTGGTAGACAACCACTTGATAAGGCTAGATGCAAAATTGAGTAGCCCTAGGCCTAATGGCTTGGTACTAACAGATTTTTATAGTTTTCACTATATAAGCCCATTTAAAACTTGTGACCCCCTGGGCCGGGCCAAATTTGACCTCTGGGCTATCATTTGGGCACACTGGGTAGAGGTCTATTAGATAAAGCTACATGCCAAATTTGGTAGCCCTAGACCCTATGGCTAGGTACCAGAAGGATTTTAAAGTTTTCCCTATATAAGCCAATATAAAACTTGTGACCCCCGGGACAGGGCAAATTTTGACCCCAGGGCTATTATTTGAAGGAACTTGGTAGAGGTCCACTAGATAAAGCTACATGCCAAATTTGGTAGCCCTAGGCCTTATGGTTTCAGAGAAGATTTTTAAAAAAATTCAATATTTTTCAGTTTTGTTGCCATGGCAACCAGAGTTTTTGAAGGAATAAAGTTCTTTCAAGGAATTCTGAAGAGGACCATGGCAGGACCATTTCTGTGAAGTTTCATCAAAATTGGATGGGTAGTTTTAGAGAAGAAGATGTTTGAAATAAAAGTTAACGCACGCACGCACGGACAGACGCACGCACGCACGCACGACGGACACCTGGCCATGACATAAGCCCGCTGGCCTTCGGCCAGTGGAGCTAAAAATCAGTAGACCAGAACGAAACTAAAACTTGATCTGTAAGTCATGGTGGTTGACCTACCCACCAAAATTCAGCTCAATATCTGAGAAAAGTCCGGAAAACTGATTTGCCAGACTGACAGACAGACTGGCAGACTTACAGACAGACAGACTGACAGTCGGGCGGAGTGTAAACCTCGAATCCCCTCTGGCTTCGCCGGTAGGGGACTAATAATTCATTTGCTTCTCAACATAATGAGCTCAACACAACTTTTACATAAAAAACTTTGCTGTAAGATTAGTCTACAACCTTGATCCTGACATCTAAACAGGAATGTTGCTTTGGGCTTTTATTTATCATTCTACAAATTATGAATCACATCCATTGCATGGTTTAGAAAAGGGAAGTTCATGAAAAAAGACTTAAATGTAGAAGCAAACTCCCAATGCCGACACAAATGGCAGGGATGGTACACCAGGTTTTCCTTGACATCACCCTTGCAAGCTAAAAAGGAGCGTAACTTTGTCAAAAAAAAAAAATGAAGGTAATCTGCCATGAAAATATGAGTTTTTTTTTTTTTGGAAAGAAAGTAAGGAGTATAAATTTGAAGAAAATAACGTCAATAGCGGCAGATATACAACTATGAGAAAATGTCAAAATTTTTACCCCTCAGCAACCATAACCATAATAAGGCAATGACAACACCTCTACATTTCCTTTGAAAACAGTCAAGCTAGACATAAAAGAAAGGAAATTGAAGGGCAAAACCTTGTTTAGAGCAGATCCTGTGAAAACTAATCAAATGTATGTTTGCCATACAAGGATTGAAGAAAACTGTGTAAATAAAACTTGCTTTAAGCCTGATCAAAGCCATGGCAGGTGTAAGGCGAAGGTAAATGCAAAGTTATGACTGTGGCAAAATTTTTGTATGTATTAGGAAACACATTTAGGATATACAACATGAACGGTCTACCTTTGTTGTCAGTGTATCTGATAGAGCATTTTGTATTCCTTGGTTCCATTTATCGCGTATCCTCTCTGATGGTAGCTGCTGTGCTGCAACTATGCTATCCCAAATCTAGAGTACAGAAACACAATTTTACTTTATTTACAGCTAAATGGCATATACCTAAAAATATATCAAATCTTCATCTACTCTGAATGATAATACAATTACATAAGTAAGAGTGTGTTTTATAATTAATGCATTTTGTGATATTATTCATTGATAAATCATAGTTTTACATTTAACCATAATGCATTCACCCCGAAATACCCTTCTTTTGAATACATGCACAATTCAAACATTTTAATCTAGTCATGAATCATTTATCATAATCTGCAAGAGGTGTATGTCGAAGGCAATGACATATATCAGATACAAGGAATTATGTGAAGCATATCGGCTTTCACCTAAAGCCGGTTTTAATAGTGGAAACAAAAAATAGTTACATGGTGCCAGATCTGGTAAAGAGGATGTCTGCTGCTATACTCGACATTTTTCCTTTTCGAGACAGTCACCTACAAGCTGTGCCATATGCGAGGACACATTATCATATAGGAGTGAAACATATTTCAGACAGTGTTTTGAGCTATGTCTTTTGAAATGCTTTTTCAAATTCTTCAAAACCATATTTTAGTAAAACTTTGCCGATACACTTTTTCCCTTTGGCATTGGATTTTGAATTGCTAGACCATTATTTGAAAGTAAATACAATACAAAGCCATTTTTAAGGTGGCCATTTGCTTGGTGATGACGGGTCTCTTTGCATGTTTTGTCATCCATACTCCATTTGTACACTTCCTTTTAGGCTAAAAAAAATCTATCCATGTTTCATCTCCCATAATAACGTCACAAACACTCTTTTTGTTGTACTTTGGGTACAGTTTTTTAAGTTGTTTGGCCCTTTTGACAGACTCCTCCATCTTGTCTTCTATCAGAGGATGGGGTATCCACTGCACAATTTCTTCTTTACAAGCAGTATCTTGCAAAGAATAAAAAGCACTTGTAATGAGATTTTCACACGCTAAGTTTATGCATAACATAAATATAGCATAATATTTAAAAACAAATGACGGAGCGTTTTCCAACCATGTTTGCATGCATTGATAGCATGGGACCTTGTTATTTAACTCTTTACCACACGAGAAACTTTTAGACTGGTCCAAATTGAAAGCATTTGCAGACAACAAAATAAAGGTGACTGAAAAATTGAAATTTGTTCTGGGAAGGGTAGAAAACACTGTGGGACAAGGAGAAAATGCTGGTTACCAGCATTTTCTCCTTTTCCCACAATGTTTTCTAAAGGCTTCTTTCTCAGGGGCGTCAAAAGTAGGGATTGTGTGGTAATGGGTTAAAGTGGTCTTATTTCATAGTACAGATAAATGTATTAAGCTTTATTAAAAATATAGTTTACTTATTGCTCAATCATATAGCAAGGGTCTTATTACCATTTCTCACAAGGATTTTGAAGGTTTGTATCAATTCTATTAATTATACAAGAGGGCCATTGGCCCTGGAACGCTCACCTTAGACTATAGCTTATGAGTGAAATTCAATTCTTTGAACAACTTTGGTAAAGCCTCAGCCAAGAACATCCCTGTCAAGTTTCATCAAGATTGGCCAAGTGGGTTAGGAGAAGAAGATGTTTAAAGAAATTGTTGACGGACGACCGACGACAGAGGCCGGACATAGGGCAATCAAATATCAAAACTCTAAACCTTTCCAGTTTCAAAGAAGAATTCTAAATTTTACTTCTTTGTCCCAAGTTCGAAATTGTGGTCCCCGGGGCCGGACCAGTTTTGACCAAAGCAGCATCCTTAGAACAAACTTGGTAGAGGTCCACTTAAAGATGCTACATACCAAATATCAAAGCTCTACACCTTCCCGTTTAAGAGAAAAAGAAAATTAAAATTTTCCTTCTTTGTTCTTATGTTCCAACCTGTAACCTCCTGGGCAGGCCAGTTTTGACGCCAGGAACACCATATGACCAAACTTGGTAGAGGTCCACTAGAAGATTCTGCACACCAAATATCAAAGCCATGCACCTTCAAGTTTCAGAGAAGAAGATTTCTAAAGTTTTCCTTCTTTGTTGCTATGTTCGAACCTGTGACCCATGGGGCAGGGCCAGTTTTGACCCCAAGGGCATAATATGAACAAACTTGGTAGAGGTCCACGAGGAATCGTTACATGCCAAATATCATAGCTCTATGCCTTCTATTTTAGAGAACAAGAATTTTAAAATTTTCTTTCTTTGTTCCTATGTTCGAACTTGTGACCCCCGGAGCGGGGCCGGTTTTGACCCCACGGGCATGATTTAAAAAAACTTATCAGAGGTCCAGTGGGAGATGCCACATACCAAATATCAAAGCTCTACGCCATCTAGTTTCAGATGAGAATTTTAAAGTTTTCCTTCTTTGTTATTATGCTCGAACTTGTGACCCCCAGGTGGGGCCAGTTTTGAACAAACTTGGTAGAGGTCCACCAGGAATTGCTACATACCAAATATCAAAGCTCTATGCCATCTAGTTTCAGAGGAGAAGAATTTTAAAGTTTTCCTTCTTTGTTCCTATGCTAAAACTTGTGACCCCCAGGTCAGACCAGTTTTGACCCCAGGGGCATCTTTTGAACAAACTTGGTAGAGGTTCACTAGGAGATGCAACAGACCAAATATCGAAGCTCTACGCTTTCTAGTTTCTGAGAAGAATATTTCTAAAGTTTTCCTTCTTTGTTCATGTGCTCGAACTTGTGATCCCCGGGATGGGGCGGGTTTTGACCCCTGGGGCATAATTTGAACAAATTTGGTAGAGGTCCACTAGGAGATGCCACATACCAAGTATCAAAGCTCTACGCCTTCAAGTTTCAGAAGAAAATATTTTTAATGTTTTCCTTCTTTGTTCCTTTGCTCAAACTTATGACCCCCAGGGTGTGGCTAGTTTTGACCCCTGGGGCATAATTTGTACCAACTTGGTAGAGGTCCACTAGGAGATGCCACATACAAAATATCAAAGCTCTACGCCTCCAAGTTCAGAGGAGAAGATTTTTAAAGTTTTCCTTCTTTGTTCCTATGCTCAAACTTGTTATCCCCCGGGGTGGGGCCAGTTTTGACCCTAGGGACATAATCTAAACAAACTTGGTAGAGGTCTATTAGGAGATGCCACATACCAAATATCAAAGCTCTACGCCTTCTAGTTTCAGAGAAAAAGATTTTCAAATATTTCATTTTTTTCTTTTTGTTGCCATGGCGCAACCAGAGTTGTAGGTGGAATTCAATTCTTTGAACAATTTTGGTAGAGCTTCACCCAAGGAACATTCCTGCCAAGTTTCATGAAGATTGGCTCAGTGGTTTAGGAGAAGATGTTTAAAGAAATTGTTGATGGACAACGGACGCAAGACATAGGGTGATCACAATAGCTCACCTATAGCACTTTGTGCTAAGGTGAGCTAAAAACATTCCTTGAATGTGAAAAACAGTAGAAAACTACAACAAGAGAGCCACTAGTCCTAAAACACTCACTTCTGGAGTGCACACCATGTTTTTCTAAAAGTTGTACCAGTGACCATCTTTTTGAACAACTAAGACCTAATTTTGAAGTTCTTAAAAATCTAATCAGAACAAACATTCTGACCATTTTTCATGAATTTCAGACTGAAAATATGGCATCTACAGTACATGAATTTTCTCATAATTTTCTGGAACTTGTCCCAGTCACCTACTTTTTTGACTTGATGTGAACCAAACTTAAACTTACTTCAAATATCACCAAGGCGAGGGTTTGATACATTTTCTAAACTTTCAGAGTAGAAAAATTGCCTATAGAATCCATGTAGGTTTGTTATAAGATTGGTCCTGGACAGACCTTTTAAAAGTTTCTGAACTTGCCTTTGAAGTTTGATTGGGATCCATCAGAATCTCTTTGTATGTCTATTTAAAAAGTTTTTGTTCATACCACTACTATTTTTGTGGAAAGGAAGGTAATAATAATCTCCCTTTGAATTGAGGATATAGTGATTTTAGAATTGAAAATGATAATTGCATGAACTTAAAGACAGAACCTCCAAAAGTGGCTCAATTAAGATGCTACAATAGTGATGATTTTTAATTATATTTTCAGGAGTCCAATTACCATGGAAATAGATGTTCCGCTTCAGGAACACCTTAAGAGTCACATGAGCAACTACACATCAAAGAAATTCATTGTGGTTAGTTTTAACTTATTCCAATGAAAACCGTAGGAGGAGTTGCACACACATGAAACTGCTAACGGACAGACAAACGTACATGGACATGACATAATACTACCCTTCAGGCGTATGAAAATTCAATTATATCTAAATCATAACATGCATGTTGCTTTGTATTCAAACTTTGTATGAGATTCCATTACAATCTGTTGGGTAGTTATAGAGAAATAACTGACAAAAGAGCTACAGACTATCCATCACAGTGACTTATTTACATCCCAATGTGAGGGGATATTAATAAATGAATTATCTCGGACAGACAATCCTAAAGTTTAATGACCCATTTCTGCTAACAATGTGAAAACAGAAAAAAAAAATGCTGATAACCCACACGTTCTCCTTCGTCCTTAGTTTTTTTTTACCTTTGCATAAAAAGTTTTTGAAAATTTAGCAACATTTTATTTGTCATAATCAATTTTCTTTTGGACCATTCTAAAATTGTCATATGGTAGACATTGTGCGTAAAAGATTATGTTGAAAAGCCAAATTTCCTCATTTTCCCATAATATTACCCCTCTAAAAGCAATTTTCCTACATTTCAACCACGTTTGTTCTCTGCATATGCTTTCTCCTTAAACAAGTACACTTTTTACGTTAGACAAGCAGGCCATGATGACTCTGAATGAGCTCATCAGAGCCTTTTGACCAAACATGATCCATTTAAATCTTTTTGGATATACTCTGACAAACATTCTAGTACGCTTTCAATATTATTGGACTGAAAATTTAGCCTTTAGCTTGTACACAAGCGCTTCCTACACTCATCCAAGATGTCATCAATACAAATATTTTGACCAAGTTCTATGAATATTGAGCTTAAATTGTGGCCCATGTGTACACAAGGGTTTTCTTGACATATTGACCTAGCTCTTCATCCGACCTGACCCATCTTCAAACTGATTTAAGATGTCATGAACAAAAAAATCCTGACCATGATTCATAAGTATTGGACTGAAAATGTGACCTTTGGAGTGTACAAAAGATTCTTCGAAGACTTGACTGATTGGCCTAGTTACTCACTCGACCTGACCTATTTACAAATTCATCCATCAAGAAAAATCACTCTTATCACGTTTTATGAGTACTGGACGGAAAATGTAGCCTCCAGAGCATAAATAAGTTTTTTTTCAAAGATTTGTCCCAGTGACCTGGTTTTACACCTTACATGACCCATTTTCAAAATCTTGTGAAATAACATCAAGACAAACATTCTGAACAACCTCACAGAGAACTGGACTGAAAATGTAGTCTCAAGACTGTACACAAGGTTTTTCTAAGATCTGACCTAGTGACCTACTTTTTTACTCAATACAACCCATTATACAACTTGTTCCAGATATAAAGAACGAAAACAATCTGTTCAAGTTTCATAAATACTGGACTTCAATTGTGCCCTCCTGAACTTATAAAAAGTTTTCCTAAAATTTTACCCCATGATCTAGCTTTTGACCCATCATAAAATTTGTCTTACGAATCATCAAGACAAAGGTTCTAAGTAACTCGAAAGAGTATTGGACTGAAAACGTGGCCGCTAGAGCGTATACTAGATTTTTCTAAAATCTGTCCTTTTTACCTATTTTTTGACCAGACACAATCCGTTTTCAAATTTGTCCTACATATCATGAAGACAAGCATTATGACTAGTTTTCAAGAGTATTGGACTGAAAATGTGGCCTGTAGAGCATACACAAGGTTTTCCTAGGACTTGACCAACTGACACAGTTTTTGACATGACCCATTTTGGAACTTGCTCATGACAACGTTCAAGACAAACATTCTGACCAAGTTTCATGAGTATCAGACTGCAAAAGTGGCCTTCAGACCGTGCACAAGGTAAAAGATGACCACCGACGACACAGAACAGACACAGTACGTTCAAAAATGCTCACCTTGAGCACTTCTGGCTCAGGTGAACTAATAAAAATTTGATAGATGTTCATGGAGAATGGAGAAAATGTGGCTATTACGTGGAGAAAATGCGACTTAATGTACACACTTTTTTTTTAAATAACATTTGTCCCTGTGTCCGACTGAACATGGCCCATTTTCGAATAAAACTGAGATTTCATTGACCTTTTACCACACAATCCCGAGTTTTCATGATCCTGAGGAAGAATCCTTTTAAAACATTGAAGGAAAAGGAAAAAATGCTGGCAACCAGCATTTTCTCCCCTCCCAACAATGTGTTCTGCCCTATTCAAGACAATCCATCATTTGAGCGGAATATTAATACATGGATCCGTGGTGTAAGATAAACCGGCTTCCTTATAGTCACTGTTACCAAGGGCTCACAAACAAACGCAGTCAATACATATACAGTATAGCAGATAGGCTACATAAATCGTGCTGTCATGACTGTTTCCCTCAATAAAATTCCGGAAAAGTATTTTAATAATACATTTCTATCGATGATAAACCCTCAGTAAGCAATTTAAAGATGCTTAACTAATTTACAAACGGATATGTATTAAAAGGGCAAATTACAGGGGCGACGGACAATGTAAGAGATTTACATGTTTAAACAAAGATTTGAGCTCCAACTCGAAAGAATAAAAACAACTTCCGTTTTGCCACAGAATTATAGAATTAACAATACTTATTGCTTTCGTTGGGCTAGTAAAGTCATTTCAGCATCATAACAATTTAAATACCACTGAATTACAAGCCTTTCGAAGAGTTTATAGAAAGTCTTATTCAACAGAGAGGTTTAACATGATATGAAAAATTTTGATATCAGGTTAAAGGGAAAAAGGTTGTCTGATGATTATAAAATGCGTTAAGTGTGTTGTCGATGAAGAAAATTAATAATAAGGGTAGTTTGTTTTATCTTATGATATACTGATGACAACTGGTGGTCAAGTTGATTAGAGCGGCAAATTGCTTTGCAATCAAACACACTTCTTATCAAATTAACAGTTTACCCACACCCTTTGTGCAGATATGCTAATCCACTTAAACTCTTCACCAAATGACAAAAATTTTTAGAGCAATCCAAACTCAAATATTTGCAGACAACAAAATAAATTAATCAAACATTGAAATGTGTTTTTGAAAAAGCACAAAACACTATAAGAAAAGGATAAAATGGATGTTACAAGCATTTTCTCCATTTTTCGCAATGCTTTTAAAAGCTTTCTAAAGGTCGTTTAAATTCAGTGTTATGTGTTAAACGGTTAAAACAGCTAAGTCAAGGGAGAAATTTCCAAGTTGCCTAAACTTCCACCAGAACAGTAGTTAGACTTTTTTTAAAATTGAAATATACACTTAGTGAGGAAGAACTACACGTCAAAGTGCTTATTGCAAACAGCAGGTACTTTAAATTCCAAGACTTATCATCATGTAATTTGCAATCTGATCTATATCTACACATTATCTATATCTACACATCAGGGATCGTATATATGATCCCTGTACACATTCAGCATATTCTTCATGCACCATGGGTTAGGATTAGTGTCAACTTGAAACATTGGTGACAAGTTACCCGAACACTTTTTGGATGTGCATGGATTACTGAACAAGGCAAGATATTCAAGTAAACATATGTTCTTTTTATTAGTACTTCATATAGGTCTATTTTTACCTTTGTTTTCCATTTTTCTTTCAGAGGGGACAAAATTATAGATTAAATTAATCCATTATCCAGCGCTGATCAGCTCTTTGCAGTAGTTCAAATTTTCAGTAATAATCATAATTTAGACTTGTCTTTAGCCTCTGCGTGATCTCACATCAGCGGTACACGCTCGCAAAGCACATTTTCTAAGCTTTTTTTTAAATTCACACGTTAAAAACACAACATAATAAAGAGTACTGCATCCTTCCAACGTTAAGTCGTTTATTTGTGTGCCCAAATAGCGAAAACCAAGGCTGGACATCGGGTAGAATTAATGCGATGTCCTGATTGGTCAAATATCGATTTCCACGGATCCATGTATTGCCATCAGCAAATCGTATTAATTTGGACAAACCAAAAATTTTGTTGTGAGGTATATAATTCAGAGAAAACATTCACCAACTTCTATGAGTGTCTCACTGAAAATTTGGCCTCTACAGCATAGAGGTAACAGTGACCCTCTTTCTGACCAAGTTGACTTGTGTCCAAACAAATTTCATATATCTTCAAGATAAATGAATAAAAAGAGATCAAACTCCAAATATCATTTTGAAAAGATATTTTAATCCCAACTAGTTTCGGTTATTTCAAACCTTTATCAAGGGACTTTGTCGGTATTCGGCCAATAAGCCATATATCCACACTGGTAATTAATCTTCTATAATATAAACTTAACACTTGTACTTTCACACGGTATTTTGGTGGTGCGCGTCTCTTAGTTTGAATATGGTGTGGAGAAACGATTGGTTTCCGCCACAAATGACTCTATCTCTGGTAAAATGAAACTTCTCCATTCCTTATATTCATCATTCTGTCTAGCATCAAGGAATAGATTCATGTCAAAATGAGAGATTCCACAGCTTTCAAACAATTTCCTTCTCATCTTTTCCCTCTCATTTTCATATAATTCACATTCCATCAAATAGTGTTTCACAGATTCAATCTCCCCACACTGACACAAGTTACTTTCAGTTATATTACTTTTATACAAATATTCATTCAATTTCACATATCCAGTTCTCAACTGTGAGACAATGCTTTCCCCTTTCTTTGTTTAAAACTTGTGTTTCACTTTGTAAGCAACCTTTGGCTTATAACTAAATATATGTCTGCTTTTATCTGACTTCTCCCACATATCTTGCAATTTCTTCCTCCCAGATTCTCTTACTGCTGTCTTTATGTCTCCCATAGTTAGTACTGGAGGCAAGCCTTCTATTTCTTCCACCTCTTCTGCAGCCTCCTTTGCTAACCTATCAGCATACTCGTTCCCCTTTATATCAGAGTGTCCAGGTGTCCAGGAAATTTCAACCTTGACACCCGACTGTTCCAACTTCTGTATATCTGTCTTAACTTCCTGTAAAGTAGATATGTGATATTTTGGCTCCCATCCCAATACCAAATGACCAATTGCACAATGACTAACAGAGAATATGTGTAGTTTTTTTTTGTAATTCTGAGCTCTTTTCCTGTTGTTTTTGTCTGAATATGCCTTACTGCTAATTTTATTGCTAATAACTCCCCTAAAAGTATGGACCCAAATGAGCTAACAGGGTGCTTCAGTAAAATAGGTTCTGTATGACCTGGCAGGAAAAATACACGCTCCCGCCCCACATGGACCAGGGTTTCCTAAACAAGATCCATCAGTAAAGGCAATGGCTATTTTCTCATTGCAGTCGTCTAGCATATTTCCAATCACTTCCCTTGAGAGAGCTTCTTGCATCTTGGTTCTTGATTTTGAGGACCCCAGGTTCTGCCAATACTCAGGTTTGCGTTTACTTGGCTGTAAGGACTCAGTATATGTACATTCCTTCTCCAGACAATGCAACGGTATTCGAGTATTTGACACCATATCAGCCACTTGCACATTCATCTTTCCGAATGTTGAGATTTTCCGTTCAACCCTTTCTGATTCCACGAATCTATCCCAACATCATTTAATACACGACTCATCATCCTTTGTCATAATCTTGGCCGCTTGTCTCACCGCAAGCTTCTCTCTTCTCAATTCCAATGGCTTTATTCCTGCCTCTACCTCCAATGCTTCCAAACCAGCACTTCCAGGAACTCCCAAGCACATGTCCAAGCCTTTTTTTGTATTTTCTCTAGACCACTGCAATTGCCAATCTGTCACACAGGAGCTGCATATTCCAACTGGAGGAGTATTAGGGCCATGTACGATTGCAGCGTGCAACTAGTACTAATTATCTCTGTTTCCTTCACTTTTCTCAGGGAGTTTAATGAGCGTAATGCTTTCCGTTCAACCATTTCAATATGTGACTCAAACTTCCAATTTCTCATCTAATGTTACGCCCAGTATTTTAGGTTTTGGATTGTACTTTACTGTTTGATCTTCAAAATTGAAGTTGACCTGTCTTGCATCTTCAAACACCCGTTTGTCCAAGGAAAACATGCTAAACTCTGTTTTAACGATGCTTAATTTCAAGCTCCACTTCCTTGCCCACTTCATCACTTCAACAAAGTCTTCCCTCAGACTCTCCATTAACTTCTTTCAGTCCTTTCCTGATATACAGATTGTTCCATCATCTGCAAATTTAACTTTCTCACTCTTAACATTCTCATACCAATCGGCTATGAAGAGACTGAACAATAGGAGTGATATCACTTAACCCTGGGGGAGTCCAACTGCTGTACTAAATGCTGGACCCTTAACTCCACTCATGGTTATAGCTGCAGACCTGTCTGACAGAAAATCTCTGATCCAACACCATATCCTTCCTGTCATCCCTTTTTCTTTTAACTTTACCATCAACCCATCTCTCCACACGCTATCGTATGCTTTCTCAATGTGGATGAACAAGGCAGCAGTATGTTCATTCTTGTTGAACCAATTACAAATATCCTGTGTAAATCTTTGAAGTGCATCTTCATATATAGTTCATATAGTTGTAGAGACCAAATACACTTCCTAGTGTATAAGCAAGGTGCTTCTATAGGTCCTTTTTCATGGTCGTTTTCCTCAGTTAGATACTTTGGTCTTCTTCGTTAACACTTTCGGATTGCACAACACTTAAAACATCTCACCACGGAATTCATATATTTAGATTGTTACTTACACATCTTATGTACACACTAAAATTTATTAAAAACTAAAAACTGCAAACAATACTGCTGGCTTGTATTACCCCAACTAATGGAATACTTCTACAGGTGGTTGCTCTTAACCTACATGTAAACTAAGTTCAATTTATGCTATTTTTAATACTTTTGGTTATTCAGCTAAACAATTATAATTTGCACAACACTTAAAACATTTCATCACGACGTAATTTACTAGTGAGGTAGCCCTACATTTTCTTCACCTAAGATTCACCTAACTGTGGGTTTTTTAAAGGTTTCTTTTCTGAATAATAATCCTAGTAATTGATGCATATTATTAAGCATATATGTAAGACATTCCCACAAGTCTAAAATCTAAAAAGATATCTTGTGTGGCTACATAGCTTTATCAGGAAATACCACTGAAATATATTCATCAAGTTTGTCTTTGTTTTTACTGAAGATTCACAACCTAACAGCCACAATAACCCTTTACCATACAATCCAGACTTATAAAGACCCCTCATGATGCAGCCTTTTGAAAAAAATATGCATTTTCGCCTTTTTACCACAATGTTTTCTACCTCTTCAAAGGCAGAAATTATCATCTGAGATATACTTGATTTGTCATCTTCGAATGCTTTCAATTTAGTTCTCCCACAATTTTGTTGCCTGGTAAAGGGTTAATTCAGTGACAAATCATTTTTTAAGTTTGTTGAATTTATTAAAATCTTGAAAGCTCCCAAAATTCATGGTGAGAGTGAGGCTGTAAACTCTATTTATAAAGAAAAAGAATAATACTGATGATGCATTTGCTGCTAATGGTGCCTTACTTAGCATAATGGTGATTTGTACATAAAGTCAACATCACATACATGCAATTTTAAGTCTGTTTATTCTGTAGTGTCACGAACACAACAACCTGTTAGTACAGTCGGAGGGATACGATAGTTTTTATCTATTTTGTGTTTTAAACGTTCGAATTTGAGAAAAAGTTTAGAATATGTGCTTTGTGATCATATACCACTGATGTGATATCCCGCAGAGGCTGTAGACAAGTTTGCATTATGATTATGACTGTAAATGGAATATTTGCAAAGATTTCTGATCAGCGCTATATTACACAATGGATTGCTATTAATGTAACAGTTCCCCCCCACCGAAAGATTTTGAAAGAGAAAAAATATTTGAAAGTGGACAACAATGGTAACAAGATCTTCGCAGAGCGCAGCAAATACGCCCGAAGGGGCTTGTCAGAGAAATGAGTTGAAATGTGCACTGCAGTTCTCCATAATGCGTTCTATCAGTGCATAAAGTTCCATGTTAATAGCTTTTATAGTTTGGAAGTCATGGCCTGGACAAAAACTCAAACTGAAAATTAACAAAGGGCAATAACTCAAAATACCAAGTTTCAAGTCAATCCGACCAGAGATGACAAAGTTATGCACCGGACACGCAGAAAAGGCTGTTAAAATGGCGACCAAAGGGAATTTAATGAAGTGATGTCATAGTCAATTTTTCATAAACTTACACTTCTCTGTAGAATCAGACTTTCTATATTTTTTTCGAAATGCTTGTATTTCACTACCATTTATATGGGTATGATGTTTAGATGACTTTACTAGCCTTACGGATATAATAAGTATATTTAATTTTACTATTCTATGACAAAACGGAGGTTTGTTGAAGTGTTTTACTCTTTCTCATATAAGTTCAAAACTTTGCTATAACAAGCAGATCTATTACATTGTTCATAAACTGACTTTTTTCCCATATTTGTGCATAAATTAGCTCAACTATCTTAAAGTTCTTACCAAGAATTCATCTTCAGCAGAGGGACATTATGAAATTTTTTTTCCAGAATTTTGAAAGAAAAACTCATGACAGCACGATTTAAGTAGCACATCTACTATACTGTATGTGTCTTAATTGTGGTTTTTTGGGAGCCCTTGGCAACTGTAACCAAGGAAGTTGTTTTATCGTATTACCATAGATCCATATATTATTGATACCTATTTAAAAAGTCCATGTTTTACCTGTAAATTGTCCTTCAAATACTGATCCCATCTGTTGCAATTTTGCCTCATCCAGACCAAAACTTTTTCCAAGCTTACAGTTAGTGAAGATACATGTTCAACGGTAACTGAGGTTTGTTTTTCAAGTGTGCCAACATACTTGTCATACACAGAAATACAATGTATGAAGATCTGTGCACATTTTGACATTATGTGTGGCCTATCTGCTACGCAACTCTCTTCTAGCAGCTGTCTTGATATCTTAAGCCTCATTACCAGCAGTTTTTCATTAGGGTCCCTGAAAAAAAGTCAATGTTATCCATTTGTGATTTATATATGGTCGGTAATCTTCTGTACAAAATAAATTTATACCAAAGGGTCTACTGAATGGAATGCCATAGCAGAAAATGTTCAAGATAGAAGAGGAACATGATGGTCCTATATCGCCCACTTGACTACTAAGCAGTAAAGGTCTAAAATGAAGATAAATACCAAATATTGAGGTTCAAGGCCAAAATGATAATGTAACAAGAGTGGCAAATTGTCGCAACATATGCCCATCCCACCGGCAGCTGTCGAGAAGGTATAATAGTTGCAAAGGGCAGGCAATACAACAAACATGTTCACCAAGTCTCAAGTCAATTTGAATTGAGACTTCAAAGTTCCATTCTAGACAAGCAAGAAATACTGTAAAAATAAATATCAATGTGGAATTTCTCAAAATCCGTGCTAGGTAGAGTTACTGTTCTTGCACACAGAACTCTTGTCATATTCCAACAAACATGCACAACAAGTTTGAAGTTGTTACGACTTGAGATGACAAAGTTGTATTCCAGACAAGCACTAAATGCAGTCTCATGTGATATTTTATCATGATTAACTTTCTGACCGATTTTCTAGACAGTTGAACAAGAAAATGTGGCCCCTACAGTGCCCACAAGGTATTTCTTTAATTTAACATAGTGACCTAGTTTATGACCTAAGGTGACTCAATTTTGACCTCACTGAACATGTTGTGCTCGGGAGGGCTAACAAACTTGGAACAGGTTCACTACATACCAAATATCAAAGCTCTCCAAAGAATTTTAAAGTTGTCCTTCTTTGTTCCTGTGTTTAGAACTTGTGACCACTGGGCAGTGCCAGTTTTGACCCTTGGGGCATCTTATGAACAAACTTGGTAGAGGTGCACTAGTAGGTATTACATATCAAATATCAAAGCTCTACACCTTCTAATTTCAGAGAAGAAGAAATCTTTTTTTTTTCCGTTTTTAGTTCCCATGTTGAAATTTGTGACCCCCGGGGCTGGGCCAATTATGATCCCAGGGGCATAATATGAATAAACTTGGCAGAGGTCCACTAGGAGATGCTTTATACCAAATATCAAAGCTCAAAACCTTCTGGTTTCAAAGAGGAAGAATATTAAAGTTTACCTTTTTTCCCATGTTCAAGCTTGTGACCCCTTGGGCAGGGCCAGTTTGGACCCCAGGGGCATCACATGAACCGACTTGGAAGAAGTTTACTAGGAGATGCTTCATACAAAATATCAAAACTCTAAGCCTTCCAGTTTCAGAGAAGAAGAATTTTAAAGTTTTCCTTCTTTGTTCCTATGTTCAAACTTGTAACTCCCGGGGCGGGGCCAGTTTTGACCCCAAGGGCATCATTATGAACAAACTTGGTAAAGGTTCACTAGGAGATGCTACATACCAAATATCAAAGCTCTACTCCTTTAAGTTTCAGAGGAGAAGATTTTTAAAGTTTTTTTTATTTGTTCCTATGTTTCAAACTTGTGACCCCCTGGGCGGAGCCAGTTTTGACCCTATGGACATTATATGAATATTCTTGGTAGAGGTCCACTAGTAGATGCTACATACAAAATATCAAAGCTCTGCACCTTCTAGTTTCTGAGAAGAAGGATTTTTAAGTTTTTCTTCATTGTTCCTATGTTTCAAACTTGTGACACCCGGGTGGGGCCAGTTTTGACCCCAGGGACATTATATGAATATTCTTGGTAGAGGTACACTAAGAAATGCTACATATCAAATATCAAAGCCCTGCACCTTCTAGTTTCAGAGAAGAAGAATTTTCAAGTTTTTCTTCTTTGTTCCAATGTTTCAAACTTGTGACCCACGGGACAGGGCCAGTTTTGACCCCAAGGACATCATATGAACATTTTTGGTAGAAGTCCACTAGGAGATGCTACATACCAAATATCAAAGCTCTACGCCTTCTAGTTTCAGAGAAGAAGATTATGCAAAGATTTTGCTATTTTTCCCCTTTCGGTTGCCATGGCAACCAGAGTTATGGATGAATTTCAATCTCTCGAACAAATTTGGTAGACCTTCAGCCAAGGAACACGTTTCATTAAGATTGACCCAGTGGTTTAGAAGGAGAAGATGTTTAAAGAAATTGTGGACGACGGACATTGGGTGATCACAAAAGATCACCCTGAGCACTTCATACTCAGGTGAGGTAATAAAAACACTATCAAGATATTTGAAATATTCAATCAAGATAGTCGCAATTATACCAAAATGATGTATAAATTTAATATATGAAAGCAAAATTATTATATCAAAACATAAAACCACTTCAAGACAAATAAATATACTTCAAGATCTGGAAACAGCATCAACATTTTAAAAACCACACCAAGACTCACGTGACCAATCAAGACTCATGTGACCACAAAATCCACGACTTCATTACTTGGCGAAAAGAACGTACACACAATGCTGCTGCTTGACTGTTGACAGTCACACCGTCATTTTTTATTCGGCGTATTAACGTTAATCATGGTCCACCCTAGGGTCTTAAAAACACCACAGTTTTGTAAAAGTTTAACTCTTTACTACACAATCCCGACATAAAACAACTCTGAAAGAGCAGGCTTTTGAAAACATTGTGGTAAAAGGAGAAAATATTAGTAACCGGAAGAAATATTCCACAATGTTTTCTACCCTCTCACAGACAGAAATCATTATTTCAGCACTGATTAATTTGTCGTCTGCAAATTATTTGATCAAATCCGAAAATTTTTCATTTAGTTAGGAGTTAACAGAAATATGAGTGTAAGCCTTGACCACATGCATAATTCTGGTAGTCTTTTGAAAACATTGTTAGAAAAGGAGAAAATCATGGTAACCTGCATTTTCTCCTTTTCCCACAGTGTATTCTATCCAACTGGAATGAGAAATCATGATTTCTACATGATTAATGGCGTCTATACATGCTTTCAATTTGATCATTAGAGTTGAGATGAATGATTAGCTTGATCTTAAGTCTACAGAATTGCATTTTGCAATGTTGCAGTAAACTGTGGAAAGGTCTTGACCTTTTAGTTTCGCATTTGCAAATGGGCTTTATTTCATATTTCGAAATCATTCAGGGCACCAGTATCAATCCTTACTTTCAAACCTGCAGTCAAATCTCGCCTTTTCCTAATGGCCCCTTTGAATATTTCATGCCTTACTATACGATGACACCATGATGTACATGTTAGGCCTACAAACTAAACTGGAGCAGGATGTGGTACTGTGACTGATGTCATGGATTTTGTGGTCATGTGAGGCTTGATTGGTCACGTGTCTTGGAGTCCCTCACCTGAGCCTTTTAATCAAACATGACCAATTTCAAAATTTCCAATCACTTCACCTCGGCGGAGTTTTTGATCCCATGCGACCCATTTTAAAACTCATGCGATATCTCATCAGGACAAACATTCTGATCACGTTAAAGAATATTGGACTGAAAATGTAACTTCTCTAGTGTACATAGAGTTTTCCAAAATTTGACCTAATGACCTAATTTTTTATTCCAACAAGACAATTTTAATACTGGTCTACGAAATAATCGAGACAAGCATCCTGACCAAATTTAAAGACAAGAGGGCCAAGATGGCCCTGGACCGCTCACCTGAATTTCTGAGAGAACCATAGCCATTTTTTTTTTTTTTTTTTTTCTTTTTCAAAATCTAATCAGCCATTTTAGACAATAAGAAATTTCAAGAATTTCTTCATGTCTGTATAGTGTAAATAGCCAACAGCCATCAGAGCCATGTTTCTTGATGGATCAAGATTTCTCCAGCAATTTCTGTTCAGAGAAAAAGAATTTTAAAGACCAAATAGTGCAAGTAGCCCCCATTCACCAGATCCATGTTTCTAGACAAGCATTTTGCAAATAAATTTTGATAAGGGTTACCAAAGGAACATTTCTGTGAGATTATTTCAAAATCTGATAAGCCGTTTCAGAGAAGAATAATTTTAAAGAATTTCTTCATGGTCATATAGTGCAAGAAGCCCCCATTCACCAGAGCCATGTTTCTTGATTAATCAAAATTTCGCAAACGCTTTTTGAAAAGGGTCATCCAAGGAACATTTCTGTGAAATTATTTCGAAATCTGACCAGCGGTTTCTGACAAGAAGAATTTTTAAGAATTTCTTCATTTCCCTATAGTGCAAGTAGCCCCCATTCACCAGAGCGGTGTTTCTTGACGGGTCAGAATTTCACGAACAGTTTTTGGAAAGGGTCATAAAAGGAACTTTTCTGAGAAATTATTTTAAATTCTGACCAACAGTTTCAGAGAAGATGAATTTTTAAGAATTTCTACATTTCTGTATAGTGCAAGTAGCCTCCATTCACCAGAGCCGTGTATCTTGATGGATCAAAATTTCGCGAACAATTTTTGAAAAGGGTCACCCAAAGAACATCTCTGTGAACTTATTTCAAAATCTGACCAGCGGTTTCAGAGAAGAATTCCTTCATTTCTGTATAGTGCAAGTAACCCCCATTCACCAGAGCCACATTTTTTGACGGATCAAAATTTCACGAACAATTTTTGAAAAGGGTCACTCAGGGAACATATCTGTGAAATTATTTCAAAATCCGACCAGCGGTTTCAGAAGAGAAGATTTTTAAATAATTTTCTAGAAAATTCCATTTGGTGTCCATGGCAACCAGAGTTTTTGATGGAATCAAATTATGTGAATAGTTTTTTAAGAGCACCTCCCAAGGAACAATCCAGCCAAGTTTGGTCCAAATTGGCCCAGCGGTTTAGGAGGAGTTGATGTTCAAAGAATTGTTGATGACACACGACGGACACCGTTTTGCTCAAGTGAGCTAAAAACTGGACTACAAAAGTGGCCTCTAGAGCGTCGCAAGATTTTCTGAGATTTCACCCAGTGACCTAGTTTTTGACCTGACATGACCTTTTTCTCAAATTCGTCAAATCTATCATCATGACAAACATTCTGACCAACTTTCAAGAGCATTGGACTGAAAATGTGGTCTCTGGACTGTACAGTGTACACAATATTTTCCAACATTTCGACCTCTTAGTGCATAAAGGGGCTTTCTGCATTTGGAGATTTTTAAAGAATTTCTTATAGAATTCCATTTGGTTGCCATGGTAACCAGAATTTTTGGGGGAATCAAATTCTGTGAACAATTTTTTAAAGAGGACCACCCAAGGAACATTCCAGCCAAGTTTGGTCCAAATTGGCCCCGTGGTTTAGGAGGAGTTGATGTTTAAAGAGTTGTTGACGACGCACGACGGACATTGGGTGATCCTAAAAGCTCTCCTTGAGCACATTGTGCTCAGGTGAGCTAAAAAGAATGCTATCTATAACAATTTTCTCTACATTCTAATTTCTTTAAAATCACCAAATTTGGATTCCTGTATAAGTACATAATGCAAACATGAAAAGAAGTTTTAAAACTGTTTTAAGATCAGTATTTCAATGTAAGCTTTTCAACAAGCATCAAAGTGGCATGAAACAAAAACAGTAGTACAGTAACAAATTATGAAAAGTTAGTGTTTGCTACTCTGCAAGGAACTGATAAAATTGACAGTATCATGTTTATTAAGTATTTTAATTCATCATCAGTGTCAAATTCATTTTCTGATAGGACTGGCATAGGAATACAGTCACTTTTCTTCTCCGTAGCAGAAATGAAACTCTTTGGGAATTAAGCCACTCTTGCATAGTGAGAGCAAGTCATTCTTTTTATTCTTAGAAATTGGTATTTTCTTACTGTAACTGGCATTTAAGTTGGATGGAATTCGCTCCAAGACATTTCGACTTCTGGTTGATGCCGCTACTTTAATTTCTAAAAGCGTACTTTATGAAATACACTTAAGGGATGGGCTTTTCTAATTTGAATCCAAACTACCTTAAGCCAATTCACTCTTGTACCATTTGTACTCATTTTTATGTTCGGACAATTCTGTTCTGAAAACTCCTTCAAATTTAAGAAATTTCGGATCTGACATGAGTTGGCTTTTGAGATAAGATTTTATAAAACACGTCTAGGGAAATGTTATTAAGCTAGCCTTTGGCGAGCTTAATAACATTTTCCTTGACGACTTTAATAAAATCTTGTATCAAAAACATTCATATCGTCGAATGCCCTAACTCCGCCACTGCCCTAACTCCGCCACCTTTCTTATTTTCATCAAAATCTCGCAATGTTTCAGAGTGTGCGAGACTTACAGTGCGAAAAGTTTTTACTACATCATAGTAAATACATTCTAATGGTTTTCACCCCAAACTGAGATGTTAGCTGATTTTTATTTTGATTTTTATGTCCTCTCACTGTTTTCCTATGTATTTTCGTAATGCATTTTTTTTGGGTCAAAAATCACCTCTAAAGTCACGAAATACAACTGTAAACACGTCTGAGACATTTCATCTGCAAATGTTTACATTTTATGAATGAAAATCATGTGACAAAACAAATTTCGCTAAGGCCAAGCAAATTTTTATAGATAAGTTTTGGTTCCACGGTCCTTAACTGATATTTGCTTCCTCCATTTTAATTATAGCCCAACCCATGAACGATCAGATGAAAAATAAACAATATTCTCATGCTGCACCTAAGAAAGCTTAACAAGAAATTTTAGAGAAGAACATGACAATTAACACGGCCACTATATATTTAATGTACCTCGCGGCGCTCTCAGGTACAGGTTACCAAGAAAAGTGCATCCTCAAACAATAACCACTGGTAAATCACCTTCGTTGACGCTACTAGAACTAGTGGAACACACGAAAGCAATCGCAAACCCCTGAAGTTATTTATTTTCAAACAACTCAATGTTGAAGTTACATTTGTTAAAAAAAATAATAACATTAATAATTTGGCCTAATTTTTCCGAGACTTGTGAGAATTTGTCATGTTACGCCAGGTGGCGGAGTTAGGCACACACAAAATGGCGGTTGTTTGTTTGACATGTAGTCAAGTTTGATCAAGTTTTGTAAGTTTAAAATTATTGTACGCATAAATTTTGGTGGAGATTGATGGAAAAAGAACACATTTGACTTTTGCATTTAGTTTTCTTTTCGTATATTTTTTATTGATATTTTTGTTCCAAGATAAATCTTAGAGTGGCGCAGTTTGGACACTCGAGGATATATATACACACGCGGTATTTTCCATGATACTCAATCACTGGTATGAAATGCGTTCAAAATGACGTCAAAAATGACGTCACACAAATGTGAAATCAAACGTGTGGAAGATATAGAGGATAATCAACTGGTTATTTTTGATATGAAAAATATCTCACGAGGATGCGTCGTAAGGCGTTGAAAAAACGAGTGCGAAGCACGAGTTTTTTTAACGCCTTACGATGCATCCGAGTGAGATACTTTTCATATCAAAAATAACCAGTTGATAATTCTATTTATTATATACCTTATTAACATTATTATTTTTAATTTTTCGTTCGAAAGTCGAAATCAATACTTCGGATAGAAAGAAGAAATCGGGGACATAGTGCGAATGAATACATAATTTAAAAGAACAAAACGAGACTTCACAAAACAAAAAGAAGTCGCCATTTTTTTTCAGTTGAAGCGGATAAGTTGTGCTTTTTCTTTTTGTGTATTCCGTGCCAGAAATACGTAATGGATATGTGGATTTATTTAAAAGTGAGTATTTTGAGATTCTCATCACTGCAGGTAGCTTTGTATGCAATGACATTCGGTGTGAATCGTGATTTCATCGTGGAAATGACTGGATCAGTGTTAATTTCAATCAGCTGATTTGGAAGATTCCGGGAGGGGGAAACGGACAGTTTCAGTGGTCAAGATGAAGCACAATTTTGTAAAAATAGGAATAGCAATTTCTTTATCTTTACCACTGATTTGGTTAAAGTAAAACGACAGTAAATAAATGCGTTAACTTTTAATTATCCGTTTCAGTTAACATGGAACATGTATGCATCTCATTCTAAAAATAGCACATTAACGTGTGTAGAGCGACAGTTCAAGGACGGTTCAGCAGAATGCACATTGTTCATATATTCGATACATGTGTTTTGTGATCATGAGTGAAATTATTATGTACAGTGTAACTAGTAAGTGCTTTAGTTTACGGAATATACTTCAAGTTCAATTTGTATGTATTCACTGTCGGAGGATGACGACTCAAGAGGTAAGATTCTTCTGTACTTTTTTGGGGGGCTTTCACTTTTACTTAAAGTTTTAGGACACATGAAAGGACAAAGAATGGAAGGAAAGGAAAAGCTCAAAGGAAAACAGTCTTTTTACAGATTTTAAAACATTTAGTTGTATATACATTGGTAAACGATGCATGTTTTAAAACCTGTGCATCGATTACTGGGGAAATATAACTATTTGTTGAGCCATCAGACTTTGGATCGGATCAAGAAAGTTAGGATGGGAATGGGGATTAAGGAAAATGGAAAAAAAGCTGTTTGAAACAGTGAGAGGAAGGAAGAAAAACATATAAACTAAGATGATACTGAAATATAGGTAAGTCTTCTTTATTATGCATTTTTGTTTGGACTTCATGGTTAAATTTCATTTTCAGAGACTATTTTGTATTGCTTTCATGTTTTGAATGTAAAAGTTTCCTGTTTTATATGATTTTCAATAACAATATCTACTTTCAGAAACATTAAACTGTAGACGGAATTTGGTAAAATTCATATTGCATGACTTGTGCTCACTTTATTAACTAAAATCAATCAGTTTTATGCATTCCTTCAATAAGGTAGACTGAAAATATCATGAGAAAAGGAGAAAATGCATGAAAAAAATATTTGCTCCTTTTCCAAGAATATTTTTGTAATTTTATTTTATTTTTGTTTAGACTGAGAAAAATAGTTGGATTATATGGTTGAAAATAGTGAACTTACAATTAACTCTATAAGTGCTTGATGAAAAAAAAGTAGTTCCTAAATTACGGCAGGAAGTGAAAGTGAAAGTTGATATCGTCACTAGTGATGATATCAAAATTTATTACACTGGGAAATTCCAGGATTTCACTGCTAGGTATATAATAAAAGGAAATTCGTCATGTGTATATTACACTGAAAACAAGGGAGTTTATGTAATAAATCAGTATATATCACAGGTATTAAAACACCGCGTTTTTTTATTTCTTGGAAGAGAAATGGCTGTATTCCATTGTGATGGCATATAGAGAACAGTTTTCTTTTAAGCATTTTCAACTTGTGCATGTATGCTATCGGACTCCATCTGAGAATGGCCAGGTTAAAAAAAATTTGGTTAATGGTTTGAATGTTATTTTCCTTGTTTATGGCATACAGAAAGGCAGCAAAAACATGCTTGTTCCTATTCTGACCTCCAATTGTCTGAGTATGATGTTATTTCTTTAACTCCTGCCATACTACCTGCACTTGAATTTATATGTGTAATCAAACATGTTCCAACTTCAAAAGACCCTCTGCCTAACATAGTACTTTACAGTTTCATCACCAAAAGAATAATATTCATTATAAAGACTGAGAATCTTTATGCATCAAAGTGCTATCTGCCATAAAGCACATTTATGCATTTAAATGAAATGTTATATGCCAGAACCATTTTGTGCATGACGGGGCCATGTGATATGTCCTTGATGCATAGAAACAAAAGGACCATGATGGTCCTATATCGCTCACCTGAGTACTAAGCTCTAAAATCAAACTTGTGACCCTGGGGCGGGGCCAGTTTTGACCCAAGGGGCATCATAAGAAAAAAACTTGGTAGAGGTCCACTATGGGATGCTAATTACACAATATTAAAGCTCTACACCTTCTAGTTTCAGAGAAGTAGAATTTTTAAGTTTTCCTTCTTTGTTACAATGTTTCGAACTTGTGACCCTTGGGGCAGGGCCAGTTTTAACCCCAGGGGCGTCGTATAAGAAAACTTTTAAGAAATCCACTTAGAGATGCTACATACCAAATATCAAAGCTTTACGCCTTCTAGTTTCAGAGAAGAAGAATTTTAAAATTTTCCTTCTTTGTTCCTATGTTTCGAACTTGTGACCCCCGGGGCAGGGCCAGTTTTAACCCCAGGGACATCATATGGACAATCTTGGTAGAGGTCCAATAGGAGATGCTACATAGCAAATACCGAAGCTTTACACTTTCTAGTTTCAGAGAAGACGAAATTTAAAGATTTCCTTCTTTGTTCCTATGTTTCAAACTTGTAACCCCCGGGGCGGGACCAGTTTTGACCCCAGGGGCATCATATGAAAAATCTTGGTTGAGGTTTACTAGGAGATGCTACATACCAAATATAAAAGCCATGCACCTCCTAGTTTCAAACAAGAACAATTTTAAAGTTTTCCTTCTTTATTTCTATGTTTTAAACTTGTGACCCCGTGGCGGGACCATTTTCGACCCTAAGAACATCATATGTACAATCTTGGTAGAGGTCGACTAGGAGATGCTACATGCCCAATATCAAACCTCTGCACCTTTTAGTTTCAGAGAAGAATTTTAAAATTTTCTTTCTTTGTTCTATGTTTCAAAGATTTTGCTATTTTTTTTTCTTTTTGTTGCCATGGCAACCAGAATTCGATCTCTTGAACAACTTTGGTAGAGCTTCACCCAAGGAACATCCCTGCCAAGTGTCATGAAGCTTGGCCCAGTGGTTTAGGAGGACAAGATATTTAAAGAAATTGTGGACGATGCACGACGGGCATTGGGCGATCACAAAAGCTCACCATCACCACTTCGTGCTCAGGTGAGCTACAAAATGCAGATAGCCCCTTTATGCACTAAAATTAATCTACATTGTAGATGTCTCTTTGATGCATTATTATTTCTTTATAAAAGTAGTTGGAATTTAAAGCTGATTGTTTTACCACTGAAAATGCGTAAAAATACATGTAATTATAAAACAAAAGGGCCAAGACGGCCCTGGATCGCTCACCTGAATTTTTGAGAGGACCATAGCCTTTTTAGGAATTGAAACATTGGAAACAAAGTTATTATCTTGCCAAGCAATTTTCAAAAGGTCACCTGTAAAAGTCATTTACAAAATCTGACCATCAGTTACAGAACAGAGGAATTTTTAAGAATTTCTTTATTTATGTATAGTACAACTAGCCCCCATTCACCAGAGCCATGTTTCTTGACGAATCAAAATTTCGCAATCAATTTTTGAAAAAGGTCTTTCAAGGAACATTTCTGTGAAAATATTTTAAAATCTGACCAGCTCTTTCAGAGCAGAAGAATTTTCAAGAATTTCTTTATGTCCATATAGTACAAGTAGCCCTCGTTCACCAGAGCCATGACAGATCAAAATTTCGCGAACACTTTTTGAAAAGGTTCACCCAAGGAACATCTCTGTCAAATTATTTTAAAATCTAGCCGACTGTTTCAAAGAAGAAGAATTTTTAAGAATTTCTACATTTCTGTATATTACAAGTAGCCCCCATTCATCAGAGCCATGTTTCTTGACGGATCAAAATTTCGCGAACACTTTTTGAAAAGGTTCACCCAAGGAACATCTGTGTCAAATTATTTTAAAATCTGGGCAGCGGTTTCAGAGAAGAAGATTTTCTTAGAAAATTCCATTTTGTTGCCATGGCAACCGGAGTTTTTGTCATAATTGAATTTTGTTAAGATTTTTTTAAAGAGGAGCTCCCAAGGAACATTCCAGCCAAGTTTAGTCCAAATTGACCCAGCGCTTTAGGAGAAGTTGATGTTTAAAGAATTCTTGAAGACTCACAACGGACGACGGACACTGGGTGATCCTGACGTTGTGAGCTAAAAATGAAACTTGCGACACAGGTTTGCACTTGATAAAGGGTAAAACAATATAATTAAGCAAAAATTGCAAAGTTTAGGGAGGGATAATTCTACACAAACATCGCAGCAGGGTCAATGTGCTTGAGAGACAGATAGAGAGGAAGAGCAAATTCGAGTTCAGTACCTGAAAAACTGAGTATTTCGGCAGACAAATTGTCTAGGG
Organism: Tridacna crocea; assembly: GCA_943736015.1. Lineage (NCBI taxonomy): Eukaryota > Metazoa > Mollusca > Bivalvia > Cardiida > Cardiidae > Tridacna > Tridacna crocea. The sequence continues at coordinate 24,819,024 of OX031060.1, forward strand.
ACCGACAGATGGACAGGCGAATTATATTAAACAAGGAATTCACTGTAAGAAACACATTATCAATTATTTCTAAACATTAAAATTGTAGGCGTATACACTGGACAAATTGTGGATTTAAGCGATATATTAAGCAACAAGAGGGTCATGATGGCCCTGTATCACTCCACTGGCTAAAAAGTAATAATACTACAAGCCGAACATTACAATACATGGCCGATTTGTTTCAAACTTGAAGACATACAAACAATTTTTCTATAGAATCCTATGGGAAAGTAATTATCGTAGGAAAAGCCATTTTTGACCACAAAGCTATAATTACTTGAAACCTGGTGGAGGTCCACAAGATAAAGCCCCATACCAAATAATGCAGGTCTAGAATGTGTGGTTTATATAAACAAGCAGATTTTCAAAGTTTCCTAACTAAAGGCCCTATAAAACATGACACCCATGAGAATGAGTTGAGTAGCCCTAGGTCTTCTGATGGTTAGTAACAAGAGGATTTATAAAGTTTTCACCACAAAAGCCCATGTAAAACTTGTGATCCCTGGTGTTGGGACAGGCTTGACCCCAGTAATATCATTTGGGCCCTCTTGGTAGAGGCCCACTAGATAAAGCTACATGCAAATTTTGGTAGTCCTAGGCCGTATGGCTAGGTACTATGTACATTTTTTAAAGTTTTCCCATTATAAGCCCATAGATTTTTTAAAGTTTTCCCAATTTAAACCCATATAAAACTTACGACCCCTGGGACGGGCCGAATTTGACCCCAAAGCTAACATTTGGGCAACCTTTGTAGACACTCACTAGATAAAGCTACATGCCAAATTTGGTAGCTCTAGGCCTAATCGCTAGGTAATATAGGCCCATGTAAAATTTATGACCCCCAGGGCCAATTTTGACCCTAGGACTATTATTTGAAAGAATTTAGTAGAGTTCCACTAGATAAAGCTACAGGCAAAATTCGGTAGTCCTAAGCCTTACACTTTCAGACAAGAAGATTTTCAAAGGTTTTCAGTATTTTTCATTTTTGTTGCCATGCCAACAACAGTTTTTGAAGAAATCATATTCTTTTAAGGAATTCTCAAGTTGACCATGGCAGAATCATTTCTCTGAAATTTCACCAAAATTGGATGGGTAGTTCAAGAAAAGAAGATGTTTAAAATAAAAGTTAACGCACGCATGGACGGAGGGACGAAGGACAGATGGACGCACAGCGGACACCAGGCCATGACATAACAAAGCTAGGGTGATATCAATAAATCCATTGGTACATCGTGATATTTTTGCTACCGATAGTATATTGCGATACTTACACATTGTATCAATAACTAGCGATACATTTATGTCGTGTGCACATTGTGTGCAATCATGTATAAATGTTTGTGATTCTCGTATAAAATAGAAAAACTACACACAGTTTTTCTTTGCTATACATACAAGAACATACAAAAACTCACCCTAAAAACAATGAAATTCATAAAACTTCGTAATATGGGGTATAATTTGCAGCGAAAAGTTTACAGTCACTCACTCTAGCTTAGGGCTTTCCCTGTTTTAAATGTAGATGCTACTTCGAAACATTCTAAGGTTATCATATGATTTTTATATCGTTCTTACCCAAAAAGACGCAGCTGTGTTTTGATCTTTTTTTATGCCTTAAACATATTTGTCACTAGGACTGTACAATAAAATAAACCATTTAAACTAGATCTTCTGATTTAGCAGACGATTATTGGCTGCAATTTGATTATTTGCAAGCGAAAGATGGCTCAGTTTAAATTGTCTTTGTTCTTTACGATAACAAATTAATGAGCTGGGGATCGGCACCTGTTTTCCGAAGTTGACAATAGTGCGGGGTTTTCACGCTGGGAAATTTGGAAATACATGTGACGCTAAAAAGTATCTGCCTAATTTTCAATCTGACGCTTTAAGTTATGGTCTAAGAGCTTCGTATAAATTAGCTTTCATGCATCCGGCATAATATGGGATAAACAGGATCAGTATAAAATGCAAGCGAAGGACACGTGCATGATCATTAAGCTGGCCAGTCATTTATGACAGCGTAATAAAGGTGTCAATCCTTTTATGAAGTACAAAGTGACAGATTTTAAAGTTACCTGCAATTCAAAATGACAAACTGATGTCAAATCATGTAGTCATACTTCTCCAAATATTAAATGTAACGAAAACGTAGATAGCAAAAATACACAGGAAAACCCATGACACTACAATGATCAGCGTAGCATCGTCCAAAAAACAGCATCCTTATAAACTTAGTATCATGTAGACAAATTGTCGCATTATATAAAGCAAAAATAAAAAATCTCGGTTAAATGGAGACATCTATTGTACAATCGAAAAATAGTTGGTGTGCTCTTCTGATTACAAAATAATACCGGTAATCATTTGTGATTTTAAACCGATTGCCCAACAATACCGATTCGATAGATTTTGTACAGGAATTTGACCAGTTCGATGGTATCTCACTTGCCTGCTTGTTTTAGCAAATATTAGAATTGATTTTGCCAAAAATGTTTGCACAGTTTTTTAAAGGAGCTTATAACTGTGAACATGTAGATTTATCTATAAGAATTTGTTTGCGTATATCGCATGAAAACAGTCTCCCTTTTAAAAGGCTGTCATTAAGTAAATCTGGACCAATCATGTATCGTGATACTGTATCGTATCGCCTGTCTGGTATCGCGATACATTTTACATTGCGATACCCAGCTCTATGACGTAAGCCCACTGGCCGAACTAAAAACTACGGATTCCATGGGGAGATAATTCTGCCAGACATCACAGTAGGGTCATGAAAATTGCAAATGCACAACTTCATATTTATGGAAACATATTGTGTAAATTCTAGTTCAGTATCTGAAAAACGGTCGGTGTTGGCATGTGACAAATTTGTGTCTACAGACAGACGAATGGATAGCCATGGCAATTCCAGTATATTACCCTCACTTTGTTGTTTGGAATTATCATAGACAAAGCAAAACGAAACTTTTGTGTGACCTAATAATCATCCCTAATTGCTTCAGCAGTCAAAAATTCTAATCCCGTACACCTGTTTCACTGGTATTTCTTAACCACTACAGAAATTCAAATGACAAACTCACCCATCAGCATATTTTTTCATATTCCAACATAGACATGAGAGACACTCAATCAAGCTCTGAAATGATAAAAAAGACAAGAGGACCATGATGGTCCTATATCGCTCACCTGAGTACTAAGCAGTAAAGGTCAACAATGAAGATAGATACCAAATATGGAGTTCAAGGCCAAATGATAATGAAACAAGCAATTTCGTTGAAATGATATCCCCCGCCGAAAAAGACCTTTTTTGATACAAACGTATAGGAGGTATTCTGTTTTGCATGTACATGTGGCCTTTTTGTTGTTGGTCCATGATGAAATTATACATTAAGCTCCCTTGTTCCATGGCACAGGATTTTATTACATAAAAAAAAATATAAAAGAGGTCCATAACAGAATTATACATTAAGTATCCTTTTGGCAGAACTTGGCATTTCATTAAAGTTGGAGATACACTGACAAAAAATTAAATTTGACATAAAGTCCCCTTTTTCCATGATACAGTGATAAACTGCAAAACCCTGACAACATGTGCTAGGTCGCATGATCTGTGAAAATCTCGTCCAAATCTGTTGAGATATGTCCAGTAATTAAAGAGATACAGGTGAAAAATGAAATTACAACATGAAGCCCCCTTATTCCATGATGCAGCTACAAATCCCAAAACCTTGACAATATGGCGTTGGTGACATGATCATGTGAAAATTCCACCCAAATCTGCAAAGAAATGTGGGAGGTGTTAAGTCACATGATAATGTAAAAATTCCATTCAAATCTACCAAGAAATGTAGGAGGAGTTGCCTTCACAAGAAATAAAATAAAATAAAACATGAAGCCCCCTTTTTTCATGGTGCAGCCACAAATTGCAAAACCTTGAGAATATGCGATAGCTCAGATGATAAGAAACATTGTGAAAATTCCATTGAATTCTGTCAAGAAATATGGGATGAGTTGCATTCAGAAGAAATAAAATGAAATAAAACATGAAGCCCCCTTTTTTCATGATGCAGGTACAAATCGTAAAACCTTGAGAATATGCGATAGGTCAAATGATGAGAAACATTCTGTGAAATTCAGTTCAATTCTGTGAAGAAATACGGGACAAGTTGCATTCACAAGAAATAAAATGAAATAAAACATGAAGCCACCTTTTTTCATGACGCAGGTACAAATCGCAAAATGTTGACAATATGCAATAGGTGACATGACAAGAAATATTCTGTCAAAATTCTATTCAATTCCGCGAAGAAATGTGGAATGAGTTGCCTTGAAAAGGAATGAAATATAACATGAAACCCCCTTTTTCCATGAAACCTTATTACAAAAACAAGGGCAAATAACTGTGGTGTTGCACGGTCAATGTAGGTGAAACTTTTTTTCCTGCATTTCCTAATGGGGATGGGCAGATGTGACAAGTTCCATGTAAAAACTTTGTATAGTTTAGAAGAGAAGACTACAAACATTAAAAGTGTACTTAAGTGTAACTTAAGTGAAACTTAAAATCGTTCTCAGTCGGCCATTTTGCATCGAATCAAAACTAGAAGGCCCTGAAGGGCCTGAATATGCTCTACTGGCAGAGAGTTTGATTTTTAATAAAGCATACATAGGAATTCATTACGCAAAAAGACAAAAAAGTTGACATTTTCAACTCAAAATGGCTACCTTTCCATTACTGTTTATTGAATTTTTTTCAAACTCAAAAGGGTTAAAAAGCTATTGACGGGATAAACAAGCTGAAAAATTCATAAAAATCTGATCACAAATAAATACTTTATCATGCAAACAAGCAATGAAATTGTTCAATTTGAAATGGCTACTTTTCCCATACTGTTTGTCAGATTTTTTTTCAAAATCGATAGGCTTAAAGCTATCGATGAGATAAACAAACTGTGTAAGTTTCACAAAAATCTGACCAAAAATGAAGACTTTATCGCGTAAACAAGAAATGAAAATTTTCAACTTGAAATAGCTACTTTTCCCATACTGTTTGTTGGATTTTTTTCAAAATCAATAGGATTGAAGATATTGATAAGATAAACAAATTCTGCAAGTTTCATGGAAATCTGACCAAAATTACAGACTTAATCGCGTAAACAAGAAATGGAAATTTTAAACCTGAAATGGCTACTTTTCCCATACTGTTTGTCAGATTTTTTTCAAAATCAATAGGGTTAAAGCTATTGATGAGATAAACAAACTGTGTAAGTTTCACAGAAATCTGACCATAAATGAAGACTTTATCGCGTAAACAAGATATGAGAGTTTTCAACTTGAAATGGCTACTTTTCCCATACTGTTCGTTGGATTTTTTTTCAAAATCAATAGGATTGAAGCTACTGATAAGATAAACAAACTCTGCAAGTTTCATGGAAATCTGACCAAAAATACAGACGAAATCGCGTAAACAAGAAATGGAAATTTTAAACTTGAAATGGCTACTTTTCCCATACTGTTTGTCAGATTTTTTTTCAAAATCAATAGGGTTAAAGCTATCGATGAGATAAACAAACTGTGTAAGTTTCACGAAAATCTGACCATAAATGAAGACTTTATCGCGTAAACAAGAAAAAGACTAACGGACGGACGGACGGACAGACAGACAGACGGACGGACGACGGAAACCACGCCATGACATAAGCTCTGCTGGCTGAAAGCCAGTAGAGCTAAAAACAAAAAAACTGTCTCGGGAGAATGGATCATTGTACATGAGTATAAAGTTTCACGAAATTCCGTCCAATGGTATTGGAGAAATTTGCCGGGACGGACACATAGACGGACGGACGGACAGATGGGAGGACGGACGGACGGACAACGCTAAAACTATATCCCTCCGCCTACGGCGGGGGATAACAAAAGCAGCAAATTGTCGCACGATAAGCCTGTCCCACAGCCAGTTGTCGAGGAGCTATAATAAATGCAAAGGTAATGCAACAAATATGTTAACAAAGTCTCAAGCAAATTTGACTTGAGGTGACAAAGTTCTGTTCCCGACAAGCAAGAAATACTGAATAAATGAAGATCAAAGTGAAATCAGCGTAAGGTAGAGTTATTGTATTGAGCGTAATATTGCAAAAAATATGCATTCCAAGTTTGAAGTCGGTCTGACTTGAGGTGACAAAGTTATATTCCTCACAAGCACTAAATGCTGTAAAAATGAAGATCAAAGGGAAATAACTCAAAGACAGCACAATGCACAATGCACTCCCAAATGATGCAACAAATAAGCGTACCATATTTCAAGCCATTCCTACTTAAGATGAGTTATGCTCCAGACAAGCAAGAAATGCAACACAAAAAAGATCAAATGGGGAATAACTCAAGATTCATGCTAGTAAGAGTTTTGGTTCTTTTGCACTTCACTCCGTATTATTGCAACAAACACAAATGCCAAGTTTTAAGTTTGGAGATGACAAAGTTATGCCCCGAACAAAGAATTACATGTATACTCTTCAAAAAAAGAAACGCATATTGAAATTTTGGGCATAAAATAAAACAAGTACTTGTGATAGATAATTATATATTACATAAAAATAATTTCATTGAAAGTCACTTCAAAGTGTACATTTTCATTTTCCATCACAGTTCATTGGACATTCACATGTCAAGGTCACCAATCGTCAATATCTCGTATGTCCACCACGAGCGTCAATAACTGCTTGACAGCGTCTCCCCATTGATGACGTCAGATTGCGAATCACTTGCTGAGGAATGTTTGTCCATTCGGCCTGTAATGCAACCACAAGCTGTTGTAACGATTGCGGTGCCGGTTGTCGTTCTCGGACGCGTCTATCCAATTCGTCCCATAGGTGCTCTATGGGGTTCAAATCTGGCGATTTGGATGGCCAAGGGAGTACCGGAATGTTGTTGTTCTGTAGATAGGCAGTTGTTATCCTTGCTGTATGCGGCCTAGCGTTGTCCTGCTGGAATATCCTGCCATTATTCTGCATAATGGGAACGACGTGTGGTTTCAGGATCTCGTCACAGTATCGCTGAGCCGTCAGTGTACCGTTTACGTGTACCAAATCGGTTCTTCCGGTGTGAGATATTGCTGCCCACATCATCACACTGCCACCACCAAATCTGTCAACCTCTTGGATACAGTTAGTAGCAAAAAGTTCATTTCGCCTCCTCTACACCCTTGCTCTACCATCTGCTCGCTGTAACAGGAACCTTGATTCATCACTGAACCAAACTGTTCTCCACCGCTGCTGAGGACATACTCTATGCGTCTGAGCCCATTGTAGTCTGTTTTGACGGTGTTGCTGGTTCAACACGATAGCTCTTACTGGACGTCGTGCCCTGATCCCAGCATGTCGTAGGGGGTTTCTGACTGTGTGGTCCGAGATTCTGCGCATTCCTGGTATCGTGGAAGCAGTAGATGTGGCTGTTGTGAATCGTTCAAGTAAGTGCCGTAACCGGATATAGCGGTCCTGGGCAGGAGTTGTCACTCTTGGTCGGCCCGACCTTGGGAGGTCACGAGTTGATTGATGCTGCTGGTACCTGGCCTAAAGTCTAGATATGGTGCTCTGGGCCACATTGAAGATCCCCGCCACAGCCGCCTGGGATTCACCTGCTTCTAATCTACCGATAGCGTTCTTACGTTGAGCTTCGTTCAGACGTGGCATAACTTGACCGTTCACTGTTTAGCGATGTGAATGATTTCGAAACCGAGAACCCCTGCCTTTTAAAGACCATTAAACAAAGTTTTAGGTGAAAAACATGCAATATCGATTTTTTCGTGTTAATGATGGAAATGATGCAAGTTCAATATTGAGCGAAATCGGTGACACGTCCCATTAGTTGACCTTTCAATTTAATCAACTGGGGTTTAAAAACAGCTTGACCTTTCAATTTAATCAACTGGGGTTTAAAAACAGCTTGATATTGTTCAATTTAAAGCACATATAAATCAAACAAAAATTTAACTTCTAATTATACAAAAGAACGGAAAGAAATATTATGCGTTTCTTTTTTTGAAGTGTATATTTTAAAGAATTTTCAATTTCAAGAGCAAATAACTCCAGTCATTCTAATCCAATAAGACCAATAATCGAACCCATCCGAGATCTTATCGTCATTTATATTTTGACCAAGTTTGGTGCTGGTTGGTTAATAATTGTAGATGCTAAAGTGTAAACAAGAAGATTTTTAAACATTTCCTTCTCTATGTGAAATTCGAGAACCAACAACATAGGGACAACTTTCCATGCCAGGGCCACTCGATGATGCTACATGCCAAATATGAAAGCTCTAGCCCTTACGGTTTGGAACAAGAGCATTTTTAAAGATTTCCTTCTTGATCTCTATGTGAAATTCGAGAACCAACAACATAGGGCCAATTTCCACACTGGGGCTATAATTTGAAGTATTTTGGTAGAGGGCCACTAGATGATGCTACATGTACATGGCATGTATGAGACCTCTAGCCCTTGGGGTTTGGGACAAGAAGATTTTTAAACGTTTCTTCATTATCTCCATGTGAAATCTAAGAATCCACAACATAGGGCCAATTTCAACGCAACCACCAAAATTTGAATTATCTTGGTAGAGGGCCACTAGACAATGCTACATGCCAAAAATGAAAGCTCTAGCCCTTACGATTTGGGACAAGAAGGTTTTTAAAGATTTCCTTCTTTATCTCTATGTGAAAACCGAGAACCCACAACATACGGCCAATTTCAATACCAGTGCTATAATTTGAAATATTTTGGTAGAAGGTCACTAAATGATGCTACATGCCAAATATGAAAGATTTAGCCCTTACAGTTTGGGACAAGAAGATTTTTAAAGTTTTTTCTCTCGGTTGCCATGACAACCAAAATTCTTCACTGATTTCAATTCTTTGAAGTATTTTGAAAGAACATGACCTAAGGATCATTTCTGTGAAGTTTGATTAAAATCTGATGGTTAATTTAGGAGTAGTAGATTTTTTTTTGTAATTGTGAACGGACTGACGGACAGGCTGACGGACACTGACCGATGACAATAGCTCACCTTGAGCACTTCGTGAGCTAAAAATAGAAACACTGTTGTCATTCAACCAAATTATATGGTTATTCCATAAAATAGACACACATCATGACTATGAAACCAATGCAAATATGTCCAGAAATGTGGGAGGAGTTATATTCACAAGAAATGGACGTGCATACGGACTAACGATAGGGTAAACAGACACACAGACCTACAGATGGAGAGGCAGAAAAGATTGTGCAAATATACGTTGCCTCTGAAATTTTGACGAAAACTAAAGGAGGTATTTGTAAAAATTGGAATTTTACAAGAAACCCCCTTTTTCCAAGACACAGCCTCAAGTGCCGGAGAACCTGGAAAAATACATCAGCGCAATATCCTTAGGAGTTCATAAATGAAGTTTCATCCAATGAAAGGTTAGATTGACAGACGGATGTACCAAGCTGCGACCATATTAAGTGTTTCAGCCAGCTTTGATAGGCAAGAGGGCCAAGATGGCCCTGGATCGCTAAGCTGAATTTTTGAGAGGACCATAGCCCTTTTTTTTTTTTTTTCTTTTTTTGAGGAATTGAAACATTGGAAACAAAATCATTCTTTGCCAAGCAATTTTCAAAAGGTCACGTGTAAAAGTCATTTCAAAATCTGACGATCAGTTTTCAGAAAAGAAGAATTTTTAAGAATTTCTTCATTTTCATATAGTGCAAGTAGTCCCCATCCACCAGAGCATGTTTCTTGATGGATCAAAATTTCGAGAACAACTGTTGAAAAGGGTTATTCAAGGAAAATTTCTTTAAAATTATTTTAAAATCTGACCAGCCATTTCAGAAAAGAAGAATTTTCAAGAATTTCTTCATGTCCTTATAGATCAAGTAGCCACCATTCACCTGAGCCATGTTTCTTGACAAATCAAAGTTTTACGAACAATTATTGAAAAGGTTCACCTAAAGAACTGCCTGAGAAATTATTTCAAAATCTGACCAGCGGTTTCAGAGAAGAAGAATTTTTAAGAATTTCTTCAACAGAGCCGTGTTTCTTGACAGATCAAAATTTCACGAACCAGTTTTTAAAAGGGTCACCCAAGGAACATGTCTGTGAAATTATTTTAAAATCCGACCAGCCGTTTCAGAGAAGAATTATTTTTAAGAATTCCTTCTTTGCCGTATGGTGCAAGAAGCCCCCATTTACCAGAGCCGTGTTTCTTGACGGATCAAAATTTCGCGAACAAATTTTGAAAAGGGTCACCCAAAGAACATCCCTGAGAAATTATTTCAAAATCTGACCAGCCGTTCAAGAGAAGAATTTTCATGAATTTCTTCTTTGCCGACGGTATAGTGCAAGAAGCCCCCATTCTCCAGAGCCATGTTTCTTGACGGATCAAAATTTCGCGAACAATTTTTTGAAAAGGATCACCTAAAGAACATCTCTGAGAAATTATTTCAAAATCTGACCAGCCCTTACAGAGAAGAAGAATTTTTAAGAATTTCTTCTTTGCTGTATGGTGCAAGTAGCCCCCATTCACCAGAGCCATGTTTCTTGACGGATCAAAATTTCATGAACAATTTTGAAAAGGGTCACTATGAGAACATCCCTGAGAAATTATTTTAAAATCTGACCAGGCGTTTTAGAGAAGAAGAACTTTTAAGATTTTCTTCTTTGCTGTATAGTGAAAGTAGCCCCCATTCACCAGAGCCATGTTTCTTGACAGATCAAAATTTCGCGAACAAATTTTCAAAAGGGTAATACAAAGAACATCCCTGACAAATTATTTTAAAATCTGGCCGGCGGTTTCAGAGAAGAAGATTTTTAAAAAATTTCTTAGAAAATTCCATTTGGTTGCCATGGCAACCAGAGTTTTTACGGAATCAAATTCTGTGAACAATTTTTAAAGAGGACCTCCCAAAGAACATTCCAGCCATGTTTGGTCCAAATTGGCCCAGTTGTTTAAGAGGAGTTGATGTTTAAAGAATTGTTGACGACGCGCGACGGACGATGGACACCAGGTGATCCTAAAAGCTCCCCTTGAGCACGTTGTGCTCAGGTGAGCTAAAAAGGGGCCAGTTGGCCTCCTGAAATCCTTAACTGGGGCCAATCATCTTGAGCAAGGGGGAGTAGGTGGGGGGGTATTCTTTCAATATTACACTGAAAACATGTCTTTAACATTCTTTTTAAAATACCTTAGGAACTAAAGATTCTCTTTCCTTTCAAGTTTGTCCATTTCTGTGGAGCTTTGCCGAAGTCAAACAACTTCAAATCATTGTTATTTTTTGTCGTTGGGACCTTTCATACATTGCCAGATTAATCAGGCTTTCGATCACCTGAAGTTTGTGATCCTATTACTTTTGCTATTTTTCCAGTATTTGAAGGCCCTACCTCTTCACTTTCATTTGGGAGTGTGAAAAAGTCGGTCAATTCTTCTTTTAATTTTTTCTGCCGGTTGTTTCGTAGTTCGTCATGAAAATGTTACTATAAACAGATTACCCCCTCTATGTAGCTTTTTCTCAATTTACAAATGATTGATGTAAAAGGTGAGGAGCCAGTACAAAAAAAATATGACCGGTTTTGCACATTTGATAGTTGATGTGGTACTTCAGGGTTAAAAACACTAAGCCAGTCACGATTTTGTTCCATTAATTTTCATACGTAATGCAGTTTCGTCCCATACACTTTCGCACCTTGGCACGGTTGTATACAGGCAAATCGATTTTTGGGGGCCTAATATTATTTTTAGCGCCAGATCTGGAGTGCCATGTTTGGAAATGTGCGGGAATTGTAATTTATTTGCAGGAATCCCATAAGGGCGCACCCTGGCTGAAACACTGCCATATGCTCATCCTTTCGGTGCATTAAAATGCATAGGTTTCGTCCTACATCAAACTTGACCTAGATTTTATTATTATATGTCTGCATGGAAATGTTTATAGGCATAATAAAACAACACAAAACAAAACTTGTTGAGTAACACTGATGCCAACCTCATTATACAGATACATGGCATATGTAAAAACCAGCTAACAGTTTGACAATACACAGAAAATAAAAGGAATTATATAGGAGTATGTCGATACCTTCTAGCACTCATGCCTTTATTGCAGAAAAAAAGGTGATGTTTTTTATTAAAAACTCTGGCTCTTTTCAATCCCAAGTATTTCTTCATGCAGATACTTTTCTGTGTTTAAAGTATTTTATCTTTGAGTCCATTGCAGTAGATATTGTTACAAAGTATTACCTTTTCATCTGTTGTCAAAGATCGCCATCCATAAGAAAAGTATTGTCTTGACCTTGTATTTCTGACAAAGTAAACTAGTGTGGCCAACACCACTTCAAGAGGAATCCGACTTATACTGATAACTTCTTTCAGGTTCTTTAGCGATATGCAAGACATGAACGTTCTTGGTAAAAGGTAATCCATACAGAACAGCGGTTCAATGTTGTCTAATACCTCCACCATCGGACTGAAAATATAGGTTTGTTATTTGTGAGAGGATATTGTTTTTCTGGTGAAAGATCTTTTTTTTATCCAGTGTACATCAACAGTAATATTTTCAGAACTGGTATTACCGATTCATGAAAATATTACTGATGATGTTCACTCTGATAAATTTCAGTCTTTCACCAAATAGTCTCGGCTCTGATGGCGCTGAAGTTGCACACCCGAGTCTTTTGACCTAACATTACCGATTTTCAATCTGTTTTGAGATATAATGACAGTTTACCAAGACTTTCATGAGCATTTAACTAAACTATGGCCTCTGGAGCACACACAAGATTTTTCCAAGATCTGATTCAGTGACCTAGTTTTTGACCCAACATGACCCATTTGCAATCTGATTCAAGAACTGGTAAAGACAAACATTCTGACTAAGTTTCATGAGCATTGCATTAAAAATGAAACCTCTAGAAAGTACATACTTTCGAAGATTTTACCTAGTGACCTAATTTTCCACCTGACATTACCCATTTTTAACTCGTCTGAATTATTATCAATATATACATTATGATCAATTTCCAAGAGTTTCGCATTCATTATGTGGCGAAAAAAAGGTTTTTCATAGGTGAAATTTCATCCGGAACTGCCGCAATGCAAGGTGTACTAAAGGAAATATTCATAAAAATTTGCCCGAAGCTGGGGACTCTCTATTTTTATCTCTTATTTTTGTAGATCAGATAATAAGGTATCAACAAAGTTTCATTAAATTCTGAATGTCTTGAAAATATGGTGAAACTGTAGTGATCGTCCTTAAATTGACAATTATGAAGTTCAAAGTTTGTATAATCCAAATGAAATAAAACAAGTACTTACATGTCCCATGAACTTGTTTTTCCCTTGAAGAAATTAACTGATTCCTTTATCTCATGAATTCCCCACCACTTTGGTATATGTGCATCATGACTTAAAATATCCATTTCTAGAATATCATATGGCTTCACTTGTCCAGTCAGAAAGTGGACCCAAGGCATCAAATATAACCAGGATGGATCTTTTGTTTTCATTGCATTCCATGTAACAAACTCTAGAATTGCCTCCAATAGTTTTTTCCTGCAAATATCCATATTCTTAGTATAACAATGTAGAATTTGGCAATTCTCTACTTTGATTCTATTTCTTTGCTAAATACTAGGCAGAGAGGTAAAAACAATGCTCATGGCAATGGAGCAATGGGGCTTTTTAATGCTCCTTTTTCTTTGAAAGAGATGAATAGATGGACAGAAAAATGACCTTTGAAAAGGGACATTTTACACTTTTTAGCTGAAGTGAGCACAACATGCTCATGGGGAACTTTTAGGATCACCCGGTGTCTGTCGTCTACAACAATTCTTTAAACATCAACTCCCCCTAAACCCCCAGGCCAATTTCAACTGAACTTGGCTGGAATGTTCCTTGGGAGATCCTCTTTAAAAATTGTTCACATAATTTGATTTCATCAAAAACTCTGGTTGCCATGACAACTAAATGGAATTTTCTAGGCAATTCTTTAAAAACATTTTCCTCTGAAACTGCTGGTCAGATTTTGAAATAATTTCATAGAGATGTTTCCTTGGTGACCCTTTTCAAAACTTGTTCGCGAAATTTTGATCCGTCAAGAAACATGGCTCTGGTGAATGGGGGCTACTTGCAATATACAGAAATGAAATTCTTGAAAATTCTTTTTCTCTGAAACGGCTAGTCAGATTTTTAAATAATTTCAGAGATGTTCTTTGGGTGACCCTTTTCAAAATTTGTCCGTGAAAGAAACATGGCTCTGGTGAATGAGGACTACCTGCACTATACAGAAATGAAGAAATTTTTAAAAATTCTTAAAATTCTTGAAAATATTTCTTCTCTGAAAGGGCTGGTCAGATTTTGAAATAATTTCACAAAGATGTTCTTTGGGTGACCCTTTTCAAAAAGTATTTGCAAAATTTTGCTTCCTGAAGAAACATGGCTCTGGTGATCGCGGGTTACTTGCACCATAAAGAAATGAAGAAATTCTTGAAAATGTTTATTTTTCTTCTCTGAAATGGCTGATCAGATTTTGAAATAATTTCACATAGATGTTCTTTTGGTGACCATTTTCAAAAATTGTTCGCGAAAGTTTGATCCATCAAGAAACATGGCTCTGGTGACTGGGGACTACTTGCACTATATGGACATAACGAAATTCTTAAAAATTCTTTTTCTCTGAAATCACTGGCCAGATTTTGAAATTATTTCACAGAAATATTCCTTTGGTGACCCTTTTCAAAAGTGTTTGCAAAATGCGGATTCGTGAAGAAACATGGTTTTGATGGGGGTGGGGGGGGGCACCTGCATGTGGTGCTCTTGTTGAACAAGACTTAAGTTTTTTGTCGCTATCGAGCATGGGCTCTTTCCAAGAAATTGTCCTTGGTCCATCTATCCAATAATTTATCTGCAGAATTCTGATTCGTCAAAAAAGTTAGTGTGGTGATGATTGTAGGGGTTGTGACAGATTTTGAAATTACTCTTAGAGGTGACCGTTTCAAAATTGTTCGGCAATGCTTGATAGTGATTAAAACAAGAAAACTGGCTGTTGTTTTTCGATGAATATAAATTCACCCAACAATTTTTGAGTGTCATCCAAACATTGCTGTGAAATTATTTCATAATCTGACCAGTTGTTTCAGGGAAGAAGACTTTTTAAGAATTTCTTCATGTCCATATGGTGTAAATAGCCCACAGCCATCAGAGCCATATTTCTTCATGAAGCAAATTTTCTCGAACAATTTGCAAAACGGGTTACCCAAGAAAAATTTTTTTGTGAAATTATTGCAAAATCTGACCAGCCTTTTCACATAAGAAGAATTTTAAAGAATTTTTGCTATGAAATTATTTCATAATCTGACCAGTTGTTTCAGAGAAGAAGATTTTTTAAGAATGTCTTCATATCCGTATGGTGTGAATAGCTCACAGCCATCAGAACCATATTTCTTGATGAAGCAAATTTTCTCGAACAATTTGCAAAAAGGGTCACCCAAGAAACATTTTTTGTGAAATTATTGCAAAATCAGACCAGCCGTTTCACAGAAGAAGAATTTTAAAGAATTTTTTCATGTCCATATAATGCATATAACCCCCCCCCCCCAATCAGAGCTATGTTTCTTGACGAATACGCATTTAGCGAACAATTTTTGAAAGGGGTAACTATAGGAACATTTCTGTTAAAATTATTTCAAAATCTGATCTGCAGTTTCAGAGAAATGGAATTTTAAGAATTTCTTCGTTCTGTATAGTGCAAGTAGCCCCAAGTCACCAGAGAGCCATGTTTCTTGACGGACCAAAATTTCACAAACATTTTTAACTCGCCTGAGCACAACGTGCTCAAGGGAAGCTTTTAGGATCACCTGGTGTCCGTTGTCTGTCGTCAACAATTCTTTAAACATCAACTCCTCCTAAACCGCTAGGCCAATCTGGACCGAACTTGGTTGGAATGTTCCTTAGGAGGTCCTCTTTAAAACTTGTTCACATAATTTGATTCCATCAAAAACTCTGGTTGCCATGGCAACCAAATGGAATTTTCTACGAAATTCTTTAAAAATCTTCTCTAAAACTGCTGGACAGATTTTAGATAATCTCACAGACATGTTCCTGGGATGACCCTTTTCAAAACTTGTTCGCGGAATTTTGATCCATCAAAAAACATGGCTCTGGTGAATGGGGGCTACTTGCACTTATAAGGACATGAACAAATTCTAGAAAATTCTTCTTCTCTGAAACGGCTGGTCAGATTTTGAAATAATTTTACAGCGATATTCCTTACGTGACCATTTCAAAAAGTGTTTGCGAAATTTTGATCCGTCAAGAAACATGGCTCTGGAGAATGGGGGCTACTTGCATTTAAATAGAAATGAGGAAATTCTTGAAAATTTTTCTTCTCTGAAACCCATGGTCAGATTTTAAAATAATTTCACAGCAATGTTTTTTGGGTGACCCTTTTCGAAATTTGTTCTCGAAATTTTGATCCGTCGAGAAACATGGCTCTAGTGAATGGGGGCTACTTGCACTATCTGGACATGAAGAAATTCTTCAAAATTCTTCTTCTCTGAAACCGCTGGTCAGATTTTGAAATAACTTCACAGAAATGTTTCTTTAATGACCTTTTAAAAAGTTGATTGCGGAAAGTTGATCCATCAAGAAACATGACTCTGGTGAATGGGGGCTACTTGCATTATACGGAAATTAAGAAACTTAAAAATTCCTCTTTTCTGAAAATGATTGTCAGATTTTGAAATTACTTTTACAGGTTACCTTTTGAAAATTTCTTGGAAAAATAATGATTAATGTTTCCAATGTTTCAATACCTCAAAAAAAGCTATTGTCCCCTCAAAAAGAATTTTAAAGACCAAATAGTACAAAATGCCCCTATTCACCAGATCCATGTTTCTAGACAAATCGGCATTTACGAACAATTTTCACCAGAGCCATGTTTCTTGAGAGATCAAAATTTCGCGAACAAATTTTAAAAAGGGTCACCCAAGGAACAATTATGTTAAATTGTTTTAAAATCTGACAACGGGTTTCAGAGAAGTAGAATTTTCAAGAATTTCTTCATTTCCATATAGAGAAATTTGCCACCATTCACCAGAGCCATGTTCCTTGACAAATCAAAATTTCATGAACAATTTTTGAAAAGGGTCACCCAAGGAACATCTCTGTGAAATTCTTCCAAAATCTGACCAGCCGTTCGCAAGCAGGAGAATTTTCAAGAATTTCTTCATTTTCCTATGGTTTAACAAGCCCCAACTCACCAGAGCCATGTTTCTTGATGAATCAAAATTTCACGAACAATTTCTTAAAAGGGTCACCCAAGGAACATGACAGAAATTATTTCAAAATTGGACCAGCCGTTCAAGAGAAGAAGAATTTTTAAGAATTTCTTCATTTCCCTACAGTGCAACTAGCCCCCATTCACCAGAGCCATAGTACTTGTCGAATCAAAATTTCACGAACAATTTTTGAAGAGGTTCACCCAAGGGACATCTCTGTGAAATTATTTCAAAATCTGACCAGCGGTTTCAGAGAGGAAGAATTTTTTAAGAATTTCTTCATTTCTGTATGGTGCAAGTAGCCCCCATTCACCAGAGCCATGTTTGTTGACCAATCAAAATTTCTCGAACAATTTTTGAAATGGGTCGCCCAAGAAACATCTCTGCGAAATTATTTTAAAATCTGACCAGCGGTTTCAGAGAAGAAAATTTTTAAAGAATTTCCAAGAAAATTCAATTTGGTTGCCATAGCAACCAGTTTTTGATGGAATCAAATTCTGTGAACAATTTTAAAGAGGAGCACCCAAGGAACATTCCAGCCAAGTTTGGTCCAAATTGGCCCTGAGGTTTCGGAGGAGTTGATGTTTAAAGAGTTGTTGACAAAGCAAGACGGACGACGCACAGCGCACAACGCACGATGAACGACGGCCATCGGGTGATCCTAAAAGCTCCCCTTGAGCATGTTGTGCTCAGGTGAGCTAAAAACAAGAGGACCATGATGGTCCTTTATCGCTCACCTAAGTACTAAGCTGTAAAATCAAACTTGTGACCCTGGGCAGGGCAAGTTTTGACCCAGGGGCATCCTAAGAAAAAACTTGGTAGAGGTCCACAATGAGATGCTACTTACAAAATATCTTCCAGTTTCAGAGAAGTAGAATTTCAAAGTTTTCCTTCTTTGTTCCTATGTTTCGAACTTGTGACCCCTGGGGCAGGGCAAGTTTTGACCCCAGGGGCATCATATAAAGAAACTTTGTAGGAGTCCACTAAGAGATGCTACATACCAAATATCAAAGCTCTTCGCTTTCTATTTTCAGAGAAGAAGAATTTTAAAGTTTTCCTTCTTTGTTCCTATATTTCGCACTTGTGGCCCACAGGGCAGGGCAAGTTTTAACCCCAGGGACATCATACGAACAAACATTGTAGAAATCCACTAGGAGATCCTACTTATCAAATATCAACATCTTGTAATTCAGAGAAGAAGATTTTTAAAGATTTCCTTCTTTATTTCTATGTTTTAAACTTCTGACCCCTGGGGCGGGGCCAGTTTTGATCCCAGGGACATCATATAAACAATCCTGGTAGAAGTCCACTAGGAGATGCTACATACCAAATATCAAAGCTCTACACCTTCTAGTTCAAAGAAGAATTTTAAAGTTTTCCTTCTTTGTTCCTATGTTTCAAACTTGTGACCCCCGGAGCGGGACCATTTTTTATCCCAGGGACATCATATGTTCAATCTCGGTAGAGGACCACTAGGAGATACTACATACAATATATCAAAGCTCTGCACCTTGTAGTTTTAGAGAAGAAGATTTTTAATGTTTACCTTCTTTGTTCATATCTTTCAAACTTGTGACTCCCGGGGCGGTGCCAGTTTTGATCCCGGGGATATCATATGAAGAATCTTTGTAAAGGTTTACTAGGAGATGCTACATACCAAACTTCAAAGCCCTACACCTTCTAGTTTCAGAGGAGAAGATTTTTAAAGATTTTGCTTTTTTTTCGCCATGGCAACCAGAGTTATGGGTGGAATTAAATCTCTTGAACAACTTCGATAGAGCTTCATCCAAGGAACATGGCTGCCAAGTTTCATCAAGATTAGCCCAGCGGTTTAGGAGGAGATGTTTAAAAAAATTGTGGATGATGGACGACTCACAACGGACAACGGACGCCCAACATTGGGCGATCACAAAAGCTCACCATGAGCACTTCATGCTCAGGTGAGCTAAAAAGAGTTCAAAAAGAAAAACTAGCAGGAATAGATTTATGGTCATTGTACTCTGCACTTCACAATAATGTGGTCTGTCTGTATGTGAAGGTTGAAGTCACTAGCTTTTATGCGATGGCAGTTATGCCCCTGACAAAAATAAAACAAGAGGACCATGATGGTCCTATATCGCTCACCTGAGTACTAAGCAGTAAAGGTCTACAATGAAGATAAATACCAAATATCAAAGTTTAAGGTCAAATAAATCTGACAGGGTATGTAACTATGCCAAATGCATCTTCTACTTTTAGATAAGAAGATTTTTAAAGTTTTCCTTCTTTGTTCCTATGTTTCAAACTTGTGACCCACGGGGCCGGGCCAATTTTGACCCCAAGGACATCATCATATTAAAATTCTTGGTAGAGATCCACTAAGAGATGCTACATACCAAATATCAAAACTCTGCACCTTTTAGTTTCAGAGAAGAAGAATTTCAAAGTTTTCCTTCTTTGTTCCTTTGACCCCCAGGGCCGGGCCAGTTTTGACCCCAGGGGCATCATATGAAGAATCTTGGTAGAGGTCATTTAGGAGATGCTACATACCAAATATCAAAGCTCTGCACCTTCTGGTTTCAGAGAAGAAGATTTTTAAAGTTTTCTTTGTTCCTATGTTTCAAACTTGTGACCCCCGGGGCCAGGCCAGTTTTGACCCCAGGGGCATCATATGAACAACCTTGGTAGAGGTGCACTTGGAGACGCTACATACCAAAAATCAAAGCTCTGCACCTTCTAGTTTCAGAGAAGAAGATTTTTAGAGTTTTCTTTCTTTGTTCCTATGTTTCAAACTTGTGACCCCCTTTTAACGGGGCAAGTTTTGACCCCAGGGGCATCATATGAACAATTATGCTTATGACAAAAAACAAAATTTAAAATTTACAAAGTGAAATAACTCTAACCTAGTAGGAATACAGTTATGTTTCTTTCACACTGAACTTCTAGTTAATAATTATGGTCTATCTCTTTGAATTCACTATGTTCTATACTTTGGAAGTAAGCCAGAAACTAGAATCTAAAGTTAAAATTTAACAAAAGGGCCAAGATGGCCCTGGATCGCTCACCTGAATTTTTGAGATGACCATAGTCTTTTTTTTTTTTTTTTTTTTTTTTTTTTTGAGGTATTGAAACATTGGAACCAAATTTATAATTTTGCCAAGCAATTTTCAAAAGGTCACTTGTAAAAGTCATTTCGAAATCTGACCATCAGTTTCAAAAAGAAGAATTTTTCAGAATTCTTCATTTCTGTATAAGAGCAAGTAGCCCCCATCCAGGAGAACCATGTTTCTTGATGGATCAAAATTTACGAACAAGTTTTGAAAAGGGTCACCCAAGGAACACTTTGGAAAATTTCTTTTAAAATCTGACCAGGGGTTTCAGAGAAAGAGAATTTTCAAGAATTTCATCATGTCTGTATAGTGCAAGTAGCCCCCATTCACAAGAACCATGTTTCTTGACGGGTCAAAATTACATGTACAGCTTTTGAAAAGGGTCATCTCTGTCAGATAATTTTAAAATCTGACTACGGGTTTCAGAGAAGAAGAATTTCCAAGAATTTCTTCATTTCCATACAGTGCAAGTAGCCCCCATTCACCAGAGCCATGTTTCTTGGCCAATCAAATTTTCGCAAACAATTTTAACAAGAGAGCCAAAATGGCCCTGGATCGCTCACCTGAATTTTTGAGAGGACCATAGCCTTTTTTTTTTGAAGGTATTGAAATACTGGAAACAAAATCATCATTTTGACAAGCAATTTTTAAAAGGTCACCTGTAAAAGTCCTTTCAAAATATGACCAGCAGTTTCAGAGAAGAAGAATTTTCAAGAATTTCTTCATTTCCATATACATGTAGTGCAAGTAGCCCCCATTCACCAGAGCAAGATTTCTCGACGAATCAAACTTTCACGAACAGTTTTTGAAAAGGGTCACCCAAGGAATATCTCTGTGAAAATTTTCCAAAATCTGACAAGCCATTTCAAAGAAGAAGATTTTTTAAGAAATTCTTCATTGCCCTATAGTGCAAGTAGCCCCAATTCACCAGAGCCATGTTTCTTGATGAATCAAAATTTCACGAACAATTTTTGAAAAAGGTCACCCAAGGAACATCTCTGTGAAATCATTTCAAAATCTGACCAGCTGTTTCAGAGAAGTAGAATTTTAAAGAATTGCTTCATTTCTGTATAGTGCAAGAAGCCCCCATTCACCAGAGCCATGTTTCTTGACGGATCAAAAGTTCATGAACAATTTTTGAAAAGGGTCATCCAAGGAACATCTCTGTGAAATTATTTTAAAATCTGGCCTGCGGTTTCTGAGGAGAATTTTTAAGATTTTCTTCATTTCTGTATAGTGCAAGAAGCCCCCATTCACCAGAGCCATGTTTCTTGCCGAATCAAAATTTCGCAAACAGTTTATGGAAAGGGTCATCCAAGGAACATCTCTGTGAAATTATTTTAAAATCTGGCCAGCGGTTTCTGAGAAGAAGAATTTTTAAGAATTTCTCAATTTCTGTACAGTGCAAGAAGCCCCCATTCACCAGAGCCATGTTTCTAGACAGATAATAATTTCGCGAACAATTTTTGAAAAGGGTCACCAAAGGAACATCTCTGTGAAATTATTTTAAAATCTGGCCTGTGGTTTCTGAGAAGAAGAACTTTTAAGAATTTCTTCATTTCTGTAAAGTGCAAGAAGCCCCCATTCACCAGAGCCATGTTTCTTGACGAATCAAAATTTCGCGAACAATTTTTGAAAAGGGTCACCCAAGGAATCTCTGTGAAATTATTTTAAAATCTGGCCAGCGGTTTCTGAGAAGAAGAAATATTAAGAATTTCTTCATTTGTGTATAGTGCAAGAAGCCCCCATTCACCAGAGCCATGTTTCTTGACGGATCAAAATTTCGCGAACAATTTTTGAAGAGGGTCACCAAAGGAACATCTGTGTGAAATTATTTTAAAATCTGGCCAGCTGTTTTAGAGAAGAAGATTTTTAAAGAATTTCCTAAAAAATTCCATTTCGTTGCCATGGCAACCAGAGTTTTTGACGGAATAAAATTCTGTGAACACTTTTTAAAGAGGACCTCCAAAGGAACATTCCAGCCAAGTTTGGTCCAAATTGGCCCAGCGGTTTAGGAGTTGATGTTTAAAGAATTGTTGACGACGCACGACGCACTGACGCACGACGGACACCGGGTGATCCTAAAAGCTCCCCTTGAGCACGTTGTGCTCAGGTGAGCTAAAAAAGGATCACCCAAGGAACAAGTCGGTGAAATTATTTCAAAATCTGTCACGCCATTTCAGAAAAGAAGAATTTCTTCATTTCTGTATAGTGCAAGAAGCCCCCATTCATCAGAGCCATGTTTCTTGACCAATCAAAACTTCACAAACAATTTTTGAAAAGGGTCACCCAAGGAACAACTCTGTGAAATTATTTCAAAATCTAACCAGCTGTTTCAGAGAAGAAGAATTTTAAGAATTTCTTCATTTCTGTATAGCGCAAGAAGCCCCCATTCACCAGAGCCATATTTCTTGACTAATCAAAATTTCACGAACGGTTTTTGAAAAGGGTCACCGAAGGAGCAACTCTGTGAAATTATTTTAAAATCTGACCAGCGGTTTCAGAGAAGAAGATTTTTAAGAATTCCTTTTTTTCTGTATAGTGCAAGTTGCCCCCATTCACCAGAGCCACATTTTTTGACGGATCGAAATTTCACGAAGGCTGACCGAAGGAACATATCTGTGAAATTATTTCAAAATCCGACCAGCGGTTTCAGAGGAGAAGATTTTTAAAGAATTCTTTCATTTCTGTATAGTGCAAGTAGCCCCCATTCACCACGGCCACAATTTTTGACGAATCAAAATTTCACGAACAGTTTTTGAAAAGGGTCACCAAAGGAACATATCTGTGAAATTTTTTCAAAATCCGACCAGCAGTTTCAGAGGAGAAGATTTTTAAAGAATTTGCTAAAAAAAATTCCATTTAGTTGCCATGGCAACCAGAGTTTTTAATTGAATCAAATTCTGTGAACAATTTTTAAAAAGGACCTCCCAAGGAACATTCCTGCCAAGTTTGGTCTAAAATCCACCCAGCGGTTTAGGAGAAGTTGATGTTTAAAGAATTGTTGACGACGCACGACGCACAACGGACGACGGACAAAGGGTGATCCTAAAAGCTCCCCTTGAGCACGTTGTGAGCAGGTGAGCTAAAAAGGGCAATAACTCTAAAAATAGTGATAATAAGAGTTATGTTCTTTTTTTTCACACTGCTCATTAATGTTGTCTTTCTATATTTAAAGTTTGAAGTTACTAATTTTCATACCTAAGAATGTATGCCCCTGACAAAAATTTTAAGTTAGATTTACAATAACCCAAGAAAAAAGTTGGGATACACTTACGGATCTTGTACACTGCACTTCGCCTTCATGTGTCTATCTGTATAATGAAGTTTAAGTTACTAGGTTTTTTTACTTAGGGGGTTATGCCCCCAGATAAAAAATGTAAGTTAAAATTAACAAAGGGCATTAACCCAAAAATAAATAGGACAGGGTAATGGTTCTTGTACACTGAACTTTATGTGATCTATCTGCAGTTCATACCTTCTATTCTTTGTAAGTTATGCCCCAGACAAATAAAAAATGAAATTTATAAGTGGCATTAACTTGTAAGACATTATGCACGCTTTTTCTGTAACATGAATTGCAGAGATAAACAAGAGCAGCAAATTGTGGCAAGAAACACCCGTCCACCGCCAGTTGTCAAGGGGGGATAATAATCGTAAAGGGCAGGTAGATCACAATTTCATGAACAATTTTTGAAAAGGGTCACCCAAGCAACATATCTGTGAAATAATTTCAAAATCTGACCAGCGGTTTCAGAGGAGAAGATTTTTAAAGAATTTGCTAAAAAAAATTCCATTTGGTTGCCATGGCAACCAGAGTTTTTTGACGGAATCAAATTCTGTGAACAATTTTTAAAGAGGACCTCCCAAGGAAAATTCCTGCCAAGTTTGGTCCAAATTGGCCCAGTGGTGTAGGAGGTGTTGATGTTTAAAGAATTGTTGACGACGCACGACGGACGACGCACGACGGATAACCAGTGACCCTAAAAGATCTCCTTGAGCACGTTGTGCTCAGGTGAGCTGAAAAAATAATGATAAGGGAATAATTCCAAACAAGAGGGCCAAGATGGCCCTGGATCGCTCACCTGAATTTTTGAGATGACCATAGTCTATTTTTTTTTTTCCTTTTTAGCGTTGAAACATTGGAACCAAATTTATAATTTTGCCAAGCAATTTTCAAAAGGTCACCTGTAAAATTAATTTCGAAATCTGACCATCAGTTTCAAAAAGAAGAATTTTTAAGAATTCTTCATTTCTGTATAAGAGCAAGTAACCCCCATCCACGAGAGCCATGTTTCTTGATGGATCAAAATTTACAAACAAGTTTTGAAAAGGGTCACCCAAGGAACATCTCTCTGAAATTATTTCAAAATCTGACCAGGGGTTTCAGAGAAAGAGAATTTTAAAGAATTTCATCATGTCCGTATAGTGCAAGTAGCCCCCATTCACAAGAGCCATGTTTCTTGACGGATCAAAATTATATGTACAGCTTTTGGAAAGGGTCACCCAAGGAACATCTCTGTCAGATTATTTTAAAATCTGACCACGGGTTTCAGAGAAGAAGAATTTTCAAGAATTTCTTCATTTCCATCTAGTGCAAGTAGCTCCCATTCACTAGAGCCATGTTTCTTGGCCAATCAAAATTTCGCGAACAATTTTGGAAAAGGGTCACCCAAGGAATATCTCTGTGAAATTATTTCAAAATCTGGCCAGCGGTTTCAGAGAAGAAGAATTTTTAAGAATTTCTTCATTTCTGTATAGTGCAAGAAGCCCCCATTCACCAGAGCCATGTTTCTTGACGGATCAAATTTTCGCGAACAATTTTTGAAAAGGGTCACCCAAGGAACATCTGTGTGAAATTATTTTAAAATCTGGCCAGCGGTTTCAGAGAAGAAGAATTTTTAAGAATTTCTTCATTTCTGTATAGTGCAAGTAGCCCCCATTCACCAGAGCCATGTTTCTCGACCAATCAAAATTTCGCGAACAATTTTTGAAAAGGGTCACCCAATGAACATCTCTGTGAAATTATTTCAAAATCTGACCAGCGGTTTCAGAGAAGAAGATTTTTTAAGAATTCCTTCATTGCTGTACAGTGCAAGAAGCCCCCATTCACCAGAGCCACATTTTTTGACCAATCAAAATTTCACGAACATTTTTTGAAAAGGGTCACCCAAGGAACATATCTGTGAAATTATTTCAAAATCCGACCAGCGGTTTCAGAGGAGAAGATTTTTAAAGAATTCCTTCATTTCTGTATAGTGCAAGAAGCCCCCATTCACCAGAGCCACATTTTTTGACGAATCAAAATTTCACGAACAATTTTTGAAAAGGGTCACCCAAGAAACATATCTGTGAAATTATTTTAAAATCCAACCAGCGGTTTCAGAGGAGAAGATTTTTAAAGAATTTGCTAAAAAATTCCATTTGGTTGCCATGGCAACCAGAGTTTTTGATGGAATCAAATTCTGTGAACAATTTTTAAAGAGGACCTCCCAAGGAACATTCCTGCCAAGTTTGGTCCAAATCCGCCCAGCGGTTTAGGAGGAGTTGATGTTTAAAGAATTGTTGACGACGCACGACGGACGACGGACGACGCACGACGGACGACGCACGACGGACGACGGACGACGGACACCGGGTGATCCTAAAAGCTCCCCTTGAGCACGTTGTGCTCAGGTGAGCTAAAAAGGCATTTGGTAAGGTTACAGATCCAGTGCATTGCACTTTTTATAACTGCAACAAACATGTTTACCAAGTCTCAAGTCAATTCGATTTCAGGTGACAAAGTTCACTTCTGGACAAGCAAGGAATACTGTAAAAATGAAGATCAAAGTGGAATTACTCAAAATCTGTGCTAGGTAGAGTTATTGTTCTTGTGCACTGCACTCTGTAATATTGAAACAATGATGCATACGAAGTTTGAAGTGGTTATGACTTGAGATGACAAAGTTATATTGTAAAGAAGCACTAAATGGTGTAAATATAATGATCCAAGAGAAATAACTCAAAGAAAGCTCAAGGTAGAGTTACAATTCTTTTGCACTGCACTTTCAAATATTGCAACAAATAATCATACTATATTTCAAGTCATTCCTTCCTAAGATGACAAAGTTATGCACCAGACAAGCAGAAAATGCTGTTAAAATGACAATCAAAGGGAAATAATCAAAGACAGCATGAGGCAGAGTTACAATTCTTGCGCACTGCACTTCCAAATATTGCATGAAATAATCATACCATATTTCAAGTCATTCCTACTTAAGATGACAAAAGTTATGCGCCTGACAAGCAAAAAATGCTATAAAAAAGAATTAAGGGGAATAACTCAAAATTCATGCTAGAAAAGGGTTGTTTCTTATACACTGCACTCCATAATTTTTCAACAATTATGCATACCAAATTTGAAGATGTTTAGACTGAAAATGACAAAGTTACATTCTGGACAAGCAGAAAATGCTGTGAAAATTATTATCAAAGGGAAATAACTCAAAGACAGTAAGAGGTTGAGTTACGGTTCTTTTGCACTGCACTCAGTATCATTGCAACAAACACAAGTGCCAAGTTCAAGGCAATCGGACTTCAGATGACAAAGTTATGCACCCGACAAGCAGAAAATGTTGTTTAAATGACGATCAAAGAGAAATACTCAAAGACAGCACGATGTAGAGCTACGGTTCTTTTGCACTGCAATCTGTATTATTGCCACAAACACGATTCTCAAGTTTCAAGTCAATCGGACTTCAGATGACAAAGTTATGCTCCGGACAAACAGAACATGCTGTTACAATGACGATCAAAGGGAAATAACTCAGACAAGGTAGAGTTACGGTTCTTTTGCACTGCACTCCGTATTATTCAACAAACACACTAGTCAAGTTTCAAGTCAATCGGACTTTAGATGACAAAGTTATGCTCCAGACAAACAGAAAATGCTCTTAAAATGATGATCAAAGGGAAATAACTCCAAGACAGCACGAGGCAGAGTTACGATTCTTTCGCACTGCACTCCGTAATATTGCAACAAACACAAATGCCATGTTTCAAGTCAATCGGACTAGAGATGACAAAGTTGTGCTCCGGACAAGCAGAAAATGCTGTAAAATTGACGATCAAAGGGAAATAACTCAGGCAGCATGAGGTAGAGTTACGGTTCTTTCGCACTCTACTCCGTATTATTGCAACAAACACAACTGCCAAGTTTCAAGTCAATCGGACCAGAGATGACAAAGTTATGCTCCGGACAAAGAAGGGGATGCCGCCCGCCCGCCTGGACGCCATGGGTGATCCCATATTATTGCATAAAAGGTGCCTTTTCGGGCCGTTATAAGCATGTATTAACGGGTAAAAATCGGGCGGTTAACGGGAGAAAACGTGTATTAATCAGTAAATTCACGCGCCGTTAACGCCCGGGTTTGTACTATCAATATCCTCGATTCGGGCCTACCTTGTAAACAACGTTTGTCCTTGTCAGATTTTCCCTAGACTCCGTCCATCAAACTGTAGGAATTCGTACCATATTCGATCCTTTTCATGGCATGTCTTTGATGATATTAGTACATCACAAACAAACCTTTGCACAGAATCTCACTTTAATCGAGATCTGAACAAAAATTCACCCGTGAAATGTACTCTAAAGCAGCTACATCCCACCCACTTTTTAACGTGATCGGTCCGCCTCGCTTGATGTATATCGAACCCTCTGTCGCCTTCAGTTACAAAAATTTATATCCACACATTCATCCTAGTTGTAATCGTCCAAATGTGTGCAAGTTTATTCCACATAAGTCCAGTGTGTATTAAAAATCAATAAAAGTGCCCTTTCCTAATCGTAACAAAAACTTCTTCGCCGACTTCCGGTTTTGACCCATTTGCGTACAGTACATTTGAAATTCGCTTATTTGCATTTCTATGGAAATATTTTCGCGATCTGTGCAAATTATTGTTAGAATACCTTTACTTTATGCAATAATAGCGTTAATTCGCGTTTTTTTCGGTCGTTAACATTCGCAGAGGCCCTCAAAATAGTTAAACACCCTCGTGCTTCGCATTTTTCGGGCCTCTGCGAATGTTAAGGCCCAGTCACACAGCGAAAACGCATGAATTACGCACGAATTACGCACAGATTTTCGTTTCTGCGCAGTGCGTGCGTCGTATGCGTAATTCGTCGGTGGAACTAACGTTGACAGTCGGTGATTGTAAGTGGATGTGCGTCGAAGGCGGTTTGTGCGTGATTTTAAGTTTTGAACGGTTCAAAATTTTTCCGACGCGTTGGTGTGCGTAATTCATGATTCGGCGTGCGTAGTTAATGCGTCGAGTATGCATGACTATGCGCGGGACACGCGTCGGCCGTCAGTGCTTATGCGTCGGAACTGGTTTGAAACCGCGCACGTCCACGTCCGTCCACTGACGCCCCACGTTCATATCACGCATGAACCGCGCATGTATCACGTTCATTCCACTGACATCCACTGACAATCACTTAAAAAACTGACGAATTACTAACATATCACTGACGGAAAACGCATTACGACGCACATCCACTGACGTGTGACGCATTTCCAACGCATTGCCACACACATCCGACAGACGACTAACTGACAGAAAACTGATGAATCACTGACGTTCCACTGACGAATCACTGACAACTCGCGTATGATTTTTGGCATATAAAAGCAGCCATTTCATGCACTTTTGCCATTCCAGGCCTTGCTGCCAAAGGGTCCATATCACTATGAACCCTCAAAGAAGAGATGTTATGGTGTTCCTGCTGCAGCACCAGAATGCCCAGATGGTGCAACTTCATCAGATGTTGGCCAGGAGAAGAAGACGCAGGAGAAGACAACAGATCCGGGCTGTCCGGACCAGAAACTGGATCACTAGAAGACCACAGCAGGGCTTGTATGACCGTCTGATGGTGGAGCTCAGAAATGAAGACCCAAGATCCTTCCAGAACTTCATGAGAATGCCTCCAGACATGTTTCAAGTAGTCTTCAAGGTCTCAGGATCACAGCATCAACCGATGTGAAGTGTTCTGGATTGGCAAAAGGTACTGAGGAACTCCCGTCATGGACCGCTTTTTATATGCGCGAAATGGAAGCGATAGTGATGCTGAGGGTGCGTGTTCCGTGCGTGATCCGTCAGTGATTCATGCGTGGGGCATGCGTCGACATGCGCGGAACGAAAGTGCTTGTACGTGGAACGTACGCGAAGCGTTCATGTTTGGACGTGCTCCGTTAGTGATTCGTGCGTCGGGCGTGCGTCGAATGTTCGTGGAATACTGCACCGTATTTGCTAGTATGCGTTGACGTGCGCGATATGTCAGTTATTTGTCAGTGATTGTAAGTGATACGTGCGCGGTTCATGCGTGATTGATTCGTCAGTGATTTCTACCCCCGACACCCCGAAAAATTGGTCAATTTCTCGACAAACAAGCACGCACAGACCCAATCTCTGCGTGATTTGTGAGTGATTCGTGCGTGATCGGCTGTGTGACTGGGCCTTTAACGACCTCAAAAACGTGAATTAACCCTATAATACGTCCCGTCTTTGACAGGCGTATAAAAAGCAAGGGCACATGGTGAAGCTTTTAATAAACTATATCAATATGATGTGACATTTCATGAAATTTTGACGAAAACTGAGGGAGATATTAGTAAAAAAAAAATTGGAATTTTACAAGAAACCCCCTTTTTCCATGGCACAGCCTCTAAATCGAAAATCGAGATACACATTGGCCAAATATCCTAAGGTGTTCCTATATGAAGTGTCATCCAATTTGGTGCAGGGGTTGTGGAGAAATGGCTTCGTACGGACCAACAGATGGATGGAGGGACAGAAACACAGACTGACAGGCAAAGTTGAGAATATATGCTCCGCTCTTTTCCAGGAGCATAAAAAGGAAACTCAAACACATCTGTAAACAGTAATCTGATATATATTATTCTAAACCGTCTTCCAAAAGATGTTGAGGCTTCGAAAATTATGTTGAGTAATACTCACTTTTTTTCCCCAGGGAAAAGTTGTTCTGCAATTGCAAGCTCGCTGCATTTTTTCTGCTCTTCTTCCCTTTCTATCAAGAGAAATCTACACAAAGTCTGTGTCTTTCCTTTTTCAATTTCTTCAATTCTAAGATTTTCTTTCACATACAGACATGATAAGGCTATGCCGATCCTTTTTTCCAATATTTCCTGTGTGCTTTCATTACTTGCAACATCTGGTATTGCATTTAGTAGGCATGTAATTAAGAGCCCTCCAAACTGAAAAACATAAGATGATAGCACAAAAACAAAAGAGTGACCCAATATTGCTATCCATATAGAACTTGCACACAAGAAATATGACAATATTAGCAAAGGGGAGCAGTTTGTGGAATTGTGTCAAAGAGGCTTACATAGAATTGCACTTTGGTCTATCCAAAACAAAGGCTTTGAACATTGAGATACTGGAAATACGAGGGATACTTTTTAAGTTCGTAGAGTAAGGCGGTCTTTTTAAAACCACTTGAAATATCAAAATTATATTTATCTAAGACCTTCGAAATATGTCCCGTCTGCCTCTACACACATTTTACAACAATTTACTCATTTCCTGAATGCCGCCCGGTAGTCCTCTTTAGGTATATGTTGCAGATATGGGGGATGATCTAGATATTCCTGTACCGTAGCAGATTTATGGGCCGGTGCGTTATCATGGAGTAATCTGATGCCGCGGACACCGGTGCGCGCTCTGCATTTCTGATAGAAATCAACAAGTTGAGTAAGAACGCTTTCTCTGTAAACCTTTCCAGTGACAGAACTACCTTTCGGGACTGGAATTTGAAGGACTGGACATTTTGGTCAATGTATCATTGCGTTGAAGGCCATTGTGACCTTGACCTTCGATAGATTAATCTTAAAATCGATAGGGATCATTTACACTCAAAGATGAATATCTGTACAGAATTTGAAGAACCTATGTCAATTCTGTGTCTAGTTATCATCAGGGCAAGGTTGGTCTATATATCATTAAGTTGAAGGCCACTGTGTCCTTGATCTTTGATGGCTTCATCTCAAAATTGATAGGGAACATCAATACTCAGAGACCAATGTTTGTGCCACATTTGACGAACCTATGTCAATTCTGTTATCATCTAGACAAGGTTTGGTCTATATGTCAACATGTTGACGGTCACTGTGACTTTGAAATTTGACAGATTGACCTAAAGATCACTTAAGTTCATCTACACTCCTAGATAAATGTCTTTGCCGAATCTGATGAACTTAAGTCAATCGTGTCTAGTTATCATCCACACAAGGTTTGGTCTATATCTTAACATGTTGACGGTCTCTGTGACCTTGAAATTTGACCGATTGACCTCAAAAACAAAAGGCCCATCTACACACAGAGGCACAAGTCTTTGCCAATCTTGACCAAAGTAGGTCAATTCTGTGTCTAGTTATCATCTGGACAAGGTTTGGTCTATATACATTTATCAACATGTTGATGGTCACTGTGACTTTACATTTGACCAAGTGATTCGTTGAATGCCACTGTGACCTTGACCTGTAATGGATTAATCTCAAAACGAATAGGGATAATTTTCACTCCAAGACAAATGTGTAGCCAAATTTGATGAACCTAGGTCGATTCTGTTAGTTATCACTCAGACAAGGTTTGGTCTATATGTCAAAATGTGTGAAATTGAAAGGAGGGGTGTTCATAAGGCCGTTTCCATGGCCTCTACAAATTTTCTTTACACTTTTCACACTGAAATCTTTACACGTTGGCTGTAATAATAATATGCAATATTGAATCAATTGGTAAAGATGTGTGCTGGTTCAAAGTGGATGGGGTAATTCTGACCTAAAGAGGGGTCTGTTAGGAAATCAATGATATATTTATTAACAATTTTATAAAGTTAATAATTTCATGCTTCTTCAAGCAATGTCAGATATAACAGCTAAAAGTTTTGTAAAATTCTTTTAATAAATGTGTTTTTATACAATTGACAGACATGCCTCAATTTTAGTTTTTTTTCAATTCTCCAACTTTATGAAAAACACATCATTTCGTATATGGAGGGATTCCAATGATATTTTGCGGTTGTACAGTATATTAAATGGTTATTGTAAAATCCTGAAAAAACGTTCTTCCAGCTAACAGTTTTTGAGTTATCTGCCCTTGAATTTTGTTACTTTTTTACAAACCTTTAAGGTCTTCATGTTCCGTTGACTACTATGAAAATAAAGTTACATTTAGGTTTTTGATTACAGATATATCCCCGGTTGCTTTGGACAAACAGGTTCTGTGCTTCAGTGATTTTTGGGTGGATTCATCTTTTCAGTTCAAACTTAATACTTACACAGCTATTCAACTTACCCAACCACATATTGATACCAAGAATCTTTCATTTTAGGTGCAGATCCTGAATGGTTGTCTGTTTGCATTGTTTAACAACGTGTTCAACAATATTTCAGTTATGTCACAGCAACCAGTATAACTAATTATTTATGCTTTCCTACGTTTTTTTTTTTTTTTTTTTTCACTAATCCTCTGAAAAACAAGAGGACCATGATGATCCTATATCGCTAACCCAAGTACTAAGCTGTAAAATCAAAATTGTGACCCCTGGGGCGGGGCCAGTTTTGACCCCAGGGGCATCCTAAGAAAAAACTTGGAAGAGGTCAACTAGGAGATGCTCCTTACAAAATATCAAAGCTCTACACCTTCTAGTTTCAGAGAAGTAGAATTTTAAAGTTTTCCTTCTTTGTTCCTATGTTTCGAACTTGCGACCCCTGGGGCAGGGCAAGTTTTGACCCCAGGAGCATTGTATGAAGAAACTCTGTAGAAGTCCACTAGGTGATGCTACATACCAAATATCAAAGCTCTACGCCTTCTAGTTTCAGAGAAGAAGAATTTTTAAGTTTTCCTTCTTAGTTCCTATGTTTCGAGCTTGGAACCCACAGGGCAGGGCAAATCTGACCCCAGGGACGTCATATGAACAATCTTAAAAAAAGGTCCACTAGGAGATGCTACATACCAAATATCAAAGCTCTGCATCTTCTAGTTTCAGAGAAGAAGAATTTTAAAGTTTTCTTTCTTTGTTCCTATGTTTCAAACTTGTGACCCCCGGGGCGAGGCCAGTTTTGTCCTTAGGGGCATCATATGAACAATCTTGGTAGAGGCCCACTAGAAGATGCTACATACTAAATATCAAAGCTCTACGCCTTCTAGTTTCAGAGAAGATTTTTCAAAGATTTTGCTACTTTTTTCCTTTTCGTTGCCATGGCAACCAGAGTTATGGGTGGAATTCAATCTAGTGGACAACTTTGGTAGAGTTTAACCCAAGGAACATCCCTGCCAAGTTTAATCTAGATTGGCCCAGTGGTTTAGGAGGAGAAGATGTTTAAAGAAATTGTGGACGACGCACGACAGATGCCGGACATTGGGCGATCACAAAAGGTGAGCTAAAAAGCCAATCTGTGGATTCAAACCAGACTAGAGTCCATTGAACTATCAGGCTAGACATGATCTACATAACAATCTATTTTTCTGTTAGGAAGTACTTTTGTTACACATGAGCCTATGGATAGGGACATATCTATTGTTATAGGATTTTTGTTGAAACTTTCAAGCTAAGGAAAGTTGCTTTTCAAAATAACTGATCATTTTAAAAATAACATATCATTCCTCTACTTTCCAATAACTTGAGGTCCTGTAGGTATTGATAGTGGCATCTTATAGGCTATGAAATTCAAATGAGATTTGTTTTTGATGTCAGATCTGTCTGACTGGTGATGATTGTAACCTGAGTACCAAAACTATATGTGCACAACAAACAATCATATGCTCTGATTATACATCCACAATACCACATGGTGATTGAATTTATGCCTTTATTATATTCAACACATAAATTGTGTGCTTCACCGGAAGTATGTCTGCGTTGTGGAGGATAAATATTTGCTCTTAAAATGACTTTGTTTTTTTGTGTGCCATGATCTGTATTTTAATCAAAGTGTTTTTATATTTAAGATCGGACTTGTCTGAAGTGATATACCCCCATGCTTAATTTTTGTGTCACTTGTTTTAAATGTATCTGCATTGTAAATGTTAAACCCTGTAAAGGAAAAGTGCTTTGTCTGACACTTTTCAAGTTTGTCATTAGTAGTTATTTGTGGCAATATATTACATGTGCATAGAATGAGTTTTGCTAGTCGTTGAACATAAAGCAGTCTTTTGAAACATACTGTGCAATTTGCATCCAAGTTACACACAAGCATAAGGCCTCCTGATCTAGTTAAGATAGACAATACAATTTGAAGTTTTAAGGGAAGCACAAAACATAGAAAATCCTTAAAAATATGATGGGCTATCATGAAGTTGTCATATCTTACAATATCAATTTGGCCAAAAGTCACAAGCTCTGAGACGACACAGTTATTACAAATAAGGACATTGCGGAAATATAATCTTAAAAAAAGGTTCCAATATAAGACACCCATAGTATGTGTGATAAGAATTAATGAACGATGGAAAGCCTCTTGATATTTTACTGAATTGAGAGAGCAAAATAAAGGCATCTGAAAGAAGGCCTAAAGTCTGAAGGTGACCAAAAGTAAAAGTGCAGTTGTAAAAATGCATTTATATTTAATTCATGCCCCTTTAAAAAGAATAGAAACTGTTGTGAAGATAACAGTCTGTTATGATGAGTTTTTAGGGTAAGTCAAAAGATGCCAGGTCACTTTATCTTTTTTTTTAAATTTTTACCAGGTTTTAAAATTCATTTTTCTGCAAGCGACGAACAATCGGAAAACTGTATGATAACATATTGTCATCTTCACAGTAACGTCATACTTTAAAAAGGTATGGTCTATATTCAACTGTACTTTAACAACCACATTCTATGCTTTTGAATACTATTCGGGCTTTAGCCCTAGCAGTAGAATCAATCATATTCCATTAAACAATCTATTTTTTTCTAAATATAATGACAAAAGAAAATTAAGTTTCGAACCAGAAATTAATTCCATAAAAATGTTTAAAATGAGTTAAAGGTATTGAATTCATAGGTACAATTCAGTCATATCTGCCTTCAATTTCAAGAGGAAAACAACCGAAAAAAAATGCATGCAATGATTTAGACACTAGAGACTAAGTAACAAAATTTTAAGCACCATCTGTTAGATTTTTCAAAGAGCACCTGTTTGAAATTTCCAAAACTTTTGTTATGTGAGCTACAGGTTAAACTAGAGCTATCACTAAACGTGATCATACCCCCCACCAGCTCCTTGTCACAAAACATCTCTTTGTAACAGAATGCAGCATGGTTTAGTATAAAAGAAAGATTAACAAAAAAAAAAGACTATTTGGAAAAAAAGAGAAACAAAGGGAAACCTGTCAATGGAAATTATTAAACTGTAAACAAGTTATAATATGCACATACATGTATTTATTTTATAGGGTAAATTCCTTTGAGGTTTGTTAGAAATCTGCTCAGCAGTTATTGCAAAATGGAGTGGACAAAAAAAATATAAAAGGGCCGTAAGTAATTGGAAAATCATACAAGCATAAACAAATTGTAATATACACATCTTGACCTCAGACTGAAAATCATTCAACTGTAACACATTATAATAATACATCTTCATTTCATAATGAAATTTCGCATGAAGTTTGACTGATATCTGTCCAGTAGATACTGAGCAATAGAGCTGACAATTGAAATCTGTTGACAGACGGACGGACAGACGGACCGACTGACAAGCTGACTCCTATATACCCCCCAAACAGAGTTTTGGGGTGTATAGAAACAGTAAATAATTAACGAAGAGCATATTCAACTTGGAAGAAGTAAAGTATCATAATGATTGAAACTATGTTGAAGACTTTGTTAGAGAGGAAAAGATGTAGAAATGAAAAATAAATAACTGTAACTGATAAAATACCGTTAAAAATGAGCAAAATAAAGGGCAGATAACTCAAAAACTGTTAGCTGTAGAAATTTTTCTTCCAAATTTTACAATAACTTTTTAATATACTGTGCAACTGCAAAATATCATTGGAATACCTCCATTTATAAAATAATGGTGTGGGTTTTCGTAAAGTTGCAGAATTGGAAAAAGATAAAATTGAGGCATGTCAGTCAATTGTGTAAAAACACATTTATTAAAAGAATTTTACAAAACTTTTAGCATAAGCTGTTATATGTGATACTGCTTGAAAAAGCATGAAATTTATAAATTTCTGCTCTGAGTTACAATAAATATATCATTGATTTCCTAACAGACACCTCTTCGGGTCAGAATTACCCCACCCACTTTGAATCAGCACACATCCTGCAAACCTTTACCAATTGATTCAATATTGCATATCATTATTACAGACAACATGTATAGGTTTCATTGTACAAAGTTTAAAGAAAATCGGTAGTGGCCATGAAAATGGGCTTATGGACACCCTTCCTTTGATTGACGTCAAAATCAATAGGGATCATCTACATTCAGAGATGCATGTGTGTGCAAAATTTGACAAACCTAGGTCAATTCTGTGTCTAGATATCATATGGCTGGACAAGGTAAGGTCTACTGACCAACCGACCGACTGACTGACATTAGCAAAGCAATATACCCCAACTTTGTTGAAGGGGGAGGGGGGCATAATGATCGTAATTGTCTCTGAAAGCGTAGAAAACCTTGAAAAAGGAGAGAATGCAGGTAACCAGCACGTTCTCCCAACCCCACAAGATTTTCCAAAGGCTATTTCCTCAGGGTCATTAAAAGTTGGGATTATGTGGTAAATCATATTTTTCACCAAATGAATATTTATGTGAACTAAATGAAACAGACCAATACCTTATCACATAAATCAAGGGAAGAATTCTTTGAAAACATGGTAGGAAAAAGAGGAAAATGCTGGCATACAGTATTCTCCCCTCTTTTTAACATGTTTTCTTATATGTTAAAAGTAAAAAAGTAAATCCCATCATTTGAACTTCATTTCAAATATTTTCTGTAATATGCTCACATAGGTATGTCTAAATTTTAACATAAGGTAGAGTGTTAATGACAAGCACCATCAATTCAATATTTCTATGTCAGATTGCTGGCAGAAACCTTCACCAATGACCTTATACGAACCTTATTCTATATCATTTTAAAAATATTAATTCTACATTATTTCAAAAATATTAATGGAAGTAAAGCATTGATATTTATTTTTTGTAATTGAAACTTTTCATTCCAAAAAAACAAAGCCTGTTCTAAACAGACTGATACATTAATATTTGAAAATTAAAAAAAAAAAACATTTTTTTCTAAAACTTAAGGCCAGTTCTGGTGCTGACTTAAACACAAAGATAGTTTAGTTTTCACAGATATTTTAATTGCATGTCAGTACCAAGTGATAGTAGCTTAATATTGAAGAAAAACACACCTTCAACTTGTTAAACCCAACACGAGGTTTCATATACATATTGGTGTTTTGGTTCAGAATTAGTTAAGACCCTGATTCCAGGACAGAAAGGGACAGAGGTCAACCCTTAAGTCTGCCCTACTAAAATGGCTTTGCAACTAGATCTGGAGAAGTTCATGCCTTTTTTCATACTTGCTATGTTAAAAAAGTTGTGTTTACCTCTTTGGAGAATTGTTGT
This sequence comes from Tridacna crocea, assembly GCA_943736015.1. NCBI lineage: Eukaryota > Metazoa > Mollusca > Bivalvia > Cardiida > Cardiidae > Tridacna > Tridacna crocea. The sequence continues at coordinate 24,857,079 of OX031060.1, forward strand.
TTGCTTATGGAACTCCAGCACTTTGCATCTTTACAATACACTCTCCAGTGTCCATGAAATAATATCTCAACTATTTCGTGAATGGACAACTCTACCATTTCCTTTTCAAAAATACTATGACAGCATGCTTGAAGTGACATTTCTGCATGGGTTATCAACTTCTTTTTCCAGTTTACCGAATCTCTGATGTGGTCATACCATCCCTGTGGCACTTTCTCAATAAATCCATCATACTGATTCCAGGTTGCTAGAACATAAGAAAGAGATGAAGGCGATGATGACCCTTTATCGCAGTGCATTCTGTGGACCAATCTTTGATAGCAAGGTAATAACTTTAGCGGTTTATGGATATCATGCCACATATCGAACCTAGAAAATTCTAAGCCAGATCATTTGGTACAAGAAGATCTGTAAAGTTTTCTTCACGAAAACCCATAATAAACTTTTGACAATTTGGGTGGTGTTATCTTTTTCCTAGTGGCTATAACTTGTCCAATCCTCGTGGCTTTGGGGGGATGAAGCTACATACGAGATAATATGAAATAATACAGCTCTGGACAGAATATTTTTAAATCTTATGACCTCCATGATGGGCCAAATTTGACTGTAATTTGAATACTTTTGGTAGAGGTCCACCGGGTGAAGCTACTAGTTGGAAGCGTCATGGCTTGGAAAAAGAATATCTTTTCAAGCTTTTCACCGTAGAAGCTTACATGTAAAGGCTGTTACCTCTTGGACAAAAATTTTAACCAGGTTGTCCACTAGATGAAACTTAAATAAGCCACATTTGGTAGCCCTCAGCCCTATGGTCTACATAAAGAAAATATTCAGAGATTTTCATTTTTTTTTTTTTTTTTTGGCCATGCCAACCAGCATTTTAAGAAGAATAAAATTCATTTAAGGAATTCTTAAGACCACATGCCAAGATCACTTCTGTGAAGTTCAGGAACACATGCATAAGTAGTTTTAGAATTGCTAGAAATAAAGTGCATGCATCTATACAATCATAAATGGGCAACAGACACAGGACTATGATATACGCTTGCTAGCCTTTGGCCAGTGGAACTAAATTTAACATTTTTTCTCTGGAAAATAAGTGATTTATAATGCCAAGTCTATTAATCTATAACAAATGACCTAAAACGTGACTACATCACAAATAGACATAAAAACAATGCTGGAAAAAAAGACATGAGGACCATGATGGTCCTATATCGCTCACCTGTGTACTAAGCAGTACAGGTCTAAAGTAAAGATAAATACTAAATATGAAGGTTCAAGGCCAAATGATAATTAAACATGAGCACCAAATTGTCGCAATTTGACTTGAGACTTCATTAAAAGTTTTTTTTCCTGACGAGCAAGAAATACTGTAAAAATGAAGATCAAAATGGAATTACTCAAAATCTACGCAAGGTAGAGTTATGGTTCTTGCGCACTGTACTCGTTAATATTGCAACAAATATGAATACCAAGTTTGAAGTCTTTCTGACTTCAAATGACAAAGTTATATTACGGAAAGGCACTAAATGCTTTAAAAGTGACATTCAAAGAAAAATAACTCAAAGACAGCACGAAGTAGAGTTACAAATCTTGAGCACTGCACTACCAAATATTGCTACAAATAAGCATACCAACGTTTAAAGGTGGCCCTTCAGATTTTGGAACAAAAATTTTACAAAAATTAAAAAAAATCATCCTTATACTCCTAAAGCCTTTAAATTTGCGTTCATAAAACCCCAGTAGTCCAAAACCATCCGACAAAACGATAAATAAGAGATTTACTACAGCCCAGATTGACACCAATGGGAGACACATTCTATTTTTAGATGATCAATTCTCTCATTTACATACAGGAATACACAGACGAAGTTTAAACATAGCGTCCGAAGATCACATTATGGAAAATAATTATTACATGTTTGTTTTGTAATGGAATTTAAGTGTTATTAGTCACATGCCAGTCACTTGACATTCCCACAATGCTATTTTGATTTTTGGTGTGAAATCTAAAAATAGCTTAAGAGGCTACGTAGCCTTTTAAGAAAATACCATCATTTTTTTTTTTTTTTTATTTGTAATTTTATGATTCTTAATTATTGATGATTTGTATTATTTTTTCAAATAAATTTCAGTGATGTAAATATTTTTTAATTTGGTGAGATGTAAAAATTCTAAATACCCACCTTTAAGTCATTCCTACTTATGACGACAAAGTTTTGCTCCAGACAAGCAAGAAATGCTGTAAAAATTTAGGTCAAATGGAGAGTAACTCGAAATCGTGCTGGGAAGAGTTATGGTTCTTGTGCACTGCACTCCATAACTTTTCAACATTCATGCAAATCAAATATGACTAGCAATTTCGTTGAAATGATATCCCCCGCCGAAAAAGACCTTTTTTGATACAAACGAAAAGCCTGTAATCTAAATGAAAATGTGCAAACAAAAATCCAAAGTAAAAATTTACAAAGGGTAATAACTCCAAAAATACTGAAGATAGAGTTATGGTTCTTGTGCACTGCACTTTTCCTCAATTAGTTCTATATGTGTATGAAATTTTAAGTTCCTAGCTTTTATACTTTTGGAGATATATGCCAGAAAGAAATCCAAAATAAAAATTAACAAAAGGCAATAACTCAAAAAATTACTAAAGACAGAGTTTTGGTTTTTGTGAAGTGCACTTCTCCTTAATGAATTCTATAAGTGTATAAAGTTTGAAGTTCCTAGCCTTTGTACTTTTGGAGATGTGCTCCGGACAAAATTCCAAAGTGAAAATTTACAAAGAGCAATAACTCAACAATTACAAGTTCCTACCTTTCATACTTTTGGAGATATGCTCCTGACAAAAATTCCCGAAGAAAATGTGCAAAGGGCAATAACTCGAAAAACACTGAAGATAGAGTAATGGTTCTTGTACACTGCATGCCTCCTTAATGAGATCTATCCACTTGTGAAGTTTGAAGTTGATATTTCATAAACTTTTGGAGATATGCTCCAGACAAAAATCCAAAGGTAAAATTTACAAAAGGCAATAACTCCAAAAATACTGAAGACAGAGTAATGGATCTTTCGCACTGCATGCCTCCTCAATGAGTTCTATATATGTGTGAAGTTTCAAGTTCCTAGCTTTTATACTTTTGGAGATATGCTTCGGACAAAAATTCAAAGTTAAAATTTACAAAGGGCAATAACTCCAAAAATACTGAAGACAGAGTAATGAATCTTTCGCACTGCATGCCTCATCAATGAGTTCTATATGTGTGTGAAGTTTCAAGTTTCTAGCTTTCACACTTTTGGAGATATGCTCCAGACAAAAATTCCATAAAAAAAATGTACAAAGGGCAATTACTCCAAAAATATTGAAGATAGAGTAATGGTTCTTGTACACTGCACGCCTCCTAAATGAGATCTATCCACTTGTGAAGTTTCGAGTTCTTACCTTTCATACTTTTGGAGGTATGCTCTGGACAAAAATTCAAAGTTAAAATTTACAAGGGGCAATAACTCCAAAATTACTGAAGACAGAGTAATGAATCTTTCGCACTGCATGCCTCCTCAATGAGTTCTATATGTGTGTGAGGTTTCGAGTTCCTACCTTTCATACTTTTGGAGATATGCTCCGGAAAAAAATTCAAAGTAAAAATTTACAAAGGGCAATAACTTCAAAAATACTGAAGATAGAGTAATAATTCTTGTACTCTGCACGCCTCCTAAATGAGATCTATCCACTTGTGAAGTTTCAAGTTCCTACCTTTCATACTTTTGGAGATATGCTACAGACAAAAATTCAAAGTAAAAATTTACAAAGGGCAATAACTCCAAAAATACTAAAGATGGAGTAATGGTTCTTGTACACTGCATGCCTCCTTAACGAGATCTATCCACTTGTGAAGTTTCAAGTTCCTAGCTTTCATATTTTTGGAGATATGCTCCAGACAAAAATCCAAATTTAAATTTACAAAGGGCAATAACTCCAAAATTACTGAAGACAGAGTTATGGATCTTTCGCATTGCACGCCTCCTCAATGAGTTCTATATGTGTGTGAAGTTTCAAGTTCCTACCTTTCATACTTTTGGAGATATGCTCCTGACAAAAATTCAAAGTAAAAATTTACAAAGGGCAATAACTCCAAAAATACTGAAGATAGAGTAATGGTTCTTGTACACTGCACACCTCCTAAATGAGATCTATCCACTTGTGAAGTTTTAAGTTCCTACCTTTCATACTTTTGGAGATATGCTACGGACAAAAATTCAAAGTAAAATTTACAAAGGGCAATAACTCCAAAAATACTGAAGATAGAGTAATGGTTCTTGTACACTGCACGCCTTCTTAATGACATCCATCCACTTATGAAGTTTCAAGTTCCTAGCTTTTATACTTTTGGAGATATGCTATGGACAAAAATCCAAAGTTAAAATTTACAAAGGGCAATAACTCCAAAATTACTGAAGACAGAGTTATGGATCTTTCGCACTGCACGCTTCCTCAATAAGTTCTATATGTTTGTGAAGTTTCGAGTTCCTACCTTTCATACTTTTGGAGATATGCTCTGGACAAAAATTCAAAGTAAAAATTTACAAAGGGCAACAACTCCAAAAATACTGAAGATAGAGTAATGATTCCTGTACACTGCACACTTCCTAAATGAGATCTATCCATTTGTGAAGTTTCAAGTTCCTAGCTTTCATACTTTTGGAGATATGCTCCGGACAAAAATCCAAAGTTAAAATTTACAAAGGGCAATAACTCCAAAATTACTGAAGACAGAGTTATGGATCTTTCGCACTGCATGCCTCCTCAATGAGTTCTATATGTGTGTGAAGTTTCGAGTTCCTACCTTTCATACTTTTGGAGATATGCTCCGGACAAAAATTCAAAGTAAAAATTTACAAAGGGCAATAACTCCAAAAATACTGAAGATAGAGTAATGGTTCTTGTACACTGCACGCCTCCTTAATGAGATCTATCCACTTGTGAAGTTTCAAGTTCCTAGCTTTCATACTTTTGGAGATATGCTCCGGACAAAAAGCGGAAGGACGGAATGACGGAATGATGCAGTGACGGAATGACGGAAGGACGGACGGAGACTTTTACCATATCCATAAAAATGTTCGGATGGAGATGACAAAGTTATATTCCAAATGAGCAGAAAATGCTGTAAAAATGACGATCTAAGAGAAACAACTCATAGACAGTGTAAGGCAAAGTTATGCTTCTTTCACACTGCACTCTGTATTATTGCAACAAACACAAATGCCAAATTTCAAATCAATCAGACTAGAGATGACAAAGTTATACTCCGGACAAAGAACTATGTTAAAGAATTTTCTGATTAAAGGGCAAATAACTCCAGTTGTTCCAGTCCGATTAGACCCATAATCAAACTCATACGAGATCTTAAAGTGATATATACCTTGACCAAGTTTGGTGTTGATTAGTTGATATTTGTTGATGCTAGAGTAGAAACAAAGTCAAATATAGCAATTTTTCTAAAGCAAGGAGAAAATAACTCCAGTTGTTCTAGTTCAATTAGACCCATAATCAAACTCTTCCGAGATCTTATGGTCATATATATTTTGACCCTGTTTGGAGCCAATTGGTTTATAATTGTAGATGCTAGAGTGTAAAAAAAGTCAAATAGAGCAATTTTTCTAATACAAGGGCAAATAACCCCAGTCATTCTAATCTGACTTTACCCATAATCAAACTCATCCAAGATATTATGGTCATATATTTTTTGGCCAGGTTTAGTGCTGATTAGTTAAACACTGTAGATGCAAGAGTGTAAACAAATGTATGTAAATATAGCAATTTTTCTAATTCAAGGGCAAACAACTCCAGTCATTCTGGTCTGATTATACCCGTAATCAAACCCATCCGAGATCTTATAGTCATATATATATTTTGATTGCATAACAAAGTAGAATGACTACTTTTCATACAGAAAATATCCTAAAGTGAAATGTGTTGACCTTTGTCAGCCTGCGCAATTTACACAGTCTGAACAGGGTTTACACTTTTCACAGTTCCTAGATGGTCCTTTTTGCGTGACAGGTCACAAGTCTATCTTGAGAAAGAGAAAAAATATTAACCTAGTTCTCTCCATTTCCAAGGTATGGCGAGTTCCCGATTGGCACCTACTCCTGTTTTTTGGTTCACAATGTAATTTTCCCAGCAATACTGGTCTGCAGCCATAGCTTGATCTGCACCACTATTAAGTATGCAGTACTTGTAGACTATAAATCTGTTGTGGGTAACAAATCTAGCAGGGATCTCCATACAGTATTCCATTTCATAAACCTTGTCTGTTATCAACCTATATTAAAATAAGAAGAAATTTGGATGTATTCAATACCCATCTGAATATTCAAAACTTGATAATGTAGACAAGAGGGTCATAATAGCACTATATGCCTTTGGCTCACCTGGCTAAAATTTTAGACAACAAAATCTGTCAACCTTTTATCAACCCTTTATCAACCCAAGAGTTTTACAACCATGATAGAAAGACCTTTTGAAAAACAGCATTTTCTACTCTTTTCATAACATTTTTTACTCTGTCAAAGAAGTTCAGTTCATAATTATGTACCATATCAGATTTGTCATATGCAGCTGCTTTGCAGATGGAAGAGTATAAAATTTTTGTTTTGGAAAGGGTGAATGTTCAGTATTACTGCAGGATTTTCCTGTTCTGGATCATTTGAGATAAGCAGTACGAGCAATTTTGTACCTCAACTAAACTAGAGGCGCTTAAGCGCCTGTATCGCTCCACAGGCCTGATTTTTCTGTAACGGTGAAGAGAAGTTTTTAACTATTAGCATTCATTCCTGCATTTTAGGTCACTAAAGAAAAAAGCTATAAAAAAACATTGTGAGAAAAGAAGAAAATAATAGTAATAATAATAGTAATAATAGCGTTTTCTTAGTTTAACACAATAATTTCTACCCTTTTTGATACAAGTTCTACTAATTTGAAGATTTATCATGTTGTCTGCAACATCTTTCAATTATGACCAGTTATAAGAATTTTGTCTTCTGGTTATAGTTAACTCATCACCAAATGACAACATTTTAGGGCTGTCCAAATGGAAAGCATTTGCAGATGAAAAAATAAAAGTGACTGAAAATTTGTAAAGGGTAGATAACATTGTGGGAAAATGAGAAAATGCTGGTTACCAGCATTTCTCCTTTTCCCTTAATGTTTTCTTAAGTCTTCTTTATCAGAGACGTCAAAAGTAGGGACTGTGTGGTAATGGGTTAAAAAGAGTCTTGTTACAAACCATTTTGGGTGGAGCAACATTAAAATATAGAAAATATGTATTGTGGCTATTGTTTTATTGAAGTTACAGGTTCAGTTTGATTGGATAACAAAATGCATTATCACAACAGTAAAGCCCTGTCCCTCTTTGTACAAGGTCACCAGTAGGTCAAAAAACCTTTACCAGAACTAATCAAAGTGCAGAGGTTCTCTTGTTTTATATGGAAAGGATTATAGATTATGTAAAGCAACCATCTTTAACTCTTTAGCAAACGACAAAATTTGGGATGTGACCAAACTGAAAGCATTTGCAGACAACAAATTAAACATTGATGAAATGATCATTTCTCTCTTTGATAGAATAGAAAACACTGAGGGAAAAGGAGAAAATGCTGATTACCAGCATTTTCTCCTTTTCCAAGAGTGTTTTCCAAACACTTCTTCTTTAGGGTCGTTAAAAGTCAGGATTGTATGGTAAAGACTTGCCTCCATAGGAACTAACCTGCAATACAACAATGAAACCAAAGTGAATAGTTTGAGAGAAGAAATTTCTCAAAGATTTTACTTTATACCATAAAAGGAAAATGAGTCTCCCATAAAAGCCATGTTTTTTGACGGATCTTTTTTTTTTAGGAATTCTGTAGACCTCTACCTAACGAACATTCCTGAAAAAAAAAATAATGCTATCCAATTAGCGGTTTGGGAGGAGAAGATTTTTAAAGGTTTTTTACTTTGGTTGCCATGGCAACCAGAATTATTCATAGAACACAATTATTTGAAGGAATTTGAAAGAGGACCACCTAGGGAACATTCCTGTGAAATTTGGTAAAAATCCAGTTGGTAGTTTCTGAGGAGAAGTTTTTTAAAGAAAAAGTTTACGGACGCACGCACGGACGGACGGATGCACGACGGACACAACGCCATGACAATAGCTCACTGGCCTTCGGCCAGTGGAGCTAAAAACATTCCTTTAAAATCATTTAAAAATCACTGAACTCTTTCCGAAGAGAATTTTGATTTTTCATTATCTTGTAAAGAGGAGTGAAAAAGTCTCGGGCCTTTTCTCTTTATGTGAGTCATCAAGAGAAATTAATTCTGAATCCTTTCCTTGTTGTTGGTTCCAACAGTTCATCTAAGCTCTAGTAACTAGTGACCTGCCATTCCAGAGAAGAAGAGTTAAGAAATTCCTCTTCAAGTCCTGTGTAAACAGGCCCAACCACCAGTGCCATGCTTCTTGACAGATCACAATACATCTAAAGAGTATTTCTTAGAAATTATTTCAAAACCTGACAAAGAAGAATTTCTAAGAATTTCTACATGTCTGTGTGTAAATAGCCCACAGTCATCAGAGCCATGTTCCTTGATGGATCAAAATTTCTAATACAATTTCAACTAGAACTATCCCTAATTGTGATTATACCCCCCACCAGCTCCTTGTCACAAAAACAGGTCGTTGTTACAGAGTGCAGAATGGTTTAGTACAAAAGTAAGAGTTGAAAAAAGTTGAATTACGGTAAATTCCTTAACAAGTTCAAGGGGAGATAATTCAGCAAACAAATTAAAGCAGAGGCATGAAAGTAATACATCCCGTCATAACATGTACAGAAACATTAAGTATAATAATGGGTTCAGTACATGCAAAACTCTATGAGTAATGCTCTGGACAACAATACAGGAAAGCCTACAAGCTAAAGGGGGAGATAATTCGGCAACCAATGGCAGCAAGGTCGTGAAAATTGCACATGCACAATTTCATATGTACCCAAACATTATGTATACTTGAATAACTGTAAGAAAAAAGCTCCGGACAAAATTGTGTCTACAGACGGAGGGACGGACGGACAGACGGACAGACAGCCATGGCGATTGCAGTATACCCCCCCTCCACTTTGTTGTGGGGGGTATAAAAAGGGCCACCATAGAAACATTTCGGAATTATTTCAAAATATGACCACCGTTTCAGAAAAGAATTTTTAAGAATTTCTTCATGTTCAAATTTTGAAATGGAGTACCAAAGGAACATTTCTGTGAAATTTTTTCAACATATGATCAGCGGTTTAAGAGAAGAGGAATTTTTAAGAATTTCTTCATGGCCGCATAGTGCAAGTAGCCCCCCATCACCACAGCCATATTTCTTGAGGGATCAAAATCTTGCGAACAATTTTTTGAAAAAGGTCAGTCCCAAAGAACATTTCTGTGAAATTATTCTGAAATCTGACCAGCAGTTTCAGAGAAGAAGAATTTTCAAGAATTTCTTCATTTCCATATAGTGCAAGTAGTCCCTTGTCACCAGATCTATGCTTCTTGAGGCATCAAAATTTTGCGAACAATTTTTGTAAAGGTGGATCAGCCAAGAAACATCTCTGTGAAATTATTTCAAAATCTAACTAGCCTTTTCAGAAAACAAGAGCTCATCTGAATTTTTGAGATGACCATAGCCTATCTTTTTTGGAGGTATTGAAACATTGGAACCAAATTTATAATTTTGCTCAGCAATTTTCAAAAGGTCACCTGTAAAATTCATTTCGAAATCTGACCATCAGTTTCAAAAAGAAGAATTTTTAAGAGTTCTTCATTTCTGTATAAGAGCAAGTATCCCCCATCCACGAGAGCCATGTTTCTTGATGGATCAAAATTTACGAACAAGTTTTGAAAAGGGTCACCCAAGGAACAGTTCGGAAAATTTCTTTTAAAATCTGACCAGGGATTTCAGAGAAAGAGAATTTTCAAGAATTTCATTATGTCCATATTGTGTAAGTAGCCCCCATTCACAAAAGCAAGGATCATCCAAGGAACATCTCTGTCAAATTATTTTAAAATCTGACTAGGGGTTTCAGAGAAGAATAATTTTTAAGAATTTCTTCATTTCCATATAATGCAAGTAGCCCCCATTCACCAGAGCCATGCTTCTTGACGGATCAAAATTTTGTGAACAATTTTTGAAAAGGGTCACCCAAAAATCATCTCTGTGAAATCATTTCAAAATCTGTCCAGCCGTTTCAGAGAAGAATTTTTAAAAATTTCTTCATTTCCCTATAGTGCAAGTAGCCCCCATTCACCAGAGCCATGTTTCTTGACCAATCAAAATTTCGCAAACACTTTTTGAAAAGGGTCACCCAAGGAACATCCCTGAGAAATTATATTAAAATCTGACCAGCAGTTTCAGAGAAGAAAATTTTTTAAGAACTTCCTCATTTCCCTATGGTGCAAGTAGCCCTCATTCACCAGAGCCATGTTTCTTGACCAATCAAAATTTCGCGAACAATTTTTGAAAAGGGTCATCCAAGGAACAACTCTGTGAAATTATTTTAAAATCTGACCAGCAGTTTCAGAGATTTTTTAAGAATTCCTTCATTTCTGTATAGTGCAAGTAGCCCCCATTCACCAGAGCCACATTTTTTGACGGATCAAAATTTCACGAACAATTTTTGAAAAGGGTCACCCAAGGAACATATCTGTGAAATTATTTCAAAATCCGACCAGTGGTTTCAGAGAAGATTTTTAAAGAATTCCTTGATTTTTGTATAGTGCAAGTAGTCCCCATTCACCAGAGCCACAATTTTTGACGGATCAAAATTTTACGAACATTTTTGAAAAGGGTCACCCAAGGGACATATCTGTGAAATAATTTTAAAATCCAACCAGCGGTTTCAGAGGAGAAGATTTTTAAAGAATTTGCTAAAAAATTCCATTTGGTTGCCATGGCAACCAGAGTTTTTGACGGAATCAAATTCTGTGCACAAATTTTAAAGAGGACCTCCCAAGGAACATTCCTGCCAAGTTTGGTCCAAATTGGCCCAGCGGTTTAGGATAAGTTGATGTTTAAAGAATTGTTGACGACGCACGACGGACGACGGACGACCAGTGACCCTTAAAGCTCCCCTTGAGTACGTTGTGCTCAGGTGAGCTAAAAAGAATTTTCAATAATTTCTTTTTTTTTTTCAGTATAGTGCAAGTAGCTACCATTCATCATAGCCATATTTCTTGACGGATAAAAATTTCACGAACAATTTTTGAAAAGGGTCACCAAATGAACAAATCGATAGCAGCGCTGAAGTAAGTTTAATGCACACAAGGGTATAAAATGCATTAAAATGGGCTCCCAAAAATCTTAAGAAAAATGTAAATATTAATTTGCAATCAGTAAATGGAGGAAACATTGGTGTAAAGGGTCAAGCACAAATTGATTTTGAAATTAAGGGTCAAAAATTAAAGCACAAATTTTTGATAGTTGAAAACATGAATCGAAATCTTATTCTTGGTCGTGATTGGATGGTTCAAAATGGTGTAAGACTGTATTTTGACTTAGGATGTTTTCGTATAGGCAAAACTTACGTGCCCCTTGAGGAAGACATTCATGTGGCATCTGTTCTCAGATTAAATTCTAAAGTCGATATTCAACCGCAAACATCAAAAATAGTTTGGGGAAAGATGAGGCATAATCCATCTTTTAAATCAAACAAAACCTACCAAGTTACAGCTGTTGACTATGGTTTCATTTCTAACGCAAATTCCATCGGTAATCTGACAAACAACCGAAAAATTCCACTCCTTCTCGTAAACATTACTAACAAAACATTTAGGATAAAAAAAGGTAGTGTAATTGGTAAGGTAGCATTAACAAATAACAGTGAAATATCCGTTATTGATTCTTTAAAAAATGGAAACAATGCTATCCCAGAGTCATCAAATACCGCACAAAATAATAATTCATATTACCTGATAACAATGATCAATGTGCCACCAGAACATAAACAAGACATAACCACTCTTGTAGAATAAAATAAAGATATTTTTCCACTCAAAGACTCAGAACTAGGTAGAAAGAACACAATCAAAATGAAAATTGATACAGGAGATAATCCACCTATTAAATTGAAATCATATAAGGCCCCCTTGAACAATAGAAAAGTTGTCGAAAATGCTGTACAAGATATGATGCAGGCTGGTGTGATATGTAAGTCAAGGTCACCTTGGTCATTTCCGGTCGTAATCGTAGACAAAAAGGACCAGTCTAAGAGATTTTGTGTTGATTTCAGACAATTAAATAAAATAACAAAGAAAAATTCTTACCCGCTTCCTGTAATTAATGAAATTTTGGCATTGTTGGGCAAGGCTAAATATTTCTCTACACTGGATTTAAAAAGTGGATATTGGCAACGTGAAATGGATGAGAAGGATAGGGAGAAGACAGCTTTCACATGTCATGCTGGGCTGTTCGAATTTAATGTTATGCCATTTGGATTATGTAATGCGCCATCTCTATTCCAAGAACTCATGTCAAACGTTCTAGAAGGCCTTGATTTCTGTTTTGCCTATATTGATGATATTTTTATCTTTTCAACAACAATTGAGGAACATTTGAAACATATACAGATCATATTTGAGCGGCTTAGGCAACATGGTTTGAAGCTCAAACTTAAGAAATGTAATTTCATCCAAAAAGAAACCAATTATCTTGGCTTTGTTATAGATGGAAATGGTATTCGACCATACAAAGATAAAGTTGAGGCTATCAGACGTATGCAAAGCCCCACTTGCGTAAAACAAGTTAGGAGTTTCATAGGAATGTGCAGCTATTACAGAAGATTTTTGCCAAATTTCTCTGATATAGCATCACCTCTTATTGCATTGACAAAGAAACATGCCAAGTTTAAATGGTCTTATGCTTGTCAAAAAGCATTTGATGAACTTAAAAAGCATCTTACTAGCATCCCTTTGTTGGCTTACCCAGACTTAAATAAGCTATACATTCTTTATACAGACGCTAGTGACAAGAGGATCGGCGCTTGTCTTACACAACAATGTGATCCGTCTGAAAGTTTTCTGCCTGAAATAACAAATGAAAAACCAATCCATTTCATTTCTCATAAGCTCAGTGACACACAAACACGATGGTCTACTATAGAAAAAGAAGCTTTTGCAATACATTATGCTCTGCAACGATTAGATCACTACCTTCATAATGCTGAATTCATTATCAGAACAGACCATAAGCCACTTAAATATTTGTTTGACGCACCAATGCAAAACAAAAAAATACAACTTTGGGCTTTAAGTATTGCTGGGTACAATTGCAAAGTGGAATACATAGAGGGAACAGCAAATACTTGTGCGGATTTGCTTTCTAGACCTATTGAATCTTATGCAACTGAACACTTTGTTGAAGAACCAGACATAAGTAACAATACTTTAGAAATAGGTGCAATTAATTCAAACCAGATTGATCCAAAATCATTTGCAAGTTATAATCTAAAAGAAAAAGATACTGAAGACCCTGAGAAAGAATGTCTGGGATTTGATATGATTGTAGAACAAAGTAAGGACAAAGAAATCACAAAAATTAAACAACTTTTGTTACAAAATGATACCCCGAATTCAGTAGCAAAACACCATCTTGTTCTACAAGACTTAGTTTACTTCATAAGTAGCCCTGATGATCAGCCTACTCTAAGACTTTATGTGCCACAACACATAAAAGATAAGGTTCTCTTACAATTCCATAACCGTAATGGACATATGGGAATAGATAAAACCTTTGATACAATGAGATCAAAGTACTATTGGCAGAATATGTACAAAGAAGTGACTGAATACATTTCAAAATGCATAACCTGCAGTAAACAGACACTTAAAGCTCAGAAAGCTCCATTACAAGAAACAGATTTTCCACCCTATGCATTTGCAAAAATTGGATTAGACTTATCAGAACCTTATTCAACCACAATGTCAGGCAACAAATATATTGCTAGCTTTGTTGATTGGTACTCAGGCTGGCCCGAGGCATTTCCAATCCCTGATAAGAAAGGTGAAACAATCGCACACTTATTAATTGAGGAAACATTCCCTAGATATGGTTCATGCTTACAGATTGTCACCGATAACGGTACAGAATTTGAAAATAAAACTGTTAAAGAAACCATGGAAGCCCTTAATGTCTCACATATCACGACATCTTTCTTCCATCCACAAAGTAATGCCAAAGTGGAACGCTTCCATCGAACGCTACATGACATACTAGCAAAACTAATACATGACCATATCGATAGGTGGGACTTGTATCTCAATCAGGCTTTAGCCGCTATAAGATTCAACGTCAGTGAGTCTTCAAGATTCTCACCATACTTCCTATTGTATAATAGAGATGTTGTTTTACCATTAGACAATTTGTTGAAACCTAGACGCAAATATCAAGGCGAGGAAACGCATCAGATTGCGCTAGAACAACAACACAAAACTTTCATGACTGTTTATAGACACATGAAACGTGCAAAACGGAGACAGGCAAAATATGCTGACAAAAACAGCAAAGATACTGAATTTAAGGTGAATGATCCGCTATACTATAAGAATTTCCGTAAGTCAAACAAACTTCAAAATAACTGGCAACCCTATTTCAGGATCATAGAGAAAAAAGGGACCGGTAAGTTATACAATTAAAGATCAATTAAGCGGTAGAATAGTCCATGCTGATCAAATCAGATTAGCCCCAATCGACGAATGGAAAATAAGTGATAGCCTGACCGGCAAACGCAAGAGACGTACTGCTTATGTTGCTTCCCCAGAAAGTTCTGATTCTGAAGAATCAGAAGGGAATAGTCAGAAACCTTTTGTCAAATTAGTTAAAAGGCGTAGGCAAGAAAGGTACTCGTCAAGTGACGAGGATGATATTCCTCTAATGGAACTTTCAAAGCGACTTAAAGAGCAACAGGCTAGAGAAAATGAACTACAATCTACTAAGTTAGAGAGTCCTATTAAAGTTTTGCAACATACACCAGTACCTGCCGCCGACTACAGACTACAGACTTTATTGAGGGGTTTTCTCAAACTATTTGTGGGACGATTGTGTGCATGAAAAAAAAAATACGTTCACATTCATTACCAGTACTATTTCAAAAAGGAGAAAATAACTAGCTAATGAATTATACACAAATACCCTTAATGACGATTGTGAACATGTCAAGGGCGATTTCTGAAGCATGGTGAAATACAAAACAATACATTAATTATCGTATTTTTTTAATCCTTCAAAGACAAATATTTTAATGACAAATCAGGTTAGTCGTCTTCCTCTGAACTACTAACTCCCAGCTCCCGTAACAGTTTTGGAACCTTCTTTGTCAGAAACTTCTGATAGGCCAGGTGACTTTGCCTGATGATGTCTGACAGTGGCCTCTTTTTTGTACCTGTCCGTGGATTACTAGTGTTGGTTGAGGATCCCGACGGCACTGGAGGATCTGTGAAATATACGCATTTTTTCACGATTGTAATTTCATTATTATTATTCTTTCTTATGTCAAAGGTGAAATGTTAGAAAAGTAATTTAAATCTTTACCAAATAATCCCGGGTTTTCACGACTCTGAGAAAGAAGCCTTTTGAAAACATCGTGGGAAAAGGAGAAATACTGGTAACCAGCATTTTCTCCTTTTTCCACAATGTTTTCAACCTTTTCGACAAAAAATTTTAATTTTTCAGTCACATTTTGTTTTCTGCAAATGCTTTCACTTTGGACCTGCCTGAAATTCTGTTGTTTGGTAAAGAGTTAAGCCTATAACACAAAGTTGATCGATTGACTGTATTGTTACGCCGTTTTCAACATTATTTTAGTTATATTGCGGCAGCAGGTGCAACTGTGCAAGCGCGAATTTCTGTTGACAATGATCAGTGGTGAGAGAAGAATGAGATCTGTCGCAGTGACTTTCATCAATCCTCGGAAAGAAATAGGCCGAGCTGCGGATTCGAAGTTTCACAAAAAGATCAATTCAGACCTGTCCTGAACCAGGGGTATAACCACAGATAAATATCTTGTTTCGGTTATAACCAATGATTGTTTCATTGAAAACTGTTTTACGCCGCTTTTAACATTATTTCAGTCATTTCACGGCCACAGCTCACATATTTATGTATTTCCTGCGTTTCACCAGTACCAGGCTAGGGCTTTGAAGTGTATTGCCCAAGGTCAATCCCACGAGAAACCCTGAGGACCGTGTGTGGCTCAAACCCGGGGCCTCCAGGTCATGAGTCTCACTTGGCCACTGAGCCACGCAGGAACCCGGTTATAACCAACCTATGTGACAAATATGATGAGCAGCAGGTTAACGCCAATAATGTTCATACAGAGGGAGAAGGATTAAATGTTCTATACCTCAATACTTTTAAAACCTTTTAAACTAAAAGTATTGTGCATTTCGACCACATGCGTTACTAAACAATCCCCTCTTGTTTGCCACTTACGTTGAAGGTGTTTGAGAACACCTGAGGAAGAAGAGAACTTTCCGTGATTTTCCGACCTTTTGCTTAAAAGTACAAGTAGTTATGCTCAAGTAAACACTGTATTTCGATTGTTGTAAGTTTACCTGCCATCTGCGTTTCGCCTTCACCTGCTTTCATACGGTGTGGAGTGGTCAGGTTACCCTCTGGGTCAGGTTGCAGATTAGCAGGGACTGGATCATTCTCATCTGTAAATGTGTTCGCTATCTCATCTCTTCTGTTTCCATCTTGTTGCTGTTGCGATTTTTCATTGCTAGATTGAAGTATATGTCTCCTCTCCGCATCTTTTATTCTTTGAACCTCCGTTCTGTAAAATACAGCAATTAATCATTGTCGTAAAATTCTTGTGGGTAGAAAGCATGACAACACTGCGTTGAAGTATGCAAGTTTTCACCTACAGATTTTAACATATTGCAATCCAGTCTGTCTGTCGGTCTGCCCGTCCATGTGTCTGTCAATTTGTCTGCTCGTCTCTACGTTACTTGTGTGACATAGCTTTTAAATAACATGTTTTACATGAATAAAATCCAGATGCGTGAAAGATTTTCAACAAAACAAGAGGGCCAAGATGGCCCTGGATCGCTCACCTGAATTTCTGAGAGAACCACAGCCATTTCTTTCAAAATGTAATCAGCCCTTTCAGAGAAAAAGAATTCTTAAGAACTTCTTCATGTCGTATAGTGTAAATAGCCCATAGTCATCAGAGCCATGTTTCTTGATGGATCAAAATTTCTAGAGCAATTTTTGAAAAGGGTTAGCTAAGAAACATTTCTGAGATCAGCCGTTTCAAAGAAAAAGAATTTCTTCATGGCCAAATAGTGCAATAGCCCCCATTCACCAGAACCATGTTTCTAGACAAATCAGCATTTTGTGAACACTTTTTGAAAAGGGTTACCAAAGGAACATTTCTGTGAGATTATTTCAAAATCTGATCAGCCGTTTCATAGAAGAAAAATTTAAAGAATTTCTTCATGGCCATATATTGCAAGAAGCTCTCATCCACCAGAGCCATGTTTCTTGATGGATCAAAATTTTACAAACAATTTTTAAAAAGGGTCATCCAAGGAACATTTCTGTGAAATTATTTCAAAATCTAACAAGAAGTTTTAGAGAAGAAGAATTTTTAAGAATTTCTTCATTTCCATATAGTGCAAGTAGCCCCCATTCACCAGAGCTGTGTTTCTTGACAGACCAAAATTTCACGAACAATTTTTGCAAAGGGTCATTCAAGGAGCATCCCTGTGAAATTATTTCAAATTCTGACCAGAGGTTTCAGAGTAGAAGAATTTTTGAGAATTTCTTAATTTCCATATAATGCAAGTAGCCCCCATTCACCAGAGCCACATTTTTTGACGGATCAAAATTTTACGTACAAATTTTGAAAAGGGTCACCCAAGGAACATATCTGTGAAATTATTTCAAAATCTGACCAGCGGTTTCAGAGGAGAAGATTTTAAAGAATTCCCTGAAAATTCCATTTGGTTGCCATGGCAACCAGAGTTTTCGATGGAATCAAATTCTGTGAACAATTTTTAAAGAGGACCTCCCAAGGAACATTCCAGCCAAGTTTGGTCTAAATCCGCCCAGCGGTTTAGGAGGAGTTGATGTTTAAAGAATTGTTGACGACGCACGACGCACTGACGCTCAACGCACGACGGACGACGGACACCGGGTGATCCTAAAAGCTCCCCTTGAGCACGTTGTGTTCAGGTGAGCTAAAAAAAAAAAAGATATTTTCAATTTGGAAAATTAAATACATTTTACCTTATATCACCATCTTTAATAGTGTCAATGTCTGTGGACATCAGTTTCCCAAACTTAGTAGACAGCCGATCCCTAAGTTGTTTTTCAGTAGAAGTTCGGTACAATTCCTGTGTTTCGTTAGGAAGACGGTGGTAAGTTTTCTTTTACCTCATCTAGCACGTCAGCCCATCTTGAAGGGTGAGACTGATAAGCCCTAAGGAGGAGTAAAGTCTCTTCTTTCTCCATCAAAATTCTCTTTTTTCTTCTAGGAAGGGTAATTTCTGTTTCGAGGAAAAAAAAGTGAATAAGCTAATTATACAAGGCAACATGCTACAGGCCTTTTTAAACATTTTTTAAAAGCATACTTCCGCCGTCGTGCTTTACTGATTTACAAAAAAAAAAAAAACACACTTAAAAATTTAAGTCATCTACAGACGACAAAATAATCATGGTTTGCGAGACTGCTTCGAGCAACCTCTCCTTTTGCTAGAAGCAATATTCTCATAGGAAATATATGTGGGGTACGTTACAAGGCCTCATTGTGTGGTAAATTAAAAAGGTTTAAAACATGATACCATTTAGTCTTGTCCAGTACAGTGCATTCATTTCAAATACGTTTGTCGTAAAAAGAGATTCGTTCGAAAGGAATGGGAAGCTTTGATTGGTTCGTGATTTCAAGGTACATGTACTTCGGTTGAAAATACACAATCATAAATGCTTAGTGATTTAAAAGAGCACGAGGAAAAAAAAGTAACGTGTGTATGTCTTCATACTTTCAACATGCATGTGAGTTTGAAACTTACTCTCTTTTTGTAGCTTAGAAAGAAGAACAAAATGCGCTTCCTGAAAGCCATTTAAGTGAAAAATATTTGTTTAAATAGTCATGAGAAAAAAAAAGAATCGTCTTACCGGTTGCCATATCCTGTGTTTAGTTGTTCCTTGTTTGGGTAAGAAAATCCGTGCTACCAAAGGTAAAACGCACAAGTTGCTGACGCATTATTAAAGGAACTGTTTACTTTAAGTAACAGTCCTTTGCTTGATAATCCATTTCTGACTTTTCCAATAAAAAATAAATGACAGTAAGGACAAATGTGGGTGTATGTTCTGATAGAGCAGAAAACTTTATTGAAAAAGGAAAAAACGATCAGAATGTGGAAAAGGAGAATTTGCTCATTCTGAGCAACGTTTTCTTTATCCACAATGCTTTTAAGAACATCTTGATGATTTCTAAAGGCATTCATATAAGATAAAGGTTTATCTGGCAAATCTATAATTCACATTTTTATACCCGTAGGGAATGGGCCGTTTTCAAAGAAGAATCGTTATGTCTTTGCTGCCAAAATTATGCCAACCGCCGCCTGATGCAGACGAATTCATGCAATTGGTAATCAGAGTTCTCATGATAGTACTACGACCACCTATTACAACGGCGCATGAGTTAAGGACTGTAGCTCGACTTTTTTCTGGGGATATTAATTTATATGAAGGCAGAGATGTTTTTAGATTGTTTGCTACGAACCGATTGCACTTTTATAATATTACCGGCGAGACCCCAGAAACGTTTATAAACCTAGTTAATATTCTTCATGTTAAACATTGTAACAGACACAAGCTTTCTGTAAGAAACAGAGTTCTCCTGTTTTTTATATGGTTGCGCAGCTATCCACGATATCACATGTTGTCTGCTATTTTTGATGTGTGCGTGTCGAGTATAAAAGTTGAAATACGGACAATGTTTACATGAAAGTGACAAAATGTCTGTTAATCTTGTTGATAACCAGCACAAGAAACATTTCATAAAAAAACAAAAGAAAACCAAGACTGTTAAGACAAGCAATGGACAGAGTCGAACTAAAAACCTCCTAGATGATTTGGCAGATATGATTTAAAACATTGAAAACTCAAGAGTTATTATTTGCTCTTCAAAAATGTGTAAGAATATAAGGGATGTTATTGCAAACTATTTTGCAATACTTTTACCTACTGATTACCCCCTTTTATATTTCTCCCTGTAAACTACTCATTTTTTTTGTCCTTCTCTTACAGAGATGATATTATTTCAGACTCTTGTACTGCTATTGTTTAGCCATGCTAATACTTTGCTTATTACGCAGAATGTAGCTTTTCAAAAAGTCAACGAAATAACAACTACTCTTTCTATATGGTTGGTTACTTTTATGATAGACTTAGAACCTTATGAGCACTTTATCAACAAAATAGGCGACGACTTTGTAAAAACTGACAAAGCTGTTTCAACAATGAGTGCTTTACAAGATAAATCAGCATCTCATGGTTTCTATGATCTTAAACCTTTCTTCAGTGGAGTTATCACCGAACTTAAAGCAGAAATTGCATCCATGAACACGACTTATACAAATCTTCGTAATACTTTTGCAACTATAAATTTATTACAAGTTAGAAAGAAAAGATCCTTATTGCCATTTATTGGGTCAGCCCTTAGTTTTCTTTTTGGAACTGTGTCTGATGCAGGTCTTAGTTCTATCAGACGCAATATAGGAATTTTGACTCAAAATCAGAAAAAGATTGCTCATGTTGTAAAAGAAAGTCTTACTGTCATCAACACAACGAAAAAAGCTTTTGCTGAAAATAGGGTAGTTATAAACAAAATACTTGATCAACTGAAATACTCTGATGCAAAAATGAAGCAAGCAAATGATAGGGCTATGCAGGAAACAATGAAGGTTTCAATTCTGTTACAATCATATATAAAACTAGATAGGTTACTTGCAAAACTAACTGATTTTATGCACAAGGCAGTGACAGACATGGACATGTTACAGATGCAGCTTAATATGTTATCTCTAGGGCATCTTTCACCAAGTACGATCCCCCCTAACGAGTTCTGAAATTTACTTTTAGATATTCAGTCTCACCTTCCATTTTATTTAGAACTACCGAGTGATCCAGGGAAAAATCTTTGGGATTTCTATGACTTACTTTCATGCCACACAGTCTTGGATGGAAATAAAATTTATGCAGTAGTTTCAATTCCACTTCTTGATGCTAATGCTAAATTTGAAATATCTAATGTTCATAATCTACCAATACCATTACACACAAATCAAAGTCAATCTAATAGTAATATGATAGCAACTTTTGACCTTGAGGCTTCATCGATTGCAATTAATGGTGACAAAACAAAGTTCGCTCTGTTACACAACTCAGAAATGAAACAGTGCACAAAACCTTTTCATAAGTTTTGTAAATTGCATAGCTCCATTTATCCGATAAACGTTAGTAAGTTATGTGTTATTGCTCTGTTCTTAAATAAACCCAATGATATAGAAAACTATTGTCATAAACTTGTTAAATCGTCTACTCCATTACCCCTTGCTACGTATCTCTACGATGGTACATGGGTTATGAGCACAATTACGTCATTACGATTCACTGTAGTTTGTCAAGATTCAGAATTGAGAGATTCTACGCAGATGGTCAACCCGCCTCTTGGTGTTCTAAAGTTAGGATCTTCTTGTACTGCTTCGAACGATTACTTGTATTTGCCAGCTTTCTACCACAACGAATTTAAGTACAAAATCAGTGACCCTTTGGATGATCTAAAAATATGTACTAATTTCACTGCAGAATACTGGAAACCTTTGATACAAAAAGTACCTAGTTTTAACTTAACAAAACTTCCAAAACACCTCAAATCCTTACGTGAGATTCCTTTGGACAATTTAATTAGAGAATTGTACACTTTGGATACAGTACCTGTCATTCAAAAAAGATTTCCTTTCTGGGCATATATCATTATAATTTTAGGAGTTTTATTGTTGACAAGTCTTCTAATATGCAAATACAAATCCAAGTTAGTCCGTGATTGTCTGATGGCTAAACTTTTGAGTAGCAAATTGAGTTCTGATACACAAACTGGAAGACAGAAGATGACAGCCTCGCCGATACCTACTAGCGAAGTGAACGCTACTATCGAAGAACACAGTAGCTGATAACATTTATCCGAAGTTAGATCTTTCAACAGTTCAGTGACGTTTTCTTTCTTTTTACAATAGATAACAATTCATAGATTCCATGTGTAAAGCAATCAAAGAACAATTCGTCTATGTGTCATTTCGTAATCCTTCAGAAGAACCTTGTGAATACGTAAAAACAACAGTTCCTTTAAGATGTCACTATCTGATACTTCAGAAGTTCATCAGAACGTTATTGTCGACTACGAGTTGCCGTGATCATATTCAGCGGATGGAGAAGATACTCCAGCAATGACAGAACCAATAGTAGATGTCATGTTATGGACTGGCTGCGTGTTAAAGTTCAAGAGATACAAGGGATTGTGTCAACGACAGTGCAGTACCGAACATTGGCAATCTTTGTTTAAATCTTGTTGTTTATATGTTTAGTTGTAGTTATAGATTTACTTAAAAGTATTTATTGTCAAGTTAATTTGCTAATGGTAAATAGCTTATACTTAACATTTTTCTTCAATGATTATTACAATATTATCTTACATTCAAGTTATATAGATGAAGTCCTGAAGTAAGGATTTCAGGATTATCTTCATAAAGTTAAATTCTCAATGTTAGCTTTTCAAAGATATTATAATGTAATTTGTTGTTTTTGTTAAACCACATTTCTGTGCTATTCTCAGGAATACTCTGTATGTATGTTCAATTGTATATATGTTTTCTTTGAAAAAAAAAAATGACAATGGAAGGAGTGTAACAATATTGAGTTCCCTAATGCTTGGCCTCAATATTGTTTATTTAAAACGCAAAAACCTACTTTAAATTTAAGCTAAATACTTCCTATAGCTGTCATCGTTTGGTCGCTGTTAGATCATTTTAATAGCCATAAGCGCTAGCAACCTGTCATACTTAGGATAGTTTCTTCGTAAACTTCCTCTCAGTATGACTATATAAACCACCGAATTTATAAGTAATTTCAGTGTACAACTGACCTTCACATTTGATACTTTTGGCTTTGTTTGCACTCCAGACATCCGTCTGTACTAATAACCTTATATCGAACCTAGTGTTGAAGATTCTATTAAACTTTGAAAGAACTGAACTGAACCCCTGTCATTCTTTACCTAAGACGGCCGTATTACAACAAGTAACATTCCTTCCAACTTTGGTCCAACCTGGTCCAACTATTTAGGAGGGGTTGGTGTTTAAAGAATTGTTGACAACACACGATGGACAATGGACACCAGGTGATTCTAAAAGCTCCCCTTCAGCTCCTTGTGCTCAGGTGAGCTAAAAATCAGTTTGAATCCTCCCTAGATTTAAAATGATATGGTGCTCAAAAAAGTTATTTTCCATTTTTATCTACCTCTATTAACTAGCTTAAGTCTTTTTCTTTTAGCGCTACTTTTTGTGGCAATGTGATTTAGTAGCAGAAATAAACAAGAGGGCCAAGATGGCCCTGGATCGCTCACCAGAATTTTTGAGAGGACCATAGCCTTTTTTTAAGCTATTGAAACACTGGAAACAAAACCATTATTTTGCCAAGCAATTTTTAAAAGGTCACCTGTAAAAGTCCTTTCAAAATCTGGCCAGCAGTGTCAAAAAAGAAGAATTTTTAGGAGTTTCTTAATTTCTGTACAGTGCAAATAGCTCCCATTCACCAGAGCAATGTTTCTCGACGAATCACACTTTCACAAACAATTTTTGAAAAGGGTCACCTAAGGAATATCTCTATTAAAATTTTCCAAAATCTGACCAGCCGTTTCAGAGAAGAAGAATTTTTAAGAATTTCTTCATTGCCCTATAGTACAAGTAGCCCCCATTCACCAGAGCCATGTTTCTTGACCAATCAAAATTTCACGAACAGTTTTTGAAAAGGGTCACCCAAGGAACATCTCTGAGAAATTATTTCAAAATCTGACCAGCTGTTCGAGAGAAGAAGAATTTTTAAGAATTTCTTCATTTCCCCATAGCGCAAGTAGCCCCCATTCACCAGAGCCATGTTTCTTGACCTATCAAAATTTCGCGAACAGTTTTTGAAAAGGGTCACCCAAGGAAGATCTCTGTGAAATTATTTCAAAATCTGACCAGCGTTTTCAGAGGAGAAGAATTTTTAAGAATTTCTTCACTTCTGTATAGTGCAAGAAGCCCCCATTCACCAGAGCCATGTTTCTTGACGGATCAGAATTTCGCGAACAGTTTTTGAAAAGGGGCACCCAAGGAACATCTCTGTGAAATTATTTTAAAATCTGGCCAATGGTTTCTGAGAAGAAGAATTTTTAAGAATTTCTTCATTTCTGTATAGTGCAAGAACCCCCCATTGACCAGAGCCATGTTTCTTGACAGATCAAAATTTCACGAACAATTTTTGAAAAGAGTCATCCAAGGAACATCTCTGTGAAATTATTTGAAAATCTGACCAGCGGTTTCAGAGAAGAATTTTTAAGAATTTCTTCATTGTGTATAGTGCAAGAAGCCCCCATTCACCAGAGCCATGTTTCTTGACGGATCAAAATTTCGCGAACAGTTTTTGAAAAGGGTCATCCAAGGAGCATCTGTGTAAAATTATTTTAAAATCTGTCCAGCGGTTTCAGAGAAGAAGAATTTTTAAGAATTTCTTCATTTCTGTATATTGCAAGAAGCCCCCATTCACTAGAGCCATGTTTCTTGACGGATCAAAATTTTGTGAACAGTTTTTGAAAAGGGGTTCCCAAGGAACATCTCTGTGAAATTATTTTAAAATCTGAGCTGCGGTTTCAGAGAAGATTTTTAAAGAATTTCTTAAAAAATTCCATTTCGTTGCCATGGCAACCACAGTTTTTGACGGAATCAAATTCTGTGAAGAAATTTTAAAGAGGACTTCCCAAGGAACATTCCGGCCAAGTTTGGTCAAAATTGGCCCAGCGGTTTAGGAGGAGTTGATTGATGTTTAAAGAATTGTTGACGACGCACGACGGACGACGGACACCGGGTGATCCTAAAAGCTCCCCTTGAGCACGTTGTGCTCAGGTGAGCTAATTAAGCTGTTGTGGTATAGGCAATGAAAACTCAAATGCAATAATAATGGAATTCGTCAAAATGTTAAGGATGTTAATTGTTAAAAAGTTAAGATGTTTTTATTTTTCAAACCCTGTATTTTTCTTCAGTATGGTAAAGTCTTCGAAAAAATTTTAACTGTTTTCATAGAAAGTCACCAGTGGAGCACTTCTGTTATATTACATCAAAATCCTCAACTCTAGTTCATCAGCAGAGAAAAAAGTAAGTGTAAGTTTTTTTTCCCTTTAAGTTCTTCTTTAGTCTCTAAATGAAATGGCAGCAGTGTGGCGGCTTATATTGTGAGAGGGATATCTTCTAAGTCCTTGACAAAAATTGATGATACTTCATGCATGTTTTCCATTGGATAGTCTGTTGATATATTTTTTCCCCACATATATGAAATCCGGAAATGAAAATAAATAAAGGAAATATACATAAAATCCCCTTTTTCCATGACATGTTTTGTGTATATTTCCTTTATTTGTTTTCATTTTATGAAATGCCAAGTTCTGCAAAAAGGGTATAATCCTGTCATGGACCTCTTTTATATTTTTTATGTAATGAAATCCTGTGCCATGGAACAAGGGAGCTTAATGTAGTATTTCATCATGGACCAATAACAAAAAGGCCACATGTACATGCAAAACACAATACCTCTTATACGTTTGTATCAAAAAAGGTCTTTTTCGGCGGGGGATATCATTTCAACGAAATTGCTTGTTTTGAAAACTACTACACATAGGAAAAAACTTTTGTATAGATGAGCATCAACTAGAGCTATCACTCAACGTGATCATACCCCCCACCAGTTCCTTGCCACCAAACAGGTCTTTGTCACAGAATGCAGAATGGTTGAGTACAAAAGTTAGAGTTGAACAAGAGCGGCAAATTATCGTAAGATACGCCTGTCTTACCCCAAGTTGTTAAGCTGGTGCATGCACAGGACCAAATTCAAGTATGAAAAACAACAAAGGGCAATAACTCAAAAATTAAGCGAGCAAGAGTTATGATTCCTGTGCACTGCACTCCCCCTTGATGTGATCTATCAATCCATGAAATTTCATAACCCTAGCTAGTATAGTTTTGGAGATACGCTCCGGACAAAATTCAAGTATGAAAAAACAGCAAAGGGCAATAACTCAAACATTAAGGGAGCAGGAGTTATGATTCCTATGCACTGCACCCCCACTTGATGAGATCTATCCACCCATGAAATTTCATAACCCTAGCTACTATAGTTTTGGAGATATTCACCGAACAAAATTCAAGTATTAAAAACGACAAAGGGCAATGACTCAAAAATTAAGCGAGCAGGAGTTATGATTCCTGTGCACTGCACTCCCCCTTGGTGAGGTCTATCCAGCCATGAAATTTCATAACCCTAGCTATTATAGTTTCGGAGGTACGCTCCAGACCAAATTCAAGTATTAACAAGAGGACCATGATGGTCCTATATCGCTCACCTGAGTACTAAGCAGCAAAGGTCTACAACAAAGACTATAATTACCAAATACTGAGGTTCAAGGGCTAATGATCATGAAACAAGAGCGGCAAATTGTCGCAAGATATGCAATCCCACCACCAGTTGTACAGAAGGTATAATAGTTGCAAAGGGCAGGCAATGCAACAAACAATTTGACTTGAGACTTCAAAATTCTACTATGGACAAGCAAACAATACTATCAAAATAAAGATCAAAGTGGAATTACTTAAATTCCATGCTAGGTAGAGTTATTGTTCTTGAACACAGTACTCTGTAATATCACAACAAACATGCATACCATTGTTGAAGATAATCTTACTTGAGATGACAAAGTTATATTCCGAACAAGCATTCAATGCAGACTCACGTGGGATTTTATTGAGACAGACATTCTAACCAATTTTCAATTCAGCTTAGCAAGAAATGTGGTCTCAAGAGTGCTCACAAGAAGACTTTTAAAGATTTCCCTCTTTATCTCTATGTGAAATCTGAGACCAACAACATAGGGCTAACTTTCACACCAGGACCATAATTTGTAGTATTTTGGTAGAGGACCACTAGATGATGCTACATACCAAATATGAAAGCTCTAGCCCATCTGGTTTGGGAGAAGAGATTTTCTAAGATTTCCTTCTTTATCGCCATGTGAAATCCGAGAACCCACAACATAGGGCCATTTTTAACACTAGGGCCATAAATTGAGGTATATTGGTAGAGGGGCACTAGATGATGCTACATGCTAAATATGAAAGCTCTGGCCATATGGGACAAAGAAATTTTTTAAGAATTTCATTCTTTATTGCTATGTGAAATCCGAGACCCACAACATAAGGCCAATTCTTTACATCAGGGATATAATTTGAAGTCTTTTGGTACAGAGCCACTAGATGATGTTACATGCCAAATATGAAAGCTCTGGCCATTACCATTTGGACAAGGTTTTTAAAGATTTTCTTCCTTATCTCTATGTGAAAACCAAGACCAACAACATAGGTTTAATTTTCACAGCAGGGCCATAATTTGAAGTATTTGGTAGAAGGCTACTACATGATACTGCTTGCCTATTATGAAAGCTCTAGCCCTTACGGTTTGGGACTAGAAAATTTTCTAAGATTTCCTTCTTTATCTCTTTGTGAAATCCGAGACCCCACAACATAGGGCCAATTTCCGCACTAGGGCGATTATTTTAAGTATTTTAGAAGAGGGCCACTAGATGATGCTACATGCCAAATATGACAGCTCTAGCCCTTACGGTTTGAGACAAGATTTTCGAAGATTTCCTTCTTTATCTCTATGTAAAATCTGGGAACCCACAACAAAGGGCCAATTTCAAGACTAGAGCCATGATTTGAACTATTTTGGTAGAGGGCCATTAGATGATGCTACATGCTAAATATGAAAGCTCTAGCCCTTACAGTTTTGGACAAGAAGATTTTTAAAGTTTTTTCACTCGGTTGCCATGGCAACCAGAGTTCTTCATGGAATCCAAATCTTTGAAGTATTTTGAAAGTACATCACCTAGGGATCATTTCTTTGAAGTTTGATTGAAATCTGATTGTTAGTTTAGGAGGAGAAAATTTTTTTGTAATTGTGAACGGACGGACGGACAGACGGACGGACAGACGGACGACGGACATTGATCGTTCACAATAGCTCACCTTTGAGCACTTCGTGCTCAGGTGAGCTAAAAATGACTAAGGGCAATAACTCAAAAATTAAGCAAGCAAGAGTTGTAATTCCTGTGCACTGCACTCACCCTTGATGAGATCTATCCACCCATGAAATTTAATAACCCTACTTAGTATAGTTTTGGAGATACGCTCCAGACAAAATTCAAGTATAAAAAACAACAAAAGGCAATAACTCAAACATTAAGCAAGCAAGAGTTATGATTCCTGTGCACTGCACTCCCCCTCGATGAGATCTATCCACCCATGAAATTTCATAACCCTAGCTAGTATAGTTTTGGAGATATGATAGATAGATAGATAGATTTTATTGACTTATACAAATACATGTATCTCGTCACATACAATATATATGTATCGGACAAAATTCAAGTATGGAAAAGAAATTTGTCCAGAATCATCAAAGGGCCATAACTCCATGAAATCTATATAAACCATAACCAAAATAGGATATGCACATCTCTGCTTTATACTTAGTCTATTTGTGTAGTTTGAACTAAATTTGTCCAATAGTTGATGAGAAAAAGAGCGGACAAGAAATTTCATGAAAGGGCCATAACTCAGTAGAAAAAACAATGAACCATAACCAACATTTCATATGCACATCTCTGCTTGATACTGAGTTTACCTGTGAAGTTTGAATAAAATTCGTCCAGTAGTTTATGAGAAATAGAGCGGACAAAAAGCTACAGACCGACCGACCGACGGACCGACAAGCTGACTCCTACAGTATATACCCCCCAAACAGAGTTTTGGGGGGTATAATTATCTGGTAACTGACTCAAGCTTTCAAAATTAATGTCACCATATTCAAGTAGGTAAAGTATGATGTTATTCTAATGATGTCATATACTGCATTAGTGGTCTAAAAAATCGGATGGGGTTTTATTTTGTCCTAGATTAATCACCCCTCACAACGTACGTCAGTGTGACGTCACAGGTAGTGATATCGGACCCTTGTTATAAAGTCAATGTGCGCGTTTGGTAAGACTGTTTTATTTTTTTGTGTAATCGTTCCTACGGTGGCACAAAAGTGACATGGAAGATATATTTTATACTACGTGTGCACGCAGTAGCTAATACGTGCGCACGTAATAACTAATACGTGCGCACGTAATACTATTGCGTGCGCACATATTAGCTAATACGTGCGCACGTATTAACTAATACGTGCGCACGCAGTAGCTAATACGTGCGCACGTATTAACTAATACGTGCGCACGTATTAACTAATACGTGCGCACGTAATAACTATTACGTGCGCACGTATTAATCGACCAATCAGACCTCTACCCCTATGACGTCACTCTGGTAAACAAATATCAGTCGCGCTGCATTTTCACAATGCCTCGAGTAAATTATTGTGTTCCTTTGTGTACTGCCGAATCTAAAGGTAACCTACCTTTTTATCGGCTTCCCAAGAAAGGAACGCGTGAAAGACAGACTTGGATAAGGCTGATTCGGAACGAAAACTTGCGAACGGAGTCTCAATGGACCAGCGTGTGCAGTCTCCACTTTGTAAATGGATGCAAGACATATGATGACACTTGTTGTACAATCTTTCCATGGTCGCAAGATTTGGAGAAAGTAATTTACACGTATAACAACCGATCTGACCCTGCAAGACCGAAATTCAGATCACTCAAAATGGTTCAGCCTCAGTCTTACAGGAAAAGACAGAAAACTGGTGAAGACGGAAGTACAGCAAGAGAAAAGAGGATGAGAAAAAGACTTTTTGATACACAGGTATACCATATTCTTTTAAATCAATAGATGCAAATGAATGCATATTTTGGACAATAACCAACCAATCATTTTTTTTACCAAACGAGCTCGACTTTAAAACGACCATGTGAAAGAAACATTTTGAAAAGATTATAGTAACCAACAATTTTTCCTTAACCCACAATGTTTTCATACCTGTCAGTACAAATATGTCATTGGCAAAGTTGGATGTGTCAAATATTGTCTGTTGTTTGGTCAAGGGTTAAAATCACAACCCGTAACTTACTAAGATTAAAGTTCAATCAAACAAACTAACAGCAAATCAGCTTAGTTCTTTACCAAACAACAAAAGTTTTTAAATGGACCACATTCGAAGCATTTGCAGACAACACATCATACCAAATGATGATTTCTGTTGCCACTCCTATAGAAAACATTGTGAGAAAAGGAGAAAATGCTGTTTCACAGCATTTCTCCTTTTCCCATCTGGTTTTCAAAATGCTTCTTCCATATGGTTGTTAAAAGCTGGTATTGGCTTAACTCTTTACCACACAATCCTACCTTTTAACGACCCAAAGAAGGCGGTTCCAGAGGGGGGAACTGGGGGTCCGGACACCCTAGGAATTTTGGCAAAATTGCGGTTGCTGGATTCGTGAAATGGTACTGGTTTGATATTGCACAGCATTTATGTAAAATACAGCCATAACTTTAAAAAAGAAAGGTTCTAAATGTGGAGACTTCCTCATGGTTAGAACTGGAACCGTTGACTTTTCTTGTAAACGGCTTACATCCACTGAAATCCGGAAACCAAAGTATCATATAATAAGACGAGTGTGTTTTCGATGGGACCCCCCCCCCCCCCTGAGAAAGATATCTGGATCCGCGCTTGGAAG
Source organism: Tridacna crocea (assembly GCA_943736015.1). Lineage (NCBI taxonomy): Eukaryota > Metazoa > Mollusca > Bivalvia > Cardiida > Cardiidae > Tridacna > Tridacna crocea. The sequence continues at coordinate 24,888,126 of OX031060.1, forward strand.
GGGTGTTGTCGAAAGATTTTGAATGCTGGTTACCGGCATATTTTCCTTTTCCCATAAGGTTTTCCACCTTTCCAAAAACAATTTTGATTTTTTAGTCACCTTTAATTTGTCATCTGCAAGTGCTTTGAATTTGGACTAGTTTAAAGAGGGTAGTCCACTGCATGGCTTAACATTGAAAGGATTCAGTCTGTCTCTTGCTATTTCACAATATTTGGTCTAAAATATTACCCTTGATCTTGATGGTGTAGTTTACTTGATTGAAGGATTGTTTAACTGGTATCACATATTCATGAATTTCCTGGGTTTCTGTAGTACAAGGCTGGTGCCCTGAAGTGTCTTGCCCAGGACACTCCAATAAAAAACATAGTGTATCCAGTGACGCTTTAACTCGGAGCCTCCACTATCTTTTGGTCCACATGAAGGTGTAATTTTTTCTTTCCATACTGTATTGTCTATTTCAGGCAAATATCAGTACCTTAAATGTGGAGAGAACATCATATACAGTAAGCTTGGATGAATCTACAATCGCAGATGAAAATCATTTGTTGTTAGAGACAGTCAGACAGCCAAATGCTCAGGTTATAATATTGTCTTTTTCTGAACTCTTTACCAGGCAAGAAATTTTAATGAAAGAGTCTGTAGATAACAGTTAAAATGTTACACAAAATATGCATCTTGTAGGGTTGAAAACTTTGTGGTTACTGGTACATGTATTTTTGTCTTTTCCCAAAGTTAACTTTAAATTGTCAATGTTTTAAGATTTAGAATAAATTTTGTAACATTTATAACCCATGATGTTATCTTGCATTGTGGTTGAGAAAAACTGGCAAGACTGTAGCATAGCATTTCAGAGCCCTAGCATCGTACAAAGTTTTAGTTTTGGTTGCAGATTACAAATGTTATCAAAAGTATGAAGTTTGTTTCTCCTACTGGAGAAAGAAGTATGGAAAAAGGAGGAAATACAGAACACAAGCATTTTCTCCCTTTTTCACTCCTCAGTTTTTGATAGGTTCATAAAAGACCTGCATTCTTTGATTTGGCAAGATGAACAAATACCTAAAAAAAACAGCTGGTTAACCCCTTACCCCATAAGGCATTTCTGTGGTATCTCTAATTGACCCTAAATAACAACAAGGATGAAGCCGTTTCTTATGTGTATATGTTACCTTTTGACAGCATAGAAAACATTATGACATAAGGTGAAATTGCTTGTCACGAGCAATTTCACCTTTTGCCACAATGTTTTCCATAGGCTCCTGCAAGCAATGAGTAGAAATGAGTATCTATGGAGTAAAGGGTTAAGGAACAAAATCAAGTCAAAAAGACTTGTGCCTTTATGACTATCATATTCCAATTCATATTTTTGTATTTCAGGAAAAAGCCTGCAAAAACCAAAAGGGTAGTACAGTAATAGTAAAAGACGAACTTCAACAGCTGCTCCAAAGTATTCTAAACAAATTATCCTCCCAAGATTCTGACCCTGATCCAAACAGTATAAGGGAATTACAAGCCCTGCTGATTGTTGTGACCAAATTGCTTATGAATGTGAAAGAGCAGTTGGACTGTGTGGTTGAGTTGAGACATTATTACAGATTTTTCCTAAAAAGGTTTGAGGGAAGTGATTCGGACATTAGGTTTTTGGACAGGATTTTACTCCTACCAGGCTTTGATGACATTCTATCATAATATGCTGGAGCAGGAGGCAAAATGTTTACAGTACTGGGGCGCAAATAACTCAACCACTAAAGATGGAGACAGTTTGAAATGTGGCAGAAAGAGAACACTTATTCCAATGGATGAAATGTTCATGACCCTAGTGAAACTAAGGCAAGGCTCTGCCAACTTGGATCTGGCAGAGAGGTTTGGTATTAGTGAAATCCATGTGTCACGCATATTTATTACATGGGTGAACTTTATGCACAGTGTCTTGTGTAGTTTAGACATTTGGATGTCAAGGGGAAAAATAAGGCGTAACAGTCCAAATATATTCAAGGAAATTTACCAGGATGTACGGATTATAATTGACTGTACAGAAATATCACTGGAAAGACCATCTGACTTTGAGGTACAGGCAGCAACTTACTCCACTTACAAGAGTTGCAACACGTTGAAAGGCCTCATTGGTATAAGTCCAAATGGAATTCCGACATTCGTTTCAGATCTTTTCGAAGGGAGTATTTCTGACAATCAGATAATTTTTGATAGTCTAGTGGATTGGTTGAAAAACTTCAGGAGGGAGATGCCATCATGGCAGACCGTGGATTTACAGGACGGGAGTCTCTTGCAAAACATAAATTAGACTTGTAACGGCACATTTCTTGAGCGATAAAGACCAAATGCAAATACAGAATCTTGTTGAATCTGTTTCGATTGCTCGTGTCAGAATTCATGTTGAAAGGCTCATGGGGCGCTTGAAGCAGTGGGTCATTTTGTCTTCTAAAGTGCCTATCACTTTTTGGAAGCACATTAATCACATCTTCCAGTTGTGTGTAATGTTGGTTTTATTTTGGCCCCCATTAGTAGATAAAGACTCTGAGTAAATTGATGAGTGAGTGCAGAACCATTCTAAGTGCCTATACATGTACATTGTATAGGCACTTAGAATGGTATTGAACTCATCCAACAAAATGGTCATGATACATGTACTTTTCAAAAGAATTATGAATGCAGAGCAGTCATTATTTAACAAAGTGAACTTGTCATCTGCAGATACAATTTTGACAAAGGTCTGAAATTTTGTCGTCTGGTAAAGATTTGTTTGAACCTTTATCCTGCAATGCCAACTGTCAACTCCTCTTGGAAATAATGCATTTGAAAACTTTAAAGTTTTAATTAACCCTTTCCCAAACAAGCTCTGGTTTTTACTTGTCTGCCTTACAAATCTTTTGAAAATACTGTGGGAAAGGAGAAATTGCTTGTAATGAGTAAAACTTAAAATTATCGTCTGCAAGCCCTTTCAATTGAGAAGAGTCTAAAATTTGTCGTTTGGGGCAGGGTTAATAATTAATCTTTCTGTGCAAATGTGTTCCATTTTTACCCACCTATTACTTGTCAGTAAAACAAATGTTAGCTATTAAAGGTTTGTCTGGAAAAGGGAAAAGCATCCACCTTCATAAATCTGACTGCAGGCTAACCAGAGTCTAAATTTTTCACTTACATTTTATTTCCATTTTCATCAGGACAAATGTTTTGAAGAAGTAACAATTACTAAATTTCAAATTTTTTTATTAAAATGGCACATTTTATAAACATGGTAAGTGTTGTGAATTTCAATCTATTACCACACAGTCCTGAATTAAGCATTCCACTATAAGAAACTTTTGAAAACATTGTGGAAAGATAGAAAAAATGCTGGTAACCAGCATTTTCTCCCTTTCCAAGTTTCCTTTCTTTAGATGAGAGACAAATTTCATATTTTATTGACATTTTATTTGTGATCTGCTAATGCTTTCAAAGTGAGTAAGTCTACAATTCTGTTATCTAGTAAAATAAATCATGTGTCAACTTTCCTTAGTCTTTTTTACATAATACATGTATTTTATGTTTATCAGTGAAAGTCTTAAATGGAAGAAAAAATGCATAATTGTAGACATTGTGGACATCTTAAATTAACACATTACCAAACAACCTTGAGTTTTAATTATCATAAGAAAGAAAGCTCTTGAAAACTTTGTGAGAAAAGGAGGAAATGCTGGTTACCAGTAGTTTCTATTTTCTCACAAGTGCTCTGGGTTTTACCAAACGACAAATTTTTAGATTTGTCCAAATTCAAAGCATTGGCAGACGACAATATAAACGTGATTCAAAAACTGAAACTTGACATTAGATGTGTAGAAAAAATTTTGGGAAAAGGAGAAAATGCTGGTTACCAGCATTTTCTCCTTTTCCCGCAATGTTTTCAGAAGGCTGCTTCCTCTGGGTTGTAAAAACCAGGGATTGTTTGGTAGAGGGTTAAATGCTAATTCTTTGTTCTAACACATAGCATACAATCCCATCTTTTAACACTCCTTAGAAAGAAGGCTTTTCGAAAAAACTGTAGGAAAAGGAAAAAGTAATGGAAACATTTTCTCCTTTTCCCACAATGTTTTCTACCACTCAAGACCTATTTTTATCCTTTTTTTATAAAACCCCTGAGCTACCAAAGTAGGTACAATGTTCATTGTGTGGAAGTCCAACAACTTTTCTTTCACTCTTTCCCAAAAACTTGGATCAAAGTTCACACGAAGTATCAAAACTTCCTCATCTTCTTTAGTGAAAAGAACAAAGTCACACCATCTTTGTTTCGTCACTCCCATTTGCATTTGAATTTGATAGTAATGAGAATGGCTTTCTTTCATAATGATTGTTTCTCCAACTGCTTTAAGTGAAAACTGGCTAGAAGACCTTTTTCTTTCAATGGCTTCTTTAGGAGAAATATCTCTACAAGAATAAATACACTTAATTTCAACCAATCCATGGGGATCTTTCTCTGAAGGATCTGTAATCAGGCCATCATGACTAGCAGCAAGCTGCCCAAATTCAAAATCAACAAACAAACCACACCCACAGACTGTTATATTTACACCTTGTGCTGCTTTCTGCTGCTTGTATTTAAGGACAACAACTTATTATCTATCCCATATTTGACAGCTGGAATGGATGTCAATTTTGGTTTTCTTATCTGAATAATATCTTTAACTAGGGTTCCAATATCTCCCTTTCCGACAAACTTTTTGGCCTTGCTTGCTGTAATCCTGCCTTTCTTGTGCCTGAACCACAATGGGTTATTTTCTTGTCCACGAGTTTGCTTTTCGATTTCTTTCTGTCATGCCTCTGTGACCTATAAAGGCAATAAATTAGCTGTCATCATTTATCGACTGCTTTCAAGTTAACTCTTTATCACACAATCCCGACTTTTAATGACCCTGAGAAAGAAACCTTTTAGAAAACCCTATGGGAAAAGGAGAAAATGCTGGTAACCAGCATTTCATCCTTTTCACACACTGTTTTTGACCCTGCTGGAAAAAAAATCAACCTCTTTCTTTCTTTACTAAACCTAATGTAAAATATTGCAGATGAAAAATGTTGCTTGCTTAAAGATTTGATGTCTTTAACCCTTTACCAAACAATCCCTGGTTTTCAGGACTCCAGAGGCAGAAGTTGTTTGAAAACATTGTGGGAAAAAAAGAAAATGCTGGTAACTTCATTTTTTGTGTCACATTAATTTTGTCGTCTACAAAAGCTTTCAATTTGGACAAATCTAAAACTTTGTCTTTCTGTAAGGAGTTAACAGAACTTTATGTTAACTTTCTTACTGAGGTCATTTAATCCATTACCACACTATCCCTACTTTCGACGATCCTGAGAAAGAAGCCTTTAGAAAACATTGTGGGAAAAGGAGAAAATGCTGGTTACCAGCATTTTCTCCTTTTCCCACAATGTTTTCTACCCTTCACAACACAAATTTCAAATTTTCAGTCATTTTTATTTTGTTGTCTGCAATTGCTATCGATTTGGACCAGCCTAAAATATTGTCCTTTTGTGATGAGTTAAACTGAGGTTGTTGATAAAAAATTATAGGATAAAGTCTTATAAGTAAATACCTTAAGTTTTTGACAAACTATTTCCTCTGGAAGCTGATGAGTATTAATCCTCTCTTCTTCACTTTCACTCGCAGTATCAGTGCTTGAGTTAAGAATTTGAAGAAAATGAATTAAATAGTTTTTCATGTATGTTGGGTTATTTTTTATCCTTTTTATCCTTTGCTTTTCATTCTAACCTTCAAAATGCTAAAATCAAGTAAACTTGCTTTTACCATCAGTGCAGATCAAGATCAGACTACACAGAGCATGCAGACTAATCTTTGATCTATATTGTCCAATACCTTACTACAGGTTATGGTTGAAACAACCTTGCACAATGTTTGAAAAAAGTTCATCATGTTTACTCAGCATTGTAAATGTTGACAAAAGTCAACGTAAATGTTAAAGAATACATTTGTCAACCACCTGAAAGATTGGCACAGTGCTGTCCCTGTGATTATTTTCAACAATGAAAAAGACACTGCATGTAAATGTTACTTATTTCAAAGAAGCTCCAAGAATGGTTTTCATCAATGTTGAAATTTTAGTGCTTACCATCAGCAAGCCTGTTTCATGAGGTAATTGCTTCAAGTCTTCTTTTAAGGCACTGGTATCTAAGATGGCCTTTTTCATTCGTACACTGTACCCATCATAGTTTTCAAGAGGTCTTTTTCGTCGTACAGAGCATCCAAATACATGTTTTTGGACAACACGAACACCTGAAATGGGAGAATCAGATTTTTTGTAAAAATGTTAAAAGAACACAGTTTGATTAGCATGGATCTTTTGCTCACCAAACATTTTGGTTTCCATTCTTAGTCCAAGTTTATTTCCAAATGCATAACAGGGTTGGTGAGGCTCAGTGGTTAAAGCTTGTAATCTCAGACCTGTGAGGTATTGTGGTCACACTGATTGTGGTTCAAAGTTTCAAGTCCCAACAACAGACCTTCTGGTCACATGAGAAATATAAAATGAAAAAAAAATTGTCGAAAGCGGCAGCAAACATTATAAATATACTTCGAAAGCGATGCAAAGCATCACACAAATGTCACAAATTTTCAGAACAAATGGGGAAAGCTTCTGATGTTTGTTGTAGTACTGTACATTGTATAATGAAAATGCACAAGACCTCTATTTTAACTCTACCACACAATCCCGACATTAAACAACCCAAACAAAGAAGCATTTTGAAAACATTGTGGGAAAAGGAGAAAATGCTGATAACCAGCATTTTCTCCATTTCCCGCATTGTTTTCTACCCTATCAAAGACATTTTACAGATTTCTTATCACAACTGGACAATGTAAAAAAAAATACCTGTTTTTATGGGTTTGGTTAGCTTCTTTGCTTTTCTTGAAGGCTGGTGCCATTTCTAGATAGATATCCATAGATAGTCAACTATGCAAGCATAGTTGAAACCTCTTGGAATAGAACCCATATTTGTTGTCCAGTTTCTCAGTAATGGAAGTGGAAACTTAATATCTTTATTGATTCCGCAGTCTGCCTCAGTTAACACATTCTGACTACAGTTGAATCCATCCGGGTCAACAACAAACTTTGAAAGTCCATTCTCTTGAAGATCTTTCACCCTGAAATATCAAACAATGCACAATATTTTAAAAGTTATTCTGTACATCAAGTGTAGAATGTTACTAGTCTTAGCTTCTATGTGACAGGCTTTTCAAGTTATAAGTATGCTAGCCTATAGTTAGATATATTTATAAATAAATAAATCATTAATAAATGCCGTTTACAGGTGTTAAATTTATTAATTACAGCTGAATAGGAATCTAGTGCATATTGCTTAAGTTTGCATATACTGAAGTCATCTTTTTCCAAATTGGTTTAGACCAAATACAGAAAATATTCTTGTGGAAAATAAGTAGAGGCGCTTGAGCGCCTGTATCGCTCCACAGGCCTGATTTTTCTGTAACGGTGAAGAGAACTTTTTAACAATTACCATTCATTGCTGCATTTTAAGAAAAAAGGCTATGAAAAACATTGTGAGAAAAGAAGAAAATAAAAGTAACCTGCATTTTCTTAGTTTTACACAATAATTTCTACCCTTTTTGATACAAGTTTTACTAATTTGAAGATTTATGTTGTCTGCAACATCTTTCATTTATGGCCAGTTATAAAAATTTTGTCGTCTGGTTATAGTTAAGTCATTACCAAATGACAACATTTTAGGGTTGTCCAAATGGAAAGCATTTGTAGATGAAAAACTAAAAGTGACTGAAAATTTGAAAGTTGTTTTGTGAAGGGTAGATAACATTGTGGGAAAAGGTTACCAGCATTTTCTCCTTTTCCCACAATCTTTTCTAAAGTCTTCTTTGTCAGGGATCAGTTTGATTGGATAACAAAATGCCTTATCACAACAGTAAAGCCCTGCCCCTCTTTGTACTAGGTCACCAGTAGGTCAACAAACCTTTACCAGAACTAATCAAAGTGCAGAGGTTCTCTTGTTTTATATGAAAAGGATTATAGACTATGTAAAGCAACCATCTTTAACTCTTTACCAAACGACAAAATTTGGGATGTGACCAAACTGAAAGTATTTGCAGACAACAAATTAAACATTGATGAAATGAAGATTTCTCTCTTTGATGGAGTAGAAAACACTGAGGGAAAAGGAGAAAATGCTGATTACCAGCATTTTCTCCTTTTCCAAGACTGTTTTCCAAAGACTTCTTCTTTAGGGTCGTTAAAAGTCAGGATTGTATGGTAAAGACTTACCACCATAGGAAACTAACCTGCAATACAACAATGAAATCAAAACGAACAGTTTGAGAGAAGAAATTTTTCAAAGATTTTACTTTATAACCATAAAAGGAAAATGAGTCTCCCATAAAAGCCATGTTTTTTGACGGATCTTTTTTTTTAAGGAATTCTGTAGACCTCTATCTAAGGAACATTCCTGCAAAATAGTGATGCTATCCAATTAGTGGTTTGGGAGGAGAAGATTTTTAAAGGTTTTTTACTTTGGTTGCCATGGAAACCAGAATTATCCATGGAACACAGTTATTTGAAGGAATTTGAAAGAGGACTACCTAAGGAACATTCCTGTGAAATTTGGTAAAAATCCAGTCAATAGTTTCTGAGGAGAAGTTTTTTAAAGAAAAAGTTTACGGACGCACGCACGGACGAACGGACGGACAAACGGACGGACGAACGGACGCACGACGGACACAACGCCATGACAATAGCTCGCTGGCCTTCGGCAAGTGGAGCTAAAAACCACCAGCACATAGAAGGAAATGGATCTTAGGGGAACCCCGAATCGTAGGCCAAAACATCAAAGTTACGGACCCGTAACCATTGGAATTCCCTTTCAAAAGAATATCCACAACTTAGGCTTTGGATACATGTTAAACAGTTTAGTGTATAATCAGTCTATATGGGCGATGTCTGAAAACATAAGGACGGTGATTCAAACTCGCTCAGAGTCACAGCTCGTCGCGCTAGTTGGCAAGATATTTCTCTTAATTTACCTGTTAATAAATCTCTTTTTTGAACAACTTGTGTTCGCCGCAAAGCCTCAACAATTCAGCCTTCTTGCGAGATCCTTTGCATCGCTGTCCTCAACAACTGGATCAGGTAGTACGGCGCCTTTTATATCTTCTTCTCATAGTTTCACTATTCTGTCCACCATATTGCAATCCAAGATTCCCCCCAAATAATCCAACAATGCAACGCGATAAACAACGCGTGAGGTCATACGGTTTGAGGCCTATTCACGAATCAATAAATGTCTACTTCCATCTTGAAACAATGGCTTCCGTTCATGATTCTGATTGGTGGATTATTACGTGCGCACGTATTAGTTAATACGTGCGCACGTATTAGTTATTACGTGCGCACATATTAGTTATTACGTGCGCACGTAATAGCTACTGCGTGCGCACGTATTAGCTACTGCGTGCGCACGTAATAACTAATACGTGCGCACGTATTAGCTACTGCGTGCGCACGTAGTATAAAATATATCTTCCATGTCACTTTTGTGCCACCGTACGTTCTTTTAAATGATCTGAAAAAGTCTTTAGACCTTCAAAGAGTACAATGCCTAGGGACTTTGTTTTTTGTCAAAGCTTTTGTTAACTACTTATAATAATGGAAAAGACTTCGACCAACCATTAAAACCCAATCACTTTTTGATATTTGGTCAAAGTGTTTGTGCATATAGACATCTGCTTCCGGTCTAACACATTAGAATATTAAATGTATTCATCTAATGTCTTTGATAAATACATGAGAGTCTTTGTAGTCCGTTTGTATCCACCAAAGCTGGCCTCATTCTATCTTCATATCGTACTTAATTTTCAATATGGTGGACATAAGTTATGAAAATGCCCAGGTCCGATATCACCTCCTGTGACGTAGGTTGTTACCCTTGTTAATCATAAAGTTTTATGTAAAACTCAAAAAGTATTTATCTGAAATCAAAAGCGATTTAGATCCAGTTAAAGGCGACTTTGCACTCAAGAAATCTGAGATTTGTACATGGATTGGACTGGTTAAGTCAAGGGTAAGATACTGTTAATGGTGACCCTAAATCTGGCCGTCCATCAACATCAGTCACAGACAAAATCATAACAGCTGTAGAGCAGCATCTAAAACAAGATTGCAGAGATACTGTCAGGAAATGTCAGCGTGACAATTCGAGCGTACTTTATGGCATGTTACAGAGTGGTATTTATGAAAACTGATGGACACGTGTTTACTAACATCATTTGCAGCTGATTGGAGCAAAAAACAGTATGGTCAAAATATCATAGGATTTGCCCTTTAAAGAAATCCATTACGGTAGAGGGGTCAAACTTTACTGATCGTATTGTAACATGCTATGGAAGAGGGGCACATTTTAACGAGACTGAATCTAAACAACAATACAGAGTTTTGAAACATTCACCATCGCCTTCTGGTGTTCAAGCTAACCTTTCTAAGTCACTTGGCAAAGTTATCTACATTAAGTATTTCTTTTCTCCAGTTTTTCTTCTAAACCATGTTGTATCTATACATATTACAGTAAATACTGAGCTGTATGCTCATGTTATTCAAATCAATTTCTCATGCACGGTATGAAAAACTTATCCAGAAGTCACTTTACACCAAAATGACACAGTAGCTCACAAAGCCACACTTGTAATGGAAACTTTGCAAAACTAAACATGGAAACACTTCTCAACCCTCTGTATGATTATGCCCCACTTCAACCAAGTGGAAGTATATTGCTTTGCCAACGTCGGTCAGTAGGTCCGTCCGTCGGTCAATAGACCTTACCTTGTCTGGATGATAACTAAACACAAAATTTTTCAAAGATTTTACTCCCAAAGCGATGGTACAAAATTGACTTAAAGGGCCGTCACACCATGAAGTTCTGGTCACCGTTTTCTGACGTTTGAGGAAACGTTGTTAATCGCCTATGGTCACTGGAATAGCGCCAGAAGAGCGTTGTGTGAACGCTATTGAGCATCGGTGACCGTTGGTGATCGCAGAGAATCGGCAGAGAACGCTAGTCCGGAAAAAAGTTTCGAACATGCACAAAAGTTCTTAATGACACCAACGTTCTTCAACATTTAATTACAAATGCTGAAGATCGTTAAAAACGTTTGTGGAACGTTTTACTAACGTTCATCTAGCATTGCACGCATTCGGCTATTGCTATTCAGGCGTTACGCTATCCTTACTTGGTTGTTACTAATAGTTTGCTTTGAAGTGAACGACTCACTGGCGACCTGTCAACGACTGCTGAACGGTCTCCTAGTGCACGCAGCGTGTGACTAGAGTGAAACAAACATCCTTTAAGTCCATGCATATGAAGGTATCACAGGTATCTTACTTGGTCGCTGTTACATGCTTCTCGTGCGTTAGATACATGCTAGTCATGCATTAGGCATACGTTAATAACACGCCAGATGTGAAATCCTCATTCTAGAATGCTAAAAAATCGAACGATTGAAATGCTCAGAACGTCATGGTGTGATGGCTCCTTTAGGTTCGTAACATTTGCCACAAATGTCAAGGTCACAGTGACCATCAATGTGTTGATAAAGACAAAAACTTGTCCAGATGAAAACATAGGTCTTGGAGTGTAGATAATCCCCATAGATTTTGAGGTCAATCTGTCAAATGTCACGGTGACTGTCAATATAATGATATATAGACCAAACCTTGCCTGGACGATAACGAGACACAGAAATGAACTAGGTTCTTCAAATTTGGCACAGACATGTGTCTTGGAGTGTAGATGATCCCTATCGATCTTGAGGTCAATCTGTCAAAGGTCAAAGTCAAAGTGACCATCAACATGTTGATATATAGACCAAACCTTCTCCGGGTGGTAACTAGACATAGAATGGACTAAGGTTCTTCAAATTTAACACTTACATTTGTCTTGGAGTGTAGATGATCCCTATTGACTTTGATGTCAATTGGTCAAAGGTCAAGGTCACAGTGACATCAACATGTAGATATACAGACCAAACTTTGTCTCCAAACCTTGACCAGATGATAGATAACTACACACAGAACTGACCTAGGTCCTTAAATATAAATATACATCTTGGGAGTGTAAATGATCCCCATCGATTTTCAGGTTGATCCATGAAAGGACAAAGTCAGATGATTCAGGGATGTAATAAGCATCAAAGTTGACAGGGAAAAAGCGGGAGTCTAATGCGTGTTTTGATATCAGTTCATGAACTGTGCCACTTCCTGTATCAATGTGGCAGTAGAGGAGCATGACTATTTTACAAACCGATATCTTGTTTAGTTCTGACTCAATGCGTAGTCTGACTAATTCCTGTTTCGAAAGATTCTCTATGTGGTATGCAATACAAGAGCAGAGAGGAGCTAACCCTCGCTATGACTGGGTCCTTGATGGTAGCGTGAAAATCAAGAATGAATATGTGCATAGGACTCAGAGGAGGTTATTTTCAAGTTGCTATTTAGTTCACCTGAGCACAACATGCTCAAGGGGAGCTTTTAGGATCACCCGGTGTCTGTCGTGCGTCGTTCGTCGTCTGCTGTGCATCGTCATCAATTCTTTAAACATCAACTCCTCCTAACCCTTTTGGCCAATTTTGACCAAATTTGGTTGGAACAGCTGAGCTGTGAAATTATTACAAAATCTGATCAGCAGTTTCGGAGATTAAGAACTTCTAAGAATTTCTTCATTTCGGTATAGTGCAAGTAGCCCCCATTCATTAGAACCATGGTTCTTGACCGATCAAAATTTCACGAACAATTTTTGAAATGGGTCACCCAAGGACCATTGCTGTGAAATTATTTCAGAATCTGATCAGCGGATTTAGAGAAGAAGAATTCTTAAGAATTCCTTCATTTCCGTATAGTGCAAGTAGCCCCCACTCACCAGAACCATGATTCTTGACAGATCAAAATTTTGCGACCAATTTTTGAAAAGGTCCCCGATATAAGTCCAAGTGACCTTGACTTATTTCCAAAGATAAAAGAGGGATGAGAGGTATTCTTTATAGTGACCTAGACGAGCTTGAAGCTGTCGTGGCCGAAAGGGTGGAGGTAGTAGAATGCAGTTGCCTAGCAACTGGAATAGATGACCTCCCAAAGCGATAGCAGTCCGTCACAGACCACAAGGGATATTACTTCCAAGGAATGTAGTTGGTAATTAACTAGTTATCATTATATATTTATTTCGAAAATTATTTCATATGTTGCATTACTTTTTGAATGACCTCGTCGTAAGTTATGGCCTTTTAAATTTTTTAGTACCTAATTTTGTTTCTATCCTATTATCATGCTTTTCTATAGGGTTGATATGAGGACAATCTTGTGAACTGATTTTTGTCACTGTCAAATTTTTAGACAGGAATGTAAGCTTCCCTTTGTTATATGGAAACCATCAGCATTCTACTTACCTGTTCTGCTTGAATGATTTCGTAAGAGTTTTTTGACCCTTGAATTTGTAGTCCCTTATTTCCTTTCTATCCAACATCTCGGCAACCACTTGATCGAATTCAGCTTAACTTCTTGTGATGGGAAACTTGGCAATAAGGATGAAATATGTTAGAGGGTACATCTTTCTCCAACTTATTTCTTTTGTGACAAAAATACCTACAGATAACATCACCTTGGTCTAATGGCTCTGTTAGCTCTGGCAGCTATCTCATTCAACACAACAGAAAAGTTTTGGGCAATTTTGGTGCCTGGTCACTAAAGAAATATTCTTGTGGAAATATTTTGAGGACTGTCAGGTACTTTTTGAACAGAAGTTCTTTACAGCAAAACCAGGCAACAAATGCACATACAATGAGAAGGACCAAGACAAGTCACAACTGCTCATATTTATGAACCGCGTGCTCAAATGAAGTAAACATAAGCAAATAAAACAAGCTGAAAATTCTGAATTTAAGCTGAATTCTATTAAGTATTGTTCTTGTATTGATCTAACTTTTTTCCATTGAAAAGATAATATGGCTATAAGTATCAGCAACTATAGCTATCACTAAATGTGATCATACCCTGCACCAGCTCCTTGTCACAAAACAGCTCTTTAATACAGAATGCAGAATGCTATAGTACAGAAGAAAGAGTTAACAAAATAGTGGGGATAGTCTTTTGGTTCTTGTACACTGCACATGGTAATGTAGTCTATCTAAATATGAAGTTTGAAGTAACTAGCATTGATGCCTTTGAAGCTTTGCCCCAGACAAAAATAAACTAGTCACTGGAAAATAATTGAATTGTAACCAAATTATAACATGCACATATTTATTTTATAGGGTAACTTCCTGTGAGGTTTATTAAAAATTTGTTCAGCAGTTATTAAGATATGGAGTGGACAAAAAAAATTATAAAAGAGCCATAATCATTCAACCATAAACAAATTGTAACATGCACATCTTGACTTTAGATTGAACATGTGTATGCAGTTTGACTGAAATTTGTCCAGTAGTTATTCAGATATAGAGTGAGCAAATAAAAAATTTCATGAAAGGGCCATAACTCACTGGAAAAGAATTTAACGATAACAAAATTATTATTTGCACATTTTTGCTTCATCAAGTAGATACTGAGATATAGTGTGGCCAAAAATAATCGAGGAAGGGCCATTACTGCTTTGAAAATCACTCAACCATAACAAATTATAATATGCACATTAGATATCGATATATAGAGTGGACAAAAATAATAAAGGAAGGGCCATAATTGCTGTGAAAATCATTCAACCATAATCAAATTATAATATGCACATCTCCACTTCATAATGAGACTTCCAATGAAGTTTGACAAAATCTGTCCAGAAGTTATTGAGAAATAGAGCAGACAAAAAAGAGCTAGACCGACCAACCGGCCAACCAACCGACAGACTGACAGAGTGACTCCTATAAACCCCCCAAACAGAGTTCATGGGGGGGGGGGTATAACTAGAGACGCTTGAGTGCCTGTATCGCTCCACAGGCCTGATTTTTCTGTAACGGTGAAAAGAAGTTTTTAACGATTACCATTCATTCCTGCATTTTAGGTCACTGAAGAAAAAAAGCTATGAAAAACATTGTGAGACAAGAGCCGTCAGAGACGGGTTATGCTCCCCGAACAAGTGCTTGTCATAAAATATAAGAAATTGATATAAATTCACTTCTTTTATCCTAGAAGAACCTGTTCATGCCCCCCGAAATTTGAAGTGAAAAGGCAATTACTATCTTAGAGATAGCCAACACAAACTTGTAGAGGACAATAAGCCCAATAAGCCCCTTTAAGCCCCCTTTTCCCATAAGACAATACTGGATCATTGCAATAAATACAACGGGTGTGTGGTTTGTGGCATTTTTTGATAATAATTCAAAATTCGAAATTTCATAAAATTTTGAGCAGTCATGTATTAAACATTACATAAAACAATTTTTTACATGAAGCTCCCTTTTTCCGAGACGCAGCCTGAAATTGAGACAAGAGGGCCAAGATGGCCCTGTATCGCACATCTGAAATTTTGAGATGACCATAGCCTATTTTTTCCTTGAGGTATTGAAACATTGGAAACAAATTTATAATTTTGCCAAGCAATTTTCAAAAGGTCACCTGTAAAAGTCATTTCGAAATCTGACCATCGGTTTCAAAAAGAAGAAATTTAAGAATTCTTCATTTCTGTATACGAGCAAGTAGCCCCGATCCATAAGAGCCATGTTTCTTGATGGATCAAAATTTACAAACAAGTTTTGAAAAAGGTCACCCAAGGAACATTTCGGAAAATTTCTTTTAAAATCTGACCAGGGGTTTCAGAGAAAGAGAATTTTCAAGAATTTCATCATGTCCGTATAGTGCAAGTAGCCCCCATTAACAAGAACCATGTTTCATGACAAATCAAAATTATATGTACAGTTTTTGAAAAGGGTCACCCGAGGAACATCTCTGTCAAATTATTTTAAAATCTGACGAGGGGTTTCAGAGAAGAAGAATTTTCAAGAATTCTTCATTTCCATATAGTGCAAGTAGCCCTCATTCACCAGAGCCATGTTTCTTGACGGATCAAAATTTCGTGAACAATTTTTGAAAAGGGCCACCCAAGGAACATCCCTGAGAAATTATTTCAAAATCTGACCAGCGGTTTCAGAGAAGAAAAATTTCCTCATTTCCTTATAGTGCCCAAGGAACAATTCCGTCAAATTATTTCAAAATCTGACCAGCGGTTTTGGAGAAGAAGATTTTTTAAGAATTCCTTCATTTCTGTATAGTGCAAGTAGCCCCCATTCACCAGAGCCACATTTTTGGCGGATTAAAATTTCACGAACAATTTTTGAAAAGGGTCAACCAAGGAACAACTCTGTGAAATTATTTGAAAATCCGACCAGCGGTTTCAGAGGAGAAAATTTTTGTATAGTGCAAGTAGCCCCCATTCACCAGAGCCACAATTTTTGACGGATCAAAATATCACGAACAATTTTTAAAAAGGGTCACCCAAGGAACATATCTGTGAAATTATTTCAAAATCAGACCAGCGGTTTCAGAGGAGAAGATTTTTAAAGAATTCCTTGATTTCTGTATAGGGCAAGTAGCCCCCATTCTCCAGAGCCACAATTTTTGACAGATCAAAATTTCACGAACAATGTTTGAAAAGGGTCACCCAAGGAACGTATCTGTGAAATTATTTCAAAATCCGACCAACGGTTTCAGAGGAGATTTTTAAAGAATATGCAAAAAAATTCCATTTCGTTGCCATGGCAACCAGAGTTTTTGACGGAATCAAATTCTGTGAACAATTTTTAAAGAGGACCTCCCAAAGAACATTCCTGCCAAGTTTGGTCCAAATTGGCCCAGCGGTTTAGGAGGAGTTGATGTTTAAAGAATTGTTCACGACGCATGACGGACAACGGACGACGGACATCGAGTGACCCTAAAAGCTCCCCTTGAGCACATTGTGCTCAGGTGAGCTTAAAACAATATAACCATGAAGTTTAATGAAATTTTGACCAAAACTGAATAAAATATTAGTAAAAATTGGAATTTTGCAAGAAGCCCCCTTTTTCCATGACAGAACATCAACTTAAAAAATGCCCAGACTAAAAATATCAAGGGCACATGCTAAAACTTTCCATAAACAATATAACCATGAAGTTTCATGATATTCTGACAAAGACTGAATGAAATATTGGTAAAAATTGCAATTTTGCATTAAGCCCTTTATCCCATGACACTGGGTCAAATTGAAAATCCGGGAAAACCATATCGGCGCCTTACCCTAAGGAGTTTATATATGAAGTTTCATCCAATTTGGTCCAAGGGTTGTGGAGAAATCGCTTCGGACGGACAGACGAACGGAAGGAGGGACGGCTTCCAGATGGACAGACAGACGGACAGACGAAGTGGCAACTATGCTCGCCCTTCGGGGAGCAAAAAAGAAGAAAATAATAGTAACCTGCATTTTGTTAGTTTTACACAATAATTTCTACCCTTTTTGATACAAGTTTTACTAATTTGAAGATTTATAATGTTGTCTGCAACATCTTTCAATTACGACCAGTTATAAAAATTTTGTCTCTTGGTTATAGTCAAAGAGGGTCTTGTTACAAACCATTTTGGGTGGGGAAACATCAAAATATAGAAAATAATTATCTGTTAAGATCACTCGACGACGACGTCGCAGATTTCACCGGTATCTTAAAATTGGCCGGTTTGGCTGTTTTATCAGAAGTGTCGTCCAATTTTCGAGGCTCCTCCGGCTTTTTGGCCGGCACTTTCCCTTTCTTTTTCTCGTTCTCCGCCATGATGGAACCACGTGGTTAAAAAAAACCCGTTGAAAAAACAACGATAAACACTACCCGAACTACGTCCGGGCTCACAACGTGAATAAGAAGACTGGCGAACACAAAAAATCGCCTACGAACAGTGAAATATTCCCAGCTACGCCGAGAAACCATAAAATTTCGAACTACGTTCGAAAACCACGTTGTTTGTGTAAGCGCTAGCGGAACACACTGATGCGCATGCGCGGCCGGAATACTATCTCAGTTAAATACCGGATTATTGCTAATAAACGCAATAAAATTATGTATTGTGGCAATTGTTTTATTGAAGTTGTAGGATCAGTTTGATTGGATAACAAAATGCCTTATCACAACAGTAAAGCCCTGCCCCTCTTTGTACTAGGTCACCAGTAGGTCAACAAACCTTTACCAGAACTAATCAAAGTGCAGAGGTTCTCTTGTTTTATATGAAAAGGATTATAGATTATGTAAAGCAACCATCTTTAATTCTTTACCAAATGACAAAATTTGGGATGGCACCAAACTGAAAGCATTTGCAGACAACAAATTAAACATTGATGAAATGATGATTTCTCTCTTTGAAAGAGTAGAAAACACTGAGGGAAAAGGAGAGAATGCTGATTACCAGCATTTTCTCCTTTTCCAAGAGTGTTTTCCAAAGAATTCTTCTATAGGGTCGTTAAAAGTCAGGATTGTATGGTAAAGACTTACTAACTTACCACCATAGGAACTAACCCACAATACAACAATGAAATCCAACGAATAGTTTGAGAGAAGAAATTTTTCAAAGATTTTTCTTTATACCATAAAAGGAAAATGAGTCTCCCATAAAAGCCATGTACTAGTATTTTGAAGGATCTTTTTTTTTTTTAAGGAATTCTGTAGACCTCTGTCTAAGGAACATTCCTGCAAAATAATAACACTATCCAAATAGCGGTTTGGGAGAGGAAGATTTTTCAAGGTTTTTTACTTTGGTTGCCATGGCAACCAGAATTATTCATAGAATACAATTATTTGAAGGAATTTGAAAGAGGATCATCTAAGGAACATTCCTGTGAAATTTGGTAAAATTGCAGTCAATAGTTTCTGAGGAGAAGTTTTTTAAATAAAAAGTTTACAGACGCACGCACAGACAGCAGAGGGACCGATGGACGGACGCTCGACAGACACAACACCATGACAATAGCTCGCTGGCCTTCAGCCAGTGGAGCTAAAAGCCAGCTCCTTGTCATAAAATCAGGTCTTTATCACACAATGCAGAATGGTTTAGTACAAAAGTATGAGTTGGAAGAAGTTCAAGGGGAGATAATTCCAGAAGAAACCGCAGCAGGATCATGGAAATTGCATATGCACAACTTTATATAATATAGGTACCCTGTGTGTAAATTTCACTTTAGTATGTGAAAAACAATAGGAGTATTTGCATCTACTGACAGAGAGATGGTCAGAAGGACAGACAGCCATGGCAATTCCAGTGTACCCCCCCTCCACTACGTAGTGGGGGGTATAAAACTACATCTGCATGTGAAAGTTGTTAATAAAAGCACTGAAATGTAAAGATACTACTTTCTTTGTGTGTGTGTGTGTGTGTGTGTGTGTGTGTGTGATACAGACAGACAGACAGACAGAAAGGCAAGCAGGTAGCAGACACAGATAGACATACATAAAGACAGAAGAGCAGATAGAAAGTGCTAGAGTTGTCTATGATTGCATACAAAGTTTCATTAAGATTTATGAGAGAGACTTTTGACATGGCCCAAAATTGAAGTCGTCTCCAGTATTTTCAAGACAAACATTTTGATTCATTTTCGAGTTATCAAAAAATATATATTTTAGACTTTTTTTTTTTAAATCATCTTTTACCTTTTAACCCTCAGTATCCTGGATTTTGTATTCCATCCACCCAGTTCATCATTACCAATTCTTAGGAGAACGTTTTGCCGCTTGGGATCAAAGTCAAATTCTTCACTCACAAACACATGGAAATGGACTGTCAATTTCTTTTCAGATATGTCACTGAAAGTATGACAAATTTGCAGACTATAAAAAAGTTTAATTATTCACTATAAATGTGGGTCCCACTCTAGGGAACAGAGGATTTTGTGCATCACTCTAATGAATTATGCCAGGCAAGTCACTATACAATTATGGATCCAAAAATCCATTAAGTCTGAGAAGCAACTAAATGATGAGGTAAAGTGGTCCTTTGACATGCAAAAAATCCACCAAAAGCAAAATATTTCGACCAAAGTCAGCCTGCATGGACTGCAGAAACTGATACTTTTTTGTAGATGCATTACAAACCTTTTTTCATCGTGCAAGGTGCATATCTATTCTGTGTATTCATTTTCATGACAAAAATGTATCATTAAGGCACTACAGTAGACTTAATGTTGCTGATATTATAATAGAAAAAGAGAAGTATTAACTCTACCAAACGAAAAATTCTTACACTTGTCCGATATGAAATCAACCACAAACAACAAATTAAATATGACTCAATCAATGGGATTTGTCTGAGAAAGGGTAAACAAGAGGGCCAAGATGGCCCTGGATCGCTCACCTGAATTTTTGAGATGACCATATCCTATTTTTTTTTTTTTTTATTGGTACTGAAACATTGGAACCAAATTTATAATTTTGCTAAGCAATTTTCAAAAGGTCACCTGTAAATTCATTTCGAAATCTGACCATCAGTTTCAAAAAGAAGCATTTTTAAGAATTCTTCATTTCTGTAAAAGAGCAAGTATCCCCCATCCACGAGAGCCGTGTTTCTTGATGGATCAAAATTTACAAACAAGTTTTGAAAAGGGTCACCCAAGGAACATTTCGGAAAATTTCTTTTGAAATCTGACCAGGGGTTTCAGAGAAAGAGAATTTTCAAGAATTTCATCATGTCCACATAGTTTAAATATGTCCCATTCACAAGAGCAAGGATCACCCAAGGAACATCTCTGTCAAATTATTTTAAAATCTGACTAGGGGTTTCAGAGAAAAAGAATTTTCAAGAATGTCTTCATTTTCATATAGTGCAAGTAGCCCCCACTCACCAGAGCCATGTTTCTTAACCAATCAAAATTTTGTGAACAGTTTTTGAAAAGGGTCACCCAAAGATCATCCCTGTGAAATCATTTCAAAATCTGTCTTGCCGTTTCAGAGAAAAAGAATTTTTAAGAATTTCTTCATTTCCATATAGTGCAAGTAGCCCCCATTCACCAGAGCCATGTTTCTTGACGGATCAAAAGTTTGTGAACAATTTTTGAAAAGGGTCACCCAAGGAACATCCCTGAGAAATTATTTCAAAATCTGACCAGCGGTTTCAGAGAAGAAAAATTTTCAAGAATTTCCTCATTTCCCTATAGTGCAAGTAGCCCCCATTCACCAGAGCCATGTTTCTTGATGGATCAAAATTTTGCGAACAAATTTTGAAAAGGGTCACCCAGGGAACAATTCTGTGAAATTATTTCGAAGTCTGACCAGCGGTTTCAGAGAAGAAGATTTTTTAAGAATTCCTTGATTTCTGTATAGTGCAAGTAGCCCCCATTCACCAGAGCCACATTTTTTGACGGATCAAAATTTCGCAAACAGGTTTTAAAAAGGGTCACCCAAGGAACATATCTGTGAAATTATTTCAAAATCTGACCAGCGGTTTCAGAGGAGAAGATTTTTAAAGAATTCCTTGATTTCTTTATAGTGCAAGTAGCCCCCATTCACCAGAGCCACAATTTTTGACAGATCAAAATTTCACGAACACTTTTCGAAAAGGGTCACCCAAGGAACATATCTGTGAAATTATTTCAAAATCCGACCAGCGGTTTCTGAGGAGAAGATTTTTAAAGAATTTGCTAAAAAATTCTATTTCGTTGCCATGGCAACCAGAGTTTTGGACGGAATCAAATTTCGTGAACAATTTCTAGAGAGGACCTTCCAAGGAACATTCCTGCCAAGTTTGGTCCAAATTGGCCCAGCGGTTTAGGAGTTGATGTTTAAAGAATTGTTGATGACGCATGACGGATGATGGACGACGCACGACGGACAGCCAGTGACCCTAAAAGCTCCCCTTGAGCACGTTGTGCTCAGATGAGCTATAAACATTGTCCGAAAACAGGACATACTAGTTATTAGCACTTTCTTCTTTTCCTACAATGTCATCAAAGACTTTCCTCCTCAGGGTTAAAATGTGGGGATTCAGCATTTCAACTGATAAAATGAACTTGGTATTATCATCTTATAAATTTACCATCCAGTGAAATAACTTGAGGCGCTTGAGCACCTCAATCGCTCCACAGCCCTGATTTTTCTGTAACGGTGAAGAGTTTTTAACATTAAAAATTTTGTCCTCTGGTTATAGTTACAGAGGGTCTTGTTACAACCATTTTGGGTGGGGAAACATCAAAATATTGAAAATATGTATTGTGACAATAGTTTTATTGAAGTTGTAGGATCAGTTTGATTGGATAACAAAATACCTTATCACAACAGTAAAGCCCTGCCCCTCTTTGTACTTGATCACCAGTAGGTCAACAAACCTTTACCAGAACTAATCAAAGAGCAGAAGTTCTCTTGTTTTATATGAAAAGGATTATAGATTATGTAAAGCAACCATCTTTTACTCTTTACCAAATGACAAAATTTGGGATGTCACCAAACTGAAAGCATTTGCAGACAACAAATTAAACATTGATGAAATGATGATTTCTCTCTTTGAAAGAGTAGAAAACACTGAGGGAAAAGGAGAAAATGCTGATTACCAGCATTTTCTCCTTTTCCAAGAGTGTTTTCCAAAGAATTCTTCTTTAGTGTCGTTAAAAGTCAGGATTGTATGGTAAAGACTTACAACCATAGGAACTAACCTGCAATACAACAATGACAAATCCAACGAATAGTTTGAGAGAAGAAATTTTTCAAAGATTTTACTTTATTCCATAAAAGGAAAATGAGTCTCCCATTAAAGCAATGTTTTTTGACAGATCCTTTTTTTCTTAAGGAATTCTGTAGACCTCTGTCTAAGGACATTCCTGCAAAATAATAATGCTATCCAATAAGCGGTTTCGGAGAAGATTTTTTAAAGGTTTTTTACTTTGGTTGCCATGGCAACCAGAATTACTCATGGAACACAATTATTTGAGGGAATTTGAAAGAGGACTACCTCAGGAACATTCCTGTGAAATTTGGTAAAAATCCAGTCAATAGTTTCTGAGGAGAAGTTTTTTAAAGAAAAAGTTTACAGATGCACGGACGGACAGACGGAAGGACGGACAGACAGACGGACGGACGGACGGACTAACGGACTCACGACGGACACAACGCCATGACAATAGCTTGCTGGCCTTCGGCCAGTGGAGCTAAAAATGAGAAAATGCTGGATACCAGAGAGATACAAACAAATTTACAAAATCAGTTTGTTTATACTTATGTGGGTAACTGAAAATTATTAGACAGGTAGCCAGATACAAAATTTGTATTTATGTTAGCCCTAAGTGCACACTGTTTCTATCAGATTTAAAGTTGTGACTATTATCTTTTTTTAATTTGTCAGAGATAATATCACCACAAATAGACACTGAATCAAAAAGGTTGCCTCTACAAGCACAGAAGGCTTATATGAAAGATTTAAGAATTTATTTTTTTAGCACATGCGACCAATTTTAACCCTTCTTCATGAAGTCATCAGAAAATGACCTCGTAAACAACTTGTTTAACTTACTTTCAAGGCTGCTTGAGACAGCATAAAAAGATACCCTCTAATAAAGTTGAACAGAAAGTTAATACTTGAGACTACATAAAAGGTTTTTCAAAGATTTGGTCCAGTGACTTACTATCTAACCCTGCATGATCCAAGTTTAAGCTTCTCCTAGATATCATTAGGATAAATATTCTGACAAGGTTTCATGAGCACCAGACTGAAATTGTGCCTTTATAGTACATAAAAGATTTTTGAAGGATTTAGCCCAGTGACCTACTTTTTTCGCCTACATGATCCAATTTCATACTTGTCCAAAATATTATCAAAACAATATGTTCTGACAAAGTTTTATGAGTATCAGACTGAAAATATGGTTTAAAGAGTGCATAAAAGTTTTTTTCACAATTTGAGCGAGTGTCATACTTTTTGTTACCCAATCTTGAACTTGTCCAAGATACCATCACAAAACATTCTGACCAGGTTTCATGAGTATCATGCCACAAATGTGGCCTCTAGAATGGTTTAGTGACCTACTTCAAGATCTTGAGTGACTTGATTTCAAACTTGTCAGAGACATCAATAAAGTAAACATTCTGATCAAGTTTCATGAGATTCAGGCCAAAAATGTTGCCTGTAGATGGAACAACAGTTTGTTTCTAAATTTTGCCCCAGTGATCTGATCCAGTTTCAGGAGTACTGTAGTGAAATTCTTGAGTGCACCAAGGTAATTGTTGACGCCTGGAAGATGCACAACATAAAACAGACAAAGCATGAGGGACAAAGCATGATGACGAATGTTCACCTAGAGCAATTGATGCTAAGGTGAGCTATAACAAAGGGCCAATAGCCCTGAAATATTTAGCAAAGTCACCAAGAGTTAATAAAGCTGAAGAGATCCAATTTTAATGATGTTAAACACATTAGTGTCAGTGGCCATTTTTTTTTTAAATACAACAAGATCCAACTTACAATCTGTCCAAGATATCAACAAGCCAAACATTCTGATCAAGTTTAAGGCTGAAAATGTGGCCTATGGACTGAAAACACAGCTTTTCAAAGATTTAGCCCAGTGACCTCACACAACCAAATTTCAGATATGTCAGAGATATCCAGACAAATACTCTGACCAACTTTCATGTCAAAGCTATCAACAAGACAAATATTCTAATCAAGTTTCAAGACTATCAAGCTGAAAAGGTGGCTTCTTCGCTTCTTGGCTTCACACGCAGTTTTTGTAAGAGATGGCCCTGTAACCTACTTTTTTTACCAGAAATAAACAAATTTCACTCTGGCAAAATACTCTGACCTAACTTCATGAGTGTCTGGCTAAAAATGTAACCCCTGGGCTGCAAACAAGGTTTTCCAAGATTTGGCCCAGTGACCTAGTTTTTTACCTAGCATGATCAAAACTCAAACTTAAATGAACTATCATCAAGACAAACACTCAATCTAATCTCATAAGTGTCTAGCTGAAAATGCACATCTTGAGTGCAAACATGGTTTTCCTAACATTCAGCCTGGTGACCTACTTTGTCATCCGCCAATTTCCAATTTTCAACTTATCTGAGATATCAACAAGAAAACCATTCTGATAAACATTCTGATAAAGTTTCAAGAGTATAAAATGTAACCTCTAGACTGCACAAAAGGTTTACCCAGATTTGGCCCATCGACTTAGGATCTGATTTTGAACTTGTCTGAGGTATCATCAAGACCAACACTCTGACCTAGTTTCATGAGTATCTGGCTGAAGATGTGGCCTCTGACCTAGTTTCATGAGTATCTGGCTGAAGATGTGGCCTCTAGAGTGTACACAAGGTTTTTTCCAATATGTAACCCAGTTAACTACTATTTAACCAAATGTGACTCAATTTTGAATATGTCCAAGATTTTATTAATTCAAACATTCTGACGAAGTTTCATCAGCATCTGAAAGAAAATAGAGTAAACACAAATCAAATGAAGACCTCATGACACACAACCATCTTTGTACGACCTATAATGGAAACAGCATGCTATCAAAAGCAAAACTTGAGCACATACTGTTCAGGTGAGCTTAAAATATACACTGAACACAGTTACTTTTAATATCCTGCAAAACCTTTTTCTTCAAATTGTCCTCATCATCTAAATTAAGTTTGAATTATAGCACAGTTACCTTGAAGAATTCTTAGCCTCTCCATTATCAGGTGCACTACTACCGTCAGCCTGTGAA
This sequence comes from Tridacna crocea, assembly GCA_943736015.1. Lineage (NCBI taxonomy): Eukaryota > Metazoa > Mollusca > Bivalvia > Cardiida > Cardiidae > Tridacna > Tridacna crocea. Next base: position 24,913,830 of record OX031060.1, read on the forward strand.
GAAAAAAAAACTACTTAAAATATTTAATTAATGTTGTACATGTATTCATATAAATTCACATAAGAAAAAAGGTATTTATTTTCAGCACACCTGAAAATTACTTACAGTGTTATAGTATGTTTTTCACAATCAAGGGGTCTTGTGCTCATGGAAACACAATTATTATTTTGCAAAGCAATTTTCCAATGGTCACCTGTAAGAGTCATTTCAAAATCTGGTCATCAGTTTAAGAAAAGAATTTTTAAGAATTTCTTCTCATTTCCATATAGTGGAAGTAGCCCCCATTCACCAGAGCCATGTTTCTTGAGGGATCAAAATTTCAAGAACATTTTTGAAAAAGGGTCACCCAAGGAACATCTCTATTAAATTATTTTAAAATCCGGCAAGCAGTTTCAGAGAAGAAGAATTCTCAAAAATTTCTCCATTCCTGTATAGTGCAAGTAGCCCCCATTCATCAGAGCCATAATTCTTGATGTATCAAAATTTCGCAAACAAGTTTTGAAAAGGGTCAACCAAAGAACAGCCCAGAAAAATTATTTCAAAATCTGACCAGCAGTTTCAGATAAGAAGAATTTTTAAGAATTTCTTCATTTCTGTATAGTGCAAGTAGCCCCCATTCACCAGAGCCATGTTTCTTGACGGATCAAAATTTCACAAACACTTTTTGAAAAGGTTCACCCAAGGAACTTCCCTGTGAAATTATTTTAAAATCTGGCCAGCGGTTTCAGAGAAGAAGATTCCTAAAGAATTTCTTAGAAAATTCCATTTGGTCGCCATGGCAACCAGTTTTTGACGAAATCAGATTTTGTGAACAATTTGTAAAGAAGACCTCCCAAGGAACAATCCAGCCAAGTTTGATCCAAAGTGGCCCAGCAGTTTAGGAGGATTTGATGTTTAAGAATTGTAGACGATGCAAGACGGATCACGGACGACGGACGACAGGCAACGCACGACGACGGACACTGGGTGATCCTAAAAGCTCCCCTTTAGCACGTTGTGCTCAGGTGAGCTAAATATGAGTTCAAGCCAACATTCCCATCCACATAAAATTTTTTATTATGTACATGATTTTTCATGATTTGAACTGCACTTTTTTTTCTTTTTCATACATTCATTAGTAATTCCATTCCAACACAAATGTAGTAAGAAATCTTTTTCACCAGTCTACAAAATTTTTTTGTAATCGTTATCTGGGCTGGTAATCAGATCACTGTAGTTCTTTTAAATCAAAATTCTGTGATGATAAATCGCTCTATTTCAACCCTTTACTAAACAGCCAAATTTTAGAAGTCCACTGAAAGCACTGGCAGATGACAAATTAAGTGTGGATCAAATGTTTGTTTTTTTTTCTGAAAAGTTAGAAAACATTTGTGGACAGATGAGAAAATGCTGGTTATTAGCATTTTTTTTCCTTTTTCCATGATGTTTTCAAAAGTCTAATTTCTCATGGTTGTTCAAAACTGGGATTGTGTGGAAAATCGTCTCCAAGTTTTAAGGCTTTCGAACAAGATGTGTTCAAATCTATAAGGTGTGTTTAACACATTACCACACAGTCCCTACTTTTGATGACCCTGAGAAATAAGCCTTTAGAAAACATTGTGGGAAAAGGAGAAAATGCTGGTAACCAGCATTTTCTCCTTTTCCCACAACGTTTTCTAACTTTCACAAAGCAAATTTCAGATTTTCAGTCACTTTTATTTTGTCGTCTGCAAATGCTTTCAATTTGGACAAGCCTAAGATATTGTCATCTCGTAATGAGTTAACCAGTTTTAATAAGTTAGCATTGGACTTTTTTGAGGAGTCTTTAATTTTGTCAATAGAAGTAGTAGAAATATACTCCTCAAAAAAAACATGTTCAGAAAAAGGTGAAACGCCTTCCAAAATCTATTAGATTTTAACATCAAAATCTGTATCTTTACCCCTGGGTCACTTGTTTTCAAGATACTATAAAAAGGACACACATTGAAAAATGGACCCAGGAACTAAAGCCAGGTACTACAGCCAAAAGGTTATTATCAACAACCCTATCATGACACCTAATAAGAAAACATTGCTTACAGATCCACAGGTCCCTGTTAGACATTTTTCTAACAAAGAACTTAAAATTGCTACTCTAAATATTATTTCCATGTATAATGGGGACTTGTACAGGAAAATATATGCTAAATGGGAAGGTAGGTATAGTATTTATGCGCAACATAGCGTTGGGTACTTTGAAAACTTATGAACTGCATCAATGGTCTTACTGTGATGCAAGGTATTCTATGAAGTAATAATCTTGGCCAGGTATACAAAACCTACCCCTGTCAAGCAACTGTAATTCCATGAGATGTTAACATGAAATTCTCCACATTTATTGCAAATGAATTTTTGCACACTATATCACTTGAAAACAGGTTATTCGATTTTGACAGCCTAAATGTTTTTAAAAAACCCTTGTATTTTAGTGTCAAGACTTGAAGTTATATGTACCTTGAAAAGAACTTAGTAGAGCTGTTTCCGTTTTGTTTATCAACAATTATTCAAAACCAGACACACCATGCAAACTTATTCAAGCAGTCACTCACCCCAGTTTTCTGCTCCTTTTTCTTTGCTTTACTCTTGTTCTTCTTTTGTCTTCTTGTGAGCTTTTCTTTATCTTGACCCGACGCATTATCTCTAGGTCTGATTTTATCCTCACTCTCCGACTCAGTTTCTTCATCTGCTTTATCATCTTCTTCCCCTTCTTTTTTACCAAGGCCAAGAAAGTTTATAAACGTTTGAAATCTTGATTTTTTTTCTGTTTTTCCTTTTGTGTCAACCTCTGTATCTACAGAGGTACCATAATCTGTGTTTGAGTTTAAATCTGTAGGTTGTTCGGAACCCTGCGTTTGCCATCCACGTGCAGCACCAAAAACAAAACCATCCCCAGTAATACTAGCATCAGGATCTTTCTCTTTCTTATCAGATATGTTGTTTGATTGCCTCTGATTTAAACTCTCTTTTAACTTTTTGCTCCCTGTTCCTACGTATTCATCTTTCATTGATTCATGGGTCCGTTTCTGAAGAGACTTGCTTTCTTCCTTCACCTTAGCATCCCTTTCAATGACACTATCATCCTTACTCAAGCAACTTTCATTTTTTCTTTCATCCAGATTGGTTTCTGTAGAGCCTTCTGATAGGGGATGTTTTACTGTAGTTTTTGATTCAAGTTTCTCAGTGTTCACCTGGTTATTCCCAGAAACTTGGCTGCATGAAGTGGTATGCTTCTCAGTTTCACTTTCTCCTTGAACAGGGCTTGACTTACATGTTTGTAAATGGATTTTCTTTTCTGATGGCAATCTCTCCATAACAGGATTTACTTCGCTGTCTTGAACATTGTTGTCACTTGTAACTTCCTTTCGTTTAAGTTCTTTTACATCTGTCTGTTGCTGTTTTTGAGTAAACGAATACTTGCCTTTGTGGCCTATGTTAGCAGGGGGTTCTGCAATACAGAAGTCCATATGTTCCTCATCTTCAACTTTGCTGTCTGACTGGATTTCAACAAACTTATCTTTTATAGATTTGTCAGTAGCCATCTCATTTCCAGGATCAGAGCTTGTCTTATCTTCATCAAGCACTGAATTATCGAAGTTCTCATTCCTTGCATTATCCTTGGTAGTATCAGACTGAATGTCAGAGCCAACTACCTCATTGTCATCCATAGGTTGACTTACTGGACCTGGGTTTTTTTTAGTCTCTGTGCATGTTTGACTGAACATCCTTTCCTCTAGCGATTCATTCTCGTCCAATTTACTTGCATTCAAAGCAGTTTCACCTGTAGGTATATAGGTTGTCATTGAAAAGACAGTCATCAAAAAAATTTAAGTCAGAATAAAACTTTTGCAACTAATGCTTAGAGCACTGCAATAATCCATTACCACACAATCCTGGAAGATCAGACTTTAGGAAACATTGTGGGAAAAAGAGAAAATGATGGTAACCATTATTTTCTCCTTTTCTCACAATAATTTCTAGCCTTTTAGAAACAAATGCAATTATTTGGGCCACATGTAATTTGTCGTTTTCTTATCAGATAATGTTTTCAATTTGGACCAGCCTTAAACTTCATCATTTGATAAAGAGTTATTTTTTCAATAAAGTTTATTGTCCCTGTATAATGATGTAGGAGGGTCGGGGATCTATCCCTCTCCACATCTTATAATCTCTGACGTTTTACATTTATAAACATAACAAGGAACAAAAACATTTTTATGTGATAGAAAAAAGTGAAGAAAAAAAAATCTGGTGAAAAAAAAAAGAAAACTGGAAAGTGAAGAAAAAAGGAGAAAATAGAATGGTGAAGAAAAGATGTAAAGAGTAATTTATAATAGTAACGGTTCGAATCTTCCCAGCGTTCGAAAATAAAATAGAACAGTAATAAAGTTGCTATTTACCTATTATTCTTTAAGAAAAGATCCAAAATCGTTCCAGTTTCTTTCGAATTCCTCTAGTTTTCTTTTGTTTCAATAGCAACTTTTTTCAAAATTTTATATTTATAAGATATAAATTTTTCAACACCAGTTAGAGTGGGTGTGTTTTTTGATGTTCGTCATTTATAAATATACAGTTTGAAAAGAATGAGAATGATGTTTTTAGCGCTTTTTGAATCTTTTGTGTAACCAAATAACATTTTACTGATGTCAAGGTCCATGTAAATGGCATTACCAGGTTTCAAGTAATTTGTAATTACTTGTTGAACTTAAAGACAATGCCAGAATAAATGTTCAATTGTTTCTTGATCGTTGGAACAAAAAGTGCAGCTCGCAGAATCAATATATTTTATTTTATACAAAAAATAGTTTGTTCCAAGCATACGGTGATTTATACGGAATTGGAAACCACTGTATGTAATACTATGTGTCCCTTGTTGCTAAAAATGGTAAAGAAAAAATCAGTTTCCATTCATTTTTGTCAAGATCAATGTTTATTTTTTGTCCAAGTTTTTATGCAGGCAGGTTCATCTTTATTTCTAATGAGATATTGGAAGGTATGATTAGAACCCTGCGAATCTTTGAGAATGATCTGAAGGTGTGGTGGCAGATGCGGTTTTTGATGTAAAGTTATGTCTCGAGGTGTTATCAACAATTTTTTGAAATATTCATTAATAGCACATTTTATCTGTATATAATGTAAATAATTTGCAGATATATTGTATTTTTTGTTTATCTGGTCGAGAGTTCGAAAACAATTATTAATATCAAGTGCATTTCCAATGCAGTGAATACCGGCATTGAACAGTCTTTTGAAATAAAAACTTTTTGCAGAAATGTGAATATTGTTATTGTGAAAAATAGGACATTCTGCAATACTAGTACTCTCAATACTGATATTATCGAATAGCTGACTTAATGCTTTTAGTGTGTCTATCCAAAAAGGGTTATTGATTTTTTTCAATTAGGATTTTTATGTAATCTTTTCCACATAAAAACAACTTTTCGATATCGATGAATTCCTTAATGATATTTGACCATCCACCATTATCTTTGAGCAAGCGCTTTATCTACGTGATTTTTAGTGCTTTAACATAAGATTCAATTTTTAACATTTTTAGTCCACCTTCTTCATAGTCTTTCGTGATTACTGATTTCGTTACTTTGTGACAACCCTCCCAAATAAATTAATAGAAAACATCGTTTAGTTTCGAGATTAGTTTTTCAGAAGGATTGGGTAGAGCAAAAAATAAATGGTTCATCTTAGAAATCAGTAGACTCTTCAAAACTGTAATTTTACCAATAGCCGTAAGGACACGTCGATTCCATATTTTAACTATGTTTTCTATTTCATTAAATTTTGCCAAAAAATTTGTATCAATTATTCTATTCAGATCTACATGAAAAATGATACCTAGCAATTCAAATTTATTATGGCCCCATATTAATTTCCACTTTGTTTTGATAGTATCAGCACTGTATTTTTTCTTTCCAATCCAAGTAACTTTAGCCTTATCAAAATTCATGTTTAAACCGGATAATTTTGAAAATCTTGATAGAACATTTAATGTTTTGTTTAAGGATCTTTCAGATCCGTCAAGAATAATACTTGTATCATCAGCAAATTGTGAAAGTTTAAATTCTGTTTTATTTATTCTTATTCTTTTTATATGTTTGTTATTTCTGATGTTAATAGATAAAATTTCGGCACATAAAATGAAAATGTAGCTGGACAAAGTGTCTCCTTGACGACATCCTCTTTCAATTTTGAAAAAGTCAGATAGATATCCACATTGAGATACTGTTGATTTTGCATCCTGATAAAAAATGTTAAACCATCTTATAACTGATGGTCCAAATCGAAAGGTTTCAAGAGTTTTGTTGATAAAAGACCAAGAAAGAGAGTCAAAAGCTTTTTCAAAGTCAATTAAAAGTAAAATTCCAGGAATGTCATTTTCTTCAGTATAATGTAGTAGGTCATATATCAATCGTAAATTTTCTCCGATGTATCTATCTTTAATAAATTCTGACTGGTCTGTGTGGATAAGTTTAGGGAGAAATGATTTAATTCTGTTTGCAATACATCCTGTTCCTATTTTATAAACTGTATTCAACAAAGTAATTGGCCGCCAATTTTTTAAGTATTCTTTTGGTTTATTACCTGTTGGGATACACGTTATTAAACCTTGTGTTTGGGTTTCAGATAATGAATTTACATTGTATGCCTCATTCAGAGCTCTTGCAACAAAATCTCCCAATTTACCCCAAAAAACTTTGTAAAAATCAGCGTTAAAACCAGATGTTCCTGGGCTTTTATTACTTTTCATATTTTTTAAAGTCTGAGATGCTTCTGTCATAGTAATTCTTCCTTCAATGCTTTCCGATTCTTTAACTGAAAGTCTTGGGATTTCAAGATTAGAAATAAAGCCATCAAAATGTATATCAGAGAAGTCAGATTGATTTGAGATATAAAGAGTCTCATAAAATTCTTTAATTTCTTCGAGAATTTGTTTTTGATTTGTAATCTCAGATCCATCATCTTTAATTATTTTTTTGTACAGATTTTGAAGTACTGTTTGATTTTTCAAGGCCACAAAAAAATCTTGTTGTCTTTTCACCTTCAATATTCCATTTTACTCTTGATCGTATAATCGAACCTTTCATTTCATCCTGTTGCAACTGCTCAAATTCGTTTGTTAATAAATAATATTCATCTAAATTGCTTTGACTGAGATTCTCTTCCAAGAGTTTTATTTTTAATTGAATTTCAAGTTCTCTTTCGTTTTTCACCTTTTTTCTATGTGAACCGTAAGAAATTGACTTGCCTCTTATTTCCATCAATAGTGTTTCGAGAAATAATTGATCATTAATTGTAAATTGAATTTCGAAGTTAGGAATTTCCATTAAATGATTTCTGTCATATACTGGAAGTGCATATTGATTTTTAATTTCTTCAATTTTTGTATTTATTCAATTTTAGTGTATTTACATAATCGAGCTCAGTGAGTAACACATTATTATGCTTCCACAGGCCTGAGGAATACTGGAATTCATTTATTTGTAGATGTGTTGAAATAATAGAGTGATCAGACATGAAGCTATTTTCTATTGAGGAAGAGATCGTAAAGGTATTTAGGGATGGGGAAATTAGAAAGAAGTCTAGGCGAGCTTGTTGTATTGGATTGCGTTTTCTCCAAGTGTAACATAGTTTGTCCGGATTAAATTGTCTAAAGGGATCAGTAAGATCACATATCGAAATATGATTTAGTAAAGTGTCTCTAGACTTTTTGTTGTTTATAATTAAAATAGTCTTTCTTAGGATCAATAACTAGGTTAAAATCTCCACAAATCATATAAGAGGCATTTCCAATTCGGTCTATTTTTCCGAAGATGTTATTATAGAATTGAGGTTGATCGGTGTTAGGACCGTAGATAGAGGTGAGGGTAAACCAGGAATCGTTAACGCTTAAATCGAGAATAACAAAATTACCGGTTTCGTCGTCAGTTATTGATTCGTAAATTTTGAAATTTCGTTTGGAAAACAGAATAGCTACACCTCTACTTTTAGATGAATTGTAGCTCAAGTAAATTTCAGAGCCTCATTCAGAGTATAGGTTTTGATACATATCAGGAGTAAAATGGGTATCTTGTATGCAGTAAATGTCGTCTTTTAAGTTGTGGAGATACTGAAACACTGATAGCCTTTTATTCTTGTTATTAAGACCTCTACAGTTCACTGACAAGATTTTTAAACTATTAGCCATATCAAATGTTTCTTACAAACACATAGTTTTTGTAGCCAAAAAGGAATAATAAATATTGAGGATATAACATGAGAAGAATTCGACAAGTAAAAATAAAAAGAAACAAAGCATTGTGCAAAAAAAAAAATACGCAGCAAAGTACAATGGATAAACAAAATAATTGGAACAAATACATCAGTAGGTCTTGGTCAGTGGGTTTCATTGAAAAACAAAGAAGCTTCTAACTAATACAGTTTTGCTCTGTCTGTCTGTCTCTCTCTCTCTCTTTTTCTCTCTATGTGTATCGTTTTGTGTCCGGTGAAAAAACTAAAATTGTATTCTATATCGAAAAAACGAAAGGAAAAGGGTTGAAATGAAATCTCTCTCTCTCTCTCTCTCTCCATCCCTCTCTCTCTCTCTCTCTCCCTACTTCTCGTGAATTGCTACACAACTTGATTCACATATGTACCTTCAATTTTATCGAAAGCGAAAATAAATGGAAGGTTTCTCTCTCTCTCTCTTCCTTTCTCTCTGTCTCTCTTGAATTGCTACACAGTTTGATTTACATAAATACCTTCAATTTAATCGAAAGCGAAATTAAATGAAAGGTTGAACGGTTTCTCTCTCTCTCTCTCTCTCTCTCTCTCTCGAAAAAACTTATGGTATGAAATCCCAATAAAGTATCTCATTTCAATATCAAAATGAAAAACTGACGTGCCTCTACTTCGACGTATGTTTGATGCTTGTAGTAATGGATAAAGGGTAATAACAAAGCCAAAGTTTGCTATGTACATACAAGTCAAGCTAACATAGTGAAGAAAAAGAGAAATTGCTCAGATCAGACAACCTCCTATCTAGTCAAAATATCTGCAAATCTCATCCGATTTAAGACTGAAAATAGACGTGTGCAAAACGCTTGAGAGATAGTATTGGATATAACAAAATAACAAATAGGTTTTACAAATGCATGAAATCTTATCTCTCTCTCTTTCTCTCTCTCTCAAAATCTAAAAATTCTAGACACTTCTATAATATTGAAAGCACAAGTGACAGTTAAAATACACTTCAGAGATTTATATTGGATAAGCAATATAAACTATGCCTTTAACTCACAAATTAGCTCAAGTGAAAACATCGTGGTGGTGGGTGAACCCATTACAAGCATTTTCTTCCAATGTCACAATATTCAAAAGGTCACCAGTTTGTAAAAGCAAAAACGAATAATGAATGAAGTATATACACGTATATCGAATATTTGATAAAGAGTTAATATGATATAGACCTTTTCAAGAATCTTTATTGAAAACCTTTAGTAAAATAGACCTATTTCAAGATTGCTTTAGCCAGAATATGTAACTAAGTAGACACAGTCAAGATCAATCATTAATTCTGTTTTATTTGAGTACCTATCACATTTCACAATTCCATGAACACAGAAGTACATTACCTTTTAACAATCTTAGTAAACAAAGGGGAAAAGGTGGCGCTGGATCACTCATCTGAATTTTTGAAAAGACCAAAGCTAATTTTCTTTTGTTATTCGAAAGTCTTTTCTTCAATAACTTCAATAAAACAAGAGGGCCATGATGACCCTGTATCACTCCACTGGGTTATAATTAAATATCCTACATGCCAAATATTATCATACCAGGCAAATTAGTTTCCAACATGAGATCCCTGAGACTGGGCTAAAATAAGTAGCCCTAGGTCTTGTGGTTAGGAACAAGAAGATTTCTAAAATGTTCACAAAGTAAGCGCATGTAAATCTTCTGAAGCCTGGGTGAGATCAAACTGGACCCAGAGCTATAATTGGGCATTCATAATAGAGGTCCATTAGATAAAGCCCCATGCAAAATTTGGTAGCCCTAAGCTTTATGTCTTGGTAAAGGGAAATTTCTACAGTTTTCTCAACATAAGCCCATGTATAACTTGTGACCCCCGGATGTGGTCAAACAATATCATACCAGGAACATTGGTCTCCAACATGAGATCTCTGACACAGGACTAAAATCAGTAGCCCTTGGTCTTGAGGTTAGTAACAAGAAGATTTCTAAAATGTTCACCAAGTAAGCCCATGAAAACCTTCTAACCCCATGGGTGAGATCAAATTGGACCCCAGAGCTATTATTTGGGCATTCATACTAGAGGTCCATTAGATAAAACCACATGTAAAATTTGGTACCCATAGGCAGAATAGCAAAGTACAGGGGATATGACCGCATGGCTATAATTTGGGCACTCTTGATAGAGCTAAGTAGATAAAGCTACATGCAGAATTTGGTAGCCCTAGGTCTTATGGATGGTTACAGGAAGATTGCTAATGTTTTCTATATATAGGCTCATAAAACACTTGTGATTCTTCAGGCGGGGCGAATTTTGACCCCAAGGCTATTATGTGAAGGAACTTGATAGAGATCTACTAGATAAATTTACATGCCAAATTTTGTAGCTCTAGGCCTCACGGTTTTGGACTGAAAGATTTCTAAATATTTCTAATATTTATCAGTTTTGTTGCCATGGCACCCAGAGTTTTTGAAGGAATCAAACTCTTCCAGAAATTCTACAGAGGACCATGGCAGGATCATTTCTGCAAAGATTAATCAAAATTGGTCATGCAATTTTAAGAGGAGATGTTTAAAATAAAAGCTAACACATGGACGGATAGACGCACCATCAGACAGACACATGCAGGCATGTACACACTACCGACACAAATCGGCTCTTGGGTGCTGGATATTAAGTGTCTCTTGTGTGCTGGATATAAAGTTAAAATTATAACTCGAAACAAGTGCGGCAAATTGTTGCAAGATACACCTGCCTTACCCCAAGTTGTAAAGGTGGGGCATAATGATCATAAAGGGGAACTATAAAAATAGTAGTGCAGAAATTTTTGCCATTGATTGAAGATCATGGCAGCGTATTTAAGTTGAAACTTCATAATCCCAGCTAGTATAGTATGGAAGATATGCATCATACAAAATTCAAGTTTGAAGAAAACAACACAGGGCAATAATTCAAAAATAAAGCAAGCAAGAGTTGACATTTATTTGCACAACACCTCCCCTTGATGGAATGTATCCACACATGAAATTTCATATCCATAGCTAGTATAGTTTTGAAGATATGCACTGAACAATATTCAAGTATGAAAATAAATAAAGGGCAATAACTCAAAAATTAAGCAAGCAAGAGTTATGGTTCATGTGCACTGCACTCCCCCTTCATGAGATCTACCCACCTACAAAATTTCATAACCATATCTAGAATAATTTTGGAGATATCCTCCGGACAAAATTCAAGAATGAAAATAAACAAAGGACAATAACTCAAAAATTAAGCAAGCAAGAGTTATGGTTCATGTGCACTGCACTCCCACTTGATGAGATCTATCAACGCAGGAAGTTTCATAACCATACCTAGAATAGTTTTGGAGATGTGCTCCAGACAAAATTCAAGTATGAAAATAAACAAAGGGTAGTAACTCAAAAATTAAGCAAGCAAGAGTTATGGTTCATGTGCACTGCACTCCCCTTTGATAAGATCTATCTACCTACGAAATTTCATAACCATAGGTAGTATAGTTTTGGAGATATGCTCGGGACAAAATTCAAGTATAAAATTGAACAAAGGGCAATAACTCAACAATTAGGCATACAAGAGTTATGGTTCATGTCCACTGCATTCCCCCTCAATGAGATTAATCTATGCATGAAATTTCATAACCATAGCTAGTATAGTTTTGGAGATATGCTCCAGACAAAATTTAAGTATGAAAATAAACAAAGGGCAATAACTCAAACATTAAGCAAGCAAGAGTTATGGTTCATGTGCACTGTGCTCCCCCTTCATAAGATCTATCCACCTACAAAATTTCATAACCATAGGAAGTATAGTTATGGAGATATGCTCCGGACAAAATTCAAATATGAAAATAAACAAAGGACAATAACTCAAAACTTAAGCAAGCAAGAGTTATGGTTCATTAGCACTGCACTCCCCCTTGATGAGATCTATCCACCTATGAAATTTCATAAACATAGCTGATATAGTTTTGGAGACATGCTCCGGACAATGAACTGGAAGCCGCCCGCCTGCCCATCCTGTCGCCACAGGTGATCCCATGATACGTCTTCGACGGTCGTATAAAAAGGCCATAAGTTGGCACAAAAAGATCGTTTCTTTGAAATTACTTCAAAATCTGATGAGTGGTCTAACAGAAGAGGAGTTTTTTTAAGAATTTCTTCATGTCCATGTACTGCAAATAACCATCCACCATCACAACCATGTTTCTTGATGATTCAAAACTTTGCTAACAAGTCTTTAGGAGGGGTATCAAAGTGACATTTCAGTGAAATTATTTCAAAATCAGATGAGTGCTTTAAGAGAAGAAAAATTCAAAGAATTTTATTAAATCCATACAGTGCAAAGAGCAGTATTTAAAACGGACCTACCTCAGAACATCCCAGCCAAATTTGGTCCAAACTGGCCTTGTGATTTAGGAGGAGAAAATATTTAAAGAACTGTTGACACTGTGCAAGTGCAATGAAATGTTTTTCAATGGATCAATATTTTGTGAACATTTTTTGTAAAGGGTCATCCAAGGAATATTTCTGTGAAATTATTTCCAGCAGACGACAAGATTTTTAATCCTTTACCAAACAATCCCTGGTTTTTGCGGTCCTCAGAAGCCTTTTGGAAAAATTGTGGGAAAATGAGAAAATGCTTTCCAGCATTTTCACCTTTACCCATAATGTTTTCTACCCCACTGGAAGTAAATCTTCCATTTTTGAGATATGATTATTTTGTTGTCTGCAAGTGCTTTCAAATCAGACCAGTCTGAAATGTCATTTGGTAAAGGGTTGAAGAATTTCTTAGAAAATTCCATAAGCAGAGATTTTGATGGAATCAAATTTTAAAATGAGACCTCCCAAGTAACATTCAAGCCAGGTTTGGTCCAAATTGACCCAACAGTTTAGGGAGAGAAGATGTTTAAAGAATTGTTGACAGCGCACAAGTGCAAAGACCCCTCCCACCACTGCCATTCTTTTTAAAACATCAAAATTTCTTAAACAATTCTTTAAAAGCGTCATCCAAGTAACATTTCTGTGTAATTATTTAAAAATCTAACTAGCCGTTTCAGACAAGAAGATTTTTCAAGTATTTCTTTGAAAATTCCATTTGGTTGCAATGGAAACCAGAGTATTTTATAGAATCTAATTCTGTGAACAGATTTTTAAGAGGACCTCCCAAGGAACATTCCAGTCAATGTGGTCTAAATTGGCTCAGTGCTTTAGGAGAAAATGTTCAAAGAATTCTTGACATCGCACAAAAGCAAAGAGTAAATCCCAACCCCCACCACAGCAATGTTTTTTGATGGATCAAAATTTTGCAAACAACTTTTGAAAGGGGTCACCCAAGGTACATTTTCCTGAAATTATTTAAAAATCTGATCAGCACTTTAAGACTAGAAGAATTTCAAAGGTGGGTATTTAGAATTTTCACATCACACCAAATTAAAAAATATATATGTCACTGAAATTTATATGAAAAAACAATACAAATCATCAGCAATTAAGAATCATAAAATTACAAAAAAAAAAATTTTTGATGGTATTCCCTTAAAAGGCTACGTAGCCTCTTAAGCTATTTTTAGATTTCTCGCCAAAAATCAATACAGCATTGTGGGAATGTGAGTGGAACGTGACTAATAACGCTTAAATTCCATTACATAACAAATATGTAATAATTATTTTCGATAATGTCTTCTTTGGACGGATGTTTGAATCTTTGTCTGTGTTTTCCTGTATTTAAATGAGAGAACTGATAATCTAAAAATAGAATGTGTCTCCTGTTGATGTCAACCTGGTCCGTAATAAATCTCTAATTTCCCGCATTATCGGATTGTTTTTGACTGCTGGGGCTTTATCAACGCAAATTAAAAGGCTATGGGAGTTTAAGGATGATTTGTTTGCATTTTTGTAATTTTCGTCCCAAATTCTGAAGGGCCACCTTTCAGCAAGTTCTTTGAAAACTTTGCTTTTTGGTTGCCATTGCAACCACTCTGTTAGCAAATGCTTTCAATTTGGGCAAATCTAAGATTCTGTTAGCAATATTTAAAGAGGACCTTCCCAGGAACATTCCATCCAAGTTTGTCTAAATCGGCCCAGAGGTAAGGAGGGGAAGATGTTTAAAGAACTATTGATATCGTACGAGTGGAAAGAGCCTCCCCCTCCCAACCATACCAATGATGTTTTTCAACAGAACAAAATTTTGTGAACCGGTTTTTGAAAAAGGTCAACCAAGGAACATTTCTGTGAAATTATTTCAAAATCTAACCAGTGGTTTCAGTGAAGATTTTTATAGAATTTCATAGAAAATTCCATTTGGTTGCATTGGCAACCAGAGTTATGATGTAGGTAATCAAATTCTGTGAACATTTTTTAACCAGTTACCACACAGCCAAATTTCAGACTTATCCAAATAGAAAGCATTTGCGAACGACAATTTCAAATCCCGGTCTGGTAGGATGCTTTTCAGAGACACCTCGTGTCTCCCACCCAACAAGAGCTGAACTGGTTAGAAACCCAGAGGTAGCCTCGCATGTATCGGTGCTATACACTGAGCATGTAAAAGAACCAAGTAAATCTATTCGAAAAAGAGCTAGGGTCTGGTACCCAGATTTCCTTGTATCCGATTCTTTCTCTCTACTCCAATCTGCGCCTGTCAGATATGCATATATAATAATAACATAGCACATGTACATAAATGTCACAAAAAAAAAAGGTGGAGGATTAATGTTACATTACTAACTCATTGACTGAAAAAAAAAAAAACCTTCTCATTCGCGAGAAGAGTATCCTTCAAAAAGAAGGAGTGCCACAGTGCTAGTGTGAGAAATTACCTGAGACAACAACAGTGGCTCAAATGGTACAATTTTGCTTTCATATGGTAAAAAACTATGTGGGAAAATGACAAAATGCTAGTTACCAGTATTTTCTCCTTTTCCAACAAAGTTTTCAAAAGGCTTCTTCCTCGGGGGCGTTAAAATTTGTCATTGTGCGGTAAAGGGTTAAAGAAGACCTCCAAAGGAACATTACTGCCAAGTTTGGTTGACATTGGCCCAGTGGTTTAGGAGAAGATGGTGTTGAAAGAATTGTTGACTACACACAACACAATCATGATGAACGACGGAAGACAGACAGAGGGTCGGTCCTAAAAGCCCACCTTGAGTACAATGTGCTCAAGTGAGCTAAAAAAGAGTATGATCAATAACACAGAAAATTTCTGAAAACTCAGATTATTTTCCAACATCTAGTATGAACATGAGGTGTTTTGGAAAGGAGGGTGTTACAAAACGGTTACCATCATATTCTCCTTTCCAATGTTTTCTACAACATCAAAGATGAATCCTACCATCTGAGCTACTTTTACTTTGTATTCCATAAATTCTCACAATTTTGCCAAGTCTAAAATTTTTCATCTGGTACAGGGTTTTGTTGGTACACAACCCAAGATGCATCATGGAAAATTCTGGTCACAGCATGCTCACAAATGAGCAAAGAGTTTTTCATGACACACAAATCCTGCATCAATGTTGCAATTTTAACTTTAATGACCCCCAAAGTGAATAACAGTGTGTCATCAGAGAAGCAACTTTCCAAAATCCATATCATCTAGGAATTTGAATAAACTGTCATAAATCCAAAGTATGTTCTTGATTCAATTATCTCTGACAAACACCATTTTTTTTTATAACAACAGTTTTTATTTAAGATAAAAGTGGTATTCCTGAAATTTATTTACAGATTAAGACTGGTTTACGCATTATTACTATAAAGTATCGTAGACATTTGTCGTAAATACGGGACCACTCAAAGTCTAAGATGGGTTCTCTCTAATTTATGACTTATTTTACCCAACTTTCAGTAGATAAAAGTACTCATAACCAGTCTGTTCTGGTAGCAGAAAATAATGCCACAACAAAGTAAACCGTACATTTAATTGTCTGCTCCCTACAGCTGCCAATCAAGTCACATGATGCAGAGATGCTGAGAAGAATGTATCATCAGTAGAGTTTTCGGTCAGATATGATTATTAGCAGGGGTGTGGATCTAGAAAATCTACTAGTCCATCAGAGCTTACTAGTCCAAAAAAAAAAACTTTTTAAATGGCACACAAAGACCTAACTGAATTTACTGTAGTTTGTAGATAATGATGTTCTTTTAAGCATTCGAATTTGCTTTGTTTAGGTTTTTAAGAATAATGATGAAAATAAATCTTTTTCATTGTTCTTGTTGTAAGGATTGGAAAGGAGCCTTTAGCCGTAGCCTTTCATTTTGGGATATTCAAGCACAATTTTGACCAAACCGAGGCGAAGCAGACTGACTTTCCAATTACATCAATAAACCAAATTAATGGCACTGTACATACATACAGTAAATAGAAAGGTGCAACAATTTAACAAATGAAAAAGATTCAACAGTTACGCTATAACAACTTAAACCATGGCCAAATATCTCAGTGTTTGCACTTACAGCCCTTTTAAATACTACTGTGGTACACCCATAGGTGCCGGAGTTAATACTTCAGCAGAACTGCTTACCAGCCATCCTATTATACAAAGGAATAATTATCTGTGGAAGTATGAATGCTAGGCTTGGTTACTGTGTCTGGAGATGTGGAGTTTGCATCATATGCAATAATAGTAATTGTCTAGTTTTCAGACTAGGGAAGATTGACGATGTCCAACAGACCCTGCACTTCAGATTGAGACTCAGTATGCGGTGATGTGATTACCTGCAGTTCGATCTGCAAAGAATTTGAACGTTTTACATCAAAAGTATATAGGCTGAACCACTGGGTCAATTTGGACCAACCTGGCTGGAATGTTCCTGAAGAGGTCGACTTAAAAAAAAGTTCACAGAATTTGATTCCATCAAAAACTCTGGTTGCCATGGCAATCAAATGGAATTTTCAGGAAATTCTTTAAAAATCTACTCTGAAACCACTAATCAGATTTTAAAATAATTCCACAGAAATGTTCCTTGGTTGACGCTTTTCAAATTCTGCAAAATTTTGAGCCGTTGAAAAACATGGGGCAGCGGGGGGGCTCTTTTAGTCCGGTCTGTTAGCTCAAAAATGTTTACCAGCCGGACGAAAGTATGAAAATTTTATATGATGTAAACAGTACGTTTCTAAAACGAAAAAAAGGGGTGTGCCCGATTTTAAGGGCCTAGATCATTTTTTATTGCGATTTGAAATTCGGATAACTGTACTGTCCGAATACTCTTCCTTTATAGAACAGTAATTTGGTTGTTTCCCGTTTAATCACAATGTATGATCGACAAAAAATGGTGTTTCAGGAGTATTTTGCTATTTTAAAGGCACAGCTGGGTTTAGGGATTGATTTTATGAATATTATATATATATCTTTCGTATCTGTGTGTTTATCTGTCCGTCCATTTGCCTGTCATTTGCTTGCACTTTACATACTTAAAAAGAACTGACTTTGAATTTCGCGTATAGGATTCCTTCGAATTTGGTCGATCGGCAGGACAAATCAAATTGCCTTCAGATTTCCGCATACAATGCAATAGACGATTTGCGATTACATTTGATATAACGGATGTTTTCTTTTGATCCAAAGCATTTTTTTTTCAAGGACAAATGCTGTATGTCCCATTCGCAAACCCTTTAAATTTGGACAAAATCACAACTGAAAAGAAAATGACATAGCAAAAAAATCTAGAGAAAATCAATTCTAACTCAATTTAGTAATATTTCCTGATACTGCTTTTGAAAAAAATAATCATGAACAGACAAAATATGCATTTTATGAGATCGTATTGAAATAAAGAGCATATAGAGACTAAGAATGAACCCTCTGTAACCTATTATAATTCAAAATCCCGTCCATTAATGATCACCACACGGGTAAAGTAATATGAAACAAAAGACACAAAGAGTTAGTTTAATGTGACAATGTTTGGAAATCTGTAAGAAGACAGTACATTACAACTCTTCTATAGGTCACCCATCCTGCACTGCCATACCGAGATCAAAAGAACACCGAGTTAACCCTTTACCCATTTTTCACATCTTTAAATGCTCAAAATGAGGTTTGAATAAATATTTTGTGAAAACGATATGGAAGGTTTGAAATTTGATCTGAAGCCACGTTTCTTTTGTCCATGATCTATAACATGAAGTTATTTGTCAGTAAGAATATGCCTGAAAACGCAACAAAAACGGTTTGATAATAGTGCTGTAATATCAGTAAATGGACTGTCCCTGTCTCTCTGAAGACACTGGACCGCTATTTTACCTTTTACCAAATTATTCCGTGTTTTGGCGACCTGGAAAAAAGGGGGGGGCAGACATGCTGATTTGTCCCACGATCTGTTTTTTGTCTCACATCCTCAAGCTCAACACACACACACCCACACCCCCACACACCCACACACACACACCCCCCCCACACACACACACACGCAAAAAAAAAATCAATATATAGTTCAACTAGAAGGCCCTGAAGGGCCTGAATATGCTCTACTGGCAGAGAGTTTGGTTTCAAATAAAGCATACATAGGAAATTCATTACGCAAAAAGACAAAAAAAGTTGACATTTTCAAATCAAAATGGCTACTTTTCCATTACTGTTGGTTGAATTTTTTCAAACTCAACAGGGTTAAAAAGCTATAGATGGGATAAACAAGCTGAAAAATTCATAAAATCTGATCACAAATAAATACTTTATCATGTAAACAGGCAATGAAATTGTTCAATTTGAAAAGACTACTTTTCCCATACTGTTTGTCAGATTTTTTTCAAAATTGATAGGGTTAAAGCTTTTGATGAGATAAACAAACTCTGCAAGTTTCACGGAAGTCTGACCAAAATTACAGACTCAATCGCGTAAACAAGAAATGAAAGTTTTCAACTTGAAATGGCTACTTTTCCCATACTCTTTGTTGGAATTTTTTCAAAATCAATAGGGTAGAAGCTATTGATAAGATAAACAAACTCTGCAAGTTTCATGGAAATCTGACTTAAAATGAAGACTTTATTGCGTAAACAAGAAATGTAAATTTCAAACTTGAAATGGCTACTTTTCCGATTCTGTTTGTCAGATTTTTTTCAAAATCAATAGGGTTAAAGCTATTGATGAGATAAACAAACTGTGCGAGTTTCACGAAAATCTGACGACAAATGAAGACTTTATCGCGTAAACAAGAATTGGAAATTTTCAACTTGAAATGGCTACTTTTCCCATACTGTTTGTCAGATTTTTCTCAAAATCAATAGGGTTGAAGCTATTGATGAGATAAACAAACTGCGCAAGTTTCACGAAAATCTGACGACAAATGAAGACTTAATCGCGTAAACAAGAATTGGAAATTTTCAACTTGAAATGGCTACTTTTCCAATATTGTTTATTGGATTTTTCTCAAAATCAATAGGGTTGAAGCTATTGATGAGATAAACAAACTGTGCAAGTTTGACGAAAATCTGACAACAAATGCAGACTTTATCGCGTAAACAAGAAAAAGACTAACGGACGGACAGACGGACGGACAGACAGACGGACGGACGGACGACGGAAACCCCGCCATGACATAAGCTCTGCTGGCTTTCAGCCAGTAGAGCTAAAAACAATGAATTTTCAAAGTGTGAGAGAAAATATTGGAAAAAAAAAAAGGAATCTTTCTCCAGCTTCAAAAATATGTTTTACTTTTTCAAGGACAATTACAACCATTTGAACCACCTTTATTCTATCGTCTCCATATGCTGGGTGTAGGACAAAAACCGAATGGGACAAAAGCCCACTGGACAAAAGCCCACTAGGACAAAAGTCCACTGGGACAATAGCCCAATACAACTTTTAGTTCTGATCATGTATGGAATTAATAAGTTTCGTATATATGACGTGACTTGTCTCTACAAAAAGTAGAAAACATTATGTGAAAGCAGAAAATGCCAATAAGCAGCATTTTCTTCTTCTTTCACATGGTTGTTATAAGAATGGGAAATGTTGCAGAGAATTAAACATTGAGAAGAAAGAAAAGCAATCTGATAATTCTGATCATTAAATCTCTGTGTTTTTTCTACAAAAAATGATTAAAAAAATATTTTTTAAACACTTTTTTTTATAAGCAGTGGGCATTTGTCCTCCCTGTCAAAATTAGCAGTGAGCTTTTGCCCAGTGGGCTTTTGTCCAGTGGACTTTTGTCCGTCCCCCATATACTAAGTATATGGACGTCGTCTGGTGAAAACATTCACTGTAACTATTTAAAACCCTATCCTGCATAACACAAGCTTTCCACGACCCTGAGAAATGTAGTTTTCAAAAATGTTGTAGAAAAATGATAAAGTTCTGGTAACCACCCTTTTTCTCCTTTTCCATTTGCTATGCTTCTTACATACAATTTCATTTTTTCAAGTCACATTCAAATTTTTGTCTGCAAAGGCTTGCAATTTGGGCAAGTCTCAAATTTTCGTTTGGTAAAGAGTTAATGAAGATTTAGTATTGTAAGAAATTGGGGAAAAGGGAGAAAAATAACATTAATAAAACTGCAATAGACCTTTCCTATTTTTATGTCTGATTGATCAACTAATGTTTGCCGAATTCCGTGGCTAAGTTTTTTAACGTACTGGCTCGAAATCCAGGAATCGGTGGTTTGATTTATTTCAGCTATTAAAGTAATAATTTTTGTTTTTAAAAAAAAGTTCCAGTATCTGCAAATAGACAGAGACAGTTTATTTACCAAAAACTGGGATATCATACATTTTCAATTTACAGTGAAAATCCTGACTTTGAAATAATATTTAAAATCTCTATAATTGCATTTTTGTCATGTTCCTTTTGAACTACCTTATAAATTAACTATCGTAATAACAAATTCAATTCAAATCTCAAACCTCCCATTCCTTCTAGAAAAAAACAGAAGTTCGAGCACCGACTAACAGACACATGTCATAATTAAGTGTTTATCCCGTTCAGCCTTACGATGATATCACTTGTAAAGGGTTGAAATAATTAAAATCTGTTACAGAGGATAAGTCTGTCCTAATTACTGGCCCTAAAAGATGCATTTTTCTGCCCGAACACTTTTTTTTTTGTTTTCAAATGCATTATTATGTAACCTGATTTAACCGGTCCCAGTTTAACTGTATATTTGCACTTATTTCTTTCGGAATGGGCCGGGGGATTTGTTTTTCAAATTATTAAACCTTATTCTAGTAATTACATGACACTTTAAAGCCGATCGTAAAATCCCAAATGTTATTTCAGAGGAATATCTCAAGGAAAAATATCTCTGTATCAGACAGTGTAGATGATCTAGGATCAGACTGCACATTCTTCGTAGTCTGATCTTAGTCTACATTGTCTGCAAAAGATCATTTAGTCGTGCTTGGCAGCCTAAAGGTTAATGCATACAAAAAGTTCTATCAACACGCTCGACAGAAGATGGCGCTTATGGTACTGCTTTACTCTCTGAAGTCTACCGAAAGACTGATAAAACGACATTTCTTTTTTTGTGTGTATCTTCGAAAAAGATGATAAATAAAACTACTGGCACAGCCATTTTAGGTTTTTTCGACCTTTCAAAATTTCGAAACTTAATATAAAAGTGAAAAAATTACTAAAAATGCCCATTCTGGGTATCATTTCAGATTTTTTCACATCTATATTAATGAAAATAAACCAAAATCCACCTACAAAGTAAATTAAAAAACAAATTTTCGATAAAAAAATGAAGTTCTCTTAAATTTGAAAGCGCTTTGATCGACCCTCAGTGATCAAATCATTGTGAGATACCAATATAATTATGTGTTCTGATAAAATGCAAAGGAAGAGTATTCAGACACTACATCTATCCGAATATATAATAGGCAGTAATTGATGAACTAGGCCACTAAAATCTGGCACACCAGGCTCAAATGGTTCGGAATGATGTCTATTAACTGTATGCAAAATTTGTTGCTTTCGTCTGGAGTGTAAACATTTTGCTAAAAAATCGAGTTAACAGACCGGGCTATTTTTCACTGCATGGACTTAATGTAGTACCATTCTAATGAAAAACAGTTATTTCCACATTATTATTGTTCTAAAAAATTTGCTGTGGTTGAAAATGAGTATTATTGTAACGCTTTGACTGAGCCACTTTTTTCAATTTTTTCCTCCTTAGAATAATCATTTATAAATCGAAAGCTACTCTATTTTCAATACAAAAAGGACAAAAATAATTACCTCCCTTTTCAGTAAAATAACAAAAATATCATCTTAATTTCAAGATAGACAACAAATCAATTTCTGGTCGGTTAGAAATGAGCAAAAATATTATATCAGTATAAATCCTTATTCATCAACTAATAAATTTTTTTTTCCCCTTTTTGCATTAGAAGCATTCGGATGGTAATACCTTAAAGAAGTTCTTTGAAAATCTTCTTTTCTTAACCCTTTACCACATGAAAAGATTTCAGACCTGTCCAAATTGAAAGCATCTGCTGATGACAGTTTCAATGTGGTTCATATAAAATTATTTTTCTTTGAAAGGAAAGAAAACATTGTGGGAAAAGGAGAAAATGCTGGTAACCAGCATTTTCTCCTTTTCCTACAATGTTTTCAAAAGTCTTTGTTTTCAGGAGTGTAAAAAGTTGTCATTGTATGGTAAAGGGTTAAAACACATGTAAGATTTTGAAATAGATTTACATAAAAGATCCTTTGGTGACAATCTTGTAGGTTTCATCTAAAGACTGAATTGGTATTTTGATAAAAAGGGCTTTTGCAAATGTCTTTTCTATACCAGTAAATGAGTACACTGGTGAGAAATGCTGATATGCACACTTTCCATTTGTTGTATTTGATAGCTCCCGTATGTATTCAAATATGTATTTGAAAGGAAGTATAAAACTTTTATCTTTGGAATTCATGCACAATATTTCATCAATTATCAAAATGGCCTTTATCTGGGTGTTAACCGCCTTGTTGAACACCATTCCTGTACTCCGATGGATTTTTTCTGAATTCTATACAAACTTTAAATGCAGAACTCTGATTTGTCAAAAACATGCCTGAGGTGATGAATGTAGTGACAGATTTTGAAGTGAATTTTTGGGGTGACCTTTTCAATATTGCTTAACCAAATAATTATTTTGTATCCAAAATTTCAATACTTAAAAAAAATTTGGCTATGGTCCTCTCAAAAAATCAGGTGAGCGATCCAGTGCCATCTTGGCCCTCTTATTTTCTTACATAATGCAGTCTTTCTTTTACACTTATGGTTTACAGGCTATCATCATTCTAAGTCAGGAATGAATGATTTTTGAAGTTTGTGAGGTTATTCAAATAGCCCCCTTTAAAATCCTAGCAAATATGAAAGCATTTTCTACTTGAATGCATTTGTAAACAAAAAAAGGTACAAGTGGCTCAAATGACTGGAATTTCTTTGAAGGAGGTATACGACATGGTATTTTCTCCTTTTATCCGATGTGTTTTTAACACCCTCCTTTATCAAGGTTGTACCAATAGCCTCACGGCGTGGCGCATATTATACGCCCTATGGGGGTTGTCGATGAAATAGGTTAAAATCTAGAACACCTATAGGAATCCATATTTTAAGAGTCACATGCACAACTACACATCATAGAGATTCATTGTGGAAAGTTTGACTATACTCCAATAAAAACTGTAGGCAGAGTTGTGCAAACAAGACAAGAAGATTTTTAAGCAGATAGCTGCACGGGCTGTAAACGGGGCAACTAGCTCCAAAAGGAGTCAATAGTATTTTGTTGCCTCGTAACATACAGGTATCTGCGTGCTAGTTACATAGATAGAAAATTTGTCAACAAAGGTAGGTGTCGATTACTTAAATTCTTATTTATTTCCTTAGTGGAGACCTTTTGAGAAATCCGGCAATGCTATGCAATATAAAAATGACTAAACTTTATTCACAGCTAGCATATGTCATAAATATGCAGAGATTTGAAACCACGGATTTCCTCATTGAACGTCCAATAAATAGCCACTACAATACCTGATGCACCTTCCCTATTAATTTCAAGCCCCGGAAAGTATTCAAAGTAAAAACTGCATCGGAGGCATTCTTATCAAGCAGAAAACATAAATGCCATTGCTCTAGTAAAGCAACACAAAATCAGCATATCTTTTCGCCAACGATTTTTTTCTGAAAAGATGATAAAGATATATGTCAAATTTAAAAAGTTAAAGTACTTTAACGGGGTGCATCAGTTACATGCATGATAAGGATGCCACCCATCCCCTGCAGTTTTTCATTAGAACAACAGGCACTCGTTTTTCCGATCTTTTAACAAGTTGCTAATTCTTAGGACTGTATATACAGTAGCCTACACACATTTTTGCAGCTGCTTTTTTTTCCATTTTACACTGTCGTCATGTTTGGGCTGTGCCAATTTCTAACAAGAGCGGCAA
This sequence comes from Tridacna crocea, assembly GCA_943736015.1. Taxonomy (NCBI): domain Eukaryota; kingdom Metazoa; phylum Mollusca; class Bivalvia; order Cardiida; family Cardiidae; genus Tridacna; species Tridacna crocea. The sequence goes on from OX031060.1 coordinate 24,938,477, forward strand.
ATTGTCGCAAGATACGCCCGTCTGACTAAAAGTTGTAAAGCTGGGGCATGCACTGGACAAAATTCAAGTATGAAAAACAAAAATAAAGCAAGCAAGAGTTATGATTCCTGTGCACTGCACTCCCCCTTGATGAGATCTATCCACCTATGAAATTTCATAACCCTAGCTAGTATAGTTTTGGAGATATGCTCCGGACAAAATTCAAGTATGAAAAACAACAAAGGGCAATAACTCAAAAATTAAGCAAGCAAGGATTATGATTCTTGTGCACTGCACTGCCCCTATGTGAGATCTATCCACCCATGAAATTTCATAACCATAGGTAGTATAGTTTTGGAGATATGCTCCGGACAAAATTCAAGTATGAAAAACAACAAAGGGCAATAACTCAAATATTAAGCAAGCAAGAGTTATGATTCCTGTGCACTGCACTCCCCCTCGATGAGATCTATCCACCCATGAAATTTCATAACCCTAGCTAGTATAGTTTTGGAGATATGCTTCGGACAAAATTCAAGTATGAAAAACAACAAAGGGCAATAACTCAAAAATTAAGCGAGCTAGAGTTATGATTCCTGTGCACTGCACTCCCCCTCGATAAGGTCTATCCACCCATGAAATTTCATAACCCTAGCTAGTATAGTTTTGGAGATATGCTCCGGACAAAAATCAAGTATGAAAAACAACAAAGGGCAATAACTCAAAAATTAAGCGAGCTAGAGTTATGATTCCTGCGCACTACACTCCCCCTCGATGAGATCTATCCACCCATGAAATTTTCTTAACCCTAGCTAGAATAGTTTTGGAGATATGCTCCGGACAAAGAACTGGACGCCGCCCGCCCGCCACGGGTGATCCCATAATACGTCCCGTCTTCGACGGGCGTATAATAAGGGTACCAAGGATGTCCGAAACCTTAATAGAAATGACGTGGAGTCAGTATAAAATTCCATTGCTAGAAAAAAATAGCAGCTGCCGAACCTTGTGTATTTTATTGATCTCAGTATTTGTGAGTTGTTCAAACATCGGGTAAGCAAGTGTCAGTCTCTCGGACACGCCCACTTGAACATATTATATAAAGTATTACTTAGTCATCTGATTACCGAATGATAAATTTAGAAAGAGTCGAAAATATAAGCACTAGCTGGCAGACGACAAATATTACTAACCTCAATCCGAGATAAAAGCCGACTCATATGTATCATTTGAAATACATGTATTATGAGGCAACTACCTCCTTGTCTATCCAACTACCCCTTTTGCTAGGCAACTGGACCACACACAAATATTGCCAGTATTCTCCACATATAAATTCTTTAATTTCCAATTTTTGGGGGTTTTTTTATCATTAATGGACTTGAAAATACCAGAAAACATGCATCGGGTAGTGTAATGGCCATATGTTGGACGAATATCTAGAAAATCCATGCTTCCAAATCTCCGTGTTACATAAAGTGGCAGGTTTGCAGTACTGTGTTCGAAAGTTCTGCCAAGATTTTATCCATGCGCTGCATACTTTATGACATATGCTGGTGGTGAATAAAGTTTAGTCATTTTTATATCACAAAGCATTGCCCGATTTTCAAAAGGTCTCCGCTAAGGAAATAAATAAAGATTAAAGTAATCTATGCAACTAGCACTCAAATACCCGTATGTTACAAGGCAACAAAACATTATTGACTCCTTTTGGAACTAGTTTCCCCATTTACCACCTGTGGGCTGGTTGACAGGGCCCATAACAAATTATACAACCTATTGGGCATATAAAAGCAGTGTTGTTAGTAAACTGGTGGAAATAAACCAATATTTACGTATACTTACTGCTTCAATCAGGTATACAAAAGAAGTCCAAATCTACCTTTCTGTCTCACAAGAAATGGAACAATCCTAACATCACCAAAGTTCCCAATTTTATATCAAATTAAGGATTTAAAATGTTTATTTTTTTTTTCCTGATAGGAAGTCGGATTGATCAGTGATGTATCAATAACATGCTAAACATTACAACCTAATCAAATATCAAAAGAAAACTTTTTTTCCTGCTTCCACAATCTGGAAATAGCCAAGAGGTAACTGACAAAGTGCAACATATTTCCCACTTTATGTAGAAGCAAGAGAGCCTTAATGCTTCCTATACTGCTCACCTCAAACAAATGATAAAGAAGATTGTTATGATTCTCTTCCTGTAGTAACATACTGTGAAAAACAAAGATCATCTAAATGATACCAATGTTTACCCCTGGGCAACATTTTTCAGCAGCTGTGACAAAATAGACTACTAGATAATGCACTAAAATATGAAACATGAAAGTTCCCATTATCAAAAAAAAAGGTCAAAGGTCATCATCATAAGATCATCATCAAGCAGTGGTTTTATTGTTCCATATGCAGATTATCATGTCCCGTTTCAATGCCAGCTAAGTTCAAGTTTTGGATTAAAAAGTAAAATTAAAAGTATTATCTCTTTTAGCATAGGTGGCGACAGTGGTTTCTGGTCCACATATGGAACAATATTCTTCCACATTCTTTCATTTATAATTAAGATGCAAGTGCACCTATTAGTACTGTCCTGAAATACCTTTGTCAATACTTTGTAAAGTGCAAGTTCCAAGCAAATTTATAGCCGATTCCCATATAACTGGTGACAATGATCAGTGGTCTGGGAAAATGTTAAAATGCCTTTCAGTTAGGCTAGCCTACATAACAAAAAAAATGGGAAGAAGCTGAAGCGCTGGGGAATCAAGCCTCCAAGTTCTTGGTTTCAAGCCATGTACATTGACAATGGAACTAATAGGCTTAACCACCAGGCTACAAGTGCCGTACCTGCTTAGGTGAGCAAAAAAAAAGCCAAGCCTAGTTTCAGTTTCACACATTATTTTTCATTTTGAGAAAATCTATTTCTGCATTACAGTGAAGAGAGAATGAAAGCAAAACTTAAATTACTGGAAAACCCAGTTTGTCATATGATTAAAAGTATTTCTTATCAGTTTAACTCTTTACAACACAATCCCAAGCTTAACTCTTTACCAAACAACAAAATTTTAGACGGGTCAAAACTGAAAGCATTTGAAGACAACAATATTAACATGACTCAAAAATTGAAATTTGTTTCCAGCAAAACATTGTGGGAAAAAGAGAAAATGCTGGTTACCTGCATTTTCTTCTTTTCCCACAATGTTTTCAAAAGGCTCCCATCTCAGGGTCGTAAAAACCAAGGATTGTTTAGTAAATAGTTAAAGACCCACAGAACAAAGCCTGTGGAAAACATTGTAGGAAAAGGAGAAAATGCTTGTTGTAACCATGATTTCCACCTTTTCCCACCAGTTTTCTATCTTTTCATGGAAAAAATCTTTTATTTGACCAGACATTTCGTATGTTGTCTGCAGATGCTTTCAATTTGGACAAGATTAATGTTTGGCACATGGTATCGTTGACATATTAAAATGTCTTCACAATACTAAATCCTCAGAATGCACCTTGATGTGTACATATACATCAACGTTATGTCACTTGCATAGATACACACAAAATATCCAAAATCAACAACAACAAAAGAAATTATGAATTTGGGATGAATTTTAGCAGTAATAGATAGGTGCAGTTTATCCTTTTTAACATGTCAGTAACCCTTTTCCCTAAACTGCTGTCTTTTAACGACCCTCATCATTTTACTCTTTGGCATGTGACAAAAAACATATGACTTATCCAAATTGAAGCATTTTCAGAGGATAATTTCATTGTGGCTTGAATGATGGTATTTCTCTTTAATCAGACAGAAAATATGTGTGAAAAGGAGAAAATACTGGTTGCCGACATATCCTCCTTACCCCTGAATGTTTTCAACAGGCTTGTTCTCTTGAGTCACTGAAACCCAGGATTGTGTGGTAAAGGATTAAACCACTTCTTATTAAAAAAATTGTCATCTGCAAATCTTGTCCATCGGACATGTCTAAAATTCTGTTGTGGGGGAAAGAATTAAGTTTTCATTTTATGATTAAATTGGATAAGTCTGAAATTCTATTGTGTGGTACAGAATTGAGAATTTATTTCCTTAATTTCTCCAAACCAACCATTTGATTAAACCTTTACCAAACAATCCCTGGTTTTTACGGGTCTGGAATAGTAGCATTTTGAAAACATCGTGGGAAAAGGAGAAAATGCTGGTAACCAGCATTTTCTCTTTTTCCCACAATGTTTTCTACCCTATCATAGACAGAAATAATCTTTTCAGCAAGAGTTGAATTGTCGGCTGCAAATGGTTTCAATTTGGTCTAGTCCAAAAGTTTGTCGTTTGGGACACTCTAATGCTGTGATACTATAGCATAAGAAGGAGAGAATATTAAATATAATCAACAGTTATGGACCTAGTTATGATTCCCAGTGACTCTTTACCTATTGTCAACATTTTAGACCTATTGAAAATATCTAAAGAAGACATCGTCAATGTGGGTGTCAGAAAATACAAAATTGTGAAACTCAAGAGTCACTCATTGTGTCTAAACCGTCTAATATGTAACTTTGAGTCATTTTACTCTAATTGATATATCTTAGATATGTAAATGTTGCAACTGAACTGTTGACCATCTTTACTGAAAATGAGTGATTCATTTTATTTTTTTTATTTATTAATTTTTCTTTATTTTTTCTCTTTTGGATACAATTATTGTTCAATCTCACAATTTGCTACCTTCATGAACAAAACTAATCCATGTTTTACTGTTCTCAGCTTTCTTTGGATACAAACATTTTGTTAACCCTTTCCCAAACAAGCCCTGGTTTTTACATATCTACAGTAAAATTCTTTCGAAAACACTGTGGGAAAGGAGAAATTGCTCTTAACAAGCAATATCTCCTTTTCCTACAGTGTTTCCATTCTTTTTGAGAACTTTCTGCCATTTTCTCCAGATCTAAAATTGTCGTCTGCAAACTCTTTTGGTTTGGAAGAGTCCAAAATTTGTCGTTTGGGAAAGGGTTAATTCATGGCTATAAGCATGTATTTCTTTTATGTTAAATAAATGAAACTAATGAAATATGTGTATATAACTTTGTCCAAATTGAAAGAATCTGCAGACAGCGTTTCTCAAATGATAGAATTTTTTTGATGGGTTGATAACAGTGGGAAAATAAGAAAATACTGATAACCAGCAGTAAATCCTATTTCCTTTCCTAGAATGTTTTCAAAAGCCATCTTCCATGAGGTTGTACAGTCTCTGGCTTGTCTGGTTTAACTCTTTACCAAACTACAAAATTTTGGACTAGTCCAACCTCGCAGCATTTGCAGACGACAAAATAAATGCAACTGAAAAATTGAACTTTGTTTTGGGAAGGATAGAAAACATTGTGGGAAAAGGAGAAAATGCTGGTTACCAGCATTTTCTCCTTGTTAAAAGTCAGGATTATGTGGTAAAGGGCTAATCGCAATGATTTCAAGAAACTTCCTCCTCCAGGACATGAAAACAGGATGGTATGATAAAGGATTAACATGTGACTGTACAGGTAATTGTACAAATAGCTACAACAAGAGGGCGGCCATGATGGCCCTGGATAGCTCACATGAATTTCTGAGAGAACCATAGCTAATTTTTTCAAAATATAATCAGCCATTTCGTGGAAGAAGAATTTTTAAGAATTTCTTCGTGTCTGTATAGTATAAATAGTCCACAGCCATCAGAGCCATGTTTCTTGATGGATCCAAATTTCTCACACAATTTTTGTAAAGGGTCAGCCAAGAAACGTTTCTGTGAAATTATTTCAAAATCTGATCAGCTATTTCAGAGAAAAAGAACTTCTTCATGGCCAAAAAGTGCAAGTAGCCCCCATTCACCAGAGCCATGTTTCTAGACTAGGGATGGCAACGGTTAACTGGTTAACTGATCAAATGACTGATTAACCGGTTAGGAAATTGGAAACCAGTTAACCAGAAACAAATATAAGGCCTATATTATCAAAAGTTTACCAAAATAATTATTATAATAGAAAAAAAAATAAAAAGTTAACTTTGCCGGTTCTGACAACCAAAACTGCATCATATGCACATCCATGTCGCCAAGACGCCGCGAAGGTGTGATATACAGTTTGACATGTCTGTTATTAAACATTCGTAATTCGCTAATTCGTCCCCACTCTCCAATAATAAACAATCAAACACTTGTCCTCTTTGGATCAAAGGCACTGGCTCTTCGTAATTGATTTGCTTGAATGATTTCATTAAGTACCCGCCCCTAATCAAATAATTGCATGGATTGACCAATCAGCGTAAGAGGGATTGAAATTTATAAGTCAATCAATCTGTGTTCAAGCAGGCACAGCGGTTTCTCTTCGTTCGATCATTATCAGTTCGATAAGTATCTTCGAAAATCATAGTATGGTGCAGAGGCCTTGAGTTTGGGAGAGTCTAAAATTTAAACCTGTCGTTTGGGTGATGGCTAACACCCGATCACTTAGCGATGGCCGCTTTGTTTGACGATCAATAACCATACCATCATCTGTTTGATTCTGTTTGTAGATTTTGTCAAGTTGTAAATAGAAGTGATCCCACTCGGTTTTTTTTTTTTCGATGCAGCACAAAAGCCTGTTATTAATATATCTATGGAAATTTACTGCTTAGAATCATTAAAAAACTGAAAAGACGATCTGAAGTGACTCTGATCGGACAATGTCGAAAGGAACATTTTATTCTGTCATGGGTTTCCGTGTTTTTTGCATCGAGCATTTTTTCATGTGTTTTAATTTATGGATAGGTATTTCCACCTGATTGACAATAATTTATCAAAAGTGGTAGCAAGTAACTTCAAATCCTGGTATTTAACACAAGTTAAGCAGATAATGGTTTTTTTTTTGTTCTTTCCAACGTGAGGTCTTACACGAACCAAACTTGAATTTCCGTTCTGGTAGCTGATTTACGCAGTAATTTGCGTAGTGGAAACACTGAAATGGCCTGATAATTTCCAGTCCTGTATAGAAAACATTGTGGAAAATTGATTTTATTGCTGAGAGGGAGAAAGATCGTCGATTGATTGGCCGTCTTTTGCGCCAAAGTACAGAAATAGTAAACGTCGCGGGAATGCATTACTCACGCACTGGTTGTCAATGTTGACATATCGAGCAGGTACCTTCATCTTAAATTTTTTTACATGGTCGTTCGGTTAACCGGTTAACCGATCGAAAGATTGAACGGTTAATCGGTTAGCAAATTTACTAACCGTGGCCATCCCTATTCCAGACAAATCAGCATGTTGCTAACAATATTTGAAAAGGGTTACCAAAGGAACATTTCTGAGAGATTATTTCAAAATCTGATCAGCCGTTTCAGAGAAAAATTTTAAAGAATTTCTTCAAGGCCATTATAGTGCAAGTAGCCCCCATTCACCAGAGCCACATTTTTTGACAGATCAAAATTTCACGAACAGATTTTGGAAAGAGTCATCCAAGGAACATCACTGTGAAATTATTTTGAATTCTGACCAGTAGTTTCAGAGAAGAAGAATTTTTAAGAATTTCTTCATTTCCGAAGAGTGCAAGTAGCCCCCATTCACCAGAATGTTTCTTGATGGATCAAAATTTCGCAAACAAATTTTGAAAAGGGTCAGCCAAGGAACTGCATCTCTGTGAAATTATCTTAAAATCTAACCAGAGGTTTCAGAGAAGAAGAATTTTTAAGAATTCCTCCATTTCTATATAGTGCAAGTAGCCCCCATTCACCAGAGCCACATTTTTTGACGAATCAAAATTTCACGAACAATTTTTGAAAAGGGCCACCCAAGGAACATCCCTGTGAAATTATTTCAAAATCCAAACAGCGGTTTCAGAGAAGATTTTTAAAGAATTTGCTAGAAAATTCCATTTGGTTGCCATGGCAACCAGAGTTTTCGATGGAATCAAATTCTGTGAACAATTTTTAAAGAGGACCTCCCAAGGAACATTCCAGCTAAGTTTAGTCCAAATTGGCTAGCCGTTTAGGAGGAGTTGATGTTTAAAGAATTGTTGGCGACGCACGACAGAAGACGCATGATGCACGACGGACGACGGACACCAGGTGATCCTAAAAGCTCCCCTTGAGCTCATTGTGCTCAGGTGAGCTAAAAAGAATTAAATATACATGTACTGCATCCGCAGACTATAATAAATTTTGAAATAAGTACATAAACTCTGGCATCTCACTAGAATGTTGTCATTTGGAGCAACAATCCATGACAGCGGTATTCATGGTCATGAAGTGTAATGCCTTTCCCTTTGACTGAATCACATACCAATATCTGAAATGTTGTTTATCCCTTTAACCCATTACCTTAAACAAAATTTTAGGTTTGTCCAAGTCGAAAGCATTTGCAGACGACAAAATAAAAGTGACTGAAAATTTGAAATTTGTTTTGTGAAGGGAAGACAACTGTTACGGGAGACCACTCCTTCCTGCATGGCTTCATCCCGATTTAAATACAATATCTGACTACTGTGTCAGGGAGATATCTCTTTGGCTAAGTGGTTAAGGTATTGGCTTTTCATCTGGGAGTTCTGGGGTTCCAATCCCGCCCAGTCCCCTTTTTCTGCCATGCATTTATTCATTTGTTTCTTCATTACAGACTTTGTTCGTAAGATGAGGGCTCGTCCGGTATTGGCCATTGAGCTATTAATCCTATCTGTTGTCCAAAAATGGACTTCCTACTTAATAAGGCTTTGAGTCATCAATGATGACTTTAGGAGGGGATGTGTTAAGGTATTGGCCTTTTGTCCGGGAGTTCTGGAGTTCGAATCCCTCCCAGTCCCTTATTTCTGCCATGCATTTATTCATTTGTTTCTTTGTTACGGACTTTGTTCGTAAAAAATCATTATGGGCATAGGAGAAAATGCTGATTACATAGCTCAAACTTAAAATTATGTCAAATTTCGCCAAAGAATAGCTATTATATGATTTTGTTGAAGTTTTAAGTTGCATTGTAAGGATTGTTTAGGACTTCTCAGTTCATTTCTCACCTAGTTCTGCACAAATTTACTTTGGTCAATTTAAAATGCTGTCATATGCCTTATTTCAGAAACAACTGACTGGCGGCACCATTGATGTTATACATCAACATTTTCTTGTTACATAGATTGTTGCATCTGTAGACTTGTATAGTGTATCTCCACCTTCTTACCAGCTCCATGAATAAGCAAGGCGAAGGTTGTACATCGTCACATGATAAGCAATATGCAGTATCCCGGATTGAAAATTGTATAGGAGCCAAATCCAAATTACATTTCCTATTCCTCATCACCTATGCAATCTTGCAACTGGGAGATGTAATATTTCTCATGAAGCCACAAGAAAAATCTTCAGTTTGATAGAGTGTCAACAAAATTGATTATATTTGGCTTTAAAAGAAGTAAATAGGTATCTTTAAGCCTTGGAAGTTGGAGGGTCAAATAATCCACTATCCACATTAACCTGTGGAGGGCCAAAATTAACTACAACCTACATGTACATTATCCCTTGGAGAACCAAAGTAACCAGTACCTGTATTAACTCATGGAGTACCAGAATTAACCACTTTTTACATTAGCCCTTGGCAAGACAAATAAACCACCACCTCCATTATCTCTTGGAGGACTGAAACAACTTCTAGCTCTTTTACCCACAATGCTTTCCAAAGCCTTCTCTTTTAAGCTCATTGAAACTCGCGATAATGTGATTTACCACAATATATTTTGACCATTCAGAGAGCTTAGTTAACCCACAGGCCTCTATTGGACTTTTCATGATCTGACACCATTACTATAAATACCACTCTGGCAATTGACCTTTCAGCCAATTTTGACAGGTCTCGGCAGGTCTTATGGCCAAATCAACAAGAGCTTCACAAAGCAGTGCATATACGCCCGAAGGGGCTTGTCAGTGAAATGAGTTGAAATGACTGATGGACCATGAATGAAGAGTAGTTAATCTCCATGATATGTGAAAAATATTAACCCATTACCACACAATCCCTACTTTTGACACCCTGGAGAAAGCAGCCTTTAGAAAACATTGCATTTTCTCCTTTTCCCACAGTGTTTTCTACCCTTCCCAAAACAAATTTCAATTTTTCAGTCACCTTTTATTTTGTCATCTGCAAATGCTTTCAATTTGGACCAGTCTAAATTTTTCTGTGTGGTAAAGAGTTAAAGGGCAATACCTAAAACAAGAAGGATGGCACAGTTACAAATTTTGTGAATTGCTCTTCTCCACAAGGTGATCTATCAGTCTTGAAAAGTTCAAGATCATAGCTTTTATATTTTAGAAAATATGGCCCAGACGGAAATTCAAAGAGAAAACTAACAAAAGGCAATAACTCAAAAAGAAGGATGGCAGAGTTACAGTTCTTGTGCAGTGAACTTCTTCATAATGTGTCCTAATAGTCTTTGAAGTTTCAAGATGACAGGTTTTAACCCTTTCCCAAACAAGCCCTGGTTTTTACGAGTCTGTAGTAAAAGTATTTTGAAAACACTGTGGGAAAAGGAGAAACTGCTCGTAACAAGCAATTTTTCCTTTTCCCACAGTGTTTTCTACCCTTTTTGAGAACTTTCTGCCATTTTCTCCAAATCTAAAATTGTCGTCTACAAACTCTTTTGGTTTGGAAGAGTCCAAAATTTGTTGTTTGGGAAAGGGTTAAAGTTTGGAAGTTATGGCCTGGACAAAAATTCAAACTGAAAACTAACAAAGGGCAATAACTAAAACAATAAAGGATACAGAGTTATGGTTCATGTGCACTGCACTTCTCCATAATGTGTTGTATCAGTGTATGAAGTTCCAAGTTAATAGCTTTTATAGTTTGGAAGTTATGGCCTGGACAAAAATTCAAACTGAAAATTAACAAAGGGCAGTAACTCAAAAAGGTGGCAGAGTTATGTTTCATGTGCACTGCACTTCTCCATAATGTGTTCTATCAGTGTATGTAGTTTAAAGTTGATACCTTTTTTAGTATGGAAATTATGGCCTGAACAAAAATTCAAATTGAAAAGTTATATTTCAGAAATCAGGGGCAGATCATTTTAGAACGCAAACAGCTATCCAAATTCTAAGAGTCAGGTGCACAACTAGACATCATGGAGATTCATTGTGGCAAGTTTCAAATGATTCTGATGAAAACTGTAGGAGGAGTTGCGCACACAAAAAATTGTTAATGGACGGACGGACAGACAGACAGACAGATAGACAGACAGACGGACGGACGACCAGGGTATAACATAATACGACTCTTCGGGTGTATAAAAAGCAGCATTAGGCGCCATGTAAACAAAAAGGTTAGACCCATTTTAACAGAAGATAACTTGATCCTTTCTACTTAATTATCAAAACAGATATTGTACAATCCGTCAATAAAAATCTGTGAGGTAGTGAACAGGTGTAGTTGCGGATTGTGTGACAATGGAAAGGAAGTTAATTTTGTCCAATTTCACACTGCCGAAAACATATCTCGAAAAATGTATTCATAGGACAACACTGTGTGGAAGACATTGTGAACAGCTTCATCCATCAGAGTAAATAAGAATACATGTAATAACGTATGCACAAAGTTATGTATAAACGTCATTTTAGGAAGCACTTGCAAAAATAAAAAAATGTCATTTTAGGAAGTACATACTTGTGAAAAAAAACAGCAAAGAGGAAATTGAGAAAATTGCTGTTTCATTCGCCAGCAAGGTCTGATGGATAACTCAGTATGGACCAACGTACAGTGTCGCAAATCGGAAGCTGCTGCTACTGTACGCCCCAAATCAGTTAGCTGCAGTAAACATGTTTAACAAAACAGGTTTGCTCGCGTAATCTAGCAAACAGAAAATGATCGGGTGTTTTGCATTTGAAAGGTAAGAAGTTTTTCTACAAATACATCCTGCAATTGGGTTCATAAACCGAGCGAGTTTTGTATAGGAAAGTTGCATCACCAAATTTTGTCGTTGGCGGCTGCCATGATCGCTAAACTTTTGTTTTCTACTCCTTCGGGAAGATCGGAAACCATTTTCTGATACTGCATAAAGATAAAGAAATCATTCAGCTTTGCGTATACATGTCTATGGTAGTATTCAGTGCCATATCCATTGAAATATTTCACTTTTTATCAAGGTACCATCAAAACGTTCACTGTACGGCTAGCTGCTAACCCGAATTTTTGTACTGCTCGGTTAGCTGCGATTTTCTTGGTAAAGGTCCGTTTATACAGAGCGCGAATGCGAACGCGTCCAAAGCAAACACGAACGCGAACGCGACTTTTGAGCAGTTTTGCCATTCAAATAGAGCAGGAACCCAAACGCGGAAAACCGTCGACGGCTTTGGAGGCGGCTCGTCTTTTTCTTGCTGTGAGAGATAAAATTTGGTCATTTGGAATCATGGTGTAGGGAGAGTCAGATACGGAGGAGATCATAGTACTGTGCTTGTACGCAAAACAACGGAGGAAGAGAAAGAGGCATGTGTCAGTGCACAAAATTGTCATACAGTACATGATTCTTCTCAATTTCAAGAATCATGGCTTCTGTCTTGTCCATTGTCTTGTCCATTCTTCTCCAAACTTCACAAGCAAAGTAGACTGACGCCAGTGCCTAGCTTTTTCTTGGGACGGTCAGGCGTACAAGTTTCTATTTGTGGAAATGATGCAAGGGAAGTACCTGCTGATAGCAAAAAAGCCGCGCAAACCTTCTCAGAAAATTCGCTCTGGGGGCAATCAAGGCGGTCGTTCGCGCGAACAAATATTTGTTCGCGTTCACGTTCGCACTGTATTTGAACGGTTCCTCTACAAATGACTAAAATATTCCAGGACGAAAAACCGCGTTCGCTTTCGCGCTCTGTATAAACGGACCTTAAAGCCTCTTTCACATCAGCCGTGCGATTTTTTTCGTAAGTACGATTTTCGCCGCAAACACGATCGCTATTTATTCGTACCCGTCGCACATATTGCAAATTTTCAAAGCGATCTCCATACGTTATTCGTACAGTTGACTAACGAACTGTATGGTGTCCGCAGGTTGAACGTTTGAAAAAAGCAAGAGGGTCATTGGCCCTGGAACGCTCACCTTAGACTATAGCTTATGATTGAAATTCAATTCTTTGAGCAACTTTGGTAAAGCTTCACCCAAGGAACATCCCTGCCAAGTTTCATCAAGATTGGCCCAGTGGGTTAGGAGAAGAAGATGTTTAAAGAAATTGTTGATGGGCGACAGACGCCGGACATCTAGGGCAATCAAATATCAAAGCTCTACACCTACCAGTTTCAAAGAAGAATTTTAAATTTTCCTTCTTTGTCCTATGTTCGAACTTGTGGTCCCCGGGGCTGGTTCAGTTTTAACCAAAGCAGCATCCTTGGAACAAACTTGATAGAGGTCCACTCAAACATGCTACATCCCAAATATCAAAGCTCTACACCTTCCCGTTTAAGAGAAAAAAAAATTCAAAATTTTCCTTCTTTGTTCCTATGTTCCAACCTGTGACCTTCGGGCCAGTTTTGACGCCAGGGACATCATATTACCAAACTTGGTAGAGGTCCACTAGAAGATTCTGCATACCAAATGTCAAAGCTCTGCACCTTCAAGTTTCAAAGAAGATTTCTAAAGTTTTCCTTCTTTGTTGCTATGTTCGAACCTGTGATCCCCCCCGCCCCCGGGGCAGGGCCAGTTTTGGTCCCAAGGGCATAATAGGAACAAACTTGGTAGAGATCCACTGCTACATGCCAATATCATAGCTTTATGCCTTCTAGTTTTAGAGAAGAAGAATTTTAAAATTTTCTCTCTTTGTTTCTATTTTCGAACTTGTGACCCCCGGGGCGGGGCCAGTTTTGACCCCACTGGCATGATTTAAAGAAACTTGGTAGAGGTCCACTAGGAGATGCCATATACCAAATATCAAAGCTCTACGCCATCTAGTTTCAGAGAAGAAGAGTTTAAAGTTTTCCTTCTTTGTTCCTATGCTCAAACTAGTGACCCCCGGGGTGGGGCCAGTTTTGACCCCAGGGACATCATTTGAATGAAATTGGTGGAGGTCCACTAGGAGATTCAACAGACCAAATATCAAAGCTCTACGCTTTCTATTTTCAGAGGAGAAGATTTTTAAAGGTTTCCTTCTTTGTTCCTATACTAAACTTGTTACCCATGGGGTGGGGCCAGTTTTGACCCCAGGGGCATCATTTGAACAAACTTAGCAGAGGTCCACCAGGAGATGTCACATACTAATTGTCAAAGCTCTACGCCTTCAAGTTTCAGAGGAGAAGATTTTTAAATTTTTCCTTCTTTGTTCCTATGCTCAAACTTGTGACCCCCGGGGCGGCGCCAGTTTTGACCCTAGGGGCATAATTTGAACAAACTTAGCAGAGGTCCACTAGGAGATGTCACATACTAAATGTCAAAGCTCTACGCCTTCAAGTTTCAGAGGAGAAGATTTTTAAATTTTTCCTTCTTTGTTCCTATGCTCAAACTTGTGACCCCTGGGATTGAGCCAGTTTTGACCCCAGGGATATAATTTGAACAAACTTGGTGGAGGTCCACTAGGAGATGCTACATACCAAATATCAAAGCTCTACGCCTTCAAGTTTCAGAGGAGAAAATTTTTAAAGTTTTCCTCCTTTGTTCCTATGCACAAACTCGTTATCCCCCGGGGCGGGGCCAGTTTTGACCCTAAGGGCATGATTTGAATAAACTTGGTAAAGGTCTATTAGGAGATGCTACATACCAAATATCAAAGCTCTACGCCTTATAGTTTCAGAGAAGAAGATTTTCAAAGATTTCGGTTTTTTTGTTGTTGTTGTTGCCATGGCAACCAGAGTTATGGGTGGAATTAAATTCTTTAAACAATTTTGGTAGAGCTTCACCCAAGGAACATTCCTGCCAAGTTTCATGAAGATTAACCCCGTATTTAGGAGGAGAAGATTTTTAAAGAAATTGTTGACGGACGACAGACGACCGACAACGGACATAGGGCGATCACAATAGCTCATCTTTAGTATTTTGTGCTAAGGTGAGCTAAAAACAAAGCGACGAGTTCACACGGCTGTCGTGCGGTTAGCTTAAGGCTTCCGCACAAATTCTCAAGGCACCCGCAAGACTGCCGTAAGAATTTTCAAAGTTTCTTACGACCACCGCACGGCAAGCACGATTTTGCAAGACAGCTGTACGGTGTTCGTGCGATCGCCATAAGGAGGAGGAATTATCTCCTCTTGTCCGATTGGATATATATATATATTCACAATGCTACCCCGGCACATAGGTTGCATATTGAAACAATGGATACTCGCAGATAAAGACCGGGACGACGATATTTTATGCTAAGGGCATTTTGTCATTCTTGTACAAGCACGTGCCTTCTTCATCTAAATCCTGGGTTGGTGGTACCTTGAATGTCTCAGGTTCAATGGGGGCTCAGCAATCGGAACCTACCCCTTTCCATTCTGAGATCTTTGTTTCTGCATGACCTTCTCGTCCTGAAATCTCGATAGCAACTGATAACGAACAAGACATACAAACTTTTTAAAAGAGGATGGATGACGCTAACTTTTCGCAAGCCATTTGCGAGGCAGCTGTGCGAATCTCTACCATGGTTGTTCGTACGTTCCGCAGTAGTCTTCAGACTGACTTTCACCAAACGCAAGGCATTTGCAAGGCAGCCGCAAGATGTTCGTGCGATCGTCTTGCAGCCTTCGCAGGACAAACGCAAGTTATAAAACCGTATGATTGATGTGCTATGGTCTCAACGTAGCCGTACGGCTCCCGTGTGGCAACCGTACATTTGCCGTGCAAACTCAAAAAATCGCAAAGAAATCGCTAGGAAAATGAGCATGTTGAAAAACCAGCTTAATTGCGACGTCTACGGCGTTGCAAATTCGTAAGACAGTCTTGCGGAATCCACGCGAAGTCCTGCGATTTATGTTCCCGTACGGCTGTCGAAAGGCTGATGTGAAACAGGCTTTTAAAGCTTAAAATGAGAATTGTGTACATCTTGCTTAAGAGTGTTGCAATAAATGACATATAGATCTAGCTCTGAAGATGTGAGGTTGGCAGTGGCGAATGTATAAAGTTCGTATTCGACTTTTCCAGGTTCCAATTCCACCCTTTAAAGACTGGGTGAATCAAGGGGTCGTGAATAGCTCTACCATCGTCTATAAACGATCCATAGTCAGTATTGAGCACGTTTAGAGGTTAGATGTATTAAAAGAATCGGCTGCCTTTAAGCTAGTACTTCTGTTTTCACTTAGATTTATACCTGTCAAAGGAAAACGCTACCAACTGAACGTCTGCAAATGCTTTGGTAAAGACTTAAGACTTGAGGATGGATGTGCGAGATAATATCGTGAATTCAGGTCAAGAAAGAAAACCTGAAAACTTTACGTTTAACCCGAACTGAATTCTTTATTTCGTTGAAAAGCTACAAAAAAAAAATTTACTGTATAATTCGTTGATGTTCATCAGTGAATTAAAATCGATGATTAGGGGTTGCAAAAACTGGCAAACTTTGTACCTATCTGTTGTACAGGAACTAGACCTAAATCAAGAAATAATATCAGCGATGTTTTCCATGTAATAAAAGGATTTATCACTGGAGCCGGATTTGTGTAATTCATGAAATGTCTTGAAGAACAAGAAAATCTTACCTGCTATTGTTTGAATTTATATATTTATGTATGTCGCCGTCCAAACTGGAATTTAGGCAGATCCCGAATCTAGACCAAACTGGAATTTTGCCTAGATACAAAAATAGTTTAACAGTTTGGCTAGGCGGCTCCACAATCTGCCTAGACCAAATCGGAATATTTTCTCGTTCTATATAATGCGACTACATATTTACCATCTTAGTCAACTTAAACTCAAACATAAAAGAAGTTTAATTAGAAATTCTGAGTAAGATTAAATTTTGAATGTTTAGCACTTTCGAGGAAAAAATGCAACAAGGAAAACGGAGCAATTGAGGGAAAAACAAATAAATTGCTTCAATTAAAAATACGTATCAATTGTAAACACATGAGAATTAATATGATTAAAAATTTGGAAAAGAATCTAGATCTATTTTGGTCTACACTAAAGTATTATTCTAATTTGGTCTAGGCAGATTCCCTGGATATGCCTTGATTCCGATCCGGCATACGACATATCGAGCTAAAAAAACGTGATTTACCATATGGGCTGAACCTTTTTGTTCAGTATTATGATGCATTAATGCAGCTAGGCGTACACATTTTTTATTGTGAAATGCAGCTAATCGTTGCATACAGATGAAGCTAGCCGTACAGTGAACGTTTTGATGGTACCTTGATAAAAAGTGAATTATTTCAATGGATATGGCCCTAAATACAACCATAGACATGTATACGCAAAGCTGAATGATTTCTTTATCTGTATGCAGTATCAGAAAATGGTTTCTGATCTTCCCGAAGGAGTAGAAAGCAAATGTTTAGCGATCATGGCAGTCGCCAACGACAAAATTTGGTGATGCAGCTTTCCTATACAAAACTCACTCGGTTTATGAACCCAACCGCAGGATGTATTTGTAGAAAAACTTCTTACCTTTCAAATGCAAAACACCCGATCATTT
Source organism: Tridacna crocea (assembly GCA_943736015.1). NCBI lineage: Eukaryota > Metazoa > Mollusca > Bivalvia > Cardiida > Cardiidae > Tridacna > Tridacna crocea. The sequence continues at coordinate 24,955,998 of OX031060.1, forward strand.
TCTGTTTGCTAGATTACGAGTGCCAGCCTGTTTTGTTAAACTTGTTTACTGCAGGTATCTGATTTGGGGCGTACAGTAGCAGCAGCTTCCGATTTGCGACACTGTACGTTGGTCCATACTGTAACTGCCTTCAAGTTTTATTTTGCTTAACTCTTTACCAAACAACATAATTTTAGACTGGTCCAAACTGAAAGAATTTGTGAACAACAAAATTAATGTGACTCAAAAGTAGAAATCTTTGCTAGGAAAGGTGGAAAACATTGTGGAAAAAGGAGAAAATTCTGGTTACCATCTTTTTAATCTATCTTGCATATCTTCAAAAACACCAAGATATAAATCCTTGTTTTTTGTGACTTTTTTTCCAGTGACTTTTTGTCTGGGACTTTTTCTCTGTGACTCTATTTCCCACATTCGAATTAAGAATGATCTCCCTTAACCCTTGACAGACCCTAATTAAACTTTATCTCAATATACTCTTAGAGGGGCAGAATTTCCCACTTTTGCCATTAGTCTAAGAGGGCTGAATGAACATTAAATTTTCAGTCTTGAGATAAAAGCTATAAACATTGTGATTTTCAAAGGTTGCTCTTCTCTCAACTTGTACACAAAGCAGACAGAGTAGATAAAAAAAAAAACAAGACTGCACATTTTGTGCAGTCAGATCATAATCTTACCTAGCTACAAACGCAACAGGAAATTTAAAATTAGTAATTCTTCAAATGACGAAAAAATCTAAACTAATCAACCCTGAAAGCAACAAAGAACAAACTAGATGTTACTCACAATGATAGGAAGGGTCTTTTTAACCCATTACCACACAATCCCGACTTTTACCCACCTTCAGAAAGGAGTCTTTTGAAAAATTTTAGAAAAAGGAGAAAATGCTGGTAACCAGCATTTTCTCCTTTTCCCACAATGTTTTCTATCTTTCCCAAAACACATTTCAATTTTTAAGTCACTTTAATTTTGTCATCTGCAATTGCTTTCAATTTGGAACAGTCTAAAATTTTGTCATCTGGTAAAGAGCTAAGGCTTGGAAAAATTGAGAAAAGAAGAAAACACTGATTACCAGAGTTTTGTCTTTTTTCTCCAAAACGTTACAAAACGCCTTCTTCACCAAGGGTACCTAAATTGTTTTGTAAATAGTTGATAGTTAAGAGATAGATAAAGATAATATTATGATGGTGGGATCAAATTCATGCAAAAATATTATGTTTACTTTTTACTGTTTTTTGGTCTAGTCTTTCAAAAATCTACCTTTACAATCGTTTTGAAAGTACATATTTAAGGTTTCAAAAAAAATGATGTGCTGTCATCCAAAATTGTTCTATTTTCACTTCCTTTTTTACTTGAATGTACAAAAAAAATGAAAGGCCCCTGAAAGCCTGTATAGCAATAGCAGCAACTGGCATCAAGATTTCAAAATTAAGGAAACATCATAACTAATCACTAAAAAATGATAATATGATTCCATATTATGGAGTAATAGTTTTCTTTTTATATCTACAGTTGGTTTTAATATGTGGCCAGTGTCCATAATATTTTCTTAAACCCAAATCCCATGTATTTCTAGGTTAACATATTAAATTCATAATGTTATTGACAATCAAAATTGTATAATTTAAAACTTGGTACAGTATGATTTAAAAAATGAAGCTGTATTAACCCTTTCCCAAACGACAAACTTATGGACTAGACCAAATTGAAAGCATTTGCAGATGACAATTCAACTCTTGCTGAAAAGATGATTTCTGTCTATGATAGGGTAGAAAACTTTGTGGGAAAAGGAGAAAATGCTGGTTTCCAGCATTTTCTCCTTTTTCCACAATGTTTTCTAAAGGCTACTATTCTAGACCCGTAAAAACCAGGGATTGTTTGGTAAAGGGTTAAGTGATCAAAACTTTCAGTTTACAGCCATTTATCACCAAAAATGGTAAAATTGCAAAGAAACTGTGTGGAAAATTTTTAGTTGCCATGTGTATTGCATATTTGTCCATGCAAAATTTGAAACATTTGCTAACATTATATCATGAAACAAAGCTAGAGAAGAAAGAGAATCTAATTAAATACATGTAGTATAAATCATAAGTGAATTATGTTACAAAAACTTTTGCCTAATGGCAATCTTGTTTATTTAAACAGATCCAGAAATAAACCATTTTAATAATGGTTATTAAAAGAACAAACTTTTGAACCCTTGAAATAAGTAAATGTTCTCTCTTACAACATGATATTTCTGGATGCTGTGTCCCTTTCTGTTACTGCAGACAAAATAAGCAGTAAAAATTTCTTTTGTTTAGTACAAAGTTTTCAAATATAGGCAAATGTTTAATGTTTAAAAACCAACAAATTCAGAAATTTGCTCAGTCACCCATAAGGCTAAACAACATAAAACACACCATAGATATTAGTGTTGATGTTGCATTTTCTCTTGGCAACATCTAAAAAAGAAACAATCCCGGGTTTCACAAAAATACGCCCTACCGGTTAAAATGGAGAAAATGTTACAATTAAGTCTCAAATATGACAATAGTAATTACATGTATATGCATCTGATTTTTTGAAGTATTTCTATAAAGAACAAGAGGGCCATGATGGACCTGTATCGCTCCACTGCCTTTTTAACCCTTTACCAAACCAATTGAAGCGTTCATGACCCTGAAAATGAGGGCCTTCAAAAACAATGAACACTGTCAGGCAATATAAGCAGGCTACTTAATTGGCATGAAAGGTAAAGTTCTTGGAAAAAAACCTGAGTGATAAAAATCTTACTCTGAATTTATTATTCCACTCATATGAGGATAACTATTAGCATCAAAAAGAATCATTCTCCATGAAAACAGAATATTTTCTATAAAAAAAAACGTAACGTCTAGCACCAATTATGCATCACTGCAGTATGATAATCAAGGGAGGTAAATAGAACAAACTGTGTCTTTTATAAAAAGTTATTTCCCTTGATTAATGTTTAAATTGTAGTGACCATATTTTGAAGCCCATGTTTAACTTGTGATCCCTGGAATGGAGCCAATTTTGACCCCAGGCCTGTAATATGAAGAAACTTGTTAAAGGTCCATTAGATAAAGCTACATGCCAAATTCAGTAGCCCCTGGCCTTGTGGTTTCAGAACAAAAGATTTTTAACAATCGGGTAAGACACAATATAGGGATCATTTGAAAAAATTGGATGAAATGTCAAGTTATTTTATATTTACACCAGTCCTACATCAGTGAAACCTATGTGTAATCATTTGTTAGTGTATGTTCAAGTCTCAGCCAAAATTTGAGCGCTCAAGATCAAAAGGCCTGCGAGATATAACATGAAACATACCCCCAAAATGGTTCTTTTTTTGCGTTATGTTGTTGCACTTAGAATTTCACTCTTTTTTCAATTTGCACTACTTGTTAAATATTCTTGTAAGTGCTCAGTAGGTATATTCAACAGATAGTAAAATTATCAAGAATTAATTTGATGTTTGATTTGTTAAAATTGGTTAAAGAATATGAAAAATATGACGAAAACTGTAAATGTAGTAGCATGTTATGCAAATTTAATCTTGAATATCTCTTGTTTGTTATAGGATGATAAAACCTTCTTAATACAACTTTTTTCAGTACTTTTTGTTATAGAATTACAACTATGATAAGGTTGATCAACATGGAAAAGCATTTGGAAGTGTTATTAACAAAAAAAAATTTTCATGATTTTTTCAAATGTATAAAATGCCTTTTCAGAAAAATAGTAGAGTCCGTAACCATGTAAAATTCAGTGGATATAAGTCTCAAAAGATACTTCACAGCAATTCATTATTCACTCATGACCTACACAGATTTCAGAAAATACATTCGACAACATCTTTCCCCTAAGACAAAGCGGTTAACCAACTTTAATGGTTACGGACTCTACAAAAAATGTGTAGTGTCCGTAACCTTAAAAAAAAACCCAGTTTTCCTCATTTTTTTTGCCCCACTTAAAATCACAAATTATGTTTTAATGTTTTTTTTTTCATCAAATATAGCATCCCTTGTTTATTTTGACGATCATGATTGGTGATGTAATACAGTAAATCTCCTTGATTGTATCATATCTATAAACACCATTTTTTCCACTGTGGCATCACTATAAATAGTTTAGTCATAGAAAATCTATTCAAATGATTCATTATAAATCAGTTTGTTTTATCAGCTTAATATGGTTCCAACATTAGAAAACACCAAAGTTTCCAGCTAATAAGTTAATAAAGTTAAGTTTATTTCCCATCTTTCTTTACCAATAATTGTGTAGTGTCCGTAACCAAATTATTATAAAACTAAAATTATACTTTTGCTGCACAAAAAACAAAATTTAGCTGTCTTTTACATTCTGTAGGTAATATTACTAATTGAGAAAGCTTTATTGGCACAATTTATATTTTCAAGATACATTTTGTTGAAATGGTAGTTTTCTCCCTTAATATCATTCATTGAGAATAATTGCAGTATTTTATAAGCGTCATTAACTTAAAGGCAGACATATTTCCAAAGCTTAAATATCCATTATTCAGACAGGATACAATTCCAAATAAAATACCAGAACATGTTCTTTACACAGATGATAATAAAGAATGGTGTGAAAGTTACGGACACTACATGATTTAATATATAGTTTATATGTATCAAATATTTTGACATTAAGTTACACAGAAATAATAATAACATAGCTTTTGTTAATTGATTTTGATAACACTTACAAGCCAGACCTTGAAACTTACTTTAAGGCCAAAATCAATTACAATATACTGTTTAACATGAACATAATTTAGATGCCTACAAATCGAGGGCTAAGTGCAAAACTATTGTAACTAAAAACCCATCTTAAACACCCAAGTTTAGAGGCAAATTTGACTCCTTAGTAAACAATGTAAATGTAGGTGCCATTGCTCATGATGAGCAATGGCACCTAAATTTACACTGTTTACTGAAGAAAACATCTTATAACTCCTATAAAGGAGTCAGTTGTGTCCCTAAACTTGGGGTTTTAGATAGGTTTTGAGTTACAACAGTTTTGGACTCAAAATGTTCTTTTTACTTACTTTGTCTGGTGTTCATTTGCTGGTTGATTGGAGTTTAATGCCCCTTTCAACATCTATGTTATATCACGGCATCCCATGTTTTCCTGGCTTACTCACACCAGTACTTACACAACCTTCTTTCCATGTCGCTGACAACTTTCCCACTTGATACAGAGGCGGGAGGTGAAATTGAACATTTTACACTTTGTTTTTGAGCCCAAAGAAATAACAGACATTTCCAAAAGTTGATGAAAGACTATAAATATGTTTATTTCCATTAAAGGTGGCCCTTCAGATTTTGGGACGAAAATTTTACAAAAATGCAAAAAAATCATCCTTATACTCCCAAGGCCTTTTAATTTTCATTCATAGTAGTTGAAAACCGTCCGACAACACAAGAAATTAGAGAGTTACTACGGCCCAGGTTGATACCAACGGGAAACACATTCTATTTTTAGCTGATCAGTTCACTCATTTACTTACAGGAATACACAGAAGAAGCTTCAAACATAGCGTCTGAAGAAGACATTATGTTTGTTATGATAGGGAATTTAAGCGTTATGAGTCACGTGCCAGTCACTTGACGTTCCCACAATGCTTTATTGATTTTTGGCGCGAATTCTAAAAATAGCTTAAGAGGCTACGTAGCCTTTCAAGGGAATACCATCAATTCTATGAATCTTAATCATTGATGGTTTGTATTATTTTTTCATATGAATTTGAGTGATATATATATTTTTTAATTTAGTGAGATGTAAAAATTCTAAATACCCACATTTAAAGAATAATGCGTAGTGTCATGAACAGATTTATCTATATTAGAACTATCATGTGCCCAAAAAAAGAAACTTTACTAATAGTTTTCATGTTTATTCCTACAGAAATAGGTATATGAGAACATGATATGATATCATTCATACGAAAACAGATAGCTGTCAAAGAGTTCATTTCTTTTTTCTGCATTGTTCATATTTGTATTTGCAAAAATTACTGATATACAGGGATTTTTTTTAATTATATCATAAATTACATAATAAAGTATTGAAACAAGCACAGTTCAATACAAATTTCAAGATAATAGACAGATTTGCCTTTGTCATATATTCATGTAGAGTCCGTAACCAAACTTACAGCTTTTTCGTTTTCAAAATTTGAATTGATATAGACAGAGTCTGATAAAACTTTTTTTTATTTCTGTATGTTGATTATAAGTTAAACTTCAAGTTTTGTGTAATAACAGTGTCTAAAGATGAGAACTGTATTTTTGAGCAGAGTTGAAACATGGCAATTTTTCAGCAATATTTTTTGCAAGATTTCTTGTAAGGATTATGAGATGTAATTATCATTTTGGGTTGTATTTTTTGTTTTATACCAGTTAAAAATAAGAGGAAATTTGAACTGTATGACATAAAAAAAAAAGAAAAACATAATTTCAAGTATTTTATTGATGTTATATCCCTGTGTAGTGTCCGTAACAAGCTCTAGAAGGTCAATTTGTCTGCTAACAAAAAATGTATTTCGTGCGCAGCAACCTACAAGATATTTTGGTTTCTTGAACTTAAAGCATAGTACTAAATGAAAAACTATTTCTTTTGTCAATTAAGGGACCTTCATTTTTCACCCCCAAGTGCAACACTACTGTTCCCTATATTGTGTCTTACCCGTATGTAAATTTTTTTTTTCAGTTTTGTTGCCATGACAACCAGAGTTTTTGAAGGAATCAAATTCTTTCAAAACATTCTGGTAGGATCATTTCTGTGAGGTTTCATCAAATTTGGATGGGTAGTTTCAGAGAAGAAGATGTTTGAAATAAAAGTTAACACACGGATCAAACAGACGGATGCACGATGGACACCATGACATAAGCCCGCTGGCCTTTGGCCAGTGGAGCTAAAAACCCATATATTCTGTACATTTTAACATTAAAAATCATAACCAACTAGCAAGGATTTGACACTGTAGCACTGTAATTTGGTCAAACAAGTCAAAACTGTCAGAAAAAGCATTTTGCTGGCTTAGTCCTTATATACTAGTATCACCCCTCACAACGTACATCAGTGTGACGTCACAGGTAGTGATATCGGACCCTTGTTATAAAGTCGGTATACGTGTTTGGTAAGACGGGTTTTTTTTTTTTGTAATCATTCCTTTAAATGATCTGAAAAAGTCTTTAGACCTCCAAAGCGTACAATAGACTTCGACCAACTATTTAAACCCAATCACTTTTCAATATTTGGTCAAAGTGTTTCTGCATATAGACATCTGCTTCCTGTCTAAATCATCTGAATATTAAATGTATTCATCTAATGTCTTTGATAAATACATGAGGGTCTTCATAGTCTGTTTGTATCCACCCAAGCTAGCCTCATTCTATCTTCATATCGTACTTACTTTTCAATATTGCGGACATAAGTTATGAAAATGCCCAGGTCCGATATCACTTCCTGTGATGTAGGTTGTTACCCTTGATGTAAACAAATGTGGATGAACTTCTTTGGAAATGTTTTAGGAAAACATCGTCTAAGGCTGGTAACGTAACTCACTGTGTCTTGGTACCAATGTCACTGTGTTCAAATTTTGAAACTATCATATTTATGCCGGTATCTGAAATACTTTACACCTTGCATTCCAACTGTCTACAGGATCATGCACTATAGACAGCTGATGATTCATTGACCCATAGTGTATATTTTTGGGGTCATAATGTAAAACACACCTTGCTTTGCCCTTCCAGCAAAAATATAGTTTTGTGTATATTGTCATCTTGGCTATATTCTTATACTAGTCTGACATGTTATATAGCACTTGTATTGAGAGCGATTTAATCATCAGTTGCAGTTGCATTGATAATCAGATCATATTCTACCGACTCAGTATTATCTTGAGTTTGATCAATAGCCTGCTCAGTATTAGTGATTAGATTTATCAGTAAGTTGAATCAAGCAGTCCACATTCTTTCCTGGATAAGGTCTCATTGTATGCATACTGTTCACTAGTCTGTCCTTGACTTTCTGATTCTTAGCTTTGATTGGAATTGAAAAAGTTGCTTAGCTACCTCATTCTTTTCAAATAATCTTTTCCTCATAAAGTATGTTGTACTTTTTTTGTTTGCTCTGAATTACATGAATAAAATTTGTTAGTTTTCAAATATAGTATTTCTCAACTCCGGTCTATTTTCTCAAATAACTTTAACATTCCCTCGCTTTCTTCTTCTAGCCAGTTATCTTCTCGAAGCTCAGCCCTAGAAATTGCTGTTTTACCTGTATTGGCAAGTCATGGCATGGTGATTTACGTTATGAGGTGAATTATATTCCTATATTATCTTTAATTCAGTGTAGTATGGACAACTGCATTTATCCAAGTGGTATACTAATCAAAAAAGAAAATGTTTCTTCCAAAAATATGCAGTAATTTCTGAAAGTTCAAAGCAAAGTTCATTGAAAACAATGCTATAAAACTACAACCTACAGCAAGATTTTTATAACCAACCTTCATAGATATCAACACAACATTATGATAGCTTATACACATATGATCCAATATGTGTGAATAGGCCTTTGACAAAGTCATGTTCACATGGTGTTAGGTACTCGCTCAGATCATTTGTTTTCGAAATACTTATTTACTCATTCAGTTTAGCCAATAGAAGTTGTGTTACTTAAAAATGTAGCAAACCTTGGAGAATAAAACTAAGAATATTCTCAAGAATGGTTGGTGAATACGGGCCCATGTCACAATTCCTACACAATTGCCAATGAGGTAAGCTGGCCCTCCTTCTAAAACTTAGACAAAATTGACAAACAAGAAGCATTCAGCTGTGTAAAGTCATCTATGATTGATAAAGCTGGAGAGATCCTGGTTTTAACGATGCCAAAATGCATGTGTGTAAGTGACCAACATCTTAACCAACTTAAACTACTTTTGAATTTGTCAAAGACAGCATCCAGACAAACACTATGATAATGTTTCATGAGAATCAGCCTGAAAATATGGCCTCTGGACTGCTCACAAGATTTTGCCAATTGAATTATATTTTGATCTGGTGTGACCCTTTGTCTGAGATTTCAAAAACAAAAGAACCTTTCTGACCTAGTTTCATGAATACCAGACTACAAATACTTCCAGACTGCACACAAGGTTTTTCTCAGATTTGGCCTAAACCTATTTTTTTTCTTCAGTGTAACCAAATTTCAAACTTGTTAAACATATTATCAAGACGAACATTTCTTCTTTGTTTCATAAGTATCAGCTGAAAATGTGGCCTCTAGACAGCAAATAAAGCTTGTCTTAGATTTCGCTTATTGGCCTACTTTTTCACCAAACATGACCAAATTTCAACCCTGTCCATACATCACCAAAAGAACTATTCTGACCACGTTTTATGGATATTAGGTTAAAAATGTGGCCTCTAGAGTGCAGACAAGGCTTTTCTAAGATTTGGCCCAGTGACCTTTTTGACCCAATTTCCATATTTTCTTAGATATCATCAAGGCAACCATTCTGACCAAGTTTTATGGGTATCAGGTTAAAAATGTGGCCACTAAAATGCAATCAAGTTTTTCTAAGATTTTGGCCCAGTAACCTTTTTGACCTGACATGACCAAATTTCTGCCTTGCCTTAGAACACACAGGGTTTTTCAATGATTAAGCCAAGTGAGCAATTTTTTGACTCAACATAATCCAAAAAAAAAAATATGAATTTGTTCCATATATTAACAAAACAAGTATTCTGGCTATATTTCAAGTACTGTTATATATCAGGCTGATAATCTGGCCTCTAGCAAGAGTGCAATTTTTTTTTTTTTAAGATAAAGCCCTGTGACCTACTTCTGACCAAACATAACCTTATTTTGAACATGCTCAAGGTACAATCAAGATAAACGATCTGGCCAAGTTTCATGGGTTTTCAGGTAGTACACAAGGTTACTGACAGATTAAACCCCAGTGACTTACTGTTTGACCCCACATGGTCCATTTTCAAACTTTGTCAGATATACGATCAAGACTAATATCTTGACTAATTTAAAGATGTATCCGCATTATTTTTTCTCCTTTTACCACACAGATTTCAAAAACCTTTCCTCTATGTAATTTCTACACCAGATTTCTTTTATATCAGTTTAACCCATTACCACACGAGAAAAATTTAGACTGGTCCAAATTGAAAGCATTTGCAGACGACAAAATACAGGTGACTGAAAAATTGAAATTGTTCTTGGAAGGGTAGAAAACACTATGGGAAAAGGAGAAAATGCTGGTTACCAGCATTTCCCCTTTTTCCTACAGTGTTTTCAAAAGGCTTCTTTCTCAGGGGCGTCAAAAGTAGGGATTGTGTGGTAATGGGTTAATATAGATTTGACTCTATTAAAATGCAGAAAATGCTGAAATAAACAAAAACCCTAACCTTGATCTTGTTCTTGTGTAGATACAAATAACTGCCCTTTTTTGAGGCCGCATTCTCCACAGAAAAGTTCTGTACCAAGAAAGACTGTTCCACAACGCTGACACTTCTCTAGCTTAGCAAACAGGTGTGAATCTACTTTTCTCCCACAATTTGCACAAAACTTTGTGGATGGGCTTAATTCTGTCTTGCAAGGTGACCCATCTTGTGTTGTACCTGGACATAGCACAACTGCTTTGTCAGAAGATGACACAAGTTTGGTACCACATTCTGGACAAAACTTGCTGCCGTCCTTTATCTCAAGACCACAAGCTGCTTTAGGGCACTTCATGCTAAACTTTCAGGAGGCAAGCAATCCTGCAGTGAAAAAATAAAACAAAAGGCCTGAGAAAAATCTGTCACTTATGCCTGCAATGTTCTACCAAGGAAAGCTGGGATTCAGGAACACTATCAGTTCAACTGTTTACCAAAAGCTAAAATTTGAGACTGTTCCAAACTGAAAGCATAAGCAGAGGACAAATAAACATGGCTCAAAAACTGAAATTTACCTTCTGATGGGTAGAAAAGAAGGAGAAAATATGTGCAACCAGCATTTTCTCCCTTTCCCACAAAGTTTTCAAAAGGCCTCTTTCTCAGGGTTGTTAACCCTTTACACCATAGATACTCATTTCTATGCATTGTTTGTAGGAGCCTTTGGAAAACATTGTGGCAAAAGGTGAAATTGCTCATGACGAGCAATTTCACCTTTTGTCACAATGCTTTCTATGCTATCAAAAGGTGTCATATATCCATAAAAAATGGCTTTATCCTTGCTATTATTTAGGGTCAGTTAGAGATATCATAGAAATGCCCTATGGGGTAAAGGGTTAAACCTTGTGATTGTGTGGTAAAAGGTTAAACAGAAAAAGTTCATATGAGAAATGCTCCTTGGACTATATCCCCATAATTAAGAGTTTAAATGAAAATTAATACAGAGTCCAATTGTCTCAATTATTTAGATAAAAATTTGTATTTCTACCAATTTTTTGGAACATTTATCCCTTCCTTAAACAACCTTTACCTGCGTGAATTAATTCTTTACCAGAAAAAGAAAGCTTAATCCAAATTCAAAGCATACTGCAATAAATTCTAGAGGACAAATTAAATATAAAAACATAAAAATCTCATTTTAATAGCTGTGTATTTGCTATAGCGTATACATTTCTCCTGTGGCGTACATTTCTTCTGTAGCGTATTTTAGTGTGACTGGTAAAGGGTCAATACAGACAACTCGCCATTAGCGGATCACTATCGAAAAGGCTAGAGTTAATTAAACAGCCATTGGCGTTTGACGGCTAAAAATGGTATCGCTTGAAAGGATTTTCTTTACACTTTCAGATGCATAATTATTGCTCTCTGGGTCTGCTGATATACGCCTCGAAAAACAGTGTTGTCAATTTAACCCCTGTATATGTACCATTACGGGATCAACTTAACCAATAGCGGATCATGTGGTATCACTGGTCTGGGGATTGATTCAAAATTAATTTTACCTGTCAAACCATGAAGAATCTACCCATTAAATACTTTTCGCAGATGTCTAGAGGCCCCATTTCGCATGTTGCAGATCAAAATTATGTAATATACAAATTTTTTAGCAAAACCTTATGAAGTCCCACAAGCAAGTACCCTTTGAAAACATTGCATTAATCCTGTACACAAAATCCCGACTTTTAACAACCATAAAAAAAGAATTTAGAACGCATTTAAGACCATTGTGGGAAAAGGAGAAAATGCTCTTTCTTTCACAATGTTTTCACAAGTGCTCTTTTTCCAGGTCGTTGAAGGTCGGCATTGTGTGGTAAAGGGTTAATAAAGATAAAGTATCTAAAGAGATGTGGGTTATAATTGATTAAAGAGAATGGTTACAAAAAATGATTTGAACATTGACTAATGCTCTGTCAAACACATCATAAGTCGTCAACATGAACAAAAACGTGAAAACTTTATGTCAAAAGGCGGAGAATATTTTCCTTATATCACAATATTTTCATGGCTAAACAGTAGTCTACAACTGATTTTAGATAAACGATTATAATATCTAGAGTATGGTATATACTAGTCCTATTTATAAGACCATACGTACGTTATTTCACATTTTGACATTCATCGTGTACGTAGGGTCTTATTGGGCCCTTCATAGGTTCCTTTAGCAAACTCCGACATCAAATCTTGTCACTGTTTGAGCAACAAATTTGGATACTTAAAATGCAAAATGCTCAATGAAACTGGTATCGGTAACAAGATAAATCAATATTGAACCGATATTAAAGACTTGGTTGTAAAACACTTACGTTTTATGAGTTAAATCCGCTTCTATTTCACACTACCCTATTTTTGAAGTAAAACCGGTATGTAAATGTGTAGTTATCGCGGGTTAACGGCAAGTAAACGAAATTCTTTAAACGAAATTCCTTTACCTCCATTAAAGTGTTACAGAAAGGGGCAACCCTCATTCACAAAATATAATTTTGCCCAGAAAGAAGTACTGAATGGTTTAATGGTCCATTACAGACGGTTATCGAGTTTTAAGACTATTCATAAATAAAAGAAACGTCAAGAGAATGTCCTAGTCATTCGTCCCAAATCTAGTTCGTTCCCACGTTTTCTTAATCGATTTCGCTGGATTCCCGTCCAACCAGAGTTTCTGATACTTTTTGGATGTTTCTTTAATTTCTTTATTTCTTTAATTATTGGTTGAGTGTTACATATCGGATTTTATGATGTTTTATGTGCATGGCCTTATTTTACGTAGATAAAGACATGGACATAAATGAACGTACGACAGTAAGGCTCCAACTATTTAGGTAAACTTTAACGTTGGAAAGTATTGAAAAGCTTCATTTCATTACATTACATTACATTACAGTTTTCTTAGGCACAATGAAGTGAAAGACGTCACCTTATTTTACGAACCCCTTATTTAAATGCAAACAATAGTTTCACTGTTGTTTATTTAGGACCTGCAACCAAAACAGGACCGTATGCATATTTTTAAAAGAAAGGTCTGTTTTAGTGGTATTTTATGACGTTTTTCCAGACCACTCGCTCTTATTACTGAGAGTGAATATTTCCATCCAGTCCTACTAAAATACGACATGGAGAACGAACGTAAACGTCATGGATACGCCATGGGAGTTTTTGCACGCCACAGCTATTCCATAGCAATGAAACCCTTTGAATACGACACTGAATATTTTCAGGAGATTTATGATAAAGCAGTTTCGAAGAAAATTCCTAGTCTTTCTTCACAGCTGCTAATAAATTGATAGAAGGAACCGAAACCGGTATTTCCGCTCAGGGCACACCTAACCCCTGAGCTGTAAATCTGTGGTTAAGTTCATATTAGAGAGTTGGACAATAATGATTCTAAACTGCATATTTATGATTTGCAGCAAAACAAGTCTGTTAGATCAAGATAATTATGAAAATTTTCTGTTTAAAGTAATTTAAAAGCTGAAAAGACGGTCTGAAGTCTCTGACCGGGCCGAGTCTAACGGAACATTTTGTTGTGTCATGGGTTTCTGCGTTTTTTGCACCAATCAATTTTTCATGTCTGTAAATTTATGGATACGTATTTCCGCATAATTTGAGAAAGATAATATCAATAAGGGTGTCAAGTTACTGCATAACTGTCATTTCACACGAGACAACAGAAAAAATGACTTTTTCTTTGCGTGAGGTTTCGCGTGTAGCCAAAAATTATTACATGAATTTCAATTCCACTTGATTTTCGTACAAATTTGCTCGAGCAGAAATACGGCAAACAGTGTATTTTTTTATTTTCTGGTATTCTAGTGCTGCTGTCAAGAGAAGACCAATAGACGTTAAATTTTACATACGTCCGTCCCGTTCATCGCGCTTCAAAAACTGAGCTAATTGACTTTGAACAGCTCATTTATATTATGCAAACAATTACTTCTGGTGATAGGAAGCATTTTACTTGAGTTCTGGTATACAGTATGTTTTTCATGAACTGTCCAATGGATATATAAAGCCACGCAATGAGGCCGGGGTTTCCCATGTCTAAACTCAGCTTCTGGCACAAGACCGAAGGCTGAATATGTTGTTATCGTTGAATATATACATGATTCAAATAAGGACTATGATTATACAGGCATTTCACATTAATTTATGTTAAGGTTTTAGAAATAATTTTGGTAAACAGAACTTCAGAAAATGGCTGCCAAATCTAACGTTACAATCTGTGTGTGTGAGTGTGGGGGAGGGGGGGGGGGGCTAATCGGATTTCATTCAAAAATCGTTCGGAAATTCGTTTTTTTATTTTACCTGAAATATCCTTGTAAACATGGCGGCTTTTGTGTTAAAAAAGTTACACGATTGAACTCAAGATGAATATATCATGAATTCATGAATGTGGCCCTTTTTCCGAGTCAGAAAAGTAAATTTGTATCCAGTTAAGTTATCTATCATGTTTACTTGAGTGCTTTTTCACCATTATCCCGGATTTTAGGGAATCAAATTTGCTACATAGAACTAAATAGGGCCCGTTTAGACGTAACATGCAAAAGAAAAGTAAAATGTGAAATGTCCGAAAAATAAATGTTGAACGGCAAACAAGCATGTGTACGTCTAAATATTTGGACTAGGTATATACGAAATCCGAGTACAATTATATGTCGAGGAAAGGGTTAATCAGCTGTTCATTGTGTGCGTAATTTTGAGACGGTCCCCATATGATGCAGATCACTGATCTGTAATTGGTCTGTTCCGGGTATGTCGCCTTTTTATTAATGGTGCACAAATAAAAAAAATGATAGGGATAAATGAATATATTGATTGGGAGACTGTATATTCTTTCCTCTAATAGTGTCAAGTTTTAACTTTACCTTTCCTTTTTCATTTCTTTTTTTTTCCCCGCCGATGTTTCAATGGCGAGTTGCCTGTAACTGTTGACCTACTTCTCCAGTTATCAAAAGAAAGTGCAACAACATGGCAACAACAACTAGGCAATTTACAGAAAAATATCATAAAGGAAAGCCACAAATTGAAGCTAAAGTTGCCATTTCATCTAAAATTTTAAGTAAACATGGTGTCAAAAATACTTACATGACCTTGTTCAGACCTGACAAATAACGGTCATTGAACGGTTTTTTTTTAACACCAATATCGGAGAACTAAAACTGTAAAATTAAAACTAAAGCTCTTCATTGAAATCAAAACATAGACACATTGGTACAACACCTCATAACTAACTTAGTAAGCTTTAGCCAGAGTTGAAACCTCTGTCAATAACTTTTTTTCACCGACTATAAGAAAGACATTTTTTCCCCAATTCCTATCTCGCCCATTTTCTGAAATTCTACCCACGTATCGAAATCGAAAGTAGATATTTGTATACGCAGTTTCTTGGTCACTATGACAGCAGTAGAGTGTTCCGAATGCTATAGTCATAACGGTATCAAGATAACTCGTACCCTGGAGAATTCGTACCCCGGAATACTCGTAATCCAATCTCAAGGCTACGAGTTCTCAAGAGAAGTCATACCCAGGGTACGACTTCTCTGGAGAACTCGTACCCCCCACTAATAAATATAACGTTAGTTTTCCAGCGCGCTGTCAACTTTTATTTTTACGCCGTTATTGTGATGTAGATTCGATGATTTTTTTTTTTTCTAGTACATGTGTGGAAAAGACAAATAAAGTCAAGAAACCTGTGTTTTCTCACGCAGTTTATGTTGTATTTGATGAAAAAATCGTAAGAAAAACATTTATAAACGATAAATAAATTGTATTCAACTGAAAAATCATTAGTAGAATTAATTTTTGCTCTATTCAATTGAATTCTTCGGGTAGCCTTCACTTGAATTCGAGTTTTGAATTGATGTTTGATGTTGTTTTGTGTAAGAACGGTCTAGAAATCAATATTTGATTGGATTAGATATTTGTTAAATAGAGGGAGTTGGGAAAATGATCACATATTTAATCAAATTTTCACACCTGGTGAAAAGGCAAATTTCCTGAACAAAGAGAGCAAGAAATGTGCGATTTTCACAATGATCAAATTACTGTAACATAATTGCAATATTCAATCTTGAACCCTTAATTCATTTAACGCTAGAAGCGAAACGGGTGGTAAAGAACAAGATCAATATATAAAAAATGTAGTCTGAGCTTGAATTTACTCCATCAAGATTCTTAGCCAAACCTTTCAGAAAAAAATATTTTCTGAATTTTAGTGAATCGTCCATGAAGTCCCCTGTATACGTACTTTTGGCGCAAAAAGAGTTAAGCACGTAGGGTAATAATTGGAAACATTAGTGACATCATTTGTCCACAATTTTTCAGCAATACAAAAATGCCTCGATCCGCAGAACTGCTTGTAAGGTGAAAATTTCTTATCAGCCGTCTGAAGAAGCTTTCAAAATTGTTTGAAAAGGTGAGAAAACACGTGGAAAAAGGAGACAATGTTTGTTATTTGATTTTGCGCCTTTTCCCACAATGATTACTTCTTCCGTGTGGTTCAAACTCGAGATCGTGAAGTAACCGTCTCAGAAAACATAAAAGAAGACTGTGCAATGAAAATGAGAGAGAGAGAGAGAGAGAGAGAGAGAGAGAGAGAGAGAGGAAATGCAAATATTGCTATATGTGAATTCATAGTCTCTTCAAAATTGTATACAGTATATATCTGCATACAACAAATTCATATTTGGTACTAACATCTTTATTTATTGGACTGAAAGGGTGGGGAAAAATGTGGAAAAATTAGAAAATACTGGTTATGTAAGCATCACCCCCTCTTTTTTTCCAACATTGTCAAAAGCTATCTCCCACAGGGTGGTATTTAGCAACTCAGCACTATTTGGATCCATTAAGATTCAAAGAGCTAGATTTCTTTTTTTTAATGTTATTATAAAGAACCGGATATAATCGTTTAATCCTTTTCCAATAATATTTATATAAGTCTTACTCCTCGTAAAACCACGCGATTGATTGGTAAAGGGTTAAGAGTGCTTTTCAAGAACCATACAGGTTTAAATACTGGTAAATGGCAAGTGTGCACAATCATGTTTATCACACCTGATATGTGACTTCATTGTACCCGACACCTTTGACTCCTTTAAAAAAAAAAATGGCATACTCCTTTAAGGAACCTAAATATATCTATACAAGCTTTTAAAAAAAACGTATCTTTGAATCATTAGATGAATCAAGATTGTGTAGATCTAACTGATAATTTCATCTTTCTTGAATTTACCTGCCCATTTATCTTACTTCCTTTTCATTTTCATCCATGACACATCCGATAGCAAAACTGATATTTTACTACAAATACCCATTACCAATGCTTGATTATTGTACAACTTCATCATTTCACAAAAGATAAAATGAAAATCATCAATTCACCAAAATCTGAATAATATATATATATTTATCCCCCAAAGTATCTGTTGGGTACGAGTTCTCTAGAGAATTCGTACCCAGTCTACGAGTTCTCAGGCGAACTCGTACGCTTCAGATTGCCATACGAGTTCTCTAGAGTACGAGTTCTCTAAGGTACGAGTTCTCTAGTAACCGTCATAACGTACACAAACCAAAACGGTATCAGGAGAACTCGTACCCTAGAGAACTCAAATCTCAAGGGTACGAGTTCTCCAGAAAAGTCGTACCCAGGGTATGAGTTCTCTAGAGAACCCGTACCCCAATAATCAATATAATATTAGTTTATCAACATGTTGTCATCTTTAATTTTTATGCTGTTATTGTGATGTAGATTTGATGAAAAATGTGTTGTTTTTTTCTTGTAAATGTACGTGTAGAAAAGACAAATACAGTAAAGAAACCTGTGTGTTTTCTCATGCAATGTATGTTGTATTTAATGTACAGTCCTAAGGAAGAAACTAATTAGCGATAAATAAATCGTATTCTATACATGGATCCGTGGAAATCGATATTTGACCAATCAGGACATCGCATTTATTCTACCCGATGTCCTACCTTGGTTTCTGCTATTTCGGCTCACAAATAAACGACTGTTAACGATCGAAGAATGCAATTCTCTTTATTTATGTTGTGTTTTGTAACGTTTGAATTTAAAAAAAAAGCTTAAAAAATGTGCTTTGCGAACGTGTACCGATTACTTAAGATCACGCAGAGGCTACAGACAAGTTTAAATTGTGATGATTACTGAAAATTTGAACTTATGCAAAGAGCTGATCAGCGCTGGATAATGAATTAATTCAAAGTATTCTATGACTTTTTCCTCTCTGAAAGAGAAAACTGGAAAACAAAGGTAAAAATAGACCTATATGAAGTATTAATAAAAAGAAATACTTTTACTTGAATATTAAACTTGTTCAATAACCTATGCACATCCAAAAAGTGGCCACGTAACTTGTCACCAGTGTTTCAATTTGACATTAATCTTAACCCATGGTGCATGCAGAACATGCTGAATATGTACTGGGATCGTATATACGATCTCTGATGTGTAGATATAGATCAGATTGCAAATTACATGATGATAAGTCTTGGATTTAAAGTACCTGCTGATTACGATAAGCACTTTGACGTGTAGTTCTTCCTCACTAGGAGTATATTTCAATTTTAAAAAAAGTCTAACTTCTGATCTGGTGGAACTTGGAAATTTTTCTCTTGACTTGATGTTTTAACCGTTTACCACATAACACCGAGTTTTAACGACCCGTAGAAAGCTTTTAAAAGCATTGCGGAAAAAGGAGAAAATGCTTGTAACATTCATTTTATCCTTTTTTCACTGTGTTTTGCGCTCTTTCAAAAACAAATTTCAATTTTTTAATCATTTATTTTGTTGTCTGCAAATATTTGAGTTTGGATTGCTCTAAAAATTTTGTCATTTGGTGACGAGTTTAAATGGATTAGCACATCTGCACATTAGCACAAAGGGTGTGTTGGTAAACTGTTAATTTGATAGGAAGTGTGTTTGATTGCAAAGCAAATTACCGCTCTAATCAACTTGACCACCCGTTGTCATCAGTATATCATATACTACCGTCAGTGATATTAACAATTTTCTTAATTGACAACACACTTGACACATTTTTTTAATCATCAGACAATCCTTTTCCCCCTACGTAATATTGAAATTTTTGATTAACTTAAACGTCTCTGTTGAATCAGACATTCTATAACCTTTTCGAAAGGCTTGTAACTCAGTGTTATTTAATTTGGTATGATGCTGAGATGACTTTACTAGCCCAACGAAAGCAATAAGTATCGTTAATTCTATTATACTGTGGCAAAACGGAGATTTGTTGATGTTTTTTATATGTTCAAATTTTTGTTTAAACATGTAAATCTGTTACATTGTACGTCGCCCCCGTAATTCGCCCTTTTAATACATCTCCTAATGTAAATTAGTTAAGCATCTTTAAATTGCTTACTGAGAATTTATCATCGATAGAAATATATGATTAAAGTACTTTTTCAGGAATTTTATTGAGAAAAACAATCATGACAGCACGATTTAAGTAGCCTATCTGCTATACTGTATATGTATTGACTACGTTTGTTTGTGAGACCTTGCCAACAGTAACTAAGGTAGTCGGTTTATCTTATCGCCACGGATCCATGTATTGAAAAAATATTAATAGAATTTATTTTTGCTCTATTCAATTCTTCGGGAAACCTTCACTTGCATTCAAGTTTTGAATTGACTTTTGATTTTGTTTTATGTTAGAACGGTCTAGGAATCAGTATTTGATTGGATTTGTTATTTGTTAAATGGAAGGAGTTTGTAAAATGAACACAAAATTAATCAAATTTTCACACCTAGTGAAAAAGACAAATTTCCTGAACAAAGAAAGCCAGAAAGGTGTGATTTTCACAATGATCAAATTACTGTAACATAAAGAACTGCAATATTCAAAATTGAACCCTTTATTCATTTGGCACTAGAGTCGAAAACAGGTGGTAAAGAACAAGATCAGTATGCAAAAAATTGCAGTCTGAGATTGGATTCACACCATCAAGATTCTAAGCCAAACCTGTCAGAAAAATTCTTTTCTGAATTTTAGTGAATCGTCGATGAAGTCCCCTGTATACTTTGGGCGCCAAAAGAGTTAAGCATGTAGGCTAATGATTGGAAAAGTCAGTAATCATTTCTACAAAATGTTTCAGCAATACAAAAATGCTTCCATAGATTCGCTTAAAAGTCGAAATTTTCAGATTAAACCTAGCCGTCTGAAGAGGATTTTAAAATTGCTTGAAAAGGCGAGTAAACACATGTAAAAAGGGGAGACCGTGTCGGCTATTTGATGTTGCATCTTTTCCTACAATACTTACTTCGGTGTGGTTGAAACTCGAGATCGTGTAGTAAAAATCTCAGAAAACATAGAGAAAATCTGTACCATTGAAATAAAAGAGAGAGAGAGAAAATATTACTATTATGTGAACTCACATTTTAGTCTCTTCAAAATTGTATATAACTGCATACAACAAATTCATATTTGTTACAAATGGACTTAAGTTGTCTGCAAGGGTGGAAACAATTTGGGAAAATGAGAAAATACTAATTATGTAAGCGCGAGTGTAGGACAAAAACACACCTAGGACAACCCCTCCCCCCAGGACAAAACCCCTATGGACAACCCCCAAGACTAAACCCCCACAGGATAAAAGCCCCCTACGTCGAAACCCCCCCCCCATCATATATAAATAGCATATAAATTTTAGAAAACACACATAATTTGAAAAAAAAAAAGTTTTAAAGTATTCAAAACAAGTCTCTTTGATTTAAGGAATAAAAATCAAACATGAAAGGCTAAAAATGATTTAGATATTATTGTGGCGCCGCCTGAAGCGGCGGCACTATATTTTTATTCGGTTTTGTAAAGTGCCTATGGAAGCAGCCATATTGAACTGGTTCCATGCTTTGTTTAAATATCCATCTATATCTACTATACTTTGATTACCAGATCGGGGTCCATATTATTAACTTTTTTATTTATTTGTGGGATTTTTTTTAATATATAATAATTATATTGTACTTTCATCGTTAGAAGGATAAAAAACCCGGATTGTAGATATATCAACATTTTCCTTTCGAAAAATAATAATAAAGATCCATTTCGAAAAATAAGTCACGTGATAAATCAAAGTACTGATAGTACTGAAGGCCAGGAAATTGAGGATACAAAACAACACAAGAGGTCAATTTTGATTAATACAAACAGGTAGACGGACAGAGATACAAGCGGATTCCACTAAGCCCCTGGAATTCTTTGTTTTAACTGATACTAGAAAGCACCAGCCAGAAACTAATTAAGCCAGAGCTAGGCATGTGCTCACATTTATGGGGTGCTTGATAATGGCTTAGAATACTTAGTAATTTGTCGTGCTTGTAAACAATCCCAAGTCAGAATTGAACTATTCAATCGGTGCAATACCAACTTTGATTATCTAAATTTTCTGAGACATGTGATGTCTTGTAGTCCTGAATGACGTTATTTTTTACATTTATGACGCAAGAACATATTTATTTTTATTGATTTCAATGAAAATACATGTAAGATAGATATCAATGTAAAATGTAATGAATAATAAAGATTGGAGTGATATGGCAGTTAGTCATGTTGTCTCTACCTTCCACAAGTCGACGACATTTCGAACTGGTCATATTTGAAGGAAGTTGTAGATGAAAATCCAAAGTAGTTCTTCGTGTATATTGAAAAGTAAGATTTTGGGGAAATTGGGAGGAATTGCTTGTTACAAGCAAATTCTCTTTTAGCCAAAATATTTTCTCAATAAAATACTGTGAAAAGGTGGGATTGTTTTGGGAAAACGATTAGGCTCGGTTTACCTATTTTACTTGCCTATTTTACGGACAAGTCACAGTGACTTGAGCTTCGATACTTATATCTACATAATATAAAAAGACGTTAATCCTAATTCATAATCGTTGTCCAAGGACAACTTGTGTCAAGCCCGCGAACACTTGACTCTCAAGCTTGACCTAGACCCTGGACCTGAATAAATGTTTCAAAGGGAACTTCTGCTCATGATGGAGAACAATGCATTATGCTAATTTATAACGGAATCTATCCAAAAAAGAAGGAGTTATGGTTCGGAAGAAAAATTGGCCTTCAATGTGGCCTTGGTCTTCAACCTACTTCAACAGATATTTCAAATGGCACATTTATTCGTGGCGGGAGGTCAATTGTGCCAAATTATTTTGAAATCCATTCACAATTGTAGAAGTTATGAACCGGAAATATTTGGATGCACACAAGCCCTAGTGAACACTAGAAATATGTGTGTCAGAGACACTGATGCCCCTGCTAAATGATATTGGTCACGGGTATGTCATATGACACTTGTAGAGAGAGAGATAAAAAATACATTAAATGACAAGCGAACGACTACAGAAAAAAAAAAAATTTATAAGCATTGTTACGACAGACCACTCCTTCCTGCATGGTATACTCCCGATTTAAATACAATACCTGGCTACTGCGTCAGGGAGATATCTCTTTGGCTCAGTGGTTAGGGTATTGGCTTTGCATCCGGGAGTTCGGAGTTCGAATCCCGCTCCGAACCTTATTTCTGCCATGCATTTATTCATTTGTTTCTTTGTTACGGACTTCGTTCATAAGATGGGGGCTCGTCCGGGATTGGCCATTGAGCCATTAATCCCATTTGTTGTCCAAAATCGGACTTCCTGCCTAATAAGGCTTTGAGTCATCAACAAATGATGACTTTAAGAGGGGGTGTGTTACGGGAGACCACTCCTTCCTGCATAGCATATACTCCCGATTTAAATACAATACCTGGCTACTGCGTCAGGGAGATATCTCTTTGGCTCAGTGGTTAGGGTATTGGCTTTGCGTCCGGGAGTTCGGAGTTCGAATCCCGCTCCGATCCTTATTTCTGCCATGCATTTATTCATTTGTTTCTTTGTTACGGACTTCGTTCGTAAGATGGGGGCTCGTCCGGGATTGGCCATTGAGCCATTAATCCCATTTGTTGTCCAAAATCGGACTTCCTGCCTAATAAGGCTTTGAGTCATCAATAAATGATGACTTTAAGAGGGGGTGTGTTACGACAGACCACTCCTTCCTGCATGGTATACTCCCGATTTAAATACAATACCTGGCTACTGCGTCAGGGAGATATCTCTTTGGCTCAGTGGTTAGGGTATTGGCTTTGCGTCCGGGAGTTCGGAGTTCGAATCCCGCTCCGAACCTTATTTCTGCCATGCATTTATTCATTTGTTTCTTTGTTACGGACTTCGTTCGTAAGAGCATTTATTTGGTTTCAAATCAAAGTCAATCAAAGACATTTCTAAGAATCACACAGGTGTAATCTATTTGTGACAGGTGTAAAAGGTTTGAAATACATCCTATCAATGTGAAATAGGCAGTATAAACAATGACAAAACTACCAAATAACTCATGGATACTTCCTTTCGCTCTCTTTCGCGAAAGGAACATAATGCCCACGAAAGGAAGATTGTTTTCTATGAAAAAACCGTTTTTCTTGCGAAAGGAAGGTGTTTTTGGAAAATTAACGTCAAGTCTTTCGTACGGTTGAAATAAAATTGTTGGGATTGAGCGTTTGAGGCCGAAAAATCGTGTTTTAGTAATCGCCGTAAATGGTGTTACTCTAAATAGCATTTCCTTCCTAAAATTGAGTTTCTTTCACGAAAGGAAGATTTTTGCCCGCAAGTAATGTTTATTCCACGACATGATTTTATAAATAATGAAATATCTCTTCTGAAGTAGGTATCCCTTACATATTAAATTTCAGCTTTTTTTTCAATGATAGTGTGTAGTGAATTTGTTATTTATGATTTTGCAAAGTTTCTTTTAGAGGAAAATTCCATTCATGAAAACAGGGACCATATGTAATAGACTATATGTACATTTTACAATCCCTGATGAAAGGAAAATTCACTCCGAGCTACGCAAGAATTCTATTCCTATCGAAAATAGGATTTCTATCCCAAGTTTAGTACATTTTCGCAACATAAATGAAATTTAAAGGTTTAATTTAACTTTTTACATCCCCCCTCAAAAAAGAAAGAAGCGTTTTAGTGCGCTTTCCTTGTGTAAAAAAAAAAAAGGTTTCTTTTCTAAAATGCATGTTTTCTCGATATGATTTAAATTAAGATGTTGAACAGTTTCAAACCAAAAACTCCAGTCTTAGTAGATCTAGTAGGGTGAGCGCTCTTCCACGAAAGGAAGGTATTTTTGTTTTGCCGGCCCTTACTTTGCTATAATTTAAGGTGGGTATAATTGGCAAGAGAACGGTTCCTTGTGACACTTGCTATATTATCTTGATATAGATGAAATTTTTGTTCATCGTGTATTTACAAGTATTGCAGCAGAGAAAGAAACTTCCTTTCGCGAAAGGAGGAATACGTTGACCCACGGAAGGAAGTATGCTATTATGGGTAGAATTGATAACAGGACTGTTCCTTCATAACAGTTAACCTATTAGATCTATCTTGATGTGGAAAAATACTTATTTAAGAAGTTTTAGCCATTCATGAAGAAACAAAAATATATGAGCTTTTGCAGTGATATTACCAAAATAATGTTGAAAGTGGCGGAAAACAATTCAATCGATCTTCATTTGTAAAGTAAATCTCTTTTTTTTTCTCACCCTATTTACTTAACCCATTACCAGACGACAAATTTTAAGCTCTTCCAAACTGAAAGAGTTTGCAGACGACATTTTCAAAATTGACGAAAATGGCAGAAAGTTATCGAAACGGTTAGAAAACACTGGGAAAAGGAGAAATTGAAAGCATTTGCAGACAACAAAAAATTAAGCGCTGAAAATGATTATATTTGTCTTTGAAAGGGTTGAAAACGTCCTTTTCTTCCCTACAATGTTTTCAAAGGGCCTTTTACCTAGGGTCGTTAAAAGTCGGGATTCTGTGGTAAAGAGTTAAAGTGGCAGAAAAGACTACAACAACAAGCATTTCCTCTCTTTTCCACACTCTTGTCGAAAGTCATGATTCCCATGGACCAGTTGTTTGGTAAAGAGTTAACTTTCACGAAGTTTGCTACTCTAATGATTTCATCTTAAAGTCTTAGACTTTTTCAAGAAGAACAGTTTTATATCTTGGTTCTATAGACAGATTTGTATTTCGCAAAAGGAATTTCCCTACCCTAAAGAATCTCGTAACTAGCAAAAGTTTTATATAAAACTTATAAATTTGACAAGTCAAGTTCATCCATGTTGGAAAGATATTCTCAAATTTTGAAAAATCCTTTCATGCAAAAAGACTACATTCGAGGCAAAAATCTTCCTTTCATGAACGGACTTACTTTCGCGCAAGAACGGTTATTTATAGTAACACTTTCACCGTGATAGTAAAACACGATTTTTCTAGTCTAAAACTCTCAAATTCATAATCTAACTTTTACAAATACCTAGAATATATAATCAGTAAATCAACGGCGGTTTCCTTTCGTGAGGAAAACGCTTCTTTCATAGTAAACATCTTCCTTTCGTGAACGTAATCTTCCTTTCGCGCAAGAAAGCAAAATGATTATGGTACGAAATGATTGCATATACCATCATGATTCTTTTGATAGAAAAAGAAAAAAAAAAAACTCTGGAAATAGCATTTTATCCCTTTCCAACAACATTTCACTCCAAAATATGCTTTTCAGATAAGGACAAGAAAGAATTATACGAGTTTAACAACCACTGATCAGCGTGTTTTACATTTGTGATTTCAATCTCATATTTTAAACTTAAATCACGTCTAAATTATTAGAAAATCATATTTACATTTTATTTTTCGTCTTTCATAAAGCTTGCTAGTCTAATGATTTCATCTTAAAGTCTTAGACTCTTCCAAGAAGAACAGTTTTATATCTTGGTTCAATAGACGGCTTTGTATTTCGCAAAAGGAATTTCCTTACACTAAAGAATCTCGTTACTAGCAAAAGTTTTATATAAAACTTATAAATTTGACAAGTCAAGTTCATCCATGTCGAAAAGATATTCTCAAATTCAGAAAAAAATCCTTTCATGCAAAAAGACTACGTTCGAGGAAAAAATCTTCCTTTCGTGTACATACATACTTTCACGCAAGAACGGTTATTTATAGTAACACTTTCACCGCGATAGTAAAACACGATTTTTCGAGTGTAAAAATCTTAAATTCATAATCTAACTTTTACAAATACCTAGAATGTATAAGCAATAAATCAACGACAGTTTCCTTTCGTGAGGAAAACGCTTCTTTCATAGTAAAGAATCTTCCTTTCGTGGACGTAATCTTCCTTTCGCGAAAGGAAGCGAAAGGAAGTTGCTTTCGCTGTTTAGCTATACCGATGTACATACTAAAAAAAAAAAACGAACTTTCAAAAATATTTTTAGAGACAACTTGATTAACTATATGGATGAAATTTGACGTTGGGGTCGATTTTTCTAAAATTTTATTTGGGGGAGACGAGGGCCGATTTCTCCAGCATTCCGCTGAAGTACCCTAGATTTAGTCGATATACATATGAAAAAGTGATAAACATAACACGGGCCTATATTCTTATTATGTAGTTTGCTTTATTTACAATCGCATTTTAGCGGAGACGCGTTTTGTGACACATATGTTCAAATGTCAACACAACGTTATAGACAAATTCCGAGCAGAGTTGTCGTTCGTTACTCTCACCATACATGAATGTGAATGATCCGGAGTGCAAGAGAGAGCGTTATAGATATTAACCGTATATAGCGCGTAGGAATACACAACTGTCGGATATAGCTAAGTTTATTAGGTTACGCTTTTATTAGGTCAGTGTTAATGACAAAAACGGGATAAAAATTACATAATCATCAGTTATTAAAGGGTCGTAATACCCTTGCAATTCTATGGCATTTTGCAGATGAAAGTTTTGAGGATAGGAAAGCATTTACACCGTGTGATAAGCAATCTCTGTAATATACTTGGGAAACTAGTTGTTTTGGCGGACTCAGCGATATAGAGTGGACACACCGTCTAACATTTTTGTCTGAATAGGCAGCTTACGATCCCTATAGGCAAGGGAATCCCTTGAGGGATTCCCTGGCCTAAAAATTATCTGTCACAAATTTTCGAAGCCGCCATTTTAAATATCTTACCCTGGAAATAGGTTAAGAGATATTTTCAAGCTCTTTGACCCTAGAGCACCCTATGTGGTACTTGTGACCCCCGTTATATTTTTGTTCTGGTGTTGAATGGATTGTAGAAATATTGTTTTTCTATCGCGATCGTGTTTTTAAGACCAGCTAACTGTAACTAGGTCAATGTTTGAGCGGGTGACAGATCGGTCTCACTAAACACAGAACCTTACCGAACCTTACCGAACCTTACCTGACCTTACCGAACCTAAGTTTTGTTTGGGCAATACTGTGTTTGTATGACATTAAAAAGTATATTTTCTATTTCACAAAAAGTTTGATAGTTATAATTGGAAAGAAAATATAGCCATTTGTGATACATGGCGAAATATTTGGACTTTATTGTTCAACAAACCTAAAAACTCGCGTGACTGTTCATTCATTGCCGACAAATGTCCGTTTGTGAAGACAAAATCTTACAAGGGCGACGATTTTCTACTATACTGGATGTTAAACGTGACAAAATGAGTCAGGTGATCAACAATATGATTCCTAGTGAGCTGTTAACCCATTACCACACAATCCCTCCTTTTGACGCCTCTGAGAAAGAAGCCTTCAGAAAACATTGTGGAAAAATGAGAAAATGCTGGTAACCAGCATTTTCTCCTTTTCCCACAATGTTTTCTACCGTTCACAAGACAAATTTCAATTTTTCACTCACTTTTATTTTGTCGTCTGCAAATGCTTTCGCTTTGGACAGTCCTAAAATTTTGTCGTTTGATAATGAGTTGAGCGATCACGTGATTTTCATGACCGGTTTAACGCGGCCCAATGCATTGTGCCCTGTTGCAGAAATAAGTGGTTTGCGGCGCCATTGATGTTCAGCATCAACATTTTCTTGTCTTATTATCCCCCGCTGAAAGGCGGTGGGAGATATGGTAATAGTCTCCGTCCGTCATTCCGTCATTCCGTCCTTCCGTCCCACATTTTTGTCCGGAGCATATCTCCAAAAGTATAAAAGCTAGGAACTTGAAACTTCACACACATATAGAACTAATTGAGGAGAAGTGCAGTGCATAAGAACCATAACTCTATCTTCAGTATTTTTGGAGTTATTGCCCTTTGTACACTTTTTTCTGGAATTTTTGTCCGGAGCATATCTCCAAAAGTATAAAAGCTAGGAACTTGAAACTTCACACACATATAGAACTCATTGAGGAGAAGTACAGTGCATAAGAACCATAACTGTATCTAAAGTATTTTTGGAGTTATTGCCCTTTGTACATTTTTACTTTGGATTTTTGTCCGGAGCATATCTCCGAAAGTATAAAGGCTAGGACCTTGAAACTTCACACATATATAGAACTCATTGAGGAGAAGTGCAGTGCACAATAACCATAACTCTGTCTTCAGTATTTTTGGAGTAATTGCCCTTCGTACATTTTAACTTTGGATTTTTGTCCGGAGCATATCTCCAAAGGTATAAAAGCTAGGAACTTGAAACTTCAGACAAATATAGACCTAATTGAGGAAAAGTGCAGTGCACAAAACCATAACTTTGTCTTTTGTATTTTTGGAGTTATTGCCCTTTGTAAATTTTAACTTTGGATTTTTTGTCCGGAGTATATCTCCAAAAGTATAAAAGCTAGGAACTTTAAACTTCACACACTTATAGAACTAATTGAGGAGAAGTGCAGTGCATAAGAACCATAACTCTATCTTTAGTATTTTTGGAGTAATTGCCCTTTGTACATTTTTTTCTGGAATTTTTGTCCGGAGCATATCTCCAAAAGTATAAAAGCTAGGAACTTGAAACTTCACACACATATATAGAACTCATTGAGGAGAAGTGCAGTGTATAAGAACCATAACTGTATCTGAAGTATTTTGGAGTTATTGCCCTTTGTACATTTTTACTTCTGATTTTTGTCCAGAGCATATCTCTGAAAGTATGAAAGCTAGGAACTTGAAACTTCACACACATATAGAACTAATTGAGGTGAAGTGCAGAGCACAACAACCATAACTCTGTCTTCAGTATTCTTGGAGTTATTGCCCTTTGTAAATTTTTACTTTGGATTTTTGTCCGGAGCATATCTCCAAAAGTATAAAAGCTAGGAACTTGAAACTTCACACATATATAGAACTCACTGAGCAGAAGTGCAGTGCACAAGAATCATAACTCTAACTTCAGTATTTTTGGAGTTATTGTCCTTTGTAAATTTCAACTTTGGATTTTTGTCCGGAGCATATCTCTGAAAGTATAAAAGCTAGGAATTTGAAACTTCACACACATATAGAACTAATTGAGGAGAAGTGCAGTGCACAAGAATCATAACTCTATCTTCAGTATTTTTTGAGTTATTGCCCTTTGTAAATTTTTTCTTTGGATTTTTGTTAGCACATTTGTATTTAGATTCACAGGCTTTTTTTGACTGATTACCCTTTGATGAATTTTTTCTGTTCTGGAACAAGTGCTAGTTTATTTTTCATACTTATTATCTCGCTGGTGGGGGGGGGGGGGGGGGTTATGGTAATCGTCTCTGTCAGTCCCTCCTTCCATCCCCGATTTTTATCCGGAAGATAACTTAACCAGTATTTCAGATACCAACTTCAAACTTCGTAAGTTGATAGATCTCATTAAGGAGGAGTGCAGTGTACATGAATGACAACTCTGTCCTTCAAATTTTTGGAGTTATTGCCCTTCGTTGTTTTTCAGGCTTAATTTTTTTTTCTAGCACATAACTTGAAAATTGTTTCACATATCAACTTGAAAATTTGTATGTATCTAGATTTCAATAAGGAGAAGTGCAGTGCGCAAGAATAATAACTCTAACTTTCATAATTTTTGAGTTATTACCCATTCTTATTTTTCAGGCTTAACTTTTGTCCAGAACATAATTGAAAAATTATTTCAGATATGAAAATGTAACTTAATCGGTGGATGGATCTTACTGTGAGGAGTGCAGTGTACAAGAACGATAACTCTGGCAATATGATTTTTGAATTATTGCCCTTTGTTATTTTTCAGGCTCAATTTTTGTCCAGGACATAACTCAAAAATTATTTCAGTTAATGACATGTTTTTTCATACGTGGATAGATTTTATTGTGGGGGACTGCATTGTACAAGAATGATAACTCTGCTTTTTATGATTTTTAAGTTTTTATGCAATGAAATCCTGTGCCATGGAACAAAGGAGCTTAATGTATAATTTTATCATGGACCAATAACAAAAAGGCCACATGTACATGCAAAACACAATACCTCTTATACGTTTGTATCAAAAAAGGTCTTTTTCGGTGGGGGATGTCATTTCAACGAAATTGCTTTTTTTAATTTGTAACTCAAGTTTGTTGATAGTTTCTATTGATATATTAACACCTATACAAACTTGGGTAAGACAGGTGTTGAGAAGGGGATTAAGACACCTGATTTGCAAGTTTACACCTGTCATATTCACTAATGTTTAGTAGTAGATTTGAACATATAAAAGCACCAAATAAAAAAATATATAAAAATTTAGATGAATTTATTATGAATGTACACAGAAAACAACATATTTTTGGTCATAAAGCACAATCTTAAGAAAAAAACCAACATTTTTTATCATAAAGCACAATTTTAAGAAAAAAAATTCTTATCAAATCAATTTAACTTATACAAAAATATTATTTTTTACAACCCCCACAAGTATTTAAAGCAGTAAATTTTATTCAACTTTAACATGATTGTTCAAAAACAATCATTTTAAAACCATGGGGGTTTTGTCCAGTTTTCAGTTAAGGATATCCATGGCGGTTTTGTCCGGGGGGGGGGGGGGAGGGGTCCTAGGGGGGTTTGTCCGTATCCCGTTACCGCCCCACCCCCATTTTTCCAACAACATTTTCAAAAGCTATCTCCCAAAAGGTGGTATTCAGCAACTTGGCTCAGCACTATTTGGATCCATCAAGATTCAAAGTTAAGAGCTAGATTTCTTCTTTTTAATGTTACATTATAAAAAAATGTTATACTCGTTTAATATTTTTTCCAACAATGTCTTATTCCTCATAAAACCATGCAACTGATTGGTAAAGGGTTAAGAGTCCTTTAGAAGAACTAGGAACATAGCCATTTTTTTTTTTTTTTTTTGAGGTATTGAAACACTGGACACATATCCTTATTTTGCCAAGCAATTTTCAAAAGGTCACCTGTAAAAGTCCTTTCAGAATCTGACCTGCAGTTTCAGAAAGAAAGAATTTTTAGGAGTTTCTTAATTTCCGAATAGTGCAAGTAGCCCCCATTCACCAGAGCCATGTTTCTTGACCTATTAAAACTTCGCGAACAGTTTTTGAAAAGGGCCATTCAAGGAACATTTCTGTGAAATTAATTTAAAATCTGACCTGCCGTTTCAGAGAAGAAGAATTTTCAAGAATTTCTTCAAGTCGGTATAGTGCAAACTTGTAGCCCCCCATTCATCAGAGCCATATTTCTCTACGGATCAAAATTTCACGAACATTTTTTGAAAAGGGTCACCCGAGGAACATCTTTGTGAAATTATTTTAAAATCTGACCGCAGGTTTCAGAGAAGAAGACTTTTAACAATTTATTCAATTCTATATAGTGCAAGTAGCCCCCATTCACCAGAGCCATGTTTCTTGACGATTCAAAATTTCATGAATACATTTTAAAAAGGGTCACCCAAGGAACATCTCTGTGAAATCATTTTAAAATCTGACGACGGGTTTCAGAGAAGAAGAATTTTTAAGAATCTCTTCATTTCCCTATAATGCAAGTAGCCCTCATTCACCAGAGCCATGTTTCTTGACGAATCAAAATTTCACGGACAAATTTTGAAAAGGGTCACCCAAAGAACATCTCTGTCAAATTATTTCAAAATCTGACCAGCCGTTCGAGAGAAGAATTTTTTTAAGAATCTCTTCATTTCCCTACATATATTGCAAGTAGCCCCCATTCACCAGAGCCATGTTTCTTCACCAATCAAAATTTCGCAAACAGTTTTTGAAAAGGGTCACCAAAAGAACATCCCTGTGAAATTATTTTAAAATCTGACAAGTGGTTTCAGAGAAGAAGAATTTTTTTAAGAATTTCTTACTTTAGAATTCTGTATAGTGCAAGTAGCCCCCATTCACCAGAGCCATGTTTCTCAATGAATCAAAATTTCACAAACAAGTTTTGAAAAGGGTCACACAAGGAACATATTTGTGAAATTGTTTTAAAATCTGACCAGCTGTTTCAGAGAAGAAGAGTTTTGAAGAATTTCTTAAAAAATTCCATTTGGTTGCCATGGCAACCAGATTTTTTGACGGAATCAAATTCCTTGAAGAACTTTTAAAGAGGACCTCCCAAGGAACAATCCAGCCAAGTTTGGTCCAAATTGGCCCAGCGGTTTAGGATGAGTTGACGTTTAAAGAATTGTTGGCGACGCACGATGGACGACGGACACCGAGTGATCCGGTGATCCTAAAAGCACCCCCTTGAGCACAGTGTGCTCCATCTTCGCCAGCCAAGTTTACGATCACTACGTGGATCTTACCTTGGCGGATTGAGCTTGATTTTTACAACCCCCCGATACGCCTTTTCATTGGATGCAGCCAGCTCTAGCTGCATCAAATAAAATCGCTCGTAGCATTTCATCTTTGATAAAAATAGAACACGGTCTCTATCTTTCGGATAATAGGTAAAACATGGAACCCACGTGGATGTCTGCTTATCGCTTCATGTGTATTCGTAAGCGGTTTGTAAAACGATAGTTCATTTGCTTTCAGAAACATGATGTAAAGGGGAGTAATAACCAGCATCCAATAGAGGGCGCATCACAGGAATCTCGAAATCGGGCTCAATCAGCCAAGGTAAGATCCACGTAGTGATCGTAACCTTGGCTCGCGAAGATGAGTGTGCTCAGGTGAGCTAAAAATATCTTTGAATCATTGGATGAATCCAGGTTATGTATATTTACCTGATATATTCACCATTCTAGAATTTACCTGCCCATTTACCATACTTTCTTTTCATTTAAATCCATCATACATCCGATAACAAAACTGATATTTTACTACAAATACCAGTTACAAATGCTTGATTATTGTATAACTTACTCATTTCACAAAAGATATAATGAAAATCATGAATTCACCAAAATCGGAATGATATAAAGTTATATACAAATCCATACCCAAAGATATCTGTAGCGTACGAGTTCTCTGGAGAATTCGTACCCAGGGTACGAGTTCTCAAGTACCCTTCAGATTGGGGTACGATTTCTCCAGGGTACGAGTTCTCTAGCAACCAAAACGTACCCCCCCCCGATAAAACGGTTGCAAGAGAACTCGTACCCTGGAGAACTCTTACCCTGGAGAACTCTTACTCTGGAGAAGTCGTACCTAAATATGAAGGATACAAGTTCTCTGGAGAACTAGTGACCTCGGTACGAATTCTCCAGAGAACTCATACCCGAGAGATATTTTAGGGGATAGATTTCTACATGTATATATCATTCAGATTTTGGTGAATTGATTGTTTTCATTTTATCTTTTGTGAAATGAGTAAGTTATAGAATAATCAAGCACTTGTAACTTAGGTATATATAGTAAAATATTAGCTTTGTAACCGGATGATTGATGGATTTAAATGGAAAGGAAATAAGGTAACTGGGTAGGTAAATTTTAAAAAAAATCATGGAATTATCAGGTGGATTTACATAATCTGGATTCATTCAATTATTCGGATATACAATGTAGTTTTTTTTTTTTTTTTTTAAAGCTCGTTTTAGATACATGTACATATACATGTAATTATGGTTCGTTGATGGAATCACAGGAAATTGGCATTCTATAACCAAAATAAATGATAAAATATGACAAAAAATCTCCCCTGTGTAATGGTTATATTACATAGTAGATTTTTTTTCATATTTCATAATTTATTTTAGTTATAGAAAGTCAAATATTTGTGATTGAATATGCTAAATTTTTAAAAGGTGTCAAAGGTTTTGGGTACTATAAACTTTATATAAAGTCTCATATCAGGTGTAATAAACACCAGTGTGCACTTGCCATTTACCAGCATTTAAACTGGTATTATTCGTTTAAACTTAAAAGCACTTTTAACCCTTTACCAATCAATCGCATAGTTTTACGAGGAAAAAGACTTCTATAAACATATTGTTGGAAAAGGATAAAACGAGTATGACCTTTTTTCAAATTATGTAACATTAAATGAAGAAATCTAGCTCTTTGAATCTTAATGGATCACTACTTCACCCTTTACCAAATAGTGCTCAGTTGCTAAATACCACCCTGTGGGAGACAGCTTTTGAAAATGTTGTTTAAAAAAAAGGGAAGGGGATGCTTATAACCAGTATATTTTCTCATTTTTCCACAATTTTTTCCACCCATTTAGAGAAGTGAAGTCCATTTGTACCAAATATAAATTTGTCGTGTGCGGATGTATAGAATTTTGAAGAGACTAAAATGCGAGTTCACATATATAGCGATCTTTGCATTTTTCTCTCTTTCTCTCATTTTCATTGTACAGACTTCCTGTATGTTTTTTAATATGTTTACTACATGATGTAGAGTTTCAACCACACTAAGGAAGTTTTCCTACACATTGTGGGATAAGGTGCAAAATCAGATAAAAAACGTGATCTTTTTTTTCCACATGTTTTATCATTTTTTCAAACACAAAATATAAATACTGCATGAGAAAACACACAAGTTTCTTTATTTATGTATTTTCAACACATGTGCAAAAAAGACCCATTTTTCGTCAAATCTACATCACAATATTGGCATAAAAATGAAAGTTGACAAAATGGTGGTAAACTACATGTATCATTATATGTATTAGTGGGGGTGTGACTTCTCTGGAGAACTCATACCCTTGAAATTGGAGTACAAGTTCTCCGGGGTAAGAGTTCTCCTGATACTGTTTCGACCGCTTAAAGTAGATCTAGATCTATGTAACTCAGCAAGTTTTTATTGGAAAAAAAAACTGTCCTATTTATTTGAGTTTCAATGTGACAACTGGTCTCAAAATGCGTCATAATTGCTGTAAATTTAAACACTTACAGGAGGTAGGTCCTCGAATCCATTTGAGAAAGGGTTAAATAGAGCTATCAGTAAAAGTGACTATACCCCCACCAGCACCTTTTCACAAAAACAGGTCTTTGTCATAGAATATAGAATGATTAAGTACAAAAGTAAGAGTTAAAACAAATTTGTGTCTACGGAGAGACAGACGGACAGACAGCCATGGTGACTCCAGCATAACAAACCCCTCTCCACCTCCGAAGCAAAGGGTAAGCAGATGCCCTAGCAGGGCTAGACCATAGTGCTCAAGACAAAGCCACAATAATAACAACAGAGCTACCCTCTGAATCGAAGGTAGGCCCCGTGCCCTAACAAACTACATATATTAAGAAAATTAGATTTTAATCTATCTAGCCATGGTAATTCCAGTATACCCTCCTCCACTACCTTGTGGGGGGTAATTACAAACCCCTCTCCACCTCTGAACAAAGGGTAAGCAGATGCCCTAGCTGGGTTAGACCGTGGCGCTCAAGACAAAGACAATAATAACAACAGAGCTACCCTTCAAATTGAAGGTAGGCCTCGTGTCCTAACAAACTACATGTACATGTAATAAGTAAATTAGATTTAAATTCGATTTTAATCTATCTAGATCTACAGCAAAACTGCAAATAAAGATAGTAAGCAATAGGTCTATTGTAGGAAATAGATGTTTTAATTGATCAAAATTGGACTAGAAAAAAAAATAGAGGCCCTTGACCTGAAAATCGCTCAACTGGTAGTGAATTTGCTTTAGTCCTGAGATACATAATGAATTTATAATGTAAAAAATAAAAAAAAAAAACATGTACACAAAAGTGTGTTCTTGCAGCTGTGCTTCAACCCACCAAGACAACATAAGTAGGTATGGCGACTTGAACAAGAGGGCCAAGATGGCCCTGGATCGCTCACCTGAATTTTTGAGATGACCATAGCCTTTTTTTTTTTTTTTTTTTTGAGGTATTGAAACATTAGAACCAAATTTATAATTTTGCTAAGCAATTTTCAAAAGGTCACCTGTAAAATTCATTTTGAAATCTAATCATCAGTTTCAAAAAGAAGAATCTTTAAGAATTCTTCTTTCTGTATAAGAGCAAGTATCCCCCATCCACGAGAGCCATGTTTCTTGATGGATCAAAATTTACGAACAAGTTTTGAAAAGGGTCACCCAAGGAACATTTCGGAA
This sequence comes from Tridacna crocea, assembly GCA_943736015.1. Lineage (NCBI taxonomy): Eukaryota > Metazoa > Mollusca > Bivalvia > Cardiida > Cardiidae > Tridacna > Tridacna crocea. The sequence continues at coordinate 24,992,804 of OX031060.1, forward strand.
AATTTCTTTTAAAATCTGACCAGGGGTTTCAGAGAAAGAGAATTTTCAAGAATTTCATGATCATGTCCATGTAGTGCAAGTAGACCCCATTCACAAGAGCAAGGATCACCCAAAGAACATCTCTGTCAGATTATTTCAAAATCTGACTGGGGGTTTCAGAGAAGAAGAATTTTCAAGAATTTCTTCATTTCAATATAATGCAAGTAGCCCCCATTCCCCAGAGCCATGTTTCTTGGCGGATCAAAATTTTGTGAACAATTTTTGAAAAGGGTCACCCAAGGAACGTTGCTGTGAAATTATTTTAAAATCTGACAAGGGGTTTCAGAGAAGAAGAATTTTAAAGAATTTCTTCATTTCCCTATAGTGCAAGTAGCCCCCATTCACCAGAGCCATGTTTCTTGACCAATCAAAATTTCGCAAACACATTTTGAAAAGGGTCACCTAAGGAACATCCCTGAGAAATTATTTCAAAATCTGACCAGCGGTTTCAGAGAAAAAAATTTTTTTAAGAATTTCCTCATTTCCCTATTTAGTGCAAGTAGCCCCTATTCACCAGAGCCATGTTTCTTGACCAATCAAAATTTCGCGAACAATTTTTGAAAAGGGTCACCCAAGGAACAACTCTGTGAAGTTATTTCAAAATCTGACCAGCGGTTTCAGAGAAGAAGATTTTTTAAAGAATTCCTTCTTTTCTGTATAGTGCAAGTAGCTCCCATTCACCAGAGCCATGTTTCTCAATAAATCAAAATTTCACGAACAATTTTTGAAAAGGGTCACCTAAGGAACATATCTGTGAAATAATTTCAAAATCCAACCAGCGGTTTCAGAGGAGAAGATTTTTAAAGAATCTGCTAAAAAATTCCATTTGGTTGCCATGGCAACCAGAGTTTTTGACGGAATCAAATTCTGTGAACAAATTTTAAAGAGGACCTCCCAAGGAACATTCCTGCCAAGTTTGGTCCAAATTGGCCCAGTGGTTTAGGAGGACTTGATGTTTAAAGAATTAGTGACGATGCACGACGGAGGACGCACGACGCACGACGGACACCCAGTCACCCTAAAAGCTCCCCTTGAGCACGTTGTGCTCAGATGAGCTAAAAAACAGCAAATAAATTGAAGTGTAATTTCTCAAATTAAATGTTTGGAATCCAAGCCAATTTGAAAGTGTTTTAAATAGTATGCCCTGTATTACACAATCCTAGCAAACTTCAAGGAAATGTGACTGATAATGTGGACTTTGTTGTGTAAACAATACTAGCTCGTCAAAGGGCTTCTTTTTCTGAATGGTTTACTAGATTTTCTTCACTTTTAACCCATTATCACACGAGAAAAATTTAGACTGGTCCAAATTGAAAGCATTTGCAGACGACAAAATAAAGGTGACTGAAATATTGAAATATGTTCTGGGAAGGGTAGAAAACACTGTGGGAAAAGGATAAAATGCTGGTTACCAGCATTTTCTCCTTTTCCCACTGTGTTTTCAAAAGGATTCTTTCTCATGGGCGTCAAAAGTAGGGATTGTGTGGTAATGGGTTTTAATAGAGTTCAATTCCATGATGAATCAAACAATCTTTGCACATTTCTACAGAATTGGATCAACACTGTAAATTTTATTGCCCAATGGCAACTTTTCCCACACTGATTATCAGTTTAGTTTTTTTTTTTTCAAAATCAATAGGGTTCAAGCTGTTCATGATACAAAGTAACTCTGCAAGTCTAATGATAATCCGGCCCCAAATGCAGACTTCATTGCATTAACAGGAAAAGAAAATTTTAAATATTAAATAGCTACTTTTCCATACTGATTGTCAGATTTTTTTCCCCGAAATGAATAAGGTTTAAGCTATTGGTAAGACAAAGCAACTGTGTAAGTTTCATGAAAATCCGACCTCAAATGTTGATGTCATCGCATAAATTGAAGAAATGGAAATTTGCATTAGCAAAAGGCTACTTTTCCCTTACTGTTTGTCAGATTTTTTTTCAAATTCAATAGGGTTCAAGCTATTTTTGAGATTAACAAACACTGTGTAAGTTTTACAAAAATCTCATCATAAATGCAGACTTTATCTCATTAACAAGAAATTGAAATTTTCAAATTAAAATGGATACTTTTCCCATATTGTTGGTCGGAATTTTTTTTGAAATCAACTGGGCTGAAGCTGTTGATAAGATAAAGAAACTGTATAAGTTTCACTGTCTGACCACAGATGTAGACTTAATGGCATAAACAAGAAATGAATATTTCAAACTTGAAATGGCTACTTTTCCCACATTTTTAGGTAGAATTTTGTCAAAATCAACAGGCTTCAAGCTAATGATGAGATAAAACAAAACTGTGTAAGTATCATGAAAATCTTATGAGAAATGCAGACTATTGCGTAAACAAGAAAAAGATTAACAGATGGAAAGATGGACAGACAGACGGACGGACGGATGGACGGGCGTCGGAAACCCCACCATGGCATAGACAGCAGAGTAATCTTACGAACAAAGTCCGTAACAAAGAAACAAATGAATAAATGCATGGCAGAAATAAGGGTCCGAGCGGGATTCGAACCCCGAACTGCCGGACGCAAGGCCAATAACCTAACCACTGAGCCAAAGAGATATCTCCCTGACGCAGTAGCCAGGTATTGTATTTAAATCGGGAGAATGCCATGCAGGAAGGAGTGGTCTCCCGTAACAGTAAAAAATGAGAGAAAGCTCCTTAATATCGCTTTGGATCAGTCTCAGGTCTGTCACTGATACGTTTTCAATTAGATTCCATTGTATTTTAATGGTCAAAGGGAAAAAACTCTAGCAATCTGATATCCATTAGTTATGAAGAGTACCCTCCCTTATTGTTACTCTGCGCCCCCCCCCCCCTCTTTTGGAATAATCTTTTTTTTTTAACTATTACAAACAGTCACACTGAAACTCAAAGAACCGGTGCAAGGTTAATTTATACCCATACGGTCTATCGAAAAATCCGGACCCTCTGTTAACACTTATTCTGCTAAATAAGTAAACTAAGACTTTCATGCAGATTTTGAAACCCAATAATTGCTATTTCAAAGGAATTTTCTTTTGGAAAAATGTAATGAATGGACCGTGTATACTCAAGATCAGCCTGCACGTTCATATGTAAGTAAACATGCGAGTTAAGTCTATACTGATGGTTTCTCCGCTGGTATTTTTTTTAACAGTCAAACTCAAAGGCAGGATGCAGTTGCGTTATTTTAAATCAATTTATTGTCTCAGGGATTAAGTGTTCAAATTAATGGAGAATGATCTCCCATCTCACAACCCCCTTCCACTAAAACTAATTAATGGGGTCGAACCTGGGATCAACATTGATAAAATCGGGAAAAAGCATAGCTTTGATCTCCATCTATTACACGTATGTAGCTTGGAAGATTCAGACCTGTATGCTTTCACTATCCAGTTCCTTACGGTCATAGATCAAAGAAATTAATTGTATTTGACGATTCAGCCCAGATATTTATTAATAACCTCGAAAACCTCATTGAACAAAAACACGTCGTTGGTTCATAAGTTTAAATATTGTGACATAATCTAGCTTTTTCATCGTATACGTTCATCAGTTTATGAATTAAATTGTAAAAATTACATTCAGATTATGCGTAAGCTCTTACTTTGATAATCGAATTGTTAGTTATTATTTCCAAGTTCAAATATCGACGGTCGTCTTGTTTACAAATGTGACAAAATACAAGGGAGACTACCACCTATTTACAAAATAGTAACCACGTCTGCAATTGGTGTTTCTTTCTTTTGTCATCTGTCATGATATTTTCATAAGTAGCAGCATCTGCAATCCTATCTTAAACTTTACCAGAAATAATGACAGCTCAGTGAATTTTTTTTTTTTTCGATTTTAGATCGTCTTCACAAGCTGCAATGATATGTATTCGTCTTCGGTTTTATGCCGTTTACAAATGTAAGGGAAGTAACTCTGCCATGATAAAGTGGTGTCAGTAAATACGAGTTTTCTCTCTTTGACCGTTAAATTGCTCCTAAATTTAGCCGTTTTTTATTCGTACCACACAAAACTTCCCATTTACGGATAATCAATGTAAGTGAGAGTGGAGAGAAAGTAAAAGTGTCAATGAAACGCAGAGACTTGTAAAAATCGGACAAATTAGTATGAAAATAGACAAAGCCTAGAAACGGGCGAAAGAGACTTTTTTTTTTCCCAGACATATACAACCATCCGCACAAGAACGAATCTGTGCAGATATGTTTATTTGAGACTGCCCAGCAAATTTTGAATGGCAGTAGATCTATATATATATATACATGTGTACGGCTTTAACTACCAAACGACAAATTCTACACAATTCTAAATTGACAACTTCTGCAAAAAGCATTGGAAAGTGCGCTCTACAAATGAAACAATAGGTCGAAAACGTTGTGAAAAATGGAAAAAAACGCTGTACCAGAACTTTCTCCTTTTCCCGCAAGGTCTTCAGAATCCTTCTTCTTTAGGTTCTTTTAGACTCGGGATTATGTTGTAGAGTGTTAACTTATGAAGAAATTTAACCCCAAATTATCAAACACAAAATACAAACACTGCATGAGAAAACACGCAGGTTTCTTTACATTATTTATGTCTTTTCAACAGATGTAGATCTATAAATAAAGAAATATTTTCATCAAATCTACATCACAATATCGGCATTAACCCTTTCCAAAGCGATAAATTTTAGACCCTTTCAAATTTCAAAGAGTTTGCAGACGACAATTTTAAATTTGATAAAAATGGCAGAAAGTTCCCCAAAAGGGTAGAAAACACTGTGGGAAAAAGAGAAATTGCTCGTTACGAGCAATTTCTCCTTTTCCCACAGTGTTTTTAATGGCTTGTACTCCAGACACGTAAAAACCATGGCTTTTTTTTTGGGGGGTGGGGGTGGGGAAAGAGTTAAAATAAACGTTGACCACATGGTGGTAAATTATCATTATATGTATAAGTGGGGGTAGGAATTCTCCAGAGAACTTGTATTCAGGTTACTACTTTTTCTGGAGAACTCGTACCCTTGAGATTGGGGTACGAATTATCCAGGGTATGAGTTCACCAAGGTACGAGTTCTCCTGATACCGGCAAAACGTACCCAATGTGCTATCAAAATTTACGTGTACATGCTATTCATATTGTTTTTATCTGTCATCTTTGCGCAAACTTACAGAAATTGTTATATTCACTGTTTTGATGATTTTCATTGCTGCTTTATTTTCCATTTGTCTTTCTTTTTTTTAAGCGAGGATGAAACATGTCACATAGGTAAGTAGATCAAATGCCTAATAGTGGTCAAAGCACATTTAACTCTTTACCAGATGACAAGATTTTAGACCGGTTGAAATTGAAAGCATTTGCAGACGACGAAATAAACGTCACTGAAAAATTGAAACTTGACGTCAGAAGAACTGAAAACATTGTGATAAAAGGAGAAAATGCTGGTCACCACATTTTCTCCTTTTCCCACAATGTTTTTAGAAGGCCTGATCCTCTGGCTCGTAAAAACCAGGGATTGTTCGTTAAAGGGTTACAGACTTCACTCCGGTAAGGGACCAATTTTGACCAAGGTGTGCTATAAAATTAAATAAATCTTTGCAGAGATCATCAATATTGTTTTGTGGTATAACGGTGTGGTGACCCCCACATAGAGGATTTAAAGGTGGGTACTTAGAATTTTCACATCGCACCAAATAAAAAAATATATATATCACTGAAATTTATATAAACAAGAGGGCCAAGATGGCCCTGGTTCGCTCACCTGAATTTTTGAGATGACCATAGTCTGTTTTTCTTTTGAGGTATTGAAACATTGGAACCAAATTTATAATTTTGCCAAGCAATTTTCAAAAGGTCACCTGTAAAAGTCATTTCGAAATCTGACCATCAGTTTCAAAAAGAAGAATTTTTAAGAATTCTTCATTTCTGTATAAGAGCAAGTAGCCCCCATCCACGAGAGCCATGTTTCTTGATGGATCAAAATTTACGAACAAGTTTTGAAAAGGGTCTCCCAAGGAACATCTCTCTGAAATTATTTCAAAATCTGACCAGGGGTTTCAGAGAAAGAGAATTTTAAAGAATTTCATCATGTCCGTATAGTGCAAGTAGCCCCCATTCACAAGAGCCATGTTTCTTGACGGATCAAAATTATATGTACAGTTTTTGGAAAGGGTCACCCAAGGAACATCTCTGTCAAATTATTTTAAAATCTGACCACAGGTTTCAGAGAAGAAGAATTTTCAAGAATTTCTTCATTTCCATATAGTGCAAGTAGCCCCCATTCACTAGAGCCATGTTTCTTGGCCAATCAAAATTTTGCGAACAATTTTAGAAAAGGGTCACCCAAGGAACATCTCTGTCAAATTATTTCAAAATCTGTCCAGCCATTTCAGAGAAGAAGAATTTTCAAGAATTTCTTCATTTCTGTATAGTGCACGTAGCCCCCATTCACCAGAGCCATGTTTCTTGACCAATCAAAATTTTGCGAACAGTTTTTGAAAAGGGTCACCCAAGGAACAACTCTGTCAAATTATTTCAAAATCTAACCAGCTGTTTCAGAGAAGAAGAATTTTTAAGAATTTCTTCATTTCTGTATAGTGCAAGAAGCCCCCATTCACCAGAGCCATGTTTCTTGACCAATCAAAATTTTTACGAACAATTTTTCAAAAGGGTCACCCAAGGAACAACTCTGTCAAATTATTTCAAAATCTGACAAGCAGTTTCAGAGAAGAAGAATTTTTAAGAATTCCTTCATTTTTGTATAGTGCAAGAAGCCCCCATTCACCAGAGCCACATTTTTTGACGGATCAAAATTTCACGAACAATTTTGGAAAAGGGTCACCCAAGGAACATATCTGTGAAATTATTTCAAAATCCGACCAGCAGTTTCAGAGAAGAAGATTTTTAAAGAATTCCTTCATTTCTGTATAGTGCAAGAAGCCCCCATTCACCAGAGCCACATTTTTTGACGAATCAAGATTTCACGAACAATTTTTGAAAAGGGTCACCCAAGGAACATATCTGTGAAATTATTTCAAAATCCGACCAGCGGTTTCAGAGGAGAAGATTTTTAAAGAATTTGCTAAAAAATTCCATTTCGTTGCCATGGCAACCAGAGGTTTTGATGGAATCAAATTCTGTGAACAGTTTTCAAAGAGGACCTCCCAAGGAACATTCCTGCCAAGTTTGGTCCAAATCCGCCCAGTGGTTTAGGAGGAGTTGATGTTTAAAGAATTGTTGATGACGCACGACGGACGACGGACACCGGGTGATCCTAAAAGCTCCCCTTGAGCACGTTGTGCTCAGGTGAGCTAAAAAAACAATACAAATCATCAATAATTAAGAATCATAAAATTACAAAAAAATTTTTTTTTGATGGTATTCCCTTAAAAGGCTACATAGCCTCTTAAGCTATTTTTAGCCAAAAATAAAAAAAATGCATTGTGGGAATGTTAGGTTACTGGCACGTGACTAATGATGCTTAAATTCCATTACATAACAAAAATGTAATTATATTTCATAATATCTTTTTCAGACGCTATGTTTGAAGCTTCGTCTGTGTATTTCCAGTATATAAATGTGTGTGTTGTTCGTGTAAAAATAGAACGTGTTTCCCGTCGATGTCGACCTTGGCCGTAGTAAATCTCTAATTTCTCCTGTTGTCGGATGGTTTTCGACTACTGGGGTTTTATGAATGACGATTATAAGGCTTTGGGAGTAAAAGGACAATATATTTGTATTTTTGTAAAATTTTCGTCCCAAATTCTGAAGGGCCACCTTTAAATCGGGGTTCACAATGAGCTGGGTCGAACTTTGGAACTATATCTACTCACCTCACAGGGTGGGTACTGGTTAAGCTCCATGGATACATTATCAGAGTTATTCATGTAACCCTTTACTACGCCATGAAAACTTGTCAAAAAGTGAATGCAGCTGCAGAAAATTTAAATGTGACTCAAATGAGAAAATTGCCAATAGTAGTCTAGAAAACATTGTGGGAAATGGAGAAAATGCTGGTTACCAGCATTTTCTCCTTTTCCCACAATGTTTCCAAAAGCGTTTTCCACCGGGCGTTTAATTGTTGGAATTGTGTGGTATAGGGTTAAGTTCTGAGAACTCCCTTCAAGGTCGACATAAAATGTATAATATTAAACTAATATCATGCTAAATCTACACTCCAAATATGGCAACTCACATTTTTCTCCTTTTCCCACAATGTTTTAAAAGGGCTTCTTTCACATGGTAGCTAAGATGGGATTGTGTTCTAATGGGTTAAGTATATAATATGTAAAGAATTGCTGGAATCTGTGTAAGGCAGTAGTTCTATTGCGGCATTGCCTCATAATCTGCATAATACTTTCCAGTTTTAGGATTGACATTCTCTGAAGTTGTCATGCCCTCATAGACAGTGAGGTTTGTTGGCTGTTCATTGTAAGTTCCTCTTTAGAGCTTGTGCAGAGAAATGACAGGTCTGACTAAATTCAGGTGTCTTGCAGAAAAAAAGAGAGAGCTGTGTTAATCCTTTACCACACAATGCTGACTTTGAATGACCCTGGGAAAGGGACCTTTAGAAAACATTGTGGGAAATGGAGAAAAAATGCTATTCACCAGCATTCTCTCCTTTTCTCACAGTGTTTTTGACCTATCAAAAAAAATGTACCATTTGAGCCACATTGAAGTTGTTGTATGCAAATCCTTTCAATTTGGACATGGCTGAAATTTTGTTGTTTGGTAAAGGGTTAAAACTAATAGAGGTCTATCAAGGGACAAATCATCAGAGATTCTATTCTTCCCAATGACAGTGATAGTGGTATTTAACAAACGTGACAACAAGAATCAGTTGTGATTTTCACTATTTCTAAAATCTTTATTCATAAATCAAGAAGTCCTCGCTTTATTTATAAAACTTTAATGTACTTATAAAATTAGAAATTCATCATTAAGACTACAAAGCACACCTTGATTCTTGACCAAATGACAAAATTTTCAGACTCGTCCAAATCAAATACAGTTATATTAACAGGTCTTGATAACAAATCACTATCAATTATATTAACGCTAAGTTAATTAGCCATAAAGGGAACAAACTTTACATATACCATATCCTCAGATGACCATTACCTCCCATACGCATTCTTCACCCTGTACCAAACAATCCCTGGTTTTTACAACTCGGAGAAAGACGCCTTCTTAAAACATTGTGGGAAAAGGAGAAAATGCTGGGTACCCAGCATTTTCTTCTTTTCCCACAATGTTTTCCATTCCTATCAAGTTTCAATTTTTGAGTCATATTTATTTTGTCATCCGCAAATGCTTTCAATTTTGACAAGTCTAAAGTTTTGTTGTTTGGTAAAGAGTTAAAGTTGCCTATAGATGTCCATTATTTGTACAAAGAGCTTATGCAATCACTGATTGCTTTCCTTAACTTTTTACCAAAAGACAACTTTAGACTGGCCCAAATTGAAAGCACTTGCAGATGACAAAATAAAAAGTGAAATTTGTTTCAAGCAGAATAGAAAACATTGTGGGGAATGGAGAAAATTCTGCTTACTAGCATTTTCTCTTTTTCCCTCCGTGTTTTCCAAACCCTTTTACCTCTGCGACTGTTTCGGAAAAGGGTTAAAAGATAAAGCCATTTCATCATTTCAGCCATATTGAATTTTTTGTCTGCCATCGCTTTCAATTTAACGAAATCTAAAATTTTGTCATCTGGTCCATATTTTACATGCTTTCCTTCAGGATGCTTAACTCATTACCAAACAACAATATTTTAGGCTTGTCCAAATCAAAAGCATTTGCAGACGACATAATAAAAGTTGACTAAAAATTTGAAATTTGTTTTGTGAAGCATAGAAAACATTGTGGGAAAAGGAGAAAATGCTGGTAACCAGCATTTTCTCCTCTTCCCACAATGCTTTCTAAAGGCTTCTTTCTCAGTGGCGTCAAAAGTAGGGATTGTGTGGTAATGGGTTAAAACTCTGGACTGTGTTGTAAACGGTTAATCCCTATTAGTATGTGCACCTCATAGTAGCTTTTGATAGATCTGGACCAAAACTGAAACTGCTGTGAATTATGAAATTCAATGAACCTACAACCTCTGATATGAGATATACTGCTGACCACTGCTCTGGGTTTGTTAAATAATACGTCACCAACCATTCCTGACAAAGTTCTTTATCAAAATTCAAGATTTTCAAAATTTGAAAGTAATAGAAAGTGATTATATAAAGCACATGGTTTAGCCAATTAGAAGTCTTGTTACTTTTGAATTTAGAAAATTCTGGCAAATAACACTGAGAATGCTATAAAGATTGGTTGGTAAATAAGGAACTAGGATATTTCCTTTGACAATGTAAAACAGCAGTGTTTGAGCTATGCTCTGTGAAAAAGGGCTGTTCTATGAAAAGGGGGTTAACTCTTTACCACACATGAAAATTTTAGACTGGTCCAAATTGAAAGCATATGCAGATGACAAATTAAAGGTGACTAAAAAATAGAAATTTGTTCTGGGAAGGGTAGAAAACACTGTGGGAAAAGGAGAAAATGCTGGTTACCAGCATTTTCTCCTTTTCCCATAGTTTTTTCAAAAGGCTTCTTTCTCAGGGGCGTCAAAAGTAGGGATTGTGTGGTAATGGGTTAACTCTATACCAAATGACAAAATTTTAGACTGCTCTTAATTGAAAGCATTTGCAGACGACAAAAAGAAAGTGACTGAAAATTGAAATTTTTTTTTGTGTTCGGAAGAAAACATTGTGGGAAAAGGAGAAAATGCTGGTTACCAGCATTTTATCCATTTCCCTCAATGTTTTCAGAGGGCTTCTTTTTCAGGGTCGTTAAAAGTCGGGATTGTGTGGTAAAGAGTTAAATGCATCTGCCAAAAAGTATTGACCCATGGAAGCAAGGGCAGTCTAAACATACTGACCTGGATCAAAACCTTTTGCCTTCGGTCCATCTTTTGTATGAACAAGGACCATTCTACCATGAGATTTACCTTCAGTCAATTGCTAGACAAAGTGGATGTTACTGATCCATAGTAATATCATGTCTTGCATGACATAATGCAATATGGAGATGCATTATATCTGATATTACCACAGTGTCCCTCATTGACTTTTGCATGCAACAATTTGTAAAAGAGCCACGCCCTGGCAAAAAGGGGGCTCAACTCTTTACCACACAATCTTGACTTATGTCGACCCTGAGAAAGAAAACCTTTGAAAACACTGTGGGAAAAGAAGAAAATGCTGGTAACCAGCATTTTCTCCTTTTCCCACAATGATTTCTACCCTGCTGGATATAATTTTTTAGTTCATTTAATATTTTGTCTGCAAGTGCTTACAATTTGGACAAGTCTAAAATTTTGTTGTTTGGTAAAGAGTTAATGCATCTCCATAATGTACTATACCAAGGAAGCCATCAAGTAGTACCAGCTTATAAGTAGCCACTTTCTTTAACTCTTTACCACACTTCTAACAACCCTGAGAAAGAAACCTTTAGCAAACATTGTGGGAAAAGGAGAAAATGCTGGTTCCCAGCACTTTCTCCTTTTGCCACAAAGTTTCTACCTACCCTTCACAATGCAAATTTCAAATTTTCAGTCAGCTTTATTTTGTCGTCTGCAACTACTTTCACTGTGCACCAGCTTGGAATTTTGTCATTTGGTATCTTAACAATCAACTTAATCATAAGGTACACTGGTCAGTCCATAGATATATAGAAAATTGACTGATGGTGAAAAGTTTCGGCTCCGGTCAGCCTGTGCTTTTCAGAAATGCATTAACTCTTTACCACACAACAAAATTTTAGACTTGTCCAAATTGAAATCCTTTCAAGACGACAACATAAATGTAACTCAAAAATTGAAATTCAGAATTGAAAGATTAGAAAACAGTATGGGAAAGGAAATGGTTCTTTCTCAGGGTTGTTAAAAGTAGGGATTGTGTGGTAAAGAGTTAAGCCCCCCCCCCCTTTTCACACAGAGCACAGCTCAAATGATCAACAACAACACCCAATGCTGGTGCTAACTTTTGGTTGTTTTTGCCTCTTCAGTGACGGTTACCTTCTTGTGGGAATTCCTCTTTTAACCCTTTACTCCATAGATACTCATTGCTTTTAGGAGCCTTTGGAAAACATTGCGGCAAAAGGTGAAATTGCTCATAACGAGCAATTTCACCTTTTGCCACAATGTTTTCTACACTATCAAAAGGTGTCACATATACACATAAGAAACGGCTTCATCCTTGCTGTTATTTAAGGTCAGTTAGAGATACCATAGAAATGCCTTATGGGGTAAAGGGTTAACAACTAGCTCCTGTTTTAATGACCAATAGCGACAGAGACATATTATGTATAAGAAAATGTGACAGTTTCTCTACTATAAAAGCCAGGTAGCATATAACAATATGCCATGACAATAGCTTGGGTTTTTCTTCGAAAAACAGCTCACCTAGAAATTTAACTTGATCTTCAAAACAATTAAATTCATTGTCCACATCTACAATTAACATTATACAACAACTGAAATCTTCCTAACCCTTAACAACACAATCCCAGATTTTCACAACACTTTCAAGGAAGGCTTTTGAAAACATTGTAGAAAAAGGAGAAAATGCTGCTTACCAGCATTTTCTCCTTTTCCCATAATGTTTTCTTCCCTATATGAGAGATTAAGCAACATGTAATTTGTGCCAATTTACAATTTGTTGTCTGAAGATGTTGTTAATATTTAAAACAGTCTTACATTTTACAAAACAGGAGAAAATGCTGGTAACAATTGCTATTTTTCTCTTTCTCCCAAAAAGTTTTCTATTCTTTTCAAAAACAAATTCTGCATTAAATTTTAGAGCCACATTATCTTGTAAACTCATTCTGCATAATGCATTTAGAGCCACATTCACTTGTTAACTCTTTACCACAAATTGCCAAGTTTTAATGACCCTGGGAAAGAAGCCATCTGAAAACATTGTGGGAAAAGGAGAAAATGCTGGTAACCAGCATTTTCTCCTTTTGCCACAATCTTCTCTACTCCCATCAAAGAAAACTTGATTCATTTGAGCTACAATGAAATTGTTGTCTGCAAATACATGTACCGTCAATCTGGATAACACTAACATTTTGTTATCTGGTAAAGGGTTAACTCATTCTGCTATTACAGTATCAATGTGTGGTTGTTGGAAATTCTTGGGTTTATGATGATGAATCCAAAACTAATGCACTACACATCACACAAAACATATGGAATGTTACAAAATGGAAAATTAGTATATATACACAAATAAAAGCTGCCTATTGTCTATCTATAGTCTAGCTATGATCGTATGGCACATCAAAATAACCCACTTGAAATATTAACTCTTTACCAGATGCAAAAATTTTATTTTAGACTGGTACAAACTGGAAGCACCTGCAGAGGCCATATTACAGGTAACACAAAAAGTGAAATTTGTTTCCAACTGGGTAGAAACATAGTGAGTGAAGGAGAAACTAGAGCTGTCAGTGAATATGAGTTAACACCCCAGCCAGTGCTTGGAACAGAAACAGGTCATTACTTGTACATAGATGGACAAATGGAAGGGCGCACAGGTTGATTCCAGTATACCCCCAAAAACATTCGTTTTGCTGGGTATAAGAATTGGTTACCAGCATTTTCTCCTTTTTCCACAATGTTTTTGATAGGTTTTTATCTCAGGGTCATAAAAACCAGGGATTGTTTTGCAAAGGATTAACATGTATGTAGTATTGGAACCGGAAGCCAATAGTAGAAACCCGAATACTGTAGTTTCGAAATTATTGTTTGGTGAAAATTTTCTACAAATTCAGAGTGGGATATATAATCAAATTTGGCTTTAAATTTAAATTGTGGAAGTAGGACAGAATGCCAGCTTCAAGCATTTTCTCCTTGTCCTCCAGTGTTTTTAAAAACCCTACTATTTGGGATTTTTTGGGTATCTGCCGAAGACAATACCACTCTGAGTTCAATATTGAAGACCATGAATCATATTTCGTGCAAAGCTAAATGAAATAAAAGAAATTAACCTAAATGTTTCTCAGACAAATGAGTCTTTCAGTAGCACTTCAATATGTAATAGAAAATAGCATGTTAAAATATACTGGGTGAGGCCATTGATCATGGAAATACCAATTTTGGATTGAAAATATCTTCACCCCCTTATAGCCTTCTATCGGCGCAATGATATCTACAAAACTGATCGCTAGGTCCTGGGCTTTTTCGTTCCAAAACAAGTTATTACCTTTGCTTTTTCATCCTATGATTGCATACTCGCTACTCCATTTGATTGTGCATGAAAATTTATTGACCTAAATAACCGATTATAATGTTTTTAAAATCTTTACCACCAAAAATATCTCAAAATCATAATTTTCAAGTAAAAACTTAATTTTATTTGACATATTTACATGGTTCCTATCCCTATCCATCATGCATTCTACTGTCAAGGTATGTTACTCCTGACTCCTAATGATCAATGTGAGACCACCAATACACAAACAATCCAAACTTTGTCATGAGTACTCTCCCTTCAACCAAAATGGTAGTCTGTTGGTTTGTAGGTTAACTTTCAAGCAAATATTTGAATAATATTTCTCTTTTTCTTTCAAATTAATAATTCCACATTATGGCTTCCATGACAAATACCACTCCAGCATTTTGAATGCTTTGATTTATACACAGGATCGTTTTATAGAAGGTTAAAATAAGTGTAGCCAGCATTTCTCCCTTTATCACAAAGTATTTCCCAATATAGGATAAATTGCATTGTTTGAGTTTGATATTTACTGTCTGCTAAAGCTTTCAATTTGGATCAGTTCAAAATTTTATCATCTGGTATTTAATCTATCAATACAAATGAGTCAGGCTCTATGAAAAATGGGTTTTCTGCTCGGCAAAAGGTATCCATCCATGTCAGCCTGCACAATCGACAAGACTGATTGGGTCAAAACTTTTCTATCTTAAATTTTTCTGCATGTCAAAATACAAGTGTACCTCTGTTTACCTTATGATTCAGTTGGTTGTTAATCCATTACCACACGATTCCTACTTTTGATGCTCCTGAGAATGAAGCCTTTAGAAAACATTGTGGAAAAGGAGAAAATACTGGTAACCAGCATTTTCTCCTTTTCCCACAATGTTTTCTACCTTTCACAAAACAAATTTCAAATTCTGGGTCACTTTTATTTTGTCGTCTGCAAATGCTTTTGATTTGGACAAACCCAAAATTTTGTTGTTTGGTAATCAGTTAAACCAAATTGATTTTATGGATCCACAATAATATTGTTGACTCCTTGGTATTATGTCTAACTGAGATGCAGTGTTTTACCTCATTACCAAACGACAAAATTTTATGTTCATCCAATTCGAAAGCATTTACACACAACAAAATAAAGGTGACTAAACATTTGAAATTTGTTTTGTGAAGGGTAGAAAACATGGTGGGAAAAGGAGAAAATGCTGGTTACCAGCATTTTCTCCTTTTCCCACAATGTTTTCTAAAGGTTTCTCTCTCAGGGTTGTCAAAAGTAGTGATTGTGTGGTAATGGGTTAATCTAGTTCAAGTCCAGGTAAGGTAATAACAAACATCCATTCTAAACTTTTTACCCAAACAACCACTTAATAATTCTTTACCAGGCATAAGAATTTTAGCCTTGTCCATACTCCAAGCATTTGCAGATGACAAATGTACCTAAAATGATGGATTTATCTCAGAATAATTACCCAACATTGTGGGGGCAACTTCTAAAATAGTCTTCAAAGCCCTTCTGCCTCACAGTCTTATTATTCCTTTTTCCATGTTTCCATAAATCTTCATCCTGAAGATCCTGAAAACACAGAACTATTTTCAAAGGGTAGATCTAAATGCATGTTTTTATCAAATTGTCAACACATGAAATCAGTTGTACCATAAGATCATAACCAGACAATAAACATTTCATATCAATTCACTAAATTTACACAAAAAAATATACAAACATAATTTATACAATTTCAAAGACATGAACTAATGAATGACAAAAATATGGACTCGTCCAAATTGAAAGCATTTGCAGACAACAACATAAATTATGCGGCTGGAGTTAAGCTTTTTGGCAATGAAACAGTAGAAAACATTGTGGAATAAGGAGAAACCTCTGAAAATTCCCACATTTTCTTTCAGACGCTTTCTTTCTCGGGCTGTTAAAACTTGATATTGTGTGGTTGAAGGTTAACTATTTACCACATAATCCCGAGTTTTAAGGACCCTGAAGGAATAGCCTTTGGAAAACCTCATGGGAAAAGGAGAAGATGCTGGTACCGGTAACTAGCATTTTCTCCTTTTCCCACAAGGTTTTCTACACTTTCACAGACAATTATAATCATTTCAGATAAATTTAAAGTGACGTCTGCAAATGCTTCAAATTTAGACCAGCCTAAAATTTTGTCATTTGGTAAAGAGTTAACACTACCATAAGGTAAAGTGTTAGACTTGTCCATACATGTAGAATGCACTCAAATATGATAGATTTAATGTGGATTAATGGGATATTTCTTGCATAAGGTAGAAAAAATTGTGGGAACAGAGCAAATGCTAGTGACCAACATTTTCTTCATTTGCCATTATGTTTTTTAAAGTACATCTTCCTCATATTAACCCTTTCCCAAACAAGCCCTTGTTTTTACATGTCTGCAGTACAAGTCTTTTGAAGACACTGTGGGAAAAGGAAAAATTGCTCATATTGAGCAATTTCTCCTTTTGCCAGTGTTTTCTACCCATTTGGAGAACTTTCTGCCATTTTCATCAAATTTGAAATTGTTGTCTGCAAACTCTTTGAGTTTGGAAGAGTCTAAAATTTCTCGTTTGGGAAAGGGTTAAAACCAAAGGATTGGGTTGACTACTGCACATTTCAACAACCCCATTGTGGAAGACTTTTAACTCTTTACCACACAATCAGAAGTTTTAACAACCCTGAGGAAGAACCCTATTGTAGGAAAAGGAGAAAATGCTGGTTACCAGCATTTTCTCTTTTTCCAACAATGTTTTCTAGTGTATCAAGTAAAAGTTGTGTTATTTTAGAAACCTTTATTTGTCTTCATTAATTGCTTTCAATCTAGACAAGTCTAATAGTTTGGCATTTGGTATGGAGCTAATGGGTAACAAACATTTTTTGTAGTTTGAGGTATTTTTAATTCTTTGTCTGCAAATGCTTTCTATTTTGACCGGTCAAAACATTTTTTGTCAAATAAAGATTAAAGAATTTAAGGTGGTAGATTATTATCAAAATCACACTTGAGAAAACCTCCAGTTATCTTCTATTTCTATACCAGAATTAATCCGGCCTGGCTTTCCACGTTTAGCACTTTTAATGTCATTAGAATTGGCATCTCGACTACTTCCACTGATCATACCATATTTAGCTTTGCTTGCACTCGACAAACTGGCTGTGTAATCCTTGAATGACAAATCACCGCCATCAGATTTCATTGACAACATTTGTAATGCATCTGCTGCATTACTGAAGTCATCATCTTCAAAAATGGGGTCAAACTGTATATAAGTGGAAGACCTGTTTTGATTGTTTTTCTGTGATTTTTTGGTATCATTGTTATTATCCACTGTTTGCACAACTTGAATAGGATCTACATCTTGTTTAGTCACTTTTCTAATTCTTGAAGTCTTTTGGGGCTGTGATTGCAATGTTTTACCATTTGGTATTGTATTTGCTACACTAACACCTTTTGCTTGATCTACATCTGTGATTCCCATTCGACGCAAGTCTCTTCCAACAACTGGTTTTTTATTAAAGTCCATATTCATGGCATCAAATTTTGAATTGATCATTGAAGGAGTTTCATCTGCCACTGCAACTCTGTAAGATGTGTTACGATTAGCTACTTCCTGAGGAACAATTCCATTTGTATTGCGTACAGCAATCCGATAAGAATCTGCACGACTCATGACATCATCATTATCGGAGTTGAAACTGTTATTCAGAGATGCATGAGGACTCATATCCATAGCAACTCTGTAAGGTCCACTTTTTGTAGTGGGGGGTAACAAAGGAAAACTTTTACTAGTATGCATTGCAACACGATATGAGCCATTTCTGTTGTTATTTTCACCAACATCCATGGCTACACGGTATGACTCTGTCCTTGAACTAACACTCTCTTTGGTTCCAGGAGTAAGAGGATGACTTGTCCTTTGCCTGCAATCTGATACACTTTCAGTCACTTTCTGTGAACCAGTTATATTTTTAAACCCTGATGGATATGATTTTGAGGAAGACATGTTTGTTGAAGTCTTTGAGGCATATGTTTTACCCATGGTATCATTTAATGGCACTTTTTGTTGAGTGTACATATTAACTGAAGACATATCAGATGGCAGAGATCGTCTATGACTTGTCTGTTGACTGCGATAAGACGGTTCATGCCTGGTGTCTTGTCGACTTTGTCGTCCAGACTGTCGCTGACTGGTTTGTGCAGGATTGTCTTTGGGTGATCCTGAATGAGATCCATGTGATGAGTTCATTGATATTTGTGTGACATGAGTTAAGTCATTGTCTGATGAAGATGAGTTAAGAGAATGACTGTTAGATGTATTCCTAGGATTAAATGGTCTAAAACTCTGTAATGGCTTATTAGCACTTGAGACACTATTTGAGTAAGCACTTACTTCTCTGGAATGTCTATGTAATGTATTAAATGATTTATTTAACCCACCAGCATTTTGCCCATTCTGGTGACCATATGCTCTATTCACATGCAAACTTGTGTTTATATGGTACGTATCAGTCTCTAATTCATTTGTTGGAGTTTTTCTTAAATCTAACAGTGAGTCAACAGAGCCTGATGGAGTGCTACTCATGGAAAAGTCCATGTTGGATAAATTAGGGGAGCTACATGGACTACTCATACTCATATATGTGGAGCTGTCAACAAGATTTGACCCGTCAGCTGAACCAAGGGAGGTAACACTTTCCGCAGAGTGCATAGAACTGACAGACTGCATGTCCATGTAGTCAGAGTTTTCTGAATTAGTTGATGTGTTTGATACCTGTCTCTTAGTATCTCTTGAAGCAAGGACAGGACTTACTGCATACAGACTTGCTGACTTGTGTTTTTGTGGTCCAGATGGTTGTGGGGTCGACTGAGCAGTAGGATGCCCATTTGGAGCATTATACTGTGGACTTTTATTTGATTTCTGCATCTGGTTTCTTCTTGACCTTTCCCTGTCAGAGCAAATACGATCCCCTGACCTTGACTTTGGAGTCACCGTAATCACTGGCTGATACTTTAATGGGAGCTGATCTGTACAGCCCACTTTACTTTTTAACTTTGTATTGGGATGTTCTTGAACTGGAACTGTCAAATTATATTTTTGATCTGCTGCGTAACTGGAAGAGTAACCATTGAAAACACCAAATGTATTCACATTGCTCTCACTTGATGAAGAGTTTGTGGGAGAAGGTAATGGCATCTGAACCGAATTCTGGGTCCCAGGGTTGAATAAGTTCACCATTGGTGCAAAATTCAGTGTTTTCTGGGGACGATTGTCAAACTGCTTTTCTGGTGTTTTTAAAATCCCTGATGGTGTGGAAGACTTGTGAGTTCTTGGCCAAGATTGGTAATTCACAGCTTTAGATTCTGATTGGTTGTTATCTTGTTCATGTAAAACAGTCAAGTTGTCGTCTCCCTGGTTTACATATTGTAGGAAATTGCTTTCACTTCTGGATGATGTAAGAACACTTTCTCTTCCTAACTGGCAGTCTGGTGAAAATTTAGAGTGAGAATTGAACCTTGACAATGGTAATTCACCTTCTGTCTCATCAAATATATAATTATCTCCTTTTCTACTTATCCTTTTCTTGTCAAAGCCAGCTGTGCTGAAATCAGGAGAGCTTTCATCATCACTGGTAGAAAGTGCCACGAGTGATGGAAAACCTGTTGAGGACAGGACAGTCTTGTCATGAACTCGCAAAAGAACTGCCTCTGTATCAGATTCTGACACTGAAGAATCCTGGGAAGGAAAGGAATGTAACTCCGGGTGACCTGAATTAGCTTCACTTACACTATATTGATCTTTACTTGTAGTTCTCACAGGTGGAGTTGGTGGACTTACTTTACTTAATACTTTGGCTTGGTTTGCTGAATTTCCTTTGCGTAAATTTGCATACTTGTCTGTATATTCTGGTTTATAAATAACACTTTCAACACTACATACACTGTTTGTATCTTTAGTCGGAGATCCACCCTCTTCATCAACAAGCGTATTTGTACTTTTCCTCAACCCACTGTCATTGTGAAACGAGGTGTAGAAGCCATCTTGATCAACAGAATACACCGAGGACTCTTCATCTGCTCTCTTCTGAGTCTTGTCTTGTGACAACATCAAATCAAGAGCAATGATATTTTTTCTCGTCAGTCTCGACAAAGACAAGGATCCATCATTTGATATTCCCTCTTGTTTTGCAGCTCTAGCAGCCAAACTTTGCAGCCATTTTTCTGTTTCAAGTTGAGTAAAATCAGACTTTGGACTGCCAATGGACAGAGAATCATTACTTCCTACTATGGTGCTGGTTCCATCAGCAGCATATCCAGCTGTACTTGTTGTATCTGTCCCTCCACTGCAAAGACAAGAAGAAAATCAAAATTACTGGAAAAATCCAGATAACAAGTCACACTGAAACCTTCATCAAACAATCCTGAATCATAACCCTTTATTACACAATTTTGAGTCTTGATGACCCTAGGGAAGAAGCCTTTGAAAACATTTTGGGAAAAGAAGAAAATGCTGGTTACCAGCATTTTATACATTATCCACAATGTTTTCTATCCTATCAAAGACAGCTACGTTTATTTTGTCGTCTGCAAATACTTTCAATTTGCTGGTTTCTGAAATTTGATCCTTTTTAAAGAGTTAATAACCCTGTGACAAAAAGTATTGGAAAACATTTTTTGAAAACAGAGTACCGATAAATTCTCAGCATTGACTAGCATTTTCTCTATTTGCTACTGAAAAAGAACTGCTTTTAATTCTTTCATAGACATAATTATCCCATCATTTCAGTAACAATATACATGTATTTCATGTCTGCAATTGCTTCCAATATGGACAATCGTAAATTTTTTTCCTTAGGTACATATTTAACTCGTTATCACACAATCCCTACTTTTGACGACCCTGTGAAGGAAGCCTTAAGAAAACAATTATTTTAAAATTTTCGGTTACTTTGATTACATTTGCCTGCAAATGCTTTTGATTCAAACAACCTAAAATATTGTCATTTGGTAATGAGTTAACCCTAAACCACACAATCTTGACCTTTAACCAGTAAGAAGCCTTTTGAAGCATTAAGGGAAAAGGAGAAAATGCTGGTAACCAGCATTTTTTTCTTTTCCATCAATGTTTTCTAAACCAATTTGTACAAATACTACCATTTAAGGAACTTTTCATGTGTTGTCTGCAGATGCTTCCATTTTTGACAAGACTAAAATTATGCCTTTTGAAGAGTTAAATGAGTTTTTTTGTTGGTTCCACAAGGACTTTTATACATCAATTATATTACACAAACCAAAGAGCAGAAAATATTTTGGGCAAAAAAGCAAATTCTTGTCACAAAATATGGCTCTTTTCCCCCTTAAAGCCTTCAGTAACATCACTAAAATCATTAACTTTTTAACACAAAATAATTTCAATAAAAGTTTAAACTTGTCCAAATTAAGCGCATTTCCAGGTGACACAAAGGGTGGCTAAAAAGATGGAATTTGTCTGTGAAAAAGGAGAAAACATTGTTGGACAAGAAGAAAATGCTGATTAGAAGCATTTTCTCCTTTTCCCACTATGTTTTCAGAAGCTTTCTATCATAAGGTTATTACAACTCAAGATTGTATGGCAAAGGGTTAATGTCCAGTAAGTTTTCGTTCTGTAAGTCACCTACTTCCATCTTTTCCAAAATATAAATGAAATATAATGCATTTACTTCCAAATAACATTTGATATTACCCTCCCTCAAGAAATTTCTCTTCTCCCCCCCCCCCCCCCTCCCCTTTCCAAAAAAAACCAACAAAACAAACTTTTCTAATCATTTAAAGATCCTAAAAATTACTTTCCTTTCAAATTTGTGTCACTTTTATCATTTACCTACTTCAAAACATTTTGCAAAAGTACTAACTACCGGTATACCCAAATCATGTCTCAGGCATAAATAACTTGGAAAATTTTATCAAAATTACCATCTGTTGTAAACTAATATGGTAATCAATGAAATATCAAACAGGTAATAGATTGTTATCAGTTCAACAGATCTATCTTCCTTTAATGGAATTCATTGTTATTAACTCTTTTAACACACAATAAAATTTTAGACTTGACTAAATACAAAGCCGTTGCAGACATCAAACTAAATGTGGGATACATGACCGAATAATTGGGTAGAAAAATTTGGGGGGAAAGGAAAAAATGCTCATTAACAAATTTTTTTCCTTTTCCCACAATGGTTTTACAAGCTTTACTCACATGGGTTTTTATCAGCTTTGTTCACATGCGTTGCTAACTCTTTGCCAAACAACAAAATTTTAGACTTGTCCAAATTGAAAGCATAACTGCAGACAACAAAATATCTGTGACTCAAAAACTGAAATTGTTTTGGAAAGGGTAGAAATATTGTGGGAAAAGGAGAAAATGCTGGTAACCTGTTCCCAAAATGTTTTCAGAGGGCCTCTTTCTCAGGGTTGTGACAACCACAGATTGTTTGGTAGAGGGTTAACCATTTCCCACACAATGACTTTTGACGACCCTTAGAAAGAGGCCTTTTGAAAACAATGTGGCCAAAGAAGAAAATGCGGGTAACCAGCATTTTCTACTTTTCCCACAATGTTTTCTATCCTATCAATAAACAATTGCACCATTTAAGCCACATTAAAATTGTCATCTGCCAATGCTTTCAATTTGGACATGGCTAAAATTTTGTCGTCTGGTAAAGGGTTAAGCAACATGAAATTTCTTATCTGCAAATCCCTTCATATGAGCTGGTCTAAAATTCATGTTTTTTGTCTGAGCTGGATGACATTCAACCATTAGATACTACATAAAAATTTGGGCAGCAGAAAAGAAAAGACTTAATACATTGTATTGAATAGTCAAGACTCTCAGTTTTACCTGGAATTTGTAAAACTTTACAATTAATAGGTGTTGACTCAAGATCAGACTAAATGTTCCAGGCAGTCTGATTTTGATCCACACTGCCGGCATAGACACCTGGTTTGTCTTTACTTAAGAAAATCTTCAGGACACAATAAGGTCTGTGATGTTTAACTCGTTACCACACAACCCCGACTTTAACAACCCCGAGAATGAACGCCTTTGAAAAAATTGTGGGAAAAGGAGAAAATGCAGGTAACCAGCATTTTCTTCCCACAATGTTTTCTACCCTTCCTATATCAATTTTCAATTCATGTTTATTTTGTTGTTTGAAAATGCTTTTGATTTGGACAAGTCGACAAGTCCAAAGTTTTGTCACTTGGTAATGGGTTAACCCATTAATGTGAAATACCAGCTTTCAACAACCCTAGTGGGGAAGCCTTTTGAAAATATTGTGAGAGAAGGAGAAAATGCTGGTAACCAGTATTTTCTCCTTCTCCCACTATGCTTTCTACCCCATCAAAGAAATATTGTACCATTTCAGCAACACTGAAATTAATCTATCTACAAATTAATGCTTTGAATTTGGACAAGACTAAAATTTTATCATCTACTAAGGGGTTAAAGCTCATGTACACCCATTAAAGTATCTTGTTATGTAACATGATACACTAATTCCTTAACCCATTACCAAACGACAATATTTGAGACTGGTCCAAATTGAAAGCGTTTGCAGATGACAACATAAAAGTGACTGAAAATTTGAAATTTGTTTGGTGAAGGGTAGAAAACATTGTGGGAAAAGGAGAAAATGCTGGTTACCAGCATTTTCTCCTTTTCCCACATTGTTTTCAAAAGCCTTCTTTCTCAAGGGCGTCAAAAGTAGGGATTGTGTGGTAATGGGTTAAAGTATCTTGTTATGTAACTTGATACGCTAATTGATTAATTGGCTACATTGTTCTTTGTTTATTTAGCCTGGCTGATCAAAGAACAATAATTACAGTGTCTTTCTTGTGTATCATATTCGAATAATCCTTCACAAAATCATTTACGAAGTTCCAGAATTTTCTGAATCAATCACATTCAAAAATGCTGAACTTGGAATTATTAACCTTTTTCCAAACAAACCAGTGTTTTTTACATGTGTTCAGTACAGTCTTTGTAAAATACTGCAGGAAAAGGAGAAACTACTTGTAATGTTGGATTAAACACAACAAGCAATTCCTCCTTTCCCAACAGCAATTTCTCTGTTGTTTTACAGTTTTTCAGAGCAATTTCATCTGTCCATCTTTTCTTGGAGATAACACTAAAGGAAACTGAATGGCCTGTAATGAAACTTGGTACTTTTTCATTATTTCTGATAATGAGCCCCTAAACATTACCAACCGAGCTATGCAGGCTGGTCAAGATAGGGTTGGTTAGCTATTTCCATTTAGTTATCGTTGCTACCGGTTTGCCCATCTGAGCGACACCCCTAGAAGAGGATTAATTGTTACGGGGGATAGTGCAAGGATACAGGTCAAAACTACTGAGAGTTTCGACTCGTTCTTTAACCTGCTGGGCGTATAGCACCGGGACCTCAGTTAAATATCTCATCCAAAAGACTATTAGTAATTTTAGTTGGCCAGCCGGGGATTCGAACCCACAACCTGTAGTGACCCGAAACATTGTGTTCACAGTCCTACGCTCTACCTACTGAGCTATTTCGCCTGGTTTGAGATAGGGGAACAACTGTGTAAAAGATATTTTGATGCTTACCTCCCCTGATGTCCTCCTTTCATTAGTTAATTACTAGTCCAAGTTTGAAGTAAATATCTACAGAGATGTCACAACATGTCAGCTTTTACATGACACACATAATACAAAACTATGACAAAGATGATGCTTCGTTCAAAAGACAGCCCAGACGAAAAGACTCAATTTCCCACAATGTTTTCCAACCTTTTTAAGATAAACAAAATCATGCGAATCACATTTTTACTTTGTCGTCTGCAAATGTTTTCAATTTTGAAGTGCCTCAAATTGTGTTGTTTAGAGACTTAGCCCATTACCACACAATCCCTAACTTTTGACGACCCTGAAAAAGAAAACTTTAAAAAACATTGTAGGAAAAGGAGAAAATGCTGGTAACCAGCATTTTCTCCTTTTCCCACAATGTTTTCTACCCTTCACATAACAAATTTCAAATTTTAACAGGGTTCATACAAGTAAGTGCTGACTAAATTCAAGGACTTTTCAAGTACATAAAACTCATTATCAATGACATTTTTTTCACAGATTACCTAACTTTTTTATGCCAAAGACAGGTTTTCTTTAATTTTCTTAAACACAATGAGATTAGGAATGGTCAGTTCTGCCCCTGACGGCAACGCCGTAGTTGTACTTTCATTTTCTTTTTTACACTCGGACACGTTTTTATGACTGAACATTTTACAAAATAGTCTGAAAACATTCCAGTCATGGACTTTCCACTTTCTTAATGCAACTCGCTTTTGCAATGAGACCGGAGAGCGCTCTCAGTTTCACACATGCAAGCAATATCGTTTTCTTTTCTGCAAAGTTCTACGACAAAGGGCTTTACAAATATTGTTTGTTTCCTTATTCTAATTTTTAGAAATCCGGAATTAAAACGTAAGTAAATCACTAAACCATGCAGACAATAACTTTACGAAAAGATAAATCACGTAAAGGGAGATAATGCTTACAATACTATTAGACCCCGGTCTATTACCATATAAAGTAGGGATAGCACCTACAAGCAGGGAACCGGTGTGAATACAGTCGTTTCGTACCATAATACTTTCGTACCTGAACGTGTCTTACATATTTTCGTACTCGGAAGCGACGTAGATGTATTGAACTCCATTTTTTGATGCAATTTTCTTGTTTTGTCTTTGCTAAAGCAATTTTAGTAGCATTTACTAATTGTTATGCAAAAAGCCTGAAATTCAAGTACTTTTCAAGGCTAGATATGAACTTTTCAAGACAAAACTCTGTTTCAAGGACTTTCCAAGACTACCCCTCATTTTCAAGCACTTTTCAAGCCTGTGCAAACCTTGTTAAAGTCACTTTTATTTTGTCGTCTGCAAATGCTTTTGATTTGGACAAACCTGAAATTTTGTCTTTTGGTAATGAGTTAAAAGATACACACAACCAAGCGGCAGTTTAGATGAACTATTTTACCAAATAACAAAATTTTAGACTGGTCCAAATTGAAGGCACTTTTGTAGACAACAAAAAAATTGAAGTTTGTTTCCAGCAGGGTAGAAAGCACTGTGGATAAAGGAGAAAATACTGGTTACCAGTATTTTCTCCTTTTCCCACAATGTTTTCAAAAGGCTCCTATGTAAGGGTTGTAAAATCAGGGATTGTTTGGTAAAGGGTTAAGGAAGGGTTGATTCATTAAATATTTCTAGTTTAACTGCAGGGTATGAATACAGGTACATTGAATATCAACCACACAGTAATAATCCGATAGAAAGGTATTTGATCTTTGGTTTTAGCCTCCGAGTTCCCCTTTTGGAAAAGTATGTGAACTTGTAAACACCAAACACCAAAATTTTACATAGGTGTAACTTGAAAGCAGTCAACAAAATAAATGTGACTCAAAAACTTTAATTTCTTTCGGAAGGGTAGAAATAAAATAGAAAAATGTTTAATCCTTTACTCCATAGATGTTCATTTCTACGCACTGATTGTAGGAGCCTTTGGAAAAACATTGTGGCAAAAGGTGAAATTGCTCGTGACGAGCAATTTCACCTTTTGCCACAATGTTTTCTACATTATCAAAAGATGTCATATACACATAAGAAATGGTGTCATCCTTGCTGTAATTTAGGGTCAATTAGAGATACCATAGAAATGCTGTATGGGGTAAAGGGTTAAAAAAAAAAACACACATTTTTCTCAGTCATTGAAACTTCAGATTGTGTGGAAAGGAGTTGATGACAAACGCTTGCAGATGTCTTTGGGATTTTTTGCCAATAATGTAAATCAAGACAAGATTATGCTACACAAAAAATATTTTAACAAGAGGGCCATGATGGCCCTGTATTGCTCCACCGGTTAATAAGTAAAAACACTACAAGCCAAACATTACAATATTTGGCCATTTGGTTTCAAACTTGAGGACATACAAAATATTTTCTACAAAAATTTATGAGAAAGTTATGACCCCCCAGGTAAAGCCTATTTTGACAACAAAACTATAATTGCTTGAATCCTGTTGCCAAATTCCAAGGTCCACAGGATAAACAAAGCCCCATACCAAATAATATGCATCTAGAATGTATGGTTATGAAAAAGAACATTTTCAAAGTTTTCTCAATAAAAAGCCATGTAAAACATGGGACCCATGAGGCAGTGCCAAATTTAGCAGCCCTAGTCTTTATTATGGTTATAGTTATCAAAATGACTTATAAAGTTTTCACCACAAAAGCCCATGTAAAACTTGTGAACCCTGGTGTGGGGACAAACTTGATCCCAATGCTATAATTTAAGCCCTTCTGGTAGAGGCCCACTAGATAAAGTTACATGCAAAATTTGTTAGTCCTAGGCCTTATGGCTTGGTACAAGTAGATATTTAAAAATTTCCTAATATGAGCCCATGTAAAACTTGTGACTCCCAGGACTATAATTTGGGTACCATTTGATACAGCTAGATTCCAAGTTTGGTAGCCCTAAGCCCTATGGCTAGGTTCCAGAAAGATTTTAAAGTCTTCCCTATATAAGCCCATGTGACTCCAAGGCAGGGCCAATTTTGACCCCAAGGCTATTATTTGAAGGAACTTGGTAGAGGTCCACTAGATAAAACCACATTCCAAATTTGGTACCCCAAGGCCTTATGATTTTGGAGAAGATTTTTAAAAATTTTCAATATTTTTCAGTTTTGTTGCGATGTTAACCAGGATTTTTGAAGGAATTTTGAAGAGGACCATGGTAGGATCATTTCTGTGAAGTTTCATCAAAATTGGATGGGTAGTTTCAGGGAAGATGTTTGAAATAAAAGCTGACGCATGGACGGATATGCGCACGACAGACACTGGGCCATGACATAAGCCTGCTGGCCCTTGGCTGGTGGAGCTAAAAATGGTCTACAGCTTCAAAGGCAAGTTCCCTAAACTAAAGCTTTACAACCCCATCGCTAGATTCAATGACATCGAGTTGGAAGCCTTTTGATAACATTGTGGTAAAGGGGAAAATACATTTCCTTGACTGACAAATTATTTTCTACCCTCACAAAAACAAACTTCATAATTTAAGCTACACGTAACTCTTCACCAGTTATATCGGATACATGTATATCACAGCTGCCATTACACCTAACCATCCTTTTCTGCAGTTTCCTTTACAGGTGATCCGCACAAAAAACTCTTTCCAAGCTACTAGATGCTTTCCCACGTATAAATATCATCGAAGCAATGGTCAGCAGTGAGAGAGGAATGAATCCTGTTGCATTGACTTTCATCAGTCCCAGGACAGTAATTGGCAGATTAAGCAATCAAATCCGTGACTTTCTGTTCTCAAGTCCTGTTTAACACTTATCTAACTCTTTACCAAACAACAAATATTTCGACTGGACCAAACTCAAAGGATTTGCAGATGACAAACATGACTCAAAGACTGAAATTTGTTTTTGGAATGGTAGAAAACATTGAGTGAAAAGGAGAAAATGCGGGTAACTAGCATTTTTTCCTTCTCCCACAATATTTTCAAAAGGCCTCTTTGAGAGGATCGTTTAAAGTCTGATTGTGTGGTAAAGAGTTAAACTTTAAATTACACACAATAACACATTTATTCCACTTACTCTTAAGTTTCTATACACAGGCTAAATTTCCATAATACATTATATAGAGGTTATTTTCTACAGGACATTAGCCACAATGTTTCACAGTTTCTTTGAAGTCCAGACAGCAACTGTTATAACTATGATGTATAACTATTACCCTGGCCTACCTACAAAAGACCACATTTCAGACTACTTATGACAGGTGTTGGACATGGACACCTTCAGGAAATTTGCTATCCTTGATTATCTCTTTACCACACGAGAAAAATTTTGACTGGTCCAAACTGAAACCATTTGCAGACGACAAAATAAAGGTGACTGAAAAATTGAAATTTGTTCTGGAAAGGGTAGAAAACACTGTGGGAAAAGGAGAAAATGCTGGTTACCAGCATTTTCTCCTTTTCCCACAGTGTTTTCAAAAGGCTTCTTTCTCAGGGGCGTCAAAAGTAGGGACTGTGTGGTAATGGGATAATTATACCCTTTTCCATTACCTGGAGACATAATATACTGGGCTATGCTTCGTGAAAGGGGCTTATTGCATGTCCAAAAAGTATCGGCTCATGTCAGCCTGCGCAGTCTGGAAAAGCTAACCTGAGCCGAAACTTTCCGCTATTGGTCAATTTTCTATATGCCAAGGGCCGAAACTTTTTGCTTAACTGGTCAATTTTCTATATGCCAAGGTCCGAAACTTTTCGCTACTGGTCAATTTTCTATATGCCAAAGGACCAATCTAAACATCATTAACCCTTTACCAAACAATCCCTGGTCTTTACGACCCTGAGATAGAAGCCTTTTGAAAACATGGGAAATGAACGAAATGCTGGTTACCAGCATTTTCTTCTTTTCCCTCGTTTTCTTCCCTTCCTAAAACAAATTTCAATTTTTTAGTCACTTCTATTTTGTCATCTGCAAATGCTTTCGATTTGGACAAGCCTAAAATATTGTCATTCGGTAATGAGTTAAGTCTGTTGCTTAAAAAATTGCTCTTATTGATTCTGTAACTATGTGATAACTTGGGTTGGTGTTATGTGTTGCATTAAGCCTCCTTTAGCCAGAACGTGGCTCATATAATCAAGCCCTGCTTTGTGAAAAGGGGGCTTCATGCAAAGCCTAGACCAATGTCAGCCTGGGCAGTTGGTGCAGGCTAATATGAGTCATGGCATTTTGCTATTTGTCAATTTTCTGCATGTCTACTCTACCTCTTGATTCAGCTCAGGTACTTACTTCTTTACCAAACGACATAATGTTGGACTCATCCAAATTGAAAGCATTTGCAGATGACACAATAAGAATGTGACTCAAGAACTGAATTTTGATTTTGGAGTGGTAGAAAACATCGTGGGAAAAGGAGAAAATGCTGGTTACCAGCATTTTCTCCTTTTCCCTCAATGTTTTTAAAAGGCTTTCTTCCCAGGGTCATCAAATGTCAGGACTGTGTTGTAATGGGTCAGAAACAATGGATTTATCACCAAATTGTGTGTGCTTGCATGTAGTGGATCCAATAGATGCATCTAACCCCCTTTAACCCATTACCACACAATTCCTACTTTTGACGCTCGTGAGAAAGAAGCCTTTAGAAAACATTGTGGGAAAAGGAGAAAATGCTGGTAACCAGCATTTTCCCTTTTTCCCACAATGTTTTCAACAAAGGCTTTCTTTTTCAGGGTTGTTAAAAGTCGGGTTTGTGTGGTAAAGAGTTAAAGTGTTTTCAGTAGACTCTTCCACCTCAGGGCCAATAAACTCCTGATAATTGGTAAAAACTTTATCTACTCACTATCTACACAAGACAGTGTGGACACAACTCCAAGGCAATCAGTAAAGGAATGTTGTGCAAAAACAAAGATTGTGAATGATAAAATTTAACCCTGAAAAGCACTTTTAGGGTTGTATCATCCCAGTTCATGAAGCCTCAGGTCCTAGTCCTACAATTTTTTTTATTACAATGTCATTAAGATTTTTCAATTGCTGAGTGTAAAGAGCTGATTAAGATCACTCAATCTTTGTATATATCACACAATCCTTGATTTGAACACCTCATAGCTGAAGGCATTTGAAGGCAATGTGGTAGAAGAGAAAAATGCTTGTGAAAAAGAGCACTGTCTCCTCTTTCCAACCAATTTTTTTCAACATCCAGCATGTTCTCCTTTTCCCACAAAGTTTTCTACCCTATCAGGAACAATATTTGTCAATTTATGCCATATTACATTGTGTTGTTTGCAAATACTTTCCGATTAGACCAGTTTAACATTTTCTCCATTGGTAACGAGTTAACTCTTTACCAAATGACAAAATTTTCAACTTGTCCAAACTGAAAGCATTTGCAAACAACAAAATAAATGTGAATCAAAAACTGACTTGGAAAGAGTAGAAAACAATTGTGGGAAAAGGAGAAAATGCCTGTAAGCAGTATTTTCTCTTTTTCCCACAATGTTTTCAAAGTCTTTTTTTTCGGGGTCATCAAAAGTCGGGATTGTGTGTAAAGAGGTAAAGGAGTATGTAATGTTTCGGAAAAAAGGAGAATATGTGGTAATCAAGTAACTATCAGTCCTCCTTTTATCATTGGCTGGCAAAACCTTTCTTCTACATGGTTGTTAAATTTAGATCATACAGGAGGGTTATGCATGTCAATTAACCCTTTACCAAACAATCCCTGGTTTTAACGACCCTGAGATAGAAGCCTTTAGAAAACATTGTGGAAAAAGGAGAAAATGCTGGTAACCAGCATTTTCTCCTTTTCCCACAATGTTTTCTCCCCTGCTAGAAACAAATTTCAATTTTTGAGTTACACCTATTTTGTCGTCTGCAAGTGCTTTCAACTTGGACCAGTCTAAAACTTTGTCGTTTGGTAAAGGATTAAACAAGAAATACATGAAAGGTTACAGTGGTAGATGCCCTTTGGCAATACAATCATGTACCTCTAATTAAGATTTTACCTGATGACAACTAAAGAAATAGGTCTATTGTGTCTATTGTCAGTGTTACAATTGCATGAACACAATTATAATTAGGTATGCAATATCTGTGACAGAAATCGCCATTTTTCATAGCTATTTTTGTCTTATTTACAGTGTGTGCAAGCCAAGAAACTGTATAATTAAAATATCTCTAATAAAACATTTTTATCATCTGATGGTCTTGCCCAACTGTTTACCAGATAACATTTATCCAAATTGAGAGCATTTGCAGACAACAAATTAAAAATGCCTCAAATCATAGGATTTCGTGAAAGATTAGAATACATGGTGAAATTTTAGAGGAGATGCTGGTTACCAGCATTTTCTCTCAATTATTCACAATGTTTTCAAAATTCTTTTTTGTTCAGCTGTTAAAGCTTGGGATTATGTGGTAAAGGAATAAAGTGTGAAATCATCTGACTTGTACAAATAATACAGTCATAGTCAGTTTCAGCCTTTTAAGGAAGTCTTGTTCTTCCCTTTGTGTGTCAAATATACTTCCCATTCTATAATTGAAGTCTTACATAAACAAATACTGCTTGTGACATCTGTGCAGTCCATTGTCCCCATTGGTGACAAAAATACAGGAAAAACTGCCAAGGTCAACAAATAACATTGGGCTATTGTCAAGCTTTGATCTTTTCACCACTTACATTTTGTTGAATTATTCTATCAGAAAATCTCAAACAAAATGCTGGGTATTATACTGTTACCAAACAATGTAATGTTTTAAAAACCCTGGGAAACACAGACTTTGAAAACATTGTGGGTACAGGAGAAAAAGGCTGGTTACTTTCATTTCAGAGACACGATCCATCACAGGGTTTTCATTTCAATTTCTTATACGGGGGTAATTTGACCCCTTTCAAATGAAGAAAAGAAGGCATATAAGTCATATCAATTTGGAGGTCATTTTGAAAATTGGGGATTCAAAATTCAAAGAAAAATATGGTCATGGAGAACCCTGCATCATTTGAGCATTAACTCCTCAGGAGTTCAAAAGGAAAATTAAACAATTCAAGCCCCATAAAATTACTGGTACATGTAGTTGCAATTAATTGTCTGCCAATGTTTTCAAAATGTTTTCTCTAAATTTGTGTTCCTGCATATGATGAAATATTATGATAAATCAACTTATTTACCATTTTAGACACCAGCTTTTTACATATTTCAATTACCCAACATGGTTCAATGATTCCTTTACCATTACGGTCAAACAAAACTAAAGCATATGCATACTACAAGAGAGGCTTAGCCAGAAGTTGAAAAGAATGACATGTCAAAGGCAAAGACCAGTGCTGAAATCAAAAGTGATATCATTTCAATTTATTGGTCTATTTATGTGTAACAGACGCAAAATGAACATCTATCCATGTCACAACCAATTGTAGACTGCTGTGTTTACAAAACCTGTGAAATAACAAATTTGGGCTAGTTTGCTTTTAATGAGATTCCCAAAAATTATAACAGAATAATCATTTGAAAAAGACAATAATGGTTTGCTTTGTAATGCCGTTTAATGGCATTTAAACAGCTTAGGTCATATCATGGCGGTCAGTGACACACCCATAGATTCCTGGCTTTCTCACACAAGTACTGACACAACTTTTTTTCCTAAAGCCACTGACTTACTTTTCTCACATGCATCAGAGGTGAGAGGCGGAAAAATCATCCCAAAGTTCACCTCAACCTGGTATCAAACCCACAACCTCCATATCACAAGTCAGATATGGTAACCAGTAAGTATCCTGCCAGCTGGACAAATAATGGAAAATTTGACATATTTGCAAGATTTTGCATCAAGCAATTGTGTTTACTGGGAACTATGCCCATCATAAAGGAGTCCAATAATTAGTACTTACTCATTTTCTTCCTCCAAAGTTAAAGAGTCCCTTCCAGAGTCTTTGCCAAGAGAATACTGTGAGTTAAACTTTGCACCTTCGCTGCTACGTAAATCAGAATCCAAAGAATGTCGATTACTACTTGTGCCACTTTGACTCCAGTTTCCTGTAAAACATAAAAATAAGTATGTATTCATGATACACTTCTCTGTTAGTTAAACCATCCTATGAAATGTTAATGAAGGTTATCACACACAGGAAAATTTTTGAAAAAAAAAAAACAGTTCACTTTTAAAGAAAACCTTTGTTCCTAAATGTAGGTAGTTTGATGTTCTTTCTTACAAGTCATCATGATTGGTCCAATGTTTCTCCTTTAACCCTTTACCACACAATCCCGCCTTTTGACGACCCTGAGAAGGAAGCCTTTTGAAAACATTGTGAGAAAGGAGGAAATGCTGGTTACCAGCATTTTCTCCTTTTCCCACAATGTTTACTACCCTTTCCAAAAGGAATTTCAATTTTTCAGTCGCATTCATTTTGTCGTCTGCAAATATTTTCAATTTGCACCAGGCTATTATTTTGTCGTTTGGTAAAGAGTTAAAAGGTTGACTTCCTCGCTGTCATTTCACAGTTGGAAAAAATCTGTGGAGAAGAGAAATCTTACTTCAGAAGACACACTTTCTGCTGTTGGATTTTATGCTTGCCAAAGGTCTAAATTAAGGCAAATGCCCTGGCAGCTAAATGATATGCAAAGACAAATACCATGCATAACACTACCATTCCTGCCGAGTTCTGCCAAGGCAGATAGATGTCCCAGTGGATTAGGCCTATCATTATGCTCACAAGCGGGACAGAGCCCTTTTCAAATATACCGTATGTGGGAGCTAGCCTCTATGTCCAGTTGATTTTAAAATTATACCCTACTTCTGCAAGTTTATGGGCCAATAATCCCTCCCTTAACCCTTTCTCATACAATTCCTGTGTTTTCACAACATTCAGTAAGAAGCCTTTTGAAAACCATACATGAAAAGGAGAAAATGCGGATAATCAGCATTTTCTCCTTTTCCCACAATGTTTTCTACCAATGTAAGGACAACTACTAGCATTTGAAAAACATTTGATTTTCTGTCCATACATTCCTTCAATATGGCCACGTCTATTGAATTGTACACCGTGGTAAATGGATGAAACCTTTTCACAGGGGAATCATGCTCAAAGAGCAATCTTCATCCAGGCATTGTATGTCCTATGTGCTCAAAAAGCAATCTTCATCCAAGCACTTGTACTGTCCTATGGAACTCCATACATTTAAGCACATTCTTCCCACAAAGTTGAAACTTTGGTTTTATCTTTATCAGGTCATAAAGAATCTCCCAACATCTTAGATTGTTTACATAGACTTTTTATAAAGTGGAGTATGATAAAAGATTTCCTCATTTGACTTGTTTAGTGGTAGAATGGACTTCTTGAACTCATTGTAAAACAGGCTATTTCAGCTTATTACTACATGGCTAAAATTTTGGATAGTCTACGTTAAAAGCATTATTGCAGAAGACAAGATGTAACTCAAAAGCTTGAATTTGTTCAAGGAGGTGTAGAAAACATTGTGGGAAAAGGAGAAAATGCTGGTTACCAAAAGGCCTCGCTCCCAAGGTTCTCATAACTCAGCACTGTGTGGTAAAGAGTTAACTCTTTACCACACAATCCCGACTTTTAATGACCCTGGGGAAAAAGCCTTTTGAAAACATTGTAGGAAAAGGAGAAAATGCTGGTAACCAGCATTTTCTCCTTTTCCCACAATGATTTCTACCCTTCCCAAACCAAATTTTAATTTTTCAGTCACTTTTAATTTGTCGTCTGCAAATGCTTTTAATTACGACCAGTCTATAATTTTGTTGTTTGGTACAGAGTTAACCATTACCTATCCCGAGTTAAATGTCGCCTAAAGAAGAAGACTTTTTGAAACATTGTGGAAAAGAGGAATTCTGGACATCTTTACCCAAAGTGTTTTCTACCTTTCAAAACAAAAGAAAAAATTTAATTTCTGACTCATCATGCAAAAAGGGACTTCTCGGAACTGCGAATTGCGCAGGTTGATTAGGGTTGAAACTCTATGTTACTTAAACTCATCTGCACTACTGTTGATCTGCTTTCATCTAATTGATGTACAGAATTCCCAAATGGTCCCTTTTTGCATGATGGGTCACATTTTTTATCACATTTCAGCCATGTTCTAGCGAAAGGGGGCCTAATATACCTCTATGATACATGATAAAAAGTATACAGTAGAAAAAAAAACTAGTTACAAATATAATACCATTAAAATTTTCATGACTAACATAAAATGATGACAACAAAACATTTACAAATATCATATAACCATCCTTCCTTTGCCAAAAAACTTTAACATCCTTTCTGCTCTATTTCACAATTTACAATATGCAATCCTTTCCCATTCAATCTTTTATGCCTGAGGATTTAAACCCAGTAACATTTACGGTAACTCTTTACCACATGCTTTAGTACTTTTGCCATGGTGTAGATGAAGGCTTTTGAAAATATTGTTTGCATAGGAGAAAATGCTGTATAAATCTAAGCATTGTGGGAAAAGGAGAAATGCTGGTTTCTCCTTTTCCCACAATATTTTCTACCCTATCAGTCAGAAATCATCATATTAACAAGATTTAATTTGTTGTCTGCAGATGCTTTGAGTTCAATCTAGTCCAAAAACTTGTGATTTGGCAAAGAGCTTAGAAACACATGATTATGTGCCACTATTTAACCCATTACCATACAATCCCTACTTCTGACGACCCTGTGAAAGAAGCCTATGGAAAACATTGTGGAAATAAGAGAAAATACTAGCAATATCTCCTTTTCCCACAATGTTTTCTACCCTTCACAAAACAAAATTAAAGTTCTCAGTCACTTTTATTTTGTCGTCTGCAAATGCTTTCGATTTGAAAAAACCTAAAAATTTTGTCGTTTGGTAATGGGTTAACTACTTAATGTAAATCTAAGCAAAACATGAGGGAAAAATAGGCAAGAAGTATTGCTCTTTATGAGAAATTACTTGCCCCATTACCTCATCCTACTTTTACCTGTCTTTCATGTCATTAGTACCCGATTTCGCAATCAAATTCAAAGACAGTCTGTACTGTATTTGATAAGATTACACCCATTGGACCCCCCTCTCCAAAAAACTCAAATTATATACCTTTCTTTAGAAAAATCCGAAAATTATCTTTCACAAAAATCACCGAAACATGACAGCCAAGACACAGTCAGACACTGTTATAATAAGTTGGATGGCAGTGACAACAGTTACACATAGATTATACTAACCATTTAACAGTTTTTACGGTCACCCTGTGGCAAAAATAGTACACAAGAAAAATTAACCCTTTACCAAACAATCCCTGGTTTTTATGACCCCGAGATAGAAGCCTTTAGAAAACATTGTGGAAAAGGGGGAAAATGCTGGAAACAGCATTTTCTCCTTTTCCCTGCTGTAAACAAATTTCAATGTTTGAGTTAAGTTTATGTTGTTGTCTGTAAGTGCTTTCATTTTGGACCAGTCTAAAATGTTGTCGTTTTGGAAAGGGTTAAGTGGTTGTGGTACACCTACGAAAACCAAAGTGTTAAATTCCTTCCCAAACAACAAAATGATAGACTGGTCTAAACTGAGAGGAAATTTAGACAAGAAATTTAACCCTTTACTACACTATCCTGACTTTTAACAACCCTAAATAAGAGGCCTATAGAAAACAATGTGGGAAAAGGAGAAAAATGCTGGTAACTAGCATTTTCTCCTTTTCCCACAATATTTTTTACCCTATCAGTCAGAAATCATCACATTAGTTTAGTCCATTCCAAAAGTTTGTTATTTGCTGAAGAGTTAACCCTTTTCCACACAATGATGACTTCTGACGAGCCAGAGAAATAAGCTTTTTGAAAACATTATGGGAAAAGGAAAAAATCTTGGTAATCATCATTTTTTCCTTTTCCCACAATGTGTTCTCTCCCCTTTGATACCATTTTGAATTTTCAGTCACTTTTATCTTGATGTCTGCAAATGTAAATTTGACTTGGACAAACCTAAAATTTTGTCATTTGGTATTGAGATAAAGGCAAATCATCCAGAATGTACACAGTTTACAAGAATTCAAGAGTTGTACAGGCTGACACAAAATACACACAAACAGATAATCTGGGACACTTAGCCAAAGTTTAAACAATCATTCATATTGACTTTATCACTTCCATGTCAAAATGCTATCATTCTATATACACCAAATTTGGAATGTCTGTGTAAACCCCCCCCCCACCAGGATGGCAATATGGCAATATAAGAAATACAAGACCAGTATTTTATACAATGCCTTTTTTATACATCTATACATCTTCGCCATCCTCGGATACCCAGGGGTCTCCCTATTTGCTACGCTACATCGACCCCTGAGACAATTGACTGATAAAACTTTGAATCAGCCGCCGAAAATCGATATGAAACGTCATAGCGTACAGTCCACTCGCCCATCACAAAATGATGATGGAACCAATGAAAAGCCAGCATTCGGCTAGCAGTAAAGTGAGGGAAATTCAATTAATTGTCCCAGGGGTCGATGTAGCGTAGCAAATAGGGAGACCCCGGGGTATCCGAGGATGCATCTTCGCGAGCCAAGGTTACAGTTACTACATGGATCTTACCTTGGCAGATTGATCACTAATCTTCAAGGTGTTGCTAGATTTGAGCCCTGGCTCGGCAAATTTCTTCAGGAGATTGATGATAGTCATTGTGCAAAAATTCATTCCTCTCTCAATGATTAACATGTTTTCGACAATGGTTATATGAGAAAGCAGTAGAGCCAGTGGCTTGGAAAGAATAACATGTGGAGTACCAGTAAAAGAAACTTCAAGGAAAGCGTGGGTGAGTGCACTGACCTCAAAAC
Organism: Tridacna crocea; assembly: GCA_943736015.1. NCBI lineage: Eukaryota > Metazoa > Mollusca > Bivalvia > Cardiida > Cardiidae > Tridacna > Tridacna crocea. The sequence goes on from OX031060.1 coordinate 25,031,487, forward strand.
TCAAATAATGTTGAAAACAGTGTTAACTCTTTACCACACGACAAAATTTTCGACTAGTCCAAATTGGAAGGCATTTACAGACAACAAAAAAGTGTTAATCAAAAATTGAAATACATATATGAAAGGTCAGAAAACACCATGGGAAAAGGAGAAAATGCTGGTTACCAGCATTTTCTCCTTTTCCCATGGTGTTTTCAAAAGCCTTCTTTCTCAAGGTCGTCAAAAGTCGGGATTGTGTGGTAAAGAGTTAAACACCATACAATGAATCAACCTTAACCCTTAAGGGAATACCATCAAGAATATTTTTTTTTTGTAATTTTATGAACCTTAATTATTGATGATTTGTATTATTTTTTCATATGAATTTCAGTGATGTATATATATTTTTTCAATTTGGTGAGATGTAAAAATTCTAAATACCCACCTTTAAAGGGTAAATTAACACAACAGATATGAATGAATCACCAGTATTACTTGCAACTAAAAAGACTAACACACTGTCACTTTTTCTGTATGAATGTTAATTTAAAACAACTCTAATCCAGAGCAATGTCCTAGTACTCCTGGTAAACTTTTACACAAGGATATTTTAATAATTTACAAAACAATAATATGTCAAGAATTTGGCTTTTTTCCATCGTCAGTAAGGTGTAGCCATTCACAAAACTCTTTGCATGAAATAATTATCTCCCCTGAATTTTAACTCTTTTTTTGAACACTGAATTTATAAAAACTTAACACTTTACAAGACGAAAACGATTTAGCCGTGTCCAAATTGAAAGCATTTGCAGATGTGGCTAAAATGGTGCAATGTTTCCTTGATAGTTTAGAAAACAGTGTGGAAAAAGGAGAAATACTAAAGTATCTTTTTATCATTTTACTCACTGAATTATTCTTCTCATTAGCCACTGGCTGTTTTCTCATAAAGCAGTCAAACAATGATCTGCATTGGGAGATATTTACCCTGTCATAATGATTATCACAGAGCTTTAGACAGAAATCACCCAAACTGGGGACTCTTAACTTGTGGTCACCTGCTTTCGTCTCTTTTAAAGGTGGCCCTTCAGAGTTTGGGACGGAAATTTACAAAAGTGTAAAAAAATCATCCTTATACTCCCTAAGCCTTTTAATTTTCATTCATAAAACCCCAGTAGTCGAAAACCGTCCGACAACACGAGAAGTTAGAAATTTACTACAGCCCAGGTTGACACCAACGGGAGACACATTCTATTTTTAGATGATCAATTCGCTTATTTACATACAGGAATACACAGAAGGAGTTTCAAGCATAGCATCCGAAGAAGACATTATGGAAAATAATCATTACATGTTTGTTATGTAATGGAATTTAAGCGTTAAGAGTCACGTGCAAGTCACTTGACATTCCCACAATACTTTATTAATTTTTGGAGCGAAATCTAAAAATAGCTTAAGAGGCTACGTAGCCTTTTAAGGGAACACCATCAAAAAAGATTTTTTTTGTAATTTTATGAATCTTAATAATTGATTATTTGTATTATTTTTTCATATGAATTTCAGTGATATATATATTTTTTAATTTGGTGAGATGTAAAAATTCTAAATACCCACCTTTAACTCTTTACCATACATTCCTGACTTTTAATGACCCTCAGAGAAAAGCTTTTGAAAACATTTTTCCAGAATGCTTTCTTTCTTTCCCAAAACCTATTTCAAATTTTCAATCACTTTTATTTTGTTGTCTGCAGATGCTTTCAATTTGGACATGTCTAAAATTTTGTTGTTTGGTAAAGAGTATCTTTACCAAACAAAAAGATACTGGACAAGAACAATTTAAAAGCATTTGCAGACAACAATATCAATGGGACTGAAAATGGAAGTTTGTTTTGGGAAGGGTAGAAAACATTGTGGGACACAAAGAAAATGCTGGTTACCAATGTCTTCTCCTTTTCCCGCAATGTTTTCAGAAGGCTTCTCTCTCTGATTTTGTTAAAAGTCCGGAATGTGTGGTAAAGAGTTAAGTTACCACAACAGCAACCACCAAAGGGTTACAGTCATTGTCTACCATAAATGAATTTTTGCAAGAGTCTTTACCAACCAAATAAAAAGAACTTTTTTGAGAAAAAATGCTTTAGAAAATACTACAGAAACAAGAGGACCACGATGGTCCTATATCGCTCACCTGAGTACTAAGTAGCAAAGATCTACAACAAAGATTATAATTACCAAATATTGAGGTTCAAGGGCTAATGATGATGAAACAAGAGCGGCAAATTGTCGCAAGGTATGCAATCCCACCGCCAATTGTAAAGGAGGTATTATAGTTGCAAAGGGCAGGCAATGCAACAAACAATTTGACTACAAAATTCCACTCTGGACAAGCAAACAATACTATTGAAATAAAGATCAAAGTGGAATTACTCAAAATCCATGCTAGGTAGAGTTATTGTTCTTGAACACAGTACTCTGTAATATCACAACAAACATGCATACCAATTTTGAAGTCGTTCTCTTACCCAACAAGCATTCAATGCAGACTCATGTAGGATTTTATTGAGACAGACATTCTAACTAATTTTCAATTCAGCTTAGCAAGAAATGTGGCCTCAAGAGTGCTCACAAGAAGACTTTTAAAGATTTCCCTCTTTATCTCTATGTGAAATCTGAGACCAACAACATAGGGCTAACTTTCACACCAGGACCATAATTTGAAGTATTTTGGTAGAGGGCCACTAGGTGATGCTACATGCCAATATAAAAGCTCTACCCGTATGGTTTGGGAGAAGATTTTCTAAGATTTCCTTCTTTATCGCTATTTGAAATCCGAGAACTCACAACATAGGGCCATTTTCAACACTAAGGCCATAATTTGAGGTATGTTGCTAGAGGGCTACTTCATGATGCTACATGCTAAATATGAAAGCTCTGGCCATTACCGTTTGGGACAAAGAGATTTTTAAAAATTTCCTTGTTTATCGCTGTGTGAAATCCGAGACCCACAACATAGGGCCAATTCTTTACATCAGGGATATAATCTGAAGTATTTTGGTAGAGGGCCACTAGATGATGCTGCATGCTAAATATGAAAACTCTAGCCCTTACAGTTTGGGACAAGAAAATTTTCTAAGACTTCCTTCTTTATCTCTTTGTGAAATCCGAGACCACACAACATAGGGCCAATTTCCGCACTAGGGCGATAATTTGAAGTATTTTAGTAGAGGGCCACTAGATGATGCTACATGCCATTTATAAGAGCTCTAGCCGTTACAGTTTGGGACAAGAAGATTTTCTAAGATTTCCTGCTTTATCTCTTTGTAAAATCTGAGAACCCACAACATAGGGCCAATTTCAACACTAGAGCCATGATTTGAGGTATTTTGGTAGAGGGTCACTAGATGATGCTACATGCCAAATATGAAAGCCCTTACAGTTTTGGACGAGAAGATTTTTTCTCTCGGTTGCCATGGCAACCGGAATTCTTCATGAAATTAAAATCTTTGAAGCATTTTGAAAGTGCATCACCTAGGGATAATTTCTGTGAAGTTTGGTTGAAATCTGATTGTTAGTTTAGGAGGAGAAGATTTTTTTGTAATTGTGGACGGACGGACAGACGGATGACCGACATTGATCGATCACAATAGATCACCTTGAGCACTTCGTGCTCAGGTGAGCTAAAAAGGGAAATAAAGTTATCTGAAACCAATATTTCCTCTTTGTTCCATGCAGTTTTCTGTCCTTTCAAAGAAAAATTTAACTGCAGTGAATCTTTCAAACTCAACCAATCTATGATTTTTTTATGACAAGATTTAATTTTTCATCCACAAAATCTAAATGTTTTGAATTTCAATCAGTCTAACATTATGCTGTGTGGTAAAGATTTAAAAAGTTCAACAATGTATACCCCACCCCCCCACATTGCCACAATCTGACTGACCTGTAATTCATCACCACAAATGATAATGAACTTCTAAATATTCTCTGACATTAATGCCCCTTTTCTCTAGAAAATGAATTGGTTTCAAATTCAACTTAATTTTCTCCTGAAGCAAGTTTGCAATGGACCGACTTTGAAAACATCCTTGTAAAATGGGGAAAGTCAACATGAATTTTGGTTTAACCTTTAACCAGACAACAAAATTTTCGATTTGTCCAAATCAGAAGCTTTTGCAAATGACAAAATAAATTTGGCTTCGTTGACGGGATTTGATTCCAAAAGAGCAGAAAACAGATAGACGGCCACACGGACAGACAGGCTGATTCCAATATATCCCTGGAAATATTCGTTTTGCAGGGTATAGATGTCATACAGGTCAACTGTGAAAGCTCCATATCACAGGTACTCACCTTACTGTGGATTAAAATTTAGGATATAGAACTCTTTACCACACAACAAAATTTTGGACTGTCCAAATTAAAAGCATTCGCAGACGACAAAATAATTGTCTATCAGTAAATGAATTTTGAATTCGAAGGGTAGAAAACATTGTGGGAAAAGGAGAAAATGCTGGTTACCAGCATTTTCTCCATTTCCCACAATGTTTTCAAAGGCTTTCTTTTTCAGGGTCGTTAAAAGTCGGGTGTGGTAAAGAGTTAAATGGCTAGAAATATTTAGGAAAGAGGAGAAAATATTGGTCACCTACCAGTAGGTTTTCCCCCTTTAACCCATTATCACACAATCCCTACTTTTGACGCGCCTGAGAAAGAAGTCTTTTGAAAACACTGTGGGAAAAGGAGAAAATGCTGGTAACCAGCATTTTCTCTTTTTCCCACAGTGTTTTCTACCCTTCCCAGAACAAAATTCAATTTTTTAGTCACCTTTATCATGTCGTCTGCAAATGCTTTCAATTTGGACCAGTCTAAAATTTTCTCGTGTGGTAAAAGTTAAGCCAAATATTTTCAAAAGCTAACTTAACCTGTTACCAAATAAACCCTACTTTTAATGACTCTGAAAAGAAGCCTTCCAAAAACATTGTGGGAAAAGGAAAAATAGCTGGTTATCAGCATTAATTTTCTTCTTTTCTCACAAAGTTTTCTTCCCTACCCAAAAGAAATTTCAAACTTTAAGTCACTTTTTTTTTGTCTGCTAATGCATTCAATTTGGACTAGACAAAAAGTTTGTCCTTTGGTATAGAGTTAATTGAGGTCTTTAAAACTCTAGATTTTGTGGTACAAGGTCAACCCTAGCTAACACCTTCCCATGTTCCTTGTGCAACATTGTGAGAAAAAGAGGAAATGCTGGTAGCAAGCATTTAACCTGTTCCCAAATGTTTTCTACCTTTTGTCTTGTGCATGTATCTGCAATATTCCCCAACTTATAATTATAAAAAAATGCGAAATCAAATTAAATCAAACCTAAATCAAGCCAAGAATAAAGAAAGGGGTTAAAGGTCATTCACTGATGAATTATCTTACATGTGTGATAACCATGACTAGGTTTCCCGACTCCAAATAAAAAAGTCATATAGAAAAAAAACTGTAAAATTATTTATTTCTTACCTATTTGTCATTCTCTAAGTATTATACTGTAAAATAAAATGCTTGAACTACTTAACTCTTAGCAAGTTATGGACAATACAATGGCCTTCTTCTAGCCAGTTGAAATTAAAATCAAATTGCACTAAATGTGTGCTGTAATTTTGTTTTAGAATTTATATGGGCTAATTCCTTTTTTAACCCTTTACTATACATGCAAAATGTAGACTTGACCGAATTCAAAGCAGTTACAGACAGTAATTTAAAAGCAATGAGGAAATTTGTGTTTTATAGGGTAGAAAACATTGTGGGAAGAGGAGAAAATGCTAGATACCAGCATTTTCTCCTTCTGCCACTATGTTTTCAAAAGACCTCTACCTTTGGGTCATTAAAAATCAGGACTATATGGTAAAGGATTAAATATTCTGGCAAAAATGCATTTCCACAAGAGAATCATATGCAGATGCCAAAGCTCTGCTGTGGTTGCCTGACTTTCAGTGAAAATAAAAAAAGGGGGCAAAACTGTGTCAAATATACTCTGATGGTTATCTGACCTTGTTTTATAGGTTCTCCTTTTGTTAGCAAAAAAATTGTCCAAGTTTCAAATAAATATCTTTGGCAAGGATAGGGGTATTACTAGTATACAATGTCAGTTTTTGAAAATGTCATTTTTCACATGACCAAAACACAGATACAGATAAGGAAACTAGACAAAATTTCAACATTTCCCTTTGAAAAAAGCTGAGCTTAAAATTTTGAAAGCGATGTTAAAGAAACTTAATCAAGCACAGACTTTACCAGATGACAAAATTACATCCTAGTTCATTGTTTTAATTTTGGGTATGCTCAAGGGAGAAAACTCTTTTTGTCCAATATGTTAAACTATATTTTCACTGGACTATTTATCTCCCTTTACAATTTTCTTTTTGTTTCAACAGATTGATTGCAGCTGAAGTGATTGTATTGTAATGAAATGTCAGATATCATTCAACAGCTTTACCCAACACTTTTATTTTGACAAGCCAGGGGAAAATTTCAAAATATTGAGAGGAAATGAAAATATGCAAGTGACTAAACAATTTCTAATCCTATCCATGAACATGGACAGTTATGACATGTCGGTTTGAGCTTTAACAAAAGGAAATTGTCTGAATGGAGGTAAGATTCTCAACTCTTTACCAATCGACTAAATATCAGACTGTTTCAAATTGAAAGCATTTGCAGACGACAAATTTTAGCTGGCTCAAGTGCTGGAATTTGTCCTTCATAGAGTAGAATACATAGTGGGAAAAGGAGAAAATGCTGGTTACCAGCATTTTCTCCTTTTCCACATTGTTTTCAAAAGGCTTCTTTCCAAGAGTTGTTAAAAACTTGTTTGATAAAGGATTAATCAATCAATTACTGCACAATCCTGCCACTCAACAATTCTGAAGAAGAAGCCTACTGAAGATATTGTGGGTAAAGAAGAAAATGCTGGTAAGCAACATTGTCTCCTTTTCCCACCTTAATTTTCAACCCTTCCAGAAACAAATTAATTTTCTATGTAATAATTACTGGTCTATCCCATTGGGGTCCCTAGTTTGACTCCTCAGACACCCATATTATGATATGTAGTCTATGGGTGACAGGAGTCAAACTACAGACCCCTATGGTCTATCCGAAATAGCTGAGCCCTATAGCTCTGTCAGTAGCATGCACAACTTGAGAACAGGGAGATCATGGGTTGGATCCCTGGCTCAGCTAATTTCTTTTCGAGTATTGATGATAGTCATTGCGACAGGATTCATTCTTCTCCTACCACCGATGGTTATGGGAAAACAGCCAGTGGCTTGGAAAGAAAACTGTGCAGAGTACTGGTACAAGAGCCTCCAGGAAAGCATGGATAGGTGCACTGGCCACTGTGATAAGTTTGAAATCATGTTGAAAACACCGTAAAACAATCATCAATCAATCTATCACACAGAAAGAGTAAGATATAAATGTTAGCTTGTGTTTGTACAAGAGGACAATTTTACTGTCTTGGTATTGAGCTAAGCTTTTATAGAGGTCCTGGGTCCAATTCTTTCCTTCGGAGGTTATTTATCAGAACTGTTACATTGAGTCACAATTATTTTGTTGTCTTTCAATTTTAACATGTCTAAAATAATGTTAATTGGTAAAAGAGATAAACCACAGACATAGTCTAATCATCTCACTGACTAGAGGATTGCAAATCTTAAGTCACATTTGCAGAAGAAGACTTTAGAGAGAGGAAAATGACTTCTTAATCGGTACATGTATCAAGAGTAGCAAATGAAAATCAGCAACTGTGTAACATGTGCACCTGCAAATTTGTTTTACATGATAATGAGTCAAACAGAATATACAAAACTGTTTACGAAGCTTGCACAAACTAAAAGTATTTGCAGAAAACAAATTAACCCTTCACCAAACATGGCGAACAATCCTAGGTTTTAATGACCTTGAGGAAAAAGAAAGTCTTTAGAAAACAGCATTTCCTCCTTTTCTTTTAATAGTTTCTACTGTATCAAATACAACTTAATTGATTTGATCAGTATTAAAATACTACTTCATTGATTTAACTCATTACCACCAAACAACAAAATTTTAGGTTTGCCCAAATCGAAAGCATTTGTAGACGACAAAATAAAAGTGACTGAAAATTTGAAATTTGCTTTGTGAAGGGTAGAAAACATTGTGGGAAAAGGAGAAAATGCTGGTTACCAGCATTTTCTCCTTTTCCTACAAAGTTTTCTAGAGATTTCTTTCTCAGGGGTGTCAAAAGTAGGGATTGTGTGGTAATGGGTTAAGCCACATTTGTTATCTGCAAATCCTTTGGAGTTGGACTTTTAGAGTTGGACAAGCCAAAAATTCTATTGTGTTGTTTTAGGATTCAATCTGGCTCAAAATTTTCTTACATTTGTCAGCCTAGAGGTAGAAAATATTGGCGGGTAAAACAAAAATGCTGCTTTATCTTTTCAAGGAAAGCAGAACAGATTTTTTCATAAAAATATTAACTCTACACCAAACAACTCCATGTTTTCACGACCCTCAAATAGAAAGCTTTTAAAAACATTGTGAGAAAGTAATAATTAAGAAAACAATGCTTATTTTTTTGCTGGTCACATTTTCTACGTTTCTCACAAGCTTTCTTTTTCAAGGGTCATTAAAACCTGGTATTGTGTGGTAAAATAATCAGCACTTATTCAACTTCACCAATTTTCTGCAGTTATGTCGGTGATTCGATTGAATTTCCTCGAAAGGAGGAAGATGGCATTATCAGATGTGTTTTCAGTTCATGTAATTTGTGAAAGCGGCTTGAGTTGCTTTTTCTTGTCTGGAAAGAGTTTACTCTATAACACATTAAAAAATTTGGACTTTTCCAAACTGAAAGCCTCTGCAGAGACCATTGTTAAGCCAAAGCTGATTTCATTTTTTCAATCTTTTTTTTGTAGAAAAGCTTGACAAAGATTGGTTGTGATATCACAGAGATTTGGGTAGCTTTTTGGAAAATTTTCTCTTCTGTTAGTAGTGGGATAGCCATTTGAACAATGAAGAATAGTTTAGTCGGCTTAGTCCCAGAGTTTAGGTGTTGAAGGTCATGGGATTTAATCCCAGCAGAGGAAAATTGTTTCTGCTGCAGCACTTTTTTACTGTTTTCCCCAAATATGAGTAAACAGTCAAATCCTTACGAATTTTCCACACAAAATATCAAGTTTCCACCCACCCATCTCCAACCCCAACTCCAGCCCTAGCAAAAAATGAAAACATTCGTTTTGCAGTGGTATAGTTTTAAGCTGCTTTAAATTGGAATTGTGTGATTAGAATTGTGTTTGAAATACCTTTTCCCATAAAGTTTTCTATAGGTTTCAGCTTCCCCCTTGTTAAAACTAACAAATGTCAGAGCTCCAGATAGAGGGAGTGATTTTGATTTCAAAATTAAATATATCAGCTTTTCTCGACTAAACACTATGTTGTTGGTGCTCATTAGAATCGGCTCAAACAGGGTTTGGAAGAGAAGTAGTGGATTCAGAATGCCATTACTCCTTTTTATCTGGAGCTCTGAAATGTTGCGTAAAAAGTTAGCACTTTACCAACCAAACAACAAAATTAGGGAAATCTCTAAATTCAGAGACAAATGTAACTCAAATAATTTTATTTGTCTCTCATGTCGTATGAAACATGGTGGAAAAGGAGAAAACCTGACCTCGGTAAGAGAGCTGAGCATTAGCAATCTATAATTACCGGTATGTACATATTAAAGAAATGCTAGGGATGCACTTGATGCCATGGTATTACTGAATTGCTGGTGTTGAAACTGGTGTAAAACTGGGTTTAACCCATAACCAGATGAACAAAATTTTACTTTTGTCCACAGTGAAAAAATTTGAAGATGACAAGTAGGAAAAAAATTCAGCTTGTGCCATGGAAGATGTCTTAGAAAGGGTAAGAATAATACATATTTAGGAAAAGGAGAAAATGATAATTACTAGCATTTTCTTTTCCAACAATGTCTTAAAAAGCGTTCTTTCTTAGGGCTGTTTAAAAGCTGAGAATTGTTTGGTAAAGGGTAAATAACAAATACCAAACATTCAAACAAAACAAAGACAGAATCAAGTACAGTGTAACTAACCTGAAGAGGACTGTCTGTCTTCCTTTGCCCTTCGTTTAGAGATCTCTCTCAATTTAACAGAAGTGGTCCAGTCTTTAGGGAGGCTTTCCCATGGAAAATCATACTTCTTTTGTTGTGCTCTTGGCAGTGTGCTGCTTTCAAAGTTGTAATAGGAGCCTGGGCCGACAGTGGAACTTGATTGTTCGGAGAATTCCTTATGAAGCAAGCTGTCAGGGACACTCTTTGCTTCCCTGTTTCTTTCAAGACTGTATGTACTCTTACTTCTCTCTTGAGACTTTATAGAATTGCTTGTTGTATTACTGTCCAGGATTGTATCGATGTCAAGAGATTTAGGTCGTTGTTGAAGTTTATCTTTGGTGCTATTTCCGGACATAAGGGATTTCAGTTTACTTCCAATTGCGTTTGACCGTTTTGTAGCACGAGAAAGTCTGCTCGATGAGGAAGACACAGCACTTGCGATACTTAATGAGCTACTTCCATATGTTGTGTTCAAGTCTCTGTCTATATTCCTTGTGGTTCTGTTCCTATCCTGTGATAAAGACCTTGTAACTGATGCTATTTTCATACACCGAGGCAGTGATCTTGATCGCCTACATGGAAAGAACTTCATCAGTTTCTGTGCTTTTTCCTCACCTAATCTTTCTTCCATTTTACCATCAATTTCATCTAAATATTTCACAATACCTTCATCTCTTTCAAGGTCATCTTCAGTGTCAAGGTCATCAAAGCTGTATGACCTTGGGGTTTGCCGAGGACCACCCTCTTGGTGCCTTTTTTGCTTATCAAATTTTTCAATCTCCTTCATGATACTCTCTGGAATTCCTGTTACTGTTCTTCTTCTTCTCTTCTTCTTCTCTTTCTCTTCCTTATTCTGATACCGTCGCCCTGACAACCGTAAAGACTGCATTCTTTCAAAATTGGATCCTGATGTATCTATGGAAACTACCACAGGAAGTTCAGTTTTCATAAGGCTCTCATCTTCCTTTTCTTCCTTCTTCACATCTTCCAGCTTGAAGTCATCCCAACCATGAATTGTTTTTGGTCTCTCCCTCAGCTTTTTGTACTTTCTCTCAAAAGACCTGACCCTTTGAACCTAAAAATACAGTGGAAAAAAAATGTATGTCAACAAGAGCCTGTATTCTCTAAACCATTCTTCATTATTACAACAGAAGCATGTGTTCGACCAAAGCTGAGGAAGAAAGCTTTTGAAAACATTGTGGGGAAGGAAAAAAATGTTGATTAATACTCTTTTACCAATATTACATAACTTAAGCCATAATTTCATGTTATTTGATATCTGCTTGGGATTGAGTGGTAACACACTAAAAAGATTTTGAAAGCAAGAAAAAGTATAAGAACTCAGGCATTAGGTAAATGATCACACTCCTAACTCTTTACCACACGGCAAAATTTTAGACTGGTTCAAATTGAAAGCAATAAAAGGTGACTGAAAAATTGAAATTTGTTCTGGGAAGGGTAGAGAATACTGTGGGAAAAGGAGAAAATGCTGGTTACCAGCATTTTCTCCTTTTCCTACAGTGTTTTCAAAAAGGCTTTTTTCTATGGTGCGTCAAAAGTTGGGATTGTTTGGTAATGGGTTAATCACATGACAGAACTTTAGACTGGTTTGAATTAAAGGCGTTTGAAAATGAATTGTTTCAACTGACTGGCTTTGTCTAAAGAAGGTAGAAAAAACGGTCGGAAAGGAGAAATTCCTTTTACCACAATCTTTTCTTTTTCCCTAAAAATGTTTTTAAAAGTTTATTACCTTTAATCTTTACCAAACGATAAAATTTTAGACTGGTCCAAATTGAAAGCATTTGCAGACAACAAAATTAACTTCACTCAAAAACTGAAATTTGTTCTCAGAGGGAGCCTGGAAAACATTTTCTCCTTGTATCTCAATGTTTTCAAAAGGCTGCTTTTTCAGTGCCGTGAAAACCAGGGATTGTTTGGAAAAGAGTTAAGGTAATTTATAACTCAACTGTATGGTAAAGGGTTAAGTTTTTCACCATTTACATGTATATGATAAAAAGTAGCTGACACCTAATACCATCACAGGTGGTCTTTCATAAAAAAAAAATAGCATGGGATTATTTTTCTGTCAAAAAAGGTCATTTTGCAACTTTTTGTCCAGATGAAACTGTAACACAGCAAATCAGCCTTGAAACAAATACTTAGTTGTGTCAAGTTGAAGAATCACGTTACTACCATACAACAGCATGCATGGTATACATGAAGTCTGGAAACAAGAGGGCAATGACGGTCCCCCTAATGTTCACCCAAGCTAAGTCTTCAACTTGCAAAAAAAAATTTGACCAATTCAAAATGGAAGCGCTTGTAGATTACAAGTAACATATGGCTAAAATGATAAAATTTTGTAATTGAAAAGGTAAAAATATTGTTGGAAAAGGAGGCTAAATAGCAACCAAAAGTAAACTATCCTGGTGTTACAATGCATTTAAATTCAAATCATCTCTTTTAAAAGTATGGAAATGATTGCTAAGATGCCATTCTGTTATTGTAAAGGCAGTCAAATTGTTAGTTGCTGGCAGGAAATGAATTTTAAAAGTACATGCAGATCATTAAAGTTGCCAGGTCCCTCTGTTTTCTATTTACCTTGTTTTTATAATTCGTTTTCTACCACTGACTCTATTATACACCTAATTCAAATATAAAATATCAGATTTATCATCTTCACAAAAATTTACTCTTTCAAAAGGTATGGTTTAAATGCATTTTCATTTGTTTACCCATACTGTTACTATATAAATCATAAGGCCACCTTTGGGGCTTTAAAGGGCTTGTCCTACAGGGTTGTTAAAACAAGGGACTGTTTCAGGTACTAGGTTTACAAGACCTACCTTTTGCATGGCACAAAATCTATTTTCTGGGCAATACCTGCACTTAGATCATACATTATCTATATTAAGCTGCACAGGCCTTGACTAATAATTATGCCCTAGCTATATTTTGATGATAATTGATAATGTCACGGAGAGAGGTTAGGTATATAAGCACTTGAAATGTGCCTTGCTGTTGAACTAGCTTTTACAGCGATGCGGTTTGGTGTATTTCTCTCCATGGAAGCTAAGCAACATGCATTAGGTTAGAGCTTGGATGGGTGACCATGTCGTTGCATGTTACATTTGGTGGCAGCGGTGGGATTAATGACAACTGCCAGACTGGAGTTGCCTTACCCATGTATATTCCCCTTGTTTATTTGTATATACATGTTTGTATATCAATCTTGGGGTCACTTCTCGAAGGTCACAGAGCGAGGTTAGATATATAAGCACTTGAAACCTGCCTTGCTGTTATCGTTAACTTTTACAGCGATGCGGTTTGGTGAATTTCTCTCCATGGAAGTAAGCAACGTACATTAGGTTACTGCCTGGGTGGGTGACCAGGTCATTGCATTTTACAATAATAATACATGTACGTATTATACCTAGCTCTATCAGTAAAGCTTCAGAGTCCTAGCTCATAAAGACTCTATATGGTTACTGCATATTTCTCATTTGAAAAAATGTATCTCAAGCAACAGTGACCTTAACCTTTACTTTACCGATGAAGTGAATGTAAAAGCATCATTTATAAATTCAAGATCCATTTCCATACACATTTTAATAAACCTATCTTAAAAACGTACATAATTCCAGATTTTTACATACTGAATAGAAGAAGTGGATCACTCTGAATCATCCAAAGCAATTGTGATACATAAAATACTGCACTTGTAGCTTTATGTGCTTAGGTCAATATGTCAAAACAGAAGACAGACATGGGAATCAAAGATAATATTTTCCTTTTCTTTAAAACCTGTGGCCATATTTACCGACGATTCTATATTCAATCCTCTAAGTTCCAAGTTCCCTGACTGGCTATTTGATTGACAGAAAATTGGCAAACAGAATAGACACATTTGTTATTTAGACATTTAGACAATTAGAGCAATAGTTCAGTTAATTTTTGAAAGTGGATTCTGAACTTGGACATTCCACTATGATGTTAGCCTTAAGCCTTAGCCACTACACCTATGATAAATCAAAGCGTTGAGAATGCTGAAGTGGTATTTGTCAAGGAAACCCATTGCGTTGAATCAATAGTTTGAAAGAAAAAGAGACATATTGTTCAAATATTAGCTTAAAAGTAAATGAATACCTTTTCCAAAGAAGGGAGAGTACTCATGTACCTTAAAACTATAATTTTGAAATATCTTTAGCCTTTTACATTTAATTTCCAACATAACAATCAATTACTTCGATCTATAAATATTCATGAGCAATCAAATGGAGTAGCGCGCAATCATAGGACGAACAAGGCATGGAACAAATTGGTTTTTGAAAACAAAAAAGCCCAGTAGGCAAATTTGCATCATTGCGCCAATAAAAGGCTATGAGTGAGAGAAGCTATTTTCAATCAAAAATAAGTGTCTCAATGATCGATGGCCTCACCCAATGTATTTTTAAATGCCATTTCAAAATACATATCTGTGTGCCATCAAAAAACTTATTTGCCTGAGAAAGAATGAGTTTAACTGGGTTTATTTCCTTTGGCTTTGCACAAAATAAGATACATGGTTATCAAAACTTAATCTTGAACTCATAGTGGTATTGTCTTCAACAAATACCACAAAAAATTATATAAACCCTTTTCCGAAATTGTCTTTGTTTAACACTTTCCCAAAGAAGCCCTGGTTTTTATGTTTCTCCAGTAAAAGTCTTTTGAAAACACTGTAGGAAAAGGAGAAATTGCTTGTAACGAGCAATTTCTCCTTTTCCCACAGTGTTTTCTACCCTTTTTGAGAACTTTCTACCATTTTCTCCAAACCTAAAATTGTCATCTGCAAACTCTTTCGGTTTAGAAGAGTCCAAAATTTGTCATTTGGGAAAGGGTTAATATCATTGTTGCTAAATATTGTCCCTGACCAATCTCTGTCATTTACCTAATAAGCATTCTACAAGTAGTAACAACACAAAGTTTTGATTTGCATGTGCTTTTCCACAACCCCATGATACCACTGCCATAATCATTCTGAAAAGTGAACTTAACCCATTACCAAACAATCCCTACTTTTGACGCCCCTAAGAAAGAGGCCTTTAGAAAACATGGTGGGAAAAGGAGAAAATGCTGGTAACCAGCATTTTCTCCTTTTCCCACAATGTTTTCTACCCTTTATAAATAAAATTTCAAATTTTCAGTCACTTCTATTTTGTTGTCTGCAAATGCTTTGAATTTGGACCAGTCTAAAATACTGTCGTTTGGTAATGGGTTAATAAAGCATTATCAATTTGTTTTTGACATCAATTCAACTTTACTACATGGTTCCCAGCATTATCTCCTTTTCCCATGATGTTTCCAAGAGCCCTTTTCATAATGGTCGTTAAAACTTGGGCATGTGTGGAAAAGGGTTTACAAGGATGCCTCCATCATAAGGATCATAATTGTGTGAAAAGGAGTTCAATTATAAATCAATTAAATTTGCAAGTTGTAGTTCAACCTATAGGTCAGAAAGACACTAAAACTTGAAGAAACAAAGCTAGTATATAATACATAGCCACAAGAATAATTGTCTTATTGATCACTGGTGAACTGACAGCCATCTTGTCTGATTTACTTGTCAAAAGTGCCTTCCCGGAATCTCGACAAGAAGAAATATGATGCTCTTTCTTGGTCAAAATGACCTCCTAGTTTTTGTCACAGACCATACACATTAGGAAATGGTCTCTCAGACAAGATCTCCAAGAGAGACTATTCAGCCTAATTCTTTAGAAAAACTTATTAACTCTTTACCACAAAACCCCGACTTTTAACGACCCTGAGAAAGAAAGCCTCTGAAAGCATTGTGGGAAAAGGAGAAAATGCTGGTAACCAGCATTTTCTCCTTTTCCCACAATGTTTTCTATTCTTCCAAAGTCGAGTGTTAATTTTTGATTATCATTTGTCATCTGCAAGTGCTTTCAATTCAGACTAGTAGAAAATTTTGTTGTTTGTTAAAGAGTTGGTAACTACAACATCAACTCAATATGGCTCCATGATAAATTTTCAAAACGCAGAGGCCCAATGTTCCACTTCAACCGTGGCCCTAGGTTTTTGAAATTTTCATGGAGAGTGACCTTGTGCAGATACTTCATGGTCCTTGCCAAGGACTAATGAAACCCAAGACACAAAAAATCTAACAGTGAGTTATGAATGAGATCTGACTGAAATACTGTTGAAAGCCAAATTAACCTGTTATCACAAAATCCTAATTTCAAACAACCCTCAAGAAAAAACATTGAAGGAAACACAAGAAAAAATGCTGGTAACCAGCATTTTCTTCTTTTCCCAGTGTTTTCTACCATGTTAACTCTTTAACAAACCACAAAATATACGACTGGTTCAAATTGAAAGCATTTGCAGATATGTTCAATTTGGACTAGTCTAAAATTTTTTTGTTATGTAAAAGTTAAAGACCGTTCTATCAATCAATTCTCCTGTTATTACTAGTATCATGGCCTTATCTAGCTATAACTTTATGAACTATTTACTCAGTATTCATTTTGTTGACAGACAGAAGTGCTCACCTCTCTAGACAGTGTAAAGACCTTCATGATAAGATAAGGAAGAATTTAATTTCAAATATTTTCCCTTGGTGATAATGACAATTTTCAAGGAAAAGCTTCCACCAATTTTACTTACAAAACTAACTCTTTGCCAGCCTACAAAAATTTAGATTCATCCATTTCGAAGACATTTGCTCTAGTGGAATCAATGTCTTTATCTTTAACTTGTTAACAAACAACAAAATTTTGGACATATCCAAATTCAAAGCAAGTGCAGGCAACAAATTCAAGGTGGCAAAAATGACAGGGCGAAAAACATATTGGGAAAGGAGAAAATGCTGGTTACCAAAAGGCTGCCTTCCTCCTAAGGATTGTTTAAAGTCGGGACTGTGTAGTAAAGAGCTTACCTTTTTACCACACAGTCCCAACTTTTAGCAACCCCTGAGTAAGATAGCCATAGAAAACATTGTGGAAAAAAGGAGAAAATGCTGGTAACCAGCATTTTCTCCTAAATATCACAGTGATTTCTATTCTTCTACAGTAAAGTTTTAATTTTGAGCGACATTTATTTTGTCGTCTGCAAATGCTTTCAATTTGAACAAGTCTAAAATGTTGTCATTTGGTAAAGAGTTAAAGGGTTGAATACATGGTAGGTACAGAAGGTAATGCTGGTTACCAACAATGTGAGATCCAAGCTCTATTTTGACATATAGACACTTTAGATAAATCTATCCAAGATAAAGGTATTTCACAATAACTTCCTCCTTTCATTTTTCTTCCCGCTGTCTTTTTAGTTTTTTCTTTATACATGTATCATCATTCTCTTTTCCCATTACATGTATTAGCTATACAAAGAGAAATGTTAGTGCATGGCATTTTGTCAAGCATACTGCAAAACATTAATTAATTTTGAAAAAAATTTTCCTCAACTCTTTACCAAACAACAAAATTTCAGGCTGTTCCAAATTCAAAGCAGATGACAAAATAAACATTGCTCAAGAAAATGGAATTTGTTTCGGGAAGGGTATAAAAAAACATTGCAGAAATAGGAGAAAATACTGCTTACCAGCATTTTCTCCTTTTCCCACAATGTTATCAAAAGGATTTTTCTTCAAAGGCATCAAAACTTGGGATTGTGTGGTAACGAGATAGCTCCTTACAAAATTCTGGACTGGACCAAATTCAAAGCATCAGCAGACGACATTCATTGTAGCTGAAATGATGATTTCTGCCTATGATAAGGTAGAAAACATTGCGGGAAAAGGAGAAAATGCTGGTTACCAGCATTTTCTTCTTTTCCCACAATGTTTTCAAAAGGCTTCTTTCTCAGGGTTGTTAAAAGTCAGGATTGTATGGTAAAGGGTTAACAAAACATTACTCTAAAGAAAGGAATGCCCCGTAACAAGTTATCATGACTAAATTAAGGACATTTACACTACCTACACCCCCAGTCATGTACCTTACAAAACTGGAAGCATAAAATCTGAAACATTCCCCAAAAAGTAAACTGATGTAGACGTCGTTCCAAAAAAACTTTAAAAAACTCTGTAGAAGACATTGAAAGAAAATATAATGGAACTTCTAATGCAAATAAATTATTTCGTGCTGATTTACATGTGAGCTATGATATGTGAAAAGGGGTTTTAATGCGTTCTGCAAAAACTATAGTCCATGCCAGTTAGCAAAGTATGTGCAGGCTGTTAACATGGGCCCAACTTTTTTGCAATTTGTAAATTTTCTGTAAGTCCAAAAAACATTCTACTTCAAGATTCATTTGGTTGTTAGATCGACAGAAAGGATTTCATGGATCAAAACTTAGATAAAATGGATTTTATGCATCCTTGGAGACCCCGGGGTCTCCCTATTTGCTACGCTATATCGACCCCTGGGACAATTAATTGAATTTCCCTCACTTTACCGCTGGCCGAATGCTGGCTTTTCATTAGTTCGATCATCATTTTGTGATGGGCGAATGGACTGTACGCTATTACGCTTCGTATCGATTTTCGGCGGCTGATTCAAAGTTTCATTAGTCAATTGTCCCAGGGGTCAATGTAGGGTAGCAAATAGGGAGACCCCCGAGTATCGGAGGATGGATTTTATGGACCCAAAACTGTGTGATGACATGCTTATGATTATATATAACCACAGCCCTAAGAAATGAAGCTCCAGTGTTCTATCATGGTACACCAGAATTTTCAATGGTGACTCATATAACACTGTAAACACTTTGCAAAACAAATTTTATTTTTCACTACCCTGAAAAAGAAAGCTTTTGAAAACATCATGGAAAAATGGAGAAAATGCTGGTAACCAGCATTTTCTCCTTTTTCCACAATGTTTTCTACCCTCCCAGAATAAGTTTCAATTTTTGAGTCACGTTAACTTTATTAAATGCTTTCAACTTGGACCAATCTAAAGTTTTGTCATTTGGTAAAGAGTTATTAAAGAGAGAACAAGTCATTGGTACACTTCTATTAATAGGCAAAATCAGGGAAATCTCTTGTCCTTTTTGGGTACAATTATATTACCCAAAACAGCTAAGACAACCTCACCACTGGCAACCATTGGCAAAGATTGAGGTATGAATTTTCTAAATGTGCTCCCTGACTTTTGAAGGTTTCAAAAAACTCTTGCAACCAAGCATTATGGAACAAATCTTGTGAATTTCATAAAAGCTTCCACATTTTCTGAATTGCTTTGCGCTAATATCACACAATTCATGATCCTGCAGATAGGTATGAATCACCCGAGTTTAATCTTGTGCCAAAATTTGTTGAACAATTCATGGTAAATATGAAATAAGAAAGAGCATACTACATGATAGAATTCATGACATTGAATTAAATGAATACAATAAAACAGACAAAATGTTATCTTAATAATTTTATCAATACATTGACCAAAATTTTCGTTATTTATAAAAGAACATGAATTGTACTTTGGTCTGGAATAATGAAATATGTGACATCACCGCATGGCAATCCCAAAATTAAGGAAGCTTTTTAATACCTATGAGTTCAGTCGCATTGCTTGGTTGTAAGACTTGTATAAAATGTTTGAAGGCCAGGGAACAAAATAGAATATCAATTGTGCACAATGCATTCTGCATTCATCACTAAATGTTGTTTTTCATGTTTGGTTAACCCATTACCACACAATCCCTACTTTTGACGCCCCTGAGAAAGAAGCTTTTAGAAAACATTGTGGGAAAAGGAGAAAATTTTCTCCTTTTCCCACAATGTTTTCTACCCTTTTCCAAATCTGTTTTCAATTTTTGATTCACATTTATTTTGTCGTCTGCAAATGCTTTCAAATTGGACAAGTCCAAAATTTTGTCAAATGGTAAAGAGTTAGAGTTTTCTCTTTCAAAGGAGACAGGCTCCAATGATCAATTGCAATGAAAATTTTGGCATTTCATGATGGAGGAATGGAGTTTAAGTGGCCTTGGCGGACGCAGGACATTTGAGCAAAATTGAAAATTTTTGTAGTGGACATTTGAGCGACAGCTTTGGTGGTCATTTGAGCAACAGATTTTAACGTCAACCTGTATTTTCAGGTGGACATTTGAGCGAATGACGGTGAAGTATGTCGCTCCAGATTTACTCGAACCCTAGGAATTAAGTTTCAGATTATCCTGCTCAAAATCCTCATTCCACCTCCCTGTGGTGAGCAGGGGGGCAACAGACTTTGTCTGGCTGACGGAAGAGGTACAAATCCAATAAATTTGTCCAAGAATTTCTTAAAGAAATAGCTCAAATGGGGTAAAAACCTGTCGCTCAAATGTCCACCCCGAATTTAAAATGTCGCTCACATGGGTTAAAAATTTGTCGCTCAATGTCCACTATTTTGTTGCCCAAACGTACTACTTTTTTTGCTATTTTGTCTTGTGGGTTCGCTCAAATATCCATCGCCGGCCTGGGCCCCATTTTACTAAGAAAGTTACAAACAAAATTTGCACAAGATCTATCTAAACCTTTCCCAAACAATCCCTGGTTTTTACAAGCAATCCCTGGTTTTTACGACCCAGAGGTAGAATCCTTTTGAAAACATTGTGAGAAAAGGAGAAAATGCTGGTAACCACCATTTTCTCCTTTTCCCACAATATTTTCTACCCTGCTGAAAACAAATTTCAGCTTTTGAATTATGTTTATTTTGTCATCTGCAAGTGCTTTTAATTTGGACCAGTCTAAAATTTTGTCGTTTGGTTTAGGGTTAACTCTCGATAGTATGGTGGTATATTTCTGCCACTAAATAAAAGACAACTGTCATGATTAGCTTAGAAAACTAATGCGATTAATCAAAGTTTCCTAGAAATTGTATCTAGATAAATTTAAAAAATAACATTTCCACGTAACCTTGATTTATTGCAATAGTTCTCAAAAAAATCATCTCGTATCTCATGGCAGAAAATGCCACCGTAATATAATTGCGTAAAACTTACAAATTTTTTTTTTGTAACAAGTCAGTTAAACAGGGCCCAGTAGTATAATTGAATCAAAGAGATGCATTCAGATCCCCTTTTCCAGGAGTGCCCTCATTATGCATTGTGTAAATTCCCGTTGCAGTCTTGGTTATATATATATAATTATATATACCGGTAACTCTTTACCATGCAACAAAATTCTGCACTTGTCTTTAATTTTGATAAGACTTACACCTGACAATTCAAAGGGCAATAAAATGATCACATTTGATTGTCGAAGAATAGAACACATTTTGGAGAAGGAGAAAATGCTGGTCACCTGAGCACTTTCTCTTCATTTCCAACAAACATCTATTGCCTAATTCCCCTTTTCACTGATAACAGGGTTGTCTGATAAAAGGTTAATGACTAGTGAGCACACTACATGATGTGTTAACAATTAAATAAATTGACTAGCTTTTCCCACTGAAATTTACACTCACCTTGTTCTCCTAAATGCAATACAAAAAAAGAAAATTAAATCAAATATTCAAATTTTTCATGTCAGAAAAAATTTATTGCACTGACTTTCCTTTATCTATCATTGCCACCCATTGCCTACAAATGGGTGATGCCCGAAGAAGACAATCATTTAGGCTATGGGCTATAGTTTTAAGATACAAATTAAAACCATCCCAAGTTACCCCTGGTTCTTTAAGCCCTTTACAAATGAACAAGATTGAAAGTGTCTTTGAAACTGAAATTTTCTCTTTGAAATGTAGAAAACATTGTGGTAATAGGAGAAAATGCTGGTTACCAGCATTTTCTCTGTTTACCACAAAGTTTTCAAAAGCTAAGTTCACTACAGTCACAGTATTTAAAAACTTGGGACTGTTAAATAAAAGGTCATTATGCCCAGTGTATAGCATCGGATGAAAACATAAGAGCACTGCAAATGGGTGCAAGGGATCAGTTCTAGATCCTTTTCATTGAAAATTCAAAGTTGAAAAGGGGCATAACTGCTTAACTCATTACCAAGAGAATATTTTAGGTTTGTCCAAATCGAAAGCATTTGCAAACAACAAAATAGAAGTGACTGAAAATTTGAAATTTGTTTTGTGAAGGGTAGAAAACATTGTGGGAAAAGGAGAAAATGCTGGTAACCAGCATTTTCTCCTTTTCCCACAATGTTTTCTAAAGGCTTCTTTCCCAGGGGCGTCAAAAGTAGGGATTGTGTGGTAATGGGTTAACAATATTTTCAGGGTTGCTTTCCCTTCTGGTATAAGTTTGCCTTTAGTCGACAAGCCAGGGTTCGAGGATTTATCATCCTCAGTATTGAAAGAGATAAAAAGATAATCACCCAATATTTTGCTTTCAGACATAGATACACAAACAAACCAGGGGCTATGAATACATTGATGTTTTCTTAGAAAATAAGGAAAATTTATAAAGGAAAAAAGTAACTCACATGTATATTTTAGGAAAATGACAATAAAAGATATCTTGGAAAATGAAAGGAAAATCCTTGAGGGCTATGGCAAGGGAATAAATGCTGCAAAAAAGTGTTTTTTGCACAAAAATGGGTAGTGTTGAATAAGATAAATGTTAACTATTCATCTGGAACACAAAACAGAAAAAACGTATTTGATTCTGTGCAAATAGTTGCTTTTGGGTAAAGATACTAACAAAAAAGTGTGAATAAATTAATAAACTCAAACAGGATGTTGTAAATTTTTATACCTTTTGTGTAATTTTCATCACTGTGACTAATGTTTAATGGAAGTTGATATAATATCCAACACCTTTAGCATATAATATGACAAGGTACCACATAAGTGACCCTAAAATGTTTTAACACTTCCGAAAAATTTCTTTTAGAAACTTCGTAGGGGACTGATTGATTAAAATGAGTGATATTTTCCATCCCTTTCAGCATTATTTTAGTAAATCACAGAGACAGCTCACATATCCATGTTTTCCTAGGTTTTACCAGTGTAGTACTACGCTAAGGCTCTCAAGTGTCTTGCCCAAGAACAGTCCAACCAACTTTGTAGGAGACAGGAGAAAATGCCTAAACCTGGATAAAGTTGCTTGCATAGACAGTGTACATTTAAAATCAGATGGCACAGAATCTGCAGTAGTCCAACCAGAGAATCTATCTTCACCTCTGCTTTTCAGAAAGACTCTCTGACAACAACAACTGTACCTGCTTGTTTTGAGTGTTTGAAGGTAGACCTGTTTATCAGGCAAACTTTTTTACACCTTTGCCAATTGAAAGCATTTTGCAAAATTTAGATATGGTTACAATGTTCAGATTGTTTTTTTGAAAGAGTTGAAAATAAATGTGGGGAAAGGAGAAAAATGCTTGTTAACAATGTATTCGAAATGCT
The DNA here is from genome assembly GCA_943736015.1 of Tridacna crocea. Taxonomy (NCBI): domain Eukaryota; kingdom Metazoa; phylum Mollusca; class Bivalvia; order Cardiida; family Cardiidae; genus Tridacna; species Tridacna crocea. Next base: position 25,054,914 of record OX031060.1, read on the forward strand.
TCTTTCCTCATAATAACCCACTTGTTTTTCTCTGGATTCTTAGGCAAAGGATTAAGTAAATGAAATGCTATTTTTAAATCAGTTATTCAAATTTGCCAATACCATATAGTAATTCTCTAATTGAAATTGAAATAGAGAGCTGAAGTTCTGGAGGAATATTTACATTTGATCTTGAAAAAACCATGGTCCCTTGCTGACGATAAAACTAGAGCAATGCATGAAACAGAAAACAGAATCAATAAGTTACAGCACACATTAACCCTTTCCCAAATGGCAAATTTTGATCCAGACCAAAGTGAAAGCATTTTGCAGATGAAAAATTAACAGTTGCTTAAAAGATGATTTTTCTATATGATAGGGTAGAAAACATTGTGGGAAAAGGAGAAAATGCTGGTTACCAGCATTTTCTCCTTTTCCCACAATGTTTTCAAAAGGCTTCTATTCCTGACCCGTAAAAACCAGGGATTGTTTGGGAAAGGGTAAAAGTATTGAACTCCTCTGACCCCTAACAAAACTAACCCTAGCTTTAAGAAAATTGGCAAAAAAGGCTTTTAAAAACATCCTGGAAATCCCACAAATTTTCCTTTTTTTCAAATACAAATCCTGTTTGTCGTATCCAAATGATTTGAATTTGGGTAAGTCTAGAATTTTGTAATCAGGTAAAGTTAATCAGATAAAACATCACAATAGGCAGAATTTTGTGCAAATTGCATAATGGATTTAAGGCAGTATGTCTATCACTAATTTTACATCCATAATCCTTTAGATGGACATTAAGATTTCGGCACAGATGCAAGCATTCATTGACCAAGTGCATTATATCAAGGTAATCTAAAGCTCCATGCATCTTCACTCAAATCTTATCAAGCAGCTACAAGGTAATGCTCATAATTTAATGGTGGATAGACTGGATTACCAGGCACCTTAAAGGTGGCCCGTCAGATTTTGGGACAAAATTTCACAAAAAATACAAAAAAATTATCCTTGCACTCCCAACGCCTTATAATTTTCATTCATTAAACCCCAGTACATGTAGTTGAAAACCATCCGACAACTAGATAAATTAGAGATTTACTACAGCCCAGGTAGACACTGAAGGGAAACACGGTCTATTTTTATATGGGCAACTCGCTCATTTACATATCTGAAATATACAGGCGAAGCTTCAAACAAAGCATTCAAAGTTCTAGACTTTATGGAAAATAATTAAATGTTTGTTATGTTATTGAATTTAATAGTCATAAGTCACGTGCAAGTCACTTAACATTCCCACAATGCTTTTTTGATTTTGGCGGGAAATCTAAAAATAGCTGAAGAGGCTACGTGGCCTTTTCAGGGAATACCACCCCCAAAATTTTTTTTGTAATTCATGTTTCTTAATTACTGATGATTTGTATTGTTTTTTCATATAAATTTCAGTGACTTATATATTTTTCAATTTGGTATGATGTGAAAATTCTAAATACCCACCTCTAAATTGACCATTTCATCAGCATGCAAAATGGATGTACTGATTCATCTCCTTTCCAACCATGTTGGCCATAGACTACTTCACAGATTTTTAGCGTCTTTTTTTTCTTATATGCTTATTTCATAAATGTTCACCAGTTTGGTTGAATAAAATAACAAATCTACGCCAAATAAAGATCATCCATTTCCACGCAATTTAGGAGACTGTCTTGTACAACATTTTGATTTCAAAGCCCAAGTTAGCCTAAAGAGCATCAAAATATATTTTACATGCATGTATTTTAAAAAAACTTCCTACACTATTGCATTGTCATTTTTTGCAAATTTTGCAAATTTCTAATAGTCAGGTTACGGAATAAACAATTTGAGATACTGCTGGGTGCCTTTTCCCACAATATTTTCAAAAGACTTCTTTCTCAGGGTAGTCTAGAATCAGAAATGAGTGGTAAAGGGTTAAACAGACCATATTGCAAGAATTTCAAGGCCCACAATGCATGTGCACAGTGGTATATTGCACATTGTAGACCACAAAGACCATATTGCACATTCTTCACAGTCTGATCTTGTGTCATCACAAGCTGTAATGGCAAAATTTATGATGTGGTCTTCAAACATCTTTTTATCACAGGCAAACAAGTAAACATATATCACAACAATCACTAATACTATGTTTACAATTTTTCATAGATAAAAAATGTCAAAGGAGACACATTTACTATAAATAGTTGACATATTTCAGTTTTTTATTGCTGTTTTTTTTTATATCTGAATTAACCTATATTGAAGCCCCCTAGTAACTTTCTCAATAGGTTTTATAATAAATTAGTATATAAAAAGTTTTTACCTGAATTTTAACCATTTCTATAAAAGCTTTTTAGCCCTTTATCACACAATCATCTGTTTTCATGACCCTGAATATTAAAGCTTTTGAAACCATTGTGGGAAAAGAAGAAATTATTGGCTACCAACATGTTCTCCATTTCCAATGGTGTTTTCTACTTTTTCCATGAATTTTGGTTCATTTTTTACCATGCAATATCAAATTTTTCATCCACAGATTTCTGGCTCCAAGCATGAAGAGTAAAAAAAAATGGTGGCAGAGTAAAATAAGACATGAAGACTAAGGACACCATCATCTAAAATACACATTTTTTTTACCCAAACCAAAGTTGTGTGTTTAATATCTATCAATAATTGTGACACGACAATTTAAAAAAGTATCCACAACATAGGTTTTAGTGAAGAATGAAAAGTATACTTTTCTTTTCATCAGAAAACACCCTTCAAAATCTGTACTTTAGATACATCCCTTGTCGTTTAATTCCCTTTTCAACGTTGTCAGTTGTATCACATTGCCTAGTGCAAAAATTACAGCCTACTTATGGTGTTTCTTTAACCACAACTTAACCCAACATTCCTTTTAGCCCTTTACTCCATAGATACTCATTTCTACACATTGCTTGTAGGAGTCTTTGGAAAACATTGTGGCAAAAGGTGAAATTGCTCGTGACGAGCAATTCCACCTTTCGTCACAACGTTTTCTTTACTATCAAAAGGTGTTACACACACCATAAGAAAAGGCTTCATCCTTGCTGCTATTTAGGGTCAATTAGAGATACCATAGAAAATGCCTTATGGGGTAAAGGGTTAACCAACTGGCTGCTGTGCCATGTCTGATATGTTTAACCATATTCAAAGCAATCCCTGGTTTTTACGACCTTGAAAAATAGGCCTGTTAACCAGTATTTTTTTTTCCACTGGTCTAGTTGAAAGAAATGTTAATGTCAAACCCTGGTAAAGAGTTAACTCCATAAAAATAATTACCCTTCTAGGTAGACTGAGGTCTGGTGTCCTGACTGCCTGGTCATTGTAAATTACCGGCCAGCACTTGAACATTTTTGATCCGCTGAGTCCATCCTTTCTGTACATGTCAGCCCCACGAATAACTTTGCTCGGATTTGTGAGACACAGGTTGTATTGGTCTTGTATACACTGTGGGCGGTTTGTTTGAAGGAAGAGATGGGCGTCATATCCATGTTTTGCACTGTGATGTTCTGATATTGCGGAGAACTTCTTCAAATCACCTTCAGCTGAAAATAAACAGTTTAGATATTATGAATATGTATTACATGTATATGCAATAAAAACTTCATTTTTCTTTTTTTCTTTCTAGTAATTAGAAATGAGCACATGCATTTCTGTCCTGCAGCAGGCCTCATTAGGATACATTCAGGTAAAAAGGCATACTGTTCATAACAGAATTTTCCATGTTGTTTTTTTGCACACCTGTGTCATTGGATCTCTTTTCACAAGAACTGACACAGGCAAAAGTTTCATATTTTGAGGGACAATTAGACAAAAGAAATAAGACAGGGAGAGAGAAGGGTGTTACAAATTCAAAGCAAAAATGGACTCTAGGGAAAACTGTGTCAGAAGGAAGTAATTCATCTTTGGCCAAGATGTTTTCACTTATATTAAACTACCATTCATCTAGTAGTAAATTCATGAACATGTTTGGAGATTCATCTTCTGCAGATTTGTTTTGGGGGTTACCAATGTAATTGGCACTGTCAGTATAATAAGTAAAATGAAAACCGTCTGTATAAGCTAATATCTATGTAACGACAGTGACAGTTTCTCACAGATTTTTGTCTCACAGAAATGAAGAATCAATGGCCAATGTAACCTACAGATCCAAAATCAGAGATGTTATGTTGTGCTTTTTCTCTGACATACAGCAATTTTATTGTGCTTATTCTGACATATGGAGTGCAACGCGCGAAAAGGTGCATTCGGACATTTGCGTAAAGTGTCGTCTCGGATTAGCCTGCGCAGTCCGCGCAGGCTAATCCGAGACGGCACTTTACGACTACATTAGATTTTGTGCTACAGTAGACTTGCGTAAAACAGAAAATCACATAAAATCGGAAAGTGTTGTTTCGGATTAGCCTGTGCGGACTGCACACGCTGATCAGAGACGACACTTTACGCAAATGTCCGAATGACCCTTTTCGCGTGTTGCACTCCATATAATATCAATTTTTGAGCTCTGTCCTCCTGATAGGAAGCACATGGTCAAAATATTTCCAGCCAAGATCAAAATCATCAGCATCATGTGTTAAAACCCTTTACCACACAATCCCCACTTTTAACACCCCTGTGAAAGAAGCCTTTCGAAAAACATTGTGGGAAAAGGAGAAAATGCTGGTAACCAGCTGGTAAAATAGCCCCCACAACACTGGCAGAGTCAAATAAACCATTAGATGAATATGAGTAATCCTCTGTGAAAAAGGGGTTTAATGCATCTGGAAAAAGTATCGATCCAGGTCCCTGGTTTTTAAAGGTCAGCCTGTGATATCTGCTCAGGCCGACCTGAACTGAAACTTTTTGCTATTGTTTAACTTTCTGTATGTTCAAGGACAAGTTTACCTAATGATTAAGCCATTAGTTTAAAAAATGGCTATTATGGATCCATAATATTGCGTTGGCTTGCTTGGTTTAAACCTTTCCCAAATGGCAAATTTTGGACCAGACCAAACTGAAAGCATTTTGTAGATGACAAATTAACAGTTGCATAAAATATTTTTCTATATGATAGGGTAGAAAACATTGCGGAGAAAGGAGAAAATGCTGCTTACCAGCATTTTCTCCTTTTCCCACAATGTTTTCAAAAGGCTACTATTCCAGACGCATAAAAACCATGGATTGTTTGGGAAAGGGTTAATATATCACTGAGATGCAAATAGCCCCCTTTTGCCAGAGCATCATACTCCTATATTTGTTCTAGAAGTAGAATCTCCGATGAACAGAATTTTCATTGTTGCTTTAGTCTATGGTGTTTCAGCAAAGTGAACACTGGCATTACTGGCAGATAAATTTAAGATTAAGATATATAAGTTTTGCAATGCTGAGACAGTCTCGAGAAAGGAACAGTGATGAAATTACCAGAAGTAAGCCAATAATGATACCATTAGGTAATCACAAATCAATTTTCTACAAAAGAAGCCAACAAAAGATTTCCAGTTCAGGAGAAAGAGAGAGCTGAAAAATGACATCCAAAAAATTCTGATCTACCCTTACCCAGTGCTCGCACTGCCAATCGACATTATCGACATTTGTCGATTTATTAATTCAGATGTCGATTAATTCTTCCAATTGTCGATAAAAATTGTCGATTAATTTATTCCCAAAAAAGTCGGGTAAAATTTCCTTTCCATGCCTGGATCACAGGTTAATACATGGATCCGTGGAAATCGATATTTGACCAATCAGGACATCGCATTTATTCTACCCGATGTCCTACCTTGGTTTCTGCTATTTCGGCTCACAAATAAACGACTGTTAACGTTGGAAGAATGCAATTCTCTTTATTTATGTTGTGTTTTTAACGTTTGAATTTTAAAAAAAGCTTAAAAAATGTGCTTTGCGAACGTGTATCGATAACGTGAGATCACGCAGAGGCTATAGACAAGTTTAAATTGTGATTATTACTGAAAATTTGAACTTAATGCAAAGAGCTGATCAGCGCTGGATAATGGATTAATTCAAAGTATCCTATGATTTTTCCTCTCTGAAAGAGAAAAGTGAAAAACAAAGGTAAAAATAGACCTATATGAAGTATTAATAAAAAGAAATACTTTTACTTGAATATTAAACTTGTTCAATAACCTATGCACATCCAAACAGTGGCCGCGTAACTTAACACCAATGTTTCAATTTGACATTAATCTTAAACCATGATGCATGAAGAATATGCTGAATGTGTACTGGGATCGTATATACGATCTCTGATGTGTAGATATAGATTAGATTGCAAATTACATGATGATTAGTCTTGGATTTAAAGAACCTGCTGATTACGATAAGCACTTTGGCGTGTAGTTCTTCCTCACTAGGAGTATATTTCAATTTTAAAAAAAAGTCTAACTTCTGATCTGGTGGAACTTGGAAATTTTTCTCTTGACTTGATGTTTTAACCGTTTACCACATAACAACGAGTTTTAACGACCCGTAGAAAGCTTTTAAAAGCATTGCGGAAAAAGGAGAAAATGCTTGTAAGATTCATTTTATCATTTTCTCACTGTGTTTTGCGCTCTTTAAAAAACAACTTTCAATTTTTGAATCATTTATTTTGTTGTCTGCAAATATTTGAGTTTGGATTGCTCTAAACATTTTGTCATTTGGTGATGAGTTTAAATGGATTAGCACATTAGCACAAAGGGTGTGTTGGTAAACTGTTAATTTGATAGGAAGGTTGTTTGATTGCAAAGCAAATTACCGCTCTAAACAACTTGACCACCCGTTGTCATCAGTATATCATATACTACCGTCAGTGATATTAACAATTTTCTTAATTGACAACACACTTGATACATTTTTAATTATCAGACAACCCTTTTCCCCCTACGTAATATTAAAATTTTTGATTAACTTAAACGTCTCTGTTGAATCAGACATTCTATAAACTTTTCGAAAGGCTTGTAACTCAGAGTTATTTAATTTGGTATGATGCTGAGATGACTTTACTAGCCCAACGAAAGCAATAAGTATCGTTAATTCTATTATTCTGTGGCAAAACGGAGATTTGTTGATGTTTTTTATATGTTCAAATTTTTGTTTAAACATGTAAATCTGTTACATTGTACGTCGCCCCCGTAATTCGCCCTTTTAATACATCTCCTTATGTAAATTAGTTAAGCATCTTTAAATTGCTTACTGAGAATTTATCATCGATAGAAATATATGATTAAAGTACTTTTTCAGGAATTCTATTGAGAGAAACAGTCATGACAGCACGATTTAAGTAGCCTATCTGCTATACTGTATATGTATTGAATACGTTTGTTTGTGAGACCTTGGCAACAGTAACTAAGGTAGTCGGTTTATCTTATCGCCACGGATCCATGTATTTGTGCCGGTCATGTGTGGTAATCGCTTGTTTCACACCTCGGCGGACGCAGACTTGGGCAATCAACGGGTCACAATGGGCTGGTATATTATACAACACGTGTTATATTACTCTAAGCCGTTAATTGGCCATTATTGTTTGTTTCTTCTTAAATATTGATTGATCATGTTTACTGATGCGGTGAAAGAAGGGAACAAATCAGATGTTGCTATGTTGATATTATAGAATTGAAATTCACGTCACAAATTTTGGTCCTCACGTAAGAAAAAACGGGAAAAAAAAGCATTATTCGCTTAACTTGTGTAAAATGACAAGATTTGAAGTTACTTGCTACCCTTATTGATAATTATATTCAAATCACGCGGTAATACTTGTCCACAAATCAATACACGTGAAAAAATGCCCGATGCAAAAAACACGGAAACCCATGACACAACAAAATGTTCCTTGTGACATTGACCGATCAGTGTCACTTTAGACCGTCTTTTCGGCTTTTTAATGACTTACAGCAGTAAATTTCCACAGGTATCTTACTTTAACAGAGTTTTGTGCAGAAAGTAATCAATATTGGCTACTTTACTTTTAGCAGAGAACAAATTATTGTCATACCATATTATGACAGCTTACCCCTAGATTTACAGCTCCGTGGGTAAGTGTACCCTTGAAACCAATAAAGCTACTGGGTTAACTGTTCACTTGTATAACTCTACCTCACTGTTTATGTACTATTGAATGAATAATATTTGGTTTACATAGTCTGACTTGCCTGTCACAGTGACTTTATTTGAGAATAATTGAGGTTAAAATATAATAAAGGGAGGTAATCATGTACTAGAAAATTTTCTACATTTACTTTAGCAAATCATTTATTATGATAATGAAAAATTGTTGTTTGGTAAAGAAGTACTCTGAAAAGCCCTTATGCTATTATGCAATATTGTGGTAAAAGGAGCACTGTCCCAGGAAGTACTGCCTATTGGGGGCTTAACAAATTTTCCTTTTCCCCTTCAATATTTTCTGCATTATAAGATTAAAACAAAATTGAGTTATATGTTAAAAGAGTAACCTTTCATCAAAGGAAACCAAGAAATTAGTCTTTGTGCTTTTATGCAAATCTTGTGGGACAATGAGGACTTTTCCAGGAAATGGTATAGACCAAAATTAATGTTCTTTTTCCCCCAATCTTTATAAAATATAAGATTAAATATATAGATGATTTATTATTATTGATATACATGTAATTATGTGAATGAAAGTTTGAAACTATGAGTTAACAGTGAAGTTTATTCAATGCTACATGTGCATATTTAATTTTTTGTTAAGACCAACTTCACTCGCTTATTTTGTCTATTATTTTTTGTAAGAAAAAGTTGTTGGCCATTATTTTACTTGGGCCAGAGCTAGCACTGCTTACCCTCTCAGATTTAACTTGGTTGCTTTTGTATCATTAACCCTTTTCCAAACAATCCCTGGTTTTTACGGGTCTGGAATAGTAGCCTTTTGAAAACAATGTGGGAAAAGGAGAAAATGCTGGTGACCAATGTTTTCTACCCTATCATAGACAAAAATCATCTTTTCAGAAAGAGTTGAATTGTCGTTTGCAAATGCTTTCAATTTGGTCTAGTCCAAAAGTTTATCGTTTGGGAAAGGGTTAAGGACAATGTCCGTGTCAAACTCTGTGAAAAAGAGGTTTAATGCATTTGCAAAAGGTATCAACCCAAGTCAGTGTGTGCAGTCTTCTCCTTTTTCCCACAATGTTTCAAAAGAACTTTTTCTCAGGGTCTTCAAAAGTTGGGATTGTGTGGTAAAGTGTTAACCCATTACCATACAATCCCTACTTTTGACGCCCTTGAGAAAAACGCCTTTTGAAAACAATGTGGGAAAAGGAGAAAATGCTGGTAACCAGCATTTTCTCCTTTTCCCACAGTGTTTTCCACCCTTCCGAGAACAAATTTCAATTTTTCAGTCACCTTTATTTTGTTGTATGCAAATGCTTTCAATTTGGACCTGTCTAAAATTATATTATCTTGTGTGGTAAAGAGTTGATGCATTTGCAAAAAGTATCGACCCAAGTCAGTCTGTGCAGTCTGCCCCTTTTCCCACAATGTTTCAAAAGTCCTTTTTCTCACGGTCTTCAAAAGTTGGGATTGTGTGGTAAAGTGTTAATACAGGTTGCGATAGAAAGCAGCCAGTAGCTTGGGAAGAACATTGTGTGAAGCACTCCAGAAAAGCAAGGCCAGATGCACTGGCCATTGCCAAAAAAAAAAAACCTGATATAATGTTAAAAATAGCATCAGGCTTCAAACAAACTCAACAGACAAATGAGCAGCATGCTGGGAAAAGGGGCCAAATGATGTATTAACTAGCAAGTAATGACCATGGACCCATCAATAATAGATTTTGTGTCCCAACTGCTTGGATCAGAAGTTGGACTGAATGGGCCTTTATATACAAATTCACCAACTGCAAAAAACTTTTAAGTCTTTAAGACACAACCCATGTTTTAACCCTTTCCCAAACAAGCCCTGGTTTATAATATGTGTTTGCAGTAAAAGTCTTTAGAAAACACTCTGGGGAAAGGAGAAATTGCTTGTAATGAGCAATTTCTCCTTTTCCCAGTGTTTTCTACCCTTTTTGAGAACTTTCTGCCATTTTCTCCGAATCAAAAATTGTCATCTGCAAACTGACTTGAGGTTTTTGAAGGGTCCAAAATTTGTCGTTCTAAAACACTGTGGGAAAAGGAGAAAATGCCAGCATTTTCTCCGATTCCAACAATGTTTTCAACCCTGCTGGAAACAAATTTCAACTTTGGAGTTGCATTTATTTTGTCATCTGCAAGTGCTTTCAATTTGGATCAGTCTAAAATTCTTTTGTATGACAAAGATTTAAAGCCAAATACCAATTGAGGTTCCTAACTTGAAACATAACTGACACAATTTAGGTGTTGCTTTTGTAAACAAATAATCAAATAGAGACAAAATGTGCCTTGTGACATTGGATCTACATTGTTTGATACATTGAAATCCTTTATTTCGCAAAGTTGTTACAAGTTTAGGTTGTGTGTAATAAATTTAAATGAATCCATACAATACAACACATTTTTGACAAAGCTGACAGTTTGATTTCATGGTTAACAGATAGCTTCTATGTTCTCTACAGATGACGGCTCAAATTAAACTTAGTATTCATATTGAAAGCATACTAATATTGAACACAATTGATTAAAGAAGGTTCAGTTGATCACCTTTGTCTTTCAAAAGGACTGTAAACATTGTGGAAAATATCATGACTGGAGAAAAAGTGGGCAGCCAGCTACCGTCATTTCTCCCACATTATGTTTTCAAAAGCTTTCTTTAATTTACAGTCATAAAAACACTGAGGGTTGCCTCGTGAAGGCTTGAGCTATTTATCACCAGGCATCACCAAAAATAGGATAAAAAAGATATATAGGAAACAAACGAGGATTGGGACCAAGTCTCAAGTTTGATATATTTGTCAATGAAAGATTACCATCAGACAAAGAGGAGCCTCAATTTCATAGATTTTTTTCTCCTACAAAATTTCGACCCTTCTCCCAGACTCTTCAGGTGGTAAAACTGTTCTAGTCACCACCATTTTCTTACTCAAAAGTCTTTTTGCAAGAAATCCTTAACTCTTTACCAGATGACAAAATTTTAGCCTTGTCCATATTGAAAGCAACTGCAGACGACAACTTTAAAAGTATAGCTCAAATGCTGCAATTTTTCTTTGACAGGGGGGAAAACATTGTGAGAAAGTAGAAAATGCTGGTTACCAGCATTTTCTCCTTTTCTCACCACGTTTTCAAAAGGCTTCCTTCCCAGGGGTGTTAAAAGTTGTGATTGCGTGGTAAAGATTTAACCGACTTTACCAGATGACAAAAGTAAATATTTTGTCATCAAAGATGGGATTGATCTTTGTATTAGGGTAGAAAATACTGTGGGAAATGGAGAAGATGCTGAGCTTGAAACTGTCCAGTGTTTGCTGGTTTGAATCCCCTGCACATCCTTTTTCTATAAAAGAACTAGTGACTGTAACAAGGTTAATTCCTCTGTCACCTCCGATCATTGATGTTTTTTTTTTTTGTGGAAAAGTAGCAAGTGGCTTGGAAAGAAGTTTGTGCAAAAATACAAAAACCGTCAGTAAAGCATAAAAAAAAAACGCTGGCAATTGAGATATTTTCTGAAATAATGTTGAAACAGTTAGCTGTTTACCAATAACAGAATTTTAGACTGGTCCAAATTCAAAGCATTTGCAGATGACAAAATAAATGCGACTGAAAATTTGAAATTTGGTTTAAGAAGGGTAGAAAACATAATGCGGAATGGAGACAATGCTGATTACCAGCATTTTCTCCTTTTTCCCACAATGTTTTCAAAAGGCTTCTCTATGAGGGTCGTTAAAAGTCTGGATTGTGTGGTAAAGTTTTAAAAGTGTAAACATTCAAACAAAGAAAGCAACAATAGTGAGGGACTCATTTTCACTCTTAAGTAGAACTGAAAAGCAAATTCATAAATCTTTACATGTAATCAAATAAATAACACTTTTGGAGATTGTTACAAAAGCTTTGCAACAAGAGAGATTGGTCATAGATCCATTATAAAATTCTGTCAAAAATCTTAGTCCAAGTACTTCTTGCAGCAGGAGAGAACAATTTGTAGTAACACAAAGGTCTGGGGAGAAAAGGTGAAAAGGGAGAAAGACACTGTTCAAATGCTTTGAACATTCAAAGAGACAATATTTACTTTCGGGCAACAAAAAACCTTCAAAAACTTCAAAGCTCTGCCTAGTTAACCTGTTCACAAAAAAAAGTCCACAAAGTCATAACATAATTTCACAAACATCACTGAGAAATTTTATAAATCCTTTTTTTTCAACTTTTAACCATATAAAGATATCTTTGTCAGATTGATTCTGGTAAATACAGTAACAGCTCTGCAACACTGCAACTCTCTGATTCTGGTTTCAAAGACACCAATGGAAATTTGACCTATTACCACACAATCCCTACTTTTGACGACCCTGAGAAAGGAGCCTTTGGAAAACATAGTGTGAAATGATAAAAAATGCCGGTAACCAGCATTTTCTCCTTTTTCCACAATGTTTTCTACCCTTCACGAAACAAATTTCAAATTTTCAATCTGCAAATGCTTTCGATCTAAACTAAAATTTTGTCATTTGGTAATGAGTTAAATTTTACACCAAGGTGACAAAATTTCAATGGTTCAAACAATACAATGATGACGGTGTCCCGAGAAAGAAATGCACTGGTTTTAACTTCCTTTTATGAGGTTGATGAGGTTAAGGCTCGAAATCTCATCGATGTGACAAAAATATTAACTCTTTCACCTCCACATCAATAATTTACACTTTTTCCAATGGCTACAAAGACAGTTCCACTGCAATATAATTTAGACAAAGTTTGATCCATATCGAAAACAAAGTTGTAGACGGCATGAATTAGAAGTCAAACGGCACATTTTGTGCGGTCTGATCTTGATCTGCTTCATCAACAAAAGTTTCTTCAAGGTTTTCCATGTACCCCCCCCCCCCTCCCCCCGTTCTTTTGAATTTTTGACCATAAATTTTATTAAATATTTAAAGTTCTGAGAATACCTTGCTAAATCTTGAGTTGTCTATGGAAAGGAAACAGTCACTTATTACCTTCTGGAAGGCAAGAGCATTGCATGCAGATGCAAGCGCTTGGCTGGAAGTGAATGGTTTTCATTAAAAATTGACAAAGGGGCATAACTGTGTAAATTATTTTGATGGTTGCCTACCCTTTTCATAATCTGTCTAAGATTGAAGTAGATATATTCAGTAATAACAGACATATTACAAAATGCCCATGACATCGATGCAGACGATGACAAAGCCATGGCTCTGACAATCACTTGTTGTTTTGTTCGAAAACAGGCAAGGTAAAAATGTCAGCAAGAGAACCCTAAAATAATCCTTGTGACATACAGATGACCAATTATGCCATAACATTACAGAGAGAAGACAAATTGCTTTAGCAAACAGGACAAACTTAAGAAATCAAGTAGAAGAAATGCAATTAACATGATCTTCTTCTGTCTAATGTTTTAATTTCAATTTTTCATGCAATATTTAATTTCAGTATTTCTCCCCAATTGCATATGTTACCTTAAATGTCAGATTCACTTGATAAAGAATCTAAAATTTTACATTAACTATACAATGTTCAACTATTCTTATATCCAGCTGATAGTGTGGTAAGTTATTTTTTGTAAGATGTACGTGAACAGATTGTGTGTCACACATGTCATTTGCATTCTTTGTGTGACGAAAAACTTTTTAGTCATATAAATTCATTCATTCATTCATGATACAACCAAAGTGAAATGGTAATTAACACCACCATCTAGAGAAATGATTGGTTGCTTCTGTAACAACAATACTTGGCTAATTTACATAAATAAAGCAAAGTATCATAGGTCATTTTAGCAGCTGACTTTGAACAAGTAGATCTACCACTTAATTTGAAAACTGCCACAATTGAAACGATGTGTTTGTGCCAAGACAAAATATCTAACTTTTTTACAATATAGTATACCTTTGACGTTTTCTTTTAGGCCTTATTCATGCAATCCAAACTTAAAGTTCTGCAGAATAAAGTCTCAAAAGCACTGACATGAGAAAATTCTTGCTAATTTTTCAACAATAATTATTGTTTGTACCCATGGGCTGACAAATCTACTCACTAATGGGCCACATTTTGTATGATATCACAAGTTGTTTCAATTTTAGTCTAAAAATTTCTCGTATTTGGATAAAAGAATACTGTAATTTAAAACATTTCTGACAGACAGTATTTACCACCAGAAGAGAAAATTACCCATCTTGTGTATCCACAAATGACATGCCTTTTTTCTCTCATCCATACATTAAGATACAAATACTGACTCTAACTCTTTAACAAACAATCTCTGGTTTTTATGACCCCATGAGTCAGAGGCCTTTTGAAAACATTGTTGGAAAAGGAGAAAATGCTGGTAACCAGCATTTTCTCCTTTTCCCACAATGTTTTCTACCCTTTACAAAACAAATTTCAAATTTTCAGTCACTTTTATTTTGTCGACTGCAAATGCTTTCGATTTGGTCCAGCCTAATCTATAATGTCTTTGGTAATGAGTTAACTGTTGCTTAACCCATTACCACACAATCCCAACTTTTGACGCCCCTGTGAAAGAAGCCCTTTGAAAACACTGTGGGAAAAGAAGAAAATGCTGGTAAACAGCATTTTCTTATTTTCTCACAGTGTTTTCTAGCCTTCTCAAACCAAATTTAATTTTTAGGTTACCTTTATTTTGTCGTCTGCAAGTGCTTTAAATTTGGACCAGTCTAAAATTTTGTCATTTGGTAATGAGTTAACCCTTTACTCCATAGATACTCATTTCTACGCATTGCTTGTTGGAGCCTTTGGAAAACATTGTGGCAAAAGGTGAAATTGCTCGTGACGAGCAATTTCACCTTTTGCCACAATGCTTTCTACACTATCAAAAGGTGTCATATACACATAAGAAACGGCTGACATCCTCGCTGTTATCTAGGGTCAATAAGAGATACCAAAGAAATGCCTTATTGGGTAAAGGGTTAATGCTTTACTACACAGTCTTGACTTTTAAAAACCCAGAGAAAGAAGTCTTTTTCTTTTATCTGCAAATCGTTTCAATTCTAAAATTTTGTCATTTGGTGAAAAGTTAAGAAACCATGCAGGTTTCTCGGTTCACTTTGTAAATTGAATTTCTCATCCATTTCCTATCGAAGTTAAAGTCATAAACCTCAACATAATGATAGATATTCTGGTAAAGTCATCTGTATTTAACACTTTACCACAAGATCAACTCTTCAACAAACCTTTGGAACAAAGAATTAGAAAACCTTGTCTGAAAAAGAGATAATGCTGGTAACCAGCATTATCTCTTTTTCAGACAAGGTTTTCCAGGCTTTGAAAGACAACTAAGTGCTTCATTTGAGGCACATGTTCATAGATAAAATTGTCTACAAGTTCGTTGGATTTCAATAAGACTAGGATTTTGTTGTCTAGTAAAGAGTTATATGACATCACAAACATTAATTTTGTGTTTTATTACCCTTTAGTGGGTGCTCGATTATTTTGCTAGGTTTACCAATTCTCAAACTTTCATTTATTCCCTTGCTACTAGTTTACTTGCCATTTTGCAACATTTACAGTTTGCAAAGGCTGAGCCAGATTGAAACTTTTTAACTGTCCTTAAATTTTGTATAATTTCTGCATGTCAAAAGGCCATTCTACCTCCTGATATACTAGTATAGTCGACTGTCATAATCTTGAATCTCTTGGGACAACAAAAATAGTTTGACATAACAGTAGTTGATATAAGAATTCGAGGACCGACTTCTAAAACAGGGAGTAAACATAAAATAAGAACGAGGATAAATCATCATCATGGATTTGTGGAACAACCCCCAAAAATTTAAAGGTCCCTCGCTGGACTGCTTGAGCATAGCAAAGGCACAATTAAACTTCAAATTTCTGATGACATTTATGCACATTCAACAATTAAATAGGCTGTCTTTGTGCAGACAGAATTAAACCACGAAACAACGACTTAAAACATGGGCGATTACTAAAAGAGACAAACTAACAAGCCGCACCGTTCAGTGTAATTTTCACGATGTGTAAGTCTTACATGAACTGCTGGTACAAACTTATTCGCACCTTTTATAATCTGATATCAATCAAGATAATTAAGTATCGTGTGAATTTGGCACCTTATTATGTACAAACAATAGCAGATATATCTGTGAAAATATGATCCGACGTTCAAAATTGCTCTCCAAATTACTTTAACATAACAGGTTTGGGGATGCAATAGCTTTGAGATAAAAACTAAAATCAGTATGAAATAAAGAGGCTCAAAGTTTGGACATTGCTTCAACTTTGACATAACAGGAGTTTTGAGATAAGCGATTTTGACATATTGAGAGTCGACTAGTTGGCAGTGAGATAAAATAGATTTTAACGATTTGTAACTATATATTATGTGATGATTTCTATGGTCCAACGCAACATGGAGGTGCTTTAACCCTCTACCAAACATTATCCCTTATTTTTACAACCCCAAGGAAGAAGCCTTCTGAAAAAACTGTGGGAAAAGGAGAAAATGCTGGTAACCAGCATTTTTTTCCTTTTCCCACAATGTTTTCTACTCTTCTCACAACATGTTTTAATTTTTCAGTTCTATTTATTTGTCATCTGCAAGTGCTTTCAATTTGGTTACAAAATAACCATGACTCAAATGTTGAAATGTCACGGTTCATGGAGGAGCAGAAAACATTGTGAGAAAAGGAGAAAATTCTGGTTACCAGCATTTTCTCCTTCCCCCATAATGTTTTCTAAAGCTGACTTTGCTAGGGTCATCAGTCGGTATTGTGTAGTAAAGGGTAAACCTAACAAATATGGGATGTGAACTCGAAACTTTTAGGCAAATGTTGCTATTTCAAAGGTAATTGTTGGGAGAAATGGTACAGAATTAAACTTGCGATTGTTTGGTTATATGTCAACTACAATCAATCTCTATGATGTCCATATAAGGCAAACAAACAGATGCAAAAGCTGGCCGCATGTATCTAATGGAATTTGCTTGATGCATCTTCATTCTACATGACACAGGTGTATTATGCTAATTTCTACAGATTTATCACCATTACTTTGACACATGCATTACCATTTAACGGTTTGTGAGTAATTTATGTTATCGACAGAGTGTAACATCATGTTGTACTTACTGTCTTTTTTACAGAAAAGAAAATTCCAAATAGCTCTATATACCACACAGGAAAATTTTTTGACTTGCCCAAAGCCAAACCATTTGCAGAAAGAACATTAACTGTGACTCAAACTTAGATTTGTCTTGAAAGAGGTTAAAAACATTATTAGAAAAGGAGAAAATGCTGATCAATAACATCTGTGCTGCTAAAGACTTTTTTCAATTTATTCTTAACAAGACTGTCTTTTAAAATAGCACTGATGCAATGACTAGTTGTCATATGTTGTAATGCTTTTGTAAAAATGATCCCCACCATAATTATGTTTGTTATTCATGAATCTGTTCCATAATTTTAATCCCTTACATGTATTAATTTTGGTGTTTAAAGGAAAAGGGCTTATAAAAACTTGTCCAGGATGAGGTCTGACCCCACAACTTCCTGGTCCACGAGCTACAAATGCCAGTTCTATCATAGCAAGGCAGAACTAGAGCAAACTAAGTAAATGCTAGACTTTGCTGTATTTTGACAGTCTCTTTAGGCCTGTATTATCCATTCTTTGAACCATTGAGTATCTAATCCTCAAGAATTTTCTAACCTTCAAAGTAAAGCAATGTCTGATTAGCTAAGTGATTCAGCCAATCAGAGATTGTGTTACTTTCTGAACCTAGAATGAATTTAAAGATGCAATTTAAGTGGTCAATACAATTCCTAATCCATAAGAATTTTGAAATTTCAAATATAATCTAATTTTGATTGGCTAACCAAAATGTTTTAGCCAATCTGAGTTTGTGTTGCTTTAATTGGAGTCTCACATAAAACTATACATGTAATATACAATCTTAGAAAATATTTGCTGAATATGCGAGTCTGATGTTTTTTTTTTCACATCTTTATCCCCACCAGACTGACCACAGTGTTTGGCCATAATTCATGCAAATCTTGTTTGCTATTCTGACAAAGTCTTCTAGACATACCTCATCATCAGAAAATTAGGTCTGTACACGGCTGGAATATCACAGCATCCCTCCAACAAATTTGGTATTCTTAACCTGACCCAAGCAGGATGTTTTTTTCTCCATCAGTTTAATACTTTACCAAACAACAAATTTATAGTCTTGTATAGTCTTGTTTAAATTGAAAAGCATTTGCAAACGACGAAATAAAAGTGACTGAACAATCAAAATTTGATTTCGGAAGGATAGAAAACATTGTGGGAAAAGGAGAAAATGCTGGTTACTAGCATTTTCTCCTTTTCCAACAATGTTTTCAAAAGGCATCTATTTCAGGGCCATCAAGTAGTCATTATGTGGTAAAGGGTTAACTCTTCACCAAACAATCCCTGGTTGTTATGACCTGGATGAAAAAGCATTCTGAAAACATTGTAGTTAAAGAAGTAAATGATGGTAACCAGTATTTTCTCCTTTTCCCACAATGTTTTCTACTATTCCCAAAACAAATTTCATTATTTGAGTCCAATTAATTTTGTCATCTGCAAATGCTTCCAACTTGGACAAGTCTAGAATTTTGTCGTTTGGTAAAGAGTTAAGAAATTATGGCATTTATTTTCATGAATGGATGTAGATCTACTGGTATAATATATAATATCTACAATATTTCAATTCTTTACCATACAGTCCCTACTTTTAACAAACCTGAGAAAGAAGCTTTTTGAAAACATTATGGGAAAAGGAAAAAATGATGGTAACCACAATTTCCCCTTTTCCCATACTGTTTTCTAACCTTTCAAAACTGAGTCTTAATTTTTCAGTCACATTTTTGTTGTTGTCTGTAAAGGCTTTTAATTTGGACAAGTCTAAAATTTTGTCTTGACTTGTGATCCCTTCCTGAAGTTGCTGCTTTTCAAAGAAAGTTTTCTTTCTCCAAAAAATAAATCTCTCTCATATACATGTATTTGTCATCATAATATCTAATAGTGTTATGTACTCTTTTTTTAGAAGTCTGAAAATAACCTGCACAGTAACAGATTAGTAACAAAAACCATCTGGGATCTGGTGACACTTGACTGTCAGCGTCATATATCTTACATTTTGAGGTCAACATCAATAACACTGTCACATCTATTATTCAAGGTATGCAGCCACAGCAGCAATAAAAAATAACTATAAACACAATAAAAAGGAATTAATCACAGGCTATTGTCATAGCGAAATCCTGACAAATCATACCACACTTAAAGCCTATGCATTTCCTGAGCTCCAGATAGAGGGAGTGATTTTGATTTCAAAATTGAAAATGTTAATAATTCTCTAAACCCTATGTTATGGGTACTCATTAGAATCGTCCCATTGAGACAATTCTAATGAGTACCCACAACATGGGTTTTGAATGAGAAATAACAACTTTAGAATTTCATCACTCCCTCTTATCTAGAGCTGTGCATTTAGACACATACATGGTACATTAGTATAAAGTCAATGTCACTCACTCATTAAGGTCCAGGATAATACTGTAATTATTAGAAATCCAAACACAAAGCATTTTGCAAATGACAAATACAGCTGACAAATTGAACCTTGTTTTGGGAAGGGCAGAAAACATTATTGGAAAAGGAGAAAATGCTTAGGGGTACACATATAATAGATAGGAAGAAAAAAAGTATATCAGGTGGGACATTTTTAAAGATGTGGTGTATTTTTGACTTACTGATAAAATGAGTTTTCTCCCTTTACAATAATTTTTTGTTTTTCATCTTTGAGATCCAGATTTCCAACGTCTTACTGATAAAATATTCTATCTTGCTGTCACAGTAATCAAAATGGAATATTATAAAGCTAAAATAAAGAAATATGTGCAAACCTGGGAGCAGAAAAAAACAATGGCACATTTGCTTAACCTTTTGCCACGCAATCCCGACTTTTGACGACCGTGAGAAAGAAACCTTTAGAGAACGTTGTGGGACAAGAAGAAAATGCTGGTAACCAGCAATTTTTACTTTTCCCATGATGTTTTCTACTCTCCCCCATACAAATTTCAATTTTCAAGTCACTTTCACTTTGTCATCTGCAAATGCTTCCAATTTTGGACAAGGCTGAAATTTTGTTGTTTGGTAAAGAGTTAAGCAATTGTTATTAAATGGCTTTCAGTGCTTCCGTCCAGTTTGTGACAAAGATGCTGAGTTATCATCCATCATTAATGTTTGAAAACATGTATGAGTTTTGGCCACTTTTAACCCTCTGCCTTCTAAAACATTTAACTCTTTACCACACAATCCCGACTTTTAACGACCCTTAGAAAGAAGGCTTTTGAAAGCATTGTGGGAAAAGGAGAAAATGCTGGTTACCAGCATTTTCTCCTTTTCCCACAGTGTTTTCTAATCTTCTCAATTCGATTTTCAATTTTTGATTCACATTCATTTCCTCCTTTGCAAATGCTTTCAATATGGACAAGATCAAAATTTTGTCGTTTGGTAAAGAGTTAATTTCATTTGTCAAGCTTTTGCTTTGAACAAGCAGCATGCAAATGTTAGAAGAGAAAAAAAATTATCACCAGTATTTTCATTCTTCCCTACAACCTCCCATGTTCCCAAGATTCTCTTGCCACATGATCTGTGCAAAGCAAAGGTTGCGGTGGTTCTGTTCTTTCACATGCATATTTAGAAAATTAAAATTAACAGCAGTGCCATTGGAAAAAGCAGTTGTGCATTCCATTGGTAATCAAATAATGATCAACAAAAAAAAAACCAGTCTAATTACAAGCTTATTAGAAGAAATCAGACTTGCAGAAGTAATCAAAGTGCCAGTAGTATTACATAATTAAGGCTTCATGTTGGAATAAATCTGCTCTTTTATTGAAACAGACAATTGTGAACAAAATCTACTAGCACACAGTAAATAAATGACCCTAAGGAAAACTGGAATCTAATTTATTCCTTTACCATACCAATCTAACTTTTACAAGACTAGGGAAGAAAATGCTTTCAAAAATATCCACTAGGATATTATTTGGGCCACATTTTATTTGTCCTGTTTGGATGAATCTAAAGTTTCCTCATCTGTTAGCCCTTTCACCACCAAATGGTATAAAGACATTGTACAATACTTTTCAAAACATTGTGGGAAAGGGAGAAAATGCTAGTATTTAGCCAACATTTCACCTTTTTTCCAAATGAAATGTTTTCTACTCTATCCAAGACAGAAATCATCATCTGAGCTAACTTTAATGATTATGTCATCTGCAAATGCTGTCAATTTGGTTGAGTTCTTTTTTATGGTCATTTGGAACGAAAAGATTATAACTCTTTCAGCCCTTTAATAAACGATAACTGGTTTTTAAGGCCCCCCAAAAAATGCTTTTGAAAGTAAGAAAAAGGTAACCAGCATTTTCTCCTTTTCCCACAATGTTTTCTATCTCTTCCACTTGAAATTTTGATTTCTGGGTCACATTTTGATGTCTGCAAAAGCTTTCCAATTTGGACCAGTCCAAAATTTTGTCATCAGTGGTAACGGGTTATAACAGGCAACAGTTTTTTCGACTCATCCATATTCAAGCCATTCGCAAACCAAAAATTACACGAAGTTTAACTCTTTACCACACAATCCCTACTTTTGACGCCCCCTGAAAAAGAAGCCTTTAGAAAACACTGTGGGAAAAGGAGAAAATGCTGGTAACCAGCATTTTCTACTTTTCCCACATTGTTTTCCACCCTTCACAAAACAAATTTCAAATTTTCAGTCATTTTTATTTTATCGTCTGCAAATGCTTTCTATTAGGACAAGCCTAAAATTTTGTCATTTGGTAATGAGTTAAATGAATGGAGCCATCCTTATAAGAATGGAACATATTTTGGGGAAAAGAGAAGATACTGGATTAGTAACACATTTTCTCCTTTTCAAACAAAGTCTTTGAAAGCTGTCTTCCTGACGAGGTCATTGAAACACCAGACTTAGATTGGTAAAGAGCTAGAAAGAAATATGGATTGGGTCTGATTTATCCACTATGAAGGTTCTTCTCGACCACAATTTGTGAACACCCAATAGGTCAGCAAACTTTCATATTTCTCATCCTGGTTTCAGAACAGGCAGGTTTCAGGAAATGCAGAGTTGATAATTATAGTGAACAAGGTAAATCCTAGTGATGACCAGATATTCTTTGCCTTCTGTAGATGTATTCATATTTTTGTTATAATCTTGAGTCAATCTTTGAAAGGGATGGAATTTTAGTCAGCCATCTCTGTCAAGATTTACAAAAAAAATCCCTGCTGAGTGCTGATTCAAATCTTGTTTAACTCTTTACTAAACCACAAAACTTTAGACTTGTCCAAATTGCAAACATTTGCAGATGACAAAATAAACAACTCAAAAATTAAAATTTGTTCCCAGCAGGTTTCAAAAACCTTCTTTCATGGGGATGTTTTAACCCAATTCCTACTTTTGACAAGATTGAGAAAGAAGCCTTTGGAAAGCATTGTGGGAAAAGGAGAAAATGCTGGAAATCAGCATTTTCTCCTTTTCCCACAATGTTTTCTACCCTTCACAAAACAAATTTCAAATTTTCGGTCACTTTTATTTTGTTGTCTGCAAACGCTTTCAATTACAAGCCTAAAATATTATATGGTAAAGGGTTAAATCATAAAGCACCTTGAACATACGACCATAATTGTTTATGTGGCCAATATAGTTCAAAATGTCAGACAGGTCTTCGATCTACACAGGCTGCTTTCCTGAAATTCTGTAGACAAAAACAAACATACAATTGCAATCATTTGGGTCATACTCATAGAATGAAAATGTGTCGTATCCTCAATAACCTTTCCAAAATGCAGACAACAAAATTAATGTGACTCAAAACCTGAAATTCGTTTTGGGAAGGGTAGTAGTCTAAATAATGAGATGCCCCGTTGATCTTTTTCATATTTGGACATTTACTATACACCGTACCGTCTCAAGTCCATCGTAAATTTTCAGGTAGAGCGCTATACCGAATTTCGGTTTGGTCAGTTTTATCTGTATTGCAGTGAAATGCGATTAAATTTTAGTACTAATCATGACCAAAAACAAATTGTTAAACCATTCATTACATAAAAAACTTGTAGGAGTCGATTACAAATGTTTTTTCTCCGAAAAATCACGGACGAAAGTTATCGTGCGTGGCGTCCATTTTGAATGTTTTCGAGAACGTGAACAGCTCAAGTCACTGATGAAATGCACGGTATTTTCTCACGATCAGCGTTTGAATTGAAAATAGTTGTATTTCAAATGAAAGAATATTGAATACGCAAGCCATGGGTATGTTTAAATCCTAGTTTTGTGCTCTATTAAGGAAATTATAAGAGTTCAAACTTGCGCACAAAATCTGTGCGGAACTTTCAACTGATTTTGTCCGGATTGTCTCTGTACCCAGAGGCGACGAGTCGAAAAGTAACATCGCCTTTGGGGACAGTTATCTGTACTAGGAAGGGTAGAAAATATTATTGGAAAGGAAAAAATGCTGGTTTACAGAAGGCTTTTCTCGAAGGGTCATGAAAACCCTGGATTGTTTGATAAAGGGTTTATTTGGCACTCTGTGGGTTAAAATAGAGAAATGGGTTATTGGCTATCTCCTTTGATCATCTCCCCCCCCCCCTTACGAATCACCAAATTCGTCACCTGTATGATTTATCAAATACCAAAGCAGATAAAGGATGAAATCTGGGTAGATTAGTTGGTATGTTGTCATACAAGACACCCACTTTTACATAGCTATTTATCATACTTAACTCTTTACCAAGCAACAAATTCTGGACCAATCCAGATTCTAAGCATTTGCAGATGGCAGTTTCAATATGACTCAGATGATGTGTTTTCTTTGATATGAAGAAAAACATTGTGGCAAAAGGAGAAAAGGCTGGTTACCAGCATTTTCTCCTTTTCCCACAATGTTTTCAAATGGCTTCTTGCTCTGGGTTGTAAGAACTTGTGATTGTATGATTAAAAATTAAACCCTCCAACAAATAATCCGTTTCCACTCTTTACCACTGAGGACAATTGTTTTCGACCAGTCCAAATTGAAAGCATTTAAGCAGGTCTAAAACAAGTGACTACAATTATAGGATATGTCATTGAAAAATAAAGGTAGAAAACATTGTGAGAAAAGGAGAAAATGCTGGTTACTGACAGTATTTTCATAGGTACTTTCCTGAATTCATTAAAACTTGAGATTGGGTGCAATTAAAAGCCCAGAGGTTATTTTAGATTATGAGCCGTTTGCCCATTTCCCAAAATAGTTACCACTGTATTAGCCCTGGCAGCCTGTTCCTGTGTGAAATAAAATAGGACTGACGTAATGCAACACACAGGAACAGAGGAAGCAAACTTGTTAGCATCAGAACTTACCTCAGAGTATGTCACAAGACTCAGACACGATCCATGTTTCAGAAATGGAGTCGCCTTTCCTTGACTGAATAGGTTGTAATTGAACCCTAAATCAACCTGTTTGGCTACATTCTATTAGACATTTATGAATGGACATGGATGTGGAGATGGACAACAGAATACAGGTTTCAATAAGGGGTTTTCTCAAAGTAACTATGCCATTATGTATATAGGCCAAAGAAAAAGACATCATGGTTGAAGGTCTACAGTCCCCAAGTCTCACAGTGAAAGACGGAAGCTGCCGAGATTGGCTGAATTGCCTATAGGGATCGTAATCCTTAACTCCTTTTTTATTCAGCGCTTCTGATAGAACACAATGGTAAAACTTTTAAATAAGCATCAACATTTTCAGAACTCTACCTATGCCTAGTTCCCTCATTGTTTTTGGTTTCCCCATTTTCCACACAACATTGCAACATTAATATTGTTGCTCTATAGAAACAGAGTGTTTCTGTTGTTCATGTGGTTGGTATTATTTTTTCAACTTAGTTTCTTTAACTGTGTTGTTTTATGTTAGTATCTGAACAGAAAGAAATGTGATAAATGCATTGATGTCTGGTCTTTATGGCACTTTCCAATGGTATTTAGGTTTGCATGTGATTGCATAATGGTTGACCCGACAAGGAAACTTAAATGAAATTGGGATGGTTGTCCGTGCAATGGATGGAACGAGTCAAAAATATGAAGACCTGCTAAAATTCGATCAAAAATAGTTTTACTTCGGATATCGATTTTACCTCTGTACATGTAGGCCTACTCGTCACAACTTGGTCAATTCCGTACCTGTATCTAATTTGAGGGCTCCTGTTACCCGAGGTATGCCGAATGCATGTGGATCTATAACCAGGTTGTCATATACAATACCGAAATGGTTTGGTAGACGGAAACTGGATTAAGGGTCATCAGGATGATATCCAGCAATTCATTCTGATGCACAAATTTGACAACAGTTACCATTTCTGGTTGGTTGCGTATTGGTCGTGGATGAAAAATAATACAATATATCCAGAGTTCTAGTCATGACCATCTGTAATGCACATTTGAGTCGGAGAGCTTCTGTAATGCGCATGCGAGTCGGAGAGTGGAGATAAACGTCAACATGCATGTTGATAAGCAATATATTTCATGTTATAGGATGAAGGTTGAAGACATAAACGCAGTGCATTAATGGTTAACTTTGGTGGCGTCAGAGACAATTCGTATCGTTCACTTTTCGAATCATTGCAAAAATAGTATATCCGAATCGCTGTAAATCAGTGGGATCAATTCGATGAAAAGTTATGTTTCTAATAATGCTATTAGCTTGATTATCATGTTTTCTTGGCTTGGCTATGTGTACAGTCGCTTGATTTTTAGTGGAAATACTAACAAGTGGTTTAACTGTGTCAAAATACTTTCGTGGTTATCTGCCCTTGTTGTATCGGTTCCCCATTTGATAGAGAACAAGCTGTCCAAGCTTCAGGTGACTATCTTCCGTCATCACAAGAGATATAAAATGTCAGTTCCTTATAATGTCAAAGTTTTTACCCAATGACAATGCAGACGATGGCGCAGACAACACCAGGGCTACGACTATACCTCGACGTTTTCTTCATAAACAATCGAGCTAAAAATGATTATTGTAAAAGATTTCAATAAAAAATCATAATATGGCCTTAATGATCATTTTGATACATGTGACTCGTCACACATAATGATTTTGATACATGTGACCCGTCACGCAAAAAGAGTCTATCATTGAATCCGTAAATCAAACAAATGATGAGGAGATTGAAGTCAGTTTAGGTTGATCCGGGAAGATATGTTTAAACAACTATTTAGAAAGGTTGAATGGTCTTTTAACATATTGAACATCTTCCAAAAGCGTAAAGTTTTGACCCTGGTCAGACTGAGCAGTCGGCCTAGTCTGATGAGGGTCGATGATTTTTGCAGTTCTCAAATGGTTCCTTTATGCCTGACGCGTCACAAATGAATACCGGTATGTTGAGACAATCCCCGAGTTTTCTCTGCTTTCTGTTGTCCATCTCCATATCCGTGTCCGCCCGCAAATATCTAGTGGGCTTCTCAATTGTCAGCACTGGGACTGCCATGGCAAATCTTTTGACAGGCAAAAATTCTGGCACACCAACCTCAGTGATCACATTCTGACAAGTCTACTTATCCCGTTCCTTTGCTTTGTATAACATCAATCACATTTTGGCCACAGTTGTTAGAAATGTGGCTGCCATGGCTGTCGGAACATGATTTAAACATAAGATTCCCCCCTGCTTGTCACAGATACCATGTGGTACCATAAAGTCTGGGACTTAACTAAACTTGGTAAATGGAGAAAAAAAAAACACAATATCTCAAGGTATACCATGTTTCGGACAAGTGGGGCGGCCATGGCTATCAGGAACATGGTGTAAATGTATAATAAAGGCCCATCAGTGCCAACTGTAAACATTTCTGTGAGTAAAAACCAGGGATAGTTCATAATACTAATAGTATGTTATGGCAGTGATCATAAATCTGATAATCTGATATAACATGATTCGTCAAAGTTCAAACCATTGGCTGAGGAAATGAATATTAGAGCTAGAATTAATGGTCCTAGAGTAAATTAACTGTAGACAGCATGCTATAATGTTACAGCAGTAAATGACATAAATCTACTTGATCAGCATAATTATCAGTAGATGGCATGAGTGTATTCATATTAACCCTAATCCTGTTAACCCATTACCACGCAATCCCTACTTTTAACGCCCCTGAGAAAGAAGCCTTTTGAAAACACGGTGGGAAAAGGAGAAAATGCTGGTAACTAGCATTTTCTCCTTTTCCCACAGTGTTTTCTACCCTTCCCAGAACACATTTCAATTTTTCAATCACCCTTATTTTGTCGTCTGCAAATGCTTTCAATTTGGACCAGTCTAAAAATTTCTCGTGTGGTAAAGAGTTAATAACTAAAAGGAAATTTTTAATTCATAAAAGTAAAAACCCAAATATTGCTATTTAGAAGTCACGTTTTGTGGAATAATATCTCCTTATCAGACAGTGTAGATCCAAGACCATACTGCATGTTCTATGGAGTATGATCTTGATCTTGTCCGCAAAAGGTATGCGAGTCACGCTTAGCAGCTTAGGGGTTTAGCAGCCAAATCTGAAGTATTAACCTTATACCAGACAAAAAAATTTTAGCCTTGAAAATTTAGAACGTTTGCAGGGGACAAATTATAGTGGCTCATACAGTGCTTCTTTCTCAGGTTGTTTTAAGTCCGCATTGTGCGGTACAGGTTCAAAGTGTGGGCACCATGATAAAACAAATAGATGCTAGCAACACCTTTAACCCATTACCACACAATCCCTACTTTTGATGCCCATGAGAAAGAAGCCTTTAGAAAACATTGTGGGAAAAGGAGAAAATGCTGGTAGCCAGCATTTTCTCCTTTTCCCACAATGTTTTCTACCCTTCACAAAACAAATTTCCAATTTTCAGTCCCTTTTATTTTGTCATCTACAAATCTTTTCAATTTGGACCAGTCTAAAATATTGTCGTTTGGTAATGGGTTAATTGTAGTATCATTTAAAACAAATAGATGCTAACAATAGCATTAATTGTAGTATCAGTTGTAGGTGGAATTGGTATAATATCAGCAGCAGCCAACCTAGTGTACATAGCAGCAACATCTGTAATTATATATCTGTAGCAGATGACACAAATGTAAAGTAAACCACAGAGATTATGTACAAGGAAAAAATTATATTATCATATGCAAATACAATGAAATAATCAAGAGCAGTGTGCATGTGAATTGAAAACATCATGAAAAATATATTACACTCCATTACAAATTAATCTTTCAACAGATTATTTCTTCAACATCACAATTTTAGATCAGAATACAAAATCTGTGAGCCACATGATATTATGTCCTGGTTACTTTTTCAATATGGGTGAATGTATCCAAACAAGAATGGCTGCATCTAATAACAAGGAAAATGGTGGTGAAATATCATATTATATAAACAAACCACACAAGATA
Source organism: Tridacna crocea (assembly GCA_943736015.1). Taxonomy (NCBI): domain Eukaryota; kingdom Metazoa; phylum Mollusca; class Bivalvia; order Cardiida; family Cardiidae; genus Tridacna; species Tridacna crocea. The sequence goes on from OX031060.1 coordinate 25,083,482, forward strand.
CAACAAAACCTGTTTGAAGAGATAATTGCTTCGTCACTTGAAGCTATTTGAGGAAGGTTTATAATTAGACCGGTAAATAGCTGACATATTTTGTTGAAAATAAGTCCTATTCTTCTTTTTGTAAATCAAAATTCCTCTGCCTGTTCAATTAGAATAAAAAGGTGATCAGGTCAAGCCAGTCTTATTGGTGGCGTCATCTTGAGAAATAGGTTGATCTTACAAATTTTGTCCACACCTGTATTGTAAATTATTTTTACTTGCTGCCAGAAAAACAAAATTACAAACTTGTATATATTGAAACCAATTTCAAATAAGACACTGAAAATGGCCCAAATGACCATATCTCTATTTGAAAGAGGACCAAACACTGTGGAAAAGGTGAAAAAGCTGGCCTACTATGACTGAACTATGATGATTCTTTAACCCTTAACAAACAATCCTGACTTTTACTGACCCCAAAATACATGTACAAGCATCTGAAAACACTGAGGGAAAAAGAAAAATGCTGGTAACCAGCATTTTCTCCTTTTCTAGCAATGTTTTCTACCCTTCCTGATACAAATCCAGTCATTTCAGTATCATTTTGTCGTCTGCAAGTTCTTTAGATTTGGACAAGTCTAAAATTTTGTCATTTGGTAAAGAGTTTATGCCATCACCTTTGTTAACATGTTAACAAACGTCAACTCTTTCAGTAAAAACACAATTTTTAGACTTTCGGCTCCAGTAAGTAACGAGTAAAAGTCTTATCTGTTGATGCTAGATCAAAATGTCTGTATCTTACAGGCAGCCTTGTCAGATTCTGCATCTACACTGTTTCAAATTTCAGAGACATTCAGGCTAAAATTGTGACAGTAATTTATATTTGCAACAGTTGGCTTCAAAATGTCTGAATTTATCACAGTTGGGCCTAATATTGTCTGAATTTGCAACAGTTGAGTTTGAAATTGGCTGGATTTGCAACATTTTAGTTAAAAATTGTGACCTTGATGAAAATTATCTCTTGAAAGATTAATTTGAATAGGAGCAGGGGATGACCCTGATCTTGACTCCTTCAACCCTAAACAATCCAATGCTCCTATGGAAAGGAAGCTATTGAAAACATGGTAGAAAAACTCCCCAATAGTTTGATATGATTCAAAAGACAACTTCTAAGACATATTTGTTTGCATTCAGAATTTTCCATTTAAAGATAATATTGTCTAACATTTTGTTGTCTGGTACACAGTTAAGGATTAACTCATTACCACATGAAAAATATTTAGACTGGTCCAAATTGAAAGCATTTGCAGAGGACAAAATACAGGTGACTGAAAAATTGAAATTTGTTCTGGGAAGTGTAGAAAACACTGTGGGAAAAGGAGAAAATGCTGGTTACCAGCATTTTCTCCTTTTCCTACAGTGTTTTCAAAAGGCTTCTTTCTCAGGGGCGTCAAAAGTAGGGATTGTGTGGTAATGGGTTAACCCTTTAATTCTTTACCAAGCGAAAAAATTTTGGAATAGTTCAAATTCAAAGCACTTGCAGACGACAAAATAAACGTGGCTCAAAAACTGAAATCTGTTTTGAGCAGGGTAGAAAACATTGAGGGAAAAGGAGAAAATGCTGGTTACCAGCATTTTATCCTTTTCCCACAATGTTTTCAGAAGGCTTCTTTCTCAGGGGCTATAAAAGTCGGGATTCCAATCCCAAGTTTTTTTTAACAACCCTGAATAAGAAAGCTTTTGAAACCATTGTGGGAAAAGGAGAAAATTCTTTTACAAACAAATCTCATTACTTGTGCCACATTTATTATCTCCTTTGGAAATGCTTCTAATTTGAACCTGTCTAAAGTTTTGTTGTGTGGTAAAGAGTTAATTAGGCTAGGAGTGGGTGATGACCCTGATCTTAGCTTCTCTAATTGGACTGACATGTGACAAAAGCTATTTTGCCATTTCTTTTAAAGCTACCCACGCAAGCTTGAAAAAAAAGGCCATTTCATGAATACAAACTGATACTAGATTTCAAAAGGGCCCCATAGACTGGTCCTGAGATTTTTATCTCTCTTCTCTTCTCTCTCTGCAATATTAATCTTGTTTGGTTATGATTTGGGTCGCGAGACAAAAACGAAAAAGAATCCCTTACATGCATGCATGGGGCTTGAAAACTTTCTTGAAAGCTATATGAAGTATGCATGCAAGACTGTATGATTTTTCAGGCTTTATCAGTGCGACAGGCAAAAAACAAAGTTTTACTTAAAAAGAATCATTGCCCCAAAAGTCAATTAATGACCCTTATTTCGAACTCCGTATTACTCTAAACTTTAGCCTTTCCAATACGGATTTGCAGATCAAAAAACGATACTCAAAAGATAGCATTTGTCTTTGCTCTATAAAACATTGCTGGGAAGGAGAAAAACACTAAATATCTCTGTCGTAGTCCCACCATTCTTTCAGACACTTTATACTCCATGGTCATGAAAAGACATCAATCGTTTTGGCAAAGGGTTAACTCAGCACCAGTTGAAATCTCCTTGATGAAGACGGCTTTGGGAAACATTGTGGGAAATGGAGAAAATCCTGGTGACCAGCATTTTCTCCTTCTTCTACACAATGTTTTCTAACCTTCACAAGACAAATCCTTTTTTTGGCCATGTTTAAGTTATGGTCTGCAAAATGAGTAGTCTTTCCAATTTGGACAAGTCTAAAATTTTGTCATTTAGTAAAGAGTTCAAAGTAATGGAACAATCATTGCATTGTTAAATGCTTTTTTACGTTAGATCTGATAATGTTCATTGAATGAATAACAGGTTACTGCATTTTATTCAAGTGTCGAACACAAAAAACCTTGATCATTGTGCTAGGGTCAATTATATCAACAGCCCACTGAAAAGAAAAAAGAACCAAAATAAATGGTTTCTAACCAGATAATTTGAAAATTGGAAATATAAGAATCCTAATAATCAGAATTTCATTTATCACCATTTAATTCACATTTAAAGTGTAAATCACAATCCTATCCTAGCCAATACCTCATTATTTAGAAATATCTAAAAAGTTATGCATTTTAGGAGAGAAACCCATGTTTTACAAACAGAAATGACGAAACAAGACGTATGAACAATGTTTTAATCCATTACCATGATCTGAAAGTTTTAATGACCCTGAGGTGGAACCAGCTTTTGATAGATCATAGTAAGAGAGAAGGCAATGCTGCCCCGTGAGTAACCAGCATTTTCTCTTAATTCCCTCAATGTCTTCAATCCTTTCAAAACCCCGTCTACTGAATTAGTAAGCATTTAAATTTTTCATCTGCTAATGTTTATAAAATCATTTCTGTTTAAACCGGTCTTGAATTTTATCCTTGGAGTTACAGTTGAAACGTTACTCCAAGCAATTGTGATAAATAGTTCTGAATAAGACTCTCTGGTGTTTTGGACTTTTAGAAAGCTTTTCACTACAGGGGCATCAAAAAAGATTTAGATCAAAATTTGACTGCAAAAAAGCAGTCCCACAAAATTTGATCTACACAGCCTCTTTGCCTAAATATTCAGGACAAAAGGAACCTTGAACTTGTTAATATTTTGAATTAATCAACTGAAAGAGTCTGAAAGATTTATTCAAGGCACCAAGGGTTGGCAAAGCGCAAGTTTGGTTCAGAAAATACTTTTTCAAACAACAAGAAAACTGAAGCTTAGATTGTGACATAAATTTGTTGAGCTTTCATAGAATTAATCTGCAAAGAGCTTCAATGGCCTCATTTGTCTGGGGCTTTATGCTGATACATTTGCCATATGACAAGTGATAAAAGAATTATCCATGCATTTTCATGGCTTTGGGACCATTTACCACAGGCTCACAGGTATACATACATGTACTAAGGTACTCCGACCTCAAGTAAATGACCACCTGGAATCCAACCAAGATGTTTTGAGTTATCAAATGTCCCAATCATTGACATACAAATGCCATAAGTGATGGATACTGCTATACCACACATGCCATAATAGCCGAGTCAAAAAATGCCATTACCACTGAGCCACATTTATTGCCAAGTACTGCAAAACCCAAGCATAGTTTGAGCTGATGTCTGTTTCTTTCAGACAACAGAATATGAAAATGGAACTATTTTAAAATATAAATTTATAAATAGGTCAGACTTTAAAAATAGTGTCAGTTACTAAGAATACTCACAATGTACCGAACATTGTATCTACTTTGGTGCATATAGAAAATTGCCTATTTATTTTGTACTTTGTTATGACCTGTTAAATGTTTATACTGCTATAAACATTTGAGACTCAAGGTTTCATGTCAATAGCATTCTTTTTTGTGGATTAGGCTGATTAAATGGTAGGATTTTTCTGTGGAGAGACTTTTAAGGCAAAATTTTTTTTTCATAAAACGAAGATTTACCGAACAACTTCAAACTACACATGGACCAATTGGTATGCCTCCATTAACCCTTTGCCACACAATAATGACTTTTAACGCCCTTGAGGAAGAAGCCTTTTGAAAACACTATGGGAAAAGGAGAAAATGCTGGTTACCAGCATTTTCTCCTTTATCCAAAATGTTTTGTATCCTGTCTGGGTCAAATTTCATTATTTGAGTCATATTGAAATTGTTGTCTGCATAATTATGCTTTCAATTTAGACAAGGTCAAAATTTTGTCGCCTGGTAAACAGTTAATTGAGAAACGTTTGGAAATTTGATATTCTTGATATTTTCGTTGTTATGTATCCCATGACAAAACAACATCTGAAGTCATTTCAGTGTTGTTCAAATTCCATGAATGGGTACATTAATTTCAGTTACCATCATCTATCAATAACCTATTGCAAAGCATTGTTTTCTTGAAGCTACCAAATTTTATTGCAAATTCAAAGCATTTTCATTTTCAAGGGGTGCACTGAACTTCATTTGACTGCAGGCTGTACCATCTTTTTCACAATGACATTAATCCAAATAGTTTGTACAGGCCCTGGGTTTAACTCTTTACCAAACGACAAAATTTTACACAAGTCCAAACTAAAAGCATTTGCAGACGACAAAATTAATGTGATTCTAGAATTGAAATTTGTTTTGGGAAGGGTAGAAAACATTGTGGGAAAAGGAGAAAATGCTGGTTACCAGCATTTTCTCCTTTTCTCACAATGTTTTCAAAAGGCTTCTTTCTCAGGGGGTCAAAAGTGGAGATTGTGTGGTAAAAAGTTCAAAGTTCTCAATGTTTTGGGTGCTGGTGATTAACAGTTTACTATTTAAGATGTCTGTGAGAGCTTCAAATAAAATTTACAATGCATTTATGCTCCATTCTGTGTCCCATGGGCATAAATCATCACAAATGTAAAATGGGTTGTCAAACACAGCTTCCTGCTGCCCTTACATGGCCTAGTAAATGTAATTATTAGAAAAATATTGTTCACCTATCCTTTCCTTCATCTTTGCAGCTCGTTATGATTGTGCTTACTCATTATGTGCTGACATTTCCAGGTCAGAAATTGGGTCACTAAGAAAAGATGGTAACATTCAGAGACAATATTTTGTTTAGACCATTGAAGCAACCATGTCAGAATGTTTAATTTAGACTGGACTATTAAGTAAGGAATGCATTCAAAATATTTGTATCAGTAATGTCAATCATTATAATTTGATCATATATATATATGTATGTATTTTCGAAGAAAGCAAAACGTTTTCACACAATGTTCTACATCAATTGTGATCTAGTTATTTTCTCAAATGCCCTCAAATTCCAATAAATGGGGTCTTGTCATAGAGCCTTTCCCATTGTCTTATATATAAAGTATTTCATGAGCTATTTAACTGCATCAATGTCTTTTCCATTTCTTCAATTTAAAAAAAAATGCAAATGACAAAGTAAATCTGGCCAACATGATGGGATTTGTTTTTAAAAGGAATAAGAAAACACTGTGGGGAAAAGTAGAAAATGTATTTGACCAGCAGTTTCTTCTTTACCCAAAATGTTTTCTAAAGCCTGTTACCTCAAGGTCATTAAAAACAAGAGCCGTCAGAGACGGGTTATGCTCCCTGAACAAGTGCTTGTCATAAAATATATGAAATTGATATAAATTTACTTCTTTTATCCTAAAAGGACCTGTTCATGCTCCCCAAAAATTGAAGTGAAAAGGCAATTACTTTCTTTGAGATAGCCAACACAAACTTGTAGATGACAATAAGCCCACTACGCCCCCTTTAAGCCCTCTTTTCCCATAAGGCAATATTGCATCATTGAAATAAATACAACTGGTGTGTGATTTGTGGCATTTTTTAGTAATAATTCAAAATTCGAAATTTCATAAAATTTTGAGCAGTCATGTCGTAAATATTACATAAAATGATTTTTTACATGGAGCCCCCTTTTTCCATGACGCAGCCTAAAATTGAGAAACCGGAAGAGAGGTACCTGGCAACGTTCCAACAAGTTCAGATTTGAAATTTCACAAAGTTTTGAGCACAGATGTAGGAAATACAAATGAAAAACAATTTTTTTCCATAAAGTCCGGCCTTTTTCCGTGGCGCAGCCTCAGATTGAGAAACCAGGAAAGAGGTATTTGCGCATTTAATAACTCATAGATTGAAAATAACAATGGTACATGTTAAAACTTGTAAAATAAGATATAACCATGAAGTTTCACGAAATTTTGACAAAAACTGAACGAGATATTAGTAAAAATTGCAATTTTGCATTAAGGCCCCTTTTTCCTTGGCATTTTACAAGAAACCCCCTTTTTTCATGACAGAAGGTCAAATTGAAAAACACATAGATAAAGAAACAAGAGCACATGGTGAAACTTTGAAAAAACAATATAACCATGAAGTTTAATGAAATTTTGACCAAAACTGAATGAGACATTAGTAACAAGAGGGCCATGAGGGCCCTGTATCGCTCCACTGGCTAATTCGTAAAAACACTACAAGCCAAACATTACATTATTTGGCCAACTGGTTTCAAACTTGAGGACATACAATTTTTTTCCATAAAAACCTACAAAAAAGCTGAGACCCCTGGGCAAATCCAATTTTGAACACAAAGCTATAATTGTATCCTGGTGGAAGTCTACAAGATAAAGCCCCATACCAAATAATACAGGTGTAGAATGTGTAGTTATAAACAAGAAGATTTTCAAAGTTTTCTCAATAAAAGGACCTGTACAACATAAAATCCATGAGACAGGGCTAAATTTAGTGGTCCTAGTCTTTATTATGGTTAGTAACAAGATGACATAGAAAGTTTTCACCACAAAAGCCCATGTAAAACTTGTGACCCCTGGTGTTGGGACAAACTTGACCCTAAGGCTATAATTTGGGCCCTCCTGGTAGAGGCCCACTAGATAAAGCTACATGCAAAATTTGATAGCCCTAGGCCTTATGGCTAGGTACAAGTAGATTTTTAAAAAATTCCCAATATGAGCCCATGTAAAACTTGTGACCCCCAGGACAAGGCCAAATTTGACCCCAGGGCTACAATTTGGGCACCTTTGGTAGACAACCACTTGATAAAGCTAGATGCAAAATTGAGTAGCCCTAGGCCTTATGGCTTGGTACGAAAAGATTTTTAAAGTTTTCACTATATAAGCCCATATAAAACTTGTGACCCCCCGGGGCCGGGTCAAATTTGACCTCTGGGCTATCATTTGGGCACTCTGGGTAGAGTTCTACTAGATAAAGCTTCATGCCAAATTTGGTAGCCCTAGGCCCTATGGCTAGGTACCAGAAGGATTTTAAAGTGTTCCCTATATAAGCCCATATAAAACCTGTGACCCCTGGGGTGGTGCCAATTTTGACCCTAAGGCTATTATTTGAATGAAATTGGTAGAGGTCCATGAGATAAAGCTACATGCCAAATTTGGTAGCCCTAGGCCTTATGGTTTCAGAGAAAAAGATTTTTAAAAATTTTCAATATTTTTCAGTTTTGTTGCCATGGCAACCAGAGTTTTTGAAGGAATAAAATTCTTTCAAGGAATTCTGAAGAGGACCATGGCAGGATCATTTCGGTGAAGTTTCATCAAAATTGGATGGGTAGTTTCAGAGAAGAAGATGTTTGAAATAAAAGTTAATGCACGCACAGACGCACGTATGCACGCACGCACGGATGCACAACAGACACCGGGCCATGACATAAGCCCGCTGGCCTTCGGCCAGTGGAGCTAAAAATTGGAATTTTGCAAGAAACCCCCTTTTACCGTGACAGAACATCAACTTAAAAACGCCTAGATTAAAAATAGTAAGGGCACATGCTGAATCTTTCCATAAACAATATAACCATGAAGTTTCATGAAATTTCAACAAAAACTGTATGAGATATTAAGTAAAAATTGCAATTTTGCATTAAGTCCCTTTTTTCCATGACACGGGGTCAAATGGAAAAAGCGGGAAAGACGCGTCGGCGCCTTACCCTAAGGTCAGTTCATATATGAAGTTTTATCCAATTTGGTCCAGGGGTTGCGGAGAAATGGCTTCGGACGGACGGAAGGACAGGCGGATTGACAGATGTACCTGCGACTATATGCTCGCCCTTCGGGGAGCATAAAAATAGGGCTGTCTGGTGAACCATGATCTGCCCCTGGGACTTGTTTGAGGTATCAACAGAGGCAGTACCCAGTCACGATATAGCATGTTCATGTTCGTGTGCAGTGTCCATAACAGACAACTTCTGAATAAGTTATGAGAGAAAATAAACTATCGGTATGTTAAAAACACACAATCCATATTAGTGACCTCTGCTTTAACAATTCACTTGCTTTGTTTGATTTCTTTACTTGTTTCCATGTAGGATAGATATTAGCAAAAAGAATTACATGATACAATGCTTGTATTACATATCCACCAGAGTTGTGAATGTGATTACTGGCTAATTTAGAAGATTCCTGGTTGTCATTGTGACATTTTAGATTCTTTTCTCTCTCACCACAGAAGATTGTCTTAGCCTGGTTCATTTTCTTTTATTAACCCATTACCACACAATGATCCCTACTTCTGGCAACCCTGAGAAAGAAGCCTTTACTAAACATTGTGGGAAAAGGAGAAAAAGACATTCTCTCCTTTTCCACCAATGTTTTCTACCCTTCACTAAACAAATTTCAACTTTTCAGTCAATTTATTTTGTTGTCTGCATATGCTTTCCATTTGGACAAACCTGAAATATTGTTGTTTGGTAATGGCCCGTATTAAATAGCCAAAAGAGAGAAATTTGGGAATAGTAATTTCAAACAGGTATTCAAATGTATGAAATGTGTTGATAAGTATTGGTTTTGCCGTTTCCATGCCTTTGCTTGTTTCTATGTAACAGGGATATCCCAGTCATTTTGAACTCAACTGGTTGTGAGTGTACACTAGTTCCGGCTTCAGAAGATTCATGGTTGACTTTGTGATAAAGTACATTTCTTGTCTCATCAGTCATCACTGACCATTGTGTGGAGTTTTGTGCTCATAAGGGTGATAATAAGGCAGACACCCCAGAAAGAATGTTGTGCATACTACCCTATAAATACATGGAACTGGTTCACTGGTGCCTACAACATAACTAAGTTCATATTTGGGAAGCAGCTCTACAAAATAACAGTAAACCAATATTAGCAATAATGTTAGGATCTCTCTATGAGTAGTATATTTATTTTCAAAAAAAAATCACCAAAGACCCAATCTCATAGCTAAATATGTCAAGAATTCTGAAACAATATTTAACCTTTTTCTCCATAGATACTCATTTCCACACATTGCCTGTAGAGGCCTTTTGAAAACATTGTGGCAAAATGTGAAATTGCTCAATTTCACTTTTTGTCACATTGTTTTCTATGCTATCAAAAGATGTCATATACACATTTCATGGAGAGTAATCAGTTAACTCTTTACCACACAATCACAACTTTTAACGAGAAAGAAGCCTGAATGAGATTTTCTCCTTTTCCAACAATATTTTCTACCCTATCAAAGTCAGAAATTGTCAAAATACAAAGATTTAATTTGTTGTCTGCAGATGCTTTGAATTTGGCCCAGTCCAAAAAGTTGTCGTTTGGTAAAAAGTTTACATGGGACCCAACAGGAAAGGGTTACGTGTAATTTGGGAAATTCAAGCTAATGAATGAATGGTTCTGGCACATGCCTGGTAATGGAGTATCATGGGTGCTACCATACATGGGCTTTTCAATTTTTAATGAGTCACAAACAATGGATTTTAACTCTTTATCATACCACAAAGTTTCAAACATGTCCAATCAAAAGCATTTGCCACTAAATAAATGTTGGTAACATAATTGCAATTATCTTTTAACTCTTTACCAAACAACAAGATTTTAGAATGGTCCAAATTAAAAGCATTTGCGGACGACAAAATAAATGTGACTCAAATATTAAAATTTGTTTTGAGAAGGCAAGAAAACATTGTTGGAAAAGAAGAAAATGCTGGTTCAGCATTTTCTCCTTTTCCCACAATGTTTTCGGAGGGCTTCTTTCTGAGGGTCGTTAAAAGTCGGGATTGTGTGGTAAAGAGTTAAAGGATAGAAAACACTGTGTGGTAAAAATAAGAAAATGCTGGTGAGCAAGATTTTCGCTTTTTCCTCACAATGTTTTCTAAAGCCTTCCTCCTCAAGGTTGTTAAAAGGTTGCTGAGAGATAGGTTTGTTTGGTTTTGAAAGGATTAACCCATTACCACACAATCCCTACTTTTGACGACCGAGAAAGAGGCATTTCGAAAACACTGTGGGAAAAAGAGAAAATGCTGGTAACCAGCATTTTCTTTTTCTCCTTTTTCCCACAATGTTGTCTACTCTTCGCAAAATAAATTTCAAATTTTCAGTTACTTTTATTTTGTCATCTGCAAATGCTTTTGATATGGACTAGTCTGAAATATTGTCTTTTGGTAATAAGTTAATCATAGCTCAGAGAAAGTATTTTGTCAATACAAATATCAGTGTACTCATAGCAATGTGGCTGCTTTGAATAAACCAACACTTTTTAGGCAGCATAATGTACAAAAAAGATTTAAGGGACAGCATATCATCTATCTGTAAATATGATGTTGCCAAAAAAATGTGGCAAAAACTCACTGTAACAAGCATTCCTTTCTCTTTTTGCTGTTATGTCTTCAAAAGGAATCTGCTTCCTCCAGGGAATTGCCAATATTTTGTTTGTGGTGTAATGGGTGTTATGGAAATAATAACTTGTCAATACAAATATCAATTAAAATCATTATTTGCACAAACAGAAGTAACCATACACATACAGGAAAACATAAACATTATTTTAAGTATTGTTTCAACAGGAGGGCAAATGATGGCCCTGTCTTGCTCCACTATCCTAAAATACATAAATGAGCAAAAATTGGGATGGATAGTGAAATTGATTTGTAATCTATAAGATAATAACATAATACTTTACGAAAAAAGCAAACAAAGCAAGGAGAAGTCATAGTTCTTTTTGAAATAAAGTATTTACAACAGTTACTGTCTTACACAACAAATGGTTTTTGACAAGATGATATCCAAAGATTCATGTAATTCTGTTTATATTTGCTTTAGCACACAATTTAGATAAAGATCAGACAGCACACCCTGAGCAGTCTGATCTTAGATCTACTCTGTGTACTTTTTGCTAGAAATTCTAAGTACAGCAGCTATGAAATGGCAATATCTGCCAATCCTCTTTACTAAATCACAAAAGTTTGGACCTTCTCAAATAGAAAGCAGTTGCAGACGACAAATAAACTTGACTCAAAACCTGAAAATTGTTTTCGGAAGGGTAGAAAACATTGTTGTAAAAGGAGAAATACTGGTTACCAGCATTTTCTCCTTTTCCTACAATGTTTTCAAAAGCTTTATTTCTCAGTGTCGTTAAAAGTCAGGATCATGTTAAGTAGCCAAAAATTTTATATAAATCTAATTAGCAACACATTAAGGGGTTAACTCTCTACCAAACAATCTCTGGTGTTAACAACCCTTATACATAGGGAAAACATTGAGGGAAAAGGAGCCCCTGCAAAAAAGTAGTTCTTTAATTCCTGAACAATTCCTGATCTACAGTTCATGAGCAATCCTATGAACAGAAAATGGTTGGTTCATGAACCATTTTTGTTCATGAACCTTTGTTTTGGTTCTATGAACGGTTTATGAACAGTTCATGAACTGTTTATGAGTAACAGCTCTTAATCAGTAATCCATGAACAGTTCCATGAATCAATCCTTCTGAGTTACCTTTACTCAGTTAGGTTGAAGCTGCAAGTAGCTTAGAAAGAAATAGTGGGTATTGCACTTGTAGCCATGATGTAACTGAATACTGTTATAATTTGTGTTGGGTTTGGTCATTTTTATTTATTTATCATCGCTACTGGTTGCCAATCTGACTGACGCCCCCAGATTAGACGAGTTGTCAGGGGAATTATATGCAAGGATACAGGTTGAAACTACTGAGAGCTTTTCCTGGTTCTTTAACATGCTCGGCATATAGCACCATCACACGGGACCTCGGTTTAATGTCTCATCCGAAAGACTGTAAGTAATTTTAGTTGGCCAGCCAGGGATTCGAACCCACAACCTGTAGTGACTCAAAACATTGTGTTCACGAGTCCTACGCTCTACGTACTGAGCTATATTGGCTGGTACTATATATTGTGTTAACCCTTTCCCAAACAATCCCTGGATTTTACGACCCTGAGATAGAAGCCTTTTGAAAACATTGTGGGAAAAGGAGAAAATGCTGGTATCCAGCATTTTCTCCTTTTCCCACAATGTTTTCTACTTTTCTTGAAACAAATTTCAATTTTTGAGTTGTGTTTATTTTGTCGTCTGCAAGTGCTTTCAATTTGGACCAGTCTAAAATTTTGTCATTTGGTAAAGAAGTTTGAAGTACCGTAAATATCTTCAATTATAATAGAGATAATGCAAATTGTCAAAGTTTTTGTATGAGGACACAACAACACCTTGGCAATGGCAATAACTTGTCATTTTTTTCCTAAAAAAGCCGAGCAAAAAGAGTTAACCCCCTTACAATAAGTATCTGCAAATTGCATGACTGAAAGTGGTTTTACGGTATTACCATCCTTATGCTTGTAGCACAACATGGAATGAAATTTCTTATACGATGATAAATAAGGATTTATACTGATACAATAGTTTTGCACATTTTCTAACTGACCAGAAATTCATTTGATGTCCATCATAAAATTATTTGTCGATATTTTGTTATTTTTCAGAAAAGGAAGGAAATTATTGTCTCCATTTGTAATAGGAATAGAGTGGCCTAGATTTATAAATGATAATTCTTAGATGGAAAAAGTGGCTCGGTCAAAGTAGTACAATACACTATATTACACTCATTTTCAATCATAGCAACTTTTTTAGGATAATAAAGTGGAAATAACTGTTTTGGTACCATCTTAAATATCTAAGTTATTGAATTCTTCCTTGAACTTCTTAAAGACAGCAAGTTCATGAATTGTTCGAGAATGATCAGTTCATGAACTGATGTCAGAGTCTATTTCATGAACTATTAGTAACTGTTTATGAGTACCGAGTTCATGAACCACCAGTTATAGTTCAAGAATTTTTCTACCAGTTCTAGAACACTTCATGAAATGAAACATATACCATGAACTGTTCATGAACTCAAGAACTACTTTTCGCAGGGGAGAAAATGCTGGCAAACAGCATGTTCTCCTTGTCCCACAATGTTTTCTACTCTATCAAGGACAAATCCTGCCATTTCAGCATTCTTAATTTGTCGTCTGCAAGACACCTTTTGAAAACATTGTGGGAAAAGGAGAAAAACCTGAAAACCAGCATTTTCTCCTTTGCCCACAAGTTATTCTACAGTCTATCAAAGACAAAAATTCTGCCATTCCAGCCATTTTCACATTTTCCTCTGCAACTGCTTTCAATTTGGACCAGTCTTAAATTTCATCTCTTGGTAAAGAGTTAAAAGCAGGGTAACATGAGCATCCAAAGAATTAAGCAAGTAATTTACAACTCTATCTTTTCCAAAAAAGTTCATTTTGTTTTCAATTCTAATTCAATGAGAGCCTGAGAAAACTTGGAATTGCTAAATAAGTTCTGATAAATTGATTTTTCTGTCCATTTTCCTTCAACAGCAAAAAATATGGTGCCTTCCAACCCATCACAAGCTCTCTTGCTTGTTTCAGGAAGAAGAACTCTAGACTCTTTCCTATGCCAAACAATCCTGCCTTCTATAATGACCAAATGCAAAAGGTATTTACTTCTTTCTACCATATGAAAAAACTCTACAGTTTTCCAAACCAAAGCATTCATTTGCTGATAAAAAATTATGTAGTTGAAATCGTAGGAATAGTCCCTTAACATGGTCATACTGGGAACAGGAGAGAACACTAATCATCAGCATTTCCTTCTTTTTCCATAATGTTTTCTTTGTTTTTTTCTTTAACTGACTGCATGGGGTCTGTTTGAAACTTAGGGTGACTCAATGATGTGCCACAAAATAATAAAGCAAGTCTCAGCCCTACATGCTGGTACCTATAATTATTTGGCTGTTTTTTTTTTTAATTTTTAGTGAAAAAATTCCAAGTTGGACAATTTTTATGGGTATCTGCCCTTGATGTTTGGGTTCCCCCTATGATAGTTAACAATTGTCTGAGTTTCAAGTATGATACCTACAGTAATAACAGAAATATTATATAATACATGTATTCAAGTTCTTTTTTTAAATTCTAGTCAAAAAAGGGCATGTAACTGTCAAAAATATTTGATGGTTGCCTTTAACCCTTTACCTCATTTATAAGGCATTTGTATGGTATCTCTCCTTAACCCTAAATAACAGCAAGAATGAAGCTGTTTCTTATGTGTATATGACACCTTCTGATAGCATAGAAAACAATGTGGCAAAAGGTGAAATTGCTCGTCACGAGCAATTTCACCTTAACCCTTTACCACACGAGAAAATTTTAGATTGGTCCAAATTGAAAGCAATTGCAGACAACAAAATAAACATGACTAAAAAATAGAAAGTTGTTCTGGGAAGGATATAAAACACTATGGGAAAAGGAGAAAATGCTGGTTACCAGCATTTTCTTCTTTTCCCATAGTGTTTTCAAAAGGCTTTTTTCTCAGGGGCATCAAAAGTAGGGATTGTGTGGTAATGGGTTAAGCCACAATGTTTTCCAAAGGCTCCTACAAGCAATGTGTAGAAATGAGTAAAGGGTTAACCCATTACCACACAATTCCGACTTTTTACGACCCTGAGAAAAAGCCTTTAAAAACATTGTGGGAAAAGGAGAAAATGCTGGTAACCAGCATTTTCTACTTTTCCCACAATGTTTTTTACCCTTTCCAAAACAAATTTTAAATTTTCAGTCACTTTTACTTTGTTGCCTGCAAATGATTTTGATTTGGACAAGCCGAAAATTTTGTTGTTTGGTAATGAGTTAACTCTTTACCAAACAATCCCGACTTTTAACGACCCTGAGAAAGAAAGCCTTTGAAAACATTGTAGGAAAAGGAGAAAATGCTGGTAACCAGCATTTTCTCCTTTTCCCACAATGTTTTCTACCCTTTCCAAATCAAATTTCATTTTTTTGATTCACATTTATATTGTCGTCTGCAAGTGCTTTCAATTTGGACTGGTCCAAAATTTCGTCGTTTGGTAATGAGTTAAGCAGTGCATAACCCTTATCAAACAATCCCTGGTTTTTACAACCCTGAGATAGAGTCCCTTTGAAAACATTGTGGAAAAAGAAGAAAATGCTGATAACCAGCATTTTCTTCTTTTCCCACAATGTTTTCTACCCTGCTTGAAACAATTTCAATTTTTGGGTTGGGTTTTATTTTGTAGTCTGCAAATGCTTTCAATTTGGACCAGTCTAAAATTTTGTCATTTGGTAAAGAAGTTTGAAGTACCGTAAATATCTTCAATTATAATAGAGATAATGCAAATTGTCAAAGTTTTTGTATGAGGACACAACAACACCTTGGCAATGGCAATAACTTGTCATTTTTTTCCTAAAAAAGCCGAGCAAAACCAAGTCTGCAAGAAGTACCAGTACTTGTACCGATATTTACCCCTTAATAAAGAAAACTGGCAGACCTCGTGATAATTTTCCTATAATTATTTATGAATCATGAGTTTACTCTTTACCAAACAATCCAATTAATTTACACCCAATATTACAGGTAATAATTATTACCATCATTTTAATGTAATCCACCACAATTTCAACATCCACTTGACCAAACATAAAGAGCTCATCCGCATATATTTTGAATTTCAAAGAGTATAAAATTCTGTCATCAGGTAAAGAGTTAATGTTTACAAAATTATAGTATAAATTACATTGTCAATTGCTGGGAGGCCTAGCGATACAATACTCATTATAATAAAATTATCATAATTAAAAAATATAAAAAAAGGCTTCAAAGAATATTGAACAGTTGTCTAACCAACAAGAACGCACATGTTTACATGAACCTTAATTTCAATGCCAAAAGACAGTTATAAAAGGAAATCTCTAACTTAACTCTGCAAAGTTATGGAAAAATAGCTTAAAATATACTATCATAATTAATTTCTTTACTACAGATATTTACTTTACTCTCTTTTTTCTAGACTAAATTAAAATATAATATAGCATTCAGTATTAATTTCTCAGTGTTTTTTTCTGTTACTGTTAATGAATTATTACAGTTTTGTACATTTGTATTTGTACGACTATGAGCATAATAGAAGTTTAACCCATTACCACACAATCCCTACTTTTGACGCCCCTGAGAAAGAAGCCTTTTGAAAACACTGTAGGAAAAGGAGAAAATGCTGGTAACCAGCATTTTCACCTTTTCCCAGTGTTTTTTACCCTTCCCAGAACAAATTTCAATTTTTCAGTCACCTTTATTTTGTCGTCTGCAAATGCTTTCAATTTGAACCAGTCTAAAATTTTGTCGTGTAGTTAAGAGTTAATACAAAGAGAAAGATTTGACAGAATGAAAAACATTATTTTAAAGCATACTGAGCATTTTGCAATGGAAAACTACAGCTTGAGAGATATTAAACTTATACCATAATAGCTGTTTTCTGCGGGGAGCAAAAATGTGCTACAGGAGGTACTTTAGAAACATAAAAAATATGGCAGAGGCACTTAACTTTGACTGCAAAAATAAGGTACTGCTGGAGCATTACAGCACTGCAGAGAAAGTAGAATAAGAGCATACAAAGTTAAAAAACACTATCTTCTGCTAGATCATTACATTCCATAGGCATAACTTCTATTATGCACACCACACAAGTGCATAATGTAAAAAAATTGAGAATAGGTCGTAGGTTGCCTCTTTTCGCGTATTTTTCAGTTTGGATGTTTTCTTAAACAGCCAAGATCAGAAATATCTTGATTTTACGGCTCTGATTCCATTTGGCTGATTCTGAATTGCTCTTGTCACCTGCCTCAAAAATGGCCAACTTCGGCATGCATATAATTTACTTTTTCCTGTTTATGTGTATGCATTCAACACAAACACATCTATGTTTATATTCTGGGTACAGAAGCGGACTATTTTTTTAAAACAACAACCTTTAATTTGAATTTCAAAGTAAAATAAATATTTACTCAATAAAACGCTACTTGGTGTGATTCAGCTATGATCGGCTAGCATGTAACCTATGCATCAGAAAAGTCCCTAAAACCTTGGGTAAAAGTTTAATAGATTTGGTATAAGCCCTACTTTTCCCATGTTTCAGGTGATCAGTGATGCGTCATGGTATACAAGGTGAATCATCAAAGAATATGACAATGCACAGACAACGAGATTAAGAAAAGCAATAAAAGTACTGCAGGGGCAGTATAGTACTGCACCAGCACATAAAATGAACAGTAGCAATATGCAATGTACTAAAATGGGCAGTCTTACCCATTATTACCGGTAAATTTTCTACACAGACATTAAAATTTATGTACCTCCTGAAGGGACATAATTATTAGAATACTGAATGGGCATTAAATACTTGTATACTTCAGGTGCATTTTAAGTACATGTACATCAGGGAGAAGTGCTGCAACAGCATAAAAAGAAGTACCGCATGGAGCATTATACAAGTACAGTGCAACAAGGACAGAAAAGTACCATTGGAAGTGGACAATAGGGGCACAACCTGCCAAAAGTAGCAAAAACATTGTATTAACAGAGCTATGGGTTAAAGACACAGAATAAGTCACGAGAAATGGGTTAAAGACACAGGAAAGTCAAACAGATAACCAATAAGTGATCAATAGATCTGGCGATTATTATCACCTGCTTTCTGAACAAGAGCCTGAGAAAAATAGGCGGGAAAATGTGATAATGGAAAAACCAGTGGTGAATTACTCTTTAACTACTGCACAAAGCATCATGGCTCAATACTTTTGTACATCATCTTTTTCTTCTATGGATATTATGTTCATTCTACCTTTACAACTTTTTTTTTAATCTTTACCAAATGGCAATGTTTTAGACAGATCTAATTTGAAACAGTTGCAAATGACAAAATTTATATGGCACAAATGATGGGATATGTATCTATTCAGTCTACAAAACAATGTGGGAAAAAGAGAAAATGCTGGTTACCAGCATTTTCTCTTTTTCCCTCAATGTTTTCAAAAGGCATACTACTAGGTAATCAGGGTCATTGAACTCAGGTTTGTGAAGTAAAGGGTTAAAGCATTCCATCCCTTTATTTGCTCCCCCCAAACAATTTTACCTAAAAACAGCCTTTCAACATAACATCGGCGTACTTCCAAAACCTCGAAACTACAGCTTGTAACAAGCTGTAGTTACGAGGTTTTGGAAGTACACCGACGATAAGTAGTTGCTTTTACTGCCGATGTAGATCAAGATCAGACTGTACAAACATGCAGTGTGATCCTAGACTATACAGTCTGCTTTGCTCAGATATTCCAGACAACAGTAACATTGAAACTGCGATTGTTGGATCTCATTCCTTGACTAAAAATGTCTGCTGGGTCTAATAGTTCTTTACTCCATGCTTAAAGTACCTTTATGAACATCTAAGTCAAGATTATGTGAATAAGGGTGTCAGTCCTTGGTTGCAGAATGGTTTCAGCAAGATCACTGATAATCGAAACCAAAAGGGGGCATAACTGCGTAAAGAAATACTTTGATGGTTACCTGCTGTCCTTGTATTTGTTACCTTTTTTATGGTTACCTGCTCTACACTACTTGTTACTCTTTTGATGGTTACCTGCTCTCCTTGTACTTGTTACCCTTTCAACAGTTCACAACTAACCTTGCCTTGAAATAAATACTGAAGTGACTATAACCAGTTATTTCTCTTTTTCTCACAATATTTTCTATCCTATCAGGAGGCCAAGCTAGGTCATTCTTAACCCATTACCACACAATCCCTACTTTTGACGCCTCTGAAAAAGAATCCTTTTGAAACCACTGTAGGAAAAGGAGAAAATGCTGCTAACCAGCATTTTCTCCTTTTCCCACAGTGTTTTCTACCCTTCCCAGAACAAATTTCAATTTTTCAGTACCTTTTTTTTTGTTGTCTGCAAATGCTTTCAATTCGGACCAGTCTAAAATTTTCTCGTGTGGTAAAGGATTAACGATTGTGAAATTGTGGTCTGCAGATGTTATGAAATTAAAGGAGTCCAATTTATCATTTGGAACATTCTGATCTTGATTTCTACCATCCTCAAAAACTCATGTTAAGACTTATCCCTTTACCAAACAATCTACTGTTTTAAAATTCCTAATGATGAGGTCTTTTGAAAACACTGTGGGAAAAGGCGAAAATGTTGGAAACCAGCATTTTCTCCTTTTCTCACAGAGTTTTCAGCTCTTCCACAGAACAAGTTTTAATTTTTCAGTCACACTTATGTTGTGGTTTGCAGAGGCTTTCAATTTGGATTTAAATTTTTATTCACATGATAAACATTTAATTACTGTGATGTGACCCAGTTCCCATTATCAAATTACTATTAAAAGAAGAGCAAACAAACATGAGAGTTAAAATCAATATTGACCTTGTTTCACTTCCTCTTGCAAGCCTCTCAGCAAACAGTAACTCCCTGTCATGGACACTTTCTCATTCTTTCTCATGTATGAACTTGTTACCAGATGACATAATTGAAGACTGGTCCAAAATGAAAGCTTTTGCAGACCACAAGTCATACTGGGGCTCACTGACAGCATTTGGCATTGAACAAGTAGAAAATATTGTGGGAAAAGTAGTAAATGGCAGTTATGAGCATTTTCTTATTTTTCCCACAATGCTTTCAATTGTCTAGAGATCTTTCTGACAGATTGTTGAAACGAAACATGGACAAGATCCTTAGATAACCCTTTCCTAAACAAGCCCTGGTTTTACGTATCTGCAGATAAAGTCTTTGAAAACACTGTGGGAAAAGGAGAAATTGCTCGTAACGAGCAATTTCTCCTTTTCCCACAGTGTTTTCTACCTTTTTCGAGAACTTTCTGCAATTTTCTCCAAATCTAAAATTGTCATCTGCAAACTCTTTCGGTTTGGAAGGGTCCAAAATTTGTTGTTTAGGAAAGGGATAAAGGGGGAACTCTTTGATGTGTCTAAATTTAGCAGAGCTGGTAGCATGCAGGGCTTGAAACTAGAGACTTGCTGGTTCCACTCTTAACTTGTGCAACTTCTTACCACAAAATGACTGTCTTTGTTGTAAAAATTTCATACCTGTCTTTACTGCTGACCACTGTTTTGACAATAATCAAGTTGTTAAACTTTTATGACACAATCCTGAGGGTTCACTAATCCGCCATCCTGACCCCCAACATCACTCCCCAAAAATAGAAGTGTAGCACTAAAGTCTTACAGGTGTCAAGAAGTACTGGTATTTGAATGAAATTAGAAATCATTTCCTATCTCCAACATTGACGGGATTTAAAAAAAATCAATTTACAACAGGAAATCACTGTTTACAATTTTTGTTCAATAAGGACAATGATTTCTTTGACAAAGTTAAAGCTAAAATGCAATCTCCTCACAAAATTAACGGTGACAGGTACAGCTTGGGTAATCCAATTAACCCGCCAGGAGATTTGTCATCATTTACCCAACACCTTCTTGAAACACATTAGACGTTTACCACACCTTCCTGAGTTTTCACAGCCCTGAAGAAGAGAAGTTTTGAAACACATTTTGAGGAAAAGGAGAAAAGCTGGTAACCAGCATTTTCTCCTTTTCCCACAAGTTTTCCACCCTACCAAAGAGAGAAATCATTTCAGCTATATACTTATTGTCTTTTGCAAAGGCTTATTGTACAATTTGGTACAGTCTATAATTTTATCCTTTGATAAAGGGAACTTGCATCATCATCAAAATTGGTAAATTAACTGAAGTATGAAGGTATAAATAAAGTGTTAAACCACAGTTTTATCCCAAATTCTTACAACAACCAACTGAAATCTGGCTTTATATGTGTATTAATTCAGTTCATTACTGTTGATTGTCAATATTTTACAAAGATGCTTTCACAGGTTGCTGCTGTACCCAAGTTTCAAGAGGAAATGAGTTAAATGAAATAAAGGTTTTTTTCTTATCAAATCAAAGGCTTTAACAGGTCCTTTAAATACAGGATATCCTGTAGTCTCTATGTGTTTATGAATACAAATTTGGCCACACATGTGATCTGTAACAAATTATATAACATCCATGGCTTCCTGTCTGGCGGGAATTATTTTGTCATACACAGAATATTCACCTTGTCAACCCATTACCATCAGAATTTTAGAACATCAACATCATCTGCAAAAGTTTCAATTTGGACAATTCTTAAATTTCTTTTGAATAAAGAGAATCTCAGTGCATTGACATAACCCGAAGTGCTAATAATACATGGTTGAAAATAAAGGTCAGGTCCACGCCTAAATGCTTTTGAAAGCTATGATCGCTGGAAAAAATACTTGCAAACTTTTAAATCAAAGTACCATCATTTAATTGCCTTTTCATCTTTTCTGGTATTCTTGGATCCTTAACCCTTTCCCAAACGACAAATTTTGGATTCTTCCAAACTGAAAGAGTTTGCAGATGACAATTTCTGATTTTAAGAAAATGGCAAAAAGTTCTCAAAAAGGGTAGAAAACACTGTGGGAAAAGGAGAAATTGCTCGTTACGAGGAATTTCTCCTTTTCCCACAGTGTTTTCAAAAGAGTTTTACAGCCGACACGTAAAAACCAGGACAAATGTTTAGGAAAGGGTTAATGTGACTGATATTCTGATTCTCAAATTTAATCAGTTGACATTATAACTCCTTTTTCATAAGCCTACAGTTAATTGGCCAACAACAAAGAAAATACATAGTTTTATTATCATAAGGTTTTTAGTTCATATTTCTGTGCAGTGCATGGGCTGAAATTTGTCACACAGGGCTCTTGTCTGGATAGCTTAAATTCATCCTGTGGAGTTAAATGTGTCTGTTCTGTACTCCTGCAAGAGGTATCATTCCCATCTGGTAACCAGAATTTTTTCCTTACCCCAAATGTTTGAAAAAGCTTTTTTCAACAGTATCATTAAAACTCAACTCGGAGTAATTGTATCAATGTGAAATATAAGCCAGTTTTAAGAAAGGCTTGGGCATAGTTTTTAACCATTTACAAAACAATGGCATGTTTTAACAACACTGATGAAAAAGACATATGAAAATATTGAGTAACAAGAGGGCCATGATGGCCCTGTATCGCTCCACTGGCTAATTCGTAAAAACACTACAAGCCAAACATTACATTATTTGGCCAACTGGTTTCAAACTTGAGGGCATACAATTTTTTTTCACAAAAACCAACAAAAAAGCTGTGACCCCTGGGCAAATCCAGGTTTGACCACAAAGCTATAATTACTTGAATCCTGGTGGAGGTCTACAAGATACAGCCCCATACCAAATAATACAGGTCTAGAATGTGTGTTTATAAACAAGAAGATTTTCAAAGTTTTCTCAATAAAAGGCCCTGTAAAACATGAAATCCATGAGACAGGGCTACATTTAGTGGTCCTAGTCTTTATTATGGTTAGTCACAAGATGACTTAGAAAGTCTTCATCACAAAAGCCCATGTAAAGCTTGTGACCCCTGGTGTGGGGACAAACTTGACCCTAAGGCTATAATTTGGGCCCTCCTGGTAGAGGCCCACTAGATAGAGCTACATGCAAAATTTGGTAGCCTTAGGCCTTATAGCTAGTAGATAATAGTAGATAATAGCTATATACAAGTAATTTCTTAACAAAATCCCAATATGAGCCCATGTAAAACTTGTAACCCCCAGGACAGCAAAATCCAGGACAGGGCCAAATTTGACCCCAGGGCTACAATTTGGGCACCTTTGGTAGACAACCACTTGATAAAGCTAGATGCAAAATTGAGTAACCCTAGGCCTTATGGCTTGGTACGAAAAGATTTTTAAAGTTTTCACTACATGTATATAAGCCCATATAAAACTTGTGACCCCCGGGGCCGGGCCAAATTTGACCTCTGGGCTATCATTTGGGCACTCTGGTTAGAGGTCAACTAGATAAAGCTACATGCCAAATTTTGTAGCCCTAGGCCCTATGGCTAGGTACCAGAAGAATTTTAAAGTTTTCCCTATATAAGCCCATATAAAACTTGTGACCCCCGGGGTGGGGCCAATTTTGACCCCAGGGCTAATATTTGAAGGAACTTGGTAGAGGTCCACTAGATAAAGCTACATGCCATATTTGGTAGCCCTAGGCCTTATGGTTTCAGAGAAGATTTTTAAAAAATTTCAATATTTTTCAATTTTGTTGCCATGGCAACCAGAGTTTTTGAAGGAATAAAATTCTTTCAAGGAATTCTGAAGAGGACCATTACAGGATCATTTCTGTGAAGTTTTATCAAAATTGGATGGGTAGTTTTCAAAGAAGAAGATATTTGAAATAAAAGTTAACGCACGCATGCACGCACACACACACGGACGGACGCAAGACGGACACCGGGCCATGACATAAGCCCGCTGGCCTTCGGCCAGTGGAGCTAAAAACAGAAAGGTTGTAGCCACAATGTTTTCTACCATTCCTAACAAAAATTTCCAATGCTGAGTCAAGTCTATTATATTGTCTTAAAATGCTTTCAATTGGATTAGTCAAAAATTTTGTTGTTTTGTTCAGTTAACTCTTTACCACACGACAAAATTTTAGACTGGTTCAAATTGAAAGCATTTGCAGACGACAAAATAAATGTGACTGAAAAATTGAAATTTGTTCTGGGAAGGGTAGAAAACACTGTGGGAAAAGGAGAAAATGCTGGTTATAAGCATTTTCTCCTTTTCCTACAGTGTTTTCAAAAGTCTTCTTTTTCTGGGGCGTCAAAAGTAGGGATTGTGTGGTAATTGGTTAAAGAACTGAAACCACAAAGAATTCACAAAAAATTTCATCTAAAACAGGCTAAAATTTCCAATTCCTTACAGTAGTACCAATATACTAAGCACTCTGAAAATGTCTTAGAAGTCTGCTTTATTTGCTACTCTCTGGGTAAATATGGAACAAAAAAGCCATGGATTAACCTGACAAAAGTTGGATAATGTCATTCAATAAATTTGATGGGAAGACAAACTTCCTGTGGAGTGAAAGTGTCAATTAAACTAACCCTTTATCAAATAACCTGCCATAGGTGGTTTTTAACAGTAATTTATGGAGATAGCAATTTCTGAAAACATTTTCGGACAAAAGGAGAGAATAATGGTAGCCATCATTGTCTACGAAAGGTTTCTGCATTTTCAGAAGCAAAATTCATCTTTCAATCTACATTCAATGACTGCAATTTTATGTTAGCCACAGAGGGCCTCTACAAAATAATGCTTTCAAAATCAACAAGTCAACTTAGAGTTTTGTCATCTGGTGAAGAGTGAAGTCTTATTCTTACAAGATTTTCAAAATGTCACATTCCCTTGCCTACCACATTTTACCCTGTAATACTCACTTCTGTTTTTTATGGAGCCTTTAATATGGAAAAAGACAGCTTTGGAAACCACCCTGGGAAAAGGAGAAAATGCCCGTAACAAGCATTTTCTCCTTTTCCAACATACAGTATATTTTAAGCTTTCTATGACAAATGGATTGATTTTATCAATGGTCTGGAAATCCTTTAATTTGAAAAAAACTCCAAAATTTTGTCTCCTAGATAAGAGTTAATCTAGTGGCCAAGACTTTATTAGATATTTTACTGTGAAATGTGACCAACATTTCCTGACAGGCTTAAAGAAGGATTACCAGGTCCTGGAAAATTGCTAGGAAATCAATTTGCTTCTGACAACTACTCTGGAATGTAAATCTCTGGAAAATCTGGTCAACCAGACATTTATTCCAACATTTCTTTATCAATCACTGATTGCCTAATAAACCAAATTTACAGTAGCTATAGATCTGGAAAAACAACCTTCAGACTCCAGCTTGATAATTCTGGTAGGCAGATCGGTACATACTGTCAGTCTTAAGGTCCCATCAAAGCTTTCCAAGCTTTTTTCAAGGAATGAATTGATTGGTATATGTATTGTATTTTAACCCATTACCACACAATCCCTACTTTTGACGACCTTAAGAAGAAGCCTTAACCCATTACCACACAATCCCTACTTTTGACGCCCCTGAGAAAGAAGCCTTTTGAAAGCATTGTGGGAAAAGGAGAAAATGCTTGTAACCAGCATTTTCTCCTTTTCCCACAATGTTTTCTACTCTTCACAAAACAAATTTCAAATTTTTAGTCACCTTTATTTTGTCGCCTGGAAATGCTTTCAATTTGGACAAGTCTATAATATTGTCGAGTGGTAATGGGTTAAGAACACATCGCGGGAAAGGGAGAAAATGCTGTTAACCAGCATTTTCTCCTTTTCTGACAATGTTTTCCATTCTTCACATAGCAAATTCTAAATTTTCATTCACTTTTACTTTTTCATCTGCCATTTTATGCTTTCAATTTGGACCAGTCCAGAATTTTGTTGTTTGGTAAAACGTTAATCACCGTAGGTTTCATTTCTCTCACTTCACTGACCTTGACCAGTCTAAAGGGGCCTACCATCTTCGCGAGCCAAAGTTATGATCACTACATGGATCTTACCTTGGCAGATTGAGCCCGATTTCGAGATTCCTGCAGTGCATTTCTAAAAGCCAATGTAATATCGTTTTACAAACCGCTTATGAATACACATGAAACGATAAGCAGACATCCACGTGGGTTTCCATGTTTACCTTCTATTCGAAAGGTAGCGACGTTGTTCTATTTTTATCAAAGATAAAATGCTACCAGCGATTTCATTCACTGCAGTTAGGGCTTGCTATATCCAATGAAAAAGTGTATCGGGTGAATGTAAAAATCAAGCTCGATCCCGCAAGGCTAGAGTAACAGTAGTGAACCGTCAGTCTTGGCTAGCGAAGACTGGGCCCTACTGGTAGAGCTGAGGACTCAAAGAAGGTCATGTCTGGGGCCAATTGAGGGTGTGGATTTGAGTCCATCTTTCAGATGTCAACAATGAACAGAGGTCCTGTGAGATGGTGCTCTATACCTAGCACGTTAAAGAACCAGGTGAGGTGTAACTTGGGTCATGTTTCGTCTTGTATCTTGCACTATATCCATAACTAATATAGCCTTGATACTTCTCTGTGAAGGGGTGAGTGAAATCCATTACCAAACAAAACTGCGTTTTGAACAACCCATAGATAGGGTAGCTTTTGATAAAATTCTGGTAACCAGCATTTTCTCCTCTTCCCAGAATGTTTCCTACCCTTTTGAGGATACATCCTAGCATTTAAAGACGTTTATGACAAATTCTTCCAACGGACAGATTTTTTTTAAACTTTGCACACACAAAGCTCATCATGTCTCTTGTAGATTACAATGAAAAAAAAAGGGGGTCCCCGTTCTCGTTTCCGAGAAATTCGCTTTTGAAAAGGTATATACAGTTACAAAATTCAGCATATACTGGATTAAACACACTTTCCTTGAATAGTCAATTAAACAGGAAAATTGCCAGAAGAATATACAAATATACATCACTTTAAAGAAAAATAATTCAGTTTTGCACAAAAAACATATAAAAGCCTGGTTCTGAGCATGGCAAATGTACCAATATGCATTTTATATATAGACCACTGAGTTAAAAAGGGAGATAATTTGACCGTGTTAAGGGTTAATTTTCAATAAAAACATACTTTCTAACGGACAGATTTTTTCTAAAACTTCCACAATCATAGTACTTATAAATCTTGACAATAAGAAAAAATAAAAATGGCACCAACCCGTGCTTTTTTCCCCAGGAAAAAGGGATGAAGGTCACATTTGAAGTTAATTTTTTCCAAGGAAAGGGATAAAAGCTCGGCTGACATGATGGAAAAGGGAAAAAATATTCAGTGGAAGAAATTTTCCCTTTTCCCACAGTATTTTTCAAAGAGGAAATAGCTATACTTCAAGAAAAAGGTATACTTCAACAGCTTTAATTTTCTGCCTGTTTCATTGTTTGCTGTGTAACTGGATTTTTTTCCAGCTAAATCTTTACCAGTCATAATCATCCTTACACTGGCAGGCCAGTTTTGAAGCTATCACCTTCTCCGGAAAGGATAGCATGACAACTGGCCTGCCAATTTCAGGAAAACGTCAGAAGCTGTATCATTTTCATCGTTGGATGGCTGACATTGCGTAAAAAATTCCCTTTTCCACGACAAATAAGCATTCGTTTTGGTGAAAACTTCCCCTTTTTATTTTAACCATAGAATACCATGGCTAGTGCAACCGTGCTATTACCATCCGTAGAATGTTCTTCTTGTAAAAGTGCACCGTCGGTCCGCTGTTACTATTGCCATTTGTGCGAAAAATACAAAATAGCGCTGATAGTTTTACTATCTGTGAGAAATACACATGCGCAGTATGAATGCGCATAAACATTTATACCAAACGCCGTTAACTCTTTACCAAACATCAAAATTTTAGACTTGTCCAAATTTAAAGCATTTGCAGACGACAAAATGAAAGTGACTGAGAATTTGAAATTTATTTTGGGAAGGGTAGAAAGCATCGTGGGAAAAGGAGAAAGTGCTGGTTAACAGCATTTTATCCTTTTCCCACATTGCTTTCTAAAGGCTTCTTTCTCAGGGTCATCAAAAGCTTGTGTTGTAAAGGGTTAAGCCACTGTGACCTAGTATGTTCTGTGAAAAAGCTTTACAAGTGTAAAGTCATAGAGCTTGTGGTCTGGTAAAGGAATAATCTGGTCAAAAGGTTGAGAAAAAACATGACCAAAATTAGGGCCACAAAGAGGCGATCATGTTTACATTAATTACACGCCAGACTGACATTGTAAGACTCCAGCATTGTGTTACAAAATCAATGATTTCATAGGCCACAATCAGTAATCCACTAATCCTATACAGCCCGGATTATTCGCCCTTCAATACAACTTTCATATCCGTAAAACCTGTATCAAAACTATTTATTAACTTCCCAACGCTACTCTTAGCATGCATAAATTCTTTACCAAACTCAAAATATTGAAGGGTCAATTCTATGCTGATGGTAAGTTAAATCTTGTTCAAATGATGGAGAACATTGGTCAAAAGCATTTTATCCTTTTCCAGCCATTTTTCAAAAGCTCTTTGCCTGAAAATTGTAAAAAGTTGGGCTAGTTCGATTGAAGGTTTATCCTTCTTATTCACATTGTGTTGGAAGAAAAAAGGAGAAACCACTAATAATGAGCTTTCTTTCTCTTTTTCCTTTTGTCATTCTATTCTTTGGAGGACATTTTGTCTACCCTAATTAACCCTTAACTATTCAATCTTTGTGGTTTGAAATTACATGTAAAATTAAATATCTTCATCTAAAATGTCTGCAGAATCAGTTACAGTAATAATCAGCAGCTTGAAGAGTTAACTCTTTATCACACAATGTAATTTTAAATGACCCTAGGAGAGAGAGTTTTCAGAGCCATTGCAGGAATAGGTGGAAATGCTTGTTACCAGCATTTTCTCATTTACCTACAATGTTAATTGCTACCCTGCAATACACCAATTTCAATGTCTGTGTCCAGTTTGGACAGGTATTAAGTTTTTCCTTTCAGTAAAGAGAGTTTTAAGGGAAAGACTGCTATAGCAAAGGGATCAAATCATTATCATGTTATTGGGCAGGTGGTCAGTTATTGATCTAGGCAAGAATATTTCAATCAAAACCCCTAATGTCCTTGAGAATGATTTCCCTCCCTAGCAACCAGAAGGGTACCTGGCCCTTGTCTTCAATATCAGTCATACCTGTGCATTAGTCCCCAACACAAGTCTTGCCTCAGAACTTGCATGAAAATATAAATAAGCGGAAATAAACATAAATGCTTTACAGTAATGAGTTCATCCTCTGAGGGAAAAGTTATTTTTAACTCATTACCAAACGACAATATTTTAGACTGGTCCAAATCAAAAGCATTTGCAGACGACATAATAAAAGTGACTGAAAATTTGAAAATTGTTTTGTGAAGGCTAGAAAACATTGTGGGAAAAGGAGAAAATGCGGGTTACCAGCATTTTCTCCTTTTCTCACAATCTTTTATAAAGGCTTCTTTCTCAGGGGCATCAAAAGTGGGAATTGTGTGGTAATGGTTTAAAGCAATTACTAGAGTTGTTTCATCTTTTTTATCATTTAATGTTTTTCAAAAGGGGCACAAAAGCACCTGAGGTCATTTTATGGTCAATATGCAACAAAGGATGCTGGAAAGCTTGCTTCTTTGATCAGTGGCACACCTTTTGCCCAATTCACAGCTTTCAGGTAGGTTGGAAAGTTCTTTTGGAATTACAACAGCTGCAGCTGGTCAAACAGTATCTGAACACAATCTTTTCCTTTGACTTCTCATAGAGCATCAATACAGTTACAGTCAAGAAAGTGTCTCCAGGATACCAAAACTCTGGGTGACTTTTAACTTTCTTGTGTTCACCTTGAAACATTCATAATATTGTTCTCAGTACATAACAATAACTTAGGTGCCCACTGCTTGAATATGCACATCTCCATACTTTCTGTTGGAAAACAACAACAACAGAATGAATAGTAATTGATTTTGTTATTCTAATTATGTCTCTGTCAAACTTTAATGCTCATCAGATCTTCAGATTTCATGTACATGAACTGATCTCTATAAAATGTCTTTTTCCATCTCTTATCAAAAATCTAAACAGTCCTGTCAAAATGCAAATAAAACTTGAACAACAACTGATAACAGAACACTCTTTGCTCTCAGGTGATGAAAACCTGTCTTTCCTTCATCTCAAACATTATGGTATCTGGTTTTCAAAACCTTTTATTCTCAAACAGGAGTTTTTTAAAAATTTGTTTCACTGCTTTCGAAGGCCTCAAAATTAATAGTAGATATAATGGTATGTTATACAACTAATCCATAAACCCTTACTAAAAGCTTTTCAACAATTAGGAACAAAATTTGAATTCTATGATATACGGCATCGAAAAGATTAGCAGCAATAACTCAACAATCAAATTGTGGCTCAATTGAAAAGATTTTTCTTTTGGTACAAAAAAAGGCCATAAAATAAACATTTTGGCAAAAATAAGAAAATGTTGGTTGCTACAGCAGAGAAAATACTGGTTACCAGTCCTTTCTTCCTTTCCCAGAATGCTTTTAAAAGCCTATTGCTTATATCATGAAACACAGAAAACAAGGGATTATTTGTTTTAAAAGGGTTAGTAGGCATTGCTAAAGAGGTTTTAGTCTCTACCAAATGGCAAAATTAAATAGACTTGTCCAAAATTTTAAATGACCAAGTCAATGTGGCTCAAATGATGCCATTTTTCTTTGAAAAAGCAGAAAACTTTTGGAACAGCATGGTAACCAGCATTTTCTCCTTTTCCCTCAATGTTTAATCTTTCCTCTGACAGTCATTAAACCTTGACTAATATGTTTTGTAAAGGGTTTGTAAATGTGTTTTACTAGTCTTGTTTAAAAATAAACTAGGTTGAAGGATTGTCAAAAACATGATGTAAGGTCACATTTTTTACACATGACAAAAGATTTTTCAACTGGCACTAATAACACTGACATAACTTCTACAAGCATCAAGGAAATGTTTCTTTGCTTGTTGTTCAATACTGTTTTTCACATTATTTCAGTTATATTGCCATGGCCAGACTACCCACTCTATCCTTGATATTTCTTCAACCATTACTGTAAACATTATTCTTTTAAGGCCACTGGCTGCTTTCCCATATAAACATCCTGGAAACATTGTTTTGATGTTATAATTCATGGATCTTGTGGCATAATGTATAATAATCAATCCACAAACAGAAACGGCTGAGCTGGGAAATCTATCCAATGATCCCTAGGTTTCAAGTTTTGTATGTAGCCTAAATGAACTTCCAAGTATGGTACCCCTCCATACTTCAAGTGGTAGGGGCAGGTAATCCAGACTGTGAACTTCCATGCTCCACATTAATCATTTTCCTTCAAGCACGTTAACCCTTCACCACACAATCCTGAGTTCTTAACAACCCTGACAAAGAAAGCTTTTGAAAACATTGAGGAAAAAGGAGAAAATGCTAATAACCAGCATCCTCTCCTTTTTCCACAATGTTTTCCATTCTTTCACAGAAAGTTTCATCATTTGAGCCTCATTTGATTTGTTGTCTGCAAAGTCTTCAAATTTGGACAAGTCGAAAATTCTATAATCTGGTAAAGAGTCAACTTGTAGGTTTTTTACCAAATAACAAAATTTTGGACTTTTCTGAACCCAAACTATTTGCAGACAATAATATTAAATGTCGGTCAAATCATAGATAATTGTCTTTCCAAGGGTATCAAGCAGTCTGGGCTACATCATATTTTTCTTATCTTTTATTTAACCCTTTACCTGATATGCCAATTTCAGGCTCTTCCATTTCAGCAGCAAATAAAGATATGATGTCAAAAATATGGACAAATTAGGATACAAATATCTGATATAGTAGAAAACATTGTGGGAAAAGGAGAAATTGCTTATTGCGAGCAATTTCTCCTTTTCACACAGAATTTTCAAAAGCTGTCTGTTGTTGATATGTCAAAATCTATGGAGTAAAGGGTTAACTCGTACAGTACATTAGCCTCAGTTTTAACAAGTCTACAGTGGAAGCCTTCTGAAAACAATTTGTGGAAAAAGGAGAAAATGCTGGTAACCAGCATTTTCTCCTTTTTCCACAATGTTTTCCAACCATTCAAAGACTAAGTCCATTACCGTATATGAGCCATGTTTTAATCATTGTCTGTATATGATTTCAATCTGGACAACATTAGTCTTAAGATTTTGTTGTGTCATAAAAGATTATTTGAAAAGTCTCTGGGACTTCCTATGACATGACCATGCAAACAAGGAAACAAAACTCAAACAAAATTTGAGCCATTGAACATGTCTAAAAATACCACCTATGTCAGAGAGATCTTTTGCACTTGACTAAATTCACTTAACCTTCCATAACAATAATCTCATTTTTCGCAATTCTTAAGAAGACTGGGCTTCTGAAACATTGTGACCATCATTTTATCATTCCTAAGATGTCATTTACATTTACTGACTCTCACTCTGCAAAATCAATGCTCTAAAGTTTGGTTAAGAATTTTGTCACCTGGTAGAGGCAAAGGTGTAAAAGGTTTTGGCTAACAAATAGGGTTCAGGGCCAGAATTCACCAACCATTCTTAGTGATGTGATGGCTTTCTGAACAGTTCGCCACGGATCTTTGTGCAAAGGAGTGGACTGATGGCGATCGTGGAGATCCATTAAAGATCTGTAAGTGTTCTTCTGGCGCTCTGCATAGCGATCTACGGCGCTCCGTGAGAGCCTAGTGGAATGGTGGTATTAGAACATAACTCTTTACCACAGATTCCCGACTTTAATGACCCTGAGAAAAGAGCCTTTTGGAAACTTTGCGAGAAAAGGAGAAAACGCTGGTAACCAGATTCCCACACTGACTTCTACACTTCCCGAACCAATTTTAAATTTTTCAGTCACATTCTTTTTGTCATCTGCTAATGCTTTTGATTTGGACCAGTCTATAATTTTGTCACTCACTAAAGACTTACAATATTATGAAAAAAAGAAGGTTTGCTTTTTGTTATCAGCACTTTTTTTTTTGAAACAACATCCAATACATTTATGGAGAAAGGTAGTAAAAACTCAAATCATATTTATTCAGTAATGGGTCAAAACTCTAACTTCCCACAAAATATGAGAAAGATACATTTTTATGGGTAACAAAGTAAATAACAAACTGTGGCTTCAAACACTGTCCCATAAAAGAGCACTCTCTAACAATAGGCTGTAAAATTCAACACTCATCAAGTTTCATGTGTCTAATTGATGTGAGGCCATGGCAATGAACCATGCTGCTTGTCATGTTGTCAAAAATGGGAAATTTGTCATTGGTGCTCAGGTTTTTTCCATATGCTAAAAAACCTACTTGTGTAAACGTTGCTAAAATGTTCTTTAACCCATAACCACACGAGAAAAATTTAGACTGGTCCAAATTGAAAGCATTTGCAGACAACAAAAGAAAGGTGACTGAAAAATTGAAATTTGTTCTGGGAAGGGTAAAAAAACACTGTGGGAAAAGGAGAAAATGCTGGTTACCAGCATTTTCTCCTTTTCCCACAGTGTTTTCAAAAGGCTTCTTTCTCAGGGGCGTCAAAAGTAGGGATTGTGTGGTAATGGGTTAACTTAATAATTTAATGAGGGATGAAATTTTGGACATGTCCAAATTGACCATTGTTAGCAGTATGCCAATTCAGGCTTAAATGAGTGCATTTTTCTGCAATGGGCTGCACCAGGCTGAAGTTCTGATGTTGCTTGCTCAAGGACATTCCAATGTACCTTACAGCCTCAGTCAGGGTTGAATAAGCAATATCTGCAAACAAGGCTTTACCAGCATTTTCTCCTTTTCCAACAATGTTTTCAAAAGGCTTCTTTCTCAGGGACGTTAAACCAGGGATTGTTTGATTAAAAAAAACTTAGGGTGAGTGGTAAAAGGGTTAAGTGATAATGCCAGAACCAGACGAGATGGTATAACTTTAAATTTAATGACAGTTTTATGAGTCCCAGGTAAATTTTTATCACAAACCATTACAGAGTACATGTATTGTCCTGATCTAATCTTATTATCCATAGCCCTTTACTGAACAATCCCTTTTCCTAATAACCCTTGTGAAAAAGGCTCTTGAAAACTTCTGTGTCAAAATAAATGGAAAAAATCCCTCTGGCCAGCATCGCCTCCTTTCCAATATTTTCAACTCTTCCAAGAATAAAATACAATATATGAGCCAGTTATAGATCTAAAAATGTGTTGTCTTAAAATGATCTCAATTTGGACAAAATGATTTCAATATTGACATGACTATTAAGTGTTGATGTTCAGTCTCAGTTTATGGTTCATCTTCCCGAGCCAAGGTTACAATCACTACATGGATCGTACCTTGGCTGATTGAGCCCGATTTCGAGATTCCTGCGATGCGCCTTCTATTGGATGCTAGTTATTACCCCCCTTTACATCATATTTCTAAAAGCCAATAAGATATCGTTTTACAAACCACTTACGAATATACTTGAAGTGATAAGCAGACATCCACATGGGTTTCCAAGTTTACCTTCTATCCGAAAGGTAGCGACCTTATTCTATTTTTATCAAAGATGAAATGCTACGAGCGATTTCATTTGTTCCAGTTAGAGCTGGCTGCATCCAATGAAAAAGTGTATTGGAGGCATGTAAAAATCAAGCTCGATCTGCCAAGGGTAGAGTAGCGTAGTGAATTGTCAGCCTTGGCTTGCGAAGATGCTTATGGTTGCTTTGCAGACATTCTTGGCTTCAACTCAATATATCATGCATTTATAACATGCAGTCTGACCAGTTTGGATCTACATGCCTCACTATTTTTTAATGATAAGTGTATTTCCATCCGAAAGAGCTTTTTAGAAGTTGTAATATTTCAGTCTTTACTGACTAATACTGGCTACATGATAGCCTCCAAGTCAAAAAAAGATTAAGACGAGTTCATAAGTAAAAGCATTTTTTGAAAGACATTTTATATGTGATTCAAATAAAAGGATTTGTCCTAAAAAGTGACAAAAACGTTGGAAGAAAACAGTACCAAGTTAACAGCATCTTACTGATTTCCAACAATCTTTTTTAAACCATTTTAAAACCTTCTACTTTAGGGTCATAAAACCACAGGATCACTACAATCTTATACAGGGTAAAGGGCTATCTGTCTCCTGTTTTACAAAAAGACAAATTCAATCAAACTTTGTCGACACCGCGGGTGTTCAAAACCATTAAAGTAAATTTATTCAATTTCAACTCTTTGCCAGACAGCAAAATTTTTGACTGGTCCAGATTGAATTAAGCAACTGAGAAGGAAGCCTTTTGAAAACATTGTAGGAAAAGGAGAAAATACTGGTAACCAGCATTTTCTCCTTTTCCCACAATGTTTTGTACCCTTCCCAAGAAGTTTTAAGCCATATTTCTTTTGTCATCTGCAATTGCTTTCAATTTGGATGTTTAAATTTTTGTTGTTTGGTTAAGAATTAATGTAACAGAGGTAATGGGACTTACCTGTGAAATGTTAGAAATTACATATGTTGCAAGAAAAATAGAGAATGCTGCTTAATTACGGTGTACCAGCATTTTCTCCTTTTCCCACAATTTTTTCAAAAGCTGTCATTCTCAGGGTCATTTAAAATTGGGATTATTTGGTACAGACTTAGAAAAGAACAGTTATGCAAATTAATCCCCATAATTGTGCCATTCAATCATACCTGAGCACTTGGTTTGGTTACCTTTCACAACTTCAGTTGCCTATGTAACCAATGTACATCAACATCAAACTACATGAACACTGAACAGTCAATAGTCATGTAGTCTGATTCTTGATCCATCACATTTCCTTTGGCCAACCTGCATTCTGTATTGAAAAAAGCTTCAACTTGCAAATGCTTTGGTCTTATTTCTTGACTAAAAATGTCTGATGGGTTATTCTGCACCTTTGGAAAGGTTAAATTTAATCCATATTTTCATTATGCAGTTCTTCCTTCTTTGAAACATTTTTCAGACTAGGTTTTAGAATTGCTAAAGACTTATAATCATACATACTGGCAAATTCAAAATGCTTTCAATGCTATTTCTGCACCAACACAAGACTTTAACCCTTAACCACACCACAAAATTTTGGACATGTCCAAAGTGAAAGCATTTTGTTGGTTTGCTTCCAAAACCTCGGAACTGCACCTGTAGTTACGAGGTTTTGGCAGCAAACCAATAATTTCACTTTTGACCAATACTCAAAATATGGCTCAAATGATAGAACTTGTCTTTGATAGGTCCAAAAGCATTTCAGAAAAATAGGGGCTTCCAAACTGACAGCAATTCAAAACTAGAACTTGTTTTTGTACCAAAAAGAAAACAAAGCAAAGTGTTCACCCCCCTTTTTTTGTGTCATGATACTTCATCTTATGGTGCTTTACAAATGTGTGAAGTTTTATCAAAATATCTGAAAAGGTTTCTGAGCTATTGAGCAGAAATGATTTGTGATGGAATATAATCAAAGGGGAATAACTTGAAAAATAGACAAGCCAGAGTTACAGTTCTTAGGCATAACAGTTTGTCTCATAGTGCTCTACAAATGTGTGCAGCTTTATCAAAATATCTTAAAAGGGTTTCTATTTATACAGCAGACACAATTTGTGACGATCAGACAGATTGACAGACACACATGGGGAGAAACAACATGTCTCCAAACCCTGATGGGGGAGACATATTGACAAAATGATGAGTGGCTAAAATGAGAGAACTTTTCCTGAAACGCTTCTATAGGCTTTCTTCCTAAAAACTGTTCAAACTCCTAATTGCCTGGTAACCGGTTAAAAAAGATCACCAAACAACAAAATTCTAGATTTATCCACACTGAAAGCAGACTGTTTTGCCATGGATTACCCAGACGACATGACTGCAACTGTCCCATAAACTTGCTGAGATAGAGCTTATTGTCACAATGAGACAAAATTCACTCAAAGCAATTTCTAAAATAAAGAAAAGGAGAGTCCTAGCCGTGTGTATTGTGATGGGACATTTTTCTTGCTCAATGGGACAATGGGTCAGAAACATGGCCCAGGGAAAATACTGGGAATCAACTGTAGATGACATATAGGATATGTGTTTTTTTCGGTGTAAGATCGAAATTTATTTCATCGAGTGGACATCATCGGTAATATTTTCACTCGTGGCACAGCCACGAGTGAAAATATTACCGATGGTGTTCACGAGATGAAATAAATTTCAATCTTTCACCGAAAAAAACAAATATTCTATTTATTTTATGCTTTTAATCCTTTATGGGAGGAGCTTTATCAAAATTCAGGTCAGTTCTTTTCCCTTATTCCCCGTGGCGTACCCCTCCCGCATAGCAACGTTACGTCAAGCGCGTGAACTGTAAGGTATATGACGTCATATTTCCCATCTGGTTGTTAGGCACGCGCAATTTACCTAGGCAACAAGAACGTGAAAATCGGTATTTTCACTGGTGGTACCAGTGTAAGATCGAAAAATATTTTCACTGCTATTTCTCGATATCCTACCGGAAAGCATGAAATAAATACATGTATCAGCGGTCTTGCACAATTCATTTTGTTTCTGATAGAATAGAACATAACTTAGGATACAATATCCAGTCATTTACCAACATTTCTTCCTTATCAAATACTAGTACCAGTATTACTTTCATAAGTCTTTTTTCCTCTGCATGGTCTTATTCTTCAAGATTTCCTGACTGTGACAGTAACAGAACTTCTGATTGGCTAAACCATATGGTTTAGCCAATCAGAAGTTCTGTTACTTTCACAGGTAGAAAATCTTGAAGAATAAGACAAAGAATGTTCTTAACCCTTTCCCAAATGACAAACTTTTGAACTAGACCAAATTGAAAGCATTTGCAGACGACAATTCAACTCCTGTTGAAAAGATGATTTCTGTCTAGAATAGGGTAGTAAACATTGTGGGAAAAGGAGAAAATGCTGGAAACCAGCAATTTCTCCTTTTCCCACAATGTTTTCAAAAGGCTACTATTCCAGACCCATAAAAACCAGAGATTGTTTGGGAAATGGTTAGTGAATACAGACCCAGGTCCTGGATACTTTGGTACATGTATCCAGTGTTAAAGAGTTACCCTTCACCATACAATCTAAAATTTTAATTACCCTAAGGAAGAAAGCTTTTGACTTGTGACATTGTGAGGAAAAGGAGAATTTTTCTCTCATTACTTCAGCCACATTACACACTGCAAGCGCTGTAGTATGGAAGCAGAATTCCACATGGAGGGAGTGATTTCGATTAAAAAATTGAAAATATTAATTATTCTCCACTAAGCCCTATTTTGTGGGCACTCATTCAAATCATCTCACCGAAACCATTCTAATGAGTACACACAACATAGGGTTACAAAGAGAAATAATGATTTTCGAATAGCATCACTTCCTCTTATACAGAAGCTCTGTGGAAGGGTCTAAATTTTTGTTGTCTGGTAAAACTAGAAGAGCAGTTATCAAGGACCGTCTAGGGTCATGTGGTCTTACCAATATTATTTTCTCCCAGTGTTTTTCTACATCAAATATTAATAAATAAATGTCCTGTGAATGGACAGGATGTCATTCAGTAGCCAGCCTAGACACATTTATTGACCCTATGATAAAGATAACTGACTGTGTAACATTCTGCTGCCAGTGGACACTGAAAGACATTGTTTGCACACCTGTTCTACCTCTAGCCCTTGACCAAATAATCTCATTCTTATGATTATGACCCTGAGAAAGATTACTTTTGAAAAACATGGTGGGAATAGCAAAAAAATGCTGGTATCCTGGTCCAGCATTTTCTCCTTTTCCCTCTATGTATTTTTTCCCTTTATTCTGAGTTTACACTTGACAAATGGCATCATTGCTGCTTATACCTGTATCATACTGTACTGTATTTGGTCTCTCAGGTGCTATACATAAACATGTATTCAATTTGGCTTCTGCAACTGCTACAAAGAAAGGCATTTTAGTAGAACATTTTGTCCTTTGGCTACATTAGAGACTGTATCAGCTTGTACTGAACCAATACTTTATAGCACTTTATCAACCTTGAAGCTTACTTGTTTACTGGTGAACATTGTTTTCAAAACTTCTTCAACAGAAGTCCAGTAAAATAAATTAAATACCAGAGGGAAGGAAATGCTCTGACTCCACCCCCATCCCACAGACACACACACTTAGAAGTCAATAACTCATGGTTGAGAAGATCCTTAGGAGCTGGAAGCTAGTTTTGAATTTTCAGCTTTAGAAACTTCAAGGAGTTTCAATGAAAGGAGAAAAAACACATCCCTGTACAAACATATCTTTGGAGCCAGTGTACCTATCCATATGGAATTTTAGGAAAAATGCGGTTACCGGATTCGTGAAATGGTACTGGTTTGATATTGCACAGCATTTATGTAAAATACAGTCATATTTTAAAAAAAAAAAAATGTTCTAAATGTGGAGACTTCCTCATGGTTAGAACTGGAAACGTTGACTTTTCTTGTAAACGGCTTACATCCACTGAAATCTGGAAACCAAAGTATCATATAATAAGACGAGTACGTTTTCAGTGGGACCCCCCCTGAGAAAGATATCTGGATCCGCGCTTGTTCTAACATCAGATAGCCTTGGAAAAGGCATAAAAAATGTTATGCTGAATGAAAATGATGGTGGTAGCCTTTCCGAGAAGGTTTTTCCAGCCTTTAGAAACAACACACTTGATTTCAGATTTTGAGTAACAGGTACTCTGCTGTCAGCAGACAGATGCTTTAACTCAGACACTTCTTAACCCATCTTCGCAAGCCAAGGCTGACGATTCACTACACTACTCTAGACTACCTTTGGCGGATCGAGCTTGATTTTTATTCACCCAATACGCTTTTTCATTGGATGCAGCCAGCTCTAGCTGCAACGAATTAAATCTCCCATAGCATTTCATCTTTGATAAAAATAGAACAAGGTCGCTACCTTTCGTATAGAAGGTAAACATGGAAATCCATGTGGATGTCTGCTTATCGTTTCATGTGTATTCGTAAGCAGTTTGTAGAACGATATTTCATTTGCTTTTAAAAATATGATGTAAAGGGGGGTTATTACCAGCATCCAATAGAGGGCGCATCGCAGGAATCTCTAAATTGGGCTCAATCATCCAAGGTAAGATCCACGTAGTGATGGCAACCTTGGTTCGTGAAGATGGTCTTAACCCTTTACCACCTGATCCCATTTTAATGGCCATAAGAAAGAAGTCTTTAAAAAACATTAAGGGAAAAGGAGAAAATGCTGGTAACCAGCATTTTCTCCTTTTCCCCCAGTGTTTATTACCCTTCCAAGGGCAACCAAGATCATTTGAATTAAATTATTGTCTGCAAGAATGCTTCAATTTAGATCTGTCTGAAATTTTGCTGTATGCTAAAGGGTTATATCATCATCCTGTCATCTGGTAAAAGGTTTAAGTGTTTGATTAATATGGAGATAGGTATTATCAAATTTAACTTATCAATCTTTGCATTCAAATACAGACTTTAATACTAGGCTAAGAATGAAATGATAAAAAATGTTTTATCGGAAATACCCCTAATGTCACCATGGTACAAATGTTTTGTCATAAGTTTAAATTGAAACCTTTTTCACCTATTTAAACAGTTTAACCCTTTACCACAAATGCATAACATTTATAACTTGTCTAAATTCAAAGTCTTTGCAGACAGTAATTTAAATGTAACCTAAAATGTCAACAGTATTTTCTCCTTTTCCAACAATGTTTTCAAAAGGCTTTTTTCTTGGGACCTTAAAAATTTGTCTTTGTGGTAATGGCTTAAAGCTATATACAAGACAATCTTTATGACCCTGTAAAACAAAGCTTTTGGAATCATCATTGGAAAAAAAAATGTTGCTATTTAAACAGTGTTTTCTCCTTTTCAGGCAATGATACCAACAGTTACCTAACCTTTAAAAAAAAAAATGTTTTGCCTATCATGAGTCTATCAACTTTAAGCCATCTTATGTTAACACATTCATTACAGAAAAGGTCTTTCATTTTTGTCATATGGTAAAAAAGTTAGGCTTACAAATCTTTAAGTAAACACGGCCATTATTACAGATCAATATCAGAAAGTCACTGGCCCTAATCGCACAAGGTTACACCCTTATGAAAAATCACCACATTGCCATGTTGTAATCAGTGTGTTGCCAGTCTGTTGCCATTGTCCTCACAGTGTATATCCAGATTATTTCCAGATTGTTTCCAGTCCATTGGGATTTATTTCCAGCTCAACCAGTGTATAACCATTGTATTGCCATTGCATTGCCAGAACTGGCATCAGTATGGCACTATACTAGCACTAGGCTGACAACAAACTGGGAACAGACTGAATGCATATTGGGACATAAAAATTCATACTCAAATTATTTCATTCTGAATACACCAAATTTAAGGAAGATTATCTCGTAAATCTGACAACAAACTGATACTAAACTGACAATGTAAAAAGATCTGACAATAATCGACCAATTTGTCTGACAATAGGAGGGATTTTGGACTTTCCAGATAAATGTCAGACTATATCCAGAGTATTGTCAGGTATCTGACAATAATGCTGGTTACAGACTGGCAATACATATTCTGGTAATAGATGGCAATACTAGGTTCTGGTAATAAATGGCAATACTATTACCAAATGAAATGACCCTCTTATAAAACTGACAACAAGCTGATACTTGACTGACATAATGTAGAAAGGTCTGACGATAACTGCCCAATTCGTCTGACAATAGGAGGGATTTTGGACTTTTCAGATAGTGTCAGATATATGATAATATGCTGGCTACAAACTGACAATATAGACAATGGTGATGAATGGCAATACTCGGACAATACAATGTGGCAGCAATAGAACTGTCACAAAGCACGGTAATACCCTTCACAAGCACCTTCTTACTGGGGCAGCACATTTAATGACCTTTATCTTGACCCACGTGACACAAAGCAATAGGTTACCTCCTTAGGTCTTGAGAAACACTTGTATGAAGTTTCAGGGTCCCAGATCGAACACCTAAACTGCGTTAATGATTTGCATCCAGAACGAAAAGGGACCAGTTTAACCCATTACCACACAATCCCTACTTTTGACGCCTCTGAAAAAGAATCCTTTTGAAAACACTGTGGGAAAAGGAGAAAATGCTGGTAACAAGCATTTTCTCCTTTTCCCACAGTGTTTTCAACCCTTTCCAGCACAAATTTCTATTTTTGAGTCATCTATATTTAGTCGTCTGCAAATGTTTTCAATTTGGACCAGTCTAAAATTTTCTTCTGTGGTAAAGAGTTAAAAACAAATATATACTATTCAAAATTTGCGTGGAACCATCATATAAGATTAAGCCTAGATACATATTCATGGTTTTACAATAATGTGACATTGCCCTACAGATTAAACAGACTACAAGTAGTGGAAATAGATCTTTAACCCTTTACCAAGCAAAGCCAACTTTTAAAGAGAATGAGAAAAGAAAGCCACTGGAAAACATTGCTGGAAAAGGGGAAAATACTGGTTACCAGCATTTTCTCCTTTCCCGAAATGTTTTTTAACCAAAGAAAGACAGTAAATTGTATGTTGTGTTTGGTTTTTAGTCTGCTTTCAACTTGGACGCTTCTAGAATTTGATAATGTGGTGAAGAGTCTACTCTTTACCACACAATTCTGACTTTTAATGACCCAGTGCAAGAAGCCATTTGAAAACATTTTGGGAAAAGGAGAAAATGCTGGATACCAGCATCTTCTCCTTTTCCATCAATATTTTCCACCATATCAAAGAAAACTCACATAATTTGAGCCACACTGAAATTTTCGTCTGCAGATGTTTTCAATTTGGACAAGTCTAAAACTTTGTCATTTGGTAAAGAGTTAATGCAAAAATGTTCTAACATATATATCCATACTGAAATATGTAAGTGATGCCTATCAAAATGTAGTATAAATTCTG
This sequence comes from Tridacna crocea, assembly GCA_943736015.1. Taxonomy (NCBI): domain Eukaryota; kingdom Metazoa; phylum Mollusca; class Bivalvia; order Cardiida; family Cardiidae; genus Tridacna; species Tridacna crocea. The sequence continues at coordinate 25,126,491 of OX031060.1, forward strand.
CACATGTGTAAAAAAAGAAAATCACTTTTAACATAAATTCCCAAAATACTGAAAATGGATACTGTAGCACCAATGATCCTTTAGCAGACAAAATTTTGGCCTTGTCAAAATTGAAAGCACTTGCAGATGACAAAAAAAAATGTGACTGAAAAATTGGAAATTTGTTTTGGACAGGGAAGGAAACATTGCCAGAAAAGCAGAAATTCTGGATACCAGCATTTTCTTCTTTTCCCACAATGTTTTCTACGTCTTCTTTTTCAGGGTCTTTAAAAGTTGGCATTGTTCTTTAAAGGATTAAATTTAAGTAGTCAATGGTGCTGATATCTGCACTCTTCTGTTTTTGCCACTTTCTCATTTTTTCAGTTTTTGATTGTTCTCTCTTTTCTTCAGTTTCTGCTGAACATATAAAATTTTTCCCCTGCCTGCAGTGGCTGCATTTGTCATTTATAACTTTGATGAGGGAAGCTTCATCAACTTCATTTACTCGCTGAACAAATCCTGAAATTAAAGGAAAACAAATACAACTTTCACTCTCAACTCGTTAATTCTTTACCAAACGACAAAATTTTGGGTTTGTCCAAATGGAAATTATTTGAAGAAAACAAAATTAAAGTGACTGAAAATTTGAAATTTGCTTTGTGAAGGGTAGAAAACATTGTGTGAAAAAGGAGAAAATGCTGGTTACCAGCATTTTCTCCTTTTCCCACAATGTTTTCTAAAGGCGTCTTTCTCAGGGTCGTCAAAAGTAGGACTGGTGTGGTAATGGGTTAAAATGTTACACTTGCCAAATTTCCAAACAAAACTAAAGACATATATCTGTTGTTGTGTGCACACACATATATGTATGTGTGTGTGTGCAGACATTTGTGAAAGCGACAATTTTGGTTTTCACTCCTTGATGAAATAGTTATGTTAAACACAAATCCACTACATATTCATTACTCCTTACGCTCATTGTTTAAATATATGTATCATGATGCAAGTTCTATGAATTCAAAGGATTGCACTTCAAACAGTTGAAAACATGGCATGATGATGAAATCGTGGAAAAAGGGAAAATACTGCTGAACAGCATTTTCTTCATTGCCCACACTGTTTTCAAAAGCCTTCTTTTCTGGGTAGTACAAACTCAAGATTTTTTGGTAAAGTGCTTGGATGGCTTTTCATCAACAAAAAGCTAGTTCAAATTGTCACAGTGGTTGAGGAATAAGTTGTAAATGTAAATCAGAAACAGTTAATTGAAACCAATAAAACTTGTTTGCAGGTGGGTCTTTCACAACTTTTGTACAGGTAATTCATGGACATATTGTCAAAGACGAACTAATGATACAAAAATTTACCTGATGCAAGTTCTTGTTTAAGCTTCTCTATTTCTATTTTCAATTCTATACATGACTGGCAGTTCCTAATACTCTTTCTTCTTGGAGAAAAATGTGAAATTTCCTTGTTATCACTAGAAGAATTTGATGGAAGTTCTATGTTGTTACTAGTATTGGATGGTGGTATTGACGCATTACTTCTGCCACTCATGCATGAGGGCGTCGAGTCTTTAGCACAGTCCGAATTGGATATACTGTTATAACTAGACTGCAGTTCCCACACAGCCTTCACTCTTTTTTCAGCAGTTGAATAATCATTTCCTGTCAAAAAAATGAACAAGAAACAACAAAGATGTTAATTCTATTCCTTGCTGTTTCCGTGGCTTTCTGTTAGTGGAGATAAAAAGATTCGAATGCAATGTCAACCAGTACTCTTTTTCAAAAGCATATCAAAACTCCTGTTTTGGTAATATTTTCGGCAAGTTTTCGATGACTGTTAATTTATCATAGAAGACACCATCCAAAGATGTCTGAGCAATTATCCTTGATGGCCGAGACTGGATGATCACATCTCAAGAGGTAAGAACTGATGCATGTCTTTACTCAAGTAAAATTACATGTCTCATGTAGCTCCAAAAGTTTATAAGATGAATTAAAAATGTGCAGTGGTTTCAAATTTTTGAATTTAATTTCACACTACACTGTACCGACCATTATATACTTTTTTTCCATAGCACTTGTGCACTAATTATTACTAACCCTTTACCAAACAACAAAATTTTAGACCGATCTAAATTGACACCATTTGCAGACAACAAAATACAATGTACATCTAACAAAAACTAGACATGATCAATACCCCCACCAGATCCTTGCCACAAAACAAGTCTTTGTCACAAAATGCAGAATGGTTTAGTACAAAAATCCATTCATATCATATTAACCCTTTACCAAATGACAAAATTTAAGACTTGTCCAAATTGAAAGCATGTGCAGACGACAAATGAACGTAACTCAAAAATTGAAATTTATTTCTAGCAGAGTAGAAAATATTGTGGGAAAAGAGGAAAATGCTGTTAAACGTCATTTAAGCCTTTTCTCACAGTGTTTTCAAGAGGTTTCTATCTTAGGGTGGTAAAACCAGGGTTTGTCTGGTAAAGGGTTAAGTACAAAGCTTTAACACTGTGTCTTATGGTAACAAACTTGAACCATTTTTCTCTGCAAGCTCCGATAGCCTTTTTTTTTTAATGGAGCAAGTTTTTAACTCATTACCAAACACTATTGTAGACGTGTCTAAATCGAAAGCATTTGCAGACGACAAAATAAAAATGACTGATAACTTGAAATTTGTATTGTGAAGGGTAGAAAACATTGTGGGAAAAGGAGAAAATGCTGGTTACCAGCATTTTCTCCTTTTCCCACAATGTTTTCTAAAGGCTTCTTTCTCAGGGACGTCAAAAGTAGGAATTGTGTGGAAATGGGTTAAAGTTTTACCTAGTCAGAAAACACTTGGATTTTATGAGATCAAAAGGAAATATCCAAAAAGTTTCTCAAATTAGATCTGGTACATTTAAGGAAATTTAAGATTTTATGTAGATCTAGATCTACCATAACTGTTGGTAGATTGTTTAGATCTACATGTCTGTTGCATGCAGGTCTGCATACATGTTATGGGAAATGAGAAAATGTCAGTTAGATCTACCACAATTTCATTCTTTCCCACAATGTTTTCAAAACTTTTCCTAATTCGTTTGTGCCTGCATTGCTCAGTTGTAAAACGTTAGGGCAGCTGAACGTTTTCGATTCCGGTAGATCTAGATCTAAACTTTAGGAAATTGAAGTTGGCTGGGGTAAAGCAATGTCCGAGTCAATGCTCAGAAAAGAGACTTGACAAGCAGCTATGTACAGAGCGCCGATTTTCGTCATGACAGAAATAAGTGATTACCTCGAACGAATTGCAGACGATAATTTTACTTACCGTTTATTTCACATAGATCTACGACTGCCACATATTCTTTCTTCCTCTGCTTGCTGAAATAAGTTGTATTTAATTCGCCATCGGACGGCTGCTTGTCCGTGCTTGTTATTTCAATGAATGAAATGATGGACATAAATAGGATCAAGGCATAGCGTAGGTCAACCATGTTGAAAGGCCAATCCGTTAAAGAACGCGCAAAATTGTCCCGCTAGATGGCATTCTACGCAAAAAACAAAAGCGCGAGATGTGACGCTTATGACATCGACAGTCTACAAAAAAAAAACAGCGTTTTTTTCGGGAAAAGTTCACCAAATGAAAGCATTGTTGTATAGAAAAAGTTTTTAGCGCATTAAATTCTTCCATTATCAAAATATGATTGCAGCTGGATACATTTTTTACTGTTCTAAGAGATCATATGAACAAGTAGATTGGTTACCGTGGTAAATGCAGCTCAAGTTTGCTATCGTTACTTACGTCGGGCACCAGATAGACAAGAAACACTTAGCAAGCGGGTCGTCCTTTCAAATTATGGATATTTCTGTCCTAAAAGTATAAACGTAGCCAAGGACAAGTCTAGCATATATTTCTGAAGCCGCAGTTTCCTGTAATTACCGAAAAAATAATCTGTCAGGTGGGTTTGGCTTGAGATCCGATCGCATAACAATACGTTCGCCCCTACTTTCATTTTGAAGGTCAACTCCAATGCAATTTTTTGTGATTGTTTATTTAGTGCAAAGAAACAACCATAATAATACCATTGCAGCAACCCTTCAGATTGAAGAATTGTTTCGGTCCCAAGGCCGATTGCTTAATTACTCCCAAGGATCCGAGCTTTTTGTTTTCTTCCCAAAACCAGTTCGTCCCTGAGCTTGTTCGTCCAAACATCTTATTCATCGGGTACATAGATATGGTCCTTCTAAAATAAGTTTTTAGTTTACATATTAAATTATTTTGATTGACGCTCTGTTTTTTGCATTTCTATTGATCGTTTTTTTTACTATTATCTATTCTAGATTATCTTCAGTTTCCATTTTCATTTGTTATTACTGTATCTCCAAGTCAAAAGTGGAGGGATATAGCGTTAGTGTTTTCCATCCATCTGTCAATCTGTTCAGGAAAATATCTCCAATACCATTGAACAGAATTCGTGAAACTTTTGAACATGTATATGTTTAAAAAAACAAAAACATTCCACGGATATAATGATTCTGTGAAAAATGACCAACTGGGAGGGTTTCACGATAACTCATTTATGGACTAATATCTCTGTGTTGGGTGCAGAGATAAATGGACAAATACATCGAATTTTTTTCAAGATCGTTTTTCCGATTGACTTTCCACGATAAATGTGATAAATGTCCGTTGGTACCTTTTTAACTTTTCACCAAACAATAAAATTTGGGACTGGTCCAAATTGAAAGTATTTGCAGGCGACAAATTGATTGTGAATAAAAAACTGAAATTTGTTTTGGAAAGGAAATACAGTGGGAAAAGGAGAAAATGCTGGTTACCAGCATTTTCTCCTTTTTCCACACTGTTTTTATAATCTATCTTCTTTAAGATAAGCAGATTAGTGGTTATTTATGGGAGGGATCTATCCACATAATAAGACTGGTAAAGATTTCTAATATTTCCAACCTTACATATTAACTGTTTATACATGTGAATATTTTTCTACAGTTGTAGCCATAGAAGTTCATCAGCTTTTGAAGAACATGGAAAAACAAAAGTATTGTCGCTGTTTCAAGGATGATAGCCCACTAAAATCCATGCCAAAAAGCACATTACACTATCAGACTTGGATCAAGAAATCAAGGTTGCTGTCATTGGAAGAGGTGTAAGGTATTTTTTCAGTACAACTATCTAATTGATCCAAAATTCTTTACCAACCTACAAAATTTTGACTTGTCAAAATTCAGAACACCTGCAGAGGATATATAACTTTTTTTTTTTCAAATTAAATTTGAATTTGTCTTTGGAAGGGTTTTTTCTAGGCTGTTCCACGAATACTATGGGTACATTACAGAAAAAAATCCTAGAAGGAACACCACTTATACTTTCATGCACATGGACATTTAACCCTTTACCACACAGCAAAATTTTAGACCTATCCAAATTGAAAGCATTTGCAAAGAACAATTTCATAGTGGCTCAAATGATGCAATTTTTAGCTCTACTGACTTTCAGCCAGCAGAGCTTATGTCATAGCATGGTTTCCGTCGTCCATCCGTCTGTCCGTCCGTTAGTCTTTTTCTTGTTTACGCGATAAAGTCTGCATTTGTTGCTCGATTTTCATGAAACTTGCACAGTTTGTTTATCTCATCAATAGCTTCAACCCTATGGATTTTGGGAAAAGTAGCCATTTCAAGTTGAAAATTTCAAATTCTTGCTTGTTTACGCGATTAAGTCTGCATTTGTGGTCAGATTTTCTTGAAAGTTGCACAGTTTGTTTATCTCATCAATAGCTTCAACCCTATTGATTTTGAGAAAAATCCAACAAATAGTATGGGAAAAGTAGCCATTTCAAGTTGAAAATTTCTAATTGTTTACGTGATAAAGTCTGCATTTGTTGCCCGATTTTTGTGAAACTTGCACAACTTGTTTATCTCATCAATAGCTTCAACCCTAATGATTCTGAGAAAAATCCAGCAAGCAGTATGGGAAAAGTAGCCATTTCAAGTTGAAAATTTCAAATTCTTCTTTATGCGATAAAGTCTGCATTTGTGGTCAGATTTTCGTGAATCTTGCACAGTTTGTTTATGTCATCAATAGCTTCAACCCTATTGATTTTGAGAAAAATCCAACAAATAGTATGGGAAAAGTAGCCATTTCAAGTTGAAAATTTCTTATTCATGTTTACACAATAAAGTCTGTCTTTCTTGTCAGATTTTCATGAAAATCACAAAGTTTTTTTTATCTTATCAGTAGCTTCAACCCTATTTATTCTGAGAAAAATCCAGCCAACAGTATGGGAAAATTAGCCATTTCAAGTTGAAAATTTCAAATTCTTGTTTATGGGATAAAAGGTGCATTTGTTATTACATTTTTTTTAAACTTGCACGGTTTGTTTCTCTCACCAACAGCTTCAACCCTATCGATTTTGAAATAAATCCAACAAACAGTATGGGAAAAGTAGCCATTTCAAGTTGAAAATTACCAATTCTTGTTTACGCATTAAAATCTGCATTTCTTGTCAGATTTTCATGAATTTCACAGTTTGTTTAATTGCAAGAACACATTTGTGTGTTTTTTGTCTTTTTGCATCATGAATTCATAATGTATGCTAGCATAAAAGCAAAATTCAATTCTCTACCAGTAGAGCATATTCAGGCCCTTCAGGGCCTTCTAGTTCTTTGATAGGGTCGAAAACCTTTTGGAAAAAGGAGAAAATGCTGGTTTCCAGCATTTTCTCATTGTCCCATAATGTTTTCGTTAGACTTCTTACTCAGGGTTGTTAAAAGGCGTCATTGTATGGTAAAGAGTGAACTCTTCACTAAACAACATGATTTTAGACTAGTCCAAACTGAAAGCATTTGCAGGCAAAATTAATGTGATTCAAAAATGAAATTTGTTTTGGGAAGGGAAGAAAACTTTGTGGGAAAAGGAGAAATGCTGGGCACCTGCATTTTCTCCTTTTCCCATTATGCTTTCAGAAAAAAACAGGAATTCTTTGGGAATGATTTAAAAGTACTTTCTCTACGATTGTGTATTATTCAAGTTTGAAAGCATCGTTTTTCAGATTCTTCAAAAGCATATGTAGATGTAAATATTTTTCTTTTCTTATCCAGTAGGGTGTCAATGTCAGGTGCAACAGAATCATCTAAACTTGGAGAAGAAAATGATTCAGACACCATAATAGAATCTGCCTACAATCATTGTGTACCAGAGACTGAAGTAGAATTTAGCGACACAGAATTTTTTATTGAAAATGATACCTTTGCTGATGATACTGATAATGAAATTTCTGACAGTGAAGATTCTGCAAATCAGGTTAGCCAGGGAAAATTGTTTGAAGGATGCCCTTTATCTTCTGATGAGAGCGCTATATTAGCATAACAGTATGCTGTTACTCACAAAGTTACTGGAAAAGCTTTGGTTTCTCTTCTTTATATTTACCACAGGGCACAGAATACTTCACCTACATGAACCAACTCAAATCCTTCTACAAATGTGCAGAGATTCCTTTAGAAATAATAAAATTCTGCAATACATGTTTGACCCAAATTCAGGAAAATAGGTTTTGGACAAAATGTAACAAATATGTATACAAGATGGACATACTTCCCAATTTATTAAGTTGCCCATTGTGGACCATTTACGGTCATTTTTTGATGATCAAGAATTCATCGATCTGATAAACTATAGGTTTAACCCTTTACCATACAATAAATTTATGGACTGCTCCAAATTGAGAGAATTTGCAGATGACAAAATAAATATGACTGAAAAGTTAAAATTTGCTATGGGAAGGGTAGAAAACATTGTGGGAGAAGGAGAAAATGCTGGTCTCCTTTTTCTACAATGTTTTCTAAAGCCTTCTCTTTCAGGGTTGTCAAAAGTCGTCATTGAGTGGTAAAGGGTTAAGAGAGCTAAGAGGAACTTTCATAGCATAGAAGATGTATACGATGGAGTTATGTATCAAACTATGTTTAAGGATGGTGGTTTATTGAACGAGTTCAACTTATCATTAAAGGTATACACTGATGGTGTCTCCATTTTCAAATCTTCATCATAATTGTGGCCAATTTACTTTCAAGTGAATGAATTACCCCCAGATGAGAATCCTAAGTAAATACAGAGTCCTAGCCGGAACGTGGTGTTGGAGAAAAAAGCCAGATATGAGTTTGATGTTTTCCCCAGTTGTAGCTGATATTAAATGTCTTGAAGAACATGGACACTTGTTTGATCTTCCAGATGGAAGAGAGGTGCAGTCGTGTTTGATAGTACTTACAGGACATTTCGACACCTCAGCAAAAGATGATTTCTTGCATAAAGTTCACCACAATGGTTTCTATGGATGTTCCTTTTGTGAAGACAACAGAAAAAGCGTAAAATCAAGGGTACACTCATGTTTATCCATATAATGCTGAAACTGCAACAGGATTCAGTCAAGTACGGAGTTGTGAGAATGCAATGCAGAAAATGCTTTTGTTACAGGCAAGCCAGTGTGTGGTATAAAAAGATTATGTCCATTTTCAGAGCTCAACTATTTTGATATTGTGAAAAGTATATCAGTTGACTACATGCATACTGAATGTTTAGGTGTAATGAAACGTTTATTAACAATTTGGTTCAATGTGGAACACAAGTTACATGGCTGCCTTTTGATCTTTCCAAATTCTTGTTGCGTAGCAGACAAAAGTATTTTGTGAAGCAGTCTATGTCCATTTAGCATGTAAACGTCATCGGCTACAAATTTCCCAAGTTTGGGAAGTAGGTGGGCAAATTTGACCAATATCAACAATGTTTATGAAAGTAGAGCTCTCAAAATTAATGTTGCTTTAACCCTTTACCACACAATCTTGACTCTTAATACCCCAGTAAAAGAAGCGTTTTGAAAACACTGTGGGAAAAGGAGAATATGCTGGTAACCAGCATTTTCTCCTTTTCCCACAATGTTTTCTTCCCTTCCTAAAACAAATTCAATTCTTTAGTCACATTCATTTTGTCGTCTGCAAATGTTTTCAATTTGGACCAGTCTAAAATTTAGTTGTGTGATAAAGATTAATTCCAAAACAGAAAAATAGGAAATTTCAGGACTAGCCAGCCAAATTCACAGGTTTACATGGTTGACCTGTGCTATGCCTTAATCCTATTTATGTCCATTATTTCATTCAGTGAAATAACAAATTCATACGGTTACGTGTAAATGATTCCAACAGATACCTGTTGCGAGTCTGCTTTGAACGTTCGGACAATTTGTTTTCATCAAGGGGTGTGGTAATATGCTTACAAGTATGCATGAAGTCAAGTTTATTTGAAGTGGTCTTTGTCCACCTGTTTTACAGAATGTCCCTTAAGATTTTATTCCTGGGTACATGATTAAATTTATATGTGCAGCAGAATTTTAGCCCAATCGAGAAGCTATATATACTATGCTAATAAAAGGAACAGTCTGGGAACTGTCTGAATGCACCTTGTAGGTCAGAAACATTGTTACTTTGAATGGAAGACCCGCCTGTAAAGAGTTTTCCACTTTATTTCTCTCTGGTGCCCCACGTACATACGCATAGTATACTCTAGCTGTATTCATGACAGTTACCAATCTACTTGATGGCAGCATATGATCTCTTAACCCTTTCCCAAAGGACAAATTTTGGACTCTTCCAAACCGAAAGAGTTCGCAGAGGACAATTTTAGATTTCGAGAAAATGCCAAAAAGTTCTCAAACAGGGTAGAAAACACTGTGGGAAAAAGAGAAATTGCTCCTTATGAGCAATTTCTCCTTTTCCCAGTGTTTTCAAAAGACTTTTACTAAAGACACGTAAAAACCAGGGCTTGTTTGGGAAAGGGTTAAAACATTAAAAATATATGTTATCCCGGATTTACATTTTAATATTTTCTCCTTTTCATACAATCTTTTCTAGCCTTCCAGAGACAAAGTCAACAATTTGAACCACATTTGATATGTCGCCTGTAAATGCTTTGGATTCGGATGAAGTCTGAAATGATGTTATGTGGTAAAGTGTTAAACCCTTTACGACACAAGGATGACTTTTGACGACCCTGAGGAAGATGCCCTTTGAAAACATTGTGGGAAAAGGAGAAAATGCTGTTAACCAGCATTTTTTTTTTTCCCACAAAATTTTCTACCTTATAAAAGAAAAATTGCACCATTTAAGCCATTTGAAATTGTTGTCTGCAAATGCTTTCAATTTGGATAGGTCTAAAATTTTGCCATGTGGTAAAGGGTTTAACCCATTTTCAAACAATCCGTACTTTTGACGGCCCCAAGAAATAAGTCTTTAGAAAATATTGTGGGCAAAGGAGAAAATGCTGGTAACCAGCATTTTCTCCTTTTCCCACAATATTTTCTATCCTACACAAAACAAACTTCAAATTTTCAGTCACCTTTATTTTGTCTGCAAATGCTTTCAATTTGGATCAGTCTAAAATATTGTCGTTTGGTAGTGGGTTAAGGGTAGAAGATGCTATAATTAAAAAGAATTTTTTTTTCTTCTTTCACCAGAACTTTAGAAGGAAATTTCAGCTATGTGTTGAACATGCAATTGTTTTAGTAGTTAATGGGTCTCTTAATTTATACTTTTCCAACAAAAAAAAATGTGTCGAAGAAGTTAAATCACAAGTAAATAAGTATAACTCAAAAGAACTACAAGGCTTGTCTATATTTAACCCTTTACTACACAATCACAAGTCTTTAACAACCATGAGAAAAAAGTCTATAATTGTGGGAATAGGAGAAAAAGTTTGTAACCAGCATTTTTCCATGTTATCTATCCTGCCAGAGACAAATTCTTGAATTTATTTTAACTGTATGTTAATTAAAATGATAATTGTTGTCTGAAAATGCTTGTGTTTTGGACAAGTGTAAATAAATGTTACATAGTAAAGAGATACTTATTAATTTTTGGACAAAATTATTTGTTAACAACTTTTTGCCAGTTCGTTACCAGTCTGTTGCCACAGCAATATCTATACCCAGCATATTATCAGAAATACTGCTGATTGTCACCACTTGCGTTTTTGACAAAGTTATTTGTTACCATGTAATCGCCAGTTTGTTACCAGTCTGTTACCAGAACATTACTTCTACCCAGTGTATTGTCAGAAACACTGATGATTGTCACCACTTGCGTTTTTGACAAAGTTATTTGTTACCAAATAATTGCCAGTTTGTTACCAGTCTGTTACCAGAACATTTTTTATATCCAGTGTATTGTCAGAAACACTGATGATTGTCACTACTTGCGTTTTTGACAAAGTTATTTGTTACCAAATAATTGCCAGTTTGTTGCCAGTCTGTTACCAGAACATTATTTATATCCAGTGAATTGTCAGAAACACAGGTGATTCTCACCAGTGTAATGCCAGATGCAATATTTCAGAAAACGTGCTGCCATTCTGTTGTCAGTGTATTGTTGTCCTATTACCATCTTCTGACAACACACTGATTTTAGAACCAGTGTATTATCAGATCAGAGATTTTTACTGCCAGTGTCTTACCCTGGTAATGCTAGACTATTGTTGGTTGTTGACATCAGTTATCAGTGTATTGTCAGTTTCTTACCATTTTCTTGCCATGTTATTGTCAGAAACAAATTTTATAAGGGTGACCTTAAAATTAATGTAATAATTAAATGATGCTGAATATAACTTAAGTAATGCATAAATTAAGTTTTTTTCCTGCTACTTCTACAAGACATTGGGGGAGAAGTTGAAAAAATAAAGTGCTAAGAAATAACTAGCATAATCTTCCTTTCTGTTTTTTCTCACAGCATTTTCAAAAGCAATCAGACATTTTTCCTTGACGCTGTTTAACCACAAGTCTGAACTTTCCTTTTTGTTAAAAGGTAGAGTTCACTTAACCATGTACTATGTAATTCTGAATTTTATTGATCCTGGGATAAGAAAGACTTTGAAAAACATATCAGAAAAGGAAAAAAATAATTGTGAAACCTTTTTCCCAGCAATGTTTTCTACTCTATGATATCAAATAACTTCAGTTCATATGTATATGGAATTTAATGTGAGAGATCTCAAGGTATTTCTAAATTTGGAAGATTCTAGAATTTGTCATCTGGGAAAGGGTTCAATCTACCAGAAACAGGATGAGATATATTGGGCCCCATGCAGACTAAATAGAAAATTCAATAGATTTTCAATCTCTAGTTTCAAACCCTTATATGTATGTTTTTCTAAACTCTTTACCCTTTATAACTCCAATATTTTTAGGAGAAGAAGGCATGCAATTTAATAGATTTTGGGAAAAGGAGAACACACTTATCATGATGAGTATGATTTTTCTCCTTTTCTCTGAAATGTTATCTATACTTCAAAAGCAAATCCCAATATTGAAGAACCATTCAATTTGTTGGTGGCAATGTGGACAAGTCTTCTTCTAAAGAATTACTGGTAACTCTGACATCTTAATAATGTCACCCTTCTTAACAAAAGCCCATTAGCAGCCAAATTTAATACATGTAAAGAACAGAGCTCCTGATAACAGGGAGTGATGGTATTCGAAACTAATTATTTCTCTTCCAAACCCTATGTTGTGGGTACTCATTAGAATCGTCTCAATGAGGCGATTCTAATGAGTACCCATAACATAGGGTATAGTGGAGATTAATTGATATACATGTATTCAATTTTGAAATCAAAATCACTCACTCTATATGGAGCTCTGTATACAGAACCGATGGAAAGGCAAGTTTGATATTCTGTTGAAGTATTGTCTTTCAAATTTCCAATCACTGATAGAACAGTTAATACTTAAACTAGAGTTATTGTTACATGTAGTTCTAATATTTATTGCTCTGCGGATGACTTACCGGTAAATCTAGTGATCAACTTATTTTAACAGACTAACTTTATCAGATTCACATAATCGGCATACTTTTTGCCTCTTAACCTTTTCCCAAACAAGTCCTGGTTTTTACGTGTCTGCAGTAAAAGTCTTTTGAAAACACTGTGGGAAAAGGAGAAATTGCTCGTAACGAGCAATTTCTCCTTTTCCCACCGTGTTTTCTACCCTTTTTGAGAACTTTCTGCCATTTTCTCCAAATCTAAAATTGTCGTCTGCAAACTCTTTTGGTTTGGAAGAGTCCAAAAGCTGTTGTTTGGGAAAGAGTTAAACACTTGGTGAAATTGTAGACTCGTCTAAATTAAATACATTTACAACCAATATTTTAACTCTTTTACCAAATGACGAAATATTAGACATCTCCAAACTGAAAGCACTACCCGGTAAGTGTCTTGCACTAAGTGTCTTGCAGATAAAACATAAACATAACTCAAGACTTGAAATTTGTTTCCAGCAGGGTAGGAAAACATTGTAAGAAAAAGAGAACGTTGGTTATCAACATTCTCTCCTTGACCTACAATATTTCCAAAAGGCTTCTATCTGGGTCATAAACACCAGGGATTGTTTGGTAGAGGGTTAATGAGGTTGCTCAAATTACCAAATTTCTCCTTGATTGGTAAGAAAACATTGTGAGAAAAGGAAAAAATGCTCAGGTAAACTTTTAAATGTTAACCTTTTACTCATCATCTAGAAAATGGTGGTTTCCAGCACTTTCTCATTTTCTAAAATGTTTTTGAAACTTTCCCTCCTTAGGGACTTTAAAAGTCACGATTTCATGCTGAAGGGTTAAATGGTTTGAAGGAAATTTATACCTGTATTTCAAACAGAGAATTATTTACATTTGGTTGTGAATGAGCCTATAAATTAGTTTATGGGAGATTTTTACTATCTTCTTTTAAAATGTTTTCCACTGCTTAACTTATTCTGAAGGTTCTAATTGAGCAATAGTTTTTTAGCTTTGACATTTCATGCCATAGGCATTAGTGCTGTCATACTTAAAAACAATAATAGATTTACAAAGATTAAAAAGTTGACAGGTGAAAAATCTTCAAAAGCAGAATGTGTAAACACTTCCTATAACTTACAGTTATCTCAAATTTTACTGTCTTGCTCAGAGAAATTCTTAAAGATTTATATGTAAACCCTTTACCACGATATCCTCTGTTAGACTTTTCAACAGACGACAAATTTTAGCATTAACCAATTACCACACAATCCCTACTTTTGACGCCCCTAAGAAAGAAGCCTTTTGAAAACACTGTGGGAAAAGGAGAAAATGCTGGTAACCAGCATTTTCTCCTTTTCCCGCAGTGTTTTCTACCCTTTCCAGAACAAATTCAATTTTTCAGTCACCTTTATTTTGTCGTCTGCAAATGCTTTCAATTTGAACCAGTCTAAAATTTTGTCGTTTGGTAAAGAGTTAAGCAAATCAAAAGCATTTGTACAGTGTGGGACAGTTTTAGTGTGGCTCAAATACTGAAATTTTTCTTTTAAATAGTAGAAATCATTGTGGAAAAAAAAGGAGAAAATGCTGGCTATCAGCATTTTCTCTTTTTCCCACAATTTTTTCAGAAAGCGTTTTCCCAGGGTTGTTGAAAGTCAGCATTGTGAAGTAAAGGATTTGAGTTTTAGTGATCCTGAGAAAAAGGCAATGAAGACATAGTGGGAAAAGGAGCAACAGTTACCACTGGTAACTCTTAATGACAAAACCCTTCATTTGAGCCGTGTGTATGTTTTCATTACGCTTACTTTCAAATTGATCAAGTCTACGTTTTTTCAACTGACAAAGATTTAAAATTTCAATGAGAGGCATGTAGTTTAACCCTTTCCCAACTGACAAACTTTTAGACTAGACCAAATTGAAAGCATTTGCAGACAACAATTCAACTCTTGCTGAAAAAATGATTTATGTCTATGATAGGGTAGAAAACATCGTGGAAAAAGGAGAAAATGCTGGTTACCAGCATTTTCTCCTTTTCCCACAATGTTTTCAAAAGGCTATTTTTTTAGACCCGTAAAAATCAGGGATTGTTTAGGAAAGGGTTAAGAAAAATTAGTTTTAAATAACTGTATTGGGTTTGTGAAAGGTAGCAATTAGTTTTAAATAATTGTTCTGGGTTTGTGAAAGATAGCAAAATTATCTAAAATACTAGTAAAAAAAGGAAACTCTGACTCTGAGGCTACTGGAGTGGAAAAGTCAAAACGTGAGACAGACAAAAAAAAAACAAAGTCTCCCATTCACAGATGTACGAAATGTATCATGGTAGTTCAACCATAAAACGTTCTTGTCAAGTTTTTACAAATCCATTACAGGTCTACATTTGTGTTACTCATCGCTCTGTACCTTCTAAATTACAAATTCTTCAACTTGCAAAGTAAGTTTTTACTTGACGGCAAAATGTTACACTCATCTCTTTTAAGTCTTTTTTCATACCATGATATTTTAATCTCAAAATTGAAATGTTTGCATTTGAAATCAGGCTGAAACGATATAAAAAAGTAGAAAACATTGGTGAAAAAGGAAACGATCCTGGTGACCATGTTTCAAATATAATCTGTAAGGTAAAAAAATATTTTCCCTGTGTCCAATGCTTCCACGTGACACACTTGCGTATAGTGTGTTCTGGACACCATACTTTGCTATCATTTATGCCATATTTGCCTGTACAAATACAGTGTACTGTCTGAAAATACGGTCAGTTTTGGCTAGTTAAGAAATTTTGTTGCCTGGTATGGTAATCAACTTTGTTTTTCAATTCTTTTTTTTAAGGTTGTAGTAAGCTCTACAAATATATGATAGAGAAATCTGTATTTGCATGGGAGGGAATCAATTTGTATGTCTTTATCAACATAAATAAGGCTGCACCATTAACTTTAGCCCTTTACAACATAATTCTGACTTCTAACTATTGACAACCCTGGGAAAGAAGTCATCTGAAAATGTTGTGGAATAAGGAGAAAATGCTGGTTACCAGCATTTTCTCCTTTACCTACAATGTTTTTTTTATCTTATCAAAGAAAAATTGCACTATTTGAGCCACACTGAGATTGTCATCTACAAATGCTATCAATTTGAACAAAGTGAAAATTTTGTTGTCTCTTAAAAGGGTAAATCTAACTTAAAGAGCAAACACTAACCAGTATATTTAATGACTGATAAAACAGAGAAATAAATTCTAAATTCAAGTATATTCAAATTCTACAATGCAAATTATAAACAACCCCCTTTTGTCTCCAACATCGTTCACCTATAGATCAACTTTAAACCGTTACCACACAGTTATAAAATGACCCTGAGAAAACAAGCTTTTGAAAACATTCAAGGATAAGGAGAAAATATTTGTAAACAGCAATTTTCTCCTTTCCCCAAAATGTTTTCAACTACCCAAAAACCGGTATCATTATTTGAAACCATATTTACACAGTGGTCTTCTAATGATTCAGTATGGACAAGTCTAAAATTTTCTTGTCTGGTAGTCTTGAGTTAACACTCTTTTCCACACTACAAAATTTCAGACTGGTCCAAATTAAAAGAATTTGCAGACAACAAAATAAAAGTGACTGAAAAATTGAAATTTGTTCTGGGAACGGTAGAAAACACTGTGGGAAAAGGAGAAAATGCTGGTTACCAGCATTTTCTCCTTTTCCTACAGTATTTTCAAAAGGCTAATTTCTCAGGGGCATCAAAAGTAGGGATTGTGTTGTAATGGGTTAAAATACATAGGCACAGAATGTGAAATAAGTCATTACTGGAAAAAAAAAGTATAAAAATCTTTGATACATTCAGGGGTGAATCCATTCAGACCGCAAATTCAAATTTCATTCATTTCAACTGAATCTTCACATTTGATTGAGTTTACTTGTACAAAATTACCAATCTTTTAACTCACAATCTCTCCTCTAAAAACTCTGGCAGCATTTTGAAAACATTGTGGAAAAGGCAGAATAAGCTGGTACCCACTACCCAGCATTCTCTTCTTCTCCCTACATAAGGTCTACTATTTCACATGCAAATTTCAGCATATGAAACACATTTGATTATGTCGTCTGCAGATTTTCTGAATTTGGACAAAAGAAGAAGAGAAATTTTGGTCTCTGGCAAAGAGTTGATCATTTCTTGTTCAAATTGCGTTAAACTATAGATCCGCGGGCTATTCAACCAGCACTACGATTAAACAGAATTATCTTTTCAAGAAAAAAAAAAAAAACACAAAATGAGGTGATTTTGTCTTTCTTTCTTCCGTTGTATTCTTGGCAAGGGTTAAGCAAAAAAACAAACCATCGTCTTGGTCCAGGGCCTATCTCTCATTTCATGACAGTTTTTATATAGATCACGATCTGCTATCGGTTCAATAATTGGATACTTACGAACTTGGGCCCGTCTGGCATCTAGCTGAGATGCTGTTTTACTCAGGACTGCAATCTTTTTACACAGTTTGTCTGTCCGTTCGTACGCCAGCTGACATTCTTCTGAAATGTCACAGAAAAGGTCGTCTGCATGACGAACGAGACTCGAAAGTTGAAGAAGTGCCCCGACAATAGCATTATTTGACACCGTTAAAGAAACACAATTTTTATCCTCGTCCACGTTTATACTGTGGGCTCCTAAATAAACAGGGTCGATGTTTCGACACCCTAACGGCATTTTCAATCACTTTGTTAAAAACTCACGAACTTTTACATCCACTTTATTTTTGTCACACCTGTACATTAGCGGTTACATACACGTTCTCTTATCGGCGAAATACCGATTGACTCCATCTCGAGTTCTGATTGGCTGTTGGAAGATAACACACACAAAATGTCGGCGGCAGCTTTGTATTATCTACCGCTACTCGACCGTAAAAATTGTGTTAAAAAATTCGGGACTTATTGATCTTCTGATTCGAAATGCCTTAATTAGGTTAAATAGGGGTCAATATAGAATATTGCTCCTGTCTGCATTCGGTAGCCCTTTCATAACGAGGTGTAAATATACACCTTGCGTTCTTATGACGAAAAGTATTTGAATAGATTTTAAATGACACACCCCACACCTCTAGAAAAGTTTTTTTTTAGAATGAATGAAAACAGTGTGGCAGGTATTTCACTAAACCAAATTCGGATTTCTTTTCTTTTTTATCATAAATGTTCAGGAAAAACCATGGCGATGCGATTCCAAATTTAGATAGTCAATGAAAACAGTTGCCATGTTCTTATTCTTAATACGAATGATGATTTTCCAGCCTCAGTGAATACTTTCACCAAGATCAGTTAACAGGAAATATGAAGTCTAAAACATGGACTAATTACACCAGTACAACATGAAACTCTGAGTTAAGGCCTTCAGTTGACTTACTGGATGAATGCTCTTTGGGTTGATAGAATCTTTCGGTACACTCTTACCACACGAATTTGACATTCTATAAGAATCATAGGCGGATCCAGAGGGGGGGGGGACCGGGGGTCCGGACCCCCCCCCCCTGGAATTTTGGCAAAAATGTGGTTATCGGATTCGTAAAATGGTACTGTTTTGATATTGCACAGTATTTATGTAAAATACAGTCATTAAAAAAAGGTTCTAAATGTGGAGACCTCCTCATGGTTAGAACTGGAAACGTTGACATTTCTTGTAAACGGTTTACATCCAATGAAATCAGGAAATCAAAGTATCATATAATAAATAATACGAGTGCGTTTTCGGTGGGACTCCCCTGAGAAAGATATCTGGATCCGCGCATGAGAATACATGTATATGATAAAATATGTAAAGTAAAATTCTCCCCTGTATATAAATGTATATGTTTCTTTTTATATGTTTTTTTTGTGTGTGTCATATTTTATCATTTGTTTGACATTATAGAATGTCAAATTCCTGTGCTCTTACTATGTGAGGTCTGATCTTACTCTCACCTGTACAAGTAATAAGCAGACATCGTAAATTTCTTATATACGATCCCGTGCTCAAGTAAATGTTTATTGTACATGTAAATCTGGCGACAAAACTCTAACCAGCATTTTCTCCTTTTCCCATAGTGTTTTCTACCCTTCCCAGAACAAATTTCTATTTTTCAGTCACCTTTTATTTTTTCGTCTGCAAATGCTTTCGATTTGTAAAAGCTTGAAATATTGTCGTTTGGTAATGAGTTAACCCATAACCACACAATCCCTACTTTTGACGCCCCTGAGAAAGAAGCCTTTTGAAAACACTGTGGGAAAAGGAGAAAATGCTGGTAACCAGCATTTTCTCCTTTTCCAACAGTGTTTTCTACCCTTCCCAGAACAAATTTTTATTTTTCAGTCACCTTTATTTTGTCGTCTGCAAATGCTTTCAATTTGGACAAGTCTAAACCTTTCTCGTCTGGTATAAGTTAAACTTAGGCTGCTAAGCGTGACTCGAAAGCTTACCTTTTTCGGACATTGTAAATGAAGATCATTGTCCGGTAATTAGATATATTTCCTCAAAACATGTCTTTGAAATAGCCATATTTGGGTGTTTAATCTCGAATTGAAAATTTGATTTAGTTATTCAGCAGGATAGGGGTTAAATGTAATTCTATGTGAAAGTATTCGTACATGTACAGTATTCGCAGACGTCAGTTTAACCCTTAACGACAAAATATTAGACTGGTTGACATTAAAAGCACTTGCAGACGACAAAATAAACATAACTCACAATTTGAAATTTGTTTCAAGCAGGCTAGAAAACATTGTCGGAAAAACCAGCATTTTCTCCTTTTCATACAATGTTTTCAAAAGGTTTCTATCTCAGGGTCGTAAAACCAGGGATTGTTTGGTGAAAGGTTAATGTGGGTCCAAGTGTGAGACATGTCTTTGAAAATGATAGAAAACATTCAGACGACAAAAGTAAGTAAACATCCTTCAAATAGTGCGATTTGTCATTGACAGGGGAAAAAAACTGTGCAGCAAGGAGAAAATCTTTTTCCGAAAATGTTTACCAAAAAAGAAAAGGGGGGGGGGTTTGATTAGCCCGAGAAAATTTTAGACTGGTCTAAATTGAAAACATGTGCATGCAACATGTTAAATAAAGCTAAAATAAAGGTGAATTTCTGGAAAAGTGTACAATATCTCATGTGAAAAGGAGAAAATGCTGGATACCTCTAGATTTTCACAAGGTTATTTCCCCACTGACGTTAAAACCCAGTGTTGTGTGGTTAAGAAGTTAAACACAGGACTGTTTGGTGTAGGGTTAAGTTATGGTCAGCACAATAAGGGTTAAATCCTTTTCACAGGGTCATTTGAGGCGAATCCTGCACTAGTTAAGATTTTTATCAGACACGGATCTCGTTTTGCTGTGATTTATGGGGCCCAGTATTATCATTAAATCTTATCAAATTAAACTTGATGTATGCTACTTTTAAACTCGCCACCCCCTAAAAAAATGCGAACGCTCTTTTGACAGAACTTTGGGGAAAATTTGATCGGTATAACCGGTTTTTTTTGCATTAAAGACTACATATTTTTTGTCATAAACTCATTACATGCACCGTTGACGTTTCCCTTGGTCAATTCTGCGGGCCTCTTGATAAACTTGCTACAAAGTCTAAATCTATGTCTAGATAACCGTGACAATTTCAAACCTTTTCAAATGGCCAGAATTTCTCTGTAAATTCTTGTAACAGATCGAACCGAAATATCCGTCCATTTTGATTTTGAACGCAGATTTACGTTGAAGCCTATCAATACACAAGGGAAGTAACTATTAAAAGTTTATTCATACTGAGGATATATGGTAATTTCCCTTCGAAATCCTCATCTTGTTTGAGCTCAATCCTGTTGACCTCGATCAAGAAATGTATTGTGCAGTCTGGTATTAATCTACACTGCCCATTTTGATTTACCTTGTTTGAAAATTGCAAAAGTTGTGCTTGGCTCTCTAATGTCCTTACAGCTATTTGGCTAGAGGAAAGCGACGAAAGAGAGAGAGAGAGAGAGAAAAGAAAATTTAAATTGGGCTTTATCTGTACGAGATTCTACGCAACTATGGCAGTAATTTTGGAGAATATAGTTGAAGATCAAAAACATAGAAATGTGCAGACTAGTCTCCCTTTATGTTTTCAGTCATACAATGTAGTATGGTACAATAACCGCCACGAACTATATTGTTGTGATGTCCAGCTTTTTATCATTGGACTGGGCGTGGATAGACCCGTTACCGTACATTTCGAATTTCAACAACCCTGTGGAAGGTTTTTGAAAACATTTAGGGAAAACGAAAAAATGATTGAAACCAGTATTTTCTCCTTTTTCGGCAATGTTTTCTGTCCATTCAATGACTAATCCTATCATGGCGCATCTGTTAATTGCACTTATTTTGACCAGAAAAAACGATGTTTATTTTCGAAAAAGCAACTTAAAAAACGCCTTAATTTCAGGATCCATAAAACTGAAAGCAAATATAGAAGACAAGTTAACCATTCATACGATATAGAGACGCATAGGAGATAAATTTAGGCCCAATTGCTATTCGAGCTATTTGCTATAATTTTGTTATTTATTCAGTGCCTAGTATGGATAGCAGATGACATTTACCTACTTTTGCCTCAATATTTTAAAGTTTTCCCATGGCAGGGATATTAACGATCAAAATAATCTGCTGATATAGCTATGTCAAGCTATTCCAAATATATCGTAAAAAATGATAAAAAAAACTTCAAATGTTGCAGTACAATATCAAAAATCAAAGCGTTGAGAACGCTGAAGTGGTATTTGTCATGGAAACCCATTGCATGGAATCAATAGTTTGAAAGAAAAAGAGACGTATTGTTCAAATATTGGCTTAAAAGCAATTGAATACCTTTTCAGTTGAAGGGAGTGTACTCATGTACCTTAAAACTATAATTTTGAAATGTCTTTACCCTATTACATTTAATTTCCAACATTACAATCAATTACTTCGATCTATAAATAATCATAACTAAACAAATGGAGTAGCGCGCAATCATAGGACGAACAAGCCATGGAACAATTGGTTTTGAAACGAAAAAACCCAGCGTCAGTAGGCAAATTTTTATCATTGCGCCAATAAAAGGCTATGAGCGAGAGAAGCTATTTTCAATAAAAAATAGATATCTCACCAATCGATAGCCTCGCCCAATGTATTTTAAAATGCCATTTCAAATTACATATCTGTGTGCCACCGAAAAACTCATTTGCCTGAGAAAAACAGAGTTTAACTGGGTTTATTTCCTTCGGCTTTGCACAAAATAAGATACATGGTTATCAAAATTCAATCTTGAACTCATAGTGGTATTGTCTTCGACAAATACCACCACTAGTAAGTCATTAACGATTAGCCTTTGGAGCTCATGTTGGGGGCCCATTTCTCCTTTTACCCCATGCTATTATAAAACTTTTAAAATAACGAAAGTAAGGTCACAGTTATGTGGCAGTGATATTACATAATTTTCTCAACTTGTTGCGGATATTACTTCTTAACGTTCACTGAATACTTGCTCGAATACTTGCAAGCCGTAGAATATATTTGTATTAGAGTTAAATGTCGTCCTTATTAACAGAATAGGTAACACCACGACAGTCAGGGCTCCTGTGCATATGTTTACTGATCTTTCTCACAGCAGTGCTCACATATTTGTTCTTATTTTTTTTCACTGACAATTTTGTCACATACAGTCATCAGAAGTGAAAGGCGAAAAATCACCCCTAAGAAAGTTTGCCCAAACCGGGCACGGAGCCCACAACCACCAGGTCGCGGGTCAGATAAGCTAACCACTGAGCTACGCTGGTCGAGGCTGCAAGCCAGAGGAATTTTAGCCTATCCATGGAACTCATGGTTGCAGGCCATTCCTTCCTTTTCCGTAACGTTTTCGAAAGCGTTCCACGTCATAGATATTTAAACAGTCATGATTATGGGGTAATGACAATAAATTGAATAATTATCACAAGTTATGACGGATATGATTACTCAAAGATCTCCGGTTCGCCGTAAGAAAAGGATACATAAACCGGAAAGTATATGATTGTTTCTTAACCCTTTAAAAGACGACAAAATTTCAGCCTTGTCAAAACTGAAAGGATTGGCAGACGACAATTTCAGTGTGGCTCAAATGGTGCAATTTTTCTTTGATACAGTATAAAACATAGTGTGAAAAGGAGAAAATGCTGGTTACCAGAATTTTCTCCTTTTTCCATAATGTTTTCAAAAGGTTTCTTTCCAAAAGTCGTTAAAAGTCATTGTGTGGTAAAGGGTTAAAAGAGTAGAAAACATTGCGGAAAAAGGAGAAAATACTGGTTACCAGCTTTTTCTTCTTTTCCCACAATGCTTTCAAAAGGCTTCTTTTCCAGAAGTGCCAAAAGTCTTGCATTACGTGGTAAAGGGTTAACCCTGACGCTGCTAGGCACGACTCACTGACCTTTTGCGAACAGTGTAAATCAAAGATCAGACTTCACAGAACATGCAGTCTGATCTTTGATTTATACTGTCCGATTACGACATATTCCCTCCATCAAGCCACAGAAAAACCTGTGATGTAGGAACTGTTTGGTTTTTACTATCATCTTAACTCTTTACCAAAGGACAAAATTTTACACTTGTTCAAATCCAAAGCATATGCAGACGACCCTCTAATAAAACATGACACAAAAATAGAAGAAACTTGACTTAAGAAGAGCAGAAAACATTGCGGGAAAAGGGGAAAATGCTGGTTACCAGCATTTTCTCCTTTTCCCACAATGTTTTTAAAAGACTTCTCTTTCAGGGCCGTGAAAACAAGAGGTTGTTTGGGAAAGGGTTAAACGTTTCATATCCTATTTAGAAGGATAAAGGTAAACGCTTTACAATACTAGAAAATGTCAGAGTTGTTCGAATTCAAAGCATGTGCAGACGACTTATTAGATTTAAGAGAAGGGATTTATCTTCCAAAGGGTAGAAAGTGTTGCTGGGTAAAAAACGCTATTTCCACATTGTTTTTTTTTTTCTCAAAGTACGTATTTATTTCTCTGGGTCTGTTTGGTACAGGGTGATGCAAATTAGCAAGTCATGTGAGTTTTAGTTTTCCTTTGTATTCAAGGACAACGCTCGGGGAACATTCGAGTCCTAAAAACCAGGGATTGTTTGGTAAAAAGTTAGATGAGTGGATCAGTAATTAATAGAACAGAAAGCGTTGTGGAATCGAATCAAAATTCAATATTGAACATTCATTATTGAGCTTACAGTGGCAATGTCCTCGTCAAATGCCATAAAAAATGAGAAAATGCTATAGTTATCATGGGCGGATCCAGAGGGGGGGGACAGGGGGTCTGGACCCCCCTGGAATTTTGCCAAAAATGTGCTTATCGGATTCGTGAATGGGACTGGTTTGATATTGCACTGCATTTATGTAAAATACAGTCGTAATTTAAAAAAAAAAAAAAGCTTCTAAATGTGGAGACCTCCTCATGGTTTGACCTGGAAAAGTTGACTTTTCTTGTAAGTGGCTTACATCCACTGAAATCCGGAAAGCAAAGAATCATTTAATAAGACGAGAGCGTTTTTGGTGGGACCCCCCCCCCCCCCCCCCCCCCCCCCCCCCAAGAAAGATATCTGGATCCGCGCATGGTTATCAACAATTTCCTTCGGTACTATCTGGCTCCGACTTAAACGTCAATTCCATATTTTCATCCTTTTTAATTCCTTCATAAATTTGAACATACTAGTTCTATGAGTTCCCGAATCGATGTTATAGCCACAGGCTGAACAATTTACCATTTTTTTCCGTCTCAATTCTGAGTTAATACTTAGATATCTGCATACAATCATCTACGTTCCTACTTAATTTCTACTGACGGTATACACAGACTGACTCGACAGTGACGTCACATATGCACGGGAGTTAAGCGGATCAGGGGAAGTAAGCCATGTACCAATATTAGGGCAGTATATCAACGTGACAATTTGGCCGTGGTTTGTGGCAATTTACAGAGTGATATTTATGAAAAATGGAGGACACGATGTTTAACTTACATAATTTGCAGCTGATTAAACGAAAAAAAAAAAAAAACCGGTATGATCAATATATTTTTGACTTTGCCCTGTAAGGAAGGGTTTAATCCATATCCTCTTTATAGTGACTGCATAATCATTTTCATCTTAACCCTTTACGAAACGACAAAATTTTAGACTGGTGCAAATTGAAAGCAACTCAAAAATTGAAATTTGTTTCCAACATGGTAGAAAACATTGTGGGAAAAGGAGAAAATGCTGGTTACCAGCATTTTCTCCTTTTTCCACAATGTTTTCAAAGGGCATCTACTTCAGGGTCGTAAAAACCAGGAATTGTTTGGTAAAGGGTTAACTCTTAAAAACTCGAGCAAAATATAGACTGGTCCAAATTACAAACATTTGCATAGGACAATTTAAATCTGGCTCAAATGAAGAAATCTGTTTATGGTCACTAGCATTTTCTCCTCTCCCCAAAAGGTTTTAAATAATTAATGTAGTTCGAATTAAGAAGTCTGTCCTTGATAGGGTTAAAAACATTGTGTGAAAGGAGAAAATGCTGGTTACCAGCATTTTCTCCTTTCCCCACAAGGTTTTCAGAAGGCTATTTCCCCAGGATCGTTAAAACTAGGATGTGTATGTGATTAAGGAAAGTCTTGTCACGTGCAAATGGACAAGGTCTTCAATCAAAATCATGTCACGTATATTTTCCACTTACAGAATAGCTTCTTCACTCTTTGAATAATTACCAGTATTTCACTCTCTTTCCCTGCTAATAGTTTCAAGTAAATCAAAAGTCACGTTGACTACTATATTGTTTAATTATTGCTAGTTAACAAAATGTACATTGTTTACATTGGAGCAAATAAAATGTATTGTATTGTAATGTATTGTATTTTATTGTATTGTAAATGCTTTGGTTTATACGGCAAGTCCAATATTTCATTGTTTGGTGTTAACGAAAAGGTTAATATTTTGCCACATAATGCCGACTTTCAACAACCCTGAAGAAAAGGCCTGTTGAAAAACATTGTGGGAAAAGGAGAAAACGCATTTTCTCCTGTTCCCTCAATATTTTCTACCCTTTCAACAAAAATTGCATCATTGAACCACATCGAAATTGTCACTTGTAAATGCTTTCAATTTGGACAGGTCTATAATTTCGTGGTGTGGTAAAGGGTTAATCCTTTGCCTATTGAAAACTTATCTCATATTCATTTCCATCTTAAACCCATTCCCAAATAATCCCTGGTTTTTGCTACCCTGAGATAACAGCGTTTTGAAATCATTAATGGGAAAAGGAGAAAATGCTGGTAACCAGCATTTTCTCTTTTTCCCACAATTTTTTACCCTACTGTAAACAAATTTCAATTTTTGAAATGCGGTTATTTTTTTGTCTGCGAGTGCTTTCAATTTTAACCAGTCTAAAATTTTGTCATTTGGGAAAAGGTTAAAGAAAGCTGAGTGATATCGCACCGCCTGCACGCCCATGCCGTCTAATCTTTTGTTCTCTTTGGTCGATTCTTACTTTTGAGTAGTATACATGTTTAAGATCAGCCGCTGGCACAAAAAAGTTGCTGATTCCCTTGATTATTTCATGTTGAGACCGTGTAAAGGGTTACCCGTACTTGGTCGAATTTCTATCTTTCTTCCATCATAAATAGTAGCTTCCGTGAGGTGTAATGGGATTAAAAACATTGACATTTTCATTAAAAGAAGAAGAAAAAAAAAACCGGAAAGTGTTGGCAGAGATCAAACTGGGTGCTTATGCAGGCTGATGTTGATGATAACTGATCTACTTTACACATCAGTGGTCGGGTGTGTCAGGAAAAGGGTTTATATCCGGAGTTTGATTGTATCACAAGTTATAGTGTATGAGTTAGTAAAGACTTGGTCATTGCGTAGTGGATCTTGGACCAAGTCATACAGTTTCGGCTTATATTTCTAGAATTAAATTACAGGAATGGCTGTTGGGTTGCGAATTGCGATTCTTTTTGGTAAGAAATTCAATTCCTTACTCTCTTAATCATTTACGGAACGACAAAATTTTAGACTTGTCCAAAGTGAAAGCATTTGCAGACAACAAAATAAATGTTACCCAAAAACTTAAATTCGTTTCCAGCAGTATAGAAAACAACGTGGGAACCAGCATTTTCTCCTTTTCCCATAATGTTTTCAAAAGGCTTTTATCTCAGAATCGTAAAATCCAGGGACTGTTTGGTAAAGGGTTAATCCTTAGGCTGCTAAGCACTACTCAATGCCTTTCTTGAGGACAGTGTAGGCCAAGACCGTACTACACAAAACTAACAGTCTGATCTTGGATATACATCCTCTTATAGGATAGATTTGTTTCTTGAACGATGATCGAAAATTTTCAAACATCGACATCGTAACATTTAGGCTCAATTACGAAGTTGGCTGAAAATTTCACTCATTTGGGTGTCTGTCTTCAGATTGTTCCTAATTTTACTCGTTTACTTTTCTACTTCGACTCTCTGGAAACCTGATGTAGAAACCGTGTGCATATATAATAGTCTGAAAGCATTTAAATTATTGTGTATGTATATTGTGTATGCATATACTTATTTCTTTATCATGTTCCTCCTTTTTGTTAGAATCTTTGAAAATCCCCTTGTTGATAACCTGATAGCCATACAGCCAAGACCTGTGTTATGGTATGTGGCTGTATCTTGTGGACCTCTACCAGGATAAAGTAACTTTAGCTCGATGGTAAAAAAATGGCTGCACACTGGCATCACAACTTTCACCCGGGTTTTTACAGTCTTTCAAGTCTTCTTGTTCGAGACCTTTATTTTGTCCCATCCCCCGTAGGACTCAAGTTTTACATCGGCATATACAGATGTGGAAAAACTTAACAAACCTTAAGGTGTATTTGGTTTGTACATGTTAAGGTAAGACCTGTGTAATGGAAAACAGCTTTTTCCACTAAAATATCATCCTGCAAAATTAGCTATAATTAAAAATGAATATTATTGAACTACTTTCACCAATTCATTTTTTTCAATTTTTTCCTTCTTTGAATTATCATTTATAAATCTAAAACCACTATATTCTCAATTCAAAAAGAAATAATAATTACCTTCCTTTTCAGAAAACTAACAAAAGTATCAAAAATAATTTCAAGATAGAAATAAACGGAAATTCTTATCCGTTAGAAATGTGTAAAAATATTATTTCTCCATAAATCCTTATTTATCCTTTTTTAACTCAACTCAACTCAACTCAACTCAACTCAACTTTATTAGGCATTCGGCAAACAAATATGCCATTGGCCATTTAACAACCAATTAGAATTTTCACCGGAAGTGCATTACACAGTTCTTACCTTAACTAGTGGAGCGAAACAAGGCCGCCATTGCCCTCATATTTGTATTTCGTGCACCAAGATAATTTGTTAACAAATTAACATCTCCAAGTATAATTTGAGTTGGTTTGGTGGTAGTGCGACATTATGTTACTCAGTTACATGTGTATAAGGAAGTCTTTTCTCTTTTTGGACGATTTTCATCTTTTGATCTACATTTAATTCTTCGTCTGCATGATTTTCTTTATAAATTTAGACCTGTCCATTTTTTTTTTTTTCGTTTGGTAAAGAAGTTTCCATTGAAACCCCAATACAATGCTGTTTGTCCAGCAACACAGGAACAGATCTCCGTTTTTATGTAATTTTCTGTTTTGCGCAAGTCTACTGTGGCACAAAATATAATGTAGCTGTAAAGTGTCGCCTCGGATTAGCCTGCGCGGATTGCGCAGGATGATCCAAGACGACAATCTACGCCAATGCCCAAATGCCCCTTTTCGTGTATTGCAAGCTACTTTGTTTGGCAAAGTTTTACGAGTCATGTGCACAATTTTTTTCGTATCAGAGCTGTTCTGCCTGGTGACTTTGCCATCATCGACAGTTACACAGACCCTTGAGCCATCAATGTCAGATGAATCACTATCGCCATCGTTTACAACTGCACCGATGTCATCAGCGGCAGGCCTAACAAGTTCTTTTTCGACGCCTTCTATGACTTCAACGATGAGTAGTATGAACGTATCAACGAGTAGTATGATGTCATTTTCATCAGCAACCAGTTCTATGACCTCACCGACAAGCTCTCCGACACCACCAACGAGTTCTGTGACGTCTCGTGCGAGTTCTTTGACATCACCCACTAGTTCTTTGATACCAACAAGCCACGTGACACCAGCAACCAGTACTATGACGTCACAGACGAGTCATGTGATGTCATCAACAACATCTGTTTCACCATTTTCAAGCTCTATGATCTCGCCGACAAGCTCTATGATAACAAGTATGTCTATAACCACAGAAATAACCACAGCAAATACAACAGGTAACCATACCACGCCTGTACCCAAACCAGAGCATCATGTTAAAGGGTGGGTCATCGCTGTTAGTGTACTGGCTGCCCTTATTGGTTTGATCATTATTGGTGGAGTTATTTACGCCGTCTGGCGTTATATGAAACGAAGAAAATACAGTTCCATTTAACCAGAATGTTGTTGCCGATGAAAATGTGATTGGGAAAGGTTTAAAGAAGAAGAAGAAGAAGAAGAAAAAAAAAAAAAAAAAAAGAAGATGCTTTCAAATTTGTTTAAAGGAAGCAACAAAGTCTGGATTCATGATATTTCGGCTATTCAAGTAAACTTTTCAACGGGCTAACTGGACAAAATACAAACAATATTTTTTACTCGAGTTATTCAAAAGTGTACCACAGGTTAAGAATTTGAGGAAAAAATATGGCTATAATAGCTATTAGAAAAGCAAATCACGAGACTTAATATGGTGAAAAATAAGGTGTAATATTTCTTGCTCTTTTCCCTTTCATCTCTGTGCCATGATTTAATGAGCCTGAGGAGTGAAAGGTTTGTAAACATTTTGGAAAAAGGACAATTATGACGATAATCAGAAATTTCTTCTCTTTTCCACAGTGCTTTCTATCGTATATGAAACAAATATCATCTTCTGCGCCGTATTAGATTGTTTTGCTTGCCATTTGGCACAAAAAAACTTAGTGGAAATCAATAGTCGGACTGGAATCCACAAAACCAGTCAAGCCGCAATAAAATTATGATAGGGATAATGAAAAGTGGGACTGGAAATCAGACAACCAGTCCAAGCGCAATAGAATATTGGCAAGGAAAATAAATAGTGGGACTGGAATCCACAACCAGTCCAGGTACAAAAAAATTATGAAAGGGAAAATAAATAGTGGGACTGAAATCCATAACCAGTCCAGGTAAAATAAAACAATGACAGGGTAAAATAAATAGTGGGATTGAAATCCACAACCAGTCCAGGCACAATTAAATTTTGAAAGGGAAAATAAATAGTGAGACTGAAATCCAAAACCAGTTCAGGTACAATAAAATTATGAAAGGGAAAATAAATAGTGGGACTGAAATCCATAACCAGTTCAGGTACAATAAAATTATGATAGGGAAAATAAATAGTGGGACTGAAATCCATAACCAGTCCAGGTACAATAAAATTATGATAGGGAAAATAAATAACAGAGCTGGAATTCACAACCAGTCCAGGTACAATAAAATTTTGAAAGGGAAAATAAATAGTGTGACTGAAATCCGTCGGTCCAGGTACAATAAAATTATGATAGGGAAAATAAATAACAGGGCTGGAATCCATAACCAGTCCAGGTAAAATAAAATTATGAAAGGGAAAATAAATAGTGAGACTGAAATCCACAACCAGTCCAGGTAAAATAAAATTATGAAAGGGAAATAAATAGTGGGACTGAAGTCCACAACCAGTCCAGGTAAAATAAAAATATGAAAGGGAAATAAATAGTGGGACTGAAATCCACAACCAGTCCAGGTAAGATAAAAATATGAAAGGGAAATAAATAGTGGGACTGAAATCCACAACCAGTCAAGCTGTATGTTAAATGTCAGTGCGTGTATATTAACCCTTATACTGCTAAATAAAGAAAATGAAATTTTCAATTCTTTAGTAAAATGACAATTATTGCTATTTTAACCCTTAACCCTTTCCCAAATGGCAAATTTTGGACCAGACCAAATTGAAAGCACTTTGCAGCTGACAAATTAACTGTTGCTAAAAATATAATTTTTCTATATAATAATACAGAAAACATTGTGGGAAAAGGAGAAAATGCTGGATACCAGCATTTTCTCCTTTTCCCAGAATCTTTTCAAAAGGTTTCTATTCCTGACCCGTAAAAACCAGGGATTGTTTGGGAAAGGGTTAAAGCACTGGAACCAACTTAACTTGTTTTTATGGACAATGTAGATCAAGATCAGACTGCACAGGACGTGCAGTTTGATCTTGGCTCTACACTGTCCACTATTTTGTTTCATATTCTGGCAAAAATAACCTTGGTACAGCAATATTTCCGATGTTTTTCCTATATTTAATATCTCTTGTTTTAATTCTGCACTTTAACCCTTTACCACACGAGAAAATTTTTGACTCAAAAACTGAAATTGGGTCTGGGAAGGGTAGAAAACACTGTGGGAAAAGGAGAAAATACCAGCATTTTCTCCTTTTCCCACAGTGTTTTCAAAAGGCTTCTTTCTCAGGGGCGTCAAAGGTAGGGATTGTGTGGTAATGGGTTAAGGGTTAAAGTTATGTTTTAGGGTATCATATCTCCTTATCGGACAGATTAGATTGAAGATCAGACTGTACTTTCTGTGCAGCCTGATCTTAATCTGTGCATATCCGCTAAAGGTCAGTGAATCGCATTTGGCAGTCTAAGGGTTAAGTTGTTAAAAAGGTTAGAATGGCGAAAGAAATGGGTTTTTGGTTTTCTCATGGTAATATAAAGATGTAACGATTTTCTGTATGTGTGTGTTGAATGTTCCTTATTAGATTGTGTGCAGCATTAACTCGTCGGGAAAAGGAGCAAACATGTAATTACTCCTTTTCCCGCAATGCTTATATAACAAATGAAATACCGTGATCAGTTAACAGACAACTATGTCTTTTTTAGTCCTATTTCCAGAAATATTTTCCCTTGTTTTGCTGAATACTAGTAACAAGTAATGATTTATTTTGAACACAATGGAAATTAACATGAGCCATTTTTTTTAAAAAGGGGGCTTACTGTACCTGCTGAAAGTATCGACCCATGTCGGCCTGCACAGGGTGACATGGGCCAAAACATTTTTCTATCTATAAAATTTACTGCATCTCAAAGTATCTGTCTACCTCATGATTCAGTCACTTTTCTAACCCACTACCACACAATCCCCACTTTTGATGACCCTGAGAAAGAAGCCTTTGGAAAACATTGTGGGAAAAGGAGAAAATTCTGGTAACCAGCATTTTCTCCTTTTCCCACAATGTTTACTACCCTTCACTAAACAAATTCAAATTTTCAGTTACTTTCTTTTTTCGTCGTCTGCAATTGCTTTCGATTTGGACAAGCCTAAACTATTGTCGTTTGGTAATGAGTTAAACAAAATAGATGAAGGGGATTCACTATCATGTGATGACTTCTTGGTATCGTGCATCACGGAAATACATGAAGTCCCCTTTTGCCAGTAGATTGCTCATATGTTACGATCATACTAAGAGGAAAGAATCTTATTTCATGCTTTCCGGTAGGATATCGAGAAATAGCAGTGAAAATATTTATCGATCTTACACTGGTACCACCAGTGAAAATACCGATTTTCACGTTCTTGTTGCCTAGGTAAATTGCACGTGCCTAACAACCAGATGGGAAATATGACGTCATATACCTTACATTTCTCGCGCTTGACGTAATGTTGCTATGTGGGAGGGGTACGCCACGGGGAATAAGGGAAAAGAACTGTACTGAATTTTGATAAAACTCCTCCCAGAAAGGATAAAGAGCATGAAATAAATAGAATATTTGTTTTTTTCAGTGAAAGATAGACATTTATTTCATCTCGTGAACACCATCGGTACTATTTTCACTCGTGGCTGCACCACTCGTGAAAATATTACCGATGATGTCCACTCGATGAAATAAATTTCAATCTTTCACCGAAAAAAAAATATCCTCTATATCTTCTGTATTGGTATTAAGCACAATGAATCCTATCATACTTCTAATGCAATTTGGTTTTTTCATGGAACAAGCTTATCATTTTAACAAACTTAAACATTACTTATTGTTAACGAAATATTATCTAAAGTTAAGCTGTGTTTCTTGTTTGTTTCATGTGTAACGCCCCTTTCACACTATACCACAGGAGAAAATAATAGACTCATCCAAATTGAAAGCAAGATACAAAAGCCATTATCCTAACCCTTTACCATACAATAATGACTTTTGAAGACCCTGGGAAAGAAGCCTTTTGGAAACACTGTGGGAAAAAGGAGAAAATGCTGGCAAATAGAATTTTCTCCCTTTCCCACAATGTTTTCTAACCTATCAATGAACAATTGCACCATTTGAGCCACATTGAAATTGTCGTCCGCAAATGGCTCTCAATATGGACAGGCTGTAATTTGTAGTTTGGTAAAGAGTTAACCCATTACCACACAATCCATACTTTTGACGACCCTGAGAAAGAAGCCTATAGAAAACATTGTGAGAAAAGAAGAAAATGCTGGTTACCAGCATTTTCTCCTTTTCCCACAATGTTTTCTACTCTTCACAAAACAACTTTCAAATTTTCAGTCACTTTTATTTTGTCGTCTGCAAATATTTGAAATTCGGACAAGCCTAAAATTTTGTCGTCCGGTAAAGAGTTAAAGGCACAGTAACTGCCAAAAAGTACAAAAAACTGTTGTGAAGATGACAATCTATTATTTTGCAGTCGTTCCAACTGTAAGTCGTGGCATAGAAATTAATTTCAAAATTAGCTCAAAGGTCGCTCCATCTTTTATTTACTCTTCACCTGGTTTAAAAATTCCTTTTTTCTGCCAGCGACCTTTACACGGACCGACCGTACATTAACAGTATGCCATTTCACGACTTTGAATGTCATTATTTAAATTCGAAAGCATTTTAACATCCGAATGTTGACTTTCGGCCATAATTGTTCTATTAAGTAGCTCAAATGAAGAGGTTTATGAGAGTTGAAAACATTGTGGATTAGGGAGAAAATGCTGGTTATCAGCATTTTCTCGTTTTACCGCAATGTTTTCAAGGGCATTCGAACCGAAAAAAGTTGTAACTCGAGATCGTGTAATACAGAGTATACAAGTGAATCACTTTCGGACATCCTGTAATATAAGTGGGTTAAAGTCTGTCCCCGCATTAACCTTTACCAAAGAATATGCCTGTTTTGAAATAATTGTGTGAAAAGGAGGAAAAAAAAACTTCTAGAGAGCATTGTCTCCCTGACTACCATTTCAAAGAAATTCTCATTTCGGATATCTTTAATTTGTCGTCTGCTTTCAATTTAGACCAGCCTAGCTCTTTGTCATTTAGTAGAGATTACTAGTATATTTCATTTGACTCCTTTCGTAGACGAATATAATTCATACTCATATAAATTGAAAACATGCATCTGCAGACTTCGAATCAAATATGACTGAAGTGACAGCATTTGATTTGGATTAGATTTAAAAGTTTTTGGGGAAAAGCATCTTTGCAAGCCAAGGCTGACGATTCACTACGCTACTCTACCCTTGGCGGATCGAGCTTGATTTTTACATTCCCCCGATAAGCTTTTCCATTGGATGCAGCTAGCTCTAACTGCAACGAATGAAATCGCTCGTAGCATTTCATTTTTGATAAAAACAGAACAAGGTCGCTACCTTTCGAATAGAAGGTAAACATGGAAACCGACGTGGATGTCTGGTTATCGTTTCATGTATATTCGCAAGCGGTTTGTAAAACGATACTTCATTGGCTTTTAGAAATATGATGTAAAGTGGCGTAATAACCAGCATCCAATAGAGGGCGCATCGCAGGAATCTCGAAATCGGACTCAACCTGCCAAGGTAAAATCCACGTAGTGATCGTAACCTTGGCTTGCGAAGATGGGGAAAAGAGAAAATGGGGGTTACCACTGTACAGTTCTTTCAATAAGTCTACTTTGTTACTAGCTGAGTTAGATAGAAATGGTGATACCCAGACACACAGAAAATTCTTAACAAGTAGACTAAGATTGCAGTTTAGAAGGATTTGTTTGTATGATGATTAACCCTTTACCAAACAACCCCTGGTTTAAACGACACTTAGGAAAAAGCCTTCTGAAAACATAGTGGGAAACCAGCATTTTCTCTCCTTTCCCACAGTGTTTTAACTCTTCCGAAGTAAATTTTGAGTTTCTGAGTCAAGTGAAATTTGTTCTCTGCAAGTACACGTACTTTCACTTTGGACAAGTATAAAAATTCATTTGTCGTTTGGTAAAGAGTTAACGCAGTTTTAAGCATTATTTCTTAAATATCGCAGCAGCAAGTGCACCTATATATGTTTTCCCGGGGTTCTTTTAACCATGGCAGGCGGCCTTAAAACACCGTTCTTCTAAAGCCATTGGTGGGTGCTTCCCCACAAAACAACGATCAGCGGTGAGAGAGGAATGAATCCTGTCGCAGTGGCTACTATTAATTCTCTGGAAGGGAACTGACACCACGGGATGGGAATTCGATCTCGGCTTCCATTCAAAGGCTTGTGCTTTTCCGACCGAATAACCGAGCCGGCTTTGAACTTTTGGTGAATTCGGAAAAGCTCGGTTTATCAAGCGAAATATGTAACCCTTATCCTGCCGAGAAACCAAATAAAAATTTTCAATTCGACTGTAAAAAGCCAAACATTGTACTTTCAAATTTATATTCAGGGGAATGATATCTCCATAGCGGACAGTGCAGATCCAAGATCAGACTGCACGTTCTGTGCAGTCTGATCTTGATCTACACTGTCCGTAAAAGATCGGTGAGTTGCTCTTAGCAGCCTGAAGGGTAATACGTGACGAAATCTTACAAAAAGAACATAGCAGCAGAAAAAAAAGGATCTTTCATTACAGATCTAGTTTCAGTTTCGAACCAAATGACGGAAACAGTCACATGAAAATTATGTGTTTGATTGTTTTGTTAATTGTTCTTTTTATTCTTCTTCAAAACAAAATATGTATCTATTATCCTTGTATACAGACTTATTTCACCCTTTAGAATACAAATCCCAGTTTTAAAGACCATAACAGAGATTGCCTGTGAAAACATTGTAGGAAAAACGGAGAAAATGCTAGTAACAAGCATTTTCTCCCTTTTCCCACAAGGTTTGTACCCTTTAACCCCTTACCACACAATCATTACTTTTGACGACCCTGAGAAAGAAGCCAATAGAAAACACAGTGGGAAACGGATAAAATGCTGGTAACCAGCATTTTCTCCTTTTCCCACAATGTTTTCTACCATTCACAAAACAAATTTCAAACTTTTAGTCACGTTTATTTTGTCGTCTGCAAATGCTTTCGATCTGCACAAGCTAAAAATTTTGTCGTTTGGTAATGAGTTAACACACAAAGTCCCAAAATTAATCTGCACTTCATACTTCATCTGCAAGTTCTTTCAACTCGGACGTGTCTAAATTTTTTGTTGTATGGTAAAGGGTTACCTCCCGGAACTGTACAACAAGTTAACGTAACGGATCGGAGTACACATGGAGATCACTTCATTCGTCGTTAACCGGTATAGTCGCTTCGTATAACGTGGAACACCGCGCTGCTGCTATGGCTGCAAGCTTAAATCTTTACCAAAGGACAAAATTTTAGACTGGCCCAACTTCAAAGCATATGCAGACGACAAAATTAATGCGACTCAAAAATTGAATTCGTTCTAGGAAGGTTGTAAAACATTGTGGGAAAAGAAGAAAATGCTGGTAACCAGCATTATTTTCTTTTCCCACATTGTTTTCAAAAAGGCTTCTTCCACAGGGTCGTGAAAACCACAGTTTGTTTTGTAAAGGGTTAAAGGACGATATATCGGTCTTGAGCTGGAGTCATTGAGCGTTCTTTACCTTCGACGTGCAGATGTAATATCATTTCCAGTAAAAGGATCCCATTTCACATTCTTGAAACATCGTTCTAGGACACCACAAGAAGACGCACAACCTGCTTGTATGACAACCGAGCCTTTCATCTTCGACGTCGTCTAACCTATCAATCTACCTCAGCTTAGGTAAACTGCAATCAATGCTTGACTATGACACAGGCAAACGCTAGCTCCATGTACAAGAGCACATGATGGAAAAAAAAAACCTCCACTATTTTCACAGATATGTCTATCCCCTTAATTTTCACGCAAAACATAATTGCTATAATGTCATAGCAATAACTGTCCTATTCGTTTACAGAGCCGAGTATAGGTTTATCTTCGGTAGCAATCGGATTTTATTAATAATAATTACGAACGAAATATCTAATATCAAAAAGGTGATCGTTGGCAAACATTGAGTAGGGTTTCATTTCTCATTGTGGCGCCGCGTGAGCGGCGGCACTATATTTTTCGGTTTTGAAAAGTACCTACGGAGGCAGTAATATTGTTTACTGGTCTTCCAGCTTCCAGTCATTTCGTAACTAGGTCATTTCGTGCCTAAGCTATTTAGTACCCACCTTTACTTTTTAGTTTTGCCATTTTGTACTCACTTTAGTTTAAACATATTTATTTTACATCGATTGAGGAACAAGTTCTAACAACTTATCCTAATCTCTCTCGATTCTGCTTCCTGGGAACTACACCAGTACTCGCGCCGAATGTGTGGGCCAATGAAAAATCCCAAAGTTGATACCTGCTCCCGAGTATCGAACTCAGGACCTTATAGTTACGAGGCCGACGCTCTACCTCACAGCCATGGATACCACACGACCCTGAGAAAGACGCCTTTTGAAAAGATTTTGGGAAAAGAAGAAAATTCTGGTAACCAGCATTTTCTCCTTTTTCCACAATGTTTTCTACCCTTCACAAAACAAATTTCAAATTTTCAGTCACTTTTATTTCGTCACGGTCTGCAAATGCTTTCGATTTGGACAAGCCTAAAATTTTGTTGTTTGGTAATGAGTTATTCACTAATAGAAATACAGTAAATTAGGTGTAGCTGTTATGTTATGATTTTTGCTGACTCGGAAGGAAATAGGGTGGAGACAGGAACAGAGAGAATGTTGGTTAAAAAATATGATTGTTTGGTTAAAGATTGATATTTTTCTCTCTCTCTTGACAAAGATCTGTACATGACCTTTTCTTTCTGAGGGTTTTTAGGAACGTCATATTTGGTAAAATTCTTCCTGCTTATTTGTCGGTCTAGATCGTGTAATCTGTAAGGACAACATTGTAAAGTGATAGCTTCCTGTGTTTCTCTACAAATATCTGCCTTTTTCCAGATTTTATCTTTTCTTATGGAAAGGCATGGGTAATTTATGATAATATTATGGTTGAAAAAGCTTTTTTCCATTACGGGCTCACTAAGTTAACTTGTCACAGGTACGCATCCAGAGGCCTGATTATTCAAGTAAATTGAGTCTGACAATACCTTCACAGATCGAAATGGAAACGCTTGCTCGTCTTTGTAAGAAATAGGGGACCTCCATTGCTTGTAGGTACAAAAAACTCCAGGTGTTCCAATTTCGTACTAGTTTCCTTTGGCAAAATATTTTAGGGTCCGATCGTAGATTGGTTAAACTTGGGATGAACATGAATAAGTTGACTGAAGTGAGCTAATGTCGTGATATGACTGAAAATATTGTTGAGAGCGAAGTGAAACGTCATTTGTTCGGTCAATCATTGAACACCCCTCCCCCCCCCCCCCCCCCCCGTAATAAAAAGTTGTTAACTAACTTTTAAAGGTAGGTATTTAGATTTTTCACATCACACTAAATTAAAAAAATGTATATATCACTGAACTTAATATGAAAAAATGATACAAATCATCAATCATTTAGAATGAAAAAAAAAAAAAAAATTCTTTTGGTGGTATTTCCTTAAAAGGCTACGTAGTCCCTTCAGCTCATTTTAGATCTTCCGCCAAAAAAAGCATTGTGGGAAAGTTAAGTGACGGAAACATGACTAATGACTCTTAAATTCCATAACATAACAAACATGTATAATTATTTTCCATTATGTTTAGAACCTCGGACGTTATGTTTAAAGCTTCGTCTGTATATTTCCGGTATGTAAATGAGCGAGTTGCTGATCACGGTAAAAATAGATGGCGTTTCCTTTCAGTTTCAACCTTGGCTGAAGTAAATCTCTAATTTCTCATGTTGGCGGATGGTTTTCGACTACTGGGATTTTATGAATGGAAATTTTAAGGCTTTGGGAGTATTAGGATGATTTTTCTGTATTTTTGTAAAATTTGTGTCCCAAATTCTGAAGGGCCACCTTTAACAAATTACCCCCTTGTTTTTTTTTGGTTGATATCGGTGTATTTTTATTTGGATTTGAAAAAAATGACTGGACTATTGCGAGAAAAAAACATTGCAAGGGCTTAGCTTTGACTGTTTTGCCAAAAACAGCCAAAATTGAAAGACGTACTCTTTATTTTGCTTCTGAGAGGTTTTAACCCTTTACAACACAATCCAGAGTTTTAACGACCCTATCAAAGAAGCCTTTTGAAAACATTGTGTGAAAAAGAGAAAATGCTGGTAACCAGCATTTTCTCATTTTCCCACAATGTATTCTATTTTTCAAAGTCAAGTTTCAGTTTTGGAGTCACAGTTGTTTTGTTGTCTGCTGATGCTTTCAATTTGAACCAGTCTAAAATTTTGTCGTTTGGTAATGAGTTAAAGTGGGGAGAAAAGCGTCCCGATTACCTTCTATGTAATAAGTTCCTTGTGGTTTATCTCTACCTGACCTTGTGTTTCCTTGAACTTCAACAATCAAGTCTTCGTCAGCCGTCAATAGACAAAAAGACCTCTTGTCCTGTATCACGAACCCTTACCCGGCGCTCAATACAGATTCAAGAGATATCCTTTTCATACCGTCAATGAAGCAGTAGTACATCCAGCATTTCGGCTTGTTTTTACTCCCGACAGACGACTTGTATAGTTCACTAAAACTCATCCAATTTCGAAGAGGTCCAGACAAAAAGAGAACTTGCTCGTTGCGAGCAATTTCTCCTTTCTTCAGAACTTTTTCGTATATACTGAACCTTAATTCGAGTTTATTATTCCTATTCTACAAAATTTTACACTGGTCTTCTCTAAATATGTGTTCGGGTATCTTAATAACTAAGTCTGGAAAAAAAAAAAGAAACAAACGATAACATGCACAGCAGAATAACGTGGACTGGACAGGATTCAAACCTAGAACGCCCGAACAAAAGGCCAACACCATATCCACGGAGCTAAAGTGAGTTCTTTCTAACGTAGTTGTGAGGTATTGTCTATCTCCTAGCAGAGTTGTCGTTCGTTACTCTCACCATACATCTCTGCAGTGGGCTAAATGACAAGAATCTTGTCAAACCGAAGAAAACATGTTTTGTTACCTTTTAACTGTTTCATGTGTAACATAAAGTAGATAAAGCAAATATGATTCCGGATACTTTATAGGTACATTCAAACTGATGAATTTACCTATATACAATGGAACTATTTTTTTTCAAGCTTCTTTACTGATCAGAATCTTACGCCAATTATGAAATAAATGGCTGCGCCCATGAATGATGACAACAGTTTCGACACATCTATGGTTTCAAATTTGTACGTTTGAAAAACAAGTTATCGTCCATTAAAAACCCTCTTTTTCACATTTCCTACCACTAAGTCTGATTGGCCGTATGCTGTTTGAACAGCAGACAAAACAATCGACATTGGTCTTTCTTGTGTCGCCATGTTGAGTTATGGCCATGTGACGAAAATTTCACGTGTAGACGGACTACTTTCTAAGTCAACTGCAGAGGTGAATGGGAATGATCCGTAGTGCAAGAGAGTGAGGTATTCTTTTCATCCGGGATGAAGCCTTGTATGAAGGAGTTGTCTCCCGTAACAGAGTCTAACGAAAACAGATAGACATTAGACGTTGAAAGCTGTTAGAATCCACACAACTTTCGAAGGCGTATTTGAACGGGAATCTACAGGCAACACTGCTGAACTGTTTGGGAAACATTTGGGTAAAGAAGCTGTAAATAGTGCACTAAAAGCACAAAACACACATGTATGTGGTAAAGGGCTACAATTTGAAACGGACAAAAAAGGAGTTCTTAAAAAAAATAAACGATAAAGGGCATACATACAGACAGGACCAACGATCGCGTTGAACCTTGTGATTGAATTTGATTTACAATATATTTGCAACATTTGAAGATCAAAATCTAACTGGATCCGAGTCGAAAATTTCTGCAGAGCAAAGACTTATTTTACCTCGTGGTTCAGTCGTTTTTAGACAAAAGTGATATATTTTGCGACAATTAGGTTATCCCTTTCCCAAACAATCCCTGGTTTTTACGGGTCTGGAATAGTAGCCTTTTGAAAACATTGTGGGAAAAGCAGAAAATGCTGGTAACCAGCATTTTCTCCTTTTCCCACAATGTTTTCTATCCTGTCATAGACAGAAATCATTTTTTCAGCAAGAGTTGAATTATCGTCTGCAAATGCTTTGAATTTGGTCTAGTCCAAAAGTTTGTCGTTTGGGAAAGGGTTACTGTAAGGCGTTACGAGCTTACTTTTATCCATCTCTTTCCCCAGGTGCAGCTCAATAAGAACACCCAACGGTTCCTGTATAGGTTCCGGTATCGATGTTTACTGGACTTGTCTTTTCCAAAGGAGACCCTGTTCCTACAATGTTTTCAAAGGCTCTGTTTTGAAAAGAGTAATACGGCCAATAAATCACAGTGTAGGACAAGTAAAACAATGCTGAAATAATATGAAGGCAAGAAAGATGTCTTTTATGAATGAGGGGAAAATAGTGGAAAACATTATGGTAAAAGCTGAAAAAGAGCATTTTTTCTACGGAAACAATCAATATATCCTTTTTTTCTCAAATTCTAATAGTATTTTTGGCCGTTGTCTCCTGGAGAGGTGTAAAAAATCATAATCTTTAACGTGGTACCGCACGAATGAAACCGAACGGCTCTGTAGGAAATACAACTCATTTTATAACCGAAACCTTGTCTGTATGGATTATTCCCCTTCGACTTACGACAGCTGTATCAATAGCTTACTGTGACAATCTGTAACCCATTTTAGAAGATATCGTCATTGCAAACTCTGTCGAACAAGTCTTCTAAAAATGAACAGTTGTTCCATCATAAACATTTGTCTATACGTTGCGGACAATGTAGAACAAGATCAGACTGCACGTTGCGTGCAGTCTGGTCTTTGTTCTACACTGACCGATAATAG
Source organism: Tridacna crocea (assembly GCA_943736015.1). Lineage (NCBI taxonomy): Eukaryota > Metazoa > Mollusca > Bivalvia > Cardiida > Cardiidae > Tridacna > Tridacna crocea. Next base: position 25,168,538 of record OX031060.1, read on the forward strand.
ATATCAGAGCTCCAGATAAGAAGGAGTGATGGTTTTCTAAATCCATCATTTCTCTTCTAAATCCTATGTTATGGGTACTCATTAGAATCGTCTCATCGAAACGATTCTAATGAGTACCTACAAACATAGGGTTTTGTGGCGAATAATTTAATATTTTTAATTTTGAAATCAAAATCACTCCCTCTATCTGAAGCCCTGGATATTTTTTCCAGAAAAATAATTTTGAAAAAGGAAATTTTGGGCTTATATATTATCGGGTGGAAGTTTTCATTTCACTTATGTAACAGATTAAAAATTAACCATAGGAAAGTGATTAATGATGAACGAGGACTACTGCAAGCGCACCGAGAGCAAGTTGATTGTGTGCCTTTCTCGGGCATGCTTTTCAAAGCCATTTGGGATTTTAACTCGCTACCTCTTCACTTTTTCCAGAAGGTCAGCAATAGACTTACCTGCTCAATGATTTCAAGAATCTATCGATGCCGAATGGACTTCAAGTTGTATACCATCAGAGAATGGACATCTTGGGTCGGTAACCCTTTTCCTTGATTGCCACACCAACGTCTGTCGCCTGGATTGCTACTTCAGTGCTTTTCCTGGAAAATGTTGACAAACCTTTACAAAACGATTCAGAGTTTAAATGACAAGAGGGAAAATCTTTTGAAAACATTGTGAGCAAAGGAAAAAATGCTGGTAACCAGCATTTTTCCCTTTTCTCACAATGTTTTCTACCCTGCTGGAAAGAACATTCAATTTTTGAGTTTCGTCTACTTTTTGTCGTTTGCAAGTGTTTTCAATTTGGAACAGTCTAAAATTATGTCGTTCGGTAAAGAGTTAAGTTCTGTCTGTTGACATTATAGATAAATGAACATGCACATGTATGTTTAACGTTGTATAAGCGTCTAGGAATCATTTGAAGATTTCTAAGAATCTAAATAAAGTGGTTTCTTTTTGGTTTTGGTAGTAGCAATTACAAACCTCATGCGACAAGAAATAATACGAAAGCAATAAATCTTTATGTGTTTTAGGCGATTGCACAGCCCCCATTTGTTTCGGGAATATTTAAATTTTCTGACATACACGTCACCGCATTTTACAATTAATTTGTACAGCGATAGCAAGACTCTGTCAGTTAGGATGGTCTAGCCGCTCAAGTGGAAACAGTCAGGTCAGGGGTTCCGGTTTAACGGCGAAACTTTCACGTTCTGACTGACTTATGCTCTCGCTGATTGCTCCTTAGACGCCTTTTGTCTGTTTTCTGGGGAACTTTACACCGGTAATTACGCATAAAAATCTTTCCATATTGCGGGTTTTGTTTATAAGCAGCAATAGTCAAATCAATTACATGTCACAAAAAGCGCCTGGAAGATCGCGTTTATTGATTCCGTAGCGGATTTTTACATTTTAACGGAATAAAGTAAACTATTTTCATATTTTATGGCGCGTTATTGCGCTCTGGAAGTAGTCCCGGTTATTTGTTGGGCGATTCGTTAAAACCGTGGATGGTCGTAGATTTGTCATAAATCAGCCTTCCTGACGCTTTCTATCTTCCACAGATGTCTGTCTGACAGTTCTCGGGGTGACAAATCGTGAAGAAAAATCTGGAAAAAATGTCCTTTTATCGTAGTCAGAAAAATGTACTTTTCGTATTTTAGAATGTCTTCATGTTTTACACAGACAGGACAAACCGATGCTATAGAATAATAAGGTCATATGTAAAACTAACAGGATGCGTACTTATTTGAAACTGCATCTTAAGCTGGATCATTTCATAATAATTTCATCGAAGTCGGACCATTTGACGATGACCAAAACAGGAGAAAAGGTTCATAAGTGACTTGAAGGTTAATGTTGTATTTCCTCCGGCCCCCAGTTTTCTTTAAAAAACAACAACATCAACAACAACAACACTTTTTCACTTATCACCGTGTTGTTTTAAACCCTGTAACACATAATGCAAAGTTTTACTAATCTTGAGACGAAATCTTTTGAAAAAACTGTTGGGATAGGAGCAAATGCCGGCAACCACCATTTTTACTCCGTTTCCAAAATATTGTCCATCATTTTAAAGACATCATTTTATCCCATCATATCAACCAAATGTAACTTGTCGGCTGAAAATACTTCAATTCGTTCTCGTCAAAAACTTTGTAGTTTAGCAAAGATTTAAGGCATCAAGATTTTTCTTTTAATTTTATTTTTTTTTGAAAAACAATTCTTACAATTACATGAAATCTATAAAAACGTAGAAGTACAATCTAATGCCATATTTACAGGAATATCTTCTCCCTAAATTTTAGCCATCAAGTAAAGCATAAATTTCTTCTGAGATATGACATAATGTTGACTTGACTTTCTGCAGACATTTTTATTTCCAAAAAAAAATATACCAATTTTCTTTGATGTATTAGCATTATATTCCTTCAAGGACATGATCATACGCTAAATAACAGCGGCTTGAACAACAACAACAACAACAACAACAACAACAACAACATTCGAAGTGTCGACAGTTACAGCTTCATAATTGACAGATTGCTTTATCCTCGAAAAATATACATTTATTGCGATGCAATACATTAACACAAGTGGTAACATTGTAACCAACGAGGAATAGCTTGTTATCGCTTTCTCTCTCTCTCTCTCTCTCTGTCCCTGTCTCTGTCTGTCTGTCTGTCTCTCTCACACGTTCTTAAAAGCAGTCTAATTCCAAAGCAAATTGTCGTTTCCAGGGTGTAATGAGCTGCTATTTTCGACGTCATTTCCAATGAAATGTGGGATGATTTACAAATCTTGGAAAATCATTTATAGTTTGATATTCCGTGGCTCATGAGCGTTCCCAATTTGGACCAACAGAAATAATTGAAACAATAGGGCCAAGATGGCCCTGGATCGCTCACCTGAATTTTTGAGAGGACCATGGCCATTTTTTTTGAGGTATTGAAACACTGGAAACAAAATCATTATTTTGCCAAGCAATTTTCAAAAGGCCACCTATAAAAGTCCTTTCAAAATCTGACCAGCAGTTTCAGAAAAGATGAATTTTTAGGAGTATCTTAATTTCCGTATAGTGCAAGTACCCCCATTCACCAGAGCCACGTTTCTTGACGCATCAAAATTTCGTGAACATCTTTTAAAAAGGGTCACACAAGGAACATTGCTATGAAATTATTTTTAAATCTGACCAGCCGTTTCAGAGAACAAGAATTTTCAAGAATTTCTTCATTTCCATATAGTGCTAGTAGCCCCCATTCACCAGAGCCATGTTTCTTGATGAATCAACAATTTGCGAACAATCTTTTAAAAGGGTCAAAAAACATCTCTGTGAAATTATTTTAAAATCTGTCCAGCGGTTTCAGAGAAGAAGAATTTTCAAGAATTTCTTCATTTCTGTATAGTGCAAGAAGCCCCCATTCACCAGAGCCATGTTTCTTGACTGATCAAAATTTGGCGAAAAGCTTTTGAAAAGGGTCACATAAGGAACATCTATGTGAAATTATTTCAAAATCTGACCAGCCGTTTCAGAGAAGAAGAATTTTAAAGAATTTCTTCACGTCCGTATAGTGCATGTAGCTCCCATTCATCAGAGCCATGTTTTTTGACGGATCAAAATTTCGCGAACACTTTTTGAAAAGGGTCACCCAAAGAACATCCCTAAGAAATTAATTCAGAATCTGACCAGTGGTTTCTGAGAAGAGGAATTTTCAAGAATCTCTTCATTTCTGTATAGTGCAAGAAGCCCTCATTCACCAGAGCCATGTTTCTTGACGGATCAATTTTTAGCGAACAATTTTTGAAAAAGGTCACACAAGGAACATTGCTATGAAGTTTTTTTTTAAGATCTGACCAGCCGTTTCAGAGAAGAAGATTTTTAACGGATTCCTTCACTTCCATACAGTGCAAGTAGCCCCCATTCACCAGAGTCATGTTTCTTAAGGAATCAAAATTTCGCCAACAATTTTTGAAAAGGGTCACCCAAGCAACATATCTGTGAAATTATTTCAAAATCTGACCAACCGTTTCAGAGAAGAAGAATTTTCAAGAATTTCTTCATTTCTCTATAGTGCAAGAAGCCCCCATTCACCAGAGCCATATTTCTAGACGGATCAAAATTTCGCGAACAATTTTGAAAAGGATCACCCAAGGAATATCTCTGTGAAATTATTTCAAAATCTGACCAGCGGTTTCAGAGAAGGTTTTTAAAGAATTTCTTAGAAATTTCATTTGGTTGCCATGGCAACCACAGTTTTTGACGGAATCAAATTCTGTGAACAATTTTTAAAGAGCACCTCCCAAGGAACATTCCAGCCAAGTTTGGTCCAAATCGGCCCTGTGGTTTAGGAGGAGTTGATGTTTAAAGAATTGTTGACGACGCACGACGGACGACGCACGACGGACACAGTGTGATCCTAAAAGCTCCCCTTGAGCACGTTGTGCTCAGGTGAGCTAAAAAAGGAAAAAGGAAAAAGGGAAAAGGTTTTAATACAAAAAGAACGGAGATACATTGCGAGATAAAGACCAAGTGTCCCTTTTCCAAACATCTTTTTCCATACAGTGTTTTGAGGACACGAAAAGGATTTAGTTTATTCGTAGCCTCTGTGGGACTAAAAGAGTTGTCTCCCTTACACTTTAGATATTAGCTTTATCGCCTGAAACCGTGATGATTTTTTTACTATCTCTTTGAGATTAAAAGTTTTCATTGATACCGTTGGATACTCAACGACAATTTAACTATTTTCTTTGTGGACTTTTTATTACCTAGTGCTAGGAGCAACATTCAGTCCGAGACGATTGTTCCACTGCTCCATAAATATAATCAATAGAATGATCAATTATTTTTGAGAGAAAAATTGATTTCTTTCGCAGTGACTACAATACTAGATACTGACCTACGCAATATTCTATCTTGTAACACCAAATGTATAAGTCTTGTGCGTCAACAAAATGAACATTTTGAGTGGGAGTGGGGGGGGGGGGGCGGTTCGAAATGAGCGAATTGGTCTTCAATAAAAAATTTACCATATTACTTTCTCTACCTATTCGATTCCAAATAATAACAGGTGAGGTACGTTAATCCTTATCCTTCTAAATAAGTTGAATGAAACTGTGACCCGTCATGCAAAAAGGGACCATCTGGGAACTGCGAAAAGTGTCGACCCTGGTCAGACTGCGCAATCCGCGCAGTCTGACCAGGGCCGACACTTTTTGCTGTTATGATATTTTCTGTATGAAAAGTGGTCATTCTACCTTACTATACAATCATTTTTGAACTATCAGTTTAAGTTGACCTGCACTACCTTTGATATGTATACATCTAATTTATCTACGGAATTCCAAGGAAGTTCCTTTTCGTGTGACGATTCACAGATTTTAAAGTATAGAGTGGAAACCAGACTATTTCAACGTCATATTTTGGCGAAAAAAAAATCTCCTTCTCCGACAGTATAAATCCAAGATCAGGGTGCACGGTCTGTACAGTCTGATCTTAATCTACACTGTCCGGGAAAAGGTCAATGAGTCAAGCTTGGCAACCTAAGGAATAATGCAGTTGCTCGCCACTGATTGGGTAATTTCAGGAAATGATGCTTTATATCTTGCTTCCATTTCATACTCCGACTTTGGACCCCTCATGATAGATAATTCCTCAGACAATACAAGAGTATATACACAACTATACTAGTCATATACCAGAGCTTCAAATAAGAGGGAGTGATGGAATTCTAAATCCGTTATTTCTCTTCGAAATCCTATATTGTGGGTACTCAATGGAATCGCCTCGACGAGACGATTCTAATGAGTACCCACAACATAGGCTTTAGTGGAGAATAATTTATTATTTCAATTATGAAATCAAAATCACTCCCTCTATCTGGAGCTCTGACATACTATACTTATATTCTAGTAAATGTATAACATCAAACGATTCATGTGACTTCAAATCTATTTTGTTTACATCAAGACAAATCCATGGAGATGCCATGTCACGAGCAAACATACTTCGAATTTTTCCCTCATGAATGAATTCGAACTCTTATTTTCGATAACCTATATCTCAGCTTTGCTCTTTGGACTACAAGAAATTCATAATATGTGACTCAGGCTCAAAAAGGCGATTTGGCGAAGGCAGGAACTTTGTTCTGTGCAGCCTGATCTCGACCTGTCTTATCAAAAAAATGTTTATAGCGATATGTCGGGTACAGATGAAAGTCAATAAAGTGTCATTTCGAAAAGGCGCTAAAAACATGCAAGAAAATTTATTACCATGTTCTAATATGACTTACAAAATTTTGTCGTTTGGTAATGAGTTAACCTTAAAAAACACTAAGATCTGAACAAAAGATGAACTATTTAATGCATCTATATATCTATAATATTTAAAACAAACTGAAAATATTGAAATAAGTCGGTAGAAGAAAATCTACAATGTTATACTGCCAAAGTTTCAGTGCAGTTCAGGTCACAATTTCTCATATAAAAATGGAAAATCTGGAAAATCTGTTGACCAAAGTTCAAACTACATGTCTTCACTCGCCTTAATCAGCGCTGGTCTTCAAAATGCCTCAGGTCACATCAAGCATCTAAATCTGTCACTTCTGTAACCATTCATTTTACAAAAAAAGATAGACTGAAATGCTCCTTCACTCCCCCCCCCCCCCCCAACCTTTCCCCCCCATCCCCGTCAGTTATCGACTTAATCTTTTCTTTGAAATTAGAACTGTAAAGTTTTTAATTTATTTACCTGACGCTTCTTTATCTTAGCACCAACGTCATTTAAGATGACGAACTGTAGTTTTATTGTGAAAATCGAAACGTTGGCTGTCCATATAGTTTCAAAACACCCCTATTCTTCGTCCACAGGTGTGAAAATATTGAGAGAGAGAAATCATTTTTCTATTAACGTTTTATCATTATTCTTTTCAAGTTAATCATAAAGTGTTTCTGAAAAGGACCCCCTGTCATAAATCAGTTGTTCAGTCATAATGTTACGGGTCGGGTATAAAAAAACACCAAGCCGTCCCGAGGATGTCATATCTTGAACAATCAAATTTAAACCCTTTGAGCACTTAATCTATAAATGTACATATGCATCCAGCTAAAAGACCCAATTCTGACAATCGGAATTTTGTCACTTACAAGAATATCTCAAAATGATTTCGGACAGTGTAAATCAAAGATCAGACTTCACATTTTGTGCAGTCTGATCTTTATTTACGCAGTCTGTTACAGCGATTTAAATCCTGTTCAGCTTCCTAAAGGATTTAATGGCAACCACAAAATACAAATCTGAATCGTTTTGCTCGTAAATGGCGGAGCCTGAATTAGAAATACGAACAAATCTTTTAAGAAATCGGATACAGTTGTGACGAGAGCTTCACGCCCTGTCGTACCCCTATCACAGATTCGTTGACTTATTGAAGTTTGAAATCAGAGCTGCTTTTTTTTCTTTCTCTAATCCCGATTTCAATTATCACGGCTCTTTTCATGTGTTTTGACCAGGGGTCACCTGGTCAGTTTTATGGTGTTGTCCAGCTACACTGGGTTTTTAGAAAAGAAGTTGTGTTGTTTACATAGCTTTTGTTCGCGTTCTTTCTCTTTGTGACCAGTAATCCGTCAATCCTCAAAAATGTAAAATGTAAGGGCAAATGCATTTTTTACCATCATCTCCAGCTAGATGGCATTCCACAAATACACATCTATATCTATTTTGGGCATTCTGGGTACAGAAGCGGACTAATTTTTCAAAACAACAATCGTTACTTTGAATTTCAAAATGAGAAAAAAAAAACGTTTACTCAATGTAACGCTACTTGGCGCAATTTATTCAGCAATGAGCGGTCGCATGTAACCTATGCATCGGCCATTTATTAACCCTTTCCAAAACAAGCCCTTGTTTTACGTGTCTGCAGTACAAGTCTTTGGAAAACACTGTGGGAAAAGGAGAAATTGCTCGTAACGAGCAATTTCTCCTTTTCCCACAGTGTTTTCTACCCATTTTGAAAACTTTCTGCCGTTTTTATCAAATTTGAAGTTGTCGTCTGCAAACTCTTTGATTTTGGAAGAGTCTAAAATTTGTGGTTTGGGGAAGGGTGAAAACAGCCTCCACATGCTTGGGTAATAAGCTATTAGCTTCGGTACAAACCCTAGTTTTCCCCGTTATTGGGGGATGGGTGATGCTTCATAGCAGGAAGGTAGAATCTTTGAAGAATATGACATGCGCATGCAGACGACGAGTTTTTCCCCATTATTTATAAAAGTGTTTTAACCGTTTTCAACTATCTTTCGTCCATATAACGATAGTCAATGTACCGATTATTGCGTTTCTTGATATAGGTATAGGAGCCAGGCAAGAGGCAATCACATAAATGCCGCCGTAAGAATGGGACAAAGCCTCTTCCGGATCCCCGCTCCTATAATTGAACTGTTTGTTGGCATTACTTCATTAAGAATGAACTTTTTTAAAAAAAATATAGTACATGTATGTCTTTAAAAATGTTGATACAAAAACCCAAAGTTGCTAAAGCCTATGTTGCAGTCTTTTCTCTACTAACACAAAACTCGAATGTGCCTACGTTATGTACTAATTGTCTAGCGTATGGACGGTCTGCAAATCAGTATTTTGAGATTTAGATAAATAAAGCATTGTATCATTGAGAAATGAGTATACTTAAATCTTTCCACACGACAAAAATGAAGACTTGTCAACAGTTGAAGCATTTGCAGAAGACACTGAAGACATCTGTTTTCAGACAAATAGAAAACATTGTTGTTTATCAGCTTTTTTTCCTCTTCGATTATATCTTGCCTTTCACAGACAACCGTCGCCCATTTGGGCAACTTGTTTTTGTCGTCTGCAAGTGCTTTGAATTTAGACAAATATAACATTTGTTCCTCCGGTAAATCTATAAGAGATAATTTGTTTTCCATTGTCTTGGTAATTCGAGACAGGTGAGTTTAATGGGATTCCGAAATGCTCTGTAATGTATTCAGCCAAACCTTAACGCCACTAAATAGGGCACAAACTTTCTTCTGCTGAACCAACTAAACAAGTGAAACTTAAAACAAAAAACAATGTCCGAGTTTCATCAGGCACTGCTTTTAATGGTGTAGCTATTTTCATGATGTCTCACCATATTCGGATTAGAAAGGAAAAGGAGAACATAGAATGTCTGGTCGTCCGGGTTATCTCTTCATCAACTCCTAAGCTGCTAAGCGCGACTCACTGACCCTTTGCGCACAGCGTAGATCAAGATCAGACTGCACAGAACGTGCAGTCTGATCTTTGATCTACACTATGCGACAAGGACATATTTTCCCCCAAAAAGGTAATTTTGATATAGCCAAATTTGGGGTTTACTATCTGCTTTACTTTTTACCAGATGATCAAAGTTTTAGCCCTGTCAGAATTGAAAGCATTTGTAGACGACAATTTCAATGTAGCTCAAATGGTGCTATTGTTAAATGATAGGTTAGAAAGCATTGTGGGAAAAAGGAGAAAATGCTGGTTACCAGCATTTTCTCCCTTTGCCACAATGTTTTCAAAAATCTTCTGTCTAAGGGTCGTCAAAAGTCGTCATTGTGTGGGACAGACTTTAAAGTTATATTTCACTTATTTAGCAGGATAAGGGTTAATAAATTCCGTGTTTAACATGAGCCTGTGGAGAACAGCTTCTGAAAACTTTGTGGTAAATGAAGAAGATGCTAGAAACCTGTACTTTAGTTCTAATGTCATCATGTTTTCAAACATTTTAAAGACAATCAGTATCACTTGAGCCACATTTAATTTGTCGTCTGGAAATGCTTTTATTTTTGGAACTGCCTTAAAATTTCTCGTCTGGTAAAGGGTTAATGGACTTGCACCGAACTGTTTGAAACTCGATTTCCGACTTCTTGTTGGACCCCTAACGAATTCCAGAATCAAACATTTAAGATTTTACATATCTTTAGTTCCTGTGAAGAATCTGCATATGATCTCTCTATACGAACAGCTTAAAAATCACAATTACAATTACAGATTAAAATTATAATTACAGATGATCTGGATTAAAGCGCACGGCGGTAATCTTGTTTTGACCAGGAAGCGGCGTGCTCGTGAAAAGCACCGTTTTGTAAAAATTAATTAGCTTTTAACAAGCGCCGTGTGCAGTGCCGGAAGTGTGTATCTTTCTGCCTGTTCTATTTTTTTTTCAACCCTTTCTACAGTATTTTGGGACGCATAAAATCTTAAAATTTCATGATATAATTTAAATAAAGGCAGATTAAATTTCCATGACCAGTTGTGAAGCCTGCAACAAAGAAACGTTTATTTTTAAATCTTTTACAAAATTCAAACCCTCAACACGACGTCAAATCTATGTTCTATATAGGGTCACGACTTAAAGGATTCAGAACCAAAAATATGAATAACTTGATCCTGTTTTTCGATACATGTTAATCCAACAAAATGGTAGTTCCGTCTCTGACTAAAAGCCTTAATGGCATATTGACATGCAAACAGCAAATGGGATAAAAGGAGTGTTGACAGAAGAATCTGAAGTTCAAAGTGGTTTGTCCTGCTACATGTGTTTTATTCTTGCCATACGACAAAAGTCTAGCATTGCCCAAATTGAAGCAGTTGCAGTCGACAAACCTAATCTAGTTCAACTGATGGAGCATGTCGTTGGTTTACTTCGAAAATCTCGTAACTACAGCTTGTTACAAGCTGTAGTTACGAGGTTTTCGAAGAAAACCGACGATGTCTTTGAATATATTGGCGTTGGAAAAAGGTTATCTTTTCTTTGAAAAATAGAAGATGCAACTCTGTTTTAAGGCTGATAAAAGTAAGTACATGTATCTGTATTCAAGCATTGGTTCCAAAACTCTCTAGCTTTAATTCAGCAGTATTTTATCTCATTCTAAAGACATACAACTGATTCGAAAATAAAAGAGTTTCGTCTACATCTGTATATAGCATCTATGTACAGGACCACGAATCCTGAGGGATTCCGAATTCTTCAGTATATCAAAGATGGCTACGGCCGATATGGTTCATCGAAAAATAATAGATCTGTAAAATTCATGACGTCACAATAGAATATTTGCCAAATGCGAAAAAGAACAAATGAAGTTCTGAAAAATTAAAATGTTTTGTTTTTTTTTATCATTCTCGAATTGGGTTTCCTTTCACTGTGTGAGCCCTTTCAGGATCGAGGATGATTTTATAGCAAACAAAGGTGGTACAAAATAAGTATCAAAAAATATTAATTCCTAGATGAATGGAAAACATTATGGAAAAAGGAGCAGTTGCTCGTAGGTTTTGTCTCTTTTGACACAAGGTTTTCGGAAACTATCTATTGTAGGATCGATGAAACCTGAATTGATTTTATAAGATAAGGAGTTAATGTATAAAGCTTACTCAGAGAAAAAATGTAACTTTATTTGAATGTTTAAGATCATGAGTACTACCATACATATGACTGACTGAATGGAAGTATTTATATTGGACTAAATGTCGTTGTCTGTGCATGTCATATTCTTCGACGATTCGACCTGTCTACTATGACGCATCACTCCCCCCGATATTTTTTTTTGTGTGGGGGGGATTGTAGTAATATGCGCTATAAAGTAGCAATGGAGAAAATGGCTTTTATCAAAACGTTTGAGGAAAAATCAAGGCTCTTTTGGATCCAGATTTTGCTGATCAAAGCTGAATGAATCGCACCAGGTAGCGTTTAACCCATTACCACTCAATCCCTACTTTTGACGCCCCTGAGAAAGAAGCCTTTTGAAAACCCTGTGGGAAAAAGGAGAAAATGCTGGTAACCAGCATTTTCTCCTTTTCCCACAGTGTTTTCTACCCTTCCCAGAACAAACTTCAATTTATCAGTCACTTTTATTTTGTCGTCTGCAAACACTTTCAATTTGGACCAGTCTAAATTTTTCTCGTGTGGTAATGGGTTAACTGAGTAAGGGTTTAGTTTAGTTTGAAATTTAAAGTAACGGTTGTCGCGTAGAAAAGTAGCCAGGTTTTGTACCTAGAAAGCCCAAATTAGATAGTTCTGTATTTGTAGAATACCATCTAGCGGGAGATAATGGACTAAATGTGGACCGAAAAAACTGACCACGATCAATTTAAAATGTCAGATCGTGCATGCACATATTTGAAGAGACGTGCCAATCTCCGAGATGCGCGATAAGTCGATAATTATCCTGCATGGCCAGCAATGTCCATAGAAGACTTCGTCACTCACATTTTTTTCTGCTAGATGATAAACATGTACCAAAGTTTGAAGTAAATATTTTCAGTTACGACAGAGTTATCTAATCAAAGCGTTGAGAAAGCTAAGGTGGTATTTGTCAAGGAAGCCGTTGTGTGGAGTTAACAATTTGAAAGAAAAAGAGAAATATCATTCATACAATGGCTTGAAAGTCAAGCAACTAAACAAATGAACACCTTTTTGGTTAAAGGGAGAGTACTTATGGCTAAGTCAGAATCATTTGCGCATTGGTGGTCTTCCATTGATCATGGGGGGTTCAGGAGTAATATAACTTGACAGTACAAAACATGATGGATAGAGAGAGAAACAATGTGAATAATCGAATAAAATTAGGTTTGTACCTGAAAACTATGATTTTGAAATATCTTTGGACTTTAACATTTAATTCCCTACAATTATTTCGATCTGTAAATATTCATGCCCATTTAAATGGAGTAGCGCGCAATCATAGGATGAACAAGCCATGGGACGAACTGGTTTTGGAACGACAAAGCCCAGGACCAAGCAATCTGTAGACAAATTTTGTATAATTGCCGCAATAGATGGGCGTTTAGCGAATGAAGCTATTTTTGATAAAAAAAAAATAGTATTTCCAAGATCGATGACCTCACCCAGTGTATTTTAAAATGCCATTTCCACTAACATATCTTAGTGTTACCGAAAATATCATATGCTTTGGAAAAGTTGAGCGAAATCGGTTCATTTCCTATGGCTTTGCACAAAATACGATACATGGTTTTAAAAATTCAATATTGAACTAATAGTGGTATAGTCTTCAACAAATACCACAAAATTTTAAAAATGCTAGCTCGGCGAAGCAGTTGTGACTCATGGTTTGAAGATGTTTCAATTGTAGAAGTTATTTTACTCTTTACCAAACGACAAAATCGTAGACTTGTCCGAATTTGAAAACACTTGCAGACGACAAAATAAATGTGGCTCAAAAGTTGAAATTTGTACTAGGAAGGGTAGAAAGCATTGTGGGAGAAGGCTTCTACCTAAGGGTAGTTAAAAACTCGGGATTCTATGGTAACTAAAGAGATATTGGCCTCTAGTGATGTTCTTTAGCAACATTTTTTCTTCTCTTTTTTTCTTTAAAAAGTGTACGCAACTACTTTCTTACGCACAGTCCGCATCACCGCTAAGAGCTACATGTATTGCCATACAACGACAATTTGTTTTCGAAAACTAGAATGCATCCTCATTGAAGGACAGAATGTCGACCTTGAAAAGTACAGGATGCAGTGATTTACCTCAAAAATCTTGTCAAGAATTTACGCAAATTTCGTTACAAAACTTGGCCCTTCACTAAGCAATTTCACGTTTAAATGACCCTGAAGAAAAATAGACTTTAGAAAAATAGGCTTCAAAAATGCTGGTAACCAGCATTTGCTTCTTTTCCCATAACATTTTGCGCTGTTTCTAAACATCAATCCTATCTTCTCAGCTACGTTTATTTACCAACTCCAAAGGCTCTCCATATAGTCAAATGATGCGGTATTTAAAGTTTGGAAATTTGTTGTTTGGTAAAGAGTTGACTCTTTATCACATAATACCAAAATTTAAAGACCCTGAGAACGAAAGCCATTGAAAACATTGTGGAAAAAAGGAGAAAATGCTGGTAACCAGCATTTTCTCCTTTTCCCACAATGTTTTCCACCTTTTCCAATTCAAAATTGAATTTTTGATTCACATTTAATTTGTCGTCTGCAATTTCTTTCAGTTTGGATTAGTCCAAAATTTTGTCATTTGGTAGAGAGTTCAGACATGAATTGATACCCGGATGAAAGAGTACAGTTTGATAAAGTTATTGGTAATCACGTTCCTACTACAGTCACTATCTGCGGTAATATTCATAAACACGAAAGGACCTGTATGTGGTTACACATGTATATCTACTCTCTCTTTTTGTCTTTCTGTTTGTTATATAGGCTGGCTAATGACAAATATAGTCATTCAGTTTTCACAATAAAAATTAGCATTACTGTGAAACTAAAGATATTTTTTTTTGAAGAATAGAAATGGGCTGCAATTTCGATTGGCTGGTACATAAGATCGCATTGCACCATTGGAAAAAAAAAAAATTGTAAATTAACAAATAATTCTGATTCTTTCCCAAAATTTCACTATGACTCAAAATATCAAAGTATAAAAAGTACTACAGTATGACTATGGACCTCTGAAAAATTTAACTTCCATAATTACGATCCAATGTCTGGTAACAGGAGTTTCATGAATCTCTGCGATATCTTATACCTGAGACAAGACCTTATACAAATTTATCAAACCACCGTGTCAGCATGCCATTTTTTTAATATATATAATTACCTACACTGCTTACTTCACGTTCCGTTTTAGATTAACCCTTTCCCAATCAATCCCTGGTTTTTACGGGTCAGGAAAAGAAGCCTTTTGAAAACATTGTGGGAAAAGGAGGAAATGCTAGTAACCAGCATTTTCTCCTTTTCCCACAATGTTTTCTATCCTATCATACAAAAAATCTTTTTTTTTTGGCAACTGTTAACATGTCATCTGCAAAATGCTTTGAATTTGGTTTGGTCCAAAATTTGCTGTTTTGGAAAGGGTTAAGTATTGCTATTTATCACAAGAGTCATGCTCTGTGAAAAGGGGGGCTTAAGGCATCTGCGAAAAGTATCGAGGCATGTCAGCCAGCACAGTCCGTGCAGGCTGACCTGGGCCGAAACTTTTCGCTATTACTCAATTTTCTGTATGTCAAAGGACCAGTGTGCCTTATGATTGAGTCGATTGTTTCAAACAAAGTGGATACTTTGGATCTGTAATTATGTGATGACTTGCCTGGTATCATGTATCACGGAGATGTATCACGACTCCGATCATACCATCTTCGCAAGCCAAGGCTGACGATTCACTACACTACTCTACCCTTGGCGGATCGAGCTTGATTTTTACATTCACCCGATACGCTTTTTCATTGGACTGCAGCCAACTCTAGCTGCAACGAATGAAATCGCTCGTAGCATTTCATCTTTGATAAAAATAGAACAAGGTCGCTACCTTTCGAATAGAAGGTAAACATGGAAACCCACGTGGATGTCTGCTTATCGCTTCATGTGTATTCATAAGCGGTTTGTAAAACGATATTTCATTTGCTTTTAGAAATATGATGTAAAGGGGGGGGGTTTAATAACCAACATCCAATAGAGGGCACATCGCAGGAATCTCGAAATCAGGTTCAATCAGCCAAGGTAAGATCCACGTAGTGATCGTAACATAGGCGCGCGAAGATGCCATCATACCAGTTGACATGGCAAATAAAAATCTAAAAAGAAATCATCACGGATATGCATTAAGGCCTCCTTTGGTAGAGCAATAGCTCATATGGTTTTGGGTAATAATTCGGTATCTTTCCAAACATCTATTTATCGATCTTCACGCCCGCTCGAAATAGCTGCTTCCTGTTGCTTGTTTCGTCCCATTAATTGATCGTACGTGAGTTATTTCCCCACACTAACGGTTCGTGACTTGGCCGTCGCTTCGAATTTTTCTAGCGGAAGAGAAGTTCTGTTAAATCCTTTCATCTCGTCGAGTTTGTTCAGCAGAAGTGACTGAAGATTGACTGTACGGTGATTACAAAATATCACAAACCACGATTGATCCGAGAACAAGAGTTTTTGACAGAAAAGATTCATTGGGGGGATTTCTTCAATATACAGAAGGGATCAAGGGAAAATTACATTTATATAGCAGGGGATCTTGAACTAATTATTTTCTTACTGCACCAGCATGGTCAAAGCTTAGTCGGAAACGATTTTCTAGCGGAACCAGATCACGTGACCACTGATTGGTATCTCTTTCCGGTTATCTATGTAACAAGTCCTCCTCTCCCCGGAGACAGCAGGACGGCTTATCTTTCCGATCGTCTCCATAAGGAAATGAATAGATTTATAAGCCGAGAAAAAATAAACAAGGGAAGATTTTCCTGTATCTAAAGGAATATCTTTATGCCACAGTCACTTTCATCTTCCTTGTCGGGTTCCCCTGTTTTTTTTCTTTCTTTTTAAAAAGCCTCAAAATACTGAATTCAAATTTACTTTCGTTTAACTTTTTATCACATAATGACGACTTTTGACAGCCCTTGGAAAGAAGCCTTTTGAAAACATTGTGGGAAAAGGAGAAAATGCTGGTTCCCACTATGTCTTCAACTCTTCCAAAGCAAAGTTTTAACCACGTTTATTTTGTCGTCTGCATAAGCTTTGAATTTGGACGAGTCTAAAATTTTGTCGTTTGGAAGCATTACTAAAGGTTGATGAAACAGTGAGAAGTATTATCACAATCATTTCTATTACTATTAGACAGAATTAACCTATTATTTAATCACAAAGGAAATGGCCAACCTATTGCTTATTAAAATGATTAAACTTGAGGCGTGACGGCAAGAAAACTATTATATGATTAACATATTGGGAATTGTGGTACATTTTTTCAGGCCAGCCTTTTACATGTTATAATTCACATCATTCGGGATTCTTTATTACGTAATTATTTACAAGATCAAAACAAATGGAAACGTCAGCTGCACCGAAGAAATGTCAAAACATATATACATGAGCATAAATGTAACATTTAATGACGTAATTTTTTAAACCTTGGAGCTATACCGTCCTTGTTTATAAGATAAATCTCTTCTTGGTTTTGAGTGGATTGTATATTTATTTGTCGAGAAATGGTTAGTGCAACCCTTTACCATACAATGACGACTTTTAACGACATTTGGAAAGAAGCCTGTTGGAAAACATTGTAGGAAAAGGAGAAAATGCTGGTAACCAGTATTTTCTCCTTTTACCACAAATTTTTCTACCCTAGATCTATGAGTAAACAGTTGTACCATTTTAGCCATATTGAAATTGTCGTCTGCAAATGCTTTCAATTTGGACAGAGCCAAAATTTTATCGTCTGGTAAAGGGTTAATCATTTAGCGCTGAAAAAGTAATCAAAAGATTGGGCGTGTTTACGACCCTGAGGAAAAAAGCTTTTGAAAACATCGTGCAAAATGGAGAAAATGATTGATATTAGAAGGAGTGATATCTTTTTTCCCTTTAAAGCACAATAGGGGACGGATCGATTCCAAGTTAGTAGAACTTGTGTTCCAACCCCATTTCATATATTGAATAAAATATGTTTAAACTAAACTACAACGTAATCTAGAGTTTTAAATACCCCTAAACGGAAGAATTAAAAAATGTATGAAAATGAGAAAAATGCTGAATACCAGCGTTGTCTGCTGTGCAAGTCTTTTGAAAACACTATGGGAATAGAAGAAATTGCTCGTTACGAGCAATTTCTCCTTTTCCCACAGTGTTTTACCCTTCAACGAAAAATCATAGCATTTGATGCACATCGAATTCGTCGTTTGCAGATGTTTTGAGTTAAGATTGAGTCTAAACTTTTAGCACAACATCACACGAGTATGGATCCGCAGAGTCTATTTCATTTAAAAAAAAAAGGCTGCATCGTGGGGTAGAACGGTTCTCTGAAATACAAAAAAATTGATCCATAACAAAAGGTTCCAACCCATGTCAGTCTGGGAGGACAGTGCAGGCTGACATGGGTTGATATTGTTTGCAGATGCATTAGACCCCATTTTCACAGAGTCATAGTTCACGTGCAATTTGCCTAGTTTTAGCTATAAGCGGCTTGCGTGGGCACTTAGCTAAGATTTCTTTGACATACATTGACAGGATTGAAATTCTAATGCGTTCATAAATTATAGTAGAATTTGATTATAAATCGTTATCAAAGACTTGTAAATGTGTAATATTTCAAATTAAGTTTTAGTTATATATCCCGTGGAACTTGTTTTCATCTGATACTTTGACACTCGCCCTGATTAATCCTTTACCAAACGACAAAACTGGCCGAAATTGAAAGCATTTGCAGACGACAAAATGAATGTAACTGAAAAATCGAAACTTGATTCAGGAAGGGTAGAAAAAACTGTGGGAAAATGAGAAAATCCTCGTTACCAGTATTTTCTCCTTTTCCCACAACGTTTTAAAAGGCCGCTCTCAGGGTCGTCAAAAGTAGTAATTATGTGGTAAAGGCTTAAACAGTCTTTCGCAACTATGGTTACCGTTGTGGCCTGTGTGGATCAAGATCAGACTGCACAAAACGTGCAGTCTGATCTTTGATCTACCCTGAGGCTGCCTTGGTGAAACGTTCTCGCTGAGGTCATTCTTGAAACTGCAATTATTTTGGACTTATTATTTGACAGATGATGTCTTTCAACTCTTTCCCAAACAAACCCTGGTTTTTACGTGTTTGCAGTACAAGTCTTTAGAAAACATTGTGGGAAAAGGAGAAATTGCTCGTGACGAGCAATTTCTCCTTTTCCCACAGTGTTTTCTACCCTTTTTAAGAACTGTTTGCCATTTTGTCCAAATCTAAAATTTTCATCTGCAAACTCTTTCGGTTTGGAAGAGTCCAAAATTTGTTGTTTGGGAAAGGGTTAAGTTAACTCAGTGCGCAAAGGGCTGATATTTGTTATTGCACTTCTCCTTCTGCTTGGCTATATAGCGTGTTTTATACACGGCTTTTCTTAGAGCTATTTCAGTGACTCTGTATCCAAAACTTTGATAACTTCAATGAACTTCAACATGTTATACCAATATTTACCATTATTCATCTTTATTTCCCAAAGCTGAGCAAACTAGAACTAGCTTTTATCACATTATTCTCTGGCTCAAAGATGCCGAATTCAATATCGCAAAAGAAAGAGTAGTGTGAAATGAAAGATGATACTTGTCAAAAAAGTAAGTAATAAACCTTCATAAATATTCCCGTAAAACCTGACGAACTTGATTCTAAACAAATATCAAGAAACAAAAATGATGGATACTAAATCAAAATAATCAAGATGTAAGCACAAATAGTTCAACATATAAATTATGCCAATACATCTACGTTTACAGCTTTATAAAGAACTGAAGACCTTACCAATCCAGGCTTTCGCCGCAGATTAAACTGCAGATGATACAATTGTACAGTCCTTGAATGCGACGTAAATCGTTAAGGACCAGCCAGGCAACCACTTTAACCTTTTACCACAATCCTGGGTGACTCTGAGACATAAGCTCTTTAAAGATTATTGGAAAAGAAGAAAATGCTGGTACCCAGCATTTTCTTCTTGTCCCATAATGTATTTTACCCTTCTGCGACGAAATTTTCAATTTTTGGTTCACGGTCTATTTTATTATGTGCAAATGCTCTAAATTCGAACAAGTCTGAAATTTTGTCTTTTTGGTAAATAGTTAAAGACCCAAGCAATCTTACTAAATATGCAAACCTGGTCTGATACCGAAGAAGAAGAAGAAGAAGAAGAAGAAAATGGGTATATAAATCAGTGATTCCTTCAAGAGATTCTAAAATAGCATTTATATTTTTGTACTTAATACAACTTTTTCGTTATGTCGTTTGCAGCTGTGAATCAAGAGCACTTACATGTATCTTGGTAAACTGTCTGCAATAACAGTGTTTTGGACGTCAGTTTTTACAAAGTCGTCTTATAGGGTCTGTATTCATCGTCCACTCTTAAGAACATTCACGTCTCATTTTCCGGATATTTTCTAAATTTGAAAATAACACAACTTCAGATAACACAAACCGCTTTGATTTAGCCACCCATAAGTTGTGTTATTTTCAAAATCTATAACCAGATAAAGACTATTCTTCAAAATGGGTTGTGACTATTGGACTTGCTGCTCACACTGTATACCCCATGACTCGCCCTGTCCAGTGTCAAATTTCACACAGGTCTGAATCGGTGCAATGTATGTTTTATAAAAAAAATTAAGAATTGATGTTTCGAATTAAAAAAAAAGGGGGGGGGGGAACTACATGTAGACTGAAAGGCTTTTTTGTACACTGAAAAGGTGCATACCTTTACCTAATCTATCTTTCTTTTGACGAAAGTCAGTTTTGGTTTTAACTCATTACCAAACGACAATATTATAGACTTGTCCAAATTGAAAGCATTTGCAGACGACAAAATAAAAGTGTCTGAAAATTTGAGATTTGTTTTGTGAAGGGTAGAAAACATTGTGGGAAAAGGAGAAAATGCTGGTTACCAGCATTTTCTCCTTTTCCCACAGTGTTTTCAAAAGGCTTCTTTCTCAGGGACGTCAAAAGTAGGGATTGTGTGATAATGGGTTAAGATTCGACAATTACATCTCTGAAACGATACCTATAGCACTCCCCATATTATGCGTTTCCTCTGTAAGAAAAACCACATCTAATGACTGAATAAAAATACCAAGAATGGTTTAGTACATTGAAAGAGTCAAATTTCGGTCATTCCAATAGGCGTTTGTGCCAGAAGAATACAGGAATTCGGACACCTTCCATGTAGTCTGATCATAATTCACACTGTCACCATAAAGGTCTTAGATTTGCACTAAGTAGTCTTATGGCTAGTGCATATCTTGAAGAAACGATTTCGTATTTCACGATTCTGATGAGGACTTTTGAAGATATACCGTAGTGGTAAAAGGGGAAACTGCTTGTTAGCGGCATTTTCTCCTTTTCCTTCAACGCTTTCCGTAATTTAGAGGAAAAGCCCTATCATTAGAACAACACAGAGTTACAATGCATGTTCTTTCAAAGGACTTTTATTGTGATCATTGACATTAAAAATAAACAGTCGGAACTTTACGTGTATATAAAGTCTTCCACAGCTGTTATTTACATCACGCGCGACATTTTACGTTTCAACAAACCCGTTTCCCTATACTTCTATGTATAGCTGTTTGATCTTTGGCGACCTCTAGGTGTCCAGAAGAACCGGAAATACATTTATATAGACGTTTAGAAGCAATAAACACTATGGAAATAAACGATGAAGGTCTTTAGAAAAAAACAAATTTTATTTGGTGCTTAGACTTTAAACACAAGAGTCTACACTTTTGCTTCCATTTACAAAATTAGAACAACAGAGACGGGAACTGTTTCAGAATGACTATAGGGACCAACGGGGCCTAGCTTTAGAAGCTACGTTTCAGACTTTTGCACGAAAGCTGCAACGACTCTGAAGACCATGTATAAGTACATGCGTTTCACTGTCTCCGATTTGCTTGAACTGCATCTGCCGCTCTTGATTGGCTTGAAAGGACATCCCTTCAAAATTGTCGTACACCTGAAGATTTATTCTTCTGTCATGTAAACTTCAGATGGAAAGGAAGGAAGGAGGGGGGTGGGGTGGGTTTGTGTCGGTGTCTACATATAACGAGAAAGTCCCAAGAGAAAATCCTCAAACCAAAAAGCTCCAAACGTATTTGTTCGCTAGATAAATCTTATAAGAGGAAACAGTAAAAAAAAATATCCCGTTAATTTCGCCAAATACTCCTGCAGAGCAACTCGTCACAACGCGGCCAAATCCGTATCTTCATCTAACCTCGTCTGTAGAACGGTCGCTTCCATTTGAATGACCAATCGCGTGATCTGATACATGCAGGCGACACCTAAACCGTTTAGAACGAACGACATAATTATACAACCTCGGTGAAGTATTTAAAAGTCACTCTAAATATATGTCTTTTCAGATTGTTTTGTATTTTGGGCCTGTGGCCTTAGATATGCTAAATAAATTATTTGTATTTTGTAAAAAAAAAAATTAAGTTAGTATCTCAGACACGCTATTCCAATCTTGAACGATTCTTTGAGATAACAGGTGTTTTTTTTCTCAGGTTTTAGTGGCAACACTTTTTGAAAATCTTTTTGTGGTGTCCTCGTGTATTATATGTTTGACTCTCGTTCTTTGGAAACAATCTATTTTTGTCAATTTTGTCAAATCCATGGTGAATCATATAGCCTTAAATGATGCCTGTTTTTTTCCTCTTATATTTTCTATGACCAAGGCTCCTTAAACGACTGTTAAAGGACAGATCTTTATTTTGGGGTGTAATTTTTTAGATCTTCGTTGCAAATTTTCATTTTTGACCTTTTCTTTTTTGTAATTCTATTGCCCAGGCTGAACTTGCACATTCTAAATGAGTACGGCAGTTGTTGAGAAGTTTGTGTTTTCTAACTAGAATAATTATGTTTATTTCGGAAGAGTCAGAGGTATGATCTATCTTGCGATCAAGTTCTCTGTTTATTTTACTTAATTCTTTTACATTTTGATCCGTCTATTGATAGGTACCTTTGACACAATGTGACAGCGTACCGGACCTATGCGGAGACTAGTAAAATTTTGTATCCTAACAAAATAGAATTTCCTCTCTGGTGTTATAAATCTTGCAGAATTTATTCTTGTAATTGTACCTGAAATTTATCTACGCCATGACATTGTATTCAAGCGTGTCTGCATTTGCAGACATTTTTCCCCTGATAGACGACTACCGTTCTAGACATTGACCTAACTGTTGCATGCCGTTGAGCTATTTAATCATGGGCAGAGTTCAAGATGTTTGCCAACTTTGGAAAGGGTTTAGTGTGTTCTTTTTTGCCATCTAGTGGTCTATCCATATTTAAAATCTAATCTCAGATTTACACTATCCTGCATTGCAAGAACAAACAATGGAATGGTGGCATTGCTTTTGGATTTTTGAATCCAATAAACACTTTACCACAAAATCCCAAGTGTTCAACGCTTTCTTAAAGGAAAAATTTGAAAATATTGTATGAAAAGAAGAAATCCATGTAAACGTCGTTTTTCCTTCACTTACAGCATTTTCTACCCTTCCAAAGGCAAATACATCGACTTGAAACATCATTTGAATAAGATTAAATTTTGAAAATGGTTTGATTTTGCACAAGTGTAAAATTTTGTTGGTTGGCGAAGAGTTAAAAAAAAGTCCTTGATGTTCATCTTGGGCTTTAGAGTTGACAATATTATACTATACAGTCTATTTTATTAGAGTATGAACTGACATTTTGATACATAACACCGAAATGATATATTAACTTTTTGTTTCTTAATTGCGGAACCTATCGTAAAGGTCGGCTCTTGGTGGTTTTTGGATGAAAAGCCCTGATTTTGTCAATACAAAGTTTATGTTTAAAACACGTACTTTTTTCATTTCATAGAACACCGGAATAATTCCACCCTAAGATGTTGGTACATTTAAATGGAAATGAAACCACGTTCCTAATGTGTTTCATTCTGAACCTAGACAAAAAGATGCTGTGTTGTAACGATACTGCATAGTATCATGTTGTTTAAAAAGGTGGGGAAAGGAGGGAATGCTTGTAATTACAGTTTTCTCATTTTTTGCATTTTCTGTTCGTCCATTTCAAATGCGATTTCCATCACTGTAGCTATCTTTAATTTATTCTCTGCGTATCTTTGGCAAACACTTAAATCTTCTGTTACGTAAAAAGTAAACCCTTTACAAGAATAAGTTTAGGACATGACCAAATTTACAGGCAACAAGGAATGTTTGTAAGTAAGAAATGTATCTCAAAGCCACTATAAACTGTCATCGTAATACTAGTTATAGTTAAAAGATATAGTAAAAGTTTGTCACAGAGCATGGTAGCAATTACTTCATTTGTGATCAATCTCTGAAATTAATAATGCAACAGTATATTTGTACAAATACTAGTATGATTGCGAAAAAGGTGAAGGTAAAAAGGTATTGTCAAACGAAAAGCATGCTTCTCCTGCGCAATTTATGTTTCATATTCTGCTGCCAATTTCATCCATACTGCATATCGTTTCCAGAAGAAACCAATGGAAGTTAGAGTATTTTTTTATTATTTCTTTTTTTCAGTCATACAGACTTGTGTTTTCTGCTTAACATGGACTGTCTTTTAGCCTAGTTTTGTTTATAAATTTCTCGTTTTGAAGAGTGATGAATAACATTGAAAACTATTTTCCTTAGCAATTACTAGTATTGCTTTGGTCATTGAAAACATAAAATGCACTTAGTACTTGGAAAGACTGGTATGTGCAGTTCTTGTTTGAATGTTCGTAACATGCAGATGCAGCATTGCACATGTATATTAATTCACCAATTTATGTTGGATGTGCATAAAAAGTGCCACAGAACACACACGATTTTTTTCATTTACTTTTTAAATGAACAGTTCAGAACTGAGTACAAACTGTTCTTCGCATATGTGCAATTTCCACTTGCCCTCAGCCATCAGTGCTTTCAGTCCTTTGATTTCGTAAATGCAATACTATACCATTCCAATGTGTCACTTTTTAAATAACCGTCCAATCCTTTACTGGTGAGATCTAAGACACATGACTCACAGAATTGTCTCTATCATATAATTGGGGCAGAGTTAGAAGCGCCGTTTAACAAAGTACGCACGCCGTCCGTCCAGAGTCGTTGAGAAGAAAAACGTGTTGAAATACAGCTGGAATCTCTAGCATCTCTTCTCGCCTAATTTATAAACAATACATTAAGTCAACGGCTTAAATTTCGTATTCATTGTGTTTTGTCCGACAAGATTTGTAATTACTCCTCGCGAAAATCATATGTAGATGAGCAAATATTCAGAATAATTCATTATTTGTTTCTGAAATCTGCACATATTATATTAGAAATCCCAGATTTATTATGCTTTGGGGGGGTTAGTCAAGTTTCTGTAATGTCCTACCTGCCGTATAATTGGGGTACATTTATACAGAGCTTCTTTGAGAATTCTTTCAGAAAGAGTGTGCCCTTTCAAAGTGTCCCATCTTCATTGTCATCCCTGATTCATCATTCACTCTCTGGATTTAAGTTGTGTCTTCTCAGTAAGATTTTGAAAGTTGCTGGTGCATCTTGCCTTGTGTTTACACGAGCTTTATAGGAAGGATATAATCACGTGATTCATTCTGTGAATGGATTGTTGGATTAATGAAGGAACCTTGAAGTATCTGCTCTGGCAAAAAGGGGCTTAATGCATCACCGTGATGTATGATACCCATGTCATCACATAATTATGGATTAATAAGAGCCACTATTTCAAACTTTCGACATGTCATGACTGGATCTTTGAAAGTCCTTTGAAATTTACCAATAGCGAAAGGTTTCGGACTGCGCTGGCTAACCTGGATCGATACTTTTCGCAAATGCTTCAAGCCCACTTTTCAAAGAGCACGGCTCATTCATATTGATCCAATTCTCTTTTCGGAGAATAGTTCATATATCACACATTACTATTATTTGGAAAAAAAAAAACATTGTTAATAAAGATGATCTCATTCGCATAACTTTCAAGCTAAAATCCTCGTTATAAAGATTTGTGAATACATGTACTAATGTGGCAGTCTTGTGGATTGCATCATCTTCGACGTAACCTATTGAAAGAGTGGGCTTGATCACACAAGAACCAGCTTGGAAAACAACAACCAATGGGTAGAACAAAAGTTAAAATATGACATAACTTTGTTTTTTTTATTTTCGATTTAAAGCATATGTGACCCGTCACACGAAAAGAGACAATCTGGAAATTCTGTACGTTAATTATATGAAAACAGATCAAAGATGGAGCAGGTAAAATTTTAAGTTGATAGTTCAAAAATTGATGTATAGTAAGGGAAAATGACCACTTTTCAGATAGAAAATATCATTCAAGCGAAAGGTGTCGACTCTGGTAAGTCTGTGCAGTCCACGCAGTCTGACCAGGATCGACACTTTCCGCAATTCCAAGATGGTCCCTTTTTGCGTGACAGGTCACAATTGTAACTGTAGAAACAGATATGAACTTAGTTCCATAAATAAGTGTGCACTTAACTTTCTTTTATTTCTCGTGATTTACTGACGACCAACAAATTACTTTAGTTCAGTCTTTAGAAAATACCAGGCCTATCAGATTTTGACTAAAAGAACGTTTAACTCATTACCAAACGACAAAATTTTAAGTTTGTCCAAATCGAAAGCATTTGCAGGCTACAAAATAAAAGTGACTGAGAATTTGAAATTTGTTTTGTGAAGGGTAGAAAACATTGTGAGAAAAGGAGAAAATGCTGGTTACCGGCATTTTCTCCTTTTTCCACAATGTTTTCTAAAAGCATCTTTCTCAGGGGCGTCAAAAGTAGGGATTGTGGGGTTTTAAGTTAGTTTTTGCAGTTTAAATGAAGGTGGTACTAAAATCAAAGTTGAGACTGAGGTAACACTGAAGTTAGGTATTTCTTAAAGTTCTTGTTATTTTTTTAAAGCACTCGCGGACAACAAATTCACGGTAGCTCAAATGATAGTGACCAACATTCTCTTCTTTTTTCCCAATGTTTTCAAAAGCCTTCTAGCTCTGCGTCGTTAAAACTGGGGAGAGTGAGGTAAAAGTTTGAGGGTTGATATAATGCTGCGCATCACAGTCCAGGCTGGCTGATACGGGCCGAAACCGTTTGGTTTTTTATATCTTCTGCTTGTCAAAATACCATTTTACCTTCAGATTCAATGGGATGTTTGACAAAATAGATTCTGTGCATCCATAATTATGCGATGTTTTGCTTGGTATGAAGCGTCACGTAGATACAATAAACCCCCTAAACCAGAGAATGGCTTATTTTGGTATGAAAGAAAAGGAGGTGGGGTTTAATACACGTAAGAAAAGTATTGGACTAGGGCCCGTATTCACCAACCATTCTTGAGAATATTCATAGTCTTATTCTCCAAGGTTTTCTAAATTGGTAAGTAACACAACCTCTGATTGGCTAAACCGGATGGTTTAGCCAATCAGAAGTTGTGTTACTTACAGATGTTGAAAATTCTGGAGAATAAGACAAAGAACGTTCTTAAGAATGGTTGGTGAATACGGGCACAGGTCAGTCTGGGCGGCCTAACCTTGGCCGAAACTTTTCAGTATCAGTCAATTTTCTGGATGTCAAAGGATCCTTTTTTTTTAAAAAGATTTTTTATGGATCCCTTATGATATGATGACTTGCTTGGTTGGTTGGATCTCGGTGGCATTGACCTTTTGCGGACAGCATAGATCAAGATCAGACTGCACAGAACGTGCAGTCTGATCTTGGATCTACACTGTCCGAAAATGTGATATTTTTCCCCTAAATAGACCTTTGAAATTGCAATATTTGGCTTTTACTTTTTACTAAGTTTCATTTTGTTCATTTAGCCGAATTTATGAGAACACTTTTCCACACAATCACAACTTTTAATGACCTTCGAGTACAGGGCTTTTGAAAACATTCTTGGAAAAGGAGAAAAAAAACTGGTATCGAGCATTTTCCCATAATGCTTTCTACCCTGTCAGAGGCAGAATTCATCATTCAGTTAAGTCGCATTCAATTTGTCGTCTGCAAAAGCTTTCAATCTGGACAAGTCTAAAATTTTGTCGTTTTTTTTTTTATAGAGTTAAGGGCCCTTTTACCAGAGTAAGGCTCATTTTTATATATTTGGTGGTCTGATGGGTAACGCAACTTGTTACGACTTTAACGTATCACAATTAACCCCAGACGGTTTGTTGACCTATACAGGTAAGACAATAACGGATTTACACAATTAATTTTGAAGAACCACAATCCGTAATTTATGTGCGGGGACACGATCCTCTCCACCTTATGCGGGCCGGCTTACTTTTGTTCCGCCATGCGTACATGAGGTCCGTTAATTTTAGCGTTTGGTTTCACACGAGTAAAAAGAACATAAAAGTCAAGATGATTTCTTTGTTCTAGACATTGGTGTCAAAATAGTCTCTCGCTGCGATATATTTAACTTTTAACAAAATTTTATCGTGTCTTCCTTGTTTGCCTAGCGAAGTAGTATTCATTATCTTCCTCTAGACGGCATTATTACAAGTACATGTACACATCTATGTAATTTGGACATTATGGGTACAGAAGCGGACTAATTTTCAAAACAACATCCGTTACTTTGAGTTTAAAAATTAAGTAAACGTTTACTCAGTAGAACGCTACTTGATGCCATTTAACCCATTACCACACAATCCCTACTTTTGACGACTCTGAGAAAGAAGCCTATAGAAAAGATTGTGGGAAAAGGAGAAAATGCTGGTAACCAGCATTTTCTCCTTTTCCAACAATGTTTTCTACCCTACTTAAAACAAATTTTAAATTTTCTATTACTTTTATTTTGTCGTCTGCAAATGCCTTCGATTTGGACAAACCTAAAATTTTGTCGTTTGGTAATGAGTTAAGCTATGATCGGCTAGCATATGGCTTGCAACACGCGAAAAGGGGCATTCGGACATCTGCGTAAAGTGTCGTCTCGGATCAGCGTCTGCAGTCCGCACAGGCTAATCCGAAACGACACTATCCGATTTTATGTGATTTTCTGTTTTACGAAAGTCTACTTTAGCACAAAATCTAATGTAGTCGTAAAGTGCCGTCTCGGATTAGCCTGCGCGGACTGCGTAGGCTAATCCGGGACGACACTTTACGCAAATGTCCGAATGCACCTTTTCGCGTGTTGCACTCCATATAACATATGCATCGGCCATTTATTAAAACAGTCCCTACATGCTTGGGTAATGAGCTAATAGCTTCGGTAAAGGCCCTACTTTTCCTAGGTATTGGGCGGATAGTGATGCGCCATAGCAGACAGGTCGAATCTTCGAAGAATATGACATGCGCAGACAGCGTAACAACAACTAAAATCGACAGATTTGGTTGAATTGATCGTGACTACCTAATGCTACTTGATTCCATCTGTCTTTTAGGGTAAAATTGTAAATGGCGTTTGAAAAAATCATACTTGTAGTAAATAAAATAAACAACACATCAGTTGTTTTACATGATGTGGCTAACCTATTTCCTCCTGCCAGCTCGAAATCACCTTTGTTTAAGTCTTTCCCAAACGACAATATTTTGGACGGGCACAATTTGAAAGCACTTGGGTACGACAACACTTACATGGCACAAATGATGGGATTTGTATCTGATAGTCTAGAAAATATTGTGGGAAAAGGAGAAAATGCTGGTCACCAGCATTTTCTCCTTTTCCCACGATGTTTTCGAAAAGCCTTCTTTTTAAGGGTAGTTGAAACTTGGGATTCTGTGACAATGAGTTAAGCTGGAACTTTCTGAAATTTGAAATTACGCTTGAAGAAAAAAACCTGGTTACCACAGATTTACTAATGTATTCATTCGCCATTAAAAATGAATTTAGAGCTGCAAAAGATAATACTGATAATGGGGAAAGTCATCGACCATTTCACTGTTCACACTGATGACAATGAACTCTTAATTTTACACGTCATTAGTACATTGTTGATTTAGGGACAAGATAGTGGAAATTGCCCGGTTTGCTTCAACGCCAGCTCGATCGGAACAGATGGTATCCGATTAGAGCGTTTTCTGGTTGGAGTGACTTCCCTTGCTTATCGCCTCGCCCTCTGGGAGAAATCGTTAGGTTATGACAATGTAGCGAAAAAGAATGTAACAAAACCAAAATTACACATCACACTTTCCCTTACCTCTTCTTGTTACAAAAATTTATGTAAAAAACAGAGAAGAACAATAATAATAATAATAAGAAGAAGAAGAAGAAGAAGAAGAAGGAGAAGAAGAAGAAGAAACTAAATGCATTTCAAATGAAATTACTTCACAACTTGAAATTCTCTTTTGACCCATTATCCACAATAATGAACATAATTTTGAAAGCTTTTTTGCAAAAAGAGAAAGTACTGGTGGTATCTAGTATTTTCTTCTTCCCCCAATATCCACTACGCGTACAAAAGCAAGTTTTATAAGCCACATTTGTTGTGCTAAATGCAAATGCTTTGACTATGAACAGGTTAAATCTATGGAGTTTTTCTACTGAGCTAATTCTGAGATAGCTTTAGCATGTTAATAGTGTCTTAAAATAATTAATACCTTAAGTCATTTAAAAAAAGACTACGTGTAAGGCTTCAAAGTTAATTTGAGCAGAATGCCTCACAAAGTCACAGACAGTGCTTTTGCAAATTTACACCAGACTACGTGTTCCTATGCGATCCGGAATTTGTCTGTAGACACTTTCGGTGCAAAGCAAATTCAGTATACTTACCAAAGCTCGATTAAAAAGAAAATCAGCTTTGACATGATATCCTCTGATTTTGGACGAGTAATAAACAACAAATATATAACAATATTTGTTTGCCCAACAGGGACAATATACACGACGCCGGTCCCGGCTATGAATCTTTAAGTAAACGTTAACAACATTTAAGTAGTAAAGATAACAAGTATTATCTCTTCAAATAAGCAAAACGAAGCCTTGCCCACAGCACTTGCATAGGTGACTGTCCACGCAAAAAAGGACCATCTGAGAACCGCGAAAAGTGTCGACCCTGATCAGACTGCGCGAATTGCGCGCAAAGACCAATTTAAGGCCGACACTTTGCGCTTCTATGTCAATTTCTGTTTGAAACGTGGTCATTCTATCTTTTTATACAATCATTTTGAACCAGATTGTCCCTTTTCGCGTGACGGGTCACATATATGGGTAAGGCAACTCAGTCATTAGATATATATTACATTGTTTTCACATTTCAGCGTTTCACTTTATTGACATTTTTTATAGATACATTCAAGTCAAGAACTGTTGAAGTAAAAAAGAAAGCCTCTTGGACGCAACATACGTGTCTTCCGATACAATCGAAAGATTTATATAATTCTAACATATAATTTTGCACGAAATATTGAAACAATTGCGAAACGGTCATTTACGCTTTGTATGTTGTTTATAATAAACCCATCACATGTAGTCCGATATATTGCGAAGTCCGGGACCATATTCACCATTAATGCGAAAGTGATGTTTAACTCGACATTCAAAGATTTTAGACTGGCCGAATCCCATTTATAGGTGTAAGCAATACCCTTGTACTGTTACGCCAATGTACTTAACCCTTTACTAACCTTGTGATTCTAAGCAAGAGAAGAAAAATAGCAGGCAACCAAACTTTTCTCCTTGTTCCACAAGGTATTATACCCTTTCGAAGACAAATCCACGGTTCGAACCATGTTTCATTTGTTTTATGCAAACACTTGGACAAGTCTAAAACTGTGCCGTCTAGCATAGATTTAAAGAAGAAAACATTCTCTGGCTTGTGATTTCGCCAGTCCAACATATTCAATGCAGTTCTTGCCCTTTTTCTGCTGAATCAAGCGCTCTGACAGGCAATAAGATTTTACACTTGTCCAATCATAGAGAGCATTTATAGATCACAAATTAAGAGTTACCAGGGATTATAGTGTTTGTTTGTGACAAGCGCATTATGGATCCTCACACTAGTTTAAGATAGGTAAACACTAAGAATCCAAAAAAACATCCAGACAGTCACTAAGATCATATTACATTTGGATTTGCAGACCGATCTTTGTTTCAAGGAAACCAGAGATCGCCGGATGTATGTAAATTAACCCTTAACCAGACCACAAAATTTTAGCCTTGTCCAAATTGAAAGCACTTGCAGACGGCAAAATAGACGTTACTCAAAAATTGAACTTCGTTTCCTGCGGGGAAGAAAACATGATGGGCAAAGGAGAAAATGCTGTTACCAGCATTTTCTCCTTTTCCCACAATGTTTTCAAAAGGCATCTATCTCAGGGACGTAAAAACCAGGGATTGTTTGGTAAAGGGTAAAGACAAAGAAAAAATAAACATTCGGTTTCATGACGGAAGATTTCGTGCAAATCAAGTAAGCCCCCATCAAGCCTATTAAAGGTCATAAAGACGTCATATTTAAACGTCCAGGTTTAAAAACGTTATATCTTCCATAGCGCCATTATCGTCATCTCGGCTTTTATTTCCACGTTAATTAGAAGTGACAAACTTCTGGAAAATGGGAATCGAATGACGTGTAACACGCGACAATTTCACAAATTATAAACAAATTAACATGATTGAGCTCCCAAGGGTCGGTGGCTGGAATAGGAAGAAAACTCTGTCGTTAGAAATGTATCTTGTATTCTCGTACATGTGCGTATAGGGTCGAGGGGGGTAACGGGTCTTACTTCGTGTTTCTGACTAAATTTTACTCTTTACCATACGTACAAAAAAAATCGTCCAAGTTAAGATAAGTTGCAGATGACGAAATAACTTATGGCTAAAGAAAATTGTCAAATCCTTATATATTTTTTTTTCACAACGTTTTCAAATGCAAACGTATTTATTAAGCCTTTAGCAAACAATCCCTGGTTTTCACGACCCTGTGAAAGAGCCTTATGAAAACATTGTGGGAAAAGGAGAGAATGCTGGTAACCAGCATTTTTTCCTTTTCCCAAAATGTTTTCTACTCTTCATAAAGCATATTAAAATTTTCATTCACTTTTCATTTTGTCGTCTGCAAATGCTTTGGATTTCGACAACTCGCGGCCTAAAACCGTTTTTTTTTCCCCCACCAAAATCAACCCGAAACAATGATCGGATGTGCTGGAAGAATAGTCTCATTCGCAATGGCTATCATCAAACCATCGATTTTTTTTTTGAAAATATAAAAGGTATACCGCCTGATGGACCTTGGGGATATCTAAATTTTAAAGCTATAAATATAAATACTAATAATATCTATGGGTATTTCCCGGCGTATGGTTGATTCTCCCATTTCATATTCATACATGTATATAAAAAAAAACTTTCTTTAAAAAATCTTACAGACTAAACATCCCCTGCATAGACCTATGCATCTTGCAAAGCTTCGGGAAAGCAATGAGACGTCCTTATTCCTGAAAATTGCGTGTACTAGACAAAAACGTATCTAGAGACTTCCGCAACTTCTTTTAACTTTTATTGTTGGAATGCAGCTACTCGCTCAAGAAAAATGATATCAAGCCCACCAAAAGGTTCACTTATTGACATTTCCCCCCCCCCCAGACTCGTTTAAATAAAATCTTATCTTAACGCCAAACTTATGCCAGATCCCATATGGCTAACATGAACTGTGCTAAAGTTCTAGACTTCCATTAAAACATGATCGCAAAGGGAAATTGCCCATTCAAAGTGACCAAATAAGTGGTTTGGCCCAGCTAGGTAGGGAAGGCTTACAGATAGTTACTGATATTAGAAACGATTTGAGAAAGTAATCAAAACGACCTAAATAATAATCTGGTGTTCTCAACTCGTTTTCAGAGATTCTCTTAAGAGGAAAAAAATGAAAACGATCTGCCCCTGGATACACAGTGTGTCGCACCCGGTTCAATGCTGCGGAATTCTCTACGTATCGTCCCTAATTGTTTTATGAAGACCTAACGAGGGATAATTACGGCAGGTTAACTGACTAAACTTCCCTAATGGAATACAAGTCCCGGGGTCTGCTGCCTCTTTAAACACTTCTCCATACAACAATATCTTAGACTCGTCCATATTGAAAAGGCATAAATTTAAATGTGAGTTAAATAACAGGATTCGTTATTTAGATAATATAAATCAATTACAAAACATGAGAAAACGCCATGTTTTAGAGGTCATCTTCTCCAGGGTTGTAAAGTACACAGGATCCAATGGTAAAGGGTCGACCCCACCACAAGTTAAGAGACTAATTACTGGTACTATCCGAATATATGAGTACATAGATCACATGTGACAGATTTTCTTAGACTTTAATATTAGTCTGTGCACGACATATATCGGCTTGAATTTCTGTGACCTCGAAATTGTTGATACAAGCATTTAGCGGACTACTTTGTCAGCTAAAATTATTGAAATTTGGATGCACATCAAAAACATACGATTATTTAACTCTTCAATTTTGGGCTCTAGACTGAAATCGACAAATTGTGAACTCGAGCTTTTGTGGATAGTGTAGATCAAGATTAGGTTTTACACTGTACGGTTAGGTGATATCATTCCGCCAAAGAGAACTTCGATATTTGGGATACAGCTCTTGCATGGAAACTTTTTTACTCAGATTCAAAGTATACACCCAGATTCAAAGTATACACTCAGATGCAAAGTATACACTCAGATTCAAAGTATACACTCAGATGCAAAATATACACTCAGATTCAAAGTATACACTCAGATGCAAAGTATACACTCAGATCCAAAGTATACACTCAGATCCAAAGTATACACTCAGATGCAAACTATACACCCAGATTCAAAGTATAAACTCTGATGCAAAGTATACACCCATGTACAATACACTCTAATATGAACATTATACTTGCACTCAGATCAAAAGTTTACACTCAAATCCAAAGTATACAGTCAGATGTTAAGCATACACTGAGATTTTAAGTATGTATACACTCAAATGCAAAAGTATATACTCAGATGCACAGTACTTACATATAGATGCATATATAAACTGACGCACAACTTTCTAAAGAGCCTTCAGCAGTCAGTGAAGATCGAGATCGAACTCTCTACAGTACTTGGTCTAAATTGACGAATACTAGTATTTTGATGGAATTTTGATCATAAACTGCCATGCAGATAGAATATTAAGACATATGCTTTCCGCACTGTTATAGGAAAAAAGATTCAAGTTTGTTTTTCATTTAACCTACGAGAAAATCCATATTCTGTCCAAATACATTGCACGTTCTGGGCACGTATTCACCAACCGTTCTTGAGAATATTCTTAGTCTTGTTCTCCAAGGTTTTCTAAATTTGTAAGAAAAACAACTTCTGATTGGCTAAACCGAATGGTTTAGCCAATCAGAAGTTGTGTTACTTACAAATGTGGAAAATTCTGGAGAATAAGACAAAGAACGTTCTTAAGAATGGTTGGTAAATACGGGCCCTATGCACTCTGATATTAATCTACACTGTCCGATATGGTGATATTATTTCGAAAGACATATTAATTTAGAAATAGCAATATATGGGTTTTTAACTTTCGAAACAACATTTCAGCAGGATATAGGGGTAAATGGAATGGCGTTTTAACTGTTAGAATTATTATAAGTAATATTATTTATTAAGACATAACATCCCCCCGTCCTGTCAGGAAGTTTTTAAAACTTTGCTGCGGGTGTACAATTGAAAATTTTGCCGGACCACAAAATTGTGGTAGAAATCAAAGGCATTCACAGACGTTACTTTGAACGTGTTTAAACTATTTGGATTTGTCTTTGACAAAGTAGAAAACTTTGTTGGAAAAGGAGAAAATACTGGTTACCAGCAAATTCGCATTTTTTCATAACGGTTTCCAAAAACATTTGAAACGTGGAGGTCCTTAACTGATTTAATTGTGTGGTAGACTTTTAAAAGTCGACCAAAACAAAGAGAAGTTTTATACTGACAAATTTATTACGACATCGTCTCATTTAGTGCATGTATAAAGAAAAGAACCTCCCATACGAGTTCTCGTAACATCCTTCACATTTCCATAACACTGCACCAGTCGATGTGCGTTTATTTTTTTTTTAAATCTTTGTATACCATCAGATTGAAATAAACGTTGGAAACAGCCATTGGAATTCCATTGGAAATCACTTACCATGTTGATTCTTTCGAAGACCTGAATGACAGTCTTTCTAAAGATAGAGGGAAAAGGAGAAAATAGCGTATTCTCCTATTCCCTGTTGTTTTCTGTCTATTCAAAGATAAGCCTTCAATAACGCAGTCGGGAAAGCAGATAGATTGGACTGTATTTGCACAAGTCTTCAAATTTATCGTTTTGTAGTGAATCAACTCAATACCAAACGACAAAATCTTTGGTCCAAAAAAGAAAGCATTTGCAGACCGTGACGAAATAAAAGGGACTGAAAATTTTAAATTTGTTTTTGTGAAGGGTAGAAAACGTTGTGGGAAAAGGAGAAAATGCTGGCTACCAGCATTTTCCAAAGGCTTCTTTCTCAGGGTCTTCAAAAGTAGGGATTGTGTGGAAATGGGTTTTAAAAGAATATTGATTCTTGTCATGCACACTGATGTTTATCATAATAATAAAGGTTGTCCTTCCTGTCTTTAAAAAAAAAATGAAAGTTTCTGGAGTGGAAAGTGCGTTTCAATTTGCGTACGAACGTCATATTCCTTTATGCAATATTTCGGATGATAATAATTGGATTTACCGTTTGTTTGTGGATTTTTTTTTTATAGTCTATATATACACAATGATTAAATAGATCTAGTAAGTTAAAGAGATCAGGTGTACAAGTGAACTGTTTAACTCTTTGCTACACAATCCAGACTTATAACGACCTTATAAAAGAAGCGTTTTTAAAACATTCTTGAAAAAAGGGAAAATTCTGGTGAACAGCATTTTCTCCTTTTCACACAGTGTTTTCTGTCCGTCCAATAAAAAAAAAAAAAAACAAACAATTTCTCAACCATATTTATTTTATTGTCTGCAAATGCTTTCAATTTGAATCGGTCTAAAATTTTGTCGTTTTGTTGGTTGTTGAGAAAATGTTGATTGCCAGCAGCAGTTTCCTTTTTTCTAATTCAGTCTTTTAAGAGCTACATTCTTCAATAAGGGGATGTAATCATTATTTTTTTTTACACAGTTATGCCCATTTTTCGACTCAAGGTTTACTTAAAATCAAGCACTTGCAGTCAAGCGTTGGCATCTACATGCGTTGCTCTTGGATTTTTGTATTGTGTTGTGTTGTTCCTGTCAGTATTTCAAATAGACCAGGGCCCGTATTTACCAACCATTCTTGAGAATATTCTTAGTCTTATTCTCCAAGATTTTCTAAATTTGCAAACCCTATACCAAACATTCCCCTGTTTTTACGACCCTGAGACAGAAGCCTTCTGAAAACATTGAGGGAAAAGGAGAAAATGCTGGTAATCAGCATTTTCTCCTTTTCCCACAATGTTTCCTGCACTGCTGGAAACAAATTTCAATTTTGAGTTATGTCTATTTTGTCGTCTATGAGTGGTTTCAATTGGGACCAGTCTAATACTTTGTCCACTGGTGAAGAAATAAATGGGAGTTAGCTTGTAAGAGAGTAGACAATTTAATTATTGGGGTAAATCTATTCCTATGTCAGCATAAGCATGTTTCTCATGGATACATAAATGGGGTTAAAATATAGAAAAATTATTAATATTGTTATGGTTGGAATTTTATGTATCTTTGAGATTGTGACACTGTACATAACATTTACGGTCTGACATAAGCATGCATTTGAGATAAAATTTTATCAAATGAAACTAGAGACATGGAATTCTGGCGAGATTAACAACCGGTTTTTTGTGGGTGTTTGATTGATTTTTATCTCAAAAAGCAGTTATTTTCCGATTCATTTTATCATATTCACAAATTACTTGCCAGAATGTGCCAACCCATGCATGGGCTGGCGGTTATTTTCTTGAATAAAACTATATTCACTTTACTAAATGCAGCGTAAATGACATCATATTTGACGTCACACAATGCCTATCTGTGTGTAAGGAAAAAAAACCACACACACACAAAAAAAATCGGAATGAATATACTGCTGTAAAAGCAACTGATATGAAAGAAATCAAACCCTGCCGTTCCAAACTACTGCAACGCAAAAAAGGAAAATCATTGAAAATAAGCTACAATTTTTATATATT
Organism: Tridacna crocea; assembly: GCA_943736015.1. NCBI lineage: Eukaryota > Metazoa > Mollusca > Bivalvia > Cardiida > Cardiidae > Tridacna > Tridacna crocea. The sequence goes on from OX031060.1 coordinate 25,206,159, forward strand.
TGCTTTGGCTTTTTCCTTGCTGGAGGGTAAATTTCATCCCTTGATTTTCTTGAAATCTGAAATGACATGCTTGTATTTCTGTTTGTGATTAGGTACGTAAAATCGCCATCTTTCGAGTCTGCATTTTTCAATGAACCCTTTACCCCATAAGGCATTTCTAAGTTATCTCTAATATTGACCCTAAATATCAGCAAGGATGAAGCCGTTTCTTATGTGTATATGACACCTTTGGATTGCATAGAAAACATAGTGAAAAAGGTGAAATTGCTCATCACGAGCAATTTCACCTTTTGCCACAATGTTTTCTAAAGCCTCCTACAAGTAATGCGTAGAAATGAGTATCTATTGAGTAAAGGGTTAAGAGTTATACACTGTATTATAGGCTTGCGCTGAAAATAAAAAAAAACAACAAACAAAACAAGGATACGTTTTATTATGAATGATCGCATAAAACCACCACCACTTTCCCGTTCTTTGGCAATTTTTTTAGTTATTTCAGAAATATTCTTTAAAACAGATTTAAGAGAGAACCTAAAAATCGTATTCACCACAACAAACATGACCTATAGATTTTATCATAATAATTTTCATAGTTTATAAAAATGTCAGGTAAATAACTTCTTTTTCACGCCACTGTATTGAAGTCACCTGAATCTTACTAAGACAAAGATCAGAATCCTTTCAGTGTACAAACCATTATATAAACGCAAACCCGTCAGAACTACAAAAAGACCGGTTCTGTAAATAGAGTTCGAGATATTTGATCTTACGAACATTTATCCGTTTTTTTTTTCTCTTACCCTTTAGTTATCACACACATGAAAAAAAAAAATATAGAAACATTTTAGGCTATATTTCCTTAACATGTGACTGGTTAAAGTATTGAGTATATTAAAAACAAAAAAAAAATGTAATATCTATCTGCTATCACAATATTATATTAAAGATAACCATTGCATGTTCTAAATAACGTTTTATTGTGATTGTGTACTAACGAATAAGCTCCCCTTGACCACAGACTTTTTTTTCCCAGCAAAGTGCACTCGGGTGAACAACTATACCTTGTCTCCTACAGAATTCGGCGGGCTGTCGTGTGAGAGTCCTGGTTCCATTTTCACCAACTATTCTTAAGAACAGTCTTAGTCTTATTCCTCAGAATTTTGTCAATGTAAAAGTAACAGAACTTCCGACTGGCTAAACCATTTTGTTTAGTCAATCAGAAGTTCTGATACTTTCACAGTTAGAAAATCTTGAAGAGCAAGTTAAAGAATGTTCTTAAGAATGGTTGGTGAATACGGACCAAATTCCAGTACATGTACATGTTTCATGTGAAAGGCCACCTTTGTTCTTATTGGTGAATTAATACTTTTCACATTAAAAGATTTGAAGATTTCAAGAGATACTATAGTTTTTTGTTTTTCTAAATACAACGAATTAACCAAATATCCAAGCTGTCGAATGTTAGAATAATTGAGGTTTCTATGTTTCTTTAATATACTTATCATTTACCGATCTTTACACTTGTAAGAATTATTATGATGGCTTGACCACATACTGAATTGAATTTGCCGGCTACCGTTAAATGTTACTGTATAATATATATATAATATATATCATACATAATTATTATGTTGATGAAAAGGTTCTAGAATATGAGTTTCTTTTTTTTCTAGCAAATTTTACTGAAAATATTACTACATGTACTTTTATTTCTGATTAATTGTTGTTGTTGTTGTTGTTGTTGCTAGTGCTGCTGCTAAAATTTTACACATTTCAAGGCTGCCATTTTACTGATTTCTATTAAGGTAAAAGTTGACATGTCGAGCTGACCACAACGAGTTTAATTTTGTACTTACTGTCAACAGTTAACGGTCATATTTACATAATTATGGAAATTTAATGCGTTCGTGTAAAATTGATAAATACATGTAGATCAAGTGTATAACATTGTGATTTGTCGTACTGATTACGTGTACATGTTTCTACATTTATTTCTTTTAGTTACAAAAATGTGATATAAGTCGGTATCAGGAATCGTAAAATAGAACCTGTAAGTAATAGAGTAGTGTTTCATATAAGTTTAAGAACTTAGTTATTGTTTAACTCTTTACCACACAACAAAATTTTAGACTGGTCCAAATTGAAAGCATTTGCAGACGACAAAATAAAGGTGAATGAAAAAAAATGAAATTTGTTCTGGGAAGGGTAGAAAACACTGTGGGAAAAGGAGAAAATGCTGGTTACCAGCATTTTCTCCTTTTCCTATAGTGTTTTCAAAAAGCTTCTTTCTCAGGGGCGTCAAAAGTAGGGATTGTGTGGTAATGGGTTAAACCACGTGTATAATACATGTAGTTCTGTGCTATCAGATTTTCAGTTCTCGCTGTGTCAAGTACAGGCTGAGATTGGGGACCTCCTTAAGTTGTTTGTAGTTAGTATCATTATCATTATTATTATTATTATTGTTATTATTATTATTATCATTTATTGACAAGAAAACGAAGCTGTCTTTAGAAATCGATAGGTAAAATTAAGGCTATGAAAAATCACATAGAACCGGACGAAAAAAGTTGATATGGTTCCACTTGACTCGACCTCTAGCATTTTGTTGCCATCGTTCCTTTGGGGAATTCGATAATTTCTGTCAAAAGTTTAACGTTATCACCTACCTATTACTTTAATGTTGATCAAAATTAACCCAGCATAGTAGAACTATAATAGCATAGTAGAACTATAAAACATTTCTGTTTAAAGTTAATTTGGGGGAAAATATCTTTTTATCGGACAGTGTAGATCCAATTTCAGATAGCAGGTTCATTGCAGTCTGATATTGATCTAAACTTTCCGCAAATAGTCCTTTGGTCGCACTTAGCAGCTTAACTCATTACCAAACGACAAAATTTTAGGATTGTCCAAACCGAAAGCATTTGCAGACGACAAAATAAAAGTGACTGAAAAATTGAAATTTGTCGTGAAGGGTAGAAACCATTGTGGGAAAAGGAGAAAATGCTGGTTACCAGCATTTTCTCCTTTTCCCACAATGTTTTCTGAAGGCTTCTTTCTCAGGGGACGTGTTATATAACAAAATAATAGAGAGCATAAATACCGATTTCAACTTTGCAAGAATTCAGTTCTTTCTGAAAAATATGCTCATTCAAGGCTCTTTGTCTCTTAACCAATTAATTCCCAGGTTTTAAAGACCTTGAAGCAGATTGTCCTTAAAAAGGAAGAAAAGGTGTGGAAAATGGAGAAATTAAAGTTTTCTATCATTTTAACAAATTGCATCACATACATATTAAGAGGAATAATTGATTAAGATTGTCTTTTGCGTTAGCTTTACCGTTCGTTGTCTGATCGACTAACATAAAACGTTACCACAAGTGTTGATTAATCTTTTATTAAGCAATCGTTTTTACCTAAGCCTTTTGCTGTTATGTATCCCTGTTTTCTACCCTGCTGGAAACGAATTTCAAATTTTGAGATATTTTTATTTTTTCGTCTGCAAGTGCTTTCAATTTGAACCAATCTAAAATTTTGTCGTCTGGTAAAGAGCTAGAAATAATTTTGTCAACCTCGTATATGTACATGTCATTGTCAATAAAGTCAATACTGATCTTAATCTGTGTATCTAAACAGATTTTGGTTTACGATATTATAAAATTATGATGTAACTTAAATTGCACTTCTTTTTAAGATAAGTTTTCAAGAAATATACCACGCGTCCATGTATAATATCCATGTGTTTTTATCATTATCTATTCCCTTTGCCAAACAGTTTAGTTAAAAAAAGGCTCTGGGGAAAGAATGCTTTGAAAACTTGGGAAAAGGAGAAAATGTTGATAACCAGCATTTTCGTCTTTCCCCTCGGTACTCTCGTAGCTTTTTCACACAAAAGTCCCTTTGAGCTATATTGAAATTGTCGTCTGCAAAAGCTTTCAATATATTTGAGGTAAAAAATTGTCGTTGTGCAATGAGTTACATAGAACAAATTTTAATAGTGAACATTCCGGAAATAATAGAAACCGATTTCTGGTAATTTCTGATTTATTTTAACTAACGTTGTTATCCGTCTAAATAACTAAAACGAAATTTTCAACTCGATAGTAAAAACCAAAATATTACTATTTCTAAGCTATGTTTTTGGGAATAATATCTCCTTATCGGACAGTGTAGTTTTAAGATCAGACTGCAAGTTCTGTGCAGTCTGATCTTGATCTACGCTGCCCGTAAAAGGTCAGCGAGTCACGCTCAGCAGCCTATGGGTTGAATCAAATCCGAAACATTCCATGTAAACTTGTATCAACGTTGATTTCTTTTTTTTTTTTTCAATCTGGAATAGTTAGACTGATCTATTTCAATTTTTTCACTTTTGTCAGGGACTAGAATGAGCCATAACTCAATATCGTCTGGTTGTTGTTATTTTTTTTTAATTTTTACCTTATCTTCTGCATTGATAAAAGAAACGTCTAAAAATTCCTTCACTGGACTCATATACAAACTCTCGGAACATTTGGGTAAGGGGCTTCCTTACAAGAAAAACTTATTCCCTCACCCCAGAAATGGTGGTTATTATTTTGGAATTATTGTTATTATTATTATTATTATTATTATTATTATTATTATAAAGCAAATAGTAATAAGTACTGCAAAATAGAAAATGAGTTTGTCTCCTGTTTTTAACAAATAGGTTGAAAAAGGAACAATGTGCTAAAAAAGGGAATTGGGAAAACTTCTTTCTCTTGTTTTTTTTTTTACTTGAAACTAGATAATAAGAGCATTTGACAATTGAATATTTATTTTGGAATTAATACCTGGCGTGACGTCCAAACCTTTTTGCTCTGTATTTCATGATCTGCTGTGCAGTAAGCTTTTTTAAAAAAAATTTCACTTTAATATCAGCTACGAATCATTTTACTCACTTTTCATTCTTATGTTTAAATTTTGTGCTTTTCTCTAGCCAAAACGACAATTTTTACCATAAAACAAGACACAAACTATGGCTGCAATTTTGCCAAATTGATAAAGAAAATTATTTGTTTCGAAGATACTTGTATCTTTGCCTAAATTAAAATAAAGACAATATCATGTCCTTGCTTTATAAGGAAAACGTATTAATACTAATTAAGTGGATTTTATTTGGAAATTCGATCTTTTGAGTACCATGTTATAACACCAACTAACTCGCTTTTGTTAGAAGCGTGTGTGAAACTATTTGTCATTTGTGCTAGTGGGCGGTTCTTGTCTGGTAGGCGTGGCTTTACCAACGGAAAGGCGGTCTTGTTGAGGAGGCTTGGTGTATGGAAAAAATTATTGCCCTGAGGTGGTAAAACGCCTCTTGTATCCCATTAGAAACCACACTGTGAAGATAATTCAATGGTCGCTGAAGCAAATCTATGGTGGTTTAGTTGATTTGAAACGAGCTTGAACAAAAACGGAGAAAATAAATACAGAGATAAAGAGCCGAAAGTTTTATAGCGTATAAAACTTTAGTACATGTCACGTATTCTAGAGTAGTCAAAAATCACTGGATCATTTGCATACAGTGTATGCTATCCCAGCCCCTAGAGCATCGAACAACGCTTCATGTAATTTGTAGTCAAGAAATAAGCTTAACTCTTTACCAAACTATACTATTTTAGACTTGACCAAATCGAAATCATTTACAGACGACAAATGTGACTGAAAATTTGAAATTTGTTTTGTAAAGGATAGAAAACATTGTGGGAAAAGGAGAAAATGCTGGTTTTCTTTTTCAGGGTCGTCAAAAGTAGGGATTGTGTGGTAATGGGTTAAATGAATGCAAAATCAAGGCTTCTTGTTTCTAGAATGTTTCAGTATACCGGACTGAGTGGATCAATGAACAAACTGTAAGTCTTGTGCAGTCTGATCTTGATCTGCACAGGTTGTTATTGTCAATGTTGAGAACAGTGCTTTGAAGCAAGATGCTGGGCCTTTTTTATGTTTTACAGGTTTCGTTTTGGCTTTGAATGGCTTTTATGCAGTTCTCAATCATTCAAACTTTATCCCTTTTCCTGCTAAATAACTTGACTCTTTACCAAACGACAATATTTTAGACTGGTCCAAATTGAAAGCATTTGCAGACGAAAAAATAAAAGTGACTGAAAATTTGAAATTTGTTTCGTGAACGGTAGAAAATATTGTGGGAAACGGAGAAAATGCTGGTTACCAGCATTTTCTCCTTTTCCCACAATGTTTTCTAAAGGTATCTTTCTCAGGGGAGTCAAAAGTAGGGATTGTGTGGTGATGGGTCAAATATTTTCTATTCGATCGTAAACACCCAAATAATGCTTTTTTAAAAGAATGTTACGGGGAACAGTATGTCCTCCTCGGACAGTGCAGATCCAAGATCAGACCGCACGTTTTGTGCCGTGTGATCTCGATCTACACTGTCAGCAAAGGGTCAGTGGGTCGAGCTGAGGGTTAACCCTTTATCAAACGTCGACGTTTTAACCCTTTGCCTGCTCAGAAACATAAATGAAACGTTCAAGGCGATAATAAACACCGAAAGATTTGCTATTTCAAATATTTTGAGCAAGATATCTCTGTATCGAACAGTGTATATAGGTTCAAGGTCAGACTGCATTTAAAAACTGCAACTGATGTGCAGTCTAATCTTGATCGTCCCTGTCCTTAACCCTGTACTCCGTAAGGTATTTCTGCGGTATCTCTACTTGACCCTAAATAACAGCAAGGATGAAGCCATTTCTTATGTGTATATGACACCTTTAGATAGCACAGAAAACTTTGTGACAAAAAGTGAAATTGCTCGTCAGGAGCAATTTCACCTTTTGCCACAATGTTTTCGAAAGGCTCCTACAAGCGATGAGTTGAAATGAGTACCTATGGAGTAAAGGGCTAAAATGCGCCCGAGTGACGCTTAGCAGCCAAAGGGTTAATAAGATTATAAAGTTAAAAAAAAATTATGTCTTTTCTTCAGATATTGTCCGTGTCTGGGTTTTGTTAGAGATAAATTAGCCTGTGCAGTAATGGGGGATTTTGTCTATTTATTAACACTTTACCACAAAATGACGCCTTTAGACTACCAAAGGAAGAGGCCTTTTGAAAACATTGTCGGAAAAGGAGAAAATGCTGGTAACCTATCAAAGAAAAATTGTGTTATCTTAGCAGCTATGAAATTGTTGTCTGCAAATGCTTTCAATCTGGATAGGGTTAAACTTTTGCCGTGTGGTAACGGGTTAAAAGATCAATAACTTAACTCTTTACCATTTGACAAAATTTTGGACTTGTCCAATTTGAAAGCATTTGCAGACGACAAAATAAATGTGAATCAAAAATTGAAAACAGATTTGGAAAGGGTAGAAAACATTGTGGGAAAAGGAGAAAATGCTGGTAACCAGCATTTTCTCCTTTTCCCACAATGTTTTTTAAAGGCTTCTTTCTTAGGGGCGGCAAAAGTAGGGATCGTGTGGTAGTGGGTTAAACCTTCTATGTAGAATTTCGTGTCCTCCTTTGCCTGTTCTGTCATAGGACAGGATATCGAAAAAGTTTGAGTCCATGTCAGTACCTCCAGAATGGAGTAGATTACCGTGTAGTGATGCTTTGTGCGAGACAGGCGACAGAGCGAGAGGGGGAGGGGATAAGTAGTAGTAGTAGTAGTACTAGTCGTAGTATAGAAGCAGCAGCGGAGGTGGTAGCTTTATCTGCTTTTCTGATTTCACAGAACAATTAATAAATTAACTAAATAAAACAAGGATGTTCAGTGAGGCCCGTCTGTATCTCAAAACATAGACTTCAAATTATATACAGTAGTTTGTGATGTACCGACAACTGTCATAAAGGCTTTTTATAAGATCTTCATCAAGATAGCTTGGTTGCTTCCCCTGATATATTCCTATCTAAGCTCTAAGCGTAAATACCAGCATTTGTAGATCTGGTAAATGGAAAAGGGGGGGGGGGGGGGGGTTAATGTATCTCAGTAATATATTATAGCAAGCAAGACTTTACCTACTTATTATGGATCCATAAAACATATTTTGTCAAACAACAGACTGTAGTTGTAAGACAGAATGGTGCTTGGACATGCAGAAGATATACCAGTAGCAAAAAGCTTCGAGCCATGTCAGCCTGCGCCTGACAAGGGGCGATACATTTTTCAAATGTATTAGACCATCTTTTCATACATCATGGGTCTTTTGTATGAGGCCTGCAACACGCGAAAAGGGGCATTCGGACATTTGCGTAAAGTGTTGTCTTGGATCAGTCTGCAGCACTTTACGACTACATAAGATTTTGTGCAACAGTAGAATTGTGCATAACAGAAAATTACATAAAAACGTGAAGTGTCGTTTAGGATTAGCCTGCCCGAATTGCACAGGCTGATCCGAGACTACACTCTACGCAATTGTCCGAATGTCTCTTTTCGTGTGTTGCAAGCCATATATATATATAGAACGCGGACGTACATAAGTAGTCATAAACATAGGTCTTTAGCACTTACCATGACTTGGTACGCAAGATCAGAGAGTCCACGCCTGAAACCTGGAATCCTCGTACTTCTATTATACAGTATCTTTGAATCCTGAAAAAGATAGAGAGTTATTACTAAGCCATGCACATAAAAATGCCAAAAATCCCTTGAGCTCGAAACTGTAGTATTCTATTATAAATAGTAGTTCTGCGTGGCTCATTGCCAAAGTGTAGGACCTAGAGGTTCCGGGTTAGAGACTCACTTGATCCATCGGGTTTTCATGGCAGAGCTGTTAGGCAAGACACTTCAGAGCCCTAGCCTAGTACTGGTGAAACCCACGGAATACATGAATATTTGAGCTGTCGCCATGATATGACTGAAACAATGTTATTACCAGCATTTTCTCCTTTTACCAACAATTTTTGTGGTATTTGTCGAAGACAATACCGCTATGTGTTCAAGATTGAATTTTGATAACCATGTATCTTATTTTGTACAAAGCCGAAGGAAATAAACCCAGTTAAACTCATTCTCTCTCAGGCAAATGAGTTTTTCCGTGGCACACAGATATGTAATTTAAAATGGCATATCAAAATGAATTGGGCGAAGCCATCGATCTTTGAGATACTTATTTTTGATTGAAAATAGCTTCACTCGCCCATAGCCTTTTATTGGCGCAATGGTACAAATTTGACTACTGACCCTGGACTTTTTCGTTCCAAAACCAATTCGTTCCATGGCTTGTTCGTCCTGTGATTGCGCGCAACTCCATTTGGTTGCTCATGAATATTTACAGATCGAAGTAATTGATTGTAATGTTGGAAATTAAATGTAAAAGGCTAAAGATATTTCAAAATTATAGTTTTAAGGTATATAAGTACTCTCCCTTCAACCGAAAAGGTATTCATTTGCTTTTAAGCCAATATTTGAACAATATGTCTCTTTTTCTTTCAAACTATACGCTATGGGTTTCCTTGACAAATACCATTTCAGCGTTCTCAACGCTTTGATTTTAAAAGGCCTCTTCCTCAGGGTCGTTAAAATTCGGAATGGAGTGGTATAGGAATAACCCAAGTACATGTAAGTTGTTTCTGTTTATGTGTCGCCGTGCTTTGACCATTTTAGTTCTTCGAGTTTTTTCTTGCTACTTTCGGTGCTACTATTGATTATTATCCAAAAGTTTCACTAATAATTTGCAAATAAAAAAAGCTTTTGTGAACGGCATGAATTACGATCATGCAGTCGTATCTTGAGCCTACATCGTCCACTTCCTACCGTTAAATCACAACCAAAATATCTCCTTCTTTTCGACAGGGTGTGGCTGTACTTTTAGACCTAGAATAATGTCGACTTTCTTTACCTGGTAGGGAAAGAATTATTAGTAACAGACGACCCTGTTTTAGACTTGTCCAAATTGAAAGCATTTGCAGAAATTACCGGTATATTAAATCGGGCTTAAACAAAGAAAGGGTACAGACTAATGAAGAAAAAAGAGGAATTGCTCTTTTTGAATCGCCTTTATCTAACTTGGCATCTTGTCTAAGTTCGATGATACCATTGTTAAAGGAAAACTTTTTTTTAAAAACTAACTTAACTGTTTACCATAGAATCCAGAGTTTTAACGACTCTGCGGAGGAAGCTTGGTTTGAAAATATTGTGGGAAAAGAAGAAAATGCTGGTACCCTTTCTCCTTTTCCCAGAACGTTTTCTACCCTATCATAGATAGAAATCATCATTTTAGCTAACTGAATATGTTGACTCATAATGCTTTAAAATTAGTCTCACCAGATTTTTTCAATTGGTAAATCGATTTGTAAAGACTATTTTTTTTACAGACAACAAACTTGTAGACATGTCGAGTTTGAAACCATTTGCAGACGACGAACTGAATGTAGCTCCAAATCCAGGACTTGTCTTTGAAAGTATTGTTGGTTATCAGCATTTTCTCTTCTTCCAACATTGTTTTGTCAAGTTTTTAGCTCACCTGAGCACGAAGTGCTCAGAATGAGCTATTGTGATCACTCACCGTCCGTCGGCGTCCGTCGTCCGTCCGTCGTCCGTCCGTCGTCCGTCCGTCCGTCCGTCGTCCGTTCACATTTTCTTGTTTACACTCTAGCATCTACAAATATCAACCAATCAGCACCAAACTTGGTCAAAGTGTGTATGACCATAAGATCTCGGATGAGTTCGATTATGGGTCAAATCGGACCAGAACATCTGGAGTTATTTGCCCTTGAATTAAGAAAATTGCTATATTTCACTTTGTTTACACTTTAGCATCTACAAATATCAACCAATTAGCACCAAACTTTGTCAAAATATATATGACCGTAAGATCTCGGATGAGTTCGATTATGGGTCTAATCGGACCAGAATGACCGGAGTTATTTGCCCTTGAATTAAGAAAATTGCTATATTTGACTTTGTTTTCACTCTAGCATCTACAATTTTTAATCAGTCGACACCAAACTTGGACAAAGTGTGTATGACCATAAGATCTCGGATGAGTTCGATTATGGGTCAAATCGGACCAGAACATCTGGAGTTATTTGCCCTTGAATTAAGAAAATTGCTATATTTCACTTTGTTTACACTTTAGCATCTACAAATATCAACCAATTAGCACCAAACTTTGTCAAAATATATATGACCATAAGATCTCGGATGAGTTCGATTATGGGGCTCATCGGACCAGAACGACCAGAGTTATTTGCCCTTGAATTAAGAAAATTGCTATATTTGACTTTGTTTTCACTTTAGCATCTACAATTTTTAACCAATCGACACCAAACTTGGACAAAGTGTGTATGACCATAAGATCTTGGACGAGTTTGAGTATGAGTCAAATCGGACCAGAACATCTGGAGTTATTTGCCCTTGAATTTAGAAAATTGCTATATTTCACTTTGTTTACACTCTAGCATCTACAAATATCAACCAATTAGCACCAAACTTTGTCAAAATATATATGATCATAAGATCTCGAATGAGTTTGATGATGGGTCTCATCGGACCAGAACAACTGGAGTTATTTGCCCTTGAATTAGAAAAATCGCTACATTTGACTTTGTTTTCACTTTAGCATCTACAATTATTAACCAATCAACACCAGACTTGGAAAAAATATACATGACCATAAGATCTCGAATGAGTTTGATTATTGGTGTATTCAGACCAGAACAACTGGAGTTATTTGCCCTTGAATTAAACAAATTGCTGTATTTCACTTTGTTTACACTCTAGCATCTACAAATATCAACCAATTAGTCCCAAACTTGGTCACAACATATATGACTCTAAGATCTCAGATGGGTCCGATTATGGGTGACCAGAACAATGGGAGTTATTTGCCCTTGAATTAGAAAGTTTTTTTTTTTAGAATAGTTCTTAGGCTGGAGCATAACTTTGTCATTTCCAGTCCAATTTACTTGAAACTTGGCATTTGTGTTTATTGCAATAAAACAGAGTGCAGTGTGAAAGAGCCATAACTCTACTTCATACTGTCTATAAGTTAATTCCCTTTGATTGAAATTTTTACAGCATCTTCTGCTTGTCTGGAATATAACTTTGTCATCTACAGCCTGAACATCGTCAAATTTGATATGCATGATTGTTGAAAAATTATGGAGTGCACTGCACAAGAACCATAATTTCCTAGCACAAATTTTGAGTTATTTCCCCTTCATTTTTATAGCATTTCTTGCTTTGTCAGGAGCAAAACTTTGTCATCTTAAGGAGGAATGACTTGATATTTGGTATGCTTATTTGTTGCAATATTGGGAAGTGCAGTGCCTAAGAATTGTAACTGTACCTTGTGCTGTCTTTAAGTTATTTCCCTTTGAATGTCATTTTTACAGCATTTAGTGCCTGCCCTGAATATAACTGTTATCTTAAGTCAGAACGACTTCAAACTTGGTATTCATGTTTTTTGCAATATTACAGAGTACAGTGCACAAGAACAATAACTCTACGTAGCAGGAATTTTGAGTAATTCCACTTTGATCTTCATTTTTACAGTATTTCTTGCTTGTATGGAATGGAACTTCAAAGTCTCAAGTTAGATTGCAACAATTTGCTGCTCCTGTTTCATTACCATTTGGCCTTGAACCTTGTTATTTGGTATATATCTTTCGTTTAGACCTGTGCTGCTTGGTACTCAGGTGAGCGATATAGGACCATCATGGTCCTCTTGTTTTTTTTAGGGTCGTCAAAAACTCGGGATTTTGAGGTAAGGGGTTAACCTGCGTACTAATTGTACATGTCAAAATGTGAAAAAGGTAGTCACATTTACGGAATGGATACAGATACAATTTCCAGTGAAGTAATGACAGAGCACCTATAAGCTGGATACAGTACATGTACAAGCATGACAGAGTTTTGTGGTATTGATTTTATACTCCTCAAAAAGTATTTCAGCTGCACAGAGAAGCGGACCCCGAGAAGGAAGCCTCTTGATGAGACATTTATAGGAAAAGGAGAAAAAGATGGTTATTACCATTTTCCCCTTTTCCATAAATGGTTTCTACCCTTTTATAGACAAGTTCCACCCTTTTTTCTGCAAATACTTTCAACACGGTTTGTCTAAACTTTTCTAGTTCAGAAAAGAGTTAACCCTTTACCACACACGTACGACTTTTAACATCCTTGAGGAAGAAGCCTTTTGCAAACACTGTGGGAAAAGGAGAATATTCTGGTAACCAGAATTTTGGTCTTTTCCCACGATATTTTCTATCCTATCAGGGTCAAATTTCTTTATTTGAGTCACATTGCGACTGTTGTCTGTAAATACTTTCAATTTGGACAAGGTCAAAATTTTGTTTTCAGGTAAAAAGTATTCCGTACCTTCATCTAACCTCGTCTTTATAATAACGGTCGTTTCAATTTGAATTGCCAATCACACGATCTTATACATGGCAGCGCCACTGTCTGCCGTTTGGCAGCGACATAAACAACTTCGATGAAGCTATTTACATCTATATGTCGGTGAAAACGTCAATCGCAACTGATAATCCACTTTAAATCAAAGCGTTGAGAACGCTGAAGTGGTATTTGTCAAGGAAGCCATTGTGTGGAATCAATAATTTGAAATAAAAAGAGAAATATTCGCTTGAAAGTCAACCTACCAATCAAATGAATGACTTTTTGGTTGTAGGGAGAGTACAAAGATATTTTTTGTGTATTGGTCGTCTCCCTTTCAGAAGTAACGTCCCTTGACAGTTGGATGCATGATTGATAGAGAGAGAAACGATGTAAATATATCGAATGAAATTAAGTTTGTGGCTGAAAACTATGATTTTGAAATATCTTTGGCCGTTCAATTTAAATTTTCAACATTACAATCATTCATTTCGATCTATACATAAATATTCATGCCTAATCAAATGGAGTGGCGTGATTGAGTTTTATTGAGATTATTTCCTTCAGCTTCGCACAAAATACGATATACGGTCTTCAGAATTCAATATTGAACTAACTGTGGTATTGTCTTCGACAAATACCTCAAAAATGAATGTTCGAACTTTTTTCAACTGAAGTATAGGTAGAAAGATTTTCGTGTTTTCTTATTTACGAGGAGTCTCAGAATTTTCGGAAAGATGAACCGGTGTAATGCAGAGAAATGACACTTTCCTACAATATAATCCATGGGTCATTTCTCTTCGTAGAGGAATGACCCGGATCATTCCTCTAAGTAGTAAAATGACTTCTGGGGTCAATTCTCTGCGTAGAATAATGACCAGAGTCATTTTGTAGGGGAGGGTCATTTTTCTGCATTACATCAGCGTATTTCTGGCGAAATGGGAAGTGGAGATGTATTATCAAGCTACCAGATTCAAACGTGGGATTTGATAACTACCATCGCCGGAAGTATGCCGAATGACGTTTCGGATACGTGGCCACGGTCCAGGCGGTAATAATCTTGTAGTCACTCCTTATCGCGGTTTCCTTTCACGGTCCAGACAGATCTGCGGCAAAACGTTTTATCAGTTTGTATTTACTCATTTCAGTAACTGTATTACAAAATTACGTCAAAATAGTCTAAAGGAAAACAAAAACTCCGAGCTGTAATCCAGGCTATGGATGCAAAGAGATTAGATCCAAGGACAGATTACACAGACCTTGCAGTCTGATCTTATACAATAAATGGGAGCATATTCTCAGAAAGTCTAAACTCCCTCAATCCTTTCCCAAACAATAAATGTAAGTCTCTTCCGAACTGAGAGCAACGTTATAAGCACATTTAATATGCTTTCAGATTGGACAAGACTAAAGTTTTCGTTTGGTAAAGAGTTAAAACTCATACATGTCTGGTCTGTGAAAAAGGGGCTTAATGCATCTGCAAAAAGTACTGACACAGGTCAACCTGCGGGGACTGCGCTGGCTGACCTGGGCCGAAACTTTTAGTAATTGATCCTGTGTGACCAAGGACCAGTTTACCTCGTAATTGACGTGATTGTAAATAGAAATATGGATCGATAAGTACATGTATGTGGTTGCTGGTTTTGGTATCATGTATCACAGAAATGTATTAAGCCTCTCTCTGCCAGACTGACAAGGTTTACTAGTATATGCTTTTAGGTGGCTTAACCCGTTACCACACAATCCCTACTTTTGACGGTCCTGGAAAAGAAGCCTTTTGAAAACATTGTGGGAAAAGGAGAAAATGCTGGTAACCAGCATTTTCTCCTTTTCCCAAAACGTTTTCTACCCTTCAAAGAACTAATTTTAAAATTTCAGTAACTTTTATTTTGTAGTCTGCATATGCTTTTGATTTGGACAAGTCTATAATAATGTCGTTTGGTAATGAGTTACAATGATAACAATCATAACTGCAATCATTTTTTTCTTTTCTGTCATTTTTCCAAGAACAAAATAGCTGTCAGTTAAGCCTGATAGTCATATACTTGCAATTCCCTACCAGTCATGCTCTGCAACGGCTCAGACAGAAAACTGCGAAGCAAAGAAAAACAAAATCAAATCAAAAGAAAACTCTGACCTTTTTGTATAGGATAACCAGGTAAATTTTAAAGCAAAATTGTGCATTTCCGGTATCACTATAGCCTTCCTATGTGGTTAACTTTTCAACCAACGAAGATGTGTTTTCAGGACCCTGAGAAAGAAGCCTCTTGATGAGACATTTATAGGAAAAGGAGAAAAAGATGGTTATTACCATTTTCCCCTTTTCCATAAAGGGTTTCTACCCTTTTATAGATAAGTTCCACCCTTTTTCCTGCAAATACTTTCAACACGGTTTGTCTAAACTTTTCTAGTTCAGAAAAGAGTAAACCCTTTACCACACACGTACGACTTTTAACATCCTTGAGGAAGAAGCCTTTTGCAAACACTGTGGGAAAAGGAGAATATTCTGGTAACCAGCATTTTTGTTTTTTTCCCACGATATTTTCTATCATATCAGGGTCAAATTTCTTTATTTGAGTCACATTGCGACTGTTGTCTGTAAATACTTTCAATTTGGACAAGGTTAAAATTTTGTTTTCAGGTAAAGAGTTAACATTTCCAGCGCAAAATGTATAAACTCAAGCGCTTCAGGAGGCTGAGAACACAATCATTTGAAACTCAGAAATGTTTATCTTAACTCATAAGCTTGACTAAACAAACGGACAGTGTAGACAAGATCAGAATGCACGTTCTGTGCAGTCTGATCTTGATCTACTCTGTCCACAAAAGAATAAGTCTTCGCTTTTGATGACGAAAGAGCCAATCTTGCAATATGATGCAGAAACCTGCTACCATGAAAAGTGAGAAGGAAATTGTCTCTTTTTATTTTGGCCGATATAAAACTTGGTTTCAACTTCCTGGTAATAAAGGAAATTTACCCTTGTGAGTCGTTTTGATAGGCTCTGGCTTCATATGCAAAACTGATTTTATTCCGAAACTTTTCGAACCTTTACAACAGGATAATTTTAGTACAGACAGCTGACTTTGAACTTTGTAAAATAGGCCTATTGACTGGTACTGAATGTATCCGTAAAATGTCAGTCTTTCTGCTGGAATGTGTTCGTGATCTTTAAATGGTCAACAATAGAACGTAATGTACTGATTTTTGGACTTTTTATCAAGTTGTCCATACTCCCATCGTACCATTTTTTTTTTTAAATTCATATGTGGGTCGGAGCATACGGGCTTGATAGATCTACCCTAAAATGCTCAAACACACTTTTAGCGTTATTGTCGAATACAGGAATCAGCACACCACGTTCTGTTGCTCAGACTTCACAGAAACTGATAATTGATCTACACTGTCCGATAAGGAAGTGGAATTACCCAAACCATTAGTTTAACTCATTACCACACGAGAAAATTTTGGACTGGTCCAAATTTAAAGCATTTGCAGACGACAAAATAAAGCTGACTAAAAAATAGAAATTTGTTCTGGGAAGGGTAGAAAACACTGTGGGAAAAGGAGAAAATGCTGGTTACCAGCATTTTTTCCTTTTCCCACAGTATTTTCAAAAGGTTTCTTTCTCAGGGGCGTCAAAAGTAGGGATTGAGTGGTAATGGGTTAAATAACAATTCGTGTCATTACTATCTTACTATCGACTTTAAAACTTTATTCCAGTTATTCAGTAGGACAAGGGTTAAGAGATGATTTTAAAACAAACAAACACAGACTTGCCTAAATCGTGAGCTAACTCTGACAACAAAATTAGGCCAAACGCAAATGACGGTACATGCATTCATGAGCCATGCTCTGGCAAAATGGTGTTTAAATCATTACCAAACGACAATATTTTAGGCTTGTCCAAATCGAAAGCGTTGCAGACGACAAAATAAAAGTATATGAAAATTTGATTATTTTTTTGTGGAAACATTGTCAGAAAGGAGAAAATGTTGGTTACCACCATTTTTTCCCTTTCCCACAATGGTTTCTACTGACTTCTTTCTCAGGGTCGTCAAAAGTAGGGATTGTGTGGTAATGGATTAAAGCATCGCTGTGATGCACGATACCAAGCATCTCATCACATAATTATGGATCCATAAAATCCATTTTGTACTATCCACTGAATCATAAGGTACACTGATCATTGACATGCAGAAAATTTACCAACAGCAATATTGTTTTTGGCCAAGGGTATGTCTGCGCTGACTGCGCAGGCTCCTGAGTCGATACTTTTTATAGATACATTAATCCATTACCACACAATCCCTACTTTTGACGACCCTGAGAATGAAGCCCTTTGAAAACATTTTGGGAAAAGGAGAAAAATGATGGTTTCTCCTTTTCCAACAATGTTCTCTGCCCGTCACAAAATAAATTTCAAATTTTCAGTCACTTTTATATTGTCTTCTGCAAATGCTTTCGATTTGGACAAACCTAAAATTTTGTCGTTTGGTAATTAGTTAAACCCCTTTTGCAAGGATAAATTGTTAGTTTCTAGTATTTTTTTTCTTTTTCGACCCATTTCTTCCTTAAAAAAACCCCTCTACATTGTGGTTAGTGAAAAACGCTGGCTTGTTTTGTAAAGGGTCAAGGTTAAAATGGGTTACTGTTGATTGGCTGTTATCAGGTCTGTACATCTTGTATGGGGTATAATGATATAATGGTGTAAAAAATGTTAAATCTTGAGTTTTATCTACTAGTGTGCCAAATTATAAGCAATTTATCCCATCATTATTTTATGCTTTCCGGTACTCGAGAAATAGCAGTGAAAATATTTTTCGATCTTACACTGGTACGACCAGTGAAAATACCGATTTTCACGTTCTTGTTGCCTAGGTAAATTGCGCGTGCCTAACAATCAGATGGGAAATATGACGTCATATACGTGGGGTGATAAAAAAGATCGTGGACTACCTCGTAAATTTTGAAAACTACTACACGTAGAATTACAAGATTTTGCATACCTGAGCACCAATTAGCTGGTAACTGGCTCAAGCTTTCAAATGTCGTTATATATAGGTAGGTAAAGTATGACGTCATCTTAATGACGTCATATACCACATTAGCGGATTAAAATATCGGACGACGTTTTATTTGAGCTGGGAGTAATCATAAAGTTTTACGTCGAACTCGAAAAGTGTTTATCGGAAATCAAAAGGGAATTAGAACCAGTGAGAGGGAACTCTATGCTCAAGAAATCTGATATTTGTACATTGATCGGACTGGTTTAGACAAGGGTGCGATATTGTAAAAGATGACCTTGAACCTGGCCGTCCATCAACATCAGTCACAGACAAAACCATAACGGCCGTAGAGCACCATGTAAAACAAGATCGCCGAGATGCTGTCAGGAAAATAGCTTATACATTTGACCTTTCATATAGAAATGTCCACCGAATTTTGACAGGGAATCTTGGAGTGTAGCGTAATTGCACAATGCGGGTACCTCGGCAACTGACGCCCGAGAAAATTGCGGTTAGGATCGAAATCTTTGCAGAAATTTCTGAATGCATTAGGGTAGAGGGGTCAAACTTTACTGATCGTATGATTATATGCTATGAAAGATAGGCACACCGTAACGAGACTGAATATAAACCACAAAGCAGTGTTTTGAAACATTCAACATCGCCTTCCGCTGGTAAAGCTAACCTTTCTAAGTCAGTTGGTAAAGTTATCTATATCAAGTATCTCTGTTCCCTTCTTTTTCTTATATATCATGTTTTATCTATACATACTACAGTCAACAGCGAGTTTTATGCTCACACTATTCAGATGAATTTCAAATACATGGCACGAAAAACTTAGCCAGAAGTCCTGCAGGGTGACGTCATTTTACATCAGAATAACGCCCTAGCTTACAGAGCCACACTTGTACTGGAAACTTTGCAAAATCTAAACATGGAAAAACTTAGCAATGCTCCGTATAATTTAGTCCTTACTCAATGTGTCCTCTGACTAATACCTGTTTTGAAAGATTCTCTATGTGGCACGCACTACGAGAGCAGAGATGAGCTAGCCGTCGTTAAATCCGGGTCCATGATGGTAACGTCACGTGACTCATTCCTGCACGTGCTTCGCTTATGGAAATCAAGAATGAATAAGTGCATAGAACTCAGAGGAGGTTATTTTCAAAAATAGTGAACACCCAAAGTTGCTTTTTATAACAATATTCCGATACCAGCACTGGTCCACGTTCTTTCTGATCACCCCTCGTACCTTACATTTCTCGCCCTTGACGTAATATTGTAATGCATTGACTATGAGGGAGGGATACGCCAAGGGGAATAACGGAAAAGGAACCGTACAGGATTTTGATAAAGCTCCTCCCAGAAAGGGTTAAAAGCATGAAATAAATAGAATATTTGTTTTTTTAGGTGAAAGATCGAAATTTATTTCATTCTCGTGAACACCATGGGTTATATTTTCACTCGTGGCGGCGCCACTCGTGAAAATATTACCGATGGATTTACTTGATGAAATAAATTTCGATCTTTCACCGAAAAAAAAAAACAGATATTCTCTATATACTTTACGACACGATCCCGACTTTTACGACTTTGGAAGCTTTTAAAGACATCGGTAACACTAGTAACCAGCACTTTCTCTTTTTCCCGCATTGTTTTCTAGCCTTCGCCGTACGAATTTCAATATCTGAGGCACATGTAAGCCAAGTTATGTGAAAAAGACGCTAAATGCATCTGCGAAAAGTATCGACCTAGGTCAGCCTGCGCGCTCCGCGCAGGCTGACCTGGGTAGAAACTTTTCGTTTTTGGTAAATTTTCTGCATTCAAGGATCAGTCTACCTAATGATTTAGTCGGTTATTAATGATTAATGATTAATAATAATGGATCCATAAGTATGTGATGGCTTGCATGGTATGATGGATTGCTGGAATGCTTTAAGCCCCCATTTACCAGAGCATGGCTCATTTATTTTGATTTCTGCAAATGCTCTAAACGTGGACAAGTAAAATATGTTGTCGTTTTGGTAAAAAGTTATCATACTGATTGTTGCAACCAGCATAGAAGCAACAATTAGCAAATGAGATAAGCCAGATATATATAAAATACTTGGCTGGAACAGTTAGTGCAGACAAACAAATGAGGCATCCAATATTTCAGCAAATTACAGCCTCGGATGATATAACGACGCAGGCGCCCCCACGTTTTGCTTAAAGCTTGACTTATTTGCATTAAAGAAAGGGAGGTAATCAGACTAGCCCTAAAAGTTACCTTGACCCGACTTACACTGTATTCCTTTTGCTTACCTTTTTTTGTGATTTGCACTCCGGCAGTCGGATAATACATGGTATTACAGTTATCAACAAACTTGCGTAAGGTAATTTCTAGTTCTTCAAATCCTCTCACGGTAAAATAAGAAGTAGAGACAATGAACATCGGCAATTAGGCAACCTTTAAAGATTTTCTTTTCATCTACATCAGCGCTATTTTTTATTCAAAAAGTACTTAAATAACTGTTTACCCGAAAACCTAGTAACCTTCTGTACAGGAAATATCATTTTTGTTCAGTTTTTTTCTTCATTTATCTAAGACGTAGACATAAAATGAAATATCATCTAGTACACGTGATATGACTTTGGACACCTGTATAAAATCATAATACTAATAGTGGTTATGACATTAAAGGAAAATGATACTTTAACTACCAAAAGATACTGAAATGGCGGTCACAGGGGAGCAAGATACCATTCATCATTTCATCTTTGGCCTCCATGAAAGTGATACTGTTTCACAAGGTCAACTAATTATAAATATCATTTCTATGGCTTTCTTAGTTGACCCACTTCGAGACCAGTCCTTCACTTCTGTTAGGTGATTGTTCAAAAACGATTCATCCCGCAAGTTGTGTTTAACCGAACTGAAAACTGCGTTGTAGGATAATTTGACTGGTCTCATCTTTAAAAAAAAATTGTCTCAACACATTGCCAGACGACAAAATTGTTATTTCTTCGACATCGAAAGTATTTACAGACAATATTTAGACGCGGCTCAAAAAGTGGATTTTGTTTTTTTAAATGTAGAAAAATAATATCGGTTGTCCGCATATTCTTCGTCTCCAACACTGTGCTAAGTTTCTTCTTCCTGAAGGTTGTAAACCCTCGTAAACAATTGCCTGTCACAATATACAGGAATGGTGTGGTCATCTAGAAGCAATATGTATATATAATTCATAATTTTTTCTTGGTTTTCCTGAGAGCTTTAATATTTGGCAATGCCAAGTAGTCTTGTGGTTGCTAGAGTTTGTGGCTGGCTGTATCAACTATCACCTGGACGAAAATTGTTCCCAAATAACCATCCTGTCTAAAAGTCCAACTTTACTTATTTTATAAAGCACAGAATAAACCTTGGCAGCTTTTCTCAGTCCTGAATTAAGACCGAATATACGTGCGCTTTCCAGCGTTACTCTTTCTTGTTGTGTCTCAACAAAACAGCCAGCCAGCCAATGTAGGTCAAAGATCATACTGCACATTTTCTGCAGTCTTATCTGTAGCTATACTGGTTGCACAGGTAACTTCAGTCTTGAAAAGCGTTTGAAGGGTTAAAAAGGTCTTATTGTTTGTCTGGACTCCTAGTTCTACCTTCAATCTGTACAAGTCGATAACCTTTTGGATTTGTCGATTGAACGCATTTGCAGACAAAAGTTTGGGTATGACTCCGACAGTAAAATGTTGATCAACTGCAAGACTTGTCTTTCACTTCTGGTTATTTCATAGATGCTGATCACAAATGAATCACTCTAACTCAGAACGATGACTTTAGCTTTACTGAAAAACAACCTACAGGTTGCATGACGTTGTCCTTATGTACGCTTAAAGATGACCCATTACCATACCCATGATATTGATGCCTACAGATACATTGTAAAAGTTACATTCTATAGAATACAATGTACATAGGACCAATGATCTATGAAAATGGCTTTTAATGTAGTAACAAAAAGCGAAGGTTGACAATAGTCGCTAAGTTTATCTCTTTGTAAACATTCTGTGTGTGCAACTTGAGGAACGTACTTCTTCATGATTTAGTCGTGTTTAATATTTGTGACCCATCATGCAAAAAGGGGCCATCTGGGAATTCTGTACATCAATTAGATGAAAATAGATCAATGATAGTGTAGGTCAGTTTGAGTTGATAATTGAAAAAAATCTGTATAATAAGGTACAATGACTACTTTTCATACAGAAAATGTCATAAAAGCGAAAAGTGTCAACCCTGGTAAGCCTGCGCAATTCGCCCAGTCTGACTAGGGTTGACACTTTTCGCGGTTCCCAGATGGTCCCTTTTTGATTGATTGTTCTATAGATCCATTATCATACGATATCTGGCTTGGCATAATGCATCGCAGAGGTGCATTGAAGCCCTTTTTGCCTGTGCATGTCTCATTAATTGAAAAATTGTATACATGCATTTAAAAACTTGAATTACATGTACATCGTCGTTATATACTGATCTTCATTTTTGTGGTATTTGTCGAAGACAATACCACTATGAGTTCAAACTTGAATTTTGAAGACCATGTATCGTATTAAACCCAAATAAACTAAAACTTTCTCAGACAAATGTATTTTTCGGCCGCACTCAGACATGGAATTGGAAATGGAATGTTAAAATACACTGGGTGAGACCATCGATCGTGGAAATACTGGTTTTTTATTGAAAATAGCTTCACTCGCTTTTAAATTTCTATTGGCGCACTTATACAATATTTGTCTACTGATCGTTTGGTCCTGGGCGTTTTCGTTCTAAAACCAGTTCATCCCATGGCTTGTTAATCCCATGGTTGCGCGCTACTACATTTAATTGGGCATGAATATTAATAGATCGAAATAATTGGTGTAACATTGGTGATTAAAAGTTAACGACCAAGGATATCTCAAAAGCAGTTTTCTGGTACAAACTTACGTTTTTTCGATATTCACATGGTTTCTCTCTCTTATTATCATGCATACTACTGTCAAGGGAAGTTACTCCGGACTCTTTATGATGAAATAGAGATAATTAATACAAATAACCCTAACTTTGTCATGAGATTCCTCGACAAATACCACTTCAGCGTTCTCAACGCTTTGATTTTAGCGGGGGAGGGGGGCGGAAAGGGTGGTGGTGAAATCTTGTGACAGGAGGTTGCCTGGACTTGTGCTGATTTCTTGGTAAATTAAACCTAATAACATGTTGTTTTTTGGTAAATACTGTTTCACAGTTTTCACTGTGATTTAGAGATAGATCAGAAGCTTACTAAAACATCAATGTAACGAAAACACGCACATCGTTTCCTCACAAATGTGACGTAGATGCACTATGTCTCAAACGCTCGAGTGATAAATAAAGGTCACATTTTATTAGGGGTTACCATACAAACCCTCGATGTTTTGCGACAACTTATCGATTTCGTTTTTCGGTTTCACATCAGCCATTCATACATTTTTTCTAATTCTGTTTCCGGATTAAATAACTCACACGTTATAACCTTTTACAACGTTTTTTCAGGACATCGAGAAATACGGCTTTTGAAGACATTAAGGGTTAATAAAGAAAATGATTGTTTTCAGCATTTCTCTAGTCCCAGCGAATTTTTACCCCTTCTAAAACAAGTTCAATTATTCTAGCTACGTTTAAGTTATCGTTTATAAATGCTTCCAATATATCATTTCGTCGTTAGGTAAAGAGTTGAAGTGTTAGAGTGTTAACAGGTAACTCAAAACCTATCATCCTGTCTGTGTCATTAAAGACCCATTAGCTTCCTCTACCCGAAAAACCCAATTTCTTTTATTAATTATGTGTGAACGTTTTCCTAAAAAATAGGAGAAGACAAATACCATGTTCGTTTCAGTGCTCGCGACACCACGGTTTCAAAAGTAAGATAGTCTATCAACGACTGTCGAAACATGGACAGCATCGGCTTGGTGTTCGTTTATGTCAGACTTATGACTGGTTGCATTTGGGAAAGCGATTCATTCCAAATAACAAGATTTTTTTTGTTGTTTAATTTTGACAGACTATGGAAAACATTTTCTAGACTAAGTATCAGAACGTTTCAACGGACACAAAAAGTCATTGCTTGGTAAGGCTCTAAGTCTGTTGAGATGGGGCTCTCGTAGCAGTAGTGAGGGTGTTGAATTTGGCTGTATGGTATTTCACGCCACCTATGAATACCCGGAGTTTTCCCGATGCTAGGTTGGGGCTCCTGCGTATCTTGCCCAAGGGCGATCCCATGAAAGGCCCAGTGGATCCAGTGCTCGAGCCCGGGGCCTCCGGTTTGCGAGTCCAATACTTTACCATTGAGCCACTAGGACCCCCAAATCTTGATTTAGTTATCCAAATGTCCTTTGTCTGATTTTTACAAGAGGCATTAGGATTTATCGCCAAAGTGACTGTCACGAGATTTGATAAATTAGAAAAAAACAAAACATTTAGGCAAAGGAGAAAATGCTGGTTACTAGCATTTTGCTCTTTTCAAACAGTGATTCAAACTCTTCTTCTTCATGGTCGTACATCACTCGTTTGATACAGATTTAACTCTTTACTAAATGATAAAATTTTAGACTTGTTCAAATTGAAAGCATTTGCAGACGACAAAACAAACGTGACGCAAAAATTGAAACTTGACTTTAGAAGAGTAGAAAACATTGTGTGAAAAGGAGAAAATGCTGGTCACAGGCATTTTCTCCTTTTTCTACAATGTTTTAAATAGGCATATACCTCTGGGTCGTAGAAAACAGAGATTAAAGGGTTAAGTTAACTTTAAAGTTTTTAAATTTCTAATGGCAATTCTCATCCTTTCAGACACGTTCATGCTGATGATCCATACTATACAAAATGTAAAAAAAAAAAAACCCATGGTTTGCATATTGGTATAGGTGGTAACCTTCACTTTCTCCTTGTCCTACAATATATTCAATCCTTCAAGAAAACACCATAATACATTACATTTACTTTGTCGTCTGCAAACAAATGCTTTCAAATTTTAAATTCAAACTCTGAAATGTTGCCGTCTGGGAGAGAGAACCAGTTATATTGCTCATGTCACCAAGTTTCCACTCCATAAGAACTTATCTCATTGAAACGATTTTCACCCTTCTTACTTTTGCAATATTTTACAAAAGGGAGAGAGGACACAAATTCATGTCTCTTCTTTTCACACAATGTTCTCAAACTCCCTCTTACTATCTAAAAAGTAAAGACATGATTGTTTGGTAAAGGTTCTAGAGAGCTGTGAAGCAGACGAGTCCCTAAAAAAGGAAAAAGACGCGGTGATGAAACGCCATCAATTTCTTTTCACCCACTTCCAAACAAAACCGACAAGATACTTCAAAAGCTGAGTTTTGGGCTTTTGTGCCCGATCACGCTCCGTTGGGCAGCCTGAATAGGAGAAGGAGGGGGCAAAATTTAATTAAATTTCGGAGGTTTTTGAAAAAAACTTGCTACATTTGGGGAGGCTCGCGACGCGTCGTGGCATGTACATTGATACGTCGTGTTAACTTTAAACAGACGACACAGTTTAGATGC
The DNA here is from genome assembly GCA_943736015.1 of Tridacna crocea. Lineage (NCBI taxonomy): Eukaryota > Metazoa > Mollusca > Bivalvia > Cardiida > Cardiidae > Tridacna > Tridacna crocea. Next base: position 25,232,033 of record OX031060.1, read on the forward strand.
CTTCCATCTATGGTCTAAATTTACAGAGGACAGTTTTTTTTGTACATTCAAATAATGTGACTTGTCTTTAGAAAGGGTACAAAAAAAACCATCTTGGGAAAAGGAGAAAATGCTGGTGATAAGCATTTTCTCCTTTTCAACGATGTATTTATAAATTCCCTCAAGGACGTTTAATGTCCTTGACAAGGTAAAAGATGATGTAAATGGTCAACATGTCATTTTGATTTTCTTTTTTTAATTTGGGACAAGATTATTTGTAAAAATAATCTCTCTCAGTAAGGCCATTGGCCTGTAAAAAGATGTGAAGCTGAAATTCTGTTTGGGTTTGTTTAGTGCTTAACACCCTTTTCACATCTTCAAGCTCTATCGCAGGTGCCACTGTACCAACCGTCCTTTTCTGTTCGGCTACCTGACCTGAGTTTAATACCCGAACCCGGCAAAATTTCTGTCCGACAATTTTTTGCCTCTCACCTCTTTATGCATGTGAGAAAGTAGTCAGTGGCAACGAAGGCAAGTTGTGTCAGTACTGTTGTGAGAGAGAGACATGAAACACACATGTAGTTTCACTTGTCGCCGTGATAAAACCTAAGCTGAAGAGGGCGTTAGATTTCAGAACAAACGAACAATACAAAAATAACCAGGACGGCCGATTGTTAGGCATACTTGTGTGCTATATGAGCGTCTTTAGCTACAATGAATAAATATCTTTTCAAATCGTTTAAAATGATCAATTAATTTCGTAATGGTTTCTTTAACTGGTTTACTATTATCATCGTAAGATAGATTTGCAAGGTTTCAAATTAACACCATCTCTCGATATCGACGAAATTCTATTTGAGCCATGCTCTGTGAAAAGGGGGCTAAACCCTTAGGCTGCTAAGCGCAACTTACTGACCTTTTGCGGACAATGTAGATCAAGATCAGACTGCACAGAACGTGCAGTCTGATCTTGGATCTACACTGTCCATTAAGGATAAATGTTTTTCTCCAAAAAATACCTTTGAAATGATACCACGATACCAAGCAAGTCATTACTCTATCTTAATTCCATTGAACCTCTTTGTATAAAAGCTGACTTAAAATTATCAGGTACACTGTTCTGTTGAGCTGCAAAAAATTGATCAGTAGCAAAATATTTCGGTCCAGGTCAGCCTGCGCAGATGGTACAGGCTCACCTGAGCCGATACTTGTTTTTACAGATGCATTAAGCCCCCATTTCAGAGACCATGGCTCATTTATTGATTCATAATATGCTCTTTTTTTTCCATAAATGTTGGCTTTTCTAAATCCTCCTTTATGGAAAACAAGCACAATATGTTATTGACATTTATATTTCGCCATTCAATCATTTGATACAATAATTGTTCCTGCTATATTGTTGCCTTACACCTTTATAACTATACGCAGAACAAAACATTGTGAAAAAAAGTGAGGAATAATTCAATCTAAGTGTGACTAAAAGGGTGGGGTGGTTCCACAGCTCGACATGCGCATCACTAGATACGAACCCAAGACCTTGAGTGTCAAAAACTGACGTTTTTTACAGCTCTACTGTCTCCAACATGTTATATCGCTAGAAACACATTGTCGTCCCCCTGGTACCACTCGATTCCTGTCCCTCGGTGATTTACTTGCCTAAATCTCTTTATTTTTCATTAATGCCGTAAGACCTAAATGTTACTTTTCAAACAACCAAAACTCGTTTTCAAACTGAAAACTTTTCAGATCGACAAAAACGCGTTACTAAAAATGGTCGTATTGTTACTAAATTTAGACAAGGTAAAACACCAGTGATTTGTAACGCGTCATTCAATTAGTTGAAAATCCGCAAAATATAATTGCGAAACCAATGAAATGCTTCATTTCGAATTTATCTTGGAAACGAGATTTCGTTAGCCAAACCCCCATGGATCAGGTGTAACAGATTTAAAACATCGTTGGCAACAAATAATGCTTGAAATGTCTGTTTGGCCGTGTGTCAATGTGTCTGTCCTTCCGTTCACCCCGCCCCCTTCGTCCGTCTGTCTGCCTGTCTGTTTTCCTCAACTTCAGTCTATCTCCGTCACTGTCTCATTCTGCATGTACAGTGTAAATGTATATATGTCGCTGCTAGACTCAGTTTTGGATAAATGTAAATATGACTTTTTTTTCGAATAACTTCTACTCATTACATTCTACCTATGCCTCTGTCTGTTCGTGCGTTTATTGGTCTATCCGTGTGTCTCATATCTAGTCTATCTCTATCACTGCCTAAACCTCGTGTTTTGATTCACATATCGTCGGTTTGCTTCCAAAATCTCGTAGCTACAGCTTGTTACAAGCTGTAGTTACGAGGTTTTTGGAAGCAAACCGACGATATCTGTGTCGTATAGATTGAATCTATGATAACATAAATATCACTTTTACCGTATTACTTTCAAGCATTCTTATTTCTTCGATATCTCCTTACCAAAGCTTTAATACAATATTATGTCTACATATGGATCGCCCTTCAAATGTGCTCTTTCGTCCCAAAATAAGAAAATTTCTCTTTCATGGCCATGCGCGGATCCAGATATCTTTGTCGGGGGGGGGGGGGGGGGGGGTCCCACCGAAAATGCACTCGTCTTATTATATGATACTTTGGTTTCCAGATTTCAGTGGATGTAAGCTGTTTACAAGAAAAGCCAAAGTTTCCAGTTCTAACCATGAGGAGGTCTCCAGATTTAGAACCTTTTTTTATTTAAATTTATGACTGTATTTTATATAAATCCTGTGCAATATCAAACTAGTACCATTTCACGAATCCGATAACCACATTTTTGCCAAAATTCCAGGGGGGGGGGGGGTCCGGACCCCCGGTCCCCCCCTCTGGATCCGCCCTTGATGGCTATATAAAAATATCGCCCTTCAAATAAGAGACCTTATAAGTAACGATTTAATAGCTAAGCGACGCACAGTAAAGACAAGGATCAAACTCCGCGGAATGCATAGACTGATCTTGAATCACGCCTTTGGCAACAAAAAGAAAAAGCTCCCCCATGACGGTGAGAAGTGAAAAGGCAAAGCTGTAACTTAAGAACGTTTAAGAAAGACGAAAAAAATCGGATTCATTCATAAAATTTATTCATATATTAAGCAACAAAACACACTGTAAGGTGGAGATTTTGACTTAAGTAGTAATTCATTCACAAAAAGAAGTGGTTTTGAGTATGTTTGAAGAAGTAGAAATCATGTCAAATTGTTATTTTATCTCTTTTCAGCGCGAAATATATAATAACTACCTCTCTTCGGCTGAATATACAATGTACTGAACATCAGGAACATTTATCTTTCAGACGAGATCAGAGTGCACGTATTATGCGGTCTAATCTTAATCTATATTGTCCTTAAGGCACGTCACCTCGCCTACGGCGGAGAAAGGATAAAAAAGGGGTATATATCTGCTTACAATCATTAGAATTTGAATGAATCTATTACCGTATTTATTTCTTTCACAAACAACAAAATTTTAGACTGGTCTAAATTGAAAGACTTGCAGACGACAATATAAATCGTAACTAAAAAAAAAAAATGTTTCCAGCAGGGTAGAAAACATTGTGAGAAAAGGAGAAAGTACAGGTTATCAGCATTTTCTCCTTTTGCCAACAATGTTTTCAATACTTTATTTTTTTCGGGGTCTTTAGCAGTTGGGATTGTGTGGTACAGACTTTTGGGGTCTTTAACAGTTGCGATTGTGTAGTACAGACTTTTAACTCTTTTATTGAAGAACAGAACAGAACAAAGTTTATTACAGGACAAGTACATAACAGTTATACATAGTCACAAAAAAGAATAATTTATAAACATGAAATAACACGAGATCTAGAGAGCATGACAGACGGTAAAAGGACCTACATTATACAATATATGTGTGCGGCACCGTCAGCAAATTCAAAGTATATGTTTAATATAATTTAAGTTTTACTCATGTGACAGTGCCACACATATATTTGCCTACTGAACAGTAGGTATACAGAAAAAAAAAAAAGATTTAAACAAAGTAAACAGACATAAATAGAAAGTACTTTGAACATGTAGGCTTAGGTCAACAGTCTGAAACTGGGTCTTTTCGCAAATGGCATTGATCAAGATCAGACTGCACAGTAGAAGGTTCCTGATTTTGGATATATAAAGGCCACTTGTTTGATAAATCAAACATATAAAAATCTCTTTGAATTCAATGGATTGTACAGAGGTCCAATTAAGAGAGAGTAATGATTGTCTAAATCCATTATTTCTCTCCAAAAACTCTATGTAGTGGGTACTCATTAGAATCGTCTCGACGATGCAATTCTAAAAAGTACCCATAACATAGGGTTCAGTTGAGTTTCATTAATATAAATTTTCAATTTTGAAACCAAAATCACTCCCTCTATCTGGATCCCTGGATTGCATCCTCACACTGTGCAAATAACCGAGCTCATGTATCTGGGGGTATATAAGATAGCCTGGCATTCAGTCCCTGCATTTAAGTCATTCTAATAAACAAGGTACACAACCACATCAACTCACAGAAATATGTGTTGTTACTTGCCCTTCTTCTGAAATACGTTAAATCAGACATTCAGAACATTGAGAACACAGAGTTTTCGTTTTACAGTTTTCCTTGATGATTTTGTTTTAATGAAAAGGCTCTATTTAACGGACTGACACCAGTCTAGGGGTAAGATTGCCGTTTAGTAAACAAAGTATTCTCGGTATCTAGGGAAATTGTCCAATGCAGGGTTGCGAAATCATAAATTCGCCAAAAAAGGTATATATAACTTGAGTCCCATTAGAATGCCGACGACAAAACCCGTCCATATTATAGACATTCGCAGACAACAAAATAAATGAGGCAAATTACTGAGTCTCTGGAATCATTGTTTGAAGAGGAGTCAATGCTAGTTACTGCCCTTTTCTTCTTTTCTCACAATGTCTACTTTTCTGGAGGGGTGTATTTTTAACGAGAGATAGTTCGGAAAAGGGTTTACATATATTTTATGGTGGACGGACGTTTTCGGCCATGGACGTTTTGACCAGGACGTTTTGGTCACGGACGTGTTGGCCAGGACGTTTTGGCCAGGACGTTTTTCGGCACGGGCGTGTTGGCCAGGACGTTTTGGCCACGGACGTGTTGGCCAGGATGTTTTCGGCCATGGACGTGTTGACCAGGACGTTTTGGCCACGGACGTTTTGACCAGGACGTTTTGGCCATGACGTTTTGGCCAGGACGTTTTTGGACACGGACGTGTTGGCCAGGACGTTTTGGAAACGGACGTTTCGGCTAGCTGAATGTGCAAAGTCGGACGTTTTGGCGAGATGCCTTTAAACATATTCAAGTGAAATCAATGAACTCTCTATGCATTTAAGTTTCATTTTTTGTTCCAGGAAAGCATATTCAATTTATTCCATCATTTTTTGCTCTTAGATAACTTTTGGCAACAACAAAGTTTGACTTTGATTTGCAATCTTCCATAACAAACTGAATACATGTTTATACCTTGTTACAAAATATTGATGCAAATAGAAATTTTAAGTTATTGTTCATTCATTATTGATTGATGATTAGCGATTAAAACAATCGTTAAATACGGTTTTGTCGTTAGTTGAGTATAAAAGCAAAATAAACTTGAAAGAAAGTAATTTTCTTCAGCAATACCAATTACTTATTACAAAATGAAGAAGTTAACTATTTTTGCCTTCATTTACTTATTTATTTTTTTTCCCATTAACCCAACTAACGTTACATATATCACAAATACATTTTCAGTTTCCTACATTGTTTTTAAATTATGTTTAATAGGGCAAAAAATTCACAAAACAACATTTGGCTGAAACGTCCTAATTTGTATATTAAGCAGGCCAAAACGTCCGTGGCCAAAACGTCCTGGCCAAAACGTCCTACATTCATATTTTGTGCATCTACGTACTTCTTGTTATTGTGTCATGTGTCACGTGCCAGGCCGGGTAACTGTGGCATGGGGTCGTATATATACTGCTTATTTCATCCCTTTTCTTTTCCGGATGGGAGAAACTGTAGAATTCCAATTGTCTCAAGCCTTCAATTTCGCTTTTCACGTATTACAATTAAATATCGTCGTTCTTAGGAACTGACCAGCAGACACACTGTACCATCTTTTGATACAAGAGGTCAGAAGCGTTTAACCGAAACGTCCTTACATGAAATACCAGGAAGACATTACAAAAAGAAAAACGTAATATGCAAATCCGCCCTTTTTTTCCCGAATACTAATGTATACGTGGATATATAAGCGTGTCGAAAAATGTGCGAATTACAGATTACGGGCATATGGCGTTGGGAAATGTTTGCGCATTCAAGACACTCTCTATTTGTAGTTATACATGTTGTTAAATACGCGAACAAAGAAGTTCGCGAAATTTTTCTAAATTCTCGAAATTGCAAAAAAGTCCACAACAAAAAATTTCCCACCTATGAAGTAACTTTTCCGTCACTATGGACAGGGGGGCATAAAGAGTTGTATCAATTTTGTCCAGTAAGTTAATTATTAACAAATTACCTAGATTAATTAATTTATTCATAAATATTATGAGGTAAATTCGTGCAAAATGCATAATAATCTCCTTTTGAATCCTACTTGATTTGTTCTATGACCTTTAAGAGTAAACCAAGTCTACGATAAAATCAACCCATTCCTTTCCTGCGAAAGAAGACCATGCCGAAGAAACCCTTTGAAAACATTGAGGGAAAATGAGAAAATGCTGGTTACCAGCATTTTCTCATTTTCCCACAATGTTTTTCTGTTCTATCATATTAGCTACAATAAATGAGTTGTCTGCAAATGTTTTGAATATGAACCAGTCCAAGACTTTGTCGTTTGGTAAAGAGTTAAACAGTAAGATTAACTCAAACGATATTTACCGATTTACCCTTCACAACAACCCAGTCTCTTTACGATCCTGAGGAAAAAGCCTTTGATAACATTAGGGGAAACTGCAAACACTTTTTCTCTTTTTTCCCCCTTGTTTTCTAGTCACTTAAAGACAAACTCAGTGATTTGTACAATTACATCGACAAATGCTCTCAATTGGGTGGAGTCGAAAATTATGTCGTCCGGTTGATCTAGAGTGTTAAGAAAGATCTGGAGCCAACAACCATGAACGTAAAAAATCACCATCTGAAAATATGAAAAAGAGCAAACGCAAATAAAAGCCAAATATAATCAAACCAATTTTTTTTTTGCCGTCCTGTTTTCAGTAGTTTCCTGGTGCCAAACACAAAAAAGTCGCGTGCGATAAGTAATATTTTGACCCTTAACTCTCTACCTAAAACAAATTTTTAACTCGAACCAATCGAAATGGTTTGAAGACAACGAATTAAATGTTGTTAAGTGAAGACTTCTGTAGAAAACATTGTGAGCAATGGAGAAAATGCTGGTTACCAGCACTTTCTCCTTTTCCTACAGTACGTTAGAAAGCCTTCTCTTTCAGAGTCAGTAAAACTCTGGATTGTGTGGTAAAGGGTTAATGGCCTAAACAAATTTAATGAATGTTTTCGAGTTGATAGTAAAAACCGAAATTTTACTGTTTCAAAGATGTCTTGTCGGGAAAATTATCTCTCAACCAGACAGTTTAGATCTAAGATCAGAGTGCACATTCTGTATGTTCTGATCTTGATTTACATTGCCTGCAAAAGGTTTCGAGTTACGCTGAGCTGACTTCTGGTTAAAAGTCACTCAGGAATAAGAATTATCATATAAATAATGCATCTCATTAACCTTTTAGCAAACGATCACACGTTCTTACGACCCTATCTCAAGAAGGTGTTTGAAAACATTGTGAAACAAGAAGAAAATGTAGGCAACTATTACACAGCACTTCTCTCCCTTTCCCATTATGCTTTATTTCCCTTTATTGTCTTTCAAAGGTAAATTACCCTTTTTTAGCCACATTGAATTTGACTTGTTGTGTGCAATGGCTTTGAATTTGGACAAGTCTAAGATTTTGTTATATCTGGTAAAGAAATCTTTACCAAACAACATAACTCCTGGCCTGTCCATATTCAAAGTAATCAGAGACAACAAATTAAATGTCCAACAAATCGTTAAATTTAACATGGGTAAAACAAATGCGGGGAAAAAGCCGTTTCCAGCATTTTCTCCTCTTCCCATATCCTTTATTCGTATGCTTTTTTTTCTTAATCTTGTAAATATTTGGGATTCTGTGGTAAAGAGTTAAACTTAAAAATGTCAACTAGATTGCATTAGCGCAGAAAAATGAAAAAAAAGATTAATAGAAATCAAAGCTGAAAGTAGATTTTTCCCTTTACAAAATAGACGCTGTGCACCCAAGATAAGGCTGCACGTACTGTACAGTTTATTTGTTATCTAATCTTGACCTTACATGTCTGCAAAGTCCGTTTGAAGTTGTAATTATCGTCCAAAGGGTTTAAGATTTGAGTTTGTTTTGAACCACATCGTTAGCAAAATGTCAAACAATTCAGATCCTTTTATTAATGCTAAAATATTCAGCAACTCTACGTTAATTTGTAAAGAAACCATGAAACTCTACAATTACTTAATTAAGTGACTGATTCCTTTTCTGATGGTCACAGATATTTACGATCCGAACTATATCATTGAAAATATTGCAGAAAAAGTTGAAAGTATTGGTACCAACATTATCTCCTTATCCCAGAGTGTTTTCTAACCTTTTGCAGGCAAATACCGCCATTAAAGCAATCTTTAGTTTGTCGTCTGCATATGCTTCCAACTTGGCTATACGGCTAAAGTTTTACGGTCTGACAAAGAGCTAAACAGAGTTAATGTTCTTGTTATATTGACCGAGTATTTTTACAGTCTTCACATTTTGGTTCCGCGATGCTGCATGGTGTAAAGAAAGCCCTTAGTTCGATTCTCACCCGACACGCCTGGTTTCTTCGTGGGATTGTCTTTTTTCACCACACTTCATAGTCCTGGCCTATAGTGTTGTTGAAACCCATGACACGCATAAATAGGAGATAAGTTGCCGTGAGATGACTTAACCCTTTCTCAAACGACAAAATTAAAGACTGGTCCATGTTGAAAGAACTTGCAGGTAACAAAATAAACGCAACTCAAGAATTGGAAATTATTTCCAGCGGGGGAGAAAACATTGTGGGAAAAGGAGACAATGCTGGTTACCAGCATTGTCTCCTTTTCCCACAATGTTTTCAAAAGACTTCTGTCTCAGGGTCGTAAAAACCAGGGATTGTTTGGTAAATGGTTTAATGAAGAACGGTCGGTCGGTGGATGGGTCGGTCGGTGGGTCGGTCTGTTCGTCCATGAATCGATCGATCGACCAACCAATCAACCAACCAATCAATCAAACTGACCGCCTCGTTTTATGGTAAGCTGAAGCACCTCCAAATGTAGTACATCAAAACGTCGATATTTCAACTAGAGAAATAATACCTGCTGAAATATTTCTGGATCTGTGTATATATAAAATAAAACAAACTTCTTAATCTAATGCTTTAAGAATTTTGTAAATGTGAAATGAACACAATTTCTGATATACAAACCCGAATAATTTTACTTTCCAAATCTTTTACACGACTATAGATTGGTTGGTGGATATGTTTCCATATCCGAATCATAATGTATGCTGTATGACAGGAATAATTCGGTAGGAGAGGCAGGAGTTTTTCTATTGTGATCATCTTTAACCCTTTACCACACAAGTCTGAGCTTTAACGACCCTGAAGAAGATGCCTTTCGAAATCATTGTGGGTAAAGGAGAAAATGCTGGCAAGCAGCATTTTCTCCTTTACCCACAATGCTTTCTATCCAATCAAAGAAAAATTCTTTCATTTAAGCGACATTTTATATGTCGTCTTCAAACGTTTTAAATTTGGACAAGTCAACATTTTTTGTCGTTTGGTAAACAGTTAGAAAGGTCTGCTGCTGCACGTAAAATGTCGCCTGCAGGGAATAAGACGCTCACACCAAATTACAGTTTTACTCTTTACCGAACGACAAAATTTCAGACTGGCCCACATTGGAAGCATTTGCAGACTACAACAGTAATGTGACTCAAAAAATGAAATTTGTTTTGGGATGGGTAGAAAACATTGCGGGAAAAGGAGAAAATGCTGGTAACCAGCATTTTCGCCTTTTCCCACAATATTTTCAAAAGGCTTCTATCTAAGGGCCGAAAAAACCAGGAATTGTTTGGTAAAAGGTTAAATCACACTTTGCTCCGGTCAAAGGCGATGACCACTTGACAGCATCTCTATGTAATGCATTATAACTGTCAGAAAATGAAAAAAAAAACTGTAATAGAACGATACCTACTATTTCTATCATATTTGTGGGAATTAATGTAATACTGGAAATAAAATAATATCATAACGGGAAATATTTGAACGTCATAAATAAGAATATTCAAGTTTGTTGAAAAAAAAAGTATCATCTCCCCCCTCTCTCTTTCTGTCTCTCTGCCTCTAACCCCCACCCAGTAGATTTTTCTCTCTCTCTGTCCTTTTCTCTGATTTACTCTAAAATAGCTTCAAGACTAGACGTATTTAATTGTTTTAATCACAAAGGCTATAAAACTTTCATTAAAAAAAAAAGAGTTGAACTGATTTCTCTCTTGGTCGTCCTGTATTCGTTTGTTTATTCTTACACTTAACCAAACCACCTTGTTTACTCTGAAATGAAAACCTAGCCGACTTTCCGCGCTGTGGGATAATACTGATTTGTTTAAGAGAATTTTCTTCTATATTGGGAGAAGAACTGTATCGCATTTCTAGTCAAATACTCGGGGGCGTAACTTGAAATTGATCATGGCGCGTAAAAGTCACTGCGCATGTCAATCATATACACACAATAGCCAATCAGAAAACAGCCAATCGTGTCATCCGTTACAGTAAAGTTAACTTGTCTCTCTGTTAAAGTCGCGAAATTTTCAGTGTACATGAAATTGTCTCGAGATCGCGATGTGGAAATTTTGCAAGTCAGATTTATATTGACTGTGTACATAAGTGAATGAAAGCTTGTTTACGTCTGTAATGAACTCAAGATAGAGGATTTTTTCTCCCCGAGAGTGAGGACTTTTATTATTCTGTGTACGTGCTCGATACAAATTAGATGATTCTACAAGGCTCGGATGTGAATAAGTTGACCTACGACAACAGTATGGCCATGACGGCTGGCTCGGGGACCGGTTTATACCTGGGGTCGGGCTCACCGACGGGCCATAGTGCCTCCCCTGTGGACTTCAACTATCCTGTGACGAACTCTATGCCCTACATTCACAGAGACTTTAGCGAAATGAAATACATGCCGCCACAACATCAAAACGGACACATGCAGCTCAATCATTACGCGCATAACCCGTGGGGTTCGATCCCCAGTGATATGGGGCATTGGTCAAACGGCTCAATGAGCGCTCATTTACACAACCCTCATGCAGACATGAGAGATATAAAGCCGAGTCTAGGGAACGACGGTTCGAACCCAGGGACAACTCTTCATCACCGCCCGCCACAACACATGCATTCACCACAAGGTTGGCACTCACCCGTTACCCCGACCCACCTCAACTTATCCGGGGGCGGGGGTCACCAGTTGCAGCATCCGGGATACGGGCTTCCAGGCATGAACGGAATGTTATCACCTGCTCACCAAATTCACCCGTCGATGCGGGACCAGGACCATGGGGATCTTGAAGGGGGACCCCATACTCCTTCAGACGAGGACGCCCCATCGTCGGATGACTTGGAAATTTTTGCGAAACAATTTAAACAGCGGAGGATTAAATTAGGATTTACACAAGCGGATGTGGGACTCGCGTTAGGGACGCTCTACGGTAACGTGTTTAGTCAAACTACTATTTGCAGGTTTGAAGCCCTGCAGTTAAGTTTTAAGAATATGTGTAAATTGAAACCATTGCTTCAAAAGTGGCTTGAAGAAGCCGATAGTTCGACCGGGTCGACCACTAGCATAGATAAAATAGCCGCACAAGGAAGGAAGCGCAAGAAGCGAACCAGTATAGAAGTGACTGTTAAAGGGGCACTAGAGAGCCATTTTCTAAAACAGCCTAAACCACAAGCGCAGGAAATTTCACAACTAGCTGATCAGCTTCAGCTGGAAAAAGAGGTAGTTAGGGTTTGGTTTTGTAACAGACGGCAAAAAGAGAAGCGAATGACACCACCTGGTTCCCTAGGTCCTAATGGTGAACTTTTAATGTCAGACAATGAGCAAAGCGACTCTCCGCATGAAATGAAAATGAGCATGAACAATAATAGCCCAAGCAGCCCCATTCAACATAACGGGGGATCGGGCGATGGGGTGATGAGCTTAGGGGCCATGGGCGGAATGCCCCCGATCTCATCCCTCTCATCCCATAATCCCTTGCCTCCCAGTGGCGGGGGTCATATAGTGTCTATGTCACACCTTCAGTCACCTACGTCACATCACCATTATCAACCAGGACAATGACGTCACATGTGATGTACATAATGCTCGTGATTTCGAAAAAAGTATTTTGACGTAATATTTTAACGTCATAGTGTTTAGTGCCAGTGCCGTTAAACGTAAACGACGTTTTGGATCTATAAGAGGCTCACGAAGGAAAGACCGCGATAAGAAAAAAAAAGAGAGGTGATGAGGGGAAAATAGTGGAAATTTTGATGATAATAGCTTAACTCTTTTTCAGCCAAGAAAATATGTCATAATTTTTCGACGGCTGCAGATCAAACCACTACATTTAGACGGGTCTATATCTATTCCATTTTAATTGAGAAACGCTATGGTCATTGTTCAGAACATGGGTTTATAGTCTACACCAGCGGACAGTGTACATCAAAGATGAGACTGCACGTTCTGTGCACCCTGATCTTTGATCTGCGGCGTCCGTAAGAGTTTTGTATCCTGTCCTTGGCACTGAAAGGGTTAAGATTACAATTTCGATTAGATCTAGTGTGAAAGTCGGACTAGTGATTCAAAATGACAATTGAACACAAGTGCTTATTTTGTACAAAAAAAAAAAACTTCCATATTTATAGCAGATGCTGCATTTTTATTTCAAGGACGAACAGATGTCGGGTCAGGTTATTTTCTTTTAATTTTGAGATATTTTATTGTTCTAGAGTTTTCTGTGTGTAAATTTAGTCGAACAATTATTTAAAAATAATAACAAATCAACTGATGGATTTGGATTGTCAAGGAAACGAGGTGTCCAACTTTTGGTCTTTTCGGATTTACCCATTTAGATCTATTGTGCAAATAGAGTCTAATACATATTTGTAAAAAGTATCTAGATTTTATTACTTTGGCAAAAACTGTCGAAATAGGGGCACTTGATTGAAACAAGCAATTGCTCCTTTTCCCTAAAATGTTTTCTGCGCTTTGAAAATAGTTTTTTTTTTTTTTATGTTTAATTAATTATTTGTCACACTTTTGTAAGTCTAAGATTACTCTGAACAGTATATTATTTAAGTCATGTAGTATGTTTTTTACTCGTATATTTCCGAGCTCCTCGGCGGAAACTGCCGACAACAGCGATGTCGATTAATAACAAAGTATTGCTCATCTACTACATAAATATATTGCATCTTTTTGCCATCTGTTCACCATTATTTATTTTATTTTGCATCCCCCTTAAGATAAGATCTATAGATTGATAAAAAAGTCTACTAAAATAGCAGATAATATAAGTGTATCTTTTCACGCTACGTCTGCGTTCTTTTTTCCGAGATACTAAAGAAACTTTCTTCTGTACCCTGAAATAATTGGTCAAAAATCAACATCAGGTAGCGTGCGATGTAAATTCAGGATCACACTGCACGTTCTGTGCAGTCTGATTTTGATCTACGCCTTCACAATAATTTATAATAACCGCCTATTTGCAGAGACAGAATTTAACCCGTCACCAGTCATTTAGGAATACACCTTTTTTTTTTTGTTTACTTTAAACCCATTTCCACACAATCCCTATTTTTGACAACCCTGAGAAAGTAGCTTTTTGAAAACATTGTGGGCAAAGGAGAAAATGCTGATAACCAGCATTTTCTCCTTTTCACACACAACGTTTTCTACCCTTCACAAAACAATTTTCAAATTTTCAGTCATTTTTACTTTGTCATCCACAAATGCTTTCGATTCGAACGTTTGTCGTTTGCTAATGAGCTAAAAACTTAAGGATACAGTAACAATTGCCCGTAAAAAGCAACTGCTTCTTGTGTCATAAACCTTTCAAAATCTTGTGTACAAATGCAGGGACTATATATTTTCGTTTTCACGTATACTTGTGGTGTAACAGGTTGAAGAGTGAAGGGGAGCAAAGTCACGTTCAAACACGGTTGATAAGTTACAGGCCTAACGTTGTATTTTACTATTTTTCGTTTTACTACAAATTTGCATCATTTAATCTAAGCCTTAACTCTTTACCACACAATCCCTACTTTTGACGCCCCTGAGAAAGAAGCCTTTAGAAAACATTATGGGAAAAGGAGAAAATGCTGGTAACCAGCATTTTCTCCTTTTCCCACAATGTTTTCTACCCTTCACAAAACAAATTTCAAATTTTCAATCACTTTTATTTTGTCGTCTGCAAATGCTTTCGATTTGAACCAGTCTAAAATATTGTATAGTTTTGTAATGGGTTAACCATTAACTCTTTACCAGACGATATAAAATTTCAACGCATGCTGTATTTATACTTATATCAAAGTCACTAGTCTGAAGACTACAAAAGAGCCGCTTTCTGGCAAAACGGGGATTAATGCATCTCTGTTATACACGGTACTAGTCCAGGGCCCTGTATTCACCAACCATTCTCAAGAACGTTCTTTGTCTTATTCTCCAGATTTTTCTACATTTGGTTTAGCCAATCAGAAGTTGTGTTACTTACAAATGTAGAAAAACTTGGAAAATAGATCCATAAGTATTTGTTTTGTTTTTTAATCAATAACCGACTTAATGATGAAGTAGATTGGTCTCTTGACAAACATAAAATTGACCAATAGCGAAAAGTTTCGTCATACTTACTGCGCAGTCCGCATAGGCTGACATGAGTCGATACTATTCGCAGACTCATTTAGCCCCCTTTTAGTAGAGCACGGCTCATTAGTGGAAAAAGGCACAAGTGATCAGGTTTGTTTTTGTAAGGGTAGGAAACATGTTGCAAAAAGGAGAAAATGCTTGAAACAATCATTTTCTTCCTTTTGGCACAATGTTTTCAAAAGATTTCTTCACGGTCATTACAACACGAAACTGTTTGGTAAATGGCTAACTCGATTTGTTTTTCAACCTCTTCAGGCTGTAACGTTAGTAAATAGACCTTAAATACCGACGTTGGGTTCTAAAATATTTTAGTAAGAGTATATCAATCTAAGCCATTTCTTACAATGCTGACCAAAGATCAGACTCCAAGATCCGAGCATTCTGCTCGAGATGATTCATAATTACACTAACATTATAATTCACTATTTTGCAAGTTATCGCGACTTTTGGTACTCTAGTGAAAATAATTAACCAATGAAAGGTCAAAGACTGTTTCCATTTCGGATCGACAAAGTAAAATCAAATGGGTTCTAGGTCTATAACAGAGCTCCAGGTGAGAGAGGGTGATGGTATTCTTAATCTACTATTTCCCTTCCAAACCCTATGTTGTGGATACTCATTAGAATCGTCTCGACGATTCTAATGAGTACCCACAACGTAGGGTTTTGTTGAGAATAATTATTTTTTTTTTATTTTGAAATCAAAATCACTCCCTCTACCTGGGGCTCTGTATAAGATTAATATTTTAGAAAGCAGATCAAGGCAAGACTGGAAGAGCGCACCTGGGCCTGTATTCACCAACCATTCTCAAGAACATTCTTAGTCTTATTCTCCAAGAATTTCTAAATTTGAAAGAAACACAACTTCTGATTGGCTAAACCAAATGGTTTAGCCAATCAGAAGTTGCGTTACTTTCAAATTTGGAAAATTCTGGAGACTGAGACCAAGAACATTCTTAAGAATGGTTGGTGAATACGGGCCCTGGTCTTTTCCCTATGTGAAGGTTTCCAAATTTCACGTTAACTATAAGGCTATATCGCTTTACTTTGACTGTATCGCATTACCTTGGGTATTTGACATTACTTAAGCTATTACAAGATACTAAGACTCTAGGGTAAGTTTTTGCAATTTTTTTTTTTTAAGCATCAATTTTGTCAAGTTGTGCTAGGAAAAGCTAATCGATACAACCTGGTACAAAATGAATTATGTCACATCTCTTATTCATACCTAATCATGGACAAAGTAGCTTTTTTTTTCTTTGCGTTTTGTTGCTGTTAATATCCATTTAAGCCAAAATCCATTACTATCATAGGACAGGAACTGTTTGCAATTGATTGCAGATGACACGAATATATGGTACAAATGACGAGGTCTATCTTCGAAAAGGGTACACAAAACATTGTGGAAAAAGGAGAAAATGCTAGTTATCTTATTTTTACCCTTTTCTCCCCACACTGTTGAGGGAAAAATTGTACTTCTGTTGATAAAAAAAACCCAAAGGGTTTTGTTATGCAACGAGTTATTAACCCATTACCACACAATGACGATTTTTAACACCCCTGAAAGAGAAGGCTTTTGAAAACATTGTGGGAAAAGGAGAAAATGCTGGTAACCAGCATTTTCTCCTTTTCCCACAATGTTTTCTATGCTATCAAAGAAAAATCATTTCATATGACCCACATTGAAACTATCATCAGCAAATGCTTTAGATTTGGACAGTTCTAAAATCTTGTCGTGTGGTAAAGAGTTAAAGCAGTAAAATGTTACCATCGTGCGTCAAGCATCAGATAAGAATTTTCTATACCATTGCTTTTATATGCGAGTATACAGTTCAAAATACTTTGGCTACAGAAAATATATGACACGCCGAACATTTCGTTTTCCGAGTGTCTTTTACTCTGCACAAAACAGTAGAATTTTAGACTCGTCCAAACTCGAAGCATTTGCTGACGACAAGCTGTATGTTGCTCAAATAATTTGATCCGATTGTGAAAGGGTAGCAAAGATTGTGGGAAAAATACAAAATACTGGCCAAAAAAAGTTTTCTGCTTTTTCTCCTTAGTTTTCAACATGCCTTTTAGTGTTTATTTTCAATATCATTTAATGTTCTTGTACATCGTCAGTTTACTTCAAAAACTTCGTAACTACAGCTTGTAACAATTTTGGAGGTTTTCGAAGTAAACCGATGATATAATTTGTGCATGACTAGCATGTCAGCCCTGAATTCTATAAATGTCTGTCTGTCTTTCTGCCCTTCTGTCTGACCGTCTTTCAATCACTTTCATGTATACTCTGTCTGTATCTAACTCATTACCAAACGACAAAATTTTAGGTCTGTCCAAATCGAAGGTATTTGCGGAAGACAAAATAAAAGTGACTGAAAATTTGAAATTTGTTGTATGAAGCAGAAAACATTGTGGAAAAAAGAGAAAATGCTGGTTACCAGCATTTTCTCCTTTTCACACAATGTTTTCTTACGGCTTCTTTCTTCAGGTCGTCAAAAGTAGGGATTGTGTGGTAATGGGTTAAAGAGTTTGATCCTTAAATATCAACATAGGGGAAATGAAAATCTTAAGGAAATACTTAAATAAAATTTTATATAAGGAAACTGTAACTCATATAATAAGTATTGTGTTGAAGCTCGAAACAGTAGGGAGGGAGACAATGCAGGAATTATAACATCAGTATGTTGTACTTTCGGTTTAATTAACTCTTTCCCGAACAATCCCTGTGTTTTCTAGCCTAATGAAAAACTTTCTGCCTTTGTCGTCAAATTCAAAATTGTCATCTGCAAACACTTTGAGTTTGGGACAGTCTGAAATTTGTCAATTGGGAAAGGTTTAATTGTGACAAAATTTCAGACTAATTCTTTTCCACATGGCAGGTGTTTCAAATGACGGAAATTGTCTTGGGAAGAGTACATAACATTGTGCAGAAGAGGAGAACAGTTAATGCTAGTTACTAGCATTTTCGCCATTTCTCACAGTGTTTTTTTTTTTAAGTATTTTACCCCAGTGTCGTTAAAACACAGGGTCGTCAGGTATAGAGAACTGATGCTGTCATTAAATGGTTCAATCACTTATAAAAAAAAAATCAGCAGAATCAGAGCTAGAAGGGACTGATTTTGATTTTGAAATTAAAGATATATTTTTCCTCCTCTATATCCTATGTTGTGGGTACTCATTAGAACTGTCTCACCGAGACGATTCTAATAAGTACCGTCAACATAAGGTTTCAAAGAGAAATAGAAGATTTAAAATTTCATCACCCCCTTTTATCTGGCGTTCTGAGAATGTGATAACAAGTGGTAACTTTTTTTTTTAAAAGAATTCTCGCTTTAGTGAAAGATACTTTAATCCTTTAGTAGAAAATTCCGAGTTTTAACGATCCAGAGAAATAAAAAAATAAAGGTTGCAGAAAAAGAAGAGAATGAAGGAAACCAGTATTTTATTCTTATCCCACAGTGTTCTCTTCCCTATAAAAGACGAATATTTTCATTTAAGTGATATTTAATTTCTCATTATTATGCGCTTATTTTTTATTTCACGCAAGTTGAATTTTTATTGTTCGATGAAGAGTTAGAGGACGAAAAATTTAGAAACAGATGAGCAAAAAAAAATTCATACTCCATCCTCGCGAAGAAATATTATCTTTAAATATCTTAATTTAGGATAATTGAAATTTTACATCTGTCACTGCGCTTCACAGCTAGTTAGCAGCAGTTCAGTAATCTAATTTGTATGAAGCTGAACGCTTTACCAAAACGAGAAAATTTCAGACTTGTCCAATTTGAAAGTATATGCAGACGACAATTTACATAGTTCTCTAATGCCTGGAATTCATCTTTGAACGGATAGAAAACATTGTGGGGGGAAAAAGGAGAAAATGCTGGTTCCCAGCATTTTCTCCTTTTTCCCCCACAACGTTTTCAAAAGCCTACTTTTTGTAGGACATCATTTGTGAAAGGGGTTTATTGCATTTATTGTCACAGTCGAAGGGCCTTGTCAACGGGAAGGCGATATTTCAGCCTCAGATCGCTGCGCTAACCAATAGAAATATTGACCAGCCGAGTGGTCATTCATTTCGTGGGACTTCGGCGGAAAAAAATTAATCATAGGAGGCAAGGGTAAACAATTAGACGACGATGAATGTCAGTTTTAATAAAAAGACGCAATTAAAGCAGAAAACAAACACGGCAGAATTCGTTGTATTCACACACGCTCGGATATAAAAAAAATATCGTTTCAGCATTTTTTGTCGCACCGGTTTTTTGCTCTTTTGCGTAATTTTTGCTTTCGAGCTTTCATTAAAAAAAAAGCCAGGTATGGAAACCAATGACAAATTACCATTCACATTTTTTTTCACTTAACAGCCAGAAAAAAAAATGTCTTATAGAAGGGATACTTCAAGCACTCTGATTTTCCTGTTGTTGACATTTACAAGTAGAACTGTGTATGTAGACACCGTTGAACAAATGACATTTTTTTTTTTAATTCGAAAAAGTAGAAACTATCCTATTTTGAAGATGGCTTACCGAAATTTTTCACAGGAAGTTGGACCTTTCATAGGATCAGCACATATTATTATCATTTCCACAGTGCGCCAAATCTATTTTTCTGTGTGTGTTAACCATTTCCCAAACAATCCCTGGTTTTCATGGCTGAAAACAGGCTGGTAACCAGCATTTTCTTCTTTTCCCACAATGTTTTCTACTCTCCCGAAAAAATTTCAATTTTTGAGTCACGTTAATCTTGTCGTCTGCAAATGCTTTAAATTTGGACCAGTCTAAAGTTTGGCGTTTGATAGAGAGTTAAAAAGAACAAAATTTCAATACTGTGTAGTAACTTCCAGTGACTAAAGACCCGATGCAGATCTTGTCATTTAACGACTGTTTCAGTCAGAATATCAGATAAGTTAATGGACAGTTAAGATTTAAGATCAAACTGCACGTCCTATATAGCCTTGTCTTGATCGTCACTGTCCGAAACATCGAACAGTCATTCATCTTTAGGCTATAGTAACTTATCATGCAAGAACAATGGGTTTATTGTGCAATTGAAAATGTGCTCTGAAGACAAAAGCCGAGCTTTTTTTTGAAAGATAAGTCCGAGATACTGTCATTATCAATACGTGAATTATCATCATCATCATCATCATCATAAACATTGTAGCATGAATCAAACATTGCATCATCGTCACCGTGAACATGAAAATTATAGCATGAATCAAAACTGGAAATTTATTGGGAATGGTACAAGATTCGTTCTCGTTTGGAAAATGCCTAGGACTTAGCTGCCGATTAGATCACATGTACAAAAAAAAACAACAACAACAACACCAGTTTAAGTATTTGGTTGAGTACCTTCATTTCTAGATTAATTGTAAAAATAGAAAACAAAAATGCGGCTGCTTTCGAAGTATAAATGTATAATTTTTTGCAACACGTAAAAAGGGGCATTCGGACATTTGCGTAAAGTGTCGTCTCGGATCAGCCTGCACAGTCCGTGCATGCTAATCCGAAACAACACTTTCCGTTTCTTTGTAATTTTCTGTTTTGCTCAAGTCCACTGTAGCACAAAATGTATTGTAGTCGTAAAGTGCCGTTTTGGATTAGCCTGCGCGGACTGCGCAGGCTGATCCGAGACGACACTTTACGCAGATGTCCGAATGCCCCTTTTCGTGTGTTGCAAGCCATATAAAGAAACACTTTGAAAGTGATAAATGCGTTCATCACCCTGTTTCTCTGGTCGGTACATAGTACATTTTGGTACAAAAATAAATGACAGTAGTTAAACGCATCAATGACGGTTGGTTTCTATCTACAAAAAATATCATCAATTTTGTCATACATGTACCAAAAACATCATTACCTTGAAGGTTGGGGGTTCTCTCAAAGTAAAATTTACGAGTCAGTAATTTAGGCCGTCAACACGTAGGCCAAAGTGCAGGTATCACTTAGTCTTACTAATAGAAGGGAGATTAAATATTAGTATTTATATAGGTTTTAAGAAAAAAAATGGGAAAAGTTGTTGGAAAAGAACGTAATTTCATGAAAGACAAACAGTTGCTCCTTTCGTCACACTATTTACCAAGCTGTTCCTTAACTAAATGGGCATAGAAAATTTGCCTTTTGCTTCGTCACAGATTTCAGATCCACAGATTTCGATTTAGGATTTTTTTTTAAGTCTGGTAAGATACGTGTTTTATTCAGAACAGTTACATCTTTTTTTTTAACGTTACATGGATTGTGTCTGTACATAGGAATGCAAAGTAACCAAGTAATATTTGAGAATCACAAAATTTAAATACTGTTTAATGTGTTTAGTAATTAATTCTAAGAGTAAGTACCTGATAGGCATCTCTCTCAGCCGATTGCTTGATTTAACCCATTACCACACAATCCCTACTTTTGACGCCCCTGGAAAAGAAGCCTTTTGAAAACATTGTGGGAAAAGGAGAAAATGCTGGTAACCAGCATTTTCTCCTTTTCCCACAATGTTTTCTACCCTTCACAAAATATATTTCAAATTTTCAGTCACTTTTATTTTGTCGTCTGCAAATGCTTTCAAATTGGACCAGTCTAAAATATTGTCGTTTGGTAATGAGTTAAAGTTAAGTGTGGAATTATAACCTCATCTATCGATCGGTCTTTCGGTCTTCATTGTTCAATGAAGTATCACTGCACTTATTAAAGAAATCTTAACAGTTGATTAAAATACATGTACTCTGTAAACCCCCCTTTTTTGTTTGTTTATTTGTTTATTTTGTTTTTATATCTTAATTTGTCTGAAATGTCATTGATAGAAAATCTAGATCTACACGTATACTTCGAATCGCTTGAAATAATGAGAACAAGTAATAAATTGGTATCGGATTACATTAAGAAATTTGCATAATGCTACAAGTATATTACCTCATCTTTTCGGATAAAATTAACTAATATTAGCATAGACTATTTCCTTTAAACATAAAATATGGATTAGAGAAATGTTCAAAATAGATATCTGAATCAGAATTAATAGTATTACTCTCTAGACTTTCATCCCTTGTGGCATCTGCCATGCTTCCATCAGTGAATGCATTTACAATTTCGTCCCAACTATATCGATGTTGATACTTATATATTTTTCATCAACCCATTACCACACAATCCCTACTAATGACGACCTTGAGAAAGAATCCTATAGAAAATATAGTGGGAAAAGGAGAAAATGCTGGTAACCAGCATTTTCTCCTTTTCGCACAAAGTTTTCTACCCTTCACAAAACAAATTTCAAATTTACAGTCACTTTTATTTTGTCGTCTGCAAATGCTTTTGATTTGCACCAGTCTAAAATATTGTTGTTTGGTAATGAGTTAAAGAATTTGTGACCCATCACACAAAAAGGGACCATGTTTATACACTACCGTTGATCTGTTTTTGTCTAATTGATGTACGGAATTCCCATATTGGTCCTTTTCGCGAGAAGGGTCACATTTACATTATTCTAAATCTTTGGCCATGTTTTCGTCAAGAGTATTACTAATCGGGGAAAAAAAAATACGATTTTTTAAAATTTCTTTAAGCATTTCTCTACAAGTTCAGACGTTAAAATCTAGTATGTTTCGTCAATATACTGATTAGGGTGGTATACATGCATTTTTAGGATTTGTTTGTTTAGTGTTTTACGATTGTAAATTTCTTTTTTATATATATATTTATATATATAAATTTTATCACTGCAGAAAAACGGGATGATAAAATGATAAATGTCTTTCATAACACCTCCGTGTTTTTTTTTTTTTTTCTCTCTTTTAAAACTTTTAACACCTCGCAATCATTTAAAAAAAGTACAGCCAAAAAACACTATTTTTTCAGAAAAAAAGGGACTGGTAATTATATCACAAAAAAAAACCCTTACAACATTAGCCGATATTATTATATTTTTATATGTTAAAGATAATTTTTATCATATACACAGGAAATAATAGAATTTTGATACGATATAAAGTGACGGCGGAAATTTCATTAAACACATGTTTTCATCTAAAGACCCACATCACAATAAAAAAAAGAATAAAATAGATAAATTACTCTCTGTCCCACGCGATCAGTCATTCAGGCGTAACACTTTTGCAGATACTTCTCGGGTATTAAAATTTTGGTGCACATTCTATGTATTACTCGTATCAATGTATTTTTAATCGCAATTTTTATCAGAAAGTTTCTTCTTTCGAATTTATTTAACCCTTCACCAAACAACAAAATTTTCGACTGGTCCAAATTGAAAGCACTCGCAGACAACAAAATAAATGTGACTCAAAAATAGAAATTTGTGTCTAGTAGGGTAGAAAACATTGTGAGAAAAGGAGAAAATGCTCGTTACCAGCATTTTCTCCTTTTTCTACAACGTTTCAAAAAAGGCGTCTATCCCAGGGTCGTAAAAACCAAGGATTACTTGGTCAAGGGTTAACTGCTTAAACAGCAATGTTTTAGACTCGTCGAAATTGAAAGCTGTTCCAGGTAACGACATGCTGATCAGCTCTTTGCATAAGTTCAAATTTTCAGTAATCATCACAATTTAAACTTGTCTATAGCCTCTGCATGATCTCACGTCATCGGTACACGTTCGCAAAGCACATTTTTTAAGCTTTTTTTAAAATTCAAACGTTAAAAACACAAGGTAAATAAAGAGAATTGCATTCTTCCAACGTTAACAGTCGTTTATTTGTGAGCCGAAATAGCAGAAACCAAGGTAGGACATCGGGTAGAATAAATGCGATGTCCTGATTGGTCAAATATCGATTTCCACGGATCCATGTATGTGGCTCACAAGATGTCTATAGAAGGATAAAGAATAGCACGAAAAACGGAGAAAATGGTAGCAATCGACAATTTCTCTTTTACACAATGTTTTCTAATTTGGCAAAGACATTTTCTACCATTTGAGCCTAAATTAATTCGTCATCTGCCAATTGGCTTTGAATATGGGCTGGCCTAAAATTTGGTGGTCCTGTACATTTGAGCCATGCTCTGACAAATAGGGGCTTATTGCATCTCCGCAATGCAGGATACCATGGAAGTCATCACATGACCTTGGATCCGTAAAACCCATTTAGTCTAAAATTCAACAGAATTATGAGGTAGATGGTACTGTGACATACAGAAAGTTGACCGACAGCGAAAAGTTTCAGTCCAGGTCAGCCTGTACCTTTTCTTTTTTTTTTGTCAGATGTTTGACAAAATAGATTGACATAGCAGGGCTACACCATTTAGGTCTTATATCTAGTTTGAGAATGCTCGTTAGGTTTATCCGGCTCTCTATGGGCAAGGGCTGTTGATACAGCTATTATCAGCCAGAGATACGAAAGGAAATATCAACATGAATAAAGCTTTTCAAGTAACATTACAATATATCTAAAAAAAAAAAGAAGTGTTGTAAAACAATTAATACTAGATCTATGATATATTCGAGAAAAGAAAATGTCGTCAAAGTCGAAATTGCTCGTTTACTACTACGTTTTTTACAGTTATCTGGTATGAAAAAAAAATGAATAGACGGTAGGAGGTAAACTATGATTGCTTTTACTATGATTGGCGTGTCATAATTCTGGTTTCCAGCCCATTCATGTATTTCCGTTTTATATATTCGTACGTCAAAATGACGTCATGATTAGGCAATCGAATAAACGCCTTTGCCAAGGATCAGTACAGGCGGCGCAATGAGACTTTAATGATGAGTAGTTATGTAAAGCGTTATTACTGCATGATCCTTGGCTACCTTTTTTTGCGGACGACTTGGAACAAGATCAGACTCTACAAAACGTGGAACCTGGTCTTCGATCTACACCATCCGCCAAAAGGTAGTGATTTGTTTTTTTTATTGAAATGGTCATGGAAATCTATTTCAAAGCCTGGAAAATAGCCGAGTGTATTTAATCGGGAGCGAATGCAGTTATGACGATTCAAACATTAGTAGGAGAGACAAGTTTAGAATCTATCATGAAATATTTTCGTATAACCACACACCCGCGTTTAATATTACAGTCTATCCCTTTATCTACAGGCTCCTAATGTCATATTTAACGATAAAGTGTAAAAGACACTCCTTTGAAAAAATAAAGTGATTTTAACTCCCATTTTATTTTCAATTTTGTCGTTCATAGAATAAATAGGTTTTCTTGCGGACAACGTAGATCAAGACCAAACTGTGCAGCACGTGCAATCTGATCTCGATCTACGTCGCCCACTGATACATTCTATAAAATCAACTCATTACCAAACGACAATATTTTAGACTGGTCCAAATTGAAAGCATTTGCAGACGACAAAATAAAAGTGACTGAAAATTTGAATTTATTGTTGGTAAAGGGTAGAAAACATTGTGGGAAAAAGAAGAAAATGCTGGTTACCAGCATTTTCTCCTTTTCCCATTATTTCTAAAGGCTTCTTTCTCAGGGGCGTCAAAAGTAGGGATTGTGTGGTAATGGGTTAAGGGAAAAAAAAATCTTTGTCTCTGGTGGAGCTTTATTTTCTGGTGACCTCCCCTCAAAAATTGTTATTTCCTATCAAAAGAGTTGATGTAAAAAGACGGTGAGCCGTAACAAGTTAGAAAATCCTCGATGATTCAAGTATGCGTGGGGTTTAGACATCACTTGAAACTATAGACAAATCAGCGCTATTAGGCTAGATCAGGGCAGAAATCATTGTGTGAAATGGGGAAAAAAACTATTTTCTTATCATGCAGTCAACAGCAGTATTGTTCAGCGAGCAACTACTAGTATTTACCAAACAACAAAATAATGTACTTGTTCAAATTCAAAGCACTTGCAAACGAAAGAGAATAAATGCTACTTCAAAAATAGATGATGATGATAATGATGATGATGATGATTATGATGCTGATGGTGATAATGATAATTTTGATGATGATGCTAGTAATGATAATAATAATAAGAATAAGAATTATAGTAGTAATATTAGTAGCAGCGGTAATGATAACAAATATCGTGATTGTGATGACCATGCTACAATTTAGACATACTGTGCACTAAGGATCTAATTATATTCCGTACTCAGGTCTCATGATTGTTAAGTCTTCGTCCACATACCTTTCCTAAAGTGACAATGAAATTTTCGCTGACCGCACGATATCCATTTTATCAAATAAGAGTGAAAATATCTACAGCAAACTATTTCTAGATATGATTATTCTCTTTGGTCAACTATTTCCTTGTGTTTAATATGGAAACTTTAATGGTGAAGCTTTTCTGTGCAAGAAAAGACGTAAATTCTTCATAATATGAGTTCGTATCCACCAATCATTCTTGAGAGTATTCTTTGTCTTTTTCTTCCCAAGATTTTCTAGATGTGAAAGTAACATAACTTCTGATTGGCCAAACCAAATGGTTTAGCCAATCAAATGTCGTGTTTCTTTCACCGTTTGAAAATATCTGGAGAATAAGACTAACAACGTTCTTAAGAATGGATAGTAAATACGAACCCTGGGTTACAAAAGAACCTTTTGTGGATTGTGCAAGTCGAGGTCAGACGTTTATTCTGATCTTTGATCATTGATGCTGAAATAAAATCAAGAACTTTGCATTTCTAGGCCTCTACGAAGACAAGTCGACATGTTTGACGGTGACAAAATCTTCTATCTGCATTATTGACTTAACCCATTACCACACAATCCCTACTTTTGACGCCATGAGAAAGAAGCCTTTAGAAAACATTGTGGGAAAAGGAGAAAATGCTGGTAACCAGCATTATCTCCTTTTCCCACAACTTTTCTACCCTTCACAAAATAAATTTCAAATTTTCAGTCACTTTTCTTTTGTCGATTTGGACAAAACAAAAATTTTGTTGTTTGGTAATGAGTTAGAACTGCATTTAAGTATGACTTCAGCCATTTTGATAGAGATCCTGACCGACGTGTGCTCATACCTTTTGCTATTGATAAATTCTCTGTATGTCTAAGGACCAGTTTACCACACGATTCCGACAGTTGTTAGACAAAATGTTTTTTATGAATCCATAACTGTGTGATGCCCGGCTTGGTACAATGGTTCACAGAGATGCATTTGCCCCTTTAGGCCAGAACGAGGCAATTTTTTCTCTTGTCACACAATACTGAGACCACGTGACAAATTGTATAAAGAAAATACTGTTAGGAATTTTTCTTTTTTCAAAAAAGAAAAACAAACAAACCTGAATATCGGAAAAAAAAAAAGGATATTTCTTATATTTTCTGTATATTTTCTTTCTGTCTATAGATCTATGTCGTTATTTTTAACTCTTTACCAAACGGCAAAATTTTGGACTGGTATAAATTGAAAGCATTTGCAGTCGACACAATAAAGGTGACTGAAAAATTGAAATTTGTTCTAGGAAGGGTAGAAAACACTGTAGGAAAAGGACAAAATGCTGGTTACCAGCATTTTCTCCTTTTCCTACCGTGTTTTCAAAAGGCTTTTTTCTCAGGGGAGTCAAAAGTATAGGGATTGTTTGGTAATGGCTTAAAGCCCTCTTTGCAAGCAAATAGAAATTGTGTCTTATAGTTATAACGCTACTGTACTTTGATCAACATAACAAAACTCCAATCGTAAAGGGGAAAACAGTTGATGCTTATATATTTATTTCATAGTGCCATTTTGAAAAAAACTATTTATTGTGTTTAGCATATATATAGCAGGACATTGTCCAGTTGTTTTATGCAAATATATAACCAAAATTATGTAAATCTGGTCTTGTGTTATGACTTATGTTTTTTCAAACTTAGATTTTTTTTTTGCTTGCTCTCCATGCTCACGAACATTTCAAAAACCCATTTATTTTCTGTTGGAAATATCCAGACAATTCACATAAAGAAGACTTGAGAAAACATTGTGGGCAAAGGAGAAAATGCAGGTAACCAGCATTTTCCCCTTTTCCCACAATGCTTTCTACCCTATCAATGACAAGTTCCATCATTTACCGTTGCAAGTAGTGTAGAATCAAGATCAGATTGTATAGAGCTTGCTGTCTGATCTTTTATATACAATGTCTGCTGCTTTAGTTACATATTCCAACCAATACGATATTGAAAAAGCATTATTTTCGGGTGTATTTCTCTATTGAAAAGGCTCTCACGATGTATTCAGCGTGTAGTGTAATGTATTAGTAGTCATTTTAGGCAGAACTTACGACAGACTTTGAAAGACAATGACCAAGCTATTGGTAATTTAACATTACATACAATGTAGATCTAAGATCAGATCTTCCGTTCCGTGCAGTCTAATTTTGAATTACGCTGTCCACAAAACCGCTATGAAATTCTTGCTTTCTATCCTAAATCCTGAGGGTAAAACCACTAGTAAAGTACAGTTAACTCATTACCAGACGGCGTTACTTTAGACTTGTCCAAATCAAAAGCATTTGCAGACCACAAAAATAAAGGTAACTGAAATGTTAAAATTTGTTTTGTGAAGGGTAAAAACATTGTGGGAAAAGGAGAAAATGCTGGTTACCAGCATATTCTTCTTTTCCCAAAATGTTTTCCAAAAGGCTTCTTTCCCAGGAGCGTCAAAAGTAGGGATTGTGTGGTAATGGGCTAAGAACAGAAAAGAAAGGAAAATGATTGAATAAAGAAATAAAGTGCCCTTATCTTTCTGGGATAAACCAGCCGTAAGAAGGAGTTGAGGACACATGCGGAAATAAGATTTTTGGTCTCCTACATTTATTTTGTTTTAGATCTATGAATATGCGTCATTTTATCAGTATACACGTTGGAAAAAGGGAAGAAATGAAAATAAAAGTGACATCAGATGGCATTCTGAACAAGCATTTCCTTAACAAATCTCTCCAGGATACCTCCCAAACTGTTCTCGTTTTTCTTTTTTCAATTTTAAAATCTTCAGTTAATCAGTTCTATTTTTTAAGACCAAACGCAAGGACAAGGAGGAAATGCTGGTACAATTGCTTCTACCCTTGAAAGACAAATGCTGTCTTTAGTCAGTTATTTTTTTTTTGTCTAAGAGTGTTCTCACTTTTCGAGGCTTAACCCTTTACCAAACAATCCCTGGTTTTACGATCCTGAAATAGAAGCCTTTTGAGAACATTTTGGTAAAAGGAGAAAATGCTGGTAATTAGCATTTTCTCCTTTCCCCACAATGTTTTACATCATGATGGAAACAAATTTCAATTTTTTTAATCATTTTTATCTTGTCCTATGCAAGTAGAACTTTGAATTTGGACCAGTCTAAAATATTGTATATTGATAAACCGTTAAAATGTTGAGGTTTAGTAAAAGTGTCTAAGATTTTTTTTTCCTGCTCTCTCTCTCTGGTTTCTTTACCCTACCATTTTTTAGGTTATTGTCATAATTGACCATTTCATCATTTTGTTGTATCTTAATTTTTCATATTTTAATTATCATTCCATTATGAAAAAATACTCTGGGTTCTATCGTATGATAAAAAGTATTGAATTTTGTAGTACATGTATTTGTTTTATCCACATTTATAAAAATTAAAATTTCGGAAAAAGGGAAAAAGGAAAAAGTCACGATAATTTCTGAGAATGCTGCAATTTAATTCTTTACCAGTCACGTGTTTAAATTTGTCCCTAAGCTAGATCCCTTTTGAAAACCTATTTGGAAGATGTGAAAAATGTTGGTAACCAGAAAAAGACTGAAAAATGGTATGAACAGGAAAACCTAAGTCGCTTTTTTATACACCACAGGCTGAGATCATACTAAAACTAATGTGCAGTCTGATCTTGCAGCACAATATGCAGTGTTTTTCGAAACATTCAGACAAGAAAACAATGTACTTTTTTTACACTTCTGATACCTTTTTAGTTTTAGTTTATGTGTAATGCACTTGACTGTTTTTCTATATCTTTTGTATGATGAGCATAGAAAATGTTATAACAGTGAGTGAAAACGCTTGTTTTTTTTGGAAACTCTTGGTTTTTGTGATGTATGCGAAGCTTTCTTTTATAAGGGCAGATAAACAAGGATTTGCTGAACAATGTCGGGCTGAAAAGACCCTGATGAATAAGCCATGAAAAAATCGTGGGAAAAAAATAAAAGAAAATACTGGTAACCAATTTCAAATTTGTTGACTTAAGTTTGATTCGATTTGGACAAGTTTAAAATGTTGTCGTTTGGTAAAGACTTAACTCATTATCAAACGACAATATTTTAGGCTTGTCCAAATTGAAAGCATTTGCAGACGACAAAAAAGTGACCGAAAATTTGAAATTTGTTTTGTGAAAGGTAGAAAACATTGTGGCAAAAGGAGAAAATGCTGGTTACCAGCATTTTCTCCTTTTCCCACAATGTTTTCTAAAGGCGTCTTTCTCAGGGGCGTCAAAAGTAGGGATTGTGTGGTAATGGGTTAATATATATTTGTGCGATTACGAGGTAAAGATTATTCTTTGAAGATGTGTTGCAGAAAAGAAATTAAGGGGAAAACAAAATACAGTGTATAGGCACGTATTAGACAACAATAATTTGCATATATTTAACTTTCGAAAATATTCTTATAAATTATGGGTAATTAATATTAATTTAGGTCTGATACATGAATACACACGAAAACAAAGTGACAAAAAGAGAAACTCTTTGTTAAAGGAATTTCTCATTTTGCCACGATGTTTTCCAAGGTAGCGCAGGCAGGGACCAGAAAAAGTTGTCTGCAGTTTGTAACCTTTTATGCGGCCTTTTAAAGATTCGAGTTTTCTAAAAGGCTCCATGTAAACATGTGTGTATGTTTTTTAACATGCTATCTACATTGTATTTTAACCCTTTCCCAAACAATCCCTGATTCTCACGATCCTGGGAGAGAAAGTTTTTTTGAAAACATCGAGGGAAAAGGAGAAAATGCTGGTAACCAGCATTTTTCTCCTTTACCAACTATGTTTATTACACTATCGGAGACCGAATGCATGCTCATTTGTACCCGTGTTGAAATTATTGTCTGTACATGCTCTCATTTTGGAAGAGTCTAAAATTTGTCGTTTTGGAAAGGGTAAACAGTTTGTGTGTATTTATACATTGTTTGTTAAGTATAAATGAAAGGAAGTATTTGTTGTTCTAAGTTTATGCCTTAAAAAGGAAAACTTATATAATTATGATTATAATAATGCTGATAATTATGTTTATATGTTTATATTACGTCGATAACTGAATCATGATTGCTGAAGTTGTTTGGAGAAAGTCAAATAAGTCACAAAATCCATAACCCCAAGCTTAAGACGTGTTATTCGAACTTTCACATGTTCGAGTTACAAGATCGAAATACATGCATATGCACAATTTTAAGTACAGACGAACTTTTAACTTTGATATTTATAATTACTTGTTTAAAAGTTGCAGTCTCCAGTCAAGATGTTACTATACATGTTTAGTTCTCATTGTTCGAAAAAAATAAACGTTTTCCCTAAGGCTGCTATGCTCACTGACCTTTTGCTGACAGGGCAGATCAAGATCAGACTGCACACAACCTGCAGTCTGATCTTGGTTCTATATACTGTCCAATAAGGAGCTATTTTTCTCGAAAAAGAAACAGTCGAAATAACATTATTGGTATTTTTACAATCATTTAAAAGGTTTATTTTAACTTTTTTTAAAACTCTTTACCAGAAAACAAAATTTTAGCCATGTCAAAATTGAAACCATTTGCAGACAACAATTTCAGTGTGGCTCAAATGGTGCAATTTTTCTTTGACAGGGGAGAAAACATTATGGAAAAAGGAGAAAAATGCTGGTCACCAGCATTTTCTCCTTTTCCCACTATATTTTTAAAAGGATTCCTGGGGTGTTAAAAGTCGGGATTGTGCGGTAAAGAGTTAAAGCAGAATAGGAGTTAAAACATGTTGGTAGCAGAAAACAGGAATACAAAGACATGTTGTTTGTTACGTTTATAACATTTTGTCGTATACAAATGAGGAAACCGTGTGACACGTTTTTGTCAAATCAAACAACAGAGATCGAACTGTATGTTAACAGCTGAGGGAAAATCATATAACAGAGCTCCAGATGCGAAGGAGTGATGGTATTCTAAATCAATAATTTCTCTTCCAAACCCTATGTTGTGGGTACTCATTAGAATAGTCTCGATGAGACGATTCTAATGAGTACCCATAACATACGATTTACTGGAAAATTAATAATATTTTCAATTTTGAAATCAAAATCACTCCCTCCATCTGGAACTCTATTATTTGGAACTATCCAGGCTGTCTTTAGACTTATCTTTTTTTATTCAAATTACGTGACAGAACAATTGAAGGAATGTTTCTTTTTTCAACATAGCGGAAAACATTGTGGTAAAGGAGTAATTGCTTGTTACAATCAAATGCTCCTTTTTTCATAACGTTTTCCAAGTACCATCCGCTTCAGAGTGTCTGAAATTCATATGATGTTTACAGAATAGGTATTGTGATATTTATCGAATCCCCCCACTCCTGTCACATTTATTTTTTTCCCTAGTTTAAACCTTATCCTGTTAAATTACTAATATAAAACTTTTAATCCTTTAATAAAAAGGTCCATTTTTTTTTTCATTTCAAGGATTTTTTTTATTACGGGAAATATATCTCCTTTTATCGGACATTGTAGATCCAAGATCAGACTGCACGTTCTGTGCAGTCTGACCTTGATCTACACTGTCCGCAAAAGGTCAGTGAGTCGCACTTAGCAGCCGAGGGATAAAAATCGCAACAACTCGTTGTTCTACCCGCGCATGGCTCGGGTTAATAAACTGATTTTGTTATCGGCTTAATATTTAGTTTCATTACATAGTTTTATGATGATGATAATGATGATGATGAATATTATGTGGAAAACAATAAACACTCAATTTTCTATCGTTTGTTATCATGATCTTCGTCTCAAGCCACTGATCCCATCTCTCCTGCCTGTCTGTCTGTCATTCTGTCTGTCTTTCCGTCCGTCACAAGTTCCTCTCATAACAACGTCCGTCCGTCCGTCCATCCGGCCTTACGAGCCCGACATTGTGGGGTTAGGGGTCATTTGTCCATTTAGTCTCTATGGGGTTCCTTCCGTCCATCTGGTAGGTTAGGGGTTAGGGTTAGGGTTGTAGGATTAGGGTTTGTGGTCCATTGGACATGGAACCTTATAAATGCTCAGTGAACAATAAATGGCATCCCTAATGTTGTAATAAAACATTACAAACATTACATAACAGTACATTTGTATTGCAAAAGAGTAGTGCAAGATCAGGAAGCACGGTCGTTTATGCTGATTTGTCACTCTCTTCACATTGGAATGATCAGGAAACTTTTTACTCAACACGATTTGTAAATGCCATTTTACTGCAAACCATAAATTGACATAACATGGATATGCATATATAATGGGCAGTTTAATTTTCTATTATTAGGAAAACGAAATGATTGATGGATGGATGGATGAATGGATGACCGGTTGACCGGCTGGCCGGCTGGCCGGCTGGCTGGATAGATAGATAGATAGATAGATAGATAGATAGATAGATATATAGATAGATAGATAGATTCTACAGGTAGGGTATCATGAAAACAAACTTTAATTATAGGGTAAAGGGTAAACAGTGCGACAAATCAATATAAATAGACGGTCATCAACCCTTTACTCTTGCATGAATCGATTTCAGGTTCAATGAAAAATGAGCATCGTTGTTTTTGTTCCAAGTTTGATACAATAAGAATTTTTTACTTTTTAAAGCAAATTAGATATTTCAACTGAAGGGTCTAGCCTTTGAGAGAAGCGTCTTTCACACACACACACACACAAAAAAAAAAATGATTCTCTTTTTCGTTTTGATGATTTTAAGATAGAAAAAGATAGAAAATCTCTTACATTTTGCGTTTTAACTTTGAACAAATGCAGCTAACGTCGAATCAAGGGACAAATCGATAACTTCATTTAACTCACCCTCTCCGTCATTTACCCTTAGTACTAAAGAAATGAAACTTAATTTAACTTTTGAAAATTGTCCATGAAGAAGTGTCTCTTACCAGAAACGGATCAGTCAGCACTTTAAATCAGAATGCAGTCACTGCAGTCTGATCTTGATCATGTTTTTTTTGTAAAAGCGCCAAACTTCATGCAAGGTATGCAAGGAAGGAGTTATTCTTTTGTTTCAAAACAATAATCAATGATATCAAACAATGCAAGAATTGATTTTTTCGATCGAATGTTTTTTTACAGCCAATTTCAACATCATTTCAAAACATGCAATTTGCCTGGCAAAAGGATAGAAAATATGTTTGGGGTGATGGTTTCCTGCATTTTCTCCTTTCCAAACAATATTCAAAAAAAAAAATGTTGTCTCTCAGGTTCGTTAGAGGTCCAGATTGTGTATTACACAGTTAGACCTCGATAAAACGTAGAGATTGTTTACTTGGTAGCGAAAGTGTTAAGGTACGAAATCAAGCAAGCTTGACGGATGATCTAATTTTATACTGAGGCCTGAAATCTAACTCTTTACCGCTGGAAGAAATTTTAAACTTGTCCAGTTTGAAATAAATTGCATCCAACAATTTTAAGTCTGGATCAAATGATAGATTGTCTTTCAGACAGGGCAGAAAATATTGCAGGATATGAAGAAACCATTTGATACCAGAATTTTCTCCTTTTACCACAATGATTTTAAATACGTTTTTCCCAAAGGTCTTTGAAAATCGGGATTGTTTGGAGAAAACTTAATTGACTGATTAATGCCCCGGATCAAAGGGATTTTTATAACCGCTTTTGGCAATTAGGAGCCGAGTATTGATACATCGCATATTTCATGCGCCCACTTAGCTGTCCATTTAAATCAATTTTTATAGAGAGAGAGAGATGGAGGGAGGGAGAGGAAGAGAAATAGGGAGGGAGGGAGGGAGGCCGAGAGAGAGAGAGAGAGAGAGAGAGAGAGAGAGAGTGGACCAAAACCTTAACCCTTATCTTGCTAAATAACTCAATGAATTTCTCAACTCCATAGTAAAAACCAAATAATTGCCATTTCAAAGTAATATCTTGGGGAGTAATATGGAAATATATATGCTTATAGGACGGTGTAGATCCAAGATCAGACTGCCGTTCTGTGCAGTCTGATCTTGATCTACATTGTCCGCAAAAGGCCTATTGCGCGGAATGTGCAGGCTGATCCAAGAAGATACCTTTCGCAAATGTCCGAATGTCCTTTTTCACGTATTGTATGCCATATGTTACAACTAAACTCTACGTGAGTCAAGGCACAGACATCTTATAAAACTTGCATCTTCAGTTCAATTTGTTTTCTCGTATAACAAATGGAAAAGAGCAGCAGTTCTCTGGTAAAATGGGGAATTAATGCACGATACAAAACAAGTCATCAACTATCAAAGATCATAGGACATAATACATGTACATTTTGTAAAATAACCGACGGCATCATGAAGTAAATTGGTCCTTTGACATACAGAAAATTAACTTATAGCAAAAAAGTTTGAGTCTACGTGATTCTGTGCGGACTGCACAGGCTCACGTGGTCGTGTCTTTTCGCAGATGCATTAAAAATCTTTTCATACAGGACGGCTTATAAATGTTTATCATGCATATAAAATAACAGAGAATAAACATTCTTTAGCTAACCCAGAAAACATTCACATTCAAACATTATCTCTGAATGAAAATTTCACAATTTATTTTTACTGTTATGTGCTTGTTATAACAAACTGCTTAATGACGTTTGCATCATTCAGGGGAATTAGTCAAAATTTGATCCAAATGTGTTTTAGACTTAAAGGTGGGTATTTAGATTTTTCATATCCCACCAAATTAAAAAAAATTATGTATCACTGAAATTTATATGAAAAAAACAATACAAAGCATCAATAATCAAGAATAATAAAATTACAAAAAAAAAATCTTTTGATGGTATTCCCTTAAAAGGCTATGTGGGAATGTTGAGTGACTTGCATGTGACTAATGACGCTGAAATTTCATAACATTAGATGAAATTATTTTCCATAATGTCTTCTTCCGACGCCATGTTTGAAGCTTCCTCTGTATGTTTCCAGTAAGTACATGAGCGAGTTGCTCATTTAAAAATAGACTGTGATTCCCGGTGTTGACCTGGGCTGTAGTAAATCTATAATTTCTCTTGTTGTCGGATGGTTTTCTATGGGGTTCTATGAGTGAAAATTATAAGGCTTTGGATGTATAAGGATGATTTTCTTTTTGTATTCTTGTAAAATTTCCGTCCCAAACTCTGAAGGGCCACCTTTAAGGAATTGTATCATATTTCATTACCACTCCTTTTTAGAAAAGAGAAACAAGCCTGTAAAAATAGTAAACCCTTTGCTGGCAAAGTAATGATAAGGGATAATATCCGCCATTGCAAAATTGTAAATGGCTTTTGACCGCCTAGTCTGGCTAAAACTTTGGGAATAATGACCGAAGAGGCTTTTGACCGTTTACCCTTTTCAGTTAATCCTGATTTATGTTTAACGTGCAACAGTGTTGAGATACCAGGAAAAAGCCATTATAATAGAAGCCAAGCTCACGTTCATTGACGGCGTTGACATTTAATCTTTTATCAAATTTTCCCATATTTGAATAATCTCGAGCATGAAAGCTTAAGAAAACATTTTGGGAAAAGGATAAAATGCTAGTTCTCCACA
This sequence comes from Tridacna crocea, assembly GCA_943736015.1. Classification (NCBI taxonomy): domain Eukaryota; kingdom Metazoa; phylum Mollusca; class Bivalvia; order Cardiida; family Cardiidae; genus Tridacna; species Tridacna crocea. Next base: position 25,268,678 of record OX031060.1, read on the forward strand.
TAAATCTCACAAATCACACAAATCTCATTGTTTCAGTCACACTAAAATTGTTATCAAGAAATGTATTAACCCTTATCTTAGCCGATAGTAAAAAATCCAAGTGTTACTCTATGAATGGTATTTTTGGAAGAAATAATTGTGTCATCAGTCATGCTTAGCAGCTTAGGGGTTAAAATTGGAAAAAAAAAAACCCGAAATTTTATAAAATGCTGAAGACTCCAAAGAGCGTGCATTGGGTGAAAGAAAAAAAAATCACCTTTCATGTTCATCTCATTCGCCCCGAAAAAAAGATTTCTCTTTACTAAACGATAAAAGGTATAATCTGGCCATATCCTAAAGCATGTACATACGACACATGAAAGGTGGTCCAAATGACAAAATCACTGTGTTTCTAGATATGGTGAAACTCATAATGGATAAAGGAGAAAATGCTGTTTACTGATTAGCAGCATTTTCTCCCTTATCCAAGCATGTTTTCAAAAGTTGTCTTTCCAAGGATCGTTAACAAACTGGGATTGTGCGGTAAGGTGTTAAGATACAATGAAGAAACCAAGACAAACGAAGCTAGGTTCACACCGTTAGATGACAGTTAACAGTCCACAATGATATAAGATAACAATGAACAAAGAAGAGGCGTCAGTTTTGACAGATACACATGTCAATTTCTATCATACCGAGCTGTCTGTCCATCGAACTGTTCGGATACCAAGTATACGTGTAACCCTGTACCAAACAATTCTGATTTTTAACGACACTGACAAAGAGGGCTTTTCAAAACATTTTTTTTCGAACAAGAGAACATGCATGTAACCAGCATTTACTTTATTCCCACAATGTTTTCAATCCTTTTCAGGAACTTATTTTTCTATTTGATTCTGCACGGTCTCACATTTCAAAAGTCTTCTTCCTCAGAGTCGTTCAAATTCAACCCTAGTGTGGTAAAGGGATGATGGACACTGTTTTGGGCTGATTGACAGGTCCGTGTATTGGTCATCTGTTGCGTTGATTACGTTATATTGATGATCTCTAAATGACCACATGTAAGATTGGGAATCACATCTGTGGCCACTGACCTTTAACCTTTAACCTGACTTCACAATTTAAAACTCATCTATTTTAAAAAACTATTTGCAGACAACAAAAATCAAATTTGGCCTTCAAAAGGGTATTGTCGTCTTCCACATGATAGAAACCATTGATTTAGCTCAACCCTTCTCCTCAAAATCGGTATTCATGACGACGCCTCATGAAGAAAGCTTTTGAAAACATTGTGGGTAAAGGAAAAAATGCTGGTAACCAGCATTTTCTCCATTTCCCACAATGTTTTCTACCCTTAAAAACAAATCTCATCATCTGAGCCTTTTTTTTTTCAGTTTCTCCTCAAAGAATGCTTTTAATATCGATGAGCCTAGTCGTGTAGTAAACGGTGTAACTCTGGTTACTATATATTATTGTCTTCTTTTTCCAAAGTTTTTTTTTCTGTTTAGTTCAGTAAAATGAACGGGTCTTTATGCATAGGGTCGTATTCCTATCAATGTGTTACTATATACACACAAACACATTGAAAAGAGTTACATGTGTTTATTACAAATATTTAACGAAAAAAAAAAACAATCTGGGTCTGTATTCACCAACCATTCTTAAGAACATTCCTAGTCTTATCCTTCAGAATTCTGTCAATGTGAAAGTAACAGAACTTCTGATTGGCTAAACCAAATGGTTTAGCCAATAAGAAGTTCTGTTGCTTTCACAATTCGAAAATCTTGAAGAACAAGACTAAGGATGGTCTAAAGAATAGTTGGTGAATACAGACCCAAGGGATGCTTTTTTTTATTGTAGGAAAGAAAGTATCCGGAAAAAAAAATCAGGATAAAAAGTATAAGAAGAAAAAGTATCAGGAAAAAAAGTCTGTTTCCTTCTCCAGTACATGCTGTCATTTAACACTTATCCTGCCAAATAACTGAAATGAAATTTTCAATGGATAGTAAAAATCAAAATTGCTATTTCAAAGTTATGTTAAGGAGAATGATATCTTCCACTAGGACAGTGTAGATGCAAGATCAGACTGCAGGTCTGTGCAGTCTGATCTTGATCAACATTATCCGTTAAAGGTCAGTAAATCGCGCTTAGCAGCCTAATGGTTAATAGAAACTATTTATTTGTACTTGGAAAAAATAATTTTTCGAAATACATGTATTTCTGGATTTCAGGAAGATTTGATCAAGATCAGACAGCATGTATGGGCGAGTTGCGCAATCCGGGTTTTTCCCAAATGCGCGGTTTGTTACATGCAGGAGAGTACACGAACGGGAAAAATGCAATAATTTACAGCTTAAAGTGCATTAAATTTATTGACAATAAAACGCTAATTATAACCCATCTTCGTGTGAAAACTTGATTATTTCCCCCTTTATCGTTGCAGAAATTTGATGCACGGTAGTGGCTGAACTTTCGGGTAAAATTTCACGAATCATTATATTCTTTTTATCGTTGTTCGACACACAATACTGTATAGATATCAACAGAACAGAACAGAACAGAAATTTTATTTAGACTCTTAAGCATATAAGCTTAATGGTCATAGAAGTATAGTACAAAGCATGCAATATATATAACATATGTCAATATACAAATATTAAAGAAAATTAATAATTTCACTAATTATTTGAGTAACTAAGTGGACATTCTTTTACGTATCTTTAAATGTGAGAGTGATTTAAATACTATTAGTCTTTTCCTGCAATGTTTTGTATCGTAAATGGAATTAAAAATTTAGTTAAGAGTTTTCGACAAGTTTTGACATGATTGTACGCTGTGATAAAGACTAAAATTGTATCGTAACTAAAACCAATTTTCCATGGTAGTACTATGACAAACATTAGCATTAATATTAACAAAATTTTTTGACTGGTCCATCTTGAAAGCACATGCACACAACAAAATTTATGTAACTCAAGAACTGATATTTGTTTCAAGCAGGTCAGAAACCCTAAACATAGAGCATACTGAGAAAAGAAGAACATGTTGTTAACAAGAATGACATTTTGTTTTTTCAAGTTTAGGGTTTTTGAAAAACATTGAGGCTAATTGCATCAATTTATAAGAGATACACAAAGAAATGTATTAACAACCATGATGCATATTACAACACATAACTGTACAAATATATATTTTTTGTAATTCATATTTTTGAAAACATTGTGGTACAATTAATACTATATATGTCCGCAAATATAAAATTAAATAAAAAAGCTTACAGACAACAATGAGTTGTCGTTTTATTAACCCATTACTACATAGGTACGACTTGGGACTTCTGAAAACATTGTGGTAGGTTTTATCGATTTATAAAAGCAATGGAAGAAATGTAACACGAAGCCATAGTAGATTTTTTCATGCCAGTTAAATGCACTAGTAAACTTTTCTGTTTCTATAACTTGTGCTTTTGAAAACATTAAGATAATGACTGTTACAATACCTGTGAAAATCGATATCTTTATTATTTGAGTATCGATCAGAAGAAAAAAAAAAACAAACGTGCAAGACAATTTTCTCCCTTTGCTACAATATTTTCTAAGCAGTCTATTATTGGTGAGGTGGTGTGATGTGTTACTGCACAATAATCTGGCAATATGGACCACAGACCTTTTAGAATTTAGTGACTGTTGTTAAAACCATTTATCTCAAATACGAGCAATTCACCCTCCCCTACCCCCTACCCCCCTTCCCCCCCATAAAAAAAAAAATGAAAAAGCAAAATTAGCTTTTTTTTACCATGGGTCTGGAAGTTTTATTTCATTTTTCTATGTAGAATAGGATTTAACCCATTATTACCACACAATCCCTACTTTTGACGCCCCTGAGAAAGAAACCTTTTGAAAACATTGTGGGAAAAGGAGAAAATGCTGGTAACCTTTCTCCTTTCTCCTTTTCCCACAATGTTTTCTGCCCTTCACAAAACAAATTTCAAATTTTCAGTCACTTTTTTTGTCGTCTGCAAATGCTTTCAATTTGGACCAGTCTAAAATATTGTCGTTTGGTAACGAGTTAATACACATTTCTGTCTGGCCACTGACCAGTGATCGCTGACAGCTTACTGACAGATGTAGAGATCGATATCTTTACTATGTGGGGTCGATCGGAAGATCTCTCTTCGACTCTCTCGCCGTCCCTAGACGTGTTAGAAAACAATAAAATATCCTTCTTTCTACCCGTAGAAGGCCGAAAAATATAACGACTGAATCATGAGGGAAACTGGTTCCCTGACAGGCAGAGAACTGCCCAATAGCAAAAAGTTTCGGTTTAGGTCAGCCTGCACAGACTGCGCGGGCTGATCTGAGTGGACACTTTTTGCAGATGCATTAAGTCCCCTTTTCACAGAGGATGACTCAAACTAAGTTAAGGCTGGTTTAACCCATTCCCACACAATCCCTACTTCTGAGAAAGAAGCCTCCAGAAAACATTGAGGGAAAAGAAGAAAATGCTGGGAACCAGCATTTTCTCCTTTTCCCACGATGTTTTCTACCCTTCATATAACAAATTTCAAATTTTCAGTCGCTTTTATTTTGTCGTCTGCAAATGCTTTCGATTTGGACAAACCTAAAATTCTGTCCTTTGGTAATGAATTAAGCGGCAAACTACCCCAACTTATGGGACGGACAGACTGCACTTCGTATTTTTTTCTCTTTCTTGATTGCCCAAAAAGTATTTCTAGTCTCAAACCGTGTTTACAAGCAAAATATCGCCTTTTTCAAACAGAAATCAGGGTTGAAAGATGATCCTCGATAAGATATATAATATAAGATATATAATAAGATTTATAGTAAAACCGTTTAATGGCTTTTTGCTCTTTGTTATTATTGTATATGCAGAGAAACTGGTGTGATTTTTTAAAGGAAGAAGCTTCAAATATCACCCTTTTTCAAAATGTTCACACTGAAAATTTTTGATGACTCATTTTGTCGACGTTTCCTTGATTTCATTCCTTTTTTTGTAACGCGAGAAATTAACCAGTGTAAATGTCTGATTAAATGATAAAGCACATTGAAATATTGTTCTTTTACTTAATTCTACGCCTAGCCACCCGAATGGCTGAGACAGAAAGGATGGGCTGAAAAAATGGCTGGTCTTAGAATGTAGAATTAGCTGTCATCCACTGACCCTCTGTTCCCTATCTTTGGCTATTTTGGTCTCGCGATCTTTCAATTAACATCAAAAGCTTATGTCATTTGCAAGACCATAGAAGTTTGGATTCGATATAATTGTAAGTATTTATAGAATACAAAATGAATGCAGATCAATTAACGGTTTCCATTTCTGAATGGGTGAAAACACGTTGAAATAAGAAAGAAAATGCTGGCTATCAACATTTACTTATTTTTCTGCAATGCTTTCAAAAGCCTCTTCTCTTTCGGGGTGGCTGTAACACAGTTTGTGTGTTAAAGGTGGCAGAGACGAAAAATAACTCCCTTTTCCTAGCGCCATGTATCGCAAAAAAAAAAAAGGTTTGAGAACCGTCCTTATTTCTTTACCAAAAGACAAAATATTAGACTGGTCTAAATTGAAAGCATTTGCAGACGACAAAATAATTGCAACTCAAAAATTGAATTTTTTTTCCAGTAGAGTAAAAAAACATTGTGGGAAAAGACGAAAATGCCGATTACCGGCAATTTCTCTTTTTCCCACAATGTTTTCAAAAGGTCTCTATCTCAATGTCGTAAAAACCAGGGATTGTTTGGTAATGGGTTAACCATGCTTTTGATGCTTATTCTACATAAGATTAATACACTAACATTTTCCCGCTCTGTTGAGATGATCAACAACACCAAGCCCTGAATAGGACCATTTGTGTTGGTTTTAAAATGCAATGAACTGCAATGCTGAATCAGAGAATCACATCATGACGAGCCGACCAACATCTGACTTCCAGAACGTGCAGCCTGATCTAAGTTTACTCCCCTGGCAAATGACGTTGGGACGGTTTGCAGATCTTAGCCCACTGTCTTTTCAAACAACATCAAAGGTCGGGTAAGAGTGGGTAGGACACAAAATCCAATCTATGAAGGTAGTAGACCCCTAATGGAAAACAGATCTTCCCACTATAATAATTGTTATCGTACAAAATTTATTATGATTAGATATTATGAGTATATTAGACCGGCCCTCCACTAGGACCCCGAAAGGTTCCCGATTGTAAACATGACAGGAACTGGATGCTTCGGCATATTTTCGCAATGATCCGGAACCGTTCCTGGTGTTTCTTAAACCCATCTGGAAACATTCTTAGTGTGTCGGGGCCGATTCGGGATCAAAAAAGCTTCGGGATCCAAATTTTAAAACTTTTAAAATTTGGACGCTGATCGTTGAGTTCGGGGAAGAGTCGGGACCGTCGGCATCCCTTCGGGGAACCTTTAGCGATCATTCCAGACGTTCTGAAACACATCGCGCATAATCCGGCAGCATTCGGCGAGGTTTCCTATTCACTGTGTCACCCCGAGCAGTTCAGGAAAGATAACTCGCCTATATATATACCTTGACACTCACATCGCCAACATGTCGGCATTGATTCTTAAACGCTTCTGTATGCTCTGCAAGAGAACTGCAGCCATTCTCCGTGATTGGGAAACACTCGGTCAACAATCCTGGACCGATTGGCATTTTTCTGTACTGGATCCGCATACTTCGGTAAGATTTCGGCAACCTTTGGCATAGTGTTCCGCGTATCACTGCCGAACGAGCCCCGTTTGCCAAGCTCCGCCCATTTTCATCCCGAAATCTCCCCGAAGTTGGCCATTTTTCATCTGCAACCTTTCGACAAGCAATCGGGGTTGTAGTGGAGGGCAGGCCTTATTGTACTACTTTGACCGAGCCACTCTTTTTCCTTTTTTTTCTCTCCTAGAATTATCATTTATAAATCTAAAACCACTATATTCTCATTACAAAGGGAGATGATGATTACCTCCCTTCTAAGGAAACAACATCAACCATCATCATTATTTGTTGATACATCAGTATCAACAAATAATTTCAAGACAGACATTTCTGGTCGGTTATAAATGTGCAAAAGTATTATATCAGTATAAAATCTTTGTTTATCAACTAACAAGAAGTTTTGTTCAATGTTGCACTAGGAGCGGTAGGGGTCTACTACCTTAAAAAAAGAACTTGAACAAAGAAGTGAGTCATGCTCTGACAATGGGGACATTCCTGTCAATTAGATTATCTCCCTTGCCAATTAAAGACTGAAGGTAACAAAATAACACAGTGGTCCTTTCACTTGTACTCCTTTGTTTTTATCATTGGTTCCCTTTGGGGGGGGGGGGGGGTAATGTTGCAATAATTATAACAATGATTTATATGTATGTTTAAGGTCAACATATAATTCAAATCAAATTCTGTTTATAATCACCAGGAACTCTGTATATATCGATTTGTAAAACAGTCTGAGTAGATTTACTTGGAATATTGTCTCTGGAAAATAGCTGTTCGGTGCAAGAAAATCGAGGATAAAAATCCAAATAATTCCCTTATCAGGACCAATGTAGTACTGGGGAAGAATCAACGGAAATAACTGAAGTATGGGCTTCATTGTGGCGCTGCATGAGCGGCGGCACTATATTTTCATTCGGTTTTGAAAAGTACCAATGGAGGCAGCCATATTATTTACTCGTCCTCAAATCATTTTGTAACTAGGTCTTTCGTAGCTGGGCAATTTCGTACAATTTTGGTCATTTCGTACCCATCTATTTTTTCTTTTTACTTTTGGTCAATTCGTACCCACTTCGACCATTTCGTACTCACTTTGGTAATTTCATACCCAGTTTTTACTATCAATTTGGTAATTTGGAACCTAGTTCTAACATTATTTTCTTGTGTTGTTTCTAGAATGACAACTACTTTTGTACATAGTTCCAATTGAATTTATGTTAATTTTCGCCGAAGAATTCCTATGATTGTATCTCACCATGCATTATTGGTTATTCTTTTTTCAAGTTTTAAGTTGCAATCTAAGGATTGTTAAGAACTTCTCAGTCCATTTCTCACCGAGTTCTGCGGCCAATTGAAAATGCTGTAATGTGCCTTATTTTAGAAAAACAACCTGATTTGCGGCGCTATTGATGTTATGCATCAATATCTTCTTGTTACCGGTTTAATGTATCTCTGTAATACGTTATTCCAAGCATTTTTTTTTTTTTACATAATTCTTTATCTATAAAATCCGCTTTGTCTATACACCGACTGAATCTTGGAGTAGACCGAATGCAAAAAGTTTCGCTGTAAGTCAGCGAGCTCAGAGTGCGCAGGTTTTTGCAGGTCGATACTTTTTTCCTGATGCATTGTATCCCCATAGCAGAATTTGCAGAGGGGAGATTAATTATAGAAACCGAGATCAGCAACATAGGAGGAAGAACACGGACTCAGCTGATCTCTAAACACATTACCACACAATCCATGGTTTAAACCACCCTGAGAAAGAGGTCTTTTGAAAACATTGTGTGAAAAGGAGAAAATGCTGGTAACCAGCATTTTCTCCTTTTCCCACAATGTTTTCTACCTTTCCCAAATCAAAATTCAATATTTCAGTCAAATCTATATGTCATCTGCAAATGCTTTCAACTTTGACGAGTCTATAATCTTGTCGTTTCGTAAAGAGTTCACGACACGACAAAGCTCTAGACTCATCTATGAAGAGAAAAATTACGCCCAAACGATGAAATTTTACATTGAAAGGTTCCAAAACACTGTAGGAAAGTGAGAAAATACTGGCCAGAAATGGGGGACAGTTCTACAAAGGGTAGAGAGGGAAGCTGAGACGATTATAATAAACGATCTCGATTCTCTTATTACGTCCGCCATTTCAGTAAAAATTAATGGCGATAAGATATAACTTGATAGACATCACAAAGCGCGCCTTAATATTTTTCGGTACAACATTATTGTCAACAAATCGAGCAAAATATCGATTCTTCGAATTATCGATATTTCGGATATCTCAATTCATTTACAAGCTTTTGGAAGAAAGGAACAGCAAAGTCTATGACGGAATAATATGACTTTTGCCGGGCTTTCCTTTACTCATTACCAAACGACAATATTTTAGGCTTGTCCAAATCCAGAGCATTTGCAGACGACAATATAAAAGTGACTGAAAATTTGAAATTTGTTTCTTGAAGAGTAGAAAACACTGTGGGAAAAGGAGAAAATGCTGGTTACCGGCATTTTCCCACATATTTTCTACAGGCTTCTTTCTCAGGGTCAACAAAAATAAGAATTGTGTGGTAATGGTTTAAAACCTTCGTCAGAGGATACTGTATCATAACAATCGTGAGGAAGAAAAGTGTAGAAACTATTGTGGGATACAAAAAATGATGATAACCAGCATTTTCTCCATTTCCTACAAAATACAGAGAACCCATACAGAGGCAAATACCATCGCTGGAGGCACGTTTTGTCTGTCGTTAACAAATGCTTTCGAAACAGACAAGCGTGAAAACAAGAGCAGCATCACCGCTACTATATCCGAGGCAACAGCACCACAACCAACAACATATAGCGTACAGCAATTGATTTGAAGGTACGAATTATCAGTTCGAGCGTACAAGGAAATTACACAAAACGAAGCGTTAGAATGATTCATTGCGATATTTTAAAACAAAAAATAGCAATAAATCCTTTGCAGGCTCAACTTAGCCCAAAATGTATGAAGTCGGTCTCTCTCGATGGCCACTGTGACTAGGAAGGGTCTGTATAGAATACGCTTGACTTAACAAACAGACAGTTAAGATTTCACCCTAGGCAACTAAGCGCTACTCATTAACCCTTTTGCAGACAGTTTAGATCAAGATCACACTGCGCAGAACGTGCAGTCTGATCTTGGATCTACGATGTCCGATATGGAGATATCATTATTCCCTTAGACATTACAATAGCAATACTTGGGTTATCACCCCCGGATCAAAAATTTCATTCTAGTTATTTAGCAAGATAAGGGTTGAGACCAGACTTCACAAGGAGACAGTTACTTCTCAACGTGATATTGATCTGTGACGTCCAAAAAAGCTCTTGCTTTTGCTTATAGTGTTGAAAGGGTTGACCCTTTACCAGACGAAAACAATTTAACCTTGTCCAAATTGAAAATATTTGCAGGCGACTATTTCAATGTGGTTCAAATGGTGCAATGTTTCCTTGATGGGATGGAAAACATTGTGGAAAAAGGAAGAAAATGCTGGTGACCAGCATTTTCTCCTTTTCTCACAAAATTTTCCAAAAGGCTTCTTTCTCAGCGGCGTTAAAGTCGTCATTGTGTGGTAAGGGGTTAAACAAAAATTATGGATGGACATTCAAGGTCAGTAAGGATATCCAAGAGATTGCGATTTCGATGGTAATATTGTAAAAATATCCCACAATACATTAGACACCATAATTCATAGATCAAAATGTAGACCTTATGCGTATATCTCTTACGCCGCTCATAAGCGAGTTAAGTTTTGCGAAGTTTCGAAGTGTTTATCGTTTTATGTTTTATAAAAAGTACATAATGACGTAAATGACATGTTCATTGAGAAATCAAATTCTAACCCTTTAACCTTGAGTCTTTTCATACAACAAAACAACAACAAAAAAACAAACAACAAACAAAATCCCAGACGAATGTAGCTTATAAGATGACTTTTGTTTTTGCAAAAAGGGTAAAACATAATGAAAAAAAAATCAGAAACCAAGTTAAATGGCAAATCAAACATGGGATCGTTCGGGTAAAAATCATCATATAACTATAGAAATCATTTTTGGCAGCGGGTTTTACCCGCTGTCATGGTTCCCACATCACGCGTGTATGCTAGCAATTGCTAATTTTCTTGCAATGTTTACCAATTCTAGAATGCCAGGTTTCTTCAAAAGCATCTCTCATGCCATGTGCTATGCGCTAATTTTTTTTTTTGTAGATCTCAAAAAGAGTTTTCTCTAATCGAGAAATATTGTATCCACTTCGTTTAACTCTTCACCTCACAATCCGGGTTTTTACGACCCTGAGATACAAAGCCTTCTGAAAACACTGTGGGAAAAGGAGAAAATGCTGGTAACCAGCATTTTCTCCTTTTCCCACAATGTTTTCTGCCCTGCTGAAATCATATTTCAATTTTTGAATCACGTTTATTTTGTCAGCTGTAAGAGTTTTTAATATGGACCATTTTGTCGGATGTGTTTTGACGTCCCAGAAGAAGAAGTCTTCTGAAAACAGAGTGGGAAAAAGAGAAAAAGCTTAGGATCAGCATTTCCTCATCTGTAAGAGTTTTCAATATGGACCAGTCTAAGATTTTGTCGTTTGGTAAAGAGCTAACTAATTCATGTACAATGCAGTCTTAGATATCCATGATAGACTGCATAGTTCAAGATCAAACTGCACCGACTGTGGAGTCTGATCCATATCGACTATTACCTAATTCTAAAGTACAGCATGATCGAAAATATCCGCCCAATTGAGTAAAAACATTCACTTTTAGGTATCGTAATACGTCAAACTTATTTACATCAGTAGGCAGGAAAAGACTTCAGGTAAAAAGCAAGTATAGTGGCTTTGAAGAAGTGTTTTGCTTTGCAGTTTTGGGATACTTGTACGGACGGGATGATTAGTGCACTTATTGTCTTGGGATAACTTAAAAACGAAGCGAAACACCAACCAAACAACAGACAAAAAATATTTAACCCTTTACCTTGCTACAAAATTTCAGACCAGTCCATATTGTAAGCATTTGCACATGATAGTTTCAAAGTGGCTCATACGTAAGTATTTTTCTTTGATAGGGTAGAAAACATTGAAGGAAAAGGAGAAATGCTGGTTACCAGCATTTCTCCTTTTCCTACAATGTTTTCAAAAGGCTTCTTCTACAGGGTCGTTAAAAGGCGGCAATGAGTGGTAAAGGCAATCACTTTTATGGAACTTTGCTCTTAGTTCAGGAGAGTGCCTCGCATTGGTAAGAAAACTGTAGGAAGGGTGAACTGCAAAAATAAAGACTCTAAACACAAAATTTTTGAAGAGGAAAAGCGTATGCGTTATACTGAAAGTTCAGAGGAAAAATTACTATTGAACTTTGCTCTATCTTAATTCCAGGGGTCGATCACGATGCAAAGACGGATTTTCCATCTCATTTGCATGATAATCGAGATTGATTGAAACTAGATAGCATTGTAACAGATCTTACCGTATTTTCATGGCAAATTGATGTTAATTTACAGCACGCCTTGGACTCCTATATCATGCAACATGCATGGCATATCTTTAGTAAACCCTTAACCACACAATAAAATGTTACGAATTTTCAACTACAAAGCATGGTAAATTTAAGAACAATTTAAACTCTCGGTCATAGTGAAATTTATTTTTTGGGGTTGTAAGCATTGTGGATAAAGGTGAAAAATACTGGTCACCAGCATTTTCTCCCTTTTCCGCAATGTTTTCGTAGTTCGTCTTCTTCCTATAGGTAGTTAAAGCACAGGATTGTACAGTCTGATCTTGATCTACTTCGCCTGCTTCATCTTCAGTTTTCTCCAAAAAAAAAAACCATTTGGGGAAACAGGTTAACTTTTTTTTGTAATTTCTATTGATGATATTAAAGAGTTCTTGCAGAACATTATCGCCAAGTACACTTAATAATTATGTAATACGTAAATGCATGTTGAATCAGTTATGATTAGTTCAGGCAAGTTTATTTTTCATGCTACGAAATTAGAGAGTTCTCCAGCTACACTGGATTTTACCTCATCGTTCAAACAATTTCTGTACTTGTTGTTTATCTGATGATATTTACTGTAAATCTATTGAAATATCACATGATGTGATATTATCCCTGTCTCTTAAAACTGATTATGGAAATACGACTAGTGTTTGTCATTAAAATGTGTTCCATACAGAATCAAACATCTTTGACTATGTTTTTTTTTATTGTGATTCTTTTCACAGTAATCTCCAATGTCATTACTGTATAGTATGTACCACGAAATCGAATACCAGCAACATGTAGTGTTTTGTCTCGACCAATCCGATGGCTTGCTTTGAAAATTAAAAAGTGAAACTGAATAAAGACAAACAATAAAGCACTCCATGGTAATAGAATCTTTATCCGAAAGTAACTCTTGTAAGTTTGACTGTGTAAATTGATCTTTTGGTCGGTGCGATATTTAATAAGCCAGGATAAAAAACTGCGAAACAAATTATCCTGCCAAACGTTTGGCGGCCAGAACGTGACGGAAAGCAACCGTGAGACGAGACAAAGCGGACCCAAGGGACAGATGAATGTCAACAGCGGTTTTACTGCTTTTTATTCCAGTGCCTAATATACTTTTTTCTCCGTCGTTTTATGAAGAGGGAAAAAGGGGATTTCAGTATCTGAGGAATGAGACAGCTCTGAGGATTTTACATAAATGTTTATCTATAATCATATTAATGAGACGAGTTAAGTAAAATCAACAGATGCGAACCTTGGCAACACATAATTATATCAGTGGGCGAGTCTGATACAAATAGTAATAATAAATAAACACGAACGTGAGATTCTACTTAATACATAAATTGACGGATTGACAAACAAGATGATGCACTGTCACATTTAGCCTGTTTACGGGTTCATTTTTATAGTTGCAGTTCGGTTTTACAGTAGTGGATCCGTAATACTTCCAGTACAGCATGGCATAAAATTTCTGGCACTTGATAAAGAAAGATTTATGCAGATATAATATTCTTACACATTTTCAACTCGCACCAGAAATTCCTATTATGTCTATATTGAAATCATTTGTCGATACTTTTGTTAGTTTCCAGAAAAGGGAGGTAATTATCATATCCGTTTGTATTGAGAATATAGCGGTTTTGGATTTATAAATGACAATTCTAGGAAGGACAAAAAGGAAAAAGTGGCTCGGTGAAAGTAGTATAATAATACTCATTTTTAATCTTGGAAAGTTTTGTAGGATAATATTTAAGTGGAAATAGCGGTTTTCTATTACGGGTCCACTACGTTAAAAGTAAACATACACGAGAAAATAGCTCCACGTTGAAAGCAGAATGAAACTACTTCTTTGGCACATCGAGTTATCTTGGCATTTTAACTGCTTTAAGTATACAGAACCAGTGAAATTTCACTATCAGATAAAAAAAAACACAAAGGGTTGTGGCAAATGGAGACACGGCTTAACATTTGAGCGATATTTCTTGTTGATAGGATGGTGGCCGATAGGATTACAGTTGTTCAAAGTTTGTACGTTGATTATCTCTTTACCGAATGACAAAAACTTTGACTGGTCCAAATCGGAAGCAACATATAGAATGAATCTAAAAAGTTTAAATTTGTTGTTGGCCGGTAGAAAACATTCTGGAAAGAGAAGGAAATGCTGGTTATTATCAGCCCTTTCTCTTTTTCCCAGAATGTCTTCAAAGCATTCTTTCTCGGGGTCCTTAAACCTTGGGATCATGTGGTTAAGGGCTATACACAGACACGTATCAATATTTGAGGACACAGGTTCACTTTTTGTCGTAATTTCGATTGATAATACTGAAGAGTTCTTGCAAAACATTATCGTCGAGTACAATGAATATGTAATACGTAAACGCATGTTGAATCATGATTGGGGTCAAGGAGAGGTGTTACCAGCAATTGCTCTTTTTATCGAAATGTTTCTGTCGCAAGACAAAATTCGTCTCCAGATAACATTTATATTGTTATAATTCAAGGGATTACTCGAACGACACAAGCCTTCAGTCTTGAAGATATGAGCTAAATAAAAGACATCACTGTATAAACTTTCAAGAAATCAAAGAAAGATAATTGTCTCCGGAAAGACCAATCTCTTATTAACATCTGTCAGGATAGGATTACAGTTGTTCAAAGTTTGTACGTTGATTATCTCTTTACCGAATGACAAAAACTTTGACTGGTCCAAATCGGAAGCAACATATAGAATGAATCTAAAAAGTTTAAATTTGTTGTTGGCCGGTAGAAAACATTCTGGAAAGAGAAGGAAATGCTGGTTATTATCAGCCCTTTCTCTTTTTCCCAGAATGTCTTCAAAGCATTCTTTCTCGGGGTCCTTAAACCTTGGGATCATGTGGTTAAGGGCTATACACAGACACGTATCAATATTTGAGGACACAGGTTCACTTTTTGTCGTAATTTCGATTGATAATACTGAAGAGTTCTTGCAAAACATTATCGTCAAGTACAATGAATATGTAATACGTAAACGCATGTTGAATCATGATTGGGGTCAAGGAGAGGTGTTACCAGCAATTGCTCTTTTTATCGAAATGTTTCTGTCGCAAGACAAAATTCGTCTCCAGATGGCATTTATATTGTTATAATTCAAGGGATTACTCGAACGACACAAGCCTTCAGTCTTGAAGATATGAGCTAAATAAAAGACATCACTGTATAAACTTTCAAGAAATCAAAGAAAGATAATTGTCTCCGGAAAGACCAATCTCTTATTAACATCTGTCAAAATTTAACAGTCTATGTTTGGCTTAATGGATGAGATCCTCAAAAAACAACCGATACTAATCTAGAAGACATTATGCGAGTTAAAAACCATCTAAATTTCACAGTTCACTTATAAAAAGGGATACAGCCACCTTAACATGTCTACAGCAAGAAATAAAGCAAGCTGCTTTTGCAGACACCGAAGATTAAGATCGGACTACACAGCAAGTGATCGAAGATTAAGACCAGAACACACAGCAAGTGCAGCGTGAACTCGTTTACATCAAACTGTAACCAGTTAGAATTTCCTCTTGTGTAGCATTATGACCGGAAACTGATTGATCGATCAGCAAAAAATGAATCAGTTGAGGGGTCGTTTCCTTGTTCACCTGTTCTAACTCCGCATGGGATGACAAAACTTTGGAAAACTATGAACATCCGTACCCTCCCCCCGTTCCCCTCTAAAAATAATAACTTTAAAACCTTCTTCTTTGTAATCTGAAAAGGAGTAAATTGGGCATGCTATGTTAAAAGGACCTATCTCTCTTTACCAAAGGGCAAAATTTTAGACCAGTCCAAATTCGAAGTATTTGCAGACGACAACAGTATAATTGACTCAAAAATTGAAATTCGTGTTGGGATGGGGGGAAAGGGATAAAATTTTGTCGCGTGGTTGCTGAGGGCGACTCAACGACCTTTTGCGGCTAATGTAGATCAAGATCAGACTGTACAGTGTGCAGTGTGATCTTGGATCTACTCTATACGGTAAGGAGATACTAGTATCTTTCCCACAATATACCTTTAAAGTGGCAAAATATCGCCGGTTTACTTAAAAAAAAAACTCGTAAATACAGCTGTAGTTTGAAGCTGTAGTTACGAGGTTTTTGAAGTAAACCGACGATATGGGTTTTTTTTTTTATTATCAGCTTGAATCTTTCATTTCACTTATTTAGTAGGATAAGGGTTATTGGTGGACGATCGATTCGTATTGGTATCTATGGCTCCTGCGAGCGTCAGTGGTAAGGTGTTGTGAACGTAGCCCGAAGGTCCCTGCTTCGAACCTCACTGGAAGAACTGGGCTTTTTGCGGGGGTGTCCTTGGACAAGACATTTTAATTTGACAGCCATAGCCTTGCATTGGGGAAACCGAGGACACATCTGTAAGTTTTTGTCTTGATATAAATGAAATAGTATTGAAAGGCATGAAACTGCAGTCAATCTACCAATTTTTCACAAGTCTATTGTGGCACAAAACCTTTAAGTAGTCGTAAACTGCCGTCTCGGAGTACGCGCAGGCTCACCGATACTAAAATTTACGCAAATGTCCAAATGCCCCTTTTCGCGTGTTGCAAGCAATTTCGTTTTTTTTTTTTAAGTAGTGTAAAACAAAAGAAGCAGGCTTTGGAAACATTGTCGGAAAAGTACAAATTGCTGGTAACTAGCAGTGCATTCCACCATTTAAAAGGCGAAAACCAACATTTGAACTCCATCGACTTTGCCGTCTGCAAACGCTTTCAATTTGATCTAGCCTAATTTTTTGTTATTTGACAATGACTTAAGTAATGATATTATACATCAATTGTGACGCAATAAAAATAGCACACACATAAAAAATACTCTTTTGTCGACAATAAAATGTGTTTAACCCTTTCCCAAACAATCCCTTGTTTTTTAGGGACAGGAATAGAAGCCTTTTGAAAACATTGGGGGAAAAGGAGAAAATGCTGGTAACCAGCATTGTCTCCTTTTCCCACAATGTTTTCTACCCTATCATTTTGAGAAATCATCTTTTTAGCAACTATTAATTTGTCATCTGCAAAATGCTTTCAATTTGGTCTGGTCCAAAGTTTGCTGTTTGGGAAAGGGTTAAAAGACCATAGAAAAAGGACTGGAATTTACAGGTTGGGGACAAACAGTTTATCTCATTACCAAACGACAATATTTTAGGCTTGTCCAAATCGAAAGCATTTGCAGACGACAAAATAAAAATGACTGGAAATTTTCCAGCATTTTCTCCTTTTCCCACAATGTTTTCTAAAGGCTTCTTTCTGAGGGTCGTCAAAAGTAGGGATTGTGTGGAAATGGGTTAAACTGCATGAAACATTACCTGTCAAAGGGACATTGTACACGTTGCAACATGAATGCCTCGCGTTTCCACGTTTTAGTTTTTGCCTTTAACAATTTCAAAGCTTATGCAGACGACAAAAAAACTATGACTGAAAAAATATATTAGAAATTTGTCATTGCATGGGTAGAAAACAAAGTGGGAAAAGTTGAATATGCTGATTACCAGCATTTGCTCATTTTCCTACATTGTTTTAAAAAGGCATTTTTAAAGAAACTCGAGTGATAGAGCGTCAATGCCGTTTTCAACATTATTTCAGGTAATCACAGCGGCCATTGCACATATACATGCTTTTCCGGGTTTTCTTTGCCTGTGCTTCACACAGAAGTCTTCCTACCCCACTGGCTGCTTTCCCACATAACCATCATCGAACAATGATACACACAATATTCTTCCCAAGCCACTGGCTTATCGAAACAATGATACGACGAATCCTGTCGCCAAAAAGTATCACCCATTCAACGAATTTTGCCGAGCTGGGGACTCGAATTAGGGACTACAAGGTTTAACGGTTTACCAAAAAATTCCTGGTTTTTACGACGCTGAGACAGAAGCCTTTTGAAAACACTGTGGGAAAAGGAGAAAATGCTGGTTACCAGCATTTTCTCCTTTTCTCACAATGTTTTCTACCCTGCTGGAAACAAATTTAAATTTTTGAGTTACATTATTTGGTCGTCTGCAAGTGCAATTTGGATCAGTGTAAAATTTTGTCGTTTGGTAAAGGGTTAAAGCCATGTACGTTACCCACTGGGCTACCAGACCCTCCAGTGAGAATGTCCACTTACTTATGGACACAGAGGAATACGAAATTAATCATCACTTTTATCATTCCATGAAAAGAAGCTTGGCAGTGCTTGCAAGCAGATACCAACACTTCGCTGTATATAATAGAGTCTTGAGTGAAAAACGTATGCCAAAAAAGAGCCATAACTCCAAATACATTATGTCAAAAGGACCATAACCCTATTAAAAATTCTGTATAGGTAATCTGCTCTACTGACACGGGCCATCCGTTCTATAGTAATCAAGAAGCGTGGAAGTAGTTTCTTTCATTTGTGATAGAGAATATCAGAAACCGTCAAGTTTTACATGATGACGTCAAGAGCGCAGGCGAAAATCACGCAGAATACGTACGTAATGTAAAACTATAAAACCGTCAGGACAGTGCATCGACGTTTTCTTCGTAAAAAAATAAACAGTCAATCTAGATAAAAATAGATCAGAAAATTTTGAAATATGCAATTAGGGTTTACCCTTAACGTAACGTAACTCACTCTTACCTGAATGCGGAAATAGTTAACGAAAGATGAAAAAGGGCTCATTAAAAACGCATCCATCATCGTATACCTATATGCAGATAGTATGAGTTTTATACCCTTCAACCCTTTATCAAACAATTCATGGTTTTCGCAACTCTGGGAAAGAAGGCTTTTGAAAACATAGTGGGAAAAGGAGAAAATGCTGGTAACCAGCATTTTCTCCTTTTCCACAATGTTTTCTACCCTGTCAAAGACAGAAATCATCATTTGAGCTACATTTAAATTGTAGCTTTTAAATTTTTTCCGTTTGGTCCAGTCCAAAATTTCGTCGTATGGTAAAGGGTTAACAAACAATCCCGAGTTTGAAAGACCGAAGGAAAGAAGGCTCTTGAAACATCCTGGGAAAAGAAGAAAATGATGGTGTTCAATAAATTCCTGAATTCCCAAGATGCTTTCCACCCTTTTTTTTTCATTGGAGTAATCCCATTACATGAGCCAGATTTTTGTGTGCGTCTTTATATCATCTACAGTTGCTTTAAATTTGGGCGAGTCTAGAATTGTGTGATTAAGAAGATTTATTTCTTTATTTGACGGCCAAATTTTCAATCTGTCCAATTAACAGAAACATTGCAAGACGACAACTATGAATGTGCCATAGAAAGAGGCATGGAGAGGGGGCTTAATGCATCTGCGAAGAGTATCGACCAAGGTGATCCAACGCACTAAGCGCAGGCTGACCTGGGCCGAAACTTTTCGTTTTTGGTCAGTTTTCTGTATGTCTAAGGACCAGTGTGTCCCATGATAAAGGCAGTTGTTTAACCCTTTCCCAAACAATCCCTGGTTTTTACGGGTCAGGAATAGAAGCCTTTTGAAAACATAGTGGGAAAAGAAGAAAATGCAGGTAACCAGCATCTTCTCCTTTTCCCACAATGCTTTCTTCCCTATCACATAGAAAAATCATCTTTTTAGCAACTGTTAATTTGTCATCTGCAAAATGCTTTCAATTTGGCCTGGTCGAAAATTTGCTGTTTGGGAAACGGTTAAAAAAAAGTTGCTGTTATGAACTCATATCTATGCGATGGCTTGCCTGGTATATCATGCCTCATGGAAATGCTTTTAGCCCCCTTTTACCAGAGCATGGCTCAAATACATTAACCCATTACCATACAATCCCTACTTTTGACACCCCTGAGAAAGAAGCCTTTAGAAAACATTGTGGGAAAAGGAGAAAATGCTGGTTACCAGCATTTTCTCCTTTTCCCACAATGCTTTCTACCCTTCACAAGACAAATTTCAAATTTACAGTCACTTTAATTGTGTTGTCTGCAAATGCTTTCGATTTGGACAAACTTAAAATCTTGTCGTTTGGTAATGAGTTAAAAAAAAAACAAGATTTTTGTCTTCCAAATGATAGTCGCTGAACACAGGCAATAATGGCTTACAAATACTAAGTGCTGTATAAAAGTTTCAGTTGCACCTTGTACATCATTTTGTAATGGCTAATGCATTATAGAGAATAACAAAAAAGGAAGTCCCTAAATATTTCATATCCCTTAGACCTTTATCATCCAATCCTGTATTTTAGCAACCTTTAGGAAAATTCTATCGAAAATATGGATGGAAAAGGAGACAAAACTGCTTGTTACCAGCATTTTCTCTTTTTTCTACACCACTTTCAACCTTTTGATAATCATTCCAATAATTGAAGTCAGATTTTATTTGTTCAGCTTAGTGCATCTTCAAAAAGTATCGACCCATGTCAGCCTGTGCACTCCGACCAGGGTGACTTTGGTCGAAACTTTTTGCTATTTATAACTCTTCTGCATGTAAAAGGTCCAGTTTACCTCTAGATTCAGTCGATTGTAAGACGAAATTTATTTCAAGGATCTGTAACTGTGATCTATCACGCGAAAAGGGACTCTCTGGGAATTCCGTACATCATTTAGATGAAAAAAGATCAACGATAGAAAATGTTAATTTCAGCTGACAGTTCAAAAATGATTATATAACAAAGTAGAATGACCACTTTCCTTACGGAAAATATCATAAAAGCGAAAAGTGTCGACCCCGGTCAGACTGCGCAAGGCGCGCAGTCTGACCAGGGTTGATACTTTTCGCAGTTCCCAGAAGGTCCCGTTTTGTATGAAGGGTCACAAACTATGTGATGACTCTTTAAGTTTGACGAATCATGTAACTGCATTTAAGCCTCTTTAGTCAGAGCACAGCTCTTTTATCAATCTTTGAAAATCAAATTCGAAATCTAAATTGATAACGCAAGCCCAAGCTTAAAAGCGTTGTTAATAAGTTTGGCCAAAAAAACTACTTCTTTTTTCACAAATTAACGAGTTATCTAATTTCAAATGGCGGGCTATCAGATAGCTTTACGCTAAGCAATGTGAAAGACCGAATCAACATCTGCAGTAGTATATGAAACAACTGCGGCATAAAGAAATGAAACCAACGCTACTAAAAAGTTAAATCAAGAACAGCCACTTGAAATATTGATAATCAACATAGATTAAAGGTTTAAAAGGTGTAAAATTGTGAAAATATCAGGTCCCGAGCAACGAGGAAAAGAAAATCTGCTTTTGTAATTTTGTTTGAATTCGTCTTCAGCAACACGCTCAAAATCATCTGCGGGAGGCACTGAAATGACAGTTAGGCAGCCTGAAAAGCTTGAAATGGGTTGATGTCTGAAACAGATCAGGTCTTTGGGCAAAGCAATTGAATTCGTTCTGTGGACCTAAGACATTTAGCCCCAGGAATACTTGAAAAACAAGAATTCGTCCTCTTAGTGTAAAAGACAATTCCATGACGGCTGACGTTAGTGACAAACTGCACGAAGGGCAACAGACTATATGCCTGCAACATGCGAAATGAGCATTCGGAATTTTACGTAAAGTGTCGTCCCGGATCAGCCCTCGCAGTTCGCGCTGGCTAATCCGAACCGACACTTTCCGTTTTTATGTAATATCCCATTTTGCACAAGTCTGCTGTAGCATAAAATCTTTATGTGGCCGTAAAGTGCAGACTGCACAGGCTGCTCCGAGACAACACTTTACGCAAATGTCCTAATTCCCCTTTTCGCCTTTTGCAAGCCATTCGGAATCAAATGTTCCAAGGTACATAGACATCCAAATGCCTGCATAATCAGTATTTGATCATTTGACATGTGCATCCTTTCCGTGAGTGACGTGAATATGATATAAGCCATACTCTAGCAAATAGGGGGTGGGGTGGGGATGGGAGCAGGATTGGGATAGGGTGGGGATGGGAGCAGGGTGGGGGTAGGGTGGGGATGGGAGCAGGGTGGGGGTAGGGTGGGGATGGGAGCAGGGTGGGGTTTGGGTGGGGATGGGAGCAGGGTGGAGTAGGATGGGAATGGGAGCAGGATGGGGTCGGAGTGGGGATGGGAGCAGGTGGGGGTAGGGTGGGAGCAGAGTGGGAGTAGGGTGGGGGGCGGGAGCAAGGTGGGGGTAGGATGGGGGGTGGGAGGTAGGGTAGGGCTGGGTGGTGATGTTTAATGCATCTCCGTGGTGCATTATACCAAACGGCTTTTACATAATTTGGATCCTTACAATCTGTAATCATCAGGAAAGACTGGTCCTTTTAAATGCAGATTGGCTCCATATAAATTGTACACCGTGGTTAAAACAAATAGTGGTAACTGTGGCCAAGTATCAATCTAATTTTGTCTCCATAAAGAAATAGGATGCGGCTGCTGAGTATGTCAAACATTCTAGAGTTTGTCTGCTATAGCCAAGGTGACTGAATATGTTGAAAATTAACGTGGTAACAAAAAAAGAGAGTGGTAACAAAAAAGAGAGACTTTTTTTAAAATAAAGATCCGGCCAGAAATGCAATACGATCAACTTTGCCGGCGTGGTAGTAAATGGCCACCCGTGTTCATTACGACTTGTGTAACCAACCGACTCTATTGTCAGCGGTGTGAAATAGAATTGTTGACAAAGGCCACAAAAACTAAAGTAAATCCATTCCCTTACAGGCTGATTTGATACCTATATTTGAACAATTTGCGCCGTATCAGAAACTTATTCATGAAACCACGGAAAGAACAAACGATGGGATGACTGCAATCGGCTGAAAAATAAAATATCAATTTGTGGTCTTAGCAACTGCATATGTGCCAACAAATTTCAGTCGTCGGTTGCATGACTTGGTTTGAAATCAGATGAGCTCAACAAACGCTTCGTGAAAAAGACTGCCATTATTGGCAACTTTGCACAAAGTTGGAAGATGTTGCTCCAGAATCAGAATGCACGCCCTGTCCTGTCTTACGTTGACCTGTACTGTATGTCCGAGAACGCTTAACCGCTCACAAAACAATACCAATTTCGCACGACCTTTGGAAATCAATTCGAAGCTCTGTAAAATTCTCCCCGAGAACCAATTACAGTCACTGCGACAGGATTCATTCCTGTAATTCAACGCTGAAAGCAGCCAGTGGCTAAAACAGAATAGGTACCCAAGAATGGCACGAAAAGATGTTCTGCCTGCCACGACAAATCTAAAATAATGACGATGAAAAAGACGTAAAGCACGGAAAGAATTTTCCTCCTATTTTAAATGTTACTACCCTGTAAGGGTAATTTGTTTGTCTTGGAGTTTAACACCGTTTTACTAGCTTTGGTGATATCACAGTAGTCTATCCATGATTTAGTTTAAACTTATTTTATTTGCATCATTTTACATACAAAATATAATAAAACAATTACAAAGTATACTTAGAATATGCTACAAAATGGATTGGAACGAAAGCATAAGCTTATACTGTTCCTTTCCATGGATTCTAGATGGTATCAGTCCTATTTTATTCATTTATTAATTATTATCCATGATTTGAAGGGTTCTCCTTTACTAGTTCTCTGTACAATGTTCCTTCTAACTACAGGCTGTTTTCCCACTTCTCTATCGTCGAGGCAATGGTCAGCCATTGCCTCGACGATAGGGATGTGGGACAGCAACCAGTGGTTTGGAAAGGAGAGGAGTGAATTATGTCGCAATGACAATCATCAATCCTGAGAGAAACTGGCCGAACCAGGGATTGAACCCACAACCCCATGTTCTCAAGTCCTGCACGCTACTGACTTAGCTACCGGGGCTCGGCAGGTTATATACGAGTCGTACAAACCAACCAGTGAGCTAAACGGCCTAGACAGTTAAGTCTAAAAATATTGTCGTAGTAGAGAATGAAGTGGTAGTCGACACCCTTAGGGTAACAGGTAGTAACTTAGCAAGATTGGAAAGGGTGCAGGCTACTGTGTTACCAACACAGTGACAATTTGCCGAAATATGAGCTTAATGTAACGTCATGATGCAGAAATATCGCAGACATAAACTGAAACTTTTTCAGATACATGCTTATTTTCTATACTTGCCATTAAACTTTTGCCCAACAACTCTGATATTAAACGACCCTGGCTGTGAAAAATCTTGAAAACGTTGTGGGAAGAGGAGAAAACCAGTATTTTCTCATTTCCCACCATATTTTCTGTCCTTTTAAAGTTAAATCCCATCATTTGAACCGTATTTGCTATGTCGCCTGCAAGGTCTTTCAATGCACATTAGTTTTAAACTTGGTAAAGGGTTAAATAATGGTCACAATTTATATCAATTTCATGAAGCTTTAGCTTATTAAGTTATTTTATTCCACTAAAATGCTTTTTTTTTCACAAATTCTTCCGTTTCCGAACTTTCATGAAAACAAATCAAACCATATTTGCAAGGCTTCTACTAATAGACGAATGTCCTCTCCTCTTTTACCAAGTACGTTTTCTATGAAAAACTGCTAGTTAAACCCCCTTGGTATTTGATGTCATCGTGACGTTGACTACAGACCCATTTGACCTATCTCTCAAAGGCGATTACTTACAGCCCATTGTAGCTATTTGTAAACAACTTCTTAAAACCAAAGGCAAACCAGTATCCACTTATTGCAGAGCAGAACAGAACGATACAGAGTTTTGAAGGTTACTGTGACATTGACCTTTGGCTTATTGACCTCTTGATCATTTACACTACATGATGCACAGTTTTTACCGAGTTTGAAAGAAAAAGAAAACTCTAGTCAAAGCGGTATCTGCTTATCATCTGGACATAATTTTGTTGAGGACATCCTGTACCTTGACTTTTAAGGCTGTTGAGCTCAAATTCTGAAAGGACCATTTTCATCTCATGGCAATCGGTATAACCGAGAATTGATGAACCAAATACGTGTCCTCACAATTTGGTATAACGACCTACAGACCGTTCCGTAGACAGACTGATTTACAAACGGTAGGAATACACATTTATATTGCAGAAACACGATTAAATGCTCCTGTTCTCAAGCACTTATCCATGCATTCACCTCTCCCACTCTTCTCCATTCATCAGATCGCTGAATTTATATCCATTTATCTTATAGTTTGCTGAAGTTTCATCTAAACAGCACTGCCGCCATTTTCTCTGAAATCGCATCCGTATAAACCAGGCACATTTAATAGATGGGTTTCTGGAAACTGCTAGATTAATCAGACGATCCTATGACCCCTTAAGGACCCACTATAACACTTCCGGTCCTTCGGGAGCTGTCCATTTAAGGGATTATCTCACATATACGTCCCCCATGATTATGGATGTAATCGTTCAATCAGAAGTCATTATTCTCTGCGAGGCTGTATCGCCACCTCCCGAATAATACGCGCCATTTTAAAATGGTGGTCTGATTGTTGTTTCTACTTTATAAGCTTTTATCTGTCACATTTATCTAACACTCAGTTTTTTGGTAAGAGTATATAGATATACACATACGTAATCTTGGTGTTCACACTCTGCTTCTCAATTATTGATTTCACATGCTTGTATAAAATCACCAATTACGGTAAATAAACTTCATGAAAGATTTGTTTTAAGTAGATGTACTTATGCACTGTGAAAAAGTGGATTAAAGCATTTGCAATAAGTATTGACGCATATCACGCTACGCAGTCGGTAAGGGCTGATATGGATCGAAACTTTTTGATACTTGTAAACCGTCCAACTGTTGATAAGTCGATTGTTAGAGTGATTAATCATAATTGGCTAGTAACACGCCAAATGGTGAATTCGGATATTTGCGTAAAGTGTCGCCTCGGATCAGCCTGCGCAGTCCGTAGTGGTAGTGAAAAACTACATATTTTTTCTATCTTCTTTTCTAGACGTATTCAATTGTTGGACTTAAGAAAACAACACACACAAATCACAACAGAAATCACAAATCACAACAGAGCAAAGTGAAAATCAATCGATATCAGTAGCACACATAGTCTAATAATTCTCTTATATCATAAGAATTACATATTCTAAAAAGGTAAGTCATTCGTTTCGCCAACGAATAAAAACTTGCGTTTTTCAAACAAAAATTACAGAGAATTAGGATTGCATTTTAGAATGGTCAATGAATACAGCCAATGAACCGTTTTTTATTCGTCCTCTTTTTGCCTGACTCCCTTGTGTACTGTTCCATCCTTTTCAGCGGCACATGCAAAAATTGGGGCTATGGCTCACGGCACAGATCCAAGATCAGACTGCACATAACGTGCAGTCCGATCTCAGACTGCACAGAACGTGCAGTTCGATCTTGGATCTATACCGTCCGCTTCTGCTGTCAAGCCATTAAAATATCCGTTTTCAAAATTTCAGTAGATTATTATTTTCAGTGAGCGAAAAGATGTATGTGTGTATAGGTGGAAGAGTTAAAGCTTATCCTGCCGTTCGCAACCATGATTGGCTTTTGTGGAGAGTGTACAATAAGATCAGCCGGCACAAAAGTGCATTCTGATCTTGCTCTACACCCTCCGCCGCTGTACCGGTAGTCAGAGTCACATATGCCCAGCTAAATGCCCGTACGTTTAGCAAATTATTTTTGGGTAATCCTGAACCTTATTGTTTTGGCAGGACAAGGATTAACAAAGAGGAAAAAAATAGCGTGATAGCGAGGCTGCATTCATCTTTTTCTCCTGGTGCGCTATTAATATCCGATAATTGTAGATAATTGACATAAATGACGAGAAAAACTGTGAAAAAACGCTGCTTCAAATATTTTTTCGCGCTTATTCACTTTGATAACGGAAAATAAGGCGATTGACGGAAAGTGGAGCTGGGAACCGCAGTGTCGCTATGGAGCAGGGATGCTCCAAGCAACGTGCATGAATGTAAATCTGGAATATAACGTTTAACCTTTTACCAAACGATCCCGAATTTTAACAACCATTAGAGAGCAGCCCTTTCCCACAATGTTTTCTGCTCTATCAAATACCAATGCTGTCATTTTGGCCAACTTTAATTTGTCGTCTGCAAATCCTTACAATTTGAACCTGCCTAAAATTTTGTAGTTCAGGAGAGAGTTAATTATATCTTTATTTTTTAATGATTTCCATGGTATACAAGGCATTAAAGTTAAGACCATACGCGGGATATGTTAACTTTGTATATAGCGCATGCAGATAAAGACTTTGGGAAACACTGCATTGTCCTTTTCCCAGAATATATTCTTTGGGTATGCCGTTAATGAAAATAAAATATTTTTTCTTTCCTTCGGATGAGTGTCCGCTGTCTATTATGTGGTGTCTTCTGGGCCAAACCATTCTTGGGAATATTCTTAGTTTTATACTCCAAATTTGTCTAAATTTGTAAGTAACCCAACCTCTGATTGGCTAAACCATTCGGTTTAGCCAATAAGAAGTTGTGTTACTTACAAATGTAGAAAATTCTGGAGAATAAGGCAAAGAAGGTTCTTAAGAATGGTTGGTGAATACGGACCCTGATATTTCTAAAAATATAGTAAATATGGCAAGAGCGCTGCCTACGGGTGCCAACGCTCAGCTACAGTTGCTCTTTAGTGAAAACTTTTTGTCGAAAATAGGGTAGAACTGTGTTAAAATCATTTTGATAGGTTGCATGGGCTTACCTTATTGAGGGAAAAGATTTCCAAAGAGGGAAAAGATTTTCAGCATTTTCTCTTTTTCTACAACGTTTCCAAAAGCCTTCCAAGTTTTTTTTACTTGTTTTGAACCACATTTTCAATACAGAAATAAGGCGCTTTGCATCGATACCAGAATCTCTCTCTCTCTCTCTCTCTCTCTCTCTCTCTCTAAAGGTCTTCAACAGGACCGTTTCAGTAAGAGACTGTTCAGTAAAGGGTTGTTAAGAGGGAAACCTAGGCGCTTTACGTGCGTGCCAAGCACTCGTTTATAAAAGGCAGGAATATAAACATGTCATGAAGCTGATAAACACATCAAGACTTTCCAATGAAGACTCCAACTGCCTCCAAGTAAACTGTATTCTCTTGTGACAATATTTTTGAATCACCCTAAATCAAATGCTGAATGTCAAAAACAAAAAGAAGAAAATTGTGAGTACTGGAACATTTTTTAGCCGTATGCAGCATTCTGGAGATTTAACCTCACGGGTCTCAAGGTGTTTATGTGTACATTCTGATATGAACTACCCGTTCAACATTAACCACAAGTATATAGAGAAGGAACAGTGCTACCAAACGAGCGTTGATATACGTGTATATGCACATTGTTTCTTTGCCAACATGAAAGATATGGTCTTGTAAAGGCAATCTTGCCAACAAGGCGGTTTAGTGCATTTAATGACAAAAGAATTCCAGAGTCTACCTCCTTTCCCCGCCTCCCCTCCCCATACACACACAAAAGTCATGTCATGTGGTGTCACACCGGTAACTTGATGATTCATAGAAAATAAATAGTCGGTTTTCGTCGAAAACCTCGTAACTACAGCTTGTTACAAGATTTAGTTACGAGGTTTTCGAAGTAAACCGACGAAATGAGCCATGCTCTGGCAAAGGGGGCAATGTGTATCACCCTGATGCATTATTTCCAAGCAAGCCATCACAGTATAGTAGATCTATAAAGCCCGCTTTATATAAAATCCAATCTCGCAGATTCATTTAGCAGCCTGTTTGCAGAGCATGGCTGATACTGAACTGCCCCTTCCCGACTCTCTGCTACTTTTTCCCGAGTGCACTGTTCCTTTCCCTGAAAGTATGTGCTACAGCCTCTATAGAAAGATGTAAACAGTGACGTTAAAAGCGAAAAACTTCTATCCCCCTTCCAACAATACCCAAGGAATGTCAGAGTAAAAAGCGATCAGTTGTTTTTGATCAGTTGTAGACCAGGTCACAGACACAAAATAGTTCTTAACTCTTTACCACACGAGAAAATTTTAGACTAGTCCAAATTAAAAGCATTTGCAGACAAAAAAATAAAGGTGAGAGAAAAATAGAAATTTGTTCTGGAAAGGGTAGAAAATACTGTGGGAAAAGGAGAAAATGCTGGTTACCAGCATTTTCTCCTTTTCCCATAGTGTTTTCAAAAGGTGTCTTTCTCAGGGGCGTCAAAAGTAGGGATTGAGTGGTAATGGGTTAAAGGAATAACAACGTTGGTTAAAAAAGAAGACAACGTTGGTTAAAAAAAAGACCAAATGAAGACCGCAAACCTCTTTTAGACCTGTTCTGTCACCTTTTCCGACGAACCACCATAGAAGAAATGCTTCACATGATATTTTCAACTGGGACTACTTTTAGCACTGCGACCGGAAGTAATCCATTTTGGTGTTACTCCAATTCATGAATAGAAATTTTCCTCAGACATAAATGTACGAGTGCTTTGTGCGTCTATCTACCAATACTTTTAATCTACAAACCTTTCATGCTGCCCATGCAAGAAGCTTGGACAACGTACCAGCATGACGGCCCATGTATCAATTACTTGCCATGACATCTTTGCACGCATGGTACGATATCCGCAATAGTACCTTGACGCTAGCGTATGACAGGGCAAGTGTTAAGATGTTTATCCTCAGGCTACTAAGAGCGACTCAAGAGCCTTTGAGAACAGTGTAGATTAAGATCACACAACAAGATCAGACTGCACAAGACAGCCTGGTCTTGTTTGTACATAGGCCTATTAGTAGAAAATTTTCCCCAAAAAACAACGTTTAAGGATAAATATATGGTATTTTCACTATTGGCCAGAAAGTTTCATTTATCTTATTTAGTCGGTCGGTGGTTAGGGCATACCTTCGGTTTACTTCGAAAACCTCGTAACTCCATCGTGTAACAAACTGTAGTTACGAGGTTTTCGAAGTAAACCGACGATAAACCTTTGGGTATGACCTGTATTTCTGTTTCCGACTTTCAAAATGAACCTGTCACTGTATTAGACCAGACTAGAAATAGGATCAAATGATCATCGTGACAAAATATGAACCCTGTCATAATGCACAGTATATAATATGGCTGGCAACACGGGAAAAGGGGCATTCGGACATTTGCGTAAATTGTCATCTCGCATTAGCCTGTGCAGTCCGCGCAGACTAACCCGAAACGACGCTTTCCGTTTTTATGTAATTTTCTGTTTTGCTCATGTCAACTGTCGCACAAAATCTAACGTATTCGTAAAGTGCCGTCTCGGATTAGCCTGCGCAGACTGCGCAGGCTGATCCGAGACGACACTTTACGCAATGACCCTTTTCGTGTGTTGCGAGCCATATCGGATATAATAAAATGTTTGTTAGATTTCGCACTTACCTGTACTCTTAAAATTAATTACATCAGATGTAAGGCTCATAATTCCTCTAAAATGAATAGATTTTTTTTTTGTAATCTACGAAATTGGCAAAAATTACATTTTGATACAGGTGGAAAAAGCACGTTTTATTTATTATGCTTTATGAACTAAAACTTATGGCTTTTTTATAAGCGCTAATGCCTTTGCCTGCAGTCTAATGTGGGATTTTTGAAATTGGTCTCAAACTGGCGTTATGGAGACTAAGAACTACAAATGCCTGGCATAATCGGAGCTCTAGATAGAGGGAATGATTTTGATGTCAAAATTGAAAATATTAAATGTTTTTAAATAAACCCTATGTGGTGGGTACTCAATAGAATCGTCTCGTCGAGACGATTCTAATGAGTACCCACAATATAGGGTTTGGAAGAGAAATAATGGACTTAGAATACCATCTCACCCTCTTATCTGGAGCTCTGTATAATACATCACCGAGCTGCATCCCCCCGCTTTTTTTTTTCTTTTCGCCGGAGCAGGGCTTATTTGTTTGAAGGCATATAACGAACAAACCTGTATATAATACAATGTATGGTTTGTGTACAAGGTAAGTTTCACATTTATTGACAACAAAATGAAGAAAAGGAAATCGTTCAGGTCCGCTGATTCTGTATTTTTACCAGTATTTAAGAGATCGAGTTGACTTTCATCTAAAATTCGTCGGTATTTTTGCTACTTATCCAGAGAGATTAAATTTGAAGATGTTCTAAGAACAGAAAACGCGATAGATTCACCATAAACACCAAAATAATATTCCATTGAATGGACGGGACAAAACAAGACAATCATGTCTCTATAAGCAAAGGGTGGAGAGATCGGTTTAATTGAATTTAGGCGAAATTTGATGCGATATTTTCTGATTCAGTTTAATATCCTCCAATAAGATTTTATTTACGATAAAAATAACACAAATACATATGAACCGTGCGCTATGAAAAGGGGGTTAACTGTATCAGTAAAACTGCAAAAAAGAATTGAACCAGGTCGGCCTAAGCAGTCCGCGCATACTGGATTGAGTCGAAAGATTTTGCTATTGATAGATTTTTCTGCATGTGAAAGGACCGGCCTACAGAACTTGCGATCTGATCTTGGATCTACTTTGTTCGATAAGTAGATGTCTTCCCTCCTCCCCCAATTTACCTTTGAAATAGCAAAATTAGGGTTTCAGCTGTTGGCTTGAAAGTTTCATATCAGTTATTTGTAAGATAATAGTTAACTCTACCAAACGGCAAAATCTTAGACCAGTCCAAATTGAAAGCATTTGCAGACGACAAAATTAATGTGACTCATAAATTGAAATTTATTCTGGGAGGGTAGAAAACATTGTGGGAAGAGGAGAAAATGCTGGTTACCAGCATTTTCTCCTTTTCCCATGATGTTTTCAAAAGATTTTCGTAAAAACCAGAGATTGTTTGGGAAAGGGTTAAAAAAGGACATTTGCTTTACAGCTAACATTTTTACGTTGCAAGTACATGTACCAGTACTTTTTACTGATACAGGTTTTTAGTTTTTTGTTGCATTTATCTGTACAGAATTTAGCTAAACTGCAAAGGGTGTCTTTGTCATGAACATTCAACCCTTTCCATGCTAAGTGCGACGAGCTGACTTTTTTGCAGAGAGTGTAGATGAAGATCAGACTGCACAGAAGGTGCAGTCTTGATCTTTGTTCTACACTGCCCGATAAGCAGATATCATTCCCCAAAACCCAAGTTTGAAACAGCAATATTTGGGTTATTAACCTTTTCCCAAACTATCCCTGGTTTTTACGGGTTTAGAATAGTAGCCTTTTGAAAACATTGTGGGAAAAGGAGAAAATGCTGGTAACCAGCATTTTCTCCTTTTCCCACAATGTTTTCTAGCCTATCATAGGCTGAAATCATCTTTTCAGCAAGAGTTAAACTGTCGTCTGCAAATGCTTTCAATTTCGTCTAGTCCAAAAGTTTGTCGTTTGGGAAAGGGTTAATATCGAATGAAAAAAAACTAATTATAGTTACATATATACAGCAGGATAAGGGTTAATAAATCAAATTACATTGAGTTCGACTTTGTTCACTTTTTTTACCGGGAGTGGAAAATAGAAAGTTTGTTTGTTTAAAAACTATGGTTTAGACCCATGTAAAATATCCTAGCGGCCAGCGCACCAACCCATACATACTTGGAATTTTTTTACTAGTTTTTACCACAAATCCTTTTCTGTATAATTGATCTATTTCTCAACTAAGCAATATGCATGCAGACATACAGAAAAGGCATCCATAAACACTTTTTGAACTTTTATATTCGATGGTTTTGATATCACTTGAAGAAAATCCTGATCAATTAGCCACATTCATAGATTTATTATTGATCACGCCCATGCTTGTATTTCCTGTGGGTTGGTTAAGTTTTATCATACGACAAAATTATAAACTTGTCGAAATCCAAGCCGAGCCCTGTTAGCTCAGTCGGTACAAGACTTGAGGACAGATAGTCGCTTGTTCGATTTTCCGCTCAGTCAATTAAATTTTCTTTTCAAAAAGTGATGATAATTCACTGCTACATGATTTATTCCTGTCTCACCCCTTATCATTGTTTCGATGTTGGATATGTGGGAAAACAGCCAGTGGCTTGGTAAGCATACTGTGCGGAGTAATGGCACAGGAAACTCCAGGAAAGCATGTATAAGTGTACTGTCCACCGCGATATAACTGAAATTATTTTGAAAACAGCGTTAATGATATATATATACATGTTTATTTCATGCTTTCCGGTGGGATATCGAGAAATGGCAGTGAAAATATTTTCCGATCTTACACTGGTACCACCAGTGAAAATACCGATTTTCACGTTCTTGTTGCCTAGGTTAATTGCGCGTGCCTGACAACCAGATGGGAAATATGACGTCATATACCTTACATTTCACGCGCTTGACGTAACGTTGCTATGCGGGAGGGGTACGCCACGGGGAATAAGGGAAAAGAACTGTACTGAATTTTGATAAAGCTCCTCCCAGAAAGGGTTAAAAGCATAAAATAAATAGAGGATATTTGTTTTTTTTTTCCGGTGTAAGATCGAAATTTATTTCATCTCGTGAACACCATCGGTAATATTTTCACGAGTGGCGCAGCCACAAGTGAAAATATTACCGATGGTGTCCACTCGATGAAATAAATTTCGATCTTACACCGAAAAAAACAAATATCCTCTGTATATTATTCTCTCTTACATTCTCTGAAATGAGAGAGTGATGCTGTATGTTAAATTACCTTCTTAAATTGTTTTAGTATTCCAGCCTATAACCAGGCAGAGATTTTCGTTGGGTAATTAACTGATTGATTCGATTTGATTGACTGATAAAAGTTTGACGACGGTATTTCAGTCATATCACGGGGACAGCTATCATATCTGTGCATACTCTATGTTTCACTAGAACTGTGCTAACGCTTTGGATTGTTTTTGTCTAAAAAGCTTCCGCATAAACCCAGTGTTTCCACTGGAGCTCGAATCCAGGCCTTTATGTTACGATTTCCACACCTTACCACTGAGCAACACTTGATCCCGAACAGACTTTTGAAGACCTTGCGTGACAATGGTTAGACCGTGTATACGAACAAAATATATCTTCCCCTTATTTAACTAGCGTTAAATAATACTCAGTTTAGTGAGTCTGAAAACGTGTAATTAAATATCATATAGCCTATAGTTAGGTCCATTGTCACTGTCTTTAATAGCGCCTGCTCCATTGTGTGGACGAAATCGGATGCTTACCCGTATAGACTAAACACAACACTTGATGTGTTGGAGTACAACCCTTTCAAATACACTGTCTAGTGTTTCTGAAATAAATTTTCTCCCTTTCTATACACATGTAGTAGAATTACGTTCTCTTTAGATGGATGAAAATACAAACTGCTGAAACTCAGAAAATTTGTATTTCTTTTTATCACGTAACTCCCCTTGTTCTCAGTGCAATGCAGCCATTACGAATTTTCCTGTGTGAGATAAGAAAATAGTGCTGTATTTGGTCAACACTCTATAATTAAACGCTTCATTTCTAAAACATTGCTGACCTAGGTCCACGAAGGAAATTAATGGCGAAAATTTTTAATTACAATATAGTTGTTATTCTAATCACTTCTACATTCAAAACAAAATCAATATAATGCAAAATTCTTCGGGTCTATTTTCGTTAGTAATATACCTTTCAAAGAAGCAACTAGGCTTCGTGTAAATTTCATTACACATTATACACGTATGCCTCCGTTTTAACACATTATGGACTATAACTTTTTGTTATGCAGTTAGGTGATAAAAAGAATCTGACACTCGTTGGCTTTTGAGGTAAACAATTTATTAAGATGGTCCACAAAGAATGTTATTAAGCTCGCCAAAGGTTCGCTTAACAATCTTTTTGTAGACTCATTTAATAACATTTTATCTTAAAACCAACTCATGTCAGATCTTATATATATTAATCCATTACCAAACAATCCCTACTTTTGACGCCCCTGAGAATGAACCCTTTAGAAAACATTGTGGGAAAAGGAGAAAATGCTGGTAACCAGCATTTTCTCCTTTTCCCACAATGTTTTCTACTGTTCACAAATAAATTTCAAGTTTTCAGTCACTTTTATTTTGTTGTCTACAAATGCTTTCAATTTGGACAAGCCTAAAATGTTGTCGTATGGTAATGAGTTAAAGGCTTGACTAAACAAGCGAACGGCATAATCCAAGATCAGGCTGCGCGTCCATTTACCAAACAATTCCACATTTTACAGATTTTGAGAGAGATAGCTTTTGAAAGCATGAAAGCATTGTGGGGAAAAAGGAGGAAATAATGATCTCCAGCATCGTCTTCTTTTGCCACTTTCTTTTTGTACCCCTTTCAAAAACAAAGTTCATCAATCTATGCAGGTTTACTCAATTGTCTGCAAACACTTTCAATTTGGAAACATCATATATACATTTTGTCGTTTGGTAAAGAGTAAATCTACGCCGTCTGCAAAAACTTATGTTTCGCCTTTGTCCCCGGAAGAGTTACTTGGGGTATACTCAAGTCCATCATTACTTACGGTATTGTTCTTTTCTTTCTTATCATTGGCAAGAACTAATTTACCAAGTACAACAATACGTTATTCGCTATGTATACTTCATGCAATGATCAATGATCGTCGTACTTTCGTATGGACCTTTGACACTCATAATAAACAAAAACAACCAACTTTTTGATAACTACTCAATATTGAGATCGGGGTTTATGTTCATCGCTCTTTAGAACAGCTTGAGGGTTGTTCTCCAGAATGTTCTGAACTGGAACGTATAACACATCTTCTGATTGCCTTAACCATTTAGTTCAGCCAATCAAAAGATATGCTACTTTAAAATTTGGATTCTTTTTTTCCCCCCCTTTTTAAATGAGACTTAAAATGTTCTTAAGAAATGTTAGTGAATACGGACACGCCTGTATACCTTTACTGCGATATTTCAACTGTTCGATGTATTGTTGGGCATTTCACTTATTTGCACCAAAAACTGGCCTTCGTGGCTTGGCTTGTCATATGTCCTGCGCAAATCTAGCTCGTGATGAACGTATTAATTAATGAAAACACAAAAAATAGCTGTGGTAAAACAACACAATTTGTTATCTTATCATATTTCGTCCTCTCATGCATGCTAAAAGATTTTAACATCTTAAAAAAGAAGACCTAACACTTAAAAACATTTAACCTCCCAAAAATATTTGTATTTAAGGCGGCGGGAGGACAAAACATACACAGTCTCAAAAAGCTGAGAGACTGCTGATTTTTCGTTATCGTTTATATCAATTGTTTAATACAATCATGGAATGCTTCAAAATTCAATAAATTATTTATCCAGCTATCGGGAACCCTGATGCTATTTGCGAAGGAGAACGCTAAGATAAACCTGATCTTGATCTTGTCTTTTCGATACCAGAGTCTTCAGCTTAGCTAGATACTTCTTTACGTTATTCCTCTCTAACCGTGAACGTTACTCCGATATTATTTCAGGAAGTGGTCAGTGCTTTGGAAAAATTGTTGCACGAAGCACACGTAAAATGGGCAACAGGACCCGTATCCACCAACCATTCTTAAGAACGTGCTTTGTCTTATTCTCCAGAAAGATCTACATTTGTAAGTTACACAACTTCTGATTGGCAAAACCATTCGGTTCAGCCAATCAGAAGTTGTGTTACTTACAAATTTGGAAAACATTGGAGAACAAGACTAAGAATATTCTCAAGAATGGTTGGTGAATACGGGCCCAGGAAATGGTGGAGAAATACCGACCCATCATAGTTGAAATATTTTTAAAAGGACATTAAACATCTAACAAACAAATAGGACCTATGCATGGATCATATGGACTACTATGCACTACTGTTTATATCTCAGTGCACCACAGTATATTGCTGTGTTGAGTCTGTAGCTTGCTCATAGTTGAGCCATGGTCTGTGAAAATGGGGTTTAATGCACCTGCAAAAAAGTATCGATCCATGACAGCCCGCGCTTACACGAGTGTCAACATTTTGCTATCTGTAAATTTTCCGTGTATTGATGGACCAGTCCAAGTATTGAGTTGGCTGTAAAAATGGCTTTCAGCATCTTCGCTAGCCAAGGTGATCGTCACCTTGGCTAGCGAAGAAAAGCTTTCGGGATTCACAATGCTCGGTATAATGCATCACGGAGATACATTTGACCCCTTTTTGCCAGAGCGATATTCATTTTATTAGACGTGATAGTTATGTCTATAGAGGTTATAAATTTGATGTGGAGAAACACAACAGCACAACTCTTGTTATATTTACGACCTAGACGATCTGACGTGGGGGACTTGTTTTTGGCCCTGGCATTTTGTCAGACTTCCATGGCTGTGAGCGCTGACATTGTTTATTACTCTTTTCATTTAATAACAAACAAGATATGCTCTTTAGACTGGGTTTTTTGTCACTTGTAGAATGTTTGGTTTGAAACAATGGATTTTATTGGGTCGGTTGCAAGTGCAGTATCTCTTAATTTGTCCAGAGAAAGAAAACTAATTTTACTTTGGGAAATCTGATCTTGGAAATTTAAAATTAAAATAGGCCCTAGAGCCCAATGTTGAAATACAGATATTAGTACATGTATATGTAAACCAGAGGCTTAATCTATTCCACTCAAACGATGTTGAAGGTGGTGGTTCGGTTGCACAAAGCCAAGGTTAGACTGAAAGAAAGGATACCCTCATTCCAAAGCATTGCCAAAATTGGAAATACCACATCCTGTCCGTTAGGCAAAAAGAGACACATTTCTGGCACAGGAAAATTTAATTGGATTGAGTATTGAAGGTTGCAACAAAACTAAGCACGGAATATTTCGATAATACTCGACATTTCATCGATATCCTATGATTGGTATCTGATCAAACATCAATTAGTGATGCTATTTAGTTTTAATACGCCATTTATTTGCAAAGGATCAATTTGTCCCACGATCAAAGACTTTATTCTTTACGCCGATTTGACAAGAGCTAGGTGCTGAAGATATTAGAGTATTGAGCATTAACGACGGCTTCAGGAAAAGCGATTAGAATTTACGTGTGCATTTGAAAGTCAAACTTGGTGTACATTGGTCTACTAACTTTGGGGAACATGACATTATTACAACTAAACAGGCGACTTTGAACATAATTGTGTAAACCTACAGGATGAGCTTAATCTTTTTATTTCATGTTTCTCTGTAACTCATAAACGAACATGTAGTTCCCCTGTCGGCCTTTGAAAAAAAAAAAACCTTTGGAAATAGTATGAAGAACTATATAAAAGGCTTTATTTCATATTTTACAAAAAATGTTCACATATAACTTGTTGAAAGGAAAATGACGTCCTTTTCTTTTCTATTCATAAGCTAGCCTTTCTGTCCGAGACCCCAAAATGACATATTTTACCAAGTTCAAAGCGAAACAACGATTTTTGACGAATACCTAATTTGAAAAAAAGGAGGCAAGCTGTGACAGATACTGGGATGACAGTGTGACACAAGCTGACTTCGAAATTATTAAATGGGTTTTTATAGAGCTTCGTAAATAATTAACGCGAAACATTTATAAAACGATACCCAGTCTAGTTGTCGTAATTGATACGGTGATCTTTATCATTGACGATGACGGGTTTTAATTAGTTCCATTAAATGGGTATTTTGTTATTTTATAACCCCTTGGAGTGCCAAATACATGTACAAGATGAACATTTTCAGATAAAAGCTTTTTCGTTTAAACATATCGGACATTTGAACACGAGATTAGACTGCACGTTCTGTGCAGTCTGAACGCGATCATCACCAGCAGCAAATCAACTTAATCTCCCCCATCTACTCATTTTAGCCAAAGGTAAAACCGACTGTGATTAAAGCAACATACTAGCAACATCTATGGCCACAAAGAATGAAAAATAGTTTTTGATTAAATTTTGTGACTTAAAATGAATCTCGGTCGGGAGAAAATTACTTCGAGTCAAAATTGTGAACAGCTGGGGGAGTGAATCACTAGTCAATTGTACAACCCTACCTAAAATCAGAAAGCTGAACACATATGAAATTTACATTTTAATTGTCTTTAAAATCATTCTATTGCAGTATGTTCTATTGCATCCTCGATACAAAATTCCAACATCCTCGGGTAAATTGTGTTTTGTTCTTGTAACATAGATTGTTGCAACTGTATACCTGCTTGGTGTATCTCGACCCCACGTTCTTGACAGCTACATGAATATGCAAGGCCAAAGTCGTACAAAGTCACGCGACAAGCATCACGAGTATCCTCGATTAAACGAGTGGATAGGAGCAAAAGCCAAAATTACATTTTCTATCCGTCGTAATGTAATGGAATCTCGCAACCACCAGGTGTAATTATTTGTCATGAAGCCAAAACAATGGACATTATTTGACAAACTATAGAAGTTGTTGGTTATATTTGGCCTAAATCGGTATCTGTAAGTAATGATAAATGCGTTATAATGCGTTAAATGATGAGTGATTGAGATGACAGTCTTCACATTAATCCATGGAAATGCCTAGAAACAACAATGGCACAGCCTTTTGAAATCAAAACCAGCCTTTACAGAACTTAAAATAAGATCATAGTTGTTCATGTACAATGTTTCATAATAGCCCACAGTATGAAAGTGTTTGTGTCATTTATTTACTACTTACACTGCCATGAACAAAATCGTTAGACACCACAAATGGTGTAGATCAATATTAAAATTAATCAATATTCGACCAATATAAGAACGCTAAAATCGTCTAGGCTGACGCAACGCACAATATCTTGGATCTAAATCATCACAAAAGTCTGCTCTGTATATGAAGAAAGCTTAACTATTTGACGTCTATAGATGATGAACTGGTTGGCAGATGCGCGATGCAAAGGGTTAACAGAGATGGTATGTTAGATTAAGTTTTTTTTTTGTCTCACTCTTTGCCAAATGACAAAGAGCTTTTAACTTTCTAAACTGAAAGCATCTGACGACACACTTAATGTGGCTTAAAATGGAACGTGTCGGAAAAAAAAAACAGTAGGAACATGTTATCGTTATTTCTGAGTTTTTCAAAGCCTGCTCCGACAGGGTCGTTAAAACACTGGATTGTCTAGTACAAAGTTAAATCAATCATATCAAGAAAGAGTGGCGGATTGGAATCGGACCGTAACAAGATTTACTAAAAGCTGCTGATAAGAAAGTGAAATTTGCCGCGAATTCGAGCTTTTACCATTCAAAAACACGACTTTATTTATTTGACCCCGGAACTTGCAACAATAAGGGTTTACAGAGAAAGCATGATAGACAAAGCTCTGTATCGCACAATTCAAGTGGAGTAACAGATTAGAAAGAAACCATAAAGAAGTCTGAATATAATGGAACATGATAGTCCATATTGAGCAGGTACCTTAGGATCAACCGAAATACCTCACTTTCTCAACTGTCCAACAGCTCTGATTTGGCAAGTACTGCAACTTGAATCTAAATTCAAAGAGGGCTGGTACTTTTACTGACTGTAAAACTTTCAAAAAACATGTAGTCCACTAACCATTCGTACATCAGAAAAGACCACTCGTGCATCAGAAAAGAAAAGCACATAATGTTAGCTAAATGAACGCTTCTCGTAACAAGGTTCATTTCATTGATATTACTATCGTGGTTAGTTGACTGCGCCCAGTTAAATACATGTAGTTGCATACATTAGTAAGCACAATGATGTGACTAACCTGAAATCTTTTGTCACACGTTTGAGTTCTTTGTGCTATGTATGTATTTAAGGAGGGGGGGCAGAACTGAAAGAAACTGAAAATGTATAGTAAGAGGATCTGTATGGCACAACTCCTTCCATTCCTGTTTTGGATCAAAACTGGGTTAAAGAACATTATCCTATCAAATGAAACAGATGGAATGTAGATTTTCTTTATTTGGCTAAAATGGCGTGGCGTTTAAATGATACGTCTCACAACTTAAAACTTTCATCTGTCCATCATTTATATACCAGGGACAGCTAATTTGATCGCGTTTTCTGATTTCCACAATGTCTACGACAGGGATTTGCCGCACCTCTCCAATGACCTTTGAATGTGACAAACGGGGATCGAACATAAAATTGTTAGATCACAAGTTTGACGCCTTATAGCCCTATTCTTGATGACTTTGAAGAAGGCTTCTGAAAACACAATAGGCAAAAAGAGAAAATGCTGGAAATTTGACATGTTCTATCAACTGAGCAACATTTAATACGTTGGCAGTAAATGTTTTAAACATAGAATGGTCTACAACGTTGCAGTCTAGTAAAGAGTGACGTGCATCTGCAAGAGCGGATCCCTAGTTGAATGTCACGGTAAGCCTAATGATATCAGGACGATATACTTATCAGTGTGCTTTCTGTCATGTTGTATTAACTTTTTTGTCGTACACAGAAGGCAGCAAATACATGTTCGTGGAAGTTACTATTTACAGCACAATATTTCTTTTGACTTAAATCCGCTCCAAAATAACAACAAGGTATTGGAATTTTGGAAACAAATTGAAAAACAAGCACCGGTTAAATAGATGAAAACCATTTTCTTTTAAATAAAATGAATGCTGTATCGTAACATCCTGACCAATTAAATCAGAAACCAGGCAGAAAGCAGTCCCCGCGCGGTTCAAGTCATCATACCTTCTCAGGAACCATACTTAACACGATGTAGATAGGGAATTTACAGGTGGGTATTTTGAATTTTTACATCTCACCAAATTAAAAATATATATATTTCAATGAAATTCACATGAAAAAGTAATACAAATCATCGATAATTAAGATTCATAGAATTACAAATAAAAAAATGATGGTATTCCCTTAAAAGGCTACGTAGCCTCTTAAGGTATTTTTAGATTTCGCGCCACAAATCAATAAAGCATTTCGGGAATGCCTAGTGACTGGCACGTGACTCATAACGCTTAAATTCCATTACATAACAAACATGTAATAATTATTTTTCATAATGTCTTCTTCGGATGCTATGTTTGAAACTTCGTCTGTGTATTCCTGTATGTAAATGAGCGAACTGATCATCTAAAAATAGAACGTGTCTCCCGTCGATGTCGACCTGGGCTGTAGTAAATCTCTAATTTATTGCGTTGTTGGACGGTCTTCGACTACTGGGGTTTTATGAAAGAAAATTAAAAGGCTTTGGGAGTATAAGGATGATTTTTTTGCATTTTTGTACCATTTTCGTCCCAAAATCTGAAGGGCCACCTGTAAGGCTGGTTTTCAATGTGTCCTTCATTCGACTGCGTCGTCCTTTTGCGATTAATATCGCAATCAGAACCCCTTTTCCGTATATGTGATCCTACCACGCGATCTGGTTTAAGAAACTGGATCCTTATCTGTTAATTTCGATTTCAACCGCGTCGGTGGTGCATGTATTTGAGCCGTATTTAATACATTTATATACATTGGAGACTAGTTTTATCAACTAAACCACGTGTGATACGTAGTCTGCAAATGGCTTCAATATGAACTAGTTGGCGACACTGTCCTCGGTATAGATTAAAACACCAAGCTACAGTCGCCAGTTCTAGATTATATTTAAAAACCTATGTTAAGGCGATATTTAAAAATGTAAAGGCGATATTGTGTCATTTGTAAATGTATGTCCAATATGGAGACACGGAATATGCGTCATTCGTTTTTTTTTTATTTCTTTAGTGAATCGTTTTCTTTAAAATCTATAGACAATGGTTCCGATATTAGCCAACTAGCACCCAGATGATGGTCTGTATCTAGTACATTTACAACGCCGTATCATTCAATAGCATGGTCTAAATTAGAAGGACAGCCCTCGTGTCTGTATCATAGAGACACTCTACTCGATGTCTATTCTACTCATTTGTAATATACTCATCAAAACTTATAAACCGCAACTTCTAAGCTTTAACTATTCGTGGACTTTTTCCTTTTGCATTATTTTCCTGAAAAGAGATGTTTCATGTGTTTGATTTTCACAGTGTCATTAGGATAAAACATAACCCAGCCTAGGTCTATGATTTGCTCCCGTTAAAGGAACTGAAATTTGAAAAATTAAATTCTTGAAAACTTCATACTTTTTTCCAAAGATTATTATCTAGCATCAAGATATATGTTTAATCTTGTTTCCATTTACCCGTCTTTTACTGGATCAAATTTGCAAAAGAAACAAAAGTAGTGGTTTATAAATTTTTACTCAGTGTGTATACAATTATTGTAAATGTAGATATACAATCATCACGGCGGGGAATCACGTGGCACAACAACAACAACAATGACCGATATTTGAAAAAATTTCCCGACTTCAGGTAAGAAAATCTTCAATAATTCCGTT
This sequence comes from Tridacna crocea, assembly GCA_943736015.1. Taxonomy (NCBI): domain Eukaryota; kingdom Metazoa; phylum Mollusca; class Bivalvia; order Cardiida; family Cardiidae; genus Tridacna; species Tridacna crocea. Next base: position 25,312,028 of record OX031060.1, read on the forward strand.
ACTACATGACCGATTGGAATTTGGTTTGAAGCAGAGAAGGCGGAAGGACTCCAGGGATTTGCTTGATGTGTTAGATTTTTAAACAACACCTGATATAAAAGTTATTGACGAGCAATCAAAATTTTTACCCTGGATAATTTGTTTGCTCGTCATTAACTTTTTTACCAGGTGTTGTTTAAAAAATCTAACACATCAAGCAAATCCCTGGAGTCCTTCCGCCTTCTCTGCTTCAAACCAAATTCCAATCGGTCATGTATTAACGGAATTATTGAAGATTTTCTTACCTGAAGTCGGGGAATTTTTTCAAATATCGGTCATTGTTGTTGTTGTTGTGTCACGTGATTCCCCGCCGTGATCATTGGAGTTGTATCTTCGATGTACGATTTCAAAATACTGCCCGCTGATAGGCCGCTGTACGTGTGGTATAAGGGCACTTTCTTTTCGTTTTTAAGCATCATTTTATACCTGCCACATTGAAAGTCGAACTGATTTAAACCGGGCCATGTTCCACATTATCGCCGTTAAATTATATCTGTATGTGCTCAGTGTGCTGCGACGAGGGAAAACATAACGCAGGTGTGTAGATACCTACAGCTTTCACAATAAATGTCAACCACAACTTTGTTCGACTTACAGACTGAGGGACAAGATGACACAAGGACGAAAATCTAGCTATTGTGTTACGGCGATAAAAAAGTTGCACACTTTTTCCGATCCTTAACCTTTAAGGCTATCTCAAAGGAAAGGTTATTTATTTATTGTCATTTTCTGTACAAACAAGATACTGCAGTTTCAATCTCACTGTCTTGGTCAGACTAACTCGCACATTAAAAGGCTATGTTGACCCAGAAACAAAATGTATTCTGGTCTTGATTTTCACTGGATAGACAATTAACTAAATTGGTGATAGGCATGCCAAAATTTAACTCAAGTCTGAGAGGAAGCGTTGGTATAAGCGTTGGTGTAAACGTAGAGGGAACTGAATGCTAGCATTTGCCAAGCTGATTTTCAACATGAAAAAGAATAGACAACACAATGGAATGATGCAGTTCAAAGTTTTGACAGAGAAATCCAAGTAACCTGTCGACCATCTACCAAACGACAACTATCTAAATTGACAGCACTTGCAGACGACAAATTTAATGTGGTGCAGATAATCTAATTTTCGAATGAACTGGTACCAAGCATGGTGAAGAAAGCGGAAAAAAAAATGTTTTTTTTTTTCCTTTTCGGTGTTATTTCAGGGTTGTTAAAACTAGGGAGTCTGTGGTAAAGAGTTAACCCCAGTTCGTCAATAAAGAGTATTATAAATGATCCGTCTCAGCTGGCACTCTTCTCCATGCCGCTTTATGAACAAATGCCGACTTTGATTGCGATTTTCTTTAAAGTGTTGTACTTTCACGAAGTAAATCTGCATTTCTGCATTTCGTTGATTTACTTAAAAAACCTCGTACCTACAGCTTGAAACAGGCTGTATACGATGTATCTCGGATTTGCAAACTTGGTGTGAGATAGTGGGACAGATGTCCGTGTGCTATATAACTGAGTTTTGTCTTGCGATATTACGACTGAAAAGTGACTTAAAACATTAAGATACAAGTATCTTTTTGCACATATACGGTTATATGAAGCTAAGATTTTTTCCCCTAAAATTATGCAAATTCGCTCTTTTCAGAGATGTTTAGATTGGATCATCAGCTGACGTAGAAAATAAACTGTGATCGTATCTTATAATAGTACAGGAAAGTCTTTAAATTTTCCTTTTATATTTCGAAATCAGTTTTAAACCACTGATTTACAGATAATTAGAAAAAAATCTTTACTCTCAAGAGGCCTAGTAGAGGAAGCAAACATTTTCAGACATTTCGAGAACTGTGATATTCTGATCTGGACAAAATACTACTCCACACGCATTTGGGAAATCTGTTAGATTTATCAGGCTGGATGTGCTGACCAGAGCGATCTTAAACTGGACTGTACATGAAATAATTTAACCTATACAAGGATTTGCACAAGTTAAAGGTAGTAGACGTTTTTAATTTTATGATACATAAAGCTGTAAAAAAGGAGTAGAGATCAAAGCGTCGAGAGTACTTCCGGTTAAAGTTACAAAAACTGCAGGACATGACTATACGAATGTCGATAAGGTTAGAGATAAAATTATAGTATTTTTCTGATATAATTTACTTTCTCGTTATATCTTGCTCCAGATCATACTCTTTGAGAGGGCGAAGTTATCAGATGTCTCATAATTATTATATGTATTTTACCTTTTTATCTGCCTCTGTTAACGTATATAGCTTTGAGGTCGGCGTAGATCAAGAATGTGCAGTCTGATTTTTGATCTATTGCATTGGGAGTTGCATTCTAAAAGATGATCAAATGTCTCTAGTGTGTCCTAATTGGAAGTCTGTCTACTAATGGACCTTAGACATCTGTAATTTTCATTGTGATTGGTCTACTATTGCAGGAGTTTAAGCACATTGACATGTTTTTTCAGACCAGAGACAAAGTAACCGATGGGACCTGCCAAAGTTTTGTCTGGCTTACAATGCTTAAAGAGGAGGTGGTGAACGGGGTGAAGTGCTGGCTTTTGACAAATTGATTGCCGTAGTAAGCAGGGCCAACCTTTGGAACTACCAACACCATGGCATGAGAACTGGATAAGGTTTCCAGGAAGCAATAATCGTTACTGGTTATGAGAACTGGATTAGGTTTCCAGGAAGCAATCATCGTTACTAATTAATTATAAGTTACAGAACTTGTTTTGATTTCAACATTAGTTCGGTTATACCGGACCAGGAGCTCACTTATTTTTATGCGTCCCGAGCTGTACCAGCTCTGGATTAAGGCTCTGTCAAAGCGTTTTACGCGAGGACACGATATAAAATAAACAGGATCATCTTTGCAGTAACCTAAGACACTACGACTATAAACGTTACACTGATGGTAAGTAATTACAATCTTGCTTCCTGTCTGCATCTGATACCGGACAGTGGCGCTTTTTCAGTCAAAAATGTTTCTCTTAGCTCTTTACCAGAGAACCAAGTAGAGCTGTCACTGAATGTGACTTTATACCCCCGCCAGCGCTTTAACAGTATTTTGTACACAGACGAACACACGGACACACAGGCTGATCCCAGTATACCCCCGAAAACATTCGTTTTGCGGGGTTATAAAAATTTAGACTTGTCAGGTTTGACAGAACAAAGCGACAAATCAGCATCTTCGCTAGCCAAGGTGACGATCACTATATACGAGTACGTGGATCTTATCAGATCCACGTAGTGATCGTCAACTTGGCTAGCGAAGATGCAAATCAGATGTGGAGTAAATGATTGTATTTGTCTTTGAAACGTTTGAAGAAAATATGTCGGAAATGGGAAAACGTGTTACTAGCGTTCTTTCAGGGTTGTTAAAACTCGACATCAGTTGGCAGAGGGTTATTAAAACGCTAGGTAACTATAACATTTATGTACATTCGGTAGACAGTCCCTAATGTGGTAATTCAGCTTTTTTTAAAACCAGGCTGTATGAAAATTCAGATTAGTGTAGACTCAACGATCAACTACACGTTTTGTGCAACCGGATCTTGATCTATATAATGTTAAAAAAAAGCACACAATGCTTCTTGTATACATAAGAGTTTAGAGATTTTATGTGCTATGCAAGTTTTAAGATTCCCTGAAATTCTTTAACTCTTTGAGAGTAAATATAATTATGAACTCGGCCTCTTTCATTCGGCTGAAACCCGCATAGAGTATTTTCTTTAATCATACAAGTTGGTTAAACATGCGGATGATGTAGATCCAAGATTAAAATTTCCGATCTTGGTCATGCCCTCCACTAGAGCCGCTGTTGTTGCTTTCAGCGTTAAGACGATTTAATATGAAACCTTAGCGGTGTAATATATCATTTGCCATAATATTCCTTTCCACATGTGAAACATGTCAACTATACATTCTACAAGTTAATATCAGAACAGATTTATTCAGAAAAACGACTTGAACACATAAGATTCATCGTCGACATACATACATAATAATATTACATACGTCAGTATGGACATAAACTCAATACATGTAAATACATTTCATTAGTGCGGAAATAATGTACAATGAAGGATCTTACAAAAACCTTAATAAGAGCAGAGGATGATATTACATTTAGAATGAAAGATTGGAAAATTAATTACTGATATTGTTTAACTCATGTTTTCTTTTATCTATTGCCTTAGTATAAAATATGCCAATAGCATTTAGAGTTTTAACATTTTCTGAGTTCAACAGTTCTATTAATTTAATCATATTGGGCTTGTTGTAATACTTTTTTAAATAATTTTGTCTTAATTCCTTATAGGCGGGGTATTATATATCGAGTTGATAATGTACTTATTTGCCAATTATGACATCAGTCTGGTTTTCATATCGATCTTTTTTTACAGACTACATGTATAGATTCCGTTCGTTTGTTCGTGTATTTGTTTGTTTTTAACAACAAGCTCGTATTTTCAGTTACATCGCAGTGGGATCTATCCATGCTTTCCAACAGTTTTTTACCAGTTCTTCACACAACATTCTTTCTTAGCCATCGGCTATATTACAACACAAATATCATCAAACAATGTTCAGCCGTGAGGGAGGAATGACTCAAGCCACACTGACTGGTAATATTATCATACTTCGGAAAGAAATTGGCCGAACTTTTTGGGAATCGAACTAGCGTTCCTCGGGCTTCAAGCGTCACAGGACTATGTACGAAAATGAGAATATTTAGTCGATTTCAATGGGCAAGACTTATTTCTTGCCAGCCTCTTTCCGTATTCGTCTGGCTTCATTTTGTTCGATAGCCAATGATAGGTTTAAGGGCAATGGACTCGTAATACTTCTAGAGCAGCATGGCATAAAAATTCTTGACAGTTGATAAAGACAGATATATACAGATATAATATTTTGCACATTTTTAGCCGACCAAGAATTCCTTTGATGTCTGTCTTGAAATTATCTGTTGACACGTTTTTTAGTTTCCAGAAAAGGGAGGTAATTTTCATATCTCTTTATAATGAGAATATAGTGGTTTTAGATTTATAAATGATAATTCTAGGAACGAGAAAAAAGGAAAAAGTGACTCGGTGAAAGTAGTACAATAATACTCATTTTTAATTTTAGCAAATTTTGTAGGATAATATTACAGTGGAAATAGCTGTTTTTTATTACGAAGCTAAACGATTCTCTAAAACAGTGCTAAATTCATAAATGATAGAATCCACTACTGGCTTCGAGACTATTACGTGTTTGCTCTCTGCTGACACTTGCACAGGTTAAAAGACACATTCATGAAAAATGTGATAACGAACAATTAATAGCAGATATCTATCAGAAAAATAAGCCCTTGTCATTCCTCTTTTGACGTCACATGACCATTATGGCACCTATTCAAAATTGAAACCCTTTGCTGAAAAAAATGGCTTCTTCTATAGCTCTATATATGTATCAGTGTCTGTAAACGAGGCAATAGTAGTCATTTTTCTCTCTTTCATTACAATTGCGTATAACACCTGTTGTTCGCTGGCTCATATTACGATGGTGCATTGACATGTGTGTACCTTATTTCTTTTCTTTTTAATCCTTTACCACACAGTCCCGGGTTTAGGTGATCCTGAGGTAAGAGGCACTTGAAAACATTGTCGGAAAAGGGGAAAACACTGGCAACCAGTGCTTTCCACAATCTTTTATTCTCTTTCTGAGACAAATTCTAACCTGTCAGCAACACGGAAGTTGCTATCTGCAGACGCGTTTCGTTTCGGCATGTCCAAGTTTCATCGTATGGCAAGGGTCTAACTGTATACCAGGCGACAAAATTTCAGCCCAGTCAAGATTTAACTCTTTCCCAAACGACAAAATTTCAGACTTGTCCAAGTTGAAGCATTTGCAGACGACAAAATAAAAGCGACTCCAAAATTGAAACTTTGCTTCAGCATTTTCTCTTTTACCCACAATCTTTTCAGAAGACTTCTTCCTCTGGGACGTAAAAACCAGGGATTGTTTGGTAAATGGTTAAACTTATTGCAGATGACAACTGGAACGTGGTTAGATTAATGAGATTTGCCTTTAGGAGGGTAGAAGACATTACGAAAAAAAGGGTAAATGCTAGGAACCGTTCTTTTTCACTTTCATTTTTGGGGTGTATTCAATAATTTTCCTTCCTCAGGCTGTAAATGATGAGAACTTGGTAACTAGGTCGTAAATACTTAAGATCTGTGTTAAATCCTGATCATGGCATAACTCTTTACCGAACGACAAATTCTGGACTCTTCCTATTCAAAGCACCTGCAGACGGCAATTTAAAAAACTTTTTGTTACGAGTTCCAGTTCTCTGATAGGAAAGAAAACATTATGGAAAAAGGAGAAATTGCTCGTGACGAGCAATTTCTCCTTTTTCCATAATGTTTTCAAAAGCCTTCTATAGCAGGATCGTAAAGACAATGGATTGTTTGGTAAAGAGTTAAAGATGACGAGCAATTCATATCTTTGACCAATTCCTTCTATCAACGCTGGGTCTGTATTCACCAACCATTCTAAGGAATATTCGTTGCCTAATCCTTAAGAATTTTCTAGATTTGTGAAAAACACAACTTTCGATTGGCTACACAATTCGATTCAGCCAATCAGAAGCCGTGTTACTGTCGAATTAAAAGGAATCTTGAGAATAGTTGATGAATACGGACCCTGGTCTCAACATAGCAAAACCTTTAAGAGATAAGTAGTGAAGGTTCATTCTTTGTGAATGGAAGGTTTGGATACAGAATATTCATTAAATATAGATAAATATAAACTACTAATCAAAGAAAATACATTATACAGAATTTTGTTTTGTTTGATTCACAGTATTGCCAAATCTCTTAATCAAATTAGTCCATATTCGTGAACTTAGGGGTTCTGTTAAAAAAGTTACAGTATTACTCGAGATTGCCTGGTTCAAACAAAACAGTGAGGCTGGTTAATACTGGTTTCATGATAATGACATAAAAGCAGAAACAGATTTGGTAATGGTAACAAGTCTGACTGGAGGCTTCCCATCGATTTCAATGAAATAAAATTGGAACACTTTATTTTTATAATAAAAGTGTGGTTTGTGCTTTAGAATATCAAAAAGATTCTGCATGAGATGCAATTTCGCTGCTGCCTTCTAACAATTAAGATACTAAGACCTACGCGTTATGAAATTTAGATTCTATTTGCTCTAAGCACTGTCGTTACTAAGAATTTCAATGTTATCTGTGCAAGATCTAGAATCAACCCAACCAAACAGGATTTAATAGTAAGCTCTTGCAGATTTTAGATTTGCCCATCTGTAATAACCACATTGTGTTTTTGTTTATGGCTTTCTTTCTTTAGAATCTATAATGTGCATCCAGTAAATTGCACAAACAATCATTGTATCACCAGCAGTAACCATTCACATTCACACAAATATAATACGCAACCAAGTTGATGATATGCATGCATTGGGGAATCCTTGCAGCCGTTCAAAAAGAAGAACAACTACCGATGAGGCCCCTGTGGATACATTTTCAACCGTAATAACCTCTAGAAAAACATCGTCCAGGATGATTGTCCTTTGAAACAAGCTTGTTACAGACGTCTTAGAAACGTCGTTGTGAATGAACGATACTTGATTTACTGCATGAGTACAAATAAAAACACTGTGGCAAAGGGAGAAATTGATCGTTACGAGCAATTTTTTCCTTTGCCATAATGCTTTTCAAAAAGCGATCTGTAACATGACAAAAAGAGTCACTTGTAGAAGTTTTTAGACAATGTCGATAACAATGTTGACAACAGCTGCATTTATTCAACACAGTTTTGCCATCTACATACTCGTACAAGGTGTTTATACCACATTAAAAGTTTTTTCCCCTTAAACTTCACAAAAGCCAAGTCATTATTTTGTCATTCTTCCGTGTAATATTCAATTACTACATAGAATAACAAAGCTGACTAGATGATTGATTTGTGGGGTCTGTTGCTTTTTATGTCGGGTTTGGTTCTAAAGCTGAACTTTTAAATTCTTACACAGATTGTTTCAAATACTGAAACTTAAAGTTTATTAGATGTTTCCTTTTATGTCAGTTGTTCAGAAGCGATAGTATAACACTGGAATAGCATAGGGGGCGAATTGTTTGCAAAATTTTAGCTTTAGGTTTCAAAAGCCATATTTACAACCGTTAGTGATGAATCTTTTGTACATGTATTTGATCAAATTTGATCAAGTTGTCAAAAACCAGACGCAACCGTTAAGACAAGAAGAATAATACTTTCAATCCTGTAATTTACGATTTCAAGTTACTCCAATAAAATGCAAAGCATGGTGCCAAGGCCGTTAGATTTGAAGATCACATGACTCAGAAGGTGAAGACTTATCTTGAAAGTGTCATGGCCTATCATTTGTAAGCTGAACTTTTAAATTCTTGCACTGATTGTTTCAAATACAGAAGCGTAAAGTATAGTAGATATTTCATGTCAGTTGTTCAGAAGCGATAGTAACACACGGGGGACTAGCATATAGAGGGCGAATTGTTTGCAAAAAAATTTAGCTTTAGGTTTTAAAAGCCATATTTACAATCGTTAAAGATGAATCTTTTGTACATGATTGTATTTGATCAAGTTGTCAAAAACCAGACACAACCGTAAAGACAAGAAGAATAATACTTTCAATCCTGTAATTTACGATTTCAAGTTACTCCAATAAAACCCAAAGCATGGTGCCAAGGCGATTAAATTTGAATATCACATGACTTAGAAGGTGAAGGCTTATCTTGAAAGTGCCATAGCCTGTAATTTGTAAGATACTCGGACCCCAAAGAATTCTGAAAGGGGAACTTCACAGTTACAGATGGCAAATTAAACGTTACTCAAATGATGCAATGGTAGAAATTTTGTAGAAAGAAGGGGAAAAAACCCGCTGATTAACAGCATCCCTTTTCCATTGCCAATAAAACTTTCTAAGGTCTTTCTAAGGTAGAAGTTTTGTAGAAAGAAGGGAAAAAAAACGCTGATTAACAGCATTCTTTTTCCATTTCCAGTAAGTTTTTCTAAAGTCTTTTTTCCTCACGATCGTAAAAACGGCGTTGTTTGGTAAAGGATTAATACACAGAAAATATTTGGCACTTTAAAGGCAAAACAGCTTGTCAACCGTTAAAAAATGAAATAAAAAGACGTTACCCTAAAAAGATAATTAATATGAGACAACATCTGTTACCAGTCAAACATATACACTTACAAAAACTGCAGACAACTTAACTCTTTACCAGATGACAAAATGCTAGACTCAGTAATGCTAACTTTTTTACAGTCGACAACTTCCGTGTAGCTCAAATGATAGGGTCACTCCTTCAATGGTGTAAAACATTTTAGGAAAAGAAGAAAATGCTGGTTACCAGCACTCTCTTCTTTTTCCCACAATGTATTCATATGTATTCTTCCTCAGAACCGTCAAAGTAAGGGATTAATTGGTGAAGGGTTTCATATTCAGCACTTCATCAATGAAATGGGTATTTTCAGTCTATAAAAGAAGATACAGATAATTGATACAGTAATTGTAAGGTTGAATTTGTCTTATCATCCATAGTAATATGAGACAATATAGATTTTTAAGACCAGAGTGCGTGTTCTGTACTGTGTCATCTTGGATTCTACAATGTCCACAAATCTTGTGTAAATCTGAGGCTGGACCTTGAAGGGTTTTGAAAACTTCACATGTTATTTCTGATGACAGTTTTCATTGTAACAGTCTATTTTTTTTCACCGTTTTACACGCTTGTGTGGCAATCAAAAAATACAACAGGTTCTTTTTAAATTTCTTTGCGAGACGCTATACGATATACTATAGAGAAAAACACTTTTTTACCAGCACTTTTATACCAAGATTATAGAAGATACATGTATTTGCTTTTTTTTCCGGCGAAAGATCGAAATTTATTTCATTGAGTGGACACCGTCGGTAATATTTTCACTCGTGGCTGCGCCACTCGTGAAAATACCGATAGTGTTCACGAGATGAAATAAATTTCGATCTTTCAACAAAACACCCCCACCCCCCAAATATTCTATTTATTTCATGCTTTTAACCCTTTCTGGGAGGAGCTTTATCAAAATCCAGTACAGTTCTTTTCCGTTGTTCCCCGTGGCGTACCTCTCCTGCATATCAACGCATTACAATATTACGTCAAGCGCGAGAAATGTAAGGTATATGACGTCATATTTCCCATCTGGTTGTGAGGCACGCACAATTTACCTAGGCAACAAGAACATGAAAATCGGTATTTTCACTGGTGGTACCATTGTAAGATCGAAAATAATTTCATGGTTTCCGGTAGGATATCAAGAAATAGCAGTGAAAATATTTTTCGATCTTACACTGGCACCACCAGTGAAAATACCGATTTTCACGTTCTTGTTGCCAAGGTAAATTGCGCGTGCCTAACAACCAGATGGGAAATATGACGTCATATACCTTACATTTCTCGCGCTTGACGTAACGTTGCTATGCGGGCGGGGTACGCCACGGGGAATAAGGGAAAAGAACTGTACTCAATTTTGATAAAGCTCCTCCCAGAAAGGGTTAAAAGCATAAAATAAATAGAATATTTGTTTTTTTCGGTGAAAGATCGAAATTTATTTCATCTTGTGAACACCTTCGGTAATATTTTCACTCGTTGCTGCGCCACTCGTGAAAATATTACCGATAGTGTCCACTCGATGAAATAAATTTCGATCTTTCACCGAAAAAAAAAAAAACAAACAAATATCCTCTTTATATTTTCACTGCTATTCCTGGATTTCCTACCGGAAGGCCTGAAATAAATAGAGGATATTTGTTTTTTTCCGGTGAAAGATCGAAATTTATTTCATCTCGTGAACACCATCGGTAATATTTTCACTCGTGAGTGCGCCACTCGTGAAAATATTACCGATTGTGTTCACTCGATGAAATAAATTTCGATCTTTCACCGAAAAAAAACCCCCAAATATTCTGTTTATTTCATGCTTTTAACCCAGTACAGTTCTTTTCCGTTATTCCCCGTGGTGTAGCAACGCATTACAATATTACGCCAAGCGCGAGAAATGTAAGGTATATGACGTCATATTTCCCATCTGGTTGTGAGACACATGCAATTTACCTAGGCAACAAGAACGTGAAAACTGGTATTTTGACTGGCGGTACCGGTGTATGATCGAAAAATATTTTCTCTGCTATTTCTCGATATCCCACCGGAAAGCATGAAATAAAAATATGTATTTCACTTGACTGGATGTACCGTACTTGACTTACCCATGTTGGCGTGCATGGCTGCTTTCTAAGAAAATGTCGAGGTAATGTCAAAGCCCTGTTGTCATTTGTACTGCAGTCGTCGTCGTGCTGAAAAAACTGACATTTTCTCACATCTCTGTAATTGCTGGAGACGTCTACTTCAGCCTTCGATACTTATTTACTATACCAGAGGGTAGGTAAACCACAGTGCTTTTTGTCTCAGTAATCCCCTCTTTCGAATTGGTGGGGTTTTTTTACCGAAAAGGTACCAATAGCGGAGTGAGGATACCCATACGTGGGTCTATTATGGTTTTTAGACCAGCGATCTCTAGTCTTTTGCGATCGAAAATGACTAAAATTCAAATGCAAGCTAAAGTCCCCGCAGGAAATACTGCCCCTCAGAAAATAATACTTTCATCAAAACATCGAAATATTGTACGTTCACAGAGTCAATCATTTTCTGTTTGTAAAAGAGACTAAGATATGACACGAATCAGTGAAATTCAAATAAACTTGAATTTCTTTCTGGTAATAAATTAAGGCATCCCATCTCTGTACATTCTGAGTCGTAAAGAAGTGTTGGTCCTGAAATGCGTAACAGACAAGCTTATTAAGCAGAAAGCGTTAAGCATCTACTTTTCATCGCGTCAACGATAATATGCTTCTAACTTCCGGTTGAACTTCGAAAGAATATCATGTTCAAACTTGGCCTAAAAAAATTGTGCATGTTGCAACTTAATTTGTATAATTGAAATTGTACACTACTTCAGTGGTATTTCGATTTTTTCAGTTTTAACCTGGATCGAGGGCGTTAAGCTGACCCCCCCTTCTATATATTTACACACTGAAGAGGTTTATTATTACCGTGTCTTGTCTATAATTTGACGCGGTAAAAGGGTCGAACCGGAGTTGCTCAACAAAAATCTAATCTTTCCCTGACGGCAAGCTTTTACACTTGTTCGAAGCGAAAGCATTTGCAGACAGCATAATGACATTTGACTTTGACATGATTAGGAAAACTATGGGAAAAGAAGAAGATTGTATTTACCATTATTTAGTCCTTTTCCTGTAATGCTTTTAAAAAGACTTCTGTCGTAGGACTATTTAAACACGTGATACTTTGCTAAAAGGCTGAGTATTACGAGAGATGTATCATTTAGAGTTCAAATTTGTGTGCGGGTTGATAACATCCAATTCTTATTTACCCTTACACCAGGTAAAGAAATGAAATGAAACTTTCCACCTAACCATAGACAATAGAAAAGAACATTAATATTGCTATTTGAATTTTCAATATACCCTTTGTTTAACATACTACTTTTTACAAACATTAGCGATAACACCTCACTCAGGCAAATGTCATTCCGATGCTCACGAGTCGTCTTCGGAAAATGTTCCTGTGAATTATTAGGCCTACCAGGCATGTCACAATATCAACCACAAATACATGCACCTAACAGTACTTTCTGTGCTTTGATCTAGCTTTTTTCCTGATACAAAATTATTTTAAAGGTTTCAAAGTGTAATGAATACGACGGCGAATGTATAATGTCTTAACAAAGATACTTCAACAATCCAAATGTGTGACCTTGTCCTAAATCAAGGTCCTCATTACCGTTAGATGATCAATGTGAGAATAAAACTTTATGCATAAAAATGGTTGTTTATTTCTTTTTTTCTAAGTATACTTGTAATTTTGGATCCTTCAAATATATGTTGACAATTTGCATAAAACTATTGCTAATTTTTGCTGTGTACAGTCTATGATGGAGGAGTTACTCATAGTTAAGACTATGTGAAAGAAAGCGTTTATAAAAACATTTTCTACCAAATTTTATGAAACTGTTCGATTCTTCAAATTGAAGACACTTGAGTCATAAATCAATTTGCACAGCTACTCATACATTCATTACGGTAAATTTGAGTAATCACTGAAATAGAAATTCTTTCCCAATTCCATTCTTTTACTTTACACATAAACAGAGGGGCTGAATGTACATGTATATAATCAGTATTGAAAGGATTAGACCTGGGCTCGTATTCATCAACCATCCTAAACCTTTACTACATAGATACTCATTTCTACGCATTGCTTGTAGGAGCCTTTGGAAAACATTGTGGCAAAAGGTGCAACTGCTCATGACGAGCAATTTCACCTTTTGTCACAATGATTTCTATGCTATCAAAAGGTTTCATATATATATAAGAAGCGGCTTCATCCTTGCTGTTATTTAGGGTCAATTAGAGATACCATAGAAATGCCTTGTGGGTTAAAGGGTTAAAGATGCATAATTACTCGTTTTCATCCAGTTTTGTAACCAGTTTTATCTTTATTGTATGAAATTATTATCATCCATGTACCTTCGTGCCACATGTTGCCCCTGAGGGTTGCAATGTTGTACAGATTACGACGAGTAGAAAATGCAACTCGTTCTATTGCGACTAGCCTAGACATTACAACGACAGTTTCCGGTTTAAGGTAGTACAACCTAACAGAAAACAGCTATTTCCATAACAACATCCTACAAAATTTGCTATGATTAAAAAAAGAGTGTTATGGTACTGCTTTAACCAAGCCACTTTTCCCTTTTTGTCTTTTCTAGAATTACATGTATCATATATAAATCTAAAACTACTATATTTTCTTTACAAACAGAGATAGTAATTACTCCCCTTTTCTGAAAACTAACAAAAGTATCTACAAATAATTTCAAGACAGGCATAAAAAAATTTGTGGTCGGTTAAAAATGTGAAAAAGTATTATACCTGTATAAATCAGTATTTATCAAGTATCAAGAAAACTTCATGCAATGCAGCACTAGAGGTATTAGGGGTCTACTACCATACATCGAAGACAAATGTCTGGCATATCTTTATCCCATGCACATTATATCGATTTTTATCTACGTTTACAAGGCTATCTATATTGATTGTTTAGACTGTAAAGTTTTCACAGCATTTGTTTGCTCTCTGCATGTAAGGGTGCACCTTTAAGAACATTCTTTGCCTTATTCTCAAGGATTTTCTATATTTGAACGTAACACGACTTCTGATTGGCTAAAGCATTCGGTATAGCCAGTTAGAAGTTTTGTTACTTTCAAATTTAGAAAGTCTTGGAGAAAAAGATTAAGAACATTCTCAAGAATGGTTGATAAATATAGGCCTAGGATCACACAGCAAAGAAAGCGAAGTATATTCTATTAGTGACGATATCGTCGGTTTCCTTTAAGAACATCGTAACTACAGTTTGTTTCAAGCTATAGTTACGAGGTTTTTGAAGTAAACCGACGATATATATAATTATGAGATAGCTGTTCACAGGCTATGGTGTAAATGAAATGGAGTGCAACACGCGAAAAGGTGCATTCGGACATTTGCGTAAAGTGTCGTCTCGGATTAGCCTGCGCAGTCCGCGCAGGCTAATCCGAGACGGCACTTCACGACTACATTAGATTTTGTGCCTCAGTAGACTTGCGTAAAACAGAAAATCACATAAAATCGGAAAGTGTCGTTTCGGATTAGCCTGTGCGGACTGCACACGCTGATCAGAGACGACACTTTACGCAAATGTCCGAATGACCCTTTTCGCGTGTTGCACTCCAAATAGGAACTGAATAAGTCAATGTTTTTTTTTTGTATGCCAGAGGACATTATTTCAAACTTGTTCTAAGTGTGAGCATCTGCAGACGAAAAATAAACTGCACCTCTAATGATCGGATTTAACTTTAGTTTGATCTTCCTCCACAAAGTTTTCGAAAACCATTACAATCAGGGTTGCTGAAACATGGGATTGTTTGGTAAAGGGTTCAATTAAGCCGATAATTAAATTCTACAAAACAAAAACAGTGACAACTCAATGAGTACTTTCTATAATTTACAGTGCAATATATAACGACTTAGGCAAAAATAAATCAACTAACGACACAAACCCGTCCATCAAATCTATATTGTCGATGCCCCCAAGTTGGTTCTTTGCGGCAACTAATTGATTAAACAGCCCAAGCTTCCTTTCTTCACTGCTAATGTTACAAACGGCTCTGTGGATACGCTTGTCGTCCCATAAAAAAGAGACAGAGATGTGAAAATAAACAATTTATTAAATTCATTAAATGGAGCAAGCGATATAAATCACACTTCAAGTGGAGTAATGATGCGTAGTGTTCCATTGAATTGCCGAGAAATACTAATTTATTTCTCCAGCGATTTTCACTCATCGAGATGGTAACTTGGCGGATCGATACACGAGTCTGTAACGAGTCTGCCGTAAACGTACAAAGAAGAGCTCTTGGAAAATGAGCATACACGCTTGAGTTATTCTCGTCTCTCTTTCTTTTTTTTTTTTAACCATAGTATGAAATACCAGGTAACAACCAAGCGGGTATCATAGAGGATAGACTGTGATAAGAAGGCAAGGGCGTGACGACTGACCATCTTCGCAAAGGACAAGAGGGATTTAACTCTTGCAACACTAAATATATAACTCGATTTAGTTGAAACATATTTATTTTACATCGACTGAGAAACAAATTCTTACAACTTATACTAATCTCTCTCGATTCTGCTTCCTGGAAGCTACACCAGTACTAACGCCGAAAGTGTGGGCCCATGAAAAATCTTAAAGGTGATCCCTGCTGCCGGATATCGAACTCAGGACATCCTGGTAACGATTTCTACCGTTAGCTGAAAAAAAAAAACCAAAAAACACTGAACTTAGAAATTTATGAAAAAGGTGTTTAGCGCATCTGGGGGAATATTATATATACATAGACCCAGGTAAGCCTGTGTGGACTCCGCAGGCTGACCTGGGTCGAAACCTTTATTTGTCAACTTTCTATACAGACAAAGATTATTCTACCTCGTGATCTTGCCGGTTGCTCGACAAATGGAGTGCAACACGCGAAAAAGTGCATTCGGACATTTGCGTAAAGTGTCGTCCCGGATTAGCCTGCGCAGTCCGCGCAGGCTAATCCGAGACGGCACTTTACGACTAAATTAGATTTTGTGCTAGAGTAGACTTGCGTAAAACAGAAAATCACATAAAATCGGAAAGTGTCGTTTCGGATTAGCCTGTGTGGACTGCATACGCTGATCAGAGACGACACTTTACGCAAATGTCCGAATGACCCTTTTCGCGTGTTGCACTCCAAATGGTTTTCATGAATCAATGACTTGGTGATGACTTGCTTGGTATGATGCGTTACGGAGAGGGCAGGAACCCCTATGTGCCAGAGCATGGCTCAAATATCGTCGGTTTTCTTCAAAGACTCGTAACTACAGCTTGTTTCAAGACTTATATATGAGGTTTTTGAAGTAAACCGACGATAAGATCAGACTGAACTTTTTGTGCAGTCTGACTTTTACTTTGGCCGCCCGCAATAGCCAATGTCAATTACCGCTGAAATGGTTATCGGCATTTTACTTTTGAAGTTTCCTCAATCATCATAAGTAATCACAAGAAAATATTGATGCTGAATATCAATGGCGCCGCAAACCACTTATTTCTGTAACAGGGCACAATGCATTGGGCCGCGTTAAACTGTTTATGAAAATCACGTGATCGTTTAACTCATTATCAAACGACAAAATTTTAGGACCGTCCAAAGCGAAAGCATTTGCAGACGACAAAATAAAAGTGACTGAAAAATTGAAATTTGTCTTGTGAAGGTTAGAAAACATTGTGGGAAAAGGAGAAAATGCTGGTTACCAGCATTTTCTCCTTTTTCCACAATCTTTTCTGAAGGCTTCTTTCTCACAGGCGTCAAAAGCAGGGATTGTGTGGTAATGGGTTAACAGCTCAGTAGGAATCATATTGTTGATCACTTGACTCATTTTGTCACGTCTAACATCTAGTATAGTATATGTGGAGAAAATCGTCGCCCTTGTAAGATTTTGTCTACACAAACGGACATTTGTCGGCAATGAATGAACAGTCACGCGAGTTTTTAGGTTTGTTGAACAATAGGGTCCAAATATTTCGTCATGTATCACAAATGGCTATATTTCATTTCCAATTATAACTATCAAACTGTTTGTGAAATAGAAAATATACTTTTTAATGTCATACAAACACAGTATTGCCCAAACAAAACTTAGGTTCGGTAAGGTTAGGTAAGGTTCGGTAAGGTTCTGTGTTTAGGGGGACCGATCTGTCACCCGCTCAAACATTGACCTAGTTACAGTTAGCTGGTCTTAAAAACACGATCGCGATAGGAAAACAATATTTATACAATCCATACAACACTGGAACAAAAATATAATGGGGGTCACAAGTACCACATAGGGTGCTCTAGGGTCGAAGAGCTTGAAAATATCTCTTAACCTTTTTCCAGGGTAAGATATTTAAAATGGCGGCTTCGAAAATTTGTGACAGATAATTTTTTATCACGTGACTTGTTTTTCGAAATGGATCTTTATTATTATTTTTCGAAAGGAAAATGTTGATATGTCTACAATCCGGTTTTTTTTTTTATCCTTCTAACGATGAAAGTACAATATAATTATTATATATAAAAAAAAATCCCACAAATAAATAAAACAAGAGCCGTCAGAGACGGGTTATGCTCCCCGAACAAGTGCTTGTCATAAAATATAAGAAATTGTTATAAATTGACTTCTTTTATCCTAGAAGAAGCTGTTCATGCCCCCCAAAATTTGAAGTGAAAAGGCAATTACTATCTTAGAGATAGCCAACATAAACTTGTAGAGGACAATAAGCCCAATAAGCCCCCTTTAAGCCTCCTTTTCCCATAAGACAGTATTGGATCATTGCAATAAATACAAAGGGTGTGTGGTTTGTAGCATTTTTTTATAATAATTAAAAATTCGAAATTTCATAAAATTTTGAGCAGTCATGTATTAAATATTACATAAAACAATTTTTTACATGAAGCCCCCTTTTTCCGAGACGCAGCCTGAAATTGAGAAAAAGGAAGAGAGGTACCTGGGCAACGTTCCAACAAGTTCAGATTTGAAATTTCACAAAGGTTTGAGCACTGATAAAGGAGAACCTAGTGAAAAACAATTTTTTCCATGAAGCCCCCTTTTTCCGTGATGCAGCCTTAATTTGAGAAACCAGGAAAGACGTATTTGCGCATTAATAATTCATAGATTGCAAAAACAAAGGGCACATGTTGAAACTTGTAAAACAAGATATAACCATGAAATGTTGACAAAAACTGAACAAGATATTAGTAAAAATTGCAATTTTGCATTAGGGCCTCTTTTTCATTTTACAAGAAACCCCCTTTTTCCATGACAGAGGGTCAAATTGAAAAACACAGAGATAAAGAAAGAAGAGCACATGGTGAAACTCTTAAAAAACAATATAACCATGAAGTTTAATGAAATTTTGACCAAAACTGAATGAAATATTAGTAAAAATTGGAATCTTGCAAGAAGCCCCCTTTTTCCATGACAGAACGTCAACTTAAAAAATGCCCAGATTGAAAATAGCAAGGGCACATGCTAAGACTTTCCATAAACAATATAACCATGAAGTTTCATGATATTCTGACCAAAACTGAATGAGATATTGGTAACAATTGCAATTTTGCATTAAGCCCCTTTTTCCATGACACGGGGTCAAATTGAAAATCCGGGAAAACTATATCGGTGCATTACCCCAAAGAGTTCATATATGAAGTTTCATCCAATTTGGTCCAAGGGTTGTGGAGAAATCGCTTCGGACGGACGGACGGACAGACGGACGGACGGAAGGACGGACGGACGGACAGACGGACGGACAGACGAAGCGGCGACTATATGCTCGCCCTTCGGGGAGCATAAAAAGTTAATATGGACCCCGATCTGGTAATCAAAGTACAGTAGATACAGATGTATGTTTAAACAAAGCATGGAACCAGTTCAATATGGCTGCCTCCATAGGCACTTTACAAAACCGAATGAAAATATAGTGCCGCCACTTCAGGCGGCGCCACAATAATTTGAAATCTAAAAATAGCTGTTGGTTCCCTTTTACAGACAGAAATTAGACACAAGTCAGAATAATTCTCGGACCAAACTAGAATCAGATCCCGTGTCCATTAACCAATGTACATTGCATTCTAGTCTCATTCATAGTGGAGTGGTAAGCTACGAAGTATTTTAGTTATTTTTGATTGGCTAAACTGGACGGTATTGCCAATCAAAAAGTGTGTTACTTTCCCTCACTGAGACAGTTTAGAACAGTTTTTAAAATTAGACCGTGCTAAGAAATTTCCAAGTTTCTTAAATGCCTCATAAATGAGCATTTGCCCTTAGCAAATAATCTGTCACGGTTCCCTTTGATATATAAAATAACTAAACCATGATTTTCCTATTATAGACCAATTACGCAATTATATAAATTTTCCCAACTTTTTTGCACCCGACGATACAACTGGTTAAAAAAGGACAGAAAAGCCAAGATTGCGATTTTCTTTTTTTCCAATGCCCCAAAATTGCTTTAATCCGGTACAAAACATTTTTTTTCAAAGACGAATCCTATCATTTAGGCCATTGTTGATTTGTCATCTGCAAATGTTTTAAATTTGAACGAGTCAAAAAGTGCACCTTCATATAAAAGGACTTAATCCAATGTCATGTAAATATAATTTCTCGGTCCCCGAAACTGACAGATTTTGGAAATAGTGTGAAACTAGGGACGATTGCTTGTTACAATGAGTCTCTTACACTAATTAGTAAAGTCGACATTTCCTCGATCTTGTTTCTAATGTAGCGGAGCCATGCTCTCCGTGCTGAAATCTGTTATTAAAAGATTGCTCAGCAAATAATGTGTTGCATATTCACGAACTATTTTAATGCAAATTTCATTCTTATTTTAAAGATTGGCTGAGACATTCTTCTGCGAACATTACGGTCTTTTGCATTACAATAATACCTATACAGAAATCGGAAGTTGTTTGAAGCAGCCATTATTAGAAGAAATACTGAATCGTGAAACAATAAGAGGACAAAATTAATGTATAATGACATGGTCTCAAGTAGCCCATGGTAAAAACAGGAAGAGTTATAAAAAAGTAACGTCAGCGTATATAAAAGTCTTCTGTCATATGCATCAATGAATGAAGAATCAAGATGAAAAATGTCATGTCCAAACGGGTTTAGCAGGATGCATCATATTGTGACAAAAACTTTCTCTGAAATATAAACCCTTGACTGCTAACCCCAACCAAGCAAACAATGATAACAAACGATCTTATGACAGAGGGCCTTAGAAGTTATTGTGGATTGAGAGAAAATACTAGTAACCAGCTTATCCCCCTTTTCATTTCAACGTCTGCACAGGAGACTTCAGAGTTACCCATGACCTAAAGATTCTAGCCTTTGTGCCAAAAGCTTCTAAAGTACAGTTTAAGGTTGCGTTATAGAAGTCGTCTAGGTATCTGGTCGAATGTTATGATGATAAGGAGTGCAACACGCGAAGAGGGTCATTCGGACATTTGCGTAAAGTGTCGTCTCTGATCAGCGTGCGCACTCCGCACAGGCTAATCCGAAACGACACTTTCCGATTTTATGTGATTTTCTGTTTTACGCAACTCTACTGTAAAACAAAATCTAATGTAGTCGTAAAGTGCCGTCTCGGATTAGCCTGCGCGGACTGCGCAGGCTAATCCGAGACGACACCTTACGCAAATGTCCGAATGCCCCTTTTCGCGTGTTACACTCCAATTAAGGGTTTACTTGTAGTCATTAGGCAATTAGTGTGTGGATATCTCAAGGCCGGACCCGAAACAAAACAGTTTACTTTACTTTGATTGGGGGGGGGGGCGGTATTTACACAAGTAGTCACTCCAACCTCGGACATCCTTTCGAAAAACATGTCAACTGTTTGACAGGTCATATCCTTAACACACAGAATGAACTTGCATGCATGTCATGCTATGGTGATCTACATATAGCTGCAGAGCGTTCCTATATCTCTTGGACGGTATTTCTTTGAGCATTATCAGTGCACATTCTTTTTTTGTCAGATACACATCGTTTCTAAATGACTGGTTAATTTAGACTTTTGTCATTGGTAAAATTGTCTGTAATTTGCTAAAAAGTCAATTTAGGTCAGTGGGCTTGAACAGAAAGGTATTTTGGTTCAGGTGTTATAATTGACACGTTTATGATTGACACACAATTCATCACGGTTGGGAGAAAATGTTCAAGCTCTGTGGACATGACAATTTTGTATAAACATCTTTTTTACACTTCAGATGCAAAATTAGGGCTGTTGGACTACAAGGACAGAGCTCAATATAAAACTTTCCGAAGAAAAAGAACTCTTAAAAGAAATTAAAAGAAAATGAAAACGTTTTGAATTAACCATGACAAAGTAACACTATCATTGTGCAGTTACAATTTAAGGCAATGAAATTATTATAATGTACTATGTTACCATTTAATTTTGTTGAACCAAATTTTGACCATTTTTGTAGAGCGGGGGCGGGGAAGAAAGTGAACATTTTGCAGGGAAAGGACGTGATATTGTACCTAAAATAGGGAAAGAATGCTTAAAAAAAAAACTGGAATGGAAAGTCTACCAACTGATCTATCTGGCCAACTGAAACGTTTCGTGTTTAAATGTGAATGTCCCTTGTTATGCAATAACGGCTATGCCATTTATCCAACGGAAAAGAAAATTTTACAATAAGAATAACAGAAAAACCCCGGCGATTCCTCTTGTTTTCTAAATACACTTTTATCTCTTTTTATTCTTTAAATATTCCTTTGCCCGCAAACGAAAATGAGCAGTTTTTGATAGATTTATGCAAACTTTGCTTGGTTTAATGTCCCCAATATACATTTATCAGTATTTCGTTTAAGCACCTGTGCTTTCAAAGCACCATCACAAATAATACTCAGTTTCCTATGGACCGTCAAGAATTATACATGTACTGATTTTCCTATGGCTATCTAGAAGATATACTGTTATTCTTAAAGCCCATCATAATTAATACTGTTAACCCAATAAGTTTTCACGAATAGTTCACTTCTTCCTATAGGCCTTCACGGACTATACACTTCTTCTCAAAGGCCTCAACAGATAATACTCTTCTTCCCATGTGCCTTCACAGATTATACACTTCTTGCCATAGGCCTTCACAGATAATACTCTTCTCCACATAGCACTTCACAGATTATACACTTCTCCCCATAGGCTTTCGCAAATAATACTCTTTTTCCGTAGGGCCTTCACAGATAATACCGTTCTTGAAAAGGGTTTTCATGGATAATACTCATCTTCCCATATGACTTCACAAAATATCCTCTTTCCCCTTTTTGGCCACACATCGCGAATGATACTGTTTTTGCCATGGATCTTTTCGAGTTCTCTTCTTCAACTCAATACATGTACTTTTCTTTCCCGAGGCCTTCACAAAAAAAAGCAGCCGTCTTGTTATGGGTCGTCTAAAACGAATTTATTCTTCCAGATGGGTGTAATGCATATATAGTACTATTCTTGCAATAACCCATGGCAAACTATACTCTTATTCTCATGGGCCGTCAGAAATAATACTCTCATTCCCATGAGCTTTCACAAAGAATACTCCTCTTCCCAGAGATGTCATAACTAATACTGTTCTCGTTGGCCTTCACAAATAATACTCTTCTTTCCGATAGGCCGCATTTTGAAATATTGTGGGAAAAATGGCATTTGTTTCTAATTTGAAATTAGCGAATATTTATTACTACAGTGTAACGGCGATAGCATGTCACCTCGTTCAGATTAAATCGGTTGGACGAAGGTCGAGCAACTGTACATAAAAAAAAAAACTCTCAAATAAATCTTAAAAGCATTTTATTACATTCCAAAATATGAACTATACAAGTGTTCCAAAATATTTACTACCCAAAATGGAACACTCTGCTTTTCATATTGGAGTTGTGTTTATATGCAAGTGACAGTATATTACCGCGAAGTATTCAATCAGTGTTACAGAGTGCAATATCACGGCTAGCCGCGCCCATCGCCAAGAATTTAGATAGTATTTGTCTGCACCTGAAACTGTCTTTGATTTCACTGCAACACCTATTGCATTAAAGTGATAAAGCACGATTTATCGGTGCATTTTCAAATCTGCATTTCAAGTTTCTTGTGCAGTGCAGCTTCACACTACGACACGAATTCAAAGTGGAGAGAATTTAAATTTGTTTCCCTGTCCTAGAAGTTTGGTGCGTTTCAACTATTTTCCCAACGAAAGTAAGTGCACTCCTTTTCTTTGGAAAAAGCTGCAGATGACAAATCAAAATTACTTAAACTATGGAATTCTGTACATGAGAGTATAGGTATAAAATAGTGTGGGAAAAGGATTAAATGCTGGTTACAAGTATAATGTTTCCTATAATGTTTCGTTCAACGTTTTTAAAAGTTTGCCACCTTAGGGTCTTTTGAAAACCACTATTAAACTAGAACAACATAAGCACATTGTACCTACAAAGGAAAGGTACCACAAACTAAATCCATGTGCTATTGCAGAAACTGTACATTTATGTAAGTCTAGACATGCACTGTGTTCATAATTATATAATTTTACGAGTTGGAATTAAGATTGTTTGATATTATAAACTAATGTAGTTCACATTCGAAAAAAACAACAACACAGCATTCAAGCCGTACTGTGTACAATCAATACCACCTGAATAGTTACAATAGTTACTATTCAGTAGTCTAAAAAACCTGTATTCGAGACCACTAAATTGAAGTAAATAAAAATACCGATCCCCTACGAAAGATGGTCGTTCTTTGCTAGTTTATAACTATTATCGCACAGGATATTGAATTGAAACAGTGGTACATGTATCTTAAAGCAGTTGGTTGCTTGATAGCGGTGGTCTTTACAGGCGTGTTTCCTGACCCTAGAACGTGCAGTCTGATCTTAGAGCTACACCGATAAGGAGATATTTTTCTCTAAAAAATGTCTGGATTAGATTTTTTTTCTCGTTTGTTTTACAATAGGCTTGAACGTTACCTTTAACTTATCTAGCAGGATGTAGACCCACATAATCCCGACTTTTAACGACCCTGAAAAAGAAAGCCTTTGAAAACATCGCGGGAAAAAGAGAAAATGCTGGTAACCAGCATTTTCTCTTTTTCCCCCACAATGTTTTCTACACTTTCGAAATAAAATTTCAATGTTTTATTCACATTTATCTTGTCGTCTGCAAATGCTTTCAATTTGGTTAAGAGTTAAAAATCTAATATCGTAAAAAAAGTTATGACCTCCATTCATGCTCTAAAAGAGTTTGTTTTTTGGACAGCCTTATATAAAAGACTTGATACTGTTAACTGTAGAATCTGGGCTTGGTCAAGTTCACTGTTGGGATGATTCGACAAGATAATCTAATCATAAACATGGCCACAACATACGAGAATAAAGGACCAGGAATAAAACGTTTTTTTTTTCGTCGGCGGTATTGTATGACTGTTTATGGATGAGGTTTTACGATAAATCCGGCAACCAACATACATCATCTCACCCTAACCACTGATTATCCGCCATGTTAGATGCGCTAACCATCCAGACAGTGTATCTTTATCATTGCCTTACGTGTTTTTGTGAGGTCTAACACATGTCTCCAAAAACCTAACTTATTACCTATTGTCGACATATATATATCCAAAGCTGCAAGTGCTAGATGTTACTTCTAAAACAGAGTGAAAAATGGACAAATAGGTCGGATCAATTTCTCACTTTGTTACGTTACTTGCTTTTTTGTTGGTGGGTCTTGTCGTATTTCATCACTTTTTACTCCATACTGCTACCATACTCAAACCAATATAAAAGTATTGCGTAACATTTTAAACATTATTTTCCTTGTCGTTTAATACAGTTGACTTAATAATGCTTTCATTGCATCCATCAATCAAACAAACACACACAAAGAAAAATTGGATTGCACCACTCTTAAGAATATACTAGGTTTTTAAGGACATTGGAGGAATACGGCAAAAAAGCTGGTAACCATCATTCTTCGTTTTTACTACAATCTTTTCTGTTAAAGAAATAATCCACCATTTCAGCTACATGTAATACCGTTGCTTTCAATCTTGGATGAGTCAAAAATTGTGTCGTTAGGTAAAGAGCAGTGCCCCAGTATATTTCTTGTGAAGCAAAGCTTGATGATCAGTGTTTTGGAGATTTGGACCCTTAGCCTTTGTGTGTTAACTCATTACCAAATGTTAAATATTTTAGGTTTGTCCAAAAATCGAAAACATTTGCAGACGACAAAATAAAAGTGACTGAAAATTTGAAATTTGTTTTCTGAAGAGAAGAAATACAGTTACTAGCATTTTCTCCTTTTTTTAACAATGTTTCTAAAGGCTTCTTTATCAGGGTCGTCAAAAGTGTAGGGATTGTGTAGAAATGGGTTAAAACAATAGCTCCATCCTCAACAGAACAGAACAGGATAGAGCAAAAATATCTGACAAAAGGAAGTTTGATGTATCTCTGTTCTGCACTATCTACCAAGCATGTCATAACATAATTATACGCCCACAAAACCACTTACTCTAACACTCGACCTGATCTATAGGTAGAAAGGATCTTTTACATGCAGAAAATTGAACAAAAGCAAAAGGTACGACCAAAGATTGACCTGAGCCAAAACTTTTTGCAGATGCATTAAACCCGTGTTTTCAGAGAGCATTGTTACAACGCATTTTGTAATAAACCTGCAAAATGTAATAAGTATTACAAAATGCGTTGTGATTACATGAAGTGTAATAAAAAGTTATGCAACGCGTTTTGTAATAATCTTGCAAAATGTAATAATCTTTGTTCCCTGGGCCCCAGTTGTAAGATGTTCTTGTTTTGATCATACATGCAACTACTTAATATGATAAATGAATGAAAAAAATGTTCAATGTGTGTAAATGTGATCGAAGTTATTAAGCCGATGACAAATCCTTGATTAATTAAAATCTCTGTCTTTCGTTAAGAATCTTTTGAACTGTCAAAGTCAAAAACAGCGGGCCCGACTAGAGTCAAGGTCAAAAACAGTGGGCCTGACTAGAGTCAAGCTCAAAAATAGCGGGTCCAACTAGAGTCAAGCTCAAAAACAGCGGACCCGACTAGGGTCAAGCTCAAAAGCATCGGGTCCAACTTAGGGTCAAGCTGTTTTTGATCAATGCGTTTCAATGTAATCGAAGTTGTTAAGCATATGACAAAACCTTAACCTATTATTAAAGTTGAAAGAAGTCTGTCCTTCTATTCAACATCTTAGAACTGGGGCCCAGGGAACAAAGATTATTACCATTTTGCAAGTTTATTACAAAACGCGTTGCATAACTTTTTATTACATTTCACAACGCATTTTGTAATACTTATTACAATTTGCAGTTCATTACAAAATGCGTTGTAACAGAGCATGGCTCATCTAGTCTTTTCAGCCCCGTAAAAACAAACAAACAAAAGCCTTTTGAAAACATTGTAGAAAAAGAAGAAAATGCTGGTAACCAGCATTTTTTCCTTTTCCCACAATGTTTTCTACCTTCCCAAAATCAAATTTCGATTTTTCAGTCACATGTATCTTATCGTTTTCAAATGCTTTCAATTTGGACCAGCCTAAAATTTTGTCGTTTGGTAATGAGTCAAATGACCTTGAGAAATAAGACTTCTAATAATATGATGGGGAAAAAGTGAAAATGCTTGTAACCAATATTTTCCTCTTTTCCCGCACTTTTTTTAAATATCCAATCAAATTCATATCCAATCGTATCTGCTCTATTTGAATTGTCATCTGCAATGCTTTCAATTTGGACATTTTTTTTTATATATTTTGCTACTGTATATTTAGTTTAGTATACTATGAAAATATACCGTTAACGTCCGCTAACTTTGCAGCAAGATATTGTCGGTTTACTCCAAAAACCTCGTATCTACAGCTTGTTACAAGCTGTAGTTACGAGGTTTTCGAAGTGAACCGACGATATGCATACAAAGCTAAAGAAAAGCACTGTAACACTTTATCAAATGATAAAATTCTGTATCAATCCAGACTCAAAGCGTTTGCACGTGAAAAATTAAGGGTGTCTAAAATGAAGACGTTGTCTTTGAAAGTGGAGAGAACATGTCATAAAATGGGAAAAGATGTTGGTAACCAGTATCAACTCCTTTTCCTACCATGTTTTCAAAAGTCTTCCTCATTACGTTTACAAGTGCACGGGATTGTTTGGTAAAGAGATAATCTTCCTGTAAAAAGGGTGATTACGCTATTATGTCTTTATTCTAAATGACCATGTTAATTCAAGTCGACAGTGCGCCTTAAACATTTTTTGTATCGTCGATGTCACAGCCAGTTGTAAGTATAATTTGCTAGCTTTTAGCTCCAATGACTTCCTTAATATTTAATACACTGAAATATATCTTGATGTATCTTCTGTAACCTTGAACAGCGGCAAGAGGAAAAATGTTTCAGGTCAACAGCGCCTACACTCATGTGAAAGGATGGAAGCTGGCGAAATTAGCCGAAATTGGCCGTATAGCCTTTTGAAAATGTCGATGATACACGATATTTACCGATTAGTTAGTGGTCGTAATCATTAAAGTGCACCACTTTGCTGTACAGTAAACATTCACCCATAAACAACGCATTTCAATTACCGTGGTTGTCTCTGCGCTTTACAATATATAGTCTTAAAACTAGATACTCAGTGACAATGTACAAACAAGAATTCATCGCTGCCAAAGGAAAGTCATACTGTCTGCTTTATGATCACATTCTTGTATGAAGTCAAGGTCGAAGTGACTGTAAAGATAACTTTGTGCTTTAAGAGTTCAGGTAGCAGATATTTCAATCCGTTAAAAACAAACCTAGGTTCGTATTCACCGGTCATTCTTTGTCTTATTTTTAAGTTTTTTTCTGAATTTAAAAGTAGAGCAACGTTTCATTGGTTAAACATTTGGTTCAGCCAATCAGAGTTCGTGTTACTTTTAAATAAAGAAAGTCTTGGAGAATGAGACTAAAATGTTTTTAAAAAATGGTTGGTGAACACGGACCGTAATATCGTGGCTCTCTTAGCTCTTTACCAAACGATAAAATTATAGACTTGTCCAAACTGAAGGCATCTGCAGACGACAAAAAAGAAATATGGCTCAAAAATTGAAATTTGTTTTGAAATGGGGTTGAAAGCATTGTGGGAAAAGGAGAAAATGCTGGTAACCATCATTTTCTACCTTTTCCAAAATGTCTTCAAAAGGCTTCTTTCTCAGTGTCGTTAAAAGTCTGGATTTTCTGGTAAAGAGATATAGAGGATATTTGTTTTTTTCGGTGAAAGATCGAAATTTATTTCATCGAGTGAACACCATCGGTAATATTTTCACTCGTGACTGCGCCACTCGTGAAAATATTAACTTTGGTGTTCACTCGATGAAATAACTTTCGATCTTTCACCGAAAAAAAAAAATCTATTTATTTCATGCTTTTAACCCTTTCTGAGAGCAGCTTTATCAAAATCCGGTACAGCTCTTTTCCGATATTCCCCGTGGCGTAACCCTCCCGCATAGCAACGCATAGCAGCAATATTACGTCAAGCGCCAGAAATGTAAGGTGTATGACGTCATATTTCCCATCCGGTTGTTAGGCACGCGCAATTTACCAATGCTACAAGAACGTGAGAAAACGGTATTTTCACTGGTGGTAACAGTGTAAGATCGAAAAATATTTCACTGCTATTTCTCGATATCCTACCGGAAAGCATGAAATAATAATCTTTGTGTCATTTCGTCGAGCACAAACTACTGTCTTGCTCTTCTTTGTCCTTGCGAATGGCTTATACAACCTGAAGGCTACATCTACCCAGGCACGTTTGCGGCCCGGCGAGGAATGAAGTGAAAAAAATAAAATGTATATAGGACTTATTTCTATAAACGCAAACAGACACTATTTCTGTTTCAAATACATGTAGTATATTAAAATATAAATTTGGGAGCGCTTCACTTCTTCCTTATCCCCCCCCTTTCCATGCGTAGCGGAGTAAGACTGACACAATGAAATAATTGGTGTAAGAAATTAAGGGACAGTTTGATTAATTCGCAACCATCCCATAATGTCACTTTTTGCTTGTCTAACCGGGGAGTATAGTAATCAAACTTTTTTCCTGTTTTCCAATTCTTTCCCTTTTTTTTTGAAGAAAAAACTTGGTTTCAACTCATACTATGATTATAGTGGGCTCTGTTTGCTTTTGTCAAAAGAAAACCATTAAAACCAGCCTGCACGTCCGTGTCGTCTAATCTTAGTCTCTTCTCTTCGATACTTTCCAGATTAGGACTTATTTTATCCAATTTAAAATAGATTAATTGACCATAAAGAAGGTCGGTTTGTACATCCAACAGGATGAAGGGTAATATCTGCTGTTTGCAAAGTTTAGAGACCAAGAAAGATCATCCATCATGGCGCGTGGTTAGTTTGGTCTTTTTAACATCCTTTTTTCTATATTCTTATTATCATAACTCGTGAAGTTATCATTAAGTGCAGATCCGCTTATGATTCAAGACTAAATTTGGCTATTTTGCTTCGAGTTTTTCTTTTTTTAGCTTGCCGTGACTTTTAATCATAAATAGACTTTCTGCAAAATAGTTTGCCCAAAGGTCAATGCAGATACCGTTGTTGTTGCCCTGGAAGTGAGCAGAAAATGCAAGAAAACTAATGAAAGAGTTGTAACCCGACTGCCACCAAGTTAGATTCCTGTTGGACTGTGAACTCGAAAATGATGGCAATGTCATTGGGCGAGCACGGTCTCGTTACATTTCCTATGCTGCACTTAGATGACTCAGTGACCATTTAGTGCAGCTGCACTTTTTCTTAGGTATTGTTTAAGATAGCAATGAATACCATTACACCGACTCAGAAATCTAAGCCATATTTGGAATATTACAACTGATATGCATGTAAAAGCAAAGATAAACACCAGCAAATGTATAACTATAAATCAACAACAGATAGTGCAACTGTTCAGTTACTACATGTGTTACCTTCTTCAATCTAATAATATGTTTACAACATCTGCTAAACCTTCTTATATACTAGCATATCGTCGGGTTACTTCACAAACCTCGTAACTACAGCTTGCAAAAGCTGTAGTTACGAAGTTTTCGAAGTAAACCGACGACATAGTTTCTTTAAGTGTCAAAGGATGAAGGACGGTGAAATAGCTTCATGAAATGACATGGAAAACTTGATTACAAAAGAAGCTTGTGTACAGCTTTCAAACGCCGTGTTTTGTAAGAGCTCAAAACATTGCTTTTATGTCGTGCTGTGGTAACTTAAACCTTTACCGAAACATTCCAACTTTTCAGAGGCTGAGAGAGGGAAAATGCTAGTAATCAGCATCTTTTTCTGAAATTGTTTTTCCATATCCAAGATACAAATCGTATCAGTTTAGTAATTCTTACTGTTTCGTCTTCAACTGCTTTGAATTTTGAATATTGTCGTTTGGTAAAGAGATAACACCTCTGCGATACTTCAGTCCTCAAAGTGTTGCAATTCACAACTAAGCTGTCAAAGCCGCCACAATTATAACAATGGTGTATTGCAATTTATCAAACACCATCGAGATGCACCTTCAGGCGAAAACAAATACCTTGTGGTCAAGTTACCTGTCGTACAGGTCAGCTCAGCGGTGAGAAATAAAGAATTCTCCTGCCAAAGGCCAATCTCTTCATGATGACTCCATCATGGCCCGTCTACCAAAATGACGTATAGACTGTCTGCTGAACATTTATCTTGTAGGTGCAGTTTGATACATGCCTTTTATAGACAAAATTGGGATTTTTAGTTGTATTTAATAATCCCAGGTTTTAAAGTAACAATAAAGCCAAAAAGTAAACAAAGCGGATGTTTAAATGCATTTGAATATATATCATACCGTTCAAAAGTATGGAAATTATTGTGTAGATGACAATCTGTCATTGTATGATCTATAAAATCCATTTAGTTTAACAGTCGACTTGATCTGAAGGTCGTCTTAGTTGCTGATAGAGAAATAATTTCAAAACTAGTTTAAAACCTGCCAGGTAGCTGTGTCTTTTGCTTACGTTTTTGCCTGTTTTAAAACTTTTTTCTGCCAGCGACTAACATGTGGCTCGACCACAAGATAACAGACTGTCATCTCCATATTATCTTTGATACTTCTAAGTGGTATGATTTAAAATCAAATGTATTATGACACCTGCTTGATATTTTGGTTTTTACTGAGCCTTTTACGAGTCCAAAGAAGAAGGCTTTTTAACCCTTTCCCAAACGACAAATTTTACACTCTTCCAAACTGAAAGAGTTTGCAGACGACGATTTTAATTTTCATAGCAATGGCAGAAAATTATCCGAACGGGCGGAAAACACTGTGGGAAAAGGAGAAATTGCTCGTTACGAGCAATTTCTCCTTTTCCCTCAGTGTTTTCAAAAGACTTGTACTGCAGACACGTGAAAACAAGGGCTTGTTTGGGAAAGGGATAATACATTTTTCCACAAACAGGCGAAACTGATGGTAAACAACGTTTTCTTCGTTCTTACTATGCTTTTTACTCTTTGAGGGAAAATTCCGTCATTATGGTTACATTTAATTTGTAGTCAGCAAATGCTAAATGAATTTTTTATGCAAGTGTATTTTTTTGTAGAGTGGAATAGACTTTGATTCAGCTTTTACTATTCAACTTCCGAAATAAATTTTCAACACAATTTTTAAAGATAAAAATATACAATTGATTTTAACAGACAGTACATGGGAGTTGAACACTTTCATAAAAGAAGTTAAACTTGAGAAAGAATGCTGCAAAAGCTTAAAGTCAAACACAATGCTTACGATTACTTACGACGGCAAGTGAAACCGTTAGTGCTTTCCCGTTATTTCTTTACCCCGATAATAAAATATCATTCTTTCGTTGCCACTGACTTCAATTCCTCGTAAAACAAGCCAGTCTTTCATTTGAATTGCAGTACTATTTCCTTCAACTGAAGTGTTCATCTTCATATTATTTCACTATATTTTATATTCAACGAAGCTCCCATTCTTGTTTATAACTTTCTGTACAAAGTTTAAAGGGCATTAAGATAAGTTTGTTTGTTTATATGTAATGCTAGAGCCACTGATCCCGATCCTAGCATTTGTTAGAGTTTATAGAGTGTAGAGAGAGAGAGAAAGAGAGAGAAGGGGGACGAGGGGGCGGGAACTGATGTAAGTGTCACGAAAAGCTTTCCAAGAGGTACACACTTTTTTTTATATTATGTACAAAGTTTAAAAAATTATAAGACATTACGATAAGTTTGTTCAATTACATGCATGTAATGGTAGAGCAACTGATCTCGATAAAAATGGTCCTAAGATTTGTTGAAGTTTAAAACTTGAACTGTAGATAGATAGATAGAATGAGAGAGAGAGAGAGAGAGACAGACAGACAGACAGAAACAAACGGGGGTGGGGGGGGAAAGACGAGGGCGCGGGGACTGATGCAAATGTTTCGAAAAACTTTCCAAGAGGTACACATCCTTCATACCATATAAATACAAAGGTTGTTTGTGTTGAACTGTTGTTACATCTTTTTAGTTTGAAATGCAGCAAGATGCTTATTCAAATGATATGTATATGATCTTGTACTATTCCTCACGCCTCTAAGACATGAACCCTTGGCGATCGAAGGGGTTTCACCGGTTGAAGACTAATATTGTCTTACCGCTTGACACCTAATGTACAGTTTGCCTCGTAAACATTTCGGCAGCCAGGGTAAGGGCAAACACTTTACCAATTTCATCAAAAAGGCGATATACTTAAAATCAGATTGTTGATCAACAGGCAATCCTCTTTAATGACTGTTGACTTTGTCTATACGGCTAGCGCCGACTAACCTACCTAAGTAAGTAAAGCATTCAGGTTTATTAACTTTGTGGCTTACAAATCGACAAGTAAGATTTTTTCGCCGCCTACAAATAAAAAATCACTTTCAATGGGAAGATTTTACGTTGTTAGTTTAGTATTAGGTAATGACAGGTGTAGATACAAAGTCAGGCTAAGCGTTCGGTGCTATTAGATCCTGTGGATCTATGTAGTCCATTCAGAAAAGCAACCGCAGTCGTAGCTATAGTACTGTCACTACTGGCTGTAAATTAGTCTTTCAGATTGACTGGCGTTTTACGCAGCTTTGAACAGTATTTCTGTCGTATCTCTGAGTCAGTTGCCTCGCTCACAGACCTGTGATTTTTTGGTGGTATCCGACACCGGTAAAAGATTACAGGTCTGAGCCATACCAGATGAGACCTCCGTCGCAAGTGGTGGTCTAACAAAGAGCACCTAGGCAACATATCTAACCAGGTTAAAATATTGACCGAAGAAGAGCCCCCTTTCGTGGGACCGTAAACTTCATATGATTGTTTTCTAGTCTGATGTTCTAGTAAACAACCGAATCATGTCGAAATTAGTCAGAAATTGTCTAGTTCGTTTTTTTTTTTTCATTTTATTCGGTAGTGTTATGTGTTAACTAATGGAGGATAGTACTTTGAGCACCACTAACACTTTGGCGTCACTATTTCTAGAATACCTTATTTTCAAAGAAGTAGTCGGCAATTCCTTGTGTACATTCAAATACGAATAAAGTTACATGATTATTCTTGAATGTACATAATACAGCTGCGCTGCTATGACCGAAAGAACATTTGCAGCGCGAGATATGTATATTGCTTAGCTGCTCCTGACATGAGTTTTAAGGTATTTTTAAGTCCTCATTCTTCCTCGCTTTTTTCTTTAAATGAACACGCCTTGAATGAGGTATTAATGGAACGCGATAACCGTGGCCTTTGTTTACGATAATTCAGACCATTCTATTTTCGTATACGGGAAGGACAGGTAAATTATCCGATAATTTTAGTTAGAATGTAAATTGAAAAGGCTTAAAACCTTTACAGGTTCTCTATTGCATTTAACGAGCAGTGGTGTAATGGATAACATCACTGCCTCTGAAGCCGGCGATCCTCGTTCGAGCCGTCAGACCTACCATTTTTATTTAAAGGAAGCATGTTGCATTTTTTTTTTTCGATTTTCGCTTTACTTTTCTTTTTTTCCTCTCCATACTTTTCTTTTCCTTGTTTGAATGTCTTTTATATTTCTTTTCTTTATCCTTCTTTCTTCCTTTTTTAGACGTGTACATTTTTTTGTCCTTGATATTCTTTTATTATTATTACATTTTATTATTATTCATTTTATTCTTCTTTTTTTAAAGCATATTTCTATATGATTGATTCAACAATAAAATGAAAAGTGTGCAACTCTCATCCCGTGCTCTGGCAGTATCGGAACTTGCTTCATTTTCACTGGCCTTATCGGTACCCTAACCCTCTTAGCATTCAGTATTTGCTGCTTCCTCGTCGCTGAACTGATCACAGGTTTCTTGAACTGCAATGTCTGCTTTTTGAAAACAATATTTATTCTGCTAGGACCGCACATCTACAGTAACTTTTCCACTCAGGTTGCTTTAGTTCACAAGTGGTTCCGTTCCACTGGTGTTTCAATTTAAATCCTTGTGCAGTCAAGCTTCCGATATGCGTAAGTTCCCAACTGTAGTGAGTCTATAGACATGTCTCTTCTGTCAAAGCCATGAAACAGGAAGAAAACTAATAGCCAGAAATTTGTGGCTTTAATCATCTTAGAAGTCTAAATCACGAGGCTATTTCCAGAATCAATTCCTGTACAGGAAATGTATTGGTTCATTTTTCCTAATTTTCGAAGGATCAATGTGCAATCTCGTATGATGTCAATTAAATATGAATGAAACTACAAAGTAAAAGTAAAAATATTCACGATGGTGTCATAAAAAATAATGTAACCATTGACTTAGCTTAAAAAAAAAAAAAAAAAAACAGTTGCTTTACTGAAAAAAAAAAAATCTCGGTGACTCGAACTCGATCCGTTTGGGCGGTAGCCGAGTCCCTTTGACCACTGCACCACAGCATTACTTTCTTCTCCTTGATGAATTTTACCAATAAGTAACTGCTTCGTCCTTGGTATTCCCTATTTGAATGTTTTGAACAGATCCAATGTTTGTAAACAAAGCCCACAGTTATCGCGTTTTGATAGTACACGTTTTTCTAAGCTGAGGATGAGTGAAAAACAGTTCTGCAACTTGGATCAACTATTGTAAGGAAGTTATTTTTGTGCAATTCATCGAACACCATAACCATAAATGGTATTGGTCAAGTAACATCTCGACTGATAGATCTCCCAACCTGTAATATGAAGAGAAATGACCCTCCCCCACAAAATGACCCATGGGTCATTTTCCTATGTAGAGGAATGACCCCAGAGGGTTATTTCTCTAAGTAGAATAATGACCCGGGTCACTCCTGTACGTAGAGAAATGAACCATGGGTCATTCTGTAGGGGAGGGTCATTTCTCTGCATTACACCTATATAGATAATGTAGAAGGATGAGCTGTTCAAAGAATTTTACTTTTGAAATGTTCAGGTCAATTTAGAAGGTCGAGATGCTCAAAGCATTTTACCATTGAAATGGCAAGCTTAAAATTGCACCACACTCCCTTAATCTCAATAAACCATGACTAAGGTTAGTTTTGAGATCACCATTGTGGAAAATTGCGAGTAAAGGAATTAATACATCTATACTTATCAAATGTTTTACTTAGTAAGTTATGTATGCGTGAACATTATTGAATCATAGTCAAAACTTTAGGTATATAATTAAAAGCATGGAACATGAATAGCAAAATCCAGTAATAAAATATATGTTTACTTTTGCCAAAGTTCCATAAAATATTTCACATTAAGTTTTCTTCAGAGTGAATAAAACAGGGAGGTGAAGTGGGCCCTCTCTCTTTGAAGGTAGAATTGACCTTTACTTGTTTTGTTTAAGAACCCCTGATACCCCGATCTTACAATATTTACAACTCTCCTTGAAATCATATAAAAACAAGATGTTTAAGTTTGCAGAAAGGCACTAAAACTGAACATAAAAATGTTAAATAAATAGAACTTTTTTTTAACCGACAAATCAAATAGTTAAAGAATTTATGGTTAACACACTATTGCAGCAATTTCCCAGTTGTTGCTCGTTTGCCAATAACATTCTTAACAAACTTAAGATTGCATGGAATACGTCTGACTTAATCTGAGAAGGCAACAGAATTTTTATCTCGTCTAAATTCAAAACATTGCAGCAGATAAATGAAATGAGACTTAAATGACAAGACTCGTCTAGGATAAAAAGGGATGGAAAATAGTTGGAGAAAAGGAGGGAATAATGCGTATCCGCAGTTTCTCCTATTTCCACGATGTATACCTAAGCCTTCCACCTCCGTTTCTCGTGCTTATGCGACTGTTTTTTCAGTGGCAATTCAGAAATTGTATAGAGACAATATTAATCATTCAACGAATATAAAATCAAAGTTTCTCGTGCTTATAAATGCGACTTTTAGGTCGAGAAGTCTAGAATAAACTTTTTTTTCAGTGGCACATTCAGAAATTATATTGACTTCAGAGACAAGGTTAATTGTTCAACGAATGTAAAATCCAGCTGCATAATTTTATGAATAAATACCATGAAACCATGTTGGTCCTACCGACTATTATTTACATTATTACATTATTTCTCTCCCATCGCCGTTTGGGTGTATACTTCACTGTGATCTTAAAGAGTCGACCATTAAAACCGAAAATTAAATATTGACTTTGAATGTCATATTTAGATAAGGTACAGTAATAGATAAGCCCACGTTTGACGTCTTTTCCAATACAATCGTTCTTTTTTTGAAAGAGTGACTTCTTGTATTATGTGGCAATGTGATATTATTACACTATACGAGGCTTATGGTAGTTTGATTGTCTACATGTATTACACTACAGTAGAACTAGTGATGCAACTGAGATAGATATATGTAAACATTACCAACGCGGACGACTCTGTGTGTCATGCAGAAGACTTCATGTACTTCGAGCAAATAATCGTCTACTACGATAGTCTTACGTTTTTCATCAATGAAATCTTAACTCTTGTAGATTCTTATTAAGCAAAGGTGTCGTCGATGCTTTCTGTTACATAATTTGTTACAGGATGTTTTTACTTATTTTCTTAATCTTTGCCGATAGTAAGATATAGATGTTTCTATTACATAGGTATGTTTTGGTGGAAAAGTATCTCTTTATCGGATAATATAAAATCAAGATCAGGCTGCATGCTATGTTCAGTTTGATATTGATAAACACTGTCCACAAAAGATCATTGAACCGCGTTTAGCAGCATAAGTATTCAATACTTGTAGTTAAGAATTCACCAATTCCCACTGTATTTCTAAAATTTAAAGTCGAACTTGTCTGAGCATGAATCAACACGCAGTTTTTTGCGGTAAGGTGGTACGGATTTCGTTGCTTAAGAAATTCGGATAGCGTAGATTCAAAATTGGAAATTCCATTACTGATCGCCGAACTTTTTTTCAAGAATATACTCAATTAAGAGACTTGTAAATTAATTTGAACAAAGATTATATTCAGTGTCAATAAAAAGTCAGCAGGTACTAAACTTGAGTAATCCCACCTTTCCACAAGAGAGAAATTTTCAATTATGTTGAACGTTACTATACTCATTTCCCGAGCAGTATCTGACAAATTTCACTTCCTTGCACATTTGAGTTGTCCATCTTTATTGGAGCATGCAAAAATAAATTTTAATCGATCTTCTGAAGACCAACTATCCAAGGTTCACTTTCTTTTCGTCTCTTCCTTGGTGACTTTTCATTGACGCTGAGTACATATAGCCAAGATTTCCTAGTATAGGGCACATGTGCTGAAAGATAAAATAGCCTCTGCAAACTCACACAAAAGCACCCCAAAATCGCACAGTAGTATATTTCTTCAAAGATCAGCCAAGGTAGGGCTTAATATGTGCATACAAAATGTTATATGTGTCAATGATGGGATTTGTCTAGGACAGGTCTTTTTCCCAATCCTCACCAATGTTTTTTCTCAGGAATGATCGAAAATGGGTAAGTTATGAAGCTGCGAATTAACAATAGAACAGTTATAGATCAGTCGAGACTTTTGGGTTTAGTTAAGGTGAATTCCTTTGTTCCTTAGATGTTGCAAATAAGAGTAATGGACAGAAAGAGAGATAGAGAGACAGAAAAAGAAAGAAAGGGGGTGGTGATTCATAAATACAAATAAAATCTAGAAACATGGATACGATTGGTTGCTTGTATTCAAAGCTGACTTCAGTACATATATAAACTACTCGAGTAGCGATGCTGAAAACAAAAGTTGAAACTAGTTGACTTTAGATCCAACGCCCCCGCGTAACATTACCAACTAAATACATAACTTCATCTTGTCAGCACCACAGACAAATACAAGGACTTTTGCAAACGGAGTAAACCAGGATTAGACTGCGCTCGTGGGGCAGTCTGATCTTCGACCTAAACCGATAGCTTGTTTAGTCAAGTTTACATTAGATAAGAACATCTTACTAAGTTTCACTGTACATGTATGAAATGTATCTTCAGCCGAAGAAGCAATCGAAAGACGTCGAGTGCACATGTACATTTTTATTTAATGAAAAAGCCAAGTGACCTTCAATGGACAACAATGTCACCCCTCCCACGGTAAAAAACGCTATTTATAAACCTCCTACGTTTCTGAAAGTAGTTATACCTTTACGTATAAAGCTTTACCACCCAAGCAATGTTCAACTTGGAGGGGTTTGCAGCCAACAAATTTAAACTGGCTTAACCCATTACCATACAATCCCTACTTTGGACGCCCCTGAGAAAGAAGCCTTTAAAAAACATTGTGGGAAAAGGAGAAAATGCTGGTAACCAGCATTTTCTCCTTTTCCCACAATGTTTTCTATCCTTCAAAAACAAAATTTCAGTTTTTCTGTCATATTTTATTTTGTCGTTTGCAACTGCTTTCAATTTGGACCAGTCTAAAATTTTGTCGAGTGGTAAAGGGTTAAATGATGAAATTTGTACATTACGCGGGTAGAAAACAGGGTGGAAAAAGGAAGTTTAAGTAATTTATCAAAAAGATTTCTTTCTAAGGGTCGTCAAAAACTGGGCTGTATGGCAAAGAGATAGAACTAAACTGATACTGGATTTTTATGTATGTCGGAACAGGTTATTTTGATATACGAAGAGACAAAGTAGGAGACAAATTCGCGAAGCATAACTGAAAAATCACCGATATAAATCAGGTTTTATATACTGAAATTTCCCATTAAAACGTTTATTATATTTCATGAATAGAAAAATATTAATAATTTCCCACTGTTATCATTTCCGCAGCGTCCTTAAATCTTTAGAGTAGAAGGTACTTGATGCAGGACAAAACATGTCCCAAAACAACTCTACGATAACAAATTAAACCATTTTGCTGTTTTTTTCCTTGGTATCAAATCGGAGTATCTTTTTGTATCATTGACAATAAAAAAACCCCTTTTTTTTACAAAATGTAATAAATTGCATGTTTTACAACTTGAGACATACTCTGCACATTTCTATGTTTTGAAGATGAGTCTGTTAGAAATCCATTTATAACCCTTTACCACTTAATCCCGACTTTTAACGATCCTGAGAAAGAAAGCTTTTGAAAACATTGTGGGAAAAGGAGAAAATGCTGGTAACCAGCATTTTCTCCTTTTCCCACAATGTTTTCTACCCTTCTGAAATCAAATTTTATTTTTTGTATTCACATCTATTTTGTCGTCTGCGAATGCTTTCAATTTGGACAAGTCCAAAATTTTGTCGTTTGTTAAAAGGTTAAACGACTTAACCCCCTGGGCTGCTAAGCACAAATCATTGACTTTTTAGTGCAGATCACGATCAGAACGTGCTGATTTTGGATATACAGTTTCCGAGAAGGAGATATTCTTCAAAAAATAAAATTCACAATATCATTAGTCGAGTTTGTACTAAAGACATGAAATTATCAAGTATTTAGCAGGATAACGGTTAAACTAGTACCATAACGCTCCTCCAGTCACTTTGTTGGGAAGGTGCACAATAGATGGTACAGTTAACCCTTTCCCAAACGACAAATTTTTGGACCAGACCAAATTGAAAGCATTTGCAGACGACAATCCAATTTTGCTGAAAAGATGATTTCTGTCTATGATAGGGTAGAAAACATTGTGGGAAAAGGAGAAAATGCTGGTAACCAGCATTTTCTCCTTTTTCCACAATGTTTTCAAAAGGCTACTATTCCTGACCCGTAAAAACCAGGGATTGTTTGGGAAAGGGTTAATTAGACCTCCGGATAAGAATGCGTGGTGGTATAACAAATCCATTACTTCACTTTGAAACTCTATGTTGTGGGTACTCATTAGAATCGCCTCGATGAGTCGTGAACAAGTTTCCATGTCCGCCGTCACCTGACCGAACATTTTATAGAGTACTTAAATTGCAAACGGTGACCAAATGTAAACAATAGGAAATGTAAAATGCAGTTTAATCCAAGTCATACTTTAAGTATGGAAATTATAATGACACTCTGTTATTGTGCGGTGGGGTCCAAATTTAGGTCACTTGCAATACAAATCAATTCTGAAACTAGGTCAAAACTTACCAGTCCATGGAAAGGAACAGTATAAGCTTATGCTTTCGTTCCAATCCATTTTGTAGCATATTCTAAGTATATTTTGTAATTGTCTTACTATATTTTGTATGTAAAATGTTGCAAATAAAATATCTTTAAACTAAAACTTACCAGGTCGTTCTATCTTTTCACGGCTTACTTTTTAACTGATTTAAATTTCATTACTCTGTTAGCTTCCAACACCAGGACCCATTGAACAGTAACAGAATATTATCTTCAGAATGATTTCTTTACCTTTAAATAGTATGGTTTAAATTCTAATGCGTTTTAACGCACACATTGTTTAAATTTGGCCTCGCCCGTGACTTTTAAGGGAGGGTGTATCCCTTTTCTCTAATACAACGACTATACAAAAATAAAGCACTAGGATAGGGCAAACATACAATAATGTTTTGATTTCTCTTGTAACTTCAAAAGAAATAAAGATCCTTATTAAGGTCTTTGACAACATGCAGCTGTTTGCACAAATACCAAAGTAACCCTTAACCACGCGATTCCGAGTTTTAACGGCGTTGAGGAAAAATGATTTTGAAAAGTACTGTGGGAAACAGGAAAAAAATCCTACTAACTGATAACTAGGATTTTCTCAATTTAAGAGATTTTCATCCTTTTATAGGCAAATGCAATCATTTCAGCTATGGCTAAAATGTCGGCTTTGAGTATGGACGAGGGTTTATTGCTTGGTAAACATGTAACTCTTTCCCAAACAAGCCTTGGTTTTTACGTGTCTGCAGTACAAGTCTTTAGAAAACACTGTGGGACAAGGAGAAATTGCTCGTTACGAGCAATTTCTCCTTTTCCCACAGTGTTTTCTAACCTATCGGAAAACTTTCCGCCATTCTCATCAAATTTAAAATTGTCATCTGCGAACTTTGAGTTCGGGACAGTCTATATT
Source organism: Tridacna crocea (assembly GCA_943736015.1). Taxonomy (NCBI): domain Eukaryota; kingdom Metazoa; phylum Mollusca; class Bivalvia; order Cardiida; family Cardiidae; genus Tridacna; species Tridacna crocea. The sequence goes on from OX031060.1 coordinate 25,353,805, forward strand.
TGCCATTTGGGTAAAAGTTAAAGCACAGGATCCAACACAATCCTTCTCCACGCGGCCAATTTTTATTACATTGGTTCGAATTATAGATATTCGCAGACAACAACTTGATTATAGCTCAGCTGATGGTAAATGTCTTGGAAAGCGCAGAAAAAATGTTGGGGTGGGGGAGAGGGGAAAATGTTGGTGAACAGCATTTCCTCCTTTTCAGCCAATGTTTTCCAAAGCTTTATTCTCAGGGCCTATAAGTCTCAGAATTGTGTGGTAAAGAGCGAAGTGGCTTTTTGGACCGTGTAGATCAAAGCCAGACTCCATAAAAATGGACTGCATATCCCGTTACATGGTACCACAATATCAGCTTTGTTTTAGACAATCTTGCAAAAACAGCATAAAGAGATCAGCTTTGCACCTTTTTTTTAAGATGTCCATTTCATTGTTTATGCGCTCCGGGGCTACAAACAGAAAGCTTGGCAGAAGATGAATCTGTGTATGGCTGTGCTAAGTGATCAGGTTTCTGGCATGCTCTCTATTTGTTAAAAAAAGTCCTTAAATCCTCCAGAAAGAAGTCTGTTTTAGAAAGCAGCTTTATTCTTTATAGGCGCTTAGAGTATTGCAACATTAGCATTTTAAGGAGAAAGTATATAAACATTACAGCTGAAAGTGGGCAGTTTTTTAAAGGACACCCAGCCACAAATTTACGTCAGCACGTGCGGTAAGGCACGAGGGCAATTATACAGTCCTCGTTGATATTTACAAAGCACAGAAATAATTTACAAAACGTGATATGGCAATGGCCCTAATTAAGTAATTAGTTACTATTGGATAAGTTCTTTTTTATTCTTTCGATAGCTTGTTCAATTGCTTATCAAACAGCAGCCTTTGACACAAAATTCACGATTTCCTACGATTATGTAATTTCTCCAAGACCTAATGGCAAGTGACATTTTCTGTTGCCTTTTCAGGCGTCTTTGGTACCGCGGAAGAAACACTAATCTTGCATTTATACTGGCGATAATTATCCACTGCCGATTTATTTTTTTCTCTAATTTAGAAATGAAATAAAAATCCTTATGTGAATATGAAAAGCCTTAAAATGCCATGTTTTTCTTGGAACCATCGGATCTGATGACCTGAATTATTTTCGCTAGGAAAATAATTGTATCGTTGGAGAAAGATCTCCTCCTATTTTGACACATAATTGTTGTTTGGTACGATAAGCAAATTGTGTGTTTTTAGCAAATGTATGCACGTATGTTCCATCATTTACACTCAAATTTGTGTAAAAGACAGCTTACCATAGAACATGACTTGTCTGTAAAAGAATCCCCATGGATGGTCCTTATTCAACGCTCTCTTTACCAAAATAATTATGCATGTGGTACTTGCTGTTTTATGTTTAGTTATTTAATGAAGATTAATAATGAATTTAAATTTCTATAGTGCAGGAAAATTGAATCGCTACCACCATTTTTGTTTTAAATAGATGGCACTAATTTTGCAGTTTGTGTAAAAGAAATGCCTTAAGAGTTCACATGAACTGACCTGGCGCACTTTCATGCGATGTCAACAAAACTGACATAATTATTGTAAGGGATATGTAGGTTCGTACTGCCAAGGGATTCCTCTTTATCCCATGGCAGCATTATCCCTGCTTTTGACGACCTTGAGAAGGAAGCCTTTAGAAAACATTGTGGGAAAAGGAGAAAATGCTGGTAACCAGCGTTTTCTCCTTTTTCCACAATATTTTCTTCCCTTCGCAAAACAAATTTCAAATTTTCAGTCACTTTTATTTTGTCTTCTGCGAATGCTTTTGATTTGGACAAACCTAAAATATTGTTGTTTGCTGATGAGTTAAATCCAGTTTTGGCTAGATTTCATTTGCTTTAATTCAGCATCATCAAACCACTATATTCACGTTTCATTCAATACATTGCACTATTTCATTATTGTGTGAACTGATTATTTTATGGTTTATCAACACGACATGAGCATTTGACCACGGCGGCAGCACTTTTGCATGTATACTCGTCCATTTTTATTACATTGGCTCGAATTGTAGATTTTCGCAGACAACAAATTGATTATAGCTCAACTGATGGTAAATGTCTTGGAAAGCGCAGGACCAGTCGGAACCAGAAATGAGTTGACTTTCCTATAACGTCAAAAAGTATACATATTTTGAGGGACGTGCAGGTTAATATCGCCACGGGCTGCTTTATGTAAAAATCCTTTAACTCTTTACCACACGATCCCGACTTTTAGCGACCCTGATAAAGAAAGCCTTTGAAAACATTGTGGAAAAAGGAGAAAATGCTGGTAACCATCATTTTCTCCTTTTCCCACAATGTTTTCTACCCTTTCCAAATCAAATTTTAATATTAGATTCACATTTATTTTGTCGTCTGCAAATGCTTTGAATTTGGACTGGTCCAAAATTTTGTCGTTTGGTAAAGAGTTAAAGATGCTTGATTAGATTTCAATTTCTGCGATTTAGGAAAAATGAAACACTATCTTCACGTTCCTTGTTGCAATTTCTACGAAGAGAAATCGGCTAAAAAGTACGATTGAACTGACTTGACCCACTTTACTGCGATGTCAAAAATATTACTTTTGGTTACGGACAAGAAGGTATGTATTGCAACAGACCACTTCATATGAAGAATGCTTGATTGTAACTTTGACTTAAGTTTTATTTCCTACATTCGGAATAATTTTAAAAATCTCTACCTATACGTTATTTTCTAAGTAATGCACGAGTCTATTGCAAGTTTTCTGAAACAATATGGCTTATTTGACCGTGCATGTTAACTGAATCGACGCACTTTCCTGCATTGCGAACGTTTTTGCTCACAATTTAGGACAATTAGTTTAGCTTACAACACCGTATTTTGCCTTACTTATTCAAGGGTTGTTAACTCAGTACCAAACGACAATATTTTAGGCTTGTCCAAATCGAAAGCATTTGCAGGACAAAACAAAAGTGACTAAAAATTTGAAATTTGTTTTTAAAGGGTAGACGACATTATGGGAAAAGGAGAAAATGCTGGTTACCAGTAATTTCTCCTTTTCCTACAATGTTTTCTAAAGGCTTCTTTCTCAGGGTCGTCAAAATTAGGAATTGTGTGGTAATGGGTTAAAGTTTTCTAATTATAGGACTCTTCTAAACATTCTGTAGGATCCCATAATACGACATAAAACAACAATTACATATCTAAAATGTTTGACCCCCGTAGAACATGCCAAAGAAAATTAGTAACCCTTCATATCCCCCCACACACACACAAAAAAAAACCGATATTTAGAAAGCTTTTGAAAAAATGTGGAAAAAGAGACAATGCCAGCATTTCCCCTTTTATCACGATATTTTCAGAAAGCCACCTTCCTTAGGGTCGTTAAAACGGGGGTTATGCGGTAAATGGATAAATTCGTTATGAGTAAATGTTGCCAATGTGGACAAGACAAAAATTTTGTTTTTTTGTCATAGAGTTGAAATTGATTTGTTAAATACAGAAGCAGACATACTTCCTGTTATTAGCCTGTTTGCAAAACAACAACAACAACAACAACAACAACAACCATAAGCTTTACATTATGAGAAAAGTATTATGGTACTAACCAGTATTTTTTTCTATTTTAGTCTTTCAAACACAAATCTTGTTTCTTGAGTCATGTTTGATTTTTTTGTTTGCAAAAGCCTCCAATGTGGACATTTAACGGCCATTGCCACACAATCCCTACTTTTGACGCCCCTGAGACAGAAGTCTTTAGAAAACATTGTGGGAAAAGGAGAAAATGCTGGTAACCAGCATTTTCTGCTTTTCCCACAATGTTTTCTACCTTTCACAAAACAAATTTGCAATTTTTCAGTCACTTTTATTTTGTTGTCTGCAAATTCCTTCGATTTGGACCAGTCTAAAATTTTGTCGTTTGGCAATGAGTTAAGTATGTTATTCTAAAGGCCGAATCCTAACACATCTTGACCATGTCTTTTTTTCCCCTTCCATCAACTGCAAAAGAACTAAAACATCAGGGATTGTGATTGTGCTTGCTTTCGGTGCACTGAAGTAATCCTTTTAAAAATGCATTTATGATCATTTGAGTATGACATACAGTCAATATTTTCGAGTATTGCCAATTTTATAAATCGCCTTTTATCAGCAATTCAATCCAGGTTTTCCCCAAACAACCAACCTTATCTTTAATACGCCTATTCAATTCTTAGTACATATTTCTTTATCTACTACCAATATTTCGAACAATTCGTCATGGATTTATAATGAAATAGTCTATCTAGTTCATTTTGTGAAAAATCCAATTCCAAAAATAGCTTAATTTCCCATGCGATACCCTGTAAATTTCGAATTCAGAGTTACTCATTTGTCACATTTTTCAAAACCGTATTAGTCGATTTCTCCATATACTGTTTCTCATCATCTAGCATTTTATTTCCAGACGAGTTCTCAATTGTGTTGAGCTTATAGCCGGGTCTCATTTATTAAGAAGTACCGAATAATGTAAGATGTCATGTTCTAATATAATACCAAGTGGTAATTCAATTACTCGAATTGTCATGGGATTTCGGGGATTTCTGCGCGCCGTTGGGAAATTGGAAGCACCAATGTTTTCTGGGCACTGAAAATCGCCGAATCCCAGCCTACCATTGTTCACAATTGCCGTAAGGTAATTTGGCTTACTGAACGGCGATAATTAACTAAACTGACTGTAAAGTGGCGGAAAGGATTTAATTTTCTCTGCCAAACATATGACGACCGAAGAAATGTCCTCTTTTGTTGCTATCCTTCAAACCATTTCAAGTCACGTTATGAACTTTAGTGTTTCTGAAGAACTACCGTTCTGGTTTTTTTTTCATCTCTATACTAGACCAGAAAATTTAAGACTTGTTCGTTTTAACTCTTTATCAAACGACAACATTTTAGAATTTGTCCAAAGTAAACATTTGCAGACCACAAAATAAACGTAACTCAAAAATTGAAATTGTTCCCAGCAGAGTAGAAAACATTGCAGGAAAAGGAGAAATTGATGGTTACCAGCATTTTCTCCTTTTCCCGTCATGTTTTCAAAAGCTTTTATCTCAGGGTCGTAAAACCCAGGGATTGTTCGGTAAAGAATGAAAGCATTTGCAGACATCATACCAGATATGGCTTGAATTTTAGAATTCATATTGAAGAAAAGAGCGGACAACATTAAGAGGAAGAGGAGAGAATGCCTGTTATTGGCAACTTCTCATTTCCTAAAGATGTTTTTAAAACTCCTTTTTCCAAAGGGTCACCTAAAGGTTGTTTTGTAACGAATGATATACTTGAGAGATATTTTAGTTTCTTTCCTTGGAATGTGTGGTGGAGACAATCTGGTACAGAATTGTATTAATGCAATAATTACAATTACTGTGTGATTTTTCGACCCCAGTCTCTTGAAATCATTATTCCCCATTCATATAAATGACTACTTGACAAAACTGTCCAGTTTTTCCGTGAATGAATAAATGAATGAAACAGAGAGATAGCAACCTTATGCGGCATTTAGTGACCGCGGCTGTTATTTGCAAAGAGAGTACGAGTAGATGAAGATAAGCTTGCTCAACTGTGTCGTCTTATAATCAGTCCCAGACCAAATTTAGGACTTGTGAAAAGTTGAGACTATTTGCAGACGGCCAAAAAAGTGGCTCTAAGGTTGCCACCAGCTTTTGAAAGAGTATAAAACATTGTGGAAAAGGGACAAAAATGCTGGTTACCATCTTTTCAAAAGACCCCCCTACATATTAAGTTGAAAAAGTGAAATTGCTCGGCGGTGGGCTAATTTGACATATATTGCAGAGCTCCAGATAGAGGGAGTAATTTTGATTTCATAGTTGAAGATATATTAATGTATTCTCCACTAAACCATATGTTATGGGTACTCATTAGAATCGACTAATCGAGACGTTTCAAATGAGTACCCACAACATAGGTTTGGGATAGAAATAATGGATTTAGAATGTCATCACATCCTCCTAACTGAAGCTCTGTATACTTATGTATTTAATTGTTCAAGTACGCCCTTTCCCCCTTTTTAAAGCAATAATTGCATCATTTACGACGATTTGTTCCGCTTATTATTTTAATGCAACAGAAGAAAGGTTAAAACAATTTCCTTGTGGGGAAATGACGATTATTTCAGGCATCTTATGTATGTTCATAGCCATGCCAGCATACACGTAAGTTAGCTCTTTACGAAACGACGAAATGTTAAACTGATACAATTTAAAAGCAGTTGTTGACGATAATTCTAATTTGGCTAAAAAAAAAAACTAAAGCTGTTACTGAATGTAACTTAACCCTTTTCCAAACAATCCCTGGTTTTTACGGGTCTGGAATAGTTGCCTTTTGAAAACATTGTGGGAAAAGGAGAAAATGCTGGTAACCAGCATTTTCTCCTTTTCCCATAATGTTTTCAACCCTACCATAGACAGAAATCATTTTTTCAGCAAAAGTTGAATTGTCGTCTGCATTTTTTTTCAATTTGGTCTAGTCCAAAAGTTTGTCGTTTGGGAAAGGGTTAATACTTCGGCCATGCAGCGCTTTGACAGAAACAGGCAATTGTTTGTACACAGACGAACACACGGAAGGACGAACACACGGTAGGACGGACACACGGACAGACAGGCTGATTCCACTATACCTCCAAAAACATGCATTTTTTTCGGGGTTATAAAAAAAGGAATTGTATCATATAGGGTAGAAAAAAAAGTGTGGGAAAAAAGAGAAAATGCTGTATACAAGCATTTTCTCTTTTTCTCACAATGGAAAAGATTTGTCCTTAACCCTTTACCCCATAAGGCATTTCTATGGTATCTCCAATTGACCCTAAATAACAGCAAGGATGAAGCTGTTTCTTAGGTGTATATGACACCTTTTGATAGCATAGAAAACATTGTGGCAAAAGGTGAAATTGCTCATGACGAGCAATTTCACCTTTTGCCACAATGTTTTCCAAAGGCCTCAACAAGTAATGCATAGAAATGAGTATCTATGGAGTAAAGGGTTAAGTCTTGGCCGGTATTCACGGCCTTTTTTTTTTCGCAGACTGTAAATTTGAATGGCTGTTAACTGAAGCAGCAACTTATCAGTTTTGCATAGGAACTTTCAGCAAGATAGGTTACCCTTAAAAATAGACGTATTTGAGGAAAACACCGTGTTGAAAAAAGACAAAAGACAAAAGATGTAAAGCAAATAGGATGTTGATACCTTCATTATTCATGTTGTATTATATAGTTGTCAAAAATTGTAACGATCTTACGTGAGATTGAGTGATTGGACTAGTTCGGTTTAACCCCTTAAAGCATCAAATTGAACAAAAAGAGACATTTTCAGTCTCGGGTAAAAAACGAGGAACAAACTGCACTTTAAGACTTACGATGGACAGAATATTTCGAAGAAGAAGACAGTGTACATCATAAATTATACACAATTTTTGTGATATGGTCTTTAATTTCTTTTTTCACTGTCCGGGAAAGCAGCTTAAATCTGAACCTGCAAAACCGAAAATTATCTATGACGATCTAAGACTTTTTTTGTGTCCACCTTCTGGTTTCAAAATTTATTGGGTAAATCAGCTGAATGGGTATCCAAATGAGTAAGTCATAGACAGACTGCACAAATAGGCAGGCTGATCTTAGTCTATTGTCTACGCAAGGAACTTCGAAACTGGTGATACTCAGAAAATTGATCTTGAATGTTACTTTGTTTGCTCTGGAAGATTTCAGATATCCCCGTTCGAGTAATTAATGTCAAACTGAACGGATCAAATATACGTGAAAGATGAACGAGGTAAAATATAATAGCGATGGCTATATAGATGGGTTTATGGTATGAATAAAATAAATCGACAGAATTTTTTATATTTACCGACATTTATCAAAATGTTGCATTTCGTAGCATTTATTTAGTCTAATTAAAACGGAATGCCACATAAGCTTATTCCCGCTCTTTAAACGTAAGAAAACTGATTGATTGACCGAACGAGCGACCAATGGACCGATTGGTCTAGATAGATTGATTGATGGTTTTGGCAGCTTCAAAGTTGTAGGTAGCAGTCGCATTATGGCGACAGTTCACTAATTTAAATGTCCACTAGGTGTCACTAGCTATTTTCTTAACTCTTTACCAATCAACAAATTCATAGAGTGATCCAAATAGAAAGCATTAGCAGACGACAAAATAAATGTGACTAAAAAATTGAAATTTGATTTGTGAGGGATAGAAAACATTGTGAAAAAAGGAGAAAATGCTGGTAAAAGGCTTCTACCTCAGGGTCGACAAAAGTCGTCATTGTGTGGTAAAGGGTGAGGCTCTGGATGTACAGGGAAAAAATTGATTTGATATACGTATAACTTAATTTGAACACTGTTAAAAGAATTTAATGGCAAATCGAAAAATGCACTTTTCCAAGGTTTTTTTTATGTTCATATATCAACATCATGCAGTAAACAGGTGATCGCTGGTTCGATCCTCGGCTCAGTCGATATCTTTCCAGGAATAATGATAGTCATTGCGACAGGATCCATTCCTCTCGCACCACCGGCCATTGTTTATCCCTTTACCCCATAGGGCATTTCTATGGTATCTTTAATTGACAATAAATAACAGCAAGGATGAATCCGTTTCTTATGTGTATATGACACCTTTTGATAGCATAGAAAACATTGTGACAAAAGGTGAGATTGCTCGTCACGAGCAATTTCACCTTTTGCCACAATGTTTTCCAAAGGATCCAACAAGTACTGCGTAGAAATGAGTATCTATGGAGTAAAGGGTTATACGATTGCTATGTGGGAAAGCAGCCAGTGGCTTGGACAGAATATTGTGCGGAGAATAATGTATGGAGTACTGTTAAAAACAACTCCGGGAAAGCATGGTTATGTCCACTTGCCAGTGCGATATAACTGAAATAATGTTGAAAATGGCATTAAACACCACGCAATCAACCAATTAAACCAACGGCTTGCACAAACATTTGCTGCTTTCCTATATGTGCAGACTACATGTACAGAGCCTCTTATCGTTTGCAAATTCGAATCCCGATTCCGGCTACATTTTGTACAATGGCAAATTTTGAATCCTCTCTTAGGACAAAATATGTGCAATGGCATCAATGAAACAATTGAAGTAGTGTTGAAATGACGTCTACAGTGAACAAACAAATAGTTAAGCCCCACCGCTCTCCGTTCCATACTATACAAATTGAATTTTCTTCATAAGCTATTGATTTCTTGCTCATTATGTAAATTTCTCGGTTCCCAAGATAATTCCATTTGCTCTCTATCCAGGCCGGAGTTCAACTACAGTGCAGAGCTCGACTTTAATGTTTCTTTCTTTGCTGAGCCAGAGAATTAAGATGCATATTGTTTTACAATATGTATCATACAACGATTTTTTTCTATAAACTTGAAAAAAGGAATCTGCTGTGTTTTTTTTTTCAATATCTTTATCTGCAGACTGGTTAAAATAATACCAGTTGTGAATACAATCCAGATTCAAAGCAGAGAATTCCAGAACGAAGTTGGATAACAGCATCACGTGACATTTTGTTCATGATAATGTGAACTGTTTTTCAGGTGGATCACATTTACTAAAAACACTGTCTAGCTAAAACACTTTTTTAATAGCACAGTCTTCCTATTGTTGGCATTTTAGACAATATACAACGCATACAGAAACTGATGCAGGCTTAGATCGGGCTATTATGTCTTTGACTCCAACATTTTTGTCTATATTGTCGCCATCTGTATTTTCATATACATTTGGTTTAGCAAATCAGAAGTTCTGTTACTTTCAATGTCAGAAAATCTTGAAGAATAAGACAAAGAACGTTCTTAAGAACTGTTGGTAAATACAGATCCTTGTTGAAAAATTACTTCGATTTTTTTTTTTTCAGTTTTTATCGTAATTACACGACAGACAACATGTATATCACTAAGATTGTGTGATCGTGCTCCAAAGAGACTACACTCTCTTTCTGTTTACTCGTTTTTGTTGGTGAGCAGACAATGTTGAACCTAATGAAGATGCAGAACTTATTCATTTGGTACAGTATTTTGAATAGTTGCGTTTTATACGGTAAGTCATCGTTTCAGTTGCTTCTTTTCTAAAATTAGCCAGGTAGGACTAATGACTCGGGAAGCTAATGTATAGATCACCGTCGTCTACAGTCGGCGATATCGAGTGGATAGTTTTACATACACACGTACTGAGGACATCGTCAATTTGCATTCACCGCACACTTCACTGGAAAAGAGACCCGGGTTTTCCGTAATGGAATAAATGAATATATTGACCACGTTTATGCATATATTCATGGTTTACCGTCTAAAGTATACCCTAGTCACGAATTCAAGACAATTTTATTTGTCCTTTCTCCCGTCGAACAAACCATTGATCCAAGCTCTCCCCGAATAAAATATTAATACAATCGCATGCCTCGGAAAAAGACCAAGCTTCATTTCCATTGCTAATGTTTAATCTGAATTGCATTCACAAATTTTGCATAATACGAATAACGTGGTTTTATATGCGGCCTAAACAGTTGAATATAAGTTTGTGAAGAGAGTGGATGAGTTAGAAACTGGTGTGGAAAATTTGAGTTATTTATCTTTCTATCATTTTTATCTTTTTACCGTTTTAAACGCTGCACCTAGAAAAAAGTTCGTTCGATACTTTTCCAAATGGTGGAATTACCGCGTGTTTAAAATGAGAAGTACCTTTCTCTGCTCGGGGTATTGCTTCATGCCGTTGATATTTCATAAAACCCGATCAGTTTAAGATTTATTCGAATGTTAAAGTAGTGTCGTTCATTATAGACGTATTTCCAGGCAACGTTAAGAAAAGAAGTGGGGCAACTACCACTAAGTACAGGACAAAGTATGCAGGTAAGTTCTATATCTTCATAACGAACCCTGAACTGGTTTCAGTTAAACCTTTTTGACTCACTAAAGACCAAAATGCTTTTGTGGAAGGTATAGAACCAAGATCAGACTGCACATAACGTATATTCTGATCTTGGTTTAATACAGTCAGCTTATTTCGTTGATACTGCAAATGTAGTCTCTGGCACTAGTCGTTTACCTGTCAGGTGACGAAGGAAACTATTTAGGTCTCATCTTTAGCTGTTTTGAAAATATTGCACATGTTGTCATACGATACCACTGACAGTTGTAGAACCACACAATCCCGACTTTCAACGACTTGGAGAGCGAAGGCTTCTAAAACATTGCGGGAAATGGAGAAAATGCTGGTAACCAGCATTCCTCCTTTTGTGGGAAATGGAGAAAATGCTGGTAATCAGCATTTTCTCCTTTTCCCACAATGCTTTCTACCCTTCTCATAGCAAATTTCAATTTGTCAATCACACTTATTTTGTCGTCTGGAAATGCTTTCAAACTGAACTAGTCTAACATTTTGCGATAAAGGGATAAACTATGTATGCCTTATTCATTCTACGCCCGCTCTATTTTTTGGTTCAAGTAACATTCCTGCAAAGGCATCTTTCCGAACTGCATCGTTGCATCTCGGTTTAGCCCATTACCACACAATCCCTACTTTTGACGCCCCTGAGAAAGAAGCCTTTTGAAAACACTGTAGGAAAAGGAGAAAATGCTGGTAACCAGCATTTTCTCCTTTTCCCACAGTGTTTTCTACCCTTCCCAGAACAAATTTCTATCTTTTTAGTCACCTTTATTTTGTCCTCGGCAAATGCTTTCAAATTTGAACCAGTCTAAAATTTTGTTGTGTGGTAAAGAGTTAAGATACTAATGTGGCTACGAACCCCGAAGCCCAAGGTACCAAGTAAGACAACTCAACTGACGACTAAGTGTATATTGTCCTCTCGCCAATAAATCATACACAATCTGTTACGGGGGCAAATTCAGAATTGCTGTAATAAAAAGTGATCAACTGCTAACCAAACAATCGCGATTTTAAACGACCCCGAGGTATATAGGACTTTTGCAAAAATTGGAAAAGGCGAAAATGTTTGTAGTGTTTTCTGTCCTTTGAAATAGAATTTCTTTTTTGCTTGAAATAACATTTAATTCGTGGTCTGCAAATGTTTCACTTTGGAAAAATCCGAAATTTTGCCGCTTGATGAAGAATTCAAAGTGCATGTATATAGGGAACACTTAAAACTCGTTTAAAACGTTGTGCACGAATTTGAAGCGACCAAAGGGTTGCCAACATTTTCTCCTTCTCCCACAATGTTTTCAAAAGGCTTCTTTTCCAGGATAGTTAAAAGTCGGGATTGTGTGGTAATGGTTTAAATGAAACTTTTAGTTCGATAATAAAAACTCTATTATTTCTATTTCAAAAATATTTTTGTGGAATAATTATCTTCTTTACGGACGGTGTAGATCAAAGATCAGACTGCACATTCTGTGCAGTCTGATCTTGATCTACACCGCCCGCAAAAGGTCAGTGAGCAGCGCTTCGCAGCCTGTGGTTTAAATGAAAGCATTTGCAGTCGTCAGGATGTGGCTGAAATAATGAAGTTTGTCTCTGAAAGGTTAAAAACATTGAGGGTGATAAAAAGAAACGCTGTTTATTCTTTTATACCAACTTTTTCTTCTTTCCCACATTGTTTTTAAAAAAAGCCTCCATTCTTAAAGTAGTCAGAATTCAGAATTGTGTAGTGAAGGGTTAATGCAGCTTAGAGAAGTAGATTATGTCTATTTCAAAATAAGTTACGGATTGTAATATTTCGGAGAACGCCTTGACAAAATGTAGGATCACCTAGGATTGGCATGACAAAATGTAATGAGGTGATAATGTTCAACGATTTAGAATTCATTATTACAGATTTTTCGACTGTCCACGTCCTATCAGTGGACAGTATCTAGTAACATTCGGAGAAATGGAGAAATTACCTTTAACAAGCAAAAGCTTCTTTTTCCTACAACGTTTACCATGCACCCCAAGCCTCTGTTCCCCCTTTTTAACTTGTGACTCTTTCATTGCCAATAACGCCCCAAGTAGCATTTATGTATGTCGTAGATCCAAGATCTGGCTGCAGAGAAGGTGCAGTCTGATCTTGGATCTTCATCTCCCGTAACATGATGTATCAGTGTTAGTAAGTTTAGGATCAGTTGGTATAGTAATGGGTTAACCCTTTACTCATCGACAAAAATTTAGACTTTAACTAATTGAAAGTTTTCGCAGATGACAAATTAAATGTGACTCAGTTACTGTTAGTGTATTTTTTTTCAAAGGATAGAAAACATTGTGCGAAAAAGGAGATAATGCTGTTTACCAGCATTGTCTCCTTTTCCCACAACATTTTCAAAAAGGTTTTTCCCCTCAAATTTGTTAAAACTCGATATTCTGTCGTAAAAGGTTAAATCATAGACAAAGTATAGTTGGGTTGTTGATATTATGGTTTGTCAACTGATCGATACCATCGCAACATCTTGGATCTTTAACCCTTTCAGTGTCAACTATATGGCATGGACCATGCTCTGTGAAAAGGGGGCTAAATGCATCTGCCAAAAGTATAGACAGGCTGTTCTGGGTCGAAAGTTTTCGCCATTGGTCAATTTCCTGTATGAAAAAGGACCAGCCTATCTCATGATTAAGATTTTAAAAAAAATGGATACAATGGATTCATTGGTATGTGATGACTTCTTTGGTACCATGGATCACAGAGATGCATGAACCCATTACCAGACGACAATATTTTAGACTGGTCCAAATTGAAAGCATTTGCAGACGACAAAATAAAAGTGACTGAAAATTTGAAAATGCTGGTTACCAGCGTTTTCTCTTTTTCCCACAATGTTTTCTAAAGGCTTCTTTCTCACGGGCGTCAAAAATAGGCATGTGTGGTAATGGCTTAAGCCACTTTCCGCCAGACCATGGCTCATAATTATGTTACTCCGAGCTTTTATGGCAGTTGATTTAAAAAACACACTGAATTTCAGAAAGTTTCCTTTCTCATAGGCTTGAGTAAACAAGTGGATGTTATACATCTAAGACTAGAATATAATTATATTCTGTGAAGTCTGATCTTGACGCGTGCAGGGGCAGATCCAGGATTTATTCGGGGGTGGGGGAGGGTTCAACTCAGTCAATCTCAGATATGCAGACAGGGGCCCAAAGCATAACGCAGTCGCCAATGAGCTGAAAGTCCATAAAAAAAAAAATCTGGAAATTTAGGAGAGTCGGTTCGAACCCCCTCCACCCCCAACCCCCTCCCCCAACCCCACCCCTGGATTCGCCAGTGCGCGTGAGGAAAAACCATTCATCTTGCCTTTGAAAGATTAGCCCATCTAGATCTTGACGTAACACGAAAGATAAAAAACAGAAACCGACATGGACTCAAACATGTCGCCATTTCTTAAACGAAAGACCAATTTAGTGTATTTTTTTTTTGCTTTTCAAGAGCCCAAGTAAATGAGAAAACATCAAAATTCATTTATCATAGAGAAAGAAAACTATTTTTTGTTGTTGTTGTTTTAGATTTTCATACATGGCGTTGTTCCATTTAAAAGATAAATAGAAAGGTCATGGGAAAAATCCTGGGATAAAGCAAACTCATATCGTATCGTCCCGGTACAATAAAACAGAAGTGGAGATCTTTTACCGATAACTAGAGATATTGATGAAACTTTAATGTGCAATTTATCGTGGTCATATAGAAACATATCGCCATAAAAAGTTTAGCCTATTTTACCTTGCAACAATATCGAATCACGCATGCGTTAAATAGGTCTCATTCGGTTGTAACTATAAACGAGGCCGCCACATCCATGATGAAATGCACTGCACTAGTAAACGTGTTTATAAATGTTTTGTTCTGTAATTTTTTTTTGTTCCTGGCAATCGACTTTTAGCCTTTAAACTGGCTACTGTTTCGAATGAGATGTTGTTTCTTTTCAACTTTACGCATTAAACAGCGATTAAGTAATTAATAATATGACTTAACGCTAGAGTGCACTAGGGTAAGACATATGCTGCCATAACGCAAACGTAGAACCGCTGAATTTATATCACAGACTTGTTAACAGCTATAGTAAGGCTCACACCCTTCGATATCACTTGTTAAAGATTTAAAGCAAGACTAGCCTGCACTTTTGTGCAGTCTGATTATGATTTACTCTATTCCATATATATAAAATTATCCGAGAGAGTGTAAACCTCTCTTTGCCCTTTTAAAATCCAACTCCTAACGGGAAATGATTAGACCCATCTCTAGCTGGATAAAGGTTAAACCCTGTTTTAACTGCATTTAGAAAGAAAGCGCCCGAGAACATTGTTGGAAAATACTGGCAATCGGCATTTTCTCCTTTTCCCACTAAGTCTTCTGAAGCAGTTTCAGCTAATTGCATCACATTGTCATATACACACGCTTTCAGTTTGGACAAGTCCGATGTTTTATCATTTGATACAAAGTAAAACGTTATCTCGAGCTTACTGGTTGGTAACAGCTTTGGCCGCGTTTAAAGCTAGGACTGTTCGCTTTAAATTTTTAGCGTTTGCCCATAAAGCTCCAATAAAACAATCATTTGAGCGGATAATGTCACCTTGAGTCGATATAACTATAAATATTCGAGCCGGAATTTCCTTTATTCTCCTTGTTGTTTAGGTTCGCACATGACAGATATTGTTCTAAAGAGCCAAGAAGTTCACGTAATCTTACCATCCTATACTTTAGGCGTTTGTTTGTTTGAATGGTGTTTTACAGAGCCGTCAACATATTATGTCGTTATTATGTCCTAAATTCGACTGAAGATGAATTTCATTTTATTTTTGAATGCCCATTTCTTTTTAAGTTCAAGCAAAAAGTTTATAAAAGATTACTATACTGTCAGACCAAGTATGCAAAGATTTCATGTTTGATACATAAAAAAAAAAATGTTTTATTTCATAGCTGTTAGTTTAGATAAAACTAGCTGTGGAAAAGAATTAGCTGAAACTCTTGATATTTTACATGAAGTACATGTATCTCATTCCTCTTCAGCAGCAATTGCAATGAATGGTCAACTTAAAGATCAGTATTTTTTTTTTTCATATTTGTTCTCATAAATTGTGTTAATATTCTATTCAAACGATACACGATAACGTATTCACAAAAATACCAATAACACCAAATACTACTACTGCTACAGGCTGACCACTCATATAGCGGCGACAGGCTTACTTTAGTCAACAATTCCTCGCGCAAAGTGCGCTAATAATGAATTTAATACAGCAAGAAATTACTTTAGAGAAAAAAGGCAGACATTTTCTAGAGGTTTGAAACATTTGTCTTGTAATGAAATAATTATGAAATAAGTTTTTTTTTGCGTATTTCCACTGGTACACGATAGCTAAACTTCAGTGGCAGACATTAAGCTCGAGGCCTACATATCAGTTCCATAATAGCCTCTCATTTCTTGGCAACAATTCTGTAGTTGACCTTCACAGCATCGTCGATTCTGGCCTCTGTCTTCTATACCCCAAAAGCCACTTTGTTTATTGTCAGATTGGACACCTTTTGCCCGAGGTGATATTATGGCCATGACACCGGTAACAGGGCAAACCACTTGGAACACGGTGTCATTATCTGAAAAAATAGCTTCAAGCGGATTGCGTTTAAATTCTTCTGTTTCAGACCTTATCAGTCTTGTAGACGCTAACAAAGTGTGGTAATTTCCTAATGTCATTTGCAAGATACATCATTTATTATAGTGTATTGAAGTGGCAAATTAAGGTTGGTACAAAACCTAATTTTACCGCATAAGGAAGATGATATCAGTTAATTAAAGATTTGAAAAACATCTGGCGAAGTACATGGAATTACACAGACGGTTGGTTAGCTAGGGTATTGATGTTCATCTGTGAGAAATCAAATTTAAACGACTGGAAGATATAAATTATAGATTAAAGAAATCTAAAAAGTTAAACATAAACGAAATGTTTCCAGATAACTCTTATACTATCAGTGAAGGGTTCCATTCTTGTCAGATTTTAATCCTCCACTCCTAATGCCTTATCTGTTGAAAAACAACTGCACCAGGATGGCGTTTTGTCTACCAAATCCACAATACAGCTTAACTCTTTACCAAACTACTAAATTTTAGACTGGCCCAAATAAAAAGCACATGCAGAGGACAAATTAAAAGTAACTCTAAAAATAGAATTTGTTTCCAGCAGGGTAGAAAACATTGCTCGAAAATGAAAGAAATGCTGGTTACCAGCATTTTCTCCGTTTCCCACAATGTTTTCAAACGGCTTTTATCTCTGGGTCGTAAAAACCAGGGATTGTTTGGTAAAGGGTTAACTCTTTACCACACAACAAAATTTTGGACTTGTCCAAATTGAAAGCATTGGCAGATGACAAAATAAATGTTAATCAAGAATTTAAAATTGATTTGGAAAGGGTAGAAAACATAGTGGGAAAAGGAGAAAATGCTGGTTACCAGCATTTTCTCCTTTTCCCACAATGTTTTCAAAAGGCTTCTTTCTCAGGGGCGTCAAAAGTAGGGATTGTGTGGTAATGGGTTAAGAACGCGAATGCTGTAATCAGCAACGTTCATGAATAACCGAATCACAAAATAGCATTGTGCATGCTACTTTTGCAATTTTATATTTCTACTGTTTCTTACTTGCTGGCTGAAAGAGTCTATGACAGAATGGCTGCTTTGATGATTTAGATGTTATCTTATATTGAAAGGCGTGCCTTTGCTTGATAAAACGACAATGCGCAAGTTTCACAACTATTATTTGGAATCGCTATGAATGATAGCCTTCTGCATTAGCAACACCTATTGATATCCTGTGTTTGGGTGATACCACACGTTGCTTCAACGCTTTTGCAGTGCTCCTAGTTCTTAGTTGCAGTCCTTTTGAACATTTTCTTAAATTTACCATTTACCAATATAATTCATATGCGTTAATGTTCTTACTGAGGCAACCTCCCCCCTCCCCCCCTTTTTTTTAGCATGTGTCTTGGAAAAGATGTCTATTGTACTAGTATTCCTACTAGAGGGGAAATGTACCGTGTGCCATAAAGTACATGTAGTAGATTTGGCCGAGGCATCTTTATTTCAGTAGAAACTTTTAGGAATGGTGGGCCTTAGAATTTCAATTAAATATTTTCCAGGAACAAATGAGCTCTTCAAACTTCACTCTCTGCGTGTATGAACTTGACTATTTTCGACAGCTGAAGTTAAAAATCCACTTAAAATCAAAAAGTTTTTTCGTCCTATGTGCTTTTCAAAACAAACGTAAGGTATATAGATCCAGTATTAGACTGCACGTTTCGTGCAGTATGATCTTGACATACATCATACGCAAACCGAACCGCTGTTTATGTCTATATTACGCTAAAAGTATGGATGATTGAATGACGTTTTACGCCATTTTCCTAACGATCTCAGACACATCATGCATGGCAACAGCTAATACATTTTATATGTTTATCCGTAACAGGGCTAAAAGGTGTCTTGCCCAAGGACATTTCAATGAAAAGCCCATTGCTCCCATTAAAAGTTGAACCCAGGTCCTCCAGGCAGCAAATTTTACCCTGATCCACGCTGGACCCCGACGGCTAAAGACATAACCTTTCTTTTATTGATGTGATGAACATGGTGATCAACGATTATGGAAAAAATAATAAATAGATAAATATATAAAGAGCAACGCATTTAATGAAACGTGTCTAACCAACATTACTCGATTTATAAACCGTGACAAAACCTTCATGATTTATTTTGTAATGATTCTCCAATAATATTAAGTACTAATTGAAATCAACAATAAATCACGTGAAGTAATCCAGTCGACTCACCGTCAGGAAGCTCTCGATCATGTTGTTAGGAAAAGTGAAAATGATACTTTTTAAAAAAAAAAAAAAAACTTGTGATGCCTTAACTCTTTGCCACACAATTTTGACTTTTAACGACCCAGAGGGAAAAATATCTGAAAACAATATGGGAAAAGAGTAAAAGCTGGTAACCAGTATTCCTCCTTTTCTCACAATGTTTCCTACCGATCAGGGAAAAATTTCGTCATTTAAGCGACTTCTAGTTTGTTGTCTGCAAATGCTTTCAATTTAGTCAAGTCTAGAATTTTGTCATTACCTAAAGGTTAAAGTTTTTGTGGAATGAGTATTCCATATTTTCCGGGGGAGGGGAAAGGGAGGGAATGTAGAAAATGATACTTCTTTCAGCATTACACAGTTGAAAACAATTTGTTCCATTTTAAAACAATCTGAATGCTTAAGTTAATTTGAAGTCTTGATAAAACGCTAAGCTACTGGGAAAAAATGAATGATAATAACAATTCAGTAATACTAATAAACTGACGGTTGCTTGCTCATATGGACAGTAATGGGAACAGCTGTTGTACCTTTCTAAGTTGATCCTTGTCTTGCTAAATAACTAAAATGAAAATTCAAAATCGATAGTAAAACCCAAATATTGCTATTTCAACGGTCTGCTTTGTGGAATAAATCTCTCTATCGGATAGAGTTGATCCAAGATCAGACTGCATGTTCTGTGCAGTCTGATCTTGATCTACGTTGTCCGCAGTAGGTCAGTGAGTAGCGCTTAGCAGCCTAAGGCTGATAAGAAGAATTAATATCCTGACAACTGCACACACTTACTTTTTGTATTATCCGTTTCGGGCATCTTCGCGATATCTCTTTGTTACAAGATATTTAAACAGATCAATTTCATTCCCTTTTGGTACATTATGAAACCCATGTTACAGGGATGAGTGAAATAATGATGAGGTTGGCTTATTGAAAATCATCGAGGAAATCATTGGTTGTATTGGGGTTTAACGCCACTTTAACAGCTAAGATCATATCATGGCGGTCGGTGACGCACATGTGTTTCCTGGCTTTCTCATACCAGTACCAATACAACTTTCTTTCAAAAGCCATTTTCTCACTTGCTTCAGCAGAGGTGAGAGTCGAAAATACGACGGAAAAAAAGTTCGCCTCAACCTTGTATCGAACTCACAACCACCAGGTCATGTGTCTGACACGCTCACCACTGAGCCAAACAGGCGGGCCTAGGAAATCAACTAAAATGTAATAACATTCATTATAATGATATCAAAATGGCTTATTCTAAACATCAATTTAGAGATCAAACAGTTGAAGTCATATAGTCAGACTGTTAGATGAAATTAAGGGACATTGAATAACTGAATGCAATGCTTGTCTGTTTTTAAAAAGAAAATATGATCCAAACAAGGAACAAACAAACAAGAAACCGGTACCCTAAACAAGAAAACAAAAAACCCGCCAAAGATAGTGTGACTGTATTTCGTGCAGTGGCCTGTGATATGTGTTCCCTGCGGACAGCCAGATCGTGAAATATTGCCTATACTTTTATGCTCCATTAGGAGACGATTTGATGATAATATCCCAAATTATCTCTAATTTTCGCTCGACTGATCCACGGTATTTAAATAGTCACATGGCCGCCCTCTAGTCATGTAAAAAACTGTTATCATTACCATAGTTTTATTACACAGAGGCGGAGACTTCAAGCTATGCATGTATTTACTTACTTTGTTTGCTGACAACATTCTAGAGTCTCTGCTTCAAGTTTCAGTTACAGTATTGTCAATCTACACATATAATAGATATAAAAATGGCCATATAAGTACTTGTTAACGAACCAGAAAACAGACTTTGTGCAGTCGGATCTTGGTCTGCACTGCCTGCTATCATTAACTTTTGTGGTATGATTTGAGTCAAACCTTTTAACCCGCTGGAGGTACCGAAGTGGCGAATTGGAAGGGCATTTCAGTTTGGACAAGTTTTTTTTTTTCAATCTGATACCTAGTAAAGAGTTTTAAACACTAGCATCAAGTTGAACCCATTAGGGAAAGCGACGGACCATTTTTCGATCAGATTATAAATGCTAGTTAAGGCCCGGGGCCAAGATGGCACGATTTAGTGCCTGTTTGATAGACCTTGTAATGGTGCAACAATAAACTCGTCAACACAAAGATACTAAAATTATCTTTAAAGTGACCATAGCGATTGGTCAAACAAGAGAAAGTGTCCAGTTTATGGTGAATTGTGCGTGAAAGTGTGCTGTGATGTCCGTTTAACGAGTCGATGCGTCCGGCCGGTGTTAAACCGATCACTCTGACCCGATACTGATGATTTATTGTCGTGGTCACTTCTAATTGATGTATTTGACATTGGCTGTCCATTTCATATTACTGTTGAAAACCTAACATCCATAACATAATTGTTCTCCAAGTAACGGTGAAATGCTTAGTTGTAACTGTCATGTCTCGTAATAGTCTCTACATTTATACATTGACACAGTAAAAAGAAAGTGTTACTAAAGACCGAAATAATAATTTCTAAAAAAATATACTATAAGATTATCAGAGACAAAATTAAAACAGAAAACTTACTAATAGTGTTTACAACATTTATATGATTTGGGTTTAATGGCCAAGACAGTCTCGTTGTTTATGATAAATCTTATGATAACATAACTCATGAGTTCAAATTTAAAACATGGTAAGCCTGCTAAAAACAAGTAGGCCAAAAGGACACAATCACTTTCTGATGGGTTAACCAAACCAGGCAAATTGATTTTACTAACGGGTGAACCAAACCAGCATTTGTGCCATAAGATTAAAACTGCTGCTGAGTTAACCAAAACAGCCCTCATAAATTTCTATAAAATTATATTCATGAAATTAATCAAAATTCTAAGTAACTCCACAGATCTAGGCCGATTGTGACACAAACGACAAATATTAAGAGTCTACAAACTTTCACAGACTTGCATCTGGTGAACACATAAAGCATTTGGTACACATAGTTCAAATAAAAGAAAAAATAAACACGAGTATACAAATATGATTTTTTTACATGAATAAGTAATACTTCAGCATCAGGTTCTCGAGAAATCTGCCATAATTAAAGGCTTCTTTTGCTCCTGATATATTCATTCAAAAAGTTTGACCATTTGGACTTGATCTGCCAAATTTAGTGGTGTGGGCTCAGAGTTTAATAAGGTAAACAACTGTAACTGCATTTCTAAGCTGATATGAATTCACAATTTCTGCTACTTTGTGAGGTATATGTAACCGAAACAAGCTTGATATCATTTTTTTGTTTATTTAAACCGATTGCCGATCTGTATTGCTTTAATTTAGAGCTCTCGGCGTTGATATTACACACCTACACGGTCATGGTATTATTTTTCTCTCACATACGATGGTCCATTACACCGCCAATTGACCTATCAATGTCAAGGTCCCATTTTCAAAACACATAGTACACACTGACTTCTCTCTGCTCGAGTAGCAAGGAGGTGACAAAAGGCGACGCGCCATTCTCCAGATCGCAGCATCAAGTTTACTCCAATAAAATCAATTACATTTTATGAATTAAACCCTCGAACAACAAATAAAAGGAAAACATTAGTGACCAGTTGACACCTCGAGTGACCACAGACGGCACCGGCAATTTACCTTAAATGCCCTCTGGGTGACCAGTCCAAATGAGGGTGCTTTATCCCCAAATGTCCTTAGTTTGATAGGGTACTTGACCCCATGTTACACCCATGCACTTTTTCTGGAATAGAACATGTATGTTTGTGTGTTTGTTTGGTCAAAGAAACATTCAGATAAACGCATGTTGCTATAGATATGACTGTTACAAATTATAAGCGGGTTATTGAGTCTGAAAAAAAATCAAGAGGTACAAAAAACAAATGGAGCTGGCAAGTCCACATTGCCTTTGCCTGCTGTAAACGGTCAAGGTCTGTATTCACTAATCTTAAGAACGTTCTTAGTCTTATTTTTCAAGATTTCCTGACTATGAAAGTAACAGAACATCTGATTGGCTATACTAAATAGTTTAGCCAATCAGAAGTTTTGTTACTTTCACATTGTTTAAATTTGCAGACAAAAACCATTCTTACGAATGGTTGTTAAATATGGACTCAGGGTCCGTATTCACCAACCACTCTCAAGAACATCCTTAGTCTTGGCTAAACCGAATGGTTTAGCTAATCAGATGTTCCATTACTTTCACTATCAGAAAATCTTGAAGAATAAGACTGCGACCGTTCTCGAGAATGGTTGCTGAATACGGACACAGGTCTCCTTTCTATTGGTTCAAATTCGGAAATGACCTTCTTACTAAATCATCGTGTTTACAAAGATCCTGACGAAAAGGCACTCGAAAACAATGCTTGAAATGAAGAAAATGCTTGTATACAACCTCCCGCTTCCACAAGGTTTTCAAATCCTCCAAAGGTAAATCCCAGCGTTTGAGCAACAACTGATCTGTTGTCTGCTCATGTTTTTTAATCCAAATAAGTCTTACTTTTTGTCGTTAAAATAACTTTGTGTCGCGAAAGCATGTGGTTGTTAGTAAACTTACTGCACCCAAACAACGGAAAAACAAACTTTAATAGAACAAAATAAGTGGTGTCTGTTGTCGTGAGGTAGAGCGTCGGCCTCGTGACCATAAACGTCCTGAGTTCGATTCCCGGGAGCGGGTGTTAACTTTGTGATTTTTCATCGGCCCGCGAGTACTGGTGTAGTTCCCAGGAAGCAGAATCGAGAGAGATTAGTATACGTTGTCAGAACTTGTTTCTCAATCGATGTAAAATAAATATGTTTATAATAAGTTTCTTTAATCTTAACTCTTACGCTGCACAGCGCGACACAATTTCTTATTGCGGACAGTTTAAATTGAAAATCAGAAAAATCAGATTGTACAGGGGTGCATTCTGAGTTTGGATCTACACTGTCGTATAAAGAGCTACTTTTGTGATCTTTCTTGGGATATTTTAGACTTTAAGCTTCTAAAAACATATAAGTTTGTCGAGAGTTTCAAACCGATATTAAAACAAAATGTATTTCAAGTTGTTGTTGTGGTTTATGGGATATCTCCTTTCGGGAAGTGTAGATCAAAGATCAGACAGCTCTTCCTGTGCAGTCTTACCAAACGAAAATATCATAGACTTATCCAAATTGAAAGCATTTGCAGACGACAAAATAAAAGTGACTGCAAATTTGAAATTTGTTTTGTGATAGGTTGAAAACATTGTGGGAAAAGTAGAAAATGCTGGTTACTAGCATTTTCTCCTTTTCCCACATTATTTTCTTAGGGCTTCTTTCTCAGGGGAGTCAAAAGTAGGGATTGTGTGGTAATGGGTTTAACTATAAATTCCTAAAGGTCTTAATTTAGGTTGCACTCAGCGGTCTAGGGGTTAACAAATCCTTCTGTCGAAAAAATCGATAATAGCCTAAGGTGGAAGGGAGATAATTCGTGAAAAATGGCTATGTTAGGTTTAGCTTGACTGAACATGCGTTTTAAGCTTTCACTTTATTTCACTTTGGCCTTTCGATTTATTTTTCATTTTAGAGATATAATTTTAATAACAATGACTAGCATACGATCTCGGTCGTCTGATCTCACCTTTCTGTTTTTTTTTTTTTCATGTAGAGTTTTCAATAATTTGTGTTTTTACTGTCAACATAGATATAAACAACAAACAAGAAAACATATCCAGACAACGAGCAAACTATCAAGAAACCGTTAGTCTGAATAAGAGAACAAAATCCCACCAAAGATAGTGTGACTGTACAAATTAGGCTGAAATAGTAACTGAATAAATTATATGTTCTCTGATCTTGAATTCTTTGCGATATTCTAGACAAAGTGAAATTGAAATAAGAACAGTTAAAATAAAGTCATCCATATCATTCGTTTCGTTCTCAAAATACTTTCCATTTGGACAAGTCTAAAACCTTGTTGTCTGATGAACAGATAACCATTTAAGAAATAAGGAATTTGAAAATATAGTGGGGAAAAAGCGACAATGCTGGCATTCTATTCTTCTTTTCTCACTATGTTTTCCACCTTATCAAACACACATTCCTTGATATGATTTGCACTGAAATTGTCATCAGCAAATACTTTGAATTTGTACAACTCTCAAAGGAGAAAATGATGGTTATCAGAATTTCTTTTTCCTTTTCCCATTATGTTTTCTACTCTGTCAAACACAAATTCCTTCATATGAGCTACATTTACATTGTCGTCTGCAAATGCTTTAAATTTGGACAAGTGCAAAATTACTCGTTTGGTAATAATTAAAAATTCTACGGATTACCCTTCATTTTGTCAGCAATGTTTGTGTGTAAATTGCAATGATAAAGGCAACTCTCAAATGAACATTCTTGGATGCATCGGTTCAACTTCATTTTAAAAGTGATGCCTTTCTTGTGTTTTTACAACAGCATGTATTATTTTGTCCCCTTGTTTTCCCGCCCACAAAATGAAAGCATCTCATCAAAGGAGATCCTTTAAAAGGGGTCTCAAATTGCAGATAGACGCCATTTTACCAGCTTTTTAATGGGTACATGTCGCAAAAGACGAACCTTTTATCGTTTCCAAGACCTTCAATCTTCTCAGCAAGGGAAACAGACAATTCTTTCTTTATCCCTTTATCTCATGTCCCTTCATCTTCAATGGTCGTTTAAATTTTTTGATTAATAGAGTACCTTATTCCCATAATCTTTTGTCTGCTTTTTTATATAGTTATCATCAGTTTCGCAAGACCAAACAAAGTCATATGCTAAGCCACCTCCCGAATTGAACAAACTTATTTCGAAGAAAGTCATTGTGAAAACATAATCGATGTTTCTTTTTGATTTAGGATGTCTATAGATAACTAGTATTTGGAAATCATTCGTTCTGCTTCAGTTTTTGTCACGTGACTGGTTTAAATGATTTTCTACACTATTCTAAAAATTACAAAAGGCAAAATTCTTTTCGAAGCGACATCTCGCCTCTTTATACAGTTTCCTGGCTATCGACAGAACAAGGTTTGGGCGCTATAGTGTCTTGTCCACAAAAAAACAACAACATTTTTTCCGGCCAAGGATAGAGTTCCCAGAACCTCATCATTACTTATCCAAAAGCTTTACAGCTGGACCATCCATGACTGCTTGTTACAAGACTGGTTATAGAAACACAAACGTCGAAAATCATGACAAAGTTTCACTCCAAAGAAGTAGTTCTTTAGAGGAGAAGCCTGGCCAAAGTCCAGTGTTCACTTTTCGATTTGAAACTTCAAATAGGCAGTTAGGAAGAGTAACATTATGGTCCTAAATCATGACATGTGCTTTGGTTTTATTCAATATAATCATGGGTAAAACTTTGATTATAAGATTTGTAAAACTTAACATATTAAAAAAACTTCAAAGACTTATTAGTTTTTTTGTTAAAGGCATTACCATGATAGTTATATCTGTATACTGTGCAGTTTAGTCTTCATCTACACTGACCTCCACAGCAACAAAACCCTTACACCAAAAAGGGGAGAGCCTCAAATTGGCATATCAGGTAAAGGGTTAAAGAATAGTGGGTTTGATCCACCTTAGTAATGCATTAAACACAGCAAGTCGCCGCATAATATAGATCCGTTTTATCTTAACACTGGCTGACTAATGCTGAAGAATTGTCTTGTAACATTACGGATAGCAAAAAAGTTTCGACTCAGGTCAGCCTGTGCAGTCTGCGCAGGCTGATCTGAGTCGATGCTTTTTGCAGATGCCTTGAAAGCCTTTCTTAATGAACATGTCTCATTTTTGCGTGTCCTTAGCAACTGTTTCGTCTCGCACGTCGATCTTTTTAAAGAAAAAAAACCATAGGGTAACATTAAAACAAACGAGTTGGGGGCAAAGAAAGACATCGTAAATATCAATGACGTTCCTAAAGAAGGGTCGCATTATAATGTCAATAAAACGTGCCTTAGACCATCAGTTAAATCCTAGCAGCGGAAATGTTATACATTTCTTCATATGCCATTTGGGTCTTGAAAAGTGCCTTCCAAGATCCCATTTCATGGCGAGACAAGGAATTAATGCACTCCATCCTTACGCCGCTATGAGCTTATTCACTTGCCTATATGCGGACGGTGTAGTCCAAGTTCTCACTGCAAGGGACTTAATCTGACCTTGCCTCTTCATTATGCGATGTTTTGTAAGATATTTGTAACAAAAAAAGATTCAAATCTGCATATAAGACTGTCCTTAACTGACCCAATAAAACTGTATCGATGAGTAAGCGCACGAAGGGTTAATGGGCCGTCCCATTCGATGGCAATGCTTTTTACGACATCTTTCCGTGGCTGCCTTTTTTGGTGAACGTGCTCGGTTTACGGTTTTAAGTCCTTTTTCTATGTTTTGGGCAAGCAATTTGCCAGCGTAAATGTAATCAACACAGCCTTAGTCCCGATGGATTTTTCCAGTAGAAATCACATAAATGGCATGCAAATTTGTTTTAGATTATCGCACTGCAGAAAATATGCAAATATTTGAGCTCCCTGGAAGTTATCTCTAGTTCTACGTCTGTGCACGTCTTCTGATAGTATTTTTTGTGAGAATAATTTCGATGGAGTTGAGAAATTGGAGTACCCCGTCAGCTCAAAAGACCTTAAATCTAAGGTCCTCAGATAAAGCAGTTTTTTTAAAGCACATGTATGTAAAATCGACTGATTAGTTATATCCCCATCTCTCCGTTATGCTGAATTTATATGTCTTTCACATTTCATTCCAATCTAAACTTTTTGGAGCAAAAGACTTTAAAGATTGTCCGATATAAGGCTGATAATGAAAATGCCTCATGATATAATATATACTTAAAAGCATATGAAATCACTGTGAAAAATAGAAACTGCTCATTTCCAGCTTACGCTTTCTCCTTTAACCCATTACCACACAATCCCTAGTTTTGACGCCCCTGAGAAAAAAGCCTTTTGAAAACACTGTAGGAAAAGAAGAAAATGCTGGTAACCAGCATTTTCTCCTTTTCCAACAGTGTTTTATACCCTTCCCACAATTTTTCAGTCACCTTTATTTTGTCGTCTGCAGCATGCAAATGCTTTCAATTTGAACCAGTCTAAAATTTTGTTGTGTGGTAAAGAGTTAACCAGAATTTTGCCGCAAACATAGCTGTGGCATAATTCTCCAACAATGTTTCTTTAACTCTTTACCACACGAGAAATTTTTAGACTTGTCCAAATTGTAAGCATTTGCAGATGACAAAATAAAGGTGACTCAAAAATAGAAATGTCTTCTGGTAAGGCTAGAAAACACTGTGGGAAAAGGAGAAAATGCTGGTTACCAGCATTTTCTCCTTTTCCCACAGTGTTTTCAAAAGGCCTCTTTCTCAGGGGCGTCAAAAGTAGGGATTGTGTGGTAATGGGTTAAAAACCCTATGCACTATAGAAAGAAGAAAAAAAAAATCATCGATTTGTTTCATTTATTTATCTTACATGAGCATATATTAAAGTGATAACGTTTGCCTTAGTATCGAAGAAAGCACACCAGGACACGTGTCAACCAACTACTCTAAATTCCACTCCGAGTCTTTTTCTAGATCTAGATATATGCAATTTAACATCATTTCTAATTGGGTAAAGCATCTGGTTTAGCCAATCAGAAATTATGTCATTCCCTAGTTTAAAAAAAAAAAGAGTATAGACTAGGTCTGCCATCAAGAATGGTTTACCCTTTCGACGCCATAGGCGAAAACAAGGGATTTTGTGGACGTCGTAGATCAAGATCAGACTGCACAGAACGTGCAGTCTGATCTAAGATCAGTACCATCCGCTTGTTTAGTCAAGCCAAGAAGTCAAAATGTATCTGAGTTTCAGAGGATTTTATTTTTCTTATTTCATCATATTAGGCGTGGAAAGAGGTCCAGTTTATCCCATTACCACACATAATCCCTACTTTTGACGACCTTGTGGTAGAAGCCTTTAGAAAACACAGTGGTTAAAGGAGAAAATGCTGTTAACCAGCATTTTCTCCTTTTCCCACAATGTTTTCTACCCTTCACAAAACAAATTTCTGATTTTCATTCACTGTTATTTTGTTGTGTACAAATGCTTTCGAGTGGACAAGTCTAAAATATTGTCATTTGGTAATCAGTTAATGAACCGTGCTCTGGCACTAAAGGCGTTGCCATGAACAATTTTACCAAAAGTCATCACATAATCAGGGATCTATGAATTCAACTTAGTTTAAACATATTTTATTCCACAGTAGTATATATAAGTTTACAATAGACAATGTAATATAATCATAATCATTGATAACTCAACTTAGTCTAATGAATTACTGAATTTGGAGGAAGAGAGGTCTTTGGACATATAAAAATCGGCCGATAGCGAAAAGTTTCGGGTCAGGACAGCCTGAATCCACTACGACCGATACTTTTAGCAGATGCATTAACACCCCCCCCCACTTCCGTTTTTACAGGGCATGGCCCATTTACTTGGCGCTGAGAGAGTTAATGAATACAGCCTTTGGCCTAATCAAACAGCACTGACATGAAGGTTCACGATACTCCGAATATAAGTTAAAAGTTTAAATTAAATATTTGGGAAGAAAACTGGTGATCTGAAAGGGTTAAATGTTTTCATGGTCAATACTTACGTATAGTATATGAATATAAAAAGCCCTTCATTGAATGTAGGTACACCACCCTTTTCGTCTACTTACTGTAGCCAATATGGCGGGTGCCTATTGATGCCCGTCAAAGACTTTTAAATAGGTCAATAAAGCTGCTAGATTAATACACCTTTTAACCCATTACCACACAATCCCTACTTTTGACGCCCCCGAGAAAGAAGCCTTTTGAAAACACTGTGGGAAAAGGAGAAAATGCTGGTAACCAGCATTTTCTCCTTTTCCCACAGTGTTTTCTACCCTTCCCAGAACAAATTTCAATTTTTCATTCATCTTCATTTTGTCGTCTGCAAATGCTTTCAATCTGGACCAGTCTAAAATTTTCTCGTGTGGTAAAGAGTTAAACTATATTATACTCATTAATATACTAATATTCGCGTCCAGACAAAGGCAGTTTCAAAAGAAATTGTGGAAAGGGGTAATTACTTGTTACGGGCAATTACTCCTTTTCGAACATTGTTTCTAATACCATTACATAAACCAATCACTTTTTTCTTTTCAAACAAAAAAGTATGCTTTACTTTGTAGATACATAGAAACCATCTGGTTTGGCAAATTACAAACGCTTTAGTCTATCATACCTTGTACTTCTTTGGAACTAAGAAAATCTCTAAATTAGAACTAGATATCAGTATAGAAAGAGGAGGTAGACGCGATCCCTGGGTGTTCTTGCGAAGAGAGCAGAAACAGATAAGTCTGTTGTCTATATATGTTTTATTTATGTTTGCTAGAAGTATTGTTATTACTTACAGAAATAAAATTCTCTTCTGTTCTGTATACAGTATAAAAGGGCTCTACAGTCATTTGAAGGGAGACACATGTCTCAAAATAATTCCTTGTTTCTCGGTGTATACCAGTCAGAGAAGTCTTACAGTGTTTATCCATGAATCTTAATTAAGCATTGTACACAAGCTTACCCCACATTCTATCCACTCAAATTAACTCTTAACCCCTTTACCAAACTATTAAATCCTAGGCGTATCCAAATTGAAAGCATTTGCAGGCGACAAAATAAACGTGACTCAAAAATTGAACTTGGTCTTAGAAGAATAGAAAACATTGTGGGAAAATGAGAAAATGCTGGTTAGCAGCTTTTTCCCCTTTTCCCATAATGTTTTCAGAAGGCTTCTTCCTCCAAGTCGTAAAAACCAGGGCTTGTTTGGTGGTGGGTTAACTCTCCCAGTCCTATATAAATTGAGCTTTGATCTGAAAATAAGTGGGCTTCGACCAGCCTGCATAGCTCAGTTTGAAGAGCGTTGGACTCGTGATCATGAGGGTGTGGGTTCGATCTCCACGGCTGGCCATCTAAAATTACTAATAATCTTTCGGATGAGATATTAAACCGAGGTCCAGTGTGATAGTGCTATTCACCGAGCTGGTTAAAGAACCTGGCAAGCCTTAGGATGGGTTTCGTCCTGTATCTGCACTATCCCCCGTAACAATACTAACAGCCTTCAGGGGGGCAACACCCATATGGGAAACCGGTGGCGACGACAAATAAACGTAAATTCAATCAATCAAAATGGAGCTCTATGTATCCCAGTGATGCATAATACCAATGAAGTTATTCTATAATTATGAATCCATAAAATCTATTTTGTTTAACAACCGACAAAGTCACACGGTAGAATGATCCTTTGACATGCAGTAATGTGACCTATTACAAAAAGTTTCGACTCATGTCAGCCTGCGCGAACTGCGCAGACTGACATGAGTCGATACTTTTTGCAGATGCATTAAACCCCCTTTCCATATGGCGTGGTTCTTGTAGACTCGACCTCTTGTAATGGCAGAAAATATGACCCCCAGAATGATCTTTCTCGTGTGGGCTTGGCCAAACATTCTAGGCAGTCTTGGTCTATAATGTAAACTAAGCCTCTATGCTTAAAAAGAAGACGAAATCACAGATTTATTCATATGTGACGTCTTTGAAAAATGACAATTTCGAAAATGGCTTAATGTTTTGGCTGTTATAAGCTTTGACGCGACTCGCTGACCTTTCACGGACTATGTAGATCAAGATCAGACTGCACAGAACATGCAGTCTTATCTTCGATCTACAATCCGATAAGGAAATATTATTCCCTAAAACATGACTTTGAAACAGCAATATTTGGGTTATTAATATCCAACTGAAAATTTAATTTTAGTTATTCAGCAGGATAAGGTTTAAAAGATAAGACTGTTTCTGAAAGGGTAGAAGAATTGTAGGAAAAGGAAAAAATGCCGGTTACCAAGATTTTTTGGCTTACATTCATCATGGAAACCGGAGAAAATCCATTTTTTTCCCTTTTTCTGCAGTTGTTCTGTAAATGCCTCCTCCCCAGATTCACAAAAATCGGGGTTGTTCGGTAAAGGTTAATCAGCATTGTAAACAAACTTACCTCATCGTTTTATCTACTCAAATTTACTTATAGTATTTACTCGCGCGATAGGGGCGCCGAAGTAGGGTCGTTTCTATAACTAGTTGTCAATTTCTAATTAGAACTAATCTGCTTGATAAATAGATAAATAAAGACAAAGGTAAATAATGCGGGGCTTGCCGGTAAGAAGTCATTTATTTATAGCCTAAAAGAGTGTTTATAAACGGGGAAAACCTGTTATTTGAACAAGGAAGAATGAAGTCTACTTCAAACAATAGATTTGCAATGTATACGTACATGGCTGCTAAGGGTACTTCGATGACCGCTAGCGAACAATATTGAACAAGATAAGACTGCACAGAAGGTGCAGTCTGATCTTTGATCTACAATGTCCGCCCCCTCCCCAAACAGAGACAGACAGAGAGAGAGAGAGAGAGAGAGAGAGAGAGAGAGAGAACAAACCTTGAAATGCTAACATTCAAGTTTTTACTTTCGCTCTGAAGTTATTAACTTATTTGGCAGGTTAAAAATAAACCTGTAACAAAAAGAGAACCAAATCAATATATTCATTCTAGCAAACAAATTGAAAGTGGCTAATACTGGTAGATATTGCTATACTAAAAGAATAGAAGACATTATCATGGTCACAGGGTCGTTTAAAACTTGGAATTGTTGAGTAAGGCGTTTACGTTTAATTTTTTACTAAACGAGAAAATATGTACTTGTCCATATTCAATGTATTGTTTGGCGCCAAAAAACCATGGTTGCGCTTTGCACGAGTCTAAAGTTTTTTCGTCTAGCAAGTCTTTCATAGGCGGTCTCCTGATGATATATGCTACGGTTTTTAAATGCATTCTACACCTTATTCTGTTGAACTGTGTAATTTCAAAGGAAAATATTCCTGATTGGCCATTCCGAATTCCTATGCCATTGGAAAACTGCGATACTTTTAAAATTTAGAGTTATAATAAGAATGCTCTTTAGAATGGTTGGTGAATACTGACGCTGTTTGCTTCACACTCGGATGAGAGATTACCATGTTTCTAACATTTATGTAGTTCATTTACATCGACTGTTTGCATATTAAATGTTTCGAAATGCAAATGAACCTAGTAGCTTTACTTAACATGCTTACTTATTTTTCATACCAATTTCAACATTTGCAAAGGTACCTATAAGTGTTTGCACTTTCAGTAATTTTCACCAGTTTTCATACCATACCAAGACAAAGCATTTTTTTTTCTCGAAAAAAAAAAATACAAGTATTTCTTTCAGATCGAGACAGATATGTATCAAATAATAGATGCATGTTTTCATTGTTGAAAAGAGGTATTTCACGATCTAGTTCTTAATACATAGAACAAACCGTGTCTATCAATGCTAAAGGGCCAGTAATTCTAAAGTCATGACTAATCTCGCTAGGAAATGCCTTAAAAATCGGACAGGTTGTGGATCAAGATCCGACTGCACGTTTTGTACAGTCTGCTCTTGTTTACAATGTCCGCAAAAGCACGCTACATCTAGTTCAGCGTCACGAGAGTAAAGCGTCCATGGTGAATTTTCTGATGAATATACCGTATTGTAATAACATTTACATTTATGTAAATGTTCCAATTTCGAATTGCGCATAATGATCCTTGAATAATTTCTACATACTCTTCTATGCAAAACACGACACATTCATACACGTTTTCAAATTATATAAACAACCAGTGTATTTCAGTGCTTGTTTGGATTTAAAACGTCTTAGACGGAGTCAATGAGACTCCTGTTGGCTGCATTCTCCTCACATATACACGTAAGTCACATTGCTTCATATTACTTTAACGATAATTTGGAACGGTCTTGGCTGTTGAGAGAAATTAAAATCTTTTCCGAAATCCTATTCAATTCAGTTCAAAAGAATTAAATTTTGCATCAGTTATAAGACAAGATGTATATATGTGACGTGTCAAAAAGGGACATTCTGGGAGTTCTGTACACCAATTATTAGATGAAAACAGATCAACGATAGTGCAGGTCAATTTAAGTTGATAGTTCATACATGATTGTATAACACGGTAGAATATCCACTTTCCATGCAGAAAATATCATAAAAGCGAAAAGTGTGGACCCTGGTCAGACTGCGCAATCCGCGCAGTCTGACCAGGGTTGACATTTTTCGCAGTTCTAAGAAGGTCCCTTTTTGCGTGACGGTTCACATATACCATACACGATGACTGCAATTCTGAAAACGTGAAAACAGTAACCACAACAGGGTCCTTGAGGCTCCAAAGGTTGATCCAACTCATCACAGAGTTCGATCCAAGAATCTAAAAGTTTACAGCTTTCATCCGCTTCATCCATTCACTAATGTTTCAAAATTCCATTCCTGCATCCTGTATCACTGATACATCTTCTGCGGTCTCATAGAGGCTGGATCCTTCGTAAAATTAAAGCTTTTCGGTTTTTACCAAACGTCAGAATTTTAGACGTATTTAAATTGAAAGCATTTGCAGACGATAATTTCATAGTTGCTCAAATGACGCATTTATTTTATGATAGAGTAGAAAACTCTGTGGGAAAAGGAGAAAATGCTGGATTTGGTGGAGAAAAGTTAATATCTTTTATTTTGAAATCAAAATCACTCCCTCTATCCTGAGCTCTAACTTCATAATTACCATAATTTTGTGACAAAGATTTTGTATAAGCTTAAACTCAAATGTTCTTTCAGTGCTCATTATTCATTGTCTACTTCCGGTTACGTGTATGCATCTGACGTTACCTAGAATCAGTCAAAACTATGAATGACAAAGATAAATAAACGACGTTTTTAAAAATTGGAAATAACTGAAATTACATGTAAACGAGTATGACGGAATTTGTCGGTGATAGTTTTGGTAAGAGTTCGGACATTCTTGCATTCTACTATATCACTTAACCCATATCCTGTTGAATAACTAAAATTAAATTTTCAATTCGATGGTAAAACCCCAAATATTGTTATTTCAATGTTATGGTTGAGAGAATAACATCTCCTTAACGGACATTGTAGATCTAAGATCAGACTGCACGTTCTGTGCAGTTTGATCTTAATCTACAATGTTCGCAAAAGGTCAGTAAGACGCAATAAACAGACAAAGGGTTAAGAAATTTTGCTGCAATGTTAAGGTGGCCATTAGTTTTTAGCAACACTGAAAATTTGAGCACAGCTTTAATTTAACACAGTATACTTCTATCCATACAGGACATGACCACGTGACATTTCCATGGGCTCATCATGGTTATTGTATATGTAAAATCGCTGATCAAATCTCTTGATAGTGGATGTTATTGCCCTTGATAGGAATCTGTGTACGCTGTATATGCTTTTATCATGGTCGCAATTTATGGCCATAATTATCCTTAAGCGCTGAGCTCGAATTCAGTTGCTTACGCGGACAGTGTAAATCAAATTCAAACTGCATGGAACATGCAGCCTGAGCTTGAGTCTGCACTGTCCGCTTGTTTATTAAATACCTGGACAAAAGTAAAACCTTGAAATTGACATTTTTGGGCCTTCAGTGCTAAGTGAGAATGTTGTTTTCATTTGTTTAGCGCGACAAAGGTTAAGATTGTGCTTATGGCACAATTTGAGCTTGTTGGAGTACATACAGGTCTCCTATTACTTGTGGTGTTTCGTATATCAAAGCATGCAAGGTCTTTTTTGGTGCTGCATCAAAACAAGTAAAGCTCATATATTTGTCTGAAAGACCCATTAGTATATAAATATACTTTTTAAAGTCCATGGAGTGAGCAGTCAGTTTTTGATTTCATTGTTGTTAAAAGTTTTAATTCCTTCGTTCAACAATTTACTGTGTTTCCTACATTGCTTTCCATATCATTCTAATGAGTAGTTTCCTCTGTCCTTTTAATATTTCAACTTGTGCCATCTTTCTATTTGGTACTTTGAAATAACATAACTGTACATTATTCTATATAGCCCACCTTAAGGCACATTTGTTTAACTTTTAGAGCAGTTTCAGTTTGCCTCTTGTAATTTACCAAAGTATGAATTTTAAGTTTTTTTTATTAAAACGTTAATTAACCTAACAATTTGAACTCGAGTTAACCCTTTACCACACAATCCCTACTTTTGACGCCCCTGAGAAAGAAGCCTTTTGAAAACACTGTGGGAAAAGGAGAAAATGCTGGTAACCAGCATTTTCTCCTTTTCCCACAGTGTTTTCTACCCTTCCCAGATCAAATTTCAACTTTAAAGTCACCTTTATTTTGTCGTCTGCAAATGCTTTCAATTTGAACCAGTCTAAAATTTTGTCGTGTGGTAAAGAGTTAAGTATAGTGATAAAGGTGCTTAATGCATCCGCAAAAAATATCGACCCATGTCGACCGCAGTCTGCGCAGGCTGAAATGAGTCGAAACTTTTTGCTATTGGTTAACTTTCTATTTGTCAAAGGACCCTTCTACCTCATGATTCAGTGGGTTGTTAGGTCAAAAAAAGGATTTTATGATCCATCAGCATATGGCGACTTGTTTGGTATAATGGATCAGGGAGACACATTAAACCCCCTTTTACCAGAGCATGGCTTATCTCGTATACATGATATTGCTCTGTATACAAGATCAGGATGTTCGTTCTTGCAGTGCATAAAAGCAACCCATTTTTGTGCCTTATCTTGTGATATGTAAGGGCAGATGCACGTCAAATAAATCGTGTTAAAAACATCAGGTTTTACATATAAAGTAACAACAGGTATAATAAGCTAACGACCTTCCAGCGAGACTCTGGGCGGAGCTCGTCCTGTCAGGGTTGAAGACACATGTCCCATAACGCACCATTGCCTTTGAAAATCCCCCTTTGAACCTAGGTGTGAAAAAAGCGCTGCAGTATCATTTTTTATCTTCCGCGAGGACCCTCGTCTTAAGGACAATGAAATTATTTCATTTGATGTTAGCCTGAGTTTTCATTTGTATCTGACTTTAGTGCATCTTGGCTAGCGAAGATGAATTCCGCGTATTCTAGATAACATTAACACATTCATCAAATGCCGAAATTTGAGACTTGTCAAAAATGAAAGCATTCGCAGACGACAAATAAAAAGTAGTTCAAGTGGTCAAATGTTTCTGTGAAAGAGTAGAAAACTTTGTGAGAAAAAAGGGGAAAAATACTTTACTCACTATTACTAATTTTTCAACAAATTTATCAGGCTTCTTCATCCAAGTCGTTGAAACATGGTACTGTTTTGTAAAGAGCTGTGAGTATAATTGAGAAAACGTGAGATTTCACATAAAAGTCTTACATAAAGCAACATTTTTTGTCATAAAATAGACTTAAAGCTACTCATAAACCAATTTATGCAAATTCCTCGTGTCAGAAGCCATGCACTTTAATGAAAGAACAAACTGCAAGGAAAAAATTAAAGAATAAAGTTGTTTTCTTAAATTTCCCTTGATTAAAAATGCAGGGGGGGGGGGGGGGGGTTAAAAGGTATTTATGTATTTACCAACCTGTTGGCATATATTTGAAGAATAAAAAAGAGTCTCATATGTTTTGTTTGATCTTTTTCTTTGTGGATTCTTTGCATTGGGTCTCTGTTCACCAACCATTTTTAGTAACTTTCCTAATACAATTCTCAAGAATTATCCATAGTTTCAAAGTAAGGCAAACGAAATAGTTCAGCCAATTAGAACCTCGTTATTTTCTATATCTACAATAAGACTAGGAATACAGTTTTGAGTGGGTTTTTAATAAGGGGCTTTTATCATCAGGGAACGTAAAGCGTACAATTATATTCTTATTGCCTTTTTTTACACAACAAATTTCTTCAAAAGAGATGCGAAGTCCCTCTCGCCCATCAATCATAACTTTTTCACATAAATCATTTACGCGCTTCGGATTTATTGTTTCCAGACGACATTTTAGGCTTACAAACGTGAACGCTATGAGGGTTTGGTCGTTATGGTTACCGAGAAGTTTGATTGTCATTTTCAAGGGTCTTTTTCAGCCAGGTTCCCGTGCTATATTGCAGGCAAAATGGTCAATGGAGAGGGTCTGTCACTCGTCCTGAGAGAAAGGAAACCGACCATAATCTAAGCCGTCTCTTTTTTTCTATTCGATTGAGACTTTACCCTTATCCTGTCATTCTGTGATTCCGGGTAGAATTTTGCTTCCCAGTCCAGGTGTCAGCTTTTTACAAAACGATATCTGAATTTGTGATATCAACAAAAAAGAAAATAAGGAATGACGGGAAATGCACCACAATTCGTTCAAACGAAATGGCTTCATTTACCAACACCAATTTTACTTGCTTATTTTTCTTCATCGAACCCTTGTTTTCTTACCGATATTATGCAATGGCCGTGTTCATGTAATAAAAGGTACATGCCAAATATGAAAAGGGAAGAAGTTCAGGGGTCTTAGAAGGCTCTACCTCCTTCTCAAAAATCCTTAATGTTATATATATATATTATATGGATAGTAAAAAAAACGTTTGCAATAGTTTTTGCTTTACCATGAAAATTAATGTGTACATGTAACTTTCATGCGTTTGTGGTACATTGATCAGCCTAGCCTATAGGTTTTCAGATCAATGATTACTTGTACCATAAACCTAGTTTCGTACTTACCTTTGTAACCATATTTCATAAACCGGTAAATGTTTACTACAGGTATTGCTTATTTTTTAACAGGGTATATTTAAATAACACCTGTCATGCAACGAAATACGTGTCTATTCTGGTACAACAAGCTCATTCACTCAAAGTTACAAATTATGATATTTTGATATTGTCTTTGGCGAATTGAATGCATTTAGAACTCAAAATGCTGCATACTGCACAGAACAAGCTGTCCTATCTTGTACCTATACCATTGACTTCGCCTGTCGAGCACAACAGAAATAAAACTGAGTGTAACTAGATTGTATTTCAGCCATTAAAAGAAGCTGAGTTTGAATGTTTTATGCAAAAGATTCAAAGGGGTACCGGTTTGGCACCAACCCTCCGGGTTGTTTGTTACTGAGACATAAAACGGGTTGGCCAGGGTCCCACCGCTATACCCTCATATTTCAAACCCGTCACGTTTGATTTGGCCGTCCTAAATGAAGAGGTCAAAGTGAAAGTAAAGAATATTAGACATTGACACGGCATCCATGATTCAAACGAAATCTCTGTCTCTAACACGAAGGATATCTCCCTGACATGTTCAATGACAGCTTTTTAATTTGGACTCCTTTGTGAAACGGGCGGCGTTTCTGCTTATTCCTTCCCCGGTCGGGCTTTCAGAGGCTCGGAAAATACGGAAACAAGGGCATAACTAATTTGTAAGAGTTTCAAATACTGAATTTAATACAAGTTTACTGTTAATTATACTGCATTGGCGATGGAGGACGAGTGGACCGAAGAAATCTTCCACACCCTTAAATGGGGATGTGGAATATTTTGATTTACTTACATTGTTTTCTTGATAATTTTTACATGTCTTGTAATATCTAAAACTATAATTACATGAAAAATTTCTTCTCAAATTCATCTCACTTGATACCCCTCACGGTCTGAAACAGGTTGACCAAATATTTACATGTAGTAATTAAATTATAAAAGATGGTCTTATGGGAAAAATCTAAATCATGGTGAATTCAAATTCATAGATAATTCATAAGCTTTCCCGTTCGATACAAAAGAAAAAGAACAATAAGTTCAGAAATAATAATAAATTAACAGGATAGAATAATTTAAACAATTAAAAATGAATAAAATAAGAAAGAGAACTAAATAGAACGCTGAGGATTTTACAGCTGGATAAAAACTCAGACTACACGTTCTGTTCTACTCAGTTAAAACGAAAAAAAAAAGAACTTTTATATCGAATCAATTAAATTACTTGCTTGGGATTTCGGACAGGGTTTCAGTGAGAAAAAAAGTCAGCTGTACTATAATTATAATTATTACTGAGAGAAAAGCTTCGAAGGAATGCCTTGATCAATTTTGTCCATTGGTACCAGATCTACATGAAACAAATTATCAAAAACATTTTTTTCTTCACCTAAAACCTTAGTGAATAAGACGCCCAGAGAGGAAAATAGAATTCAACTTCTACCAAATAAAGTGAAACGTGTATATTAAGCTTTCAACACATTGATTTTTACCATCTGCAAGAATATAACTTCTGTTTTTTCCAGAACTGATTGATTAAGTGACTGATCGATAAATTGATTAATTGATTGATCGGTGTTTAACGCCGTTTTCAGCATATTTCAGTTATATCGCAGCTTTCAATGCTTTCAATGCACATGTCCATGCTCCCCGATTCTTTTTTAACCCTTTACTTAACATACCAATTTGAGGCTCTCCCATTTAAGCAGCAAATAAAGATATGATATCAAAGATATGGGCAAATGAGGATACAAATATCTAATTGAGTTGAAAACATTGTGGGAAAAGGAGAAAGTGATCGTTACGAGCAATTTCTCCTTTTCCCGCAATTTCCCGCAATGTTTTCAAAAGCTGCCTGTAGTTGATACGTCAAAATGAGTATCTATGGAGAAAAGGGTTAAACCAGTACTTCGCATAATTCTTTCTAAGCCACTAGATGCTTTCCTACATAACCATCGTCGAAACAATGACTACCGGTGAGAAAGGAATGGATCTTGTCACAATGACTACTATCAATCCTCGAAAAGAAATTGGCCAAGCTTGGGATTCAAACTAACGACCCCATATTCTCAAATCCTGAACACCACCGACTGCGCTACTGGGGCACGTCGAGATAAAGTGATGGGCATTGTAATTTCGCTGGACATAAGCTTGACAAGTATAAATCATTAAATAAATAAGTAAATATACATATGAATAAATAAATGAATAAATAGGTATACATATAAATGAATAAATAGAAAGACGGATAGATAGATAGATAGATAGATAGATAGATAGATAGATAGATAGATAGATGCTTGAAAACCTTGGATGTACCGTTTATATTGACATTCATTAATGTAACGAGTAGCCATCTTCTTTGATGTAAGACATAACTTTTACACTAATATGAAACGCAAATTTAGGTGTTTGCAAAATATATATACCAACATAAATATAAAGCTATTCAAGTGATTGATCTTATACATGTATTCGATTTTTGAATCTATTCTCTTTTAATCGGAAAACTATATATAACTGCAGAAGAAGAAAAAAAAACATGATAATAATATAGGAGAATGCAGAAAAAGAAATGCAAAGTAATGAAATCCAGTGTGTCCTCTTTCTACTCTGTGTTCCCTTGAAACAGATCTAACGATTACCCAACTTTCCCCTTTACCTATATATCCGTACTTTACGTGACTAAGATTAGCGACGGTACTGTCAGTACTTTGATGAGAAGATACTTATGAGAATGTGTTCATGTCGAGGTGTCAAATGGATCATACCATTTCCCCTTTGACCAGAACGAAATGGTCCCCCATTATCTCCATATAAACTATTTAAAAAGTATTAAGAAAGTTAATAAATGCGTATGAAAGTTATAAATTGCTTCGCGGGAAGTCCACTGGGCGAGTATAATACAGCGGCTATGCGCTCAATGACAGGTATTGAAATCGTCCTCAAAAATGTGGAGAAAGAGGTTTTAATTAAATTAAGAAATTGTCAAAAAGCGGACCGCTATTTTCTTTTGACGGGAAACCGGCTGCGAATTGATTCAATCAAGCGCACAAAAACGTGGTCGGTTGAAAGTTTGAAACGTCTTTTATGCTGACATATAAAAGACAGAAAGCTCTTGAATCGTTCTCTTCGCTTTGCTAACTGTCTTTAAAGATTTACCAGACGACAAGCTTTTACACTCTTCCAATATGAAAGCATTTGCTGACAACTGATTAAATATGGCTAAAATTCGAATTTATCTATGAAAGGATAGAAAACTGAATGTAAAAAAAGGAGAGAGTGCTGGTAAATAGCATTTTCTCCTTTTCTTGCAATGTGTTCGAAAGCCTTCTTCACGTGCGTTGAAATATGGGATTTTGTAGAAAAAGGTTTAAAATTTTACTACGTCATAAGCATCTTTACTTGATTTAGCAGACAGAATTTTAGTAGATCATGAGAGGTCTGTGGAGCTGTTGTAGTCTGATCTAGAAATTTTTACTTCCTATAATCAATGTGAAAGGCGTACACAAACGATATGCTTGTGAAAAAAAATAACATTTCGAGTTTTTTTTAACAAGAATATTTTAGTTTTTGTTGTTTTTCATTTTGGCGATTTCAGGGTGAAATTTCATATTTTGGAGAACATCATTGTTATAGTTTATTGGCCTCTCTCTGTCTCTCTGTCTGTTTCTCTGTCTGTCTCTCTGTCTCTGTCTCTCTCTCTTCATTAGTTAACATGGAATCATTTGGGCCACTGATATTTAACCCTGCTTTTGAAAAACAAAATTGTAAAACTTTTCCAATCATTACCTTAATAGGTTTTTTGAAAAACATTACGGGAAAATGATGTCATGATCTTTTCTTCCTGTTTCATTTTTTTTTTTTTTTGTTCCATTTAAAGACAAACGCAATCATTTGGAATAAGTGATCCCTGCAAATCCTTTCAATATGTACGAGTGTAAAAATGTGTTGTTTTACAGAGAGCTTGATAAAGAACAAGATCAGGTCCATATAAGTGTCATCATTTTAAAATAAAGCTAAAAGTCCGATTAAAATTTGAAATGGAAATATGAATCCGTCGAAAAAGAGCCTAACTGGTTCAGGCAGGTGTTGTATGTCTATAGATATACCAAAAGTTATCTATTCTGTTCACTCCATTCCATTACGAACAGAGCAGCATTCGAGAGCAGTCTTTCTGGTCTCCGCAGTTTTTAATCTTTTAACCCATTATCACACAATCCCTACTTTTGACGCCCCTGAGAAAGAAGCCCTAAGAAAACATTGTGGGAAAATGAGAAAATGCTGGTAACCAGCATTTTCTCCTTTTCCAACAATGTTGTCTACTCTTTACGAAACAAAATTCAAATTTTCAGTCACTTTTTTCTTGTGGTCTGCAAATGCCTTCAATTTGGACAAGCTTAAAATATTGTCGTTTGGTAATGAGTTAATCAATATAGTTAATCAATATCGTCCCCCTTTCAAAATTGTTATTTTAGAATGTTTAACCAACTTCGAACATGCAAGATGAAACGTGTTGCGAGTTATTTTGTAGTAATTTAATATCTGTTTATTGAGGACGAGTCGACGATGCGATTTTATATTACGAATAGACCCTTAACCAAACGATCCCGAGTTTCAAAGGCTCTGCATAGAAATAGCGCTTTTGAAAACATTGTTAGAAAAAGAGAAAATGCTGGGAACCAGCATTTTTTTTTTCTTTTCCTACAATGTTTTCCTACCCTTTCAGAGACCAAATCCAATCAATTAAGCTACTTTATAAATGTTGTCTGCAAATGCTTCGAAAATGGAAGAGCCTGAACTACTGTTATCTGGTTAGGGGCTAAGCCCATCAGTACTGAATGGATGAAACATGTTTAGTCAATGACACAGATCCCATCTACGCCGGTTTTGCTAGGCTTTTTTTCACAAAGTTTAGGTCGGGTTAGATTCAAGATCAGACTAGGTCTTGTGCGGTCCCATCCTGACTTCACAGTAAACGTTGTGCACACTCTAACACAAAAAGTGGCTTGTCTTAAACCTTATTCTACCGTTCGCGGCCTTAGGTGACTTCCTGCGGAGAATGTACAGCAAGACCAGTCTGCACAGACGTGCAATCTGGTCTTGTTCTACCTCCTCCGCTGCCATATCGGTAGCTTAGGTCATATAAGCCCAGCCCAGTGCCTGTATATTCAGCAAAATATTTTTGTGATGTCGTCAACTGTTTTTTTTTTCGGCAGGACAAGGGTGAAAAGGCGTGGTTCTGAAACATTTTCGAGAGAATGACATAACGTTTTCAAATCCATATTTGTCATGGGTCCTCCCCAGCTCAGTGGTAAAGTGTGGAACTCGTAACCTGAAGGCCCCAGGTTAGAGCCTCACTGGGAGCAATGTTTTTTTTCCAGGGAGAGTCCTCTGGCAAGGCACTTCAATGCCCTAGCCTAATTCTTGTAAAAATTGAGCTGTCACTGAATGTGACTTAATACCCCTGCCAAGGCTTTGACAGAAACAGGCAATTACTAGTATTTTGTACACAGACGGACAAACAGACGGAAAAAAGGACAGTCAGGTTGATGCCAGTATACCTACCAAAACATTCGTTTTGCGGGGTTATGATTAAGTACATACACAAATGTGTGAACTGTCGCCGTTATAGAACTGAAATGATGTTGAAAGCGGTGTTAAACATCATTCAATTCATCTTTCCATCCATCCATCCATCCATCCATCCATCCATCAATCAATTAATCAACCAATCAATCATCTTTGTCAGGTTTGTTGAAACTTGGAGGGGAGAAGAAATGCTGTTTTGTCATTATTTTCGATTCTTCTTTTTTAGGACCATTAATGCACATTATCGTTTAGTAGAGATAACTGAAAACATTTATGGTTTCTTTTACCGCAGTTTAATTTTTTTGCGCCTTTAACTCATTTCACTTGAACATGGTTACAACAATAGAGAGTGAAAAGGTATGGATAATATGATGAAATTCGATAGAGAAAAATAAGTGATTTGCTGCAGAAAAAATACTGGCCACCTGTGCAATGCTGCAAACAGGTCATATTGTCAGTTTACTTCGAAAACCTCGTAACTACAGCTTGTTACAAGCTGTAGTTACGAGGTTTTCGAAGTAGACCGACGATATATCTTTCACGTGTAACGATACAACAAAATTTAGGGATTTGTCCACATTGAAATAAAGTTGAAGACGACAACTTACACGTAGCGACTTTTGTTGAAATTGTATTAAAACTCGTTGTAAAAAGAGAGGAAAATACCGGTGCCCAGTATTCTCTCCATTTCCCACAATGACTTTAAGAGCCCTTTTCATCGGGGTTGAAGCAAGGGTCTATTTGGTGAAGAGTTAACTTAATATTGATGTAACAGATAGGCA
This sequence comes from Tridacna crocea, assembly GCA_943736015.1. NCBI lineage: Eukaryota > Metazoa > Mollusca > Bivalvia > Cardiida > Cardiidae > Tridacna > Tridacna crocea. Next base: position 25,398,676 of record OX031060.1, read on the forward strand.
TAAGAATTTAATAGAAAATGTAAACGAGACCGGAAAGAAATTTTTTGCTCTGACATAGGAAAAAATGTCTATTCAGCTAGATATATTTCTATTGGCAATAGGCACATCGGTTAAAACATCACGCGATCAGGGTCCATATCCACCAACCGCTTTTCAGAGCATTCTTTGTCTTATTCTTCAAGATTTTCTGTGAAAGTAACAGAACTTCTGATTGGTTTATCTCATTTGGTTTAGCCAATCAGAAGTTCTGTTACTTTCACATTTACAAAATAATGAAGAATAAGACTAATAATGTTCTTAATAATGGTTGGACCAAGAATTGTGTCAACTCTTAATCAGCTAAATAAGTGAAAAGTTCAAGCCTACAATTTTTATATATATATCTAGTTAAAAAGCAAAATTTTGCCATTTCAAAGGAATTTTTGAGAAGAGCAAAATCTCCTCATCGGTCAGAGAAGACCGAAGATTAGACTGCACGTTCTGTGCAAACTGATGTCCGCAAATAGTTATTCACTCGGGCTTTGTAGTCTATGGGTTGAGAGTTTTACGTCCAACACAGCATTTCTGTCGCATCACAGCGACAGCTCCCTTATAAATGCGTGTTCCGACGTGTCTCGCTCCTGGACACTGTCAGTATACGAATGAACAACATAAACTAGTTGAATCTAAGTGCTTTAAAGGGGAGAATTATTCTTTAAAAAGATATACAAATTTTATATGAAATTTACAACAAGTAGTCTTGAGCACTGGAGACCACAATGGCTCAATAAAGCTTTCGTTCTGTTTGTATCAAAATATGACAAACTACCGGTGTTTGAAAATGTAGAACCATTGACCAAGGCGATATTTGGCAACATATTCCACGAAGCAAACCAAAAATGTGTCTCGCGTTTAAAAAAGTTCAACCATCACCAATATATGACAAACTACCGGTATTGGACAATGTAGAACCAAGACTATATTGTGCAAAGAAGTTCAACTTCATCAAAATATGACAAACTACCGGTATTGCACAATGTAGAACCGAGACGATATTGGGCAAAGAAGTTTAATTATCATTAAAACATGACAAACTACCGGTAGTGGACAATGTAGAACCAAGACGATATTGGGCAACATATTCCACGAAGCCAACCAAAAATGTGCCTGGCGTCTAATGAATTTCAACTATCTACTCGTATACCAACTTTCTTTTCTATCCATTTTTTTGGAAGGTTCTGAGACATTTACTCGAATCAGGACCTGAATTACGCTTCTACAGTAGTAAGTTTGGTTGAATTCATGAAAAGAAACCACGAAATAACGATTTCACAGATTTTCATCAGATAAAATATTCCTTAGAGTTCATTTTAGCACAGTTTTGATAGCTGTTATATTCGGCTGGATTGATCAAAAGAACTAGAATTTATATTCTAGCTTATTTCTAATCATATGAATATTTATAGTTGTTTCTTTTACAATTCTACTGTGACCTTGTTAATTTTACGATGGCTATTTGTTTATAGAGGGTAATAATTCTAATTAAGTGAATGCCAAACTAAAAATAAAAGGGGGGGGGGGGGGGGGGAATCGGTTAATTTGATGCACTTAAAAGGCGCTTTAATAGTAACAAATCCTGGAAGATTCCATTTTTATAGACATAGCTGGTTTATCGTGGGTACATGGAACTCCTCTAACACATAATCCCTTCTTTGAACGACCCTGAGAAAGAAGCCTGTAGTAACCAACATTTTCTTTTCCCACAATATTTTCTATCCCAACAAAGTCAGAAATCATCATATTAACAAGATATAATTTGTTGTCTGCACATGCTTTGAATTTGGTCCAGTCCAAAAATTGGTCGTGTGTAAAGAGTTAATCCAAAACTTGAGCTGAGGATTTGCGCTAACAGCTTGTAATTGATACAAGAATTCACTGAATTCAGGGTGCAAGTGCAGTTGAAATTTACTGTTTTATGCAAAAATCAGCGAAAGTGATGATTGATCACATTATGTTTAAATTATTATCAAAGTATTACTTTTTAGTGATTTGCAAGCAAGTCCATGAGTTTTAAAACTTTAGTCGATCTTTTCGAAATTGTTTATCATTCTAGAAATTTATGTTTCAGTTATGCTCTGGGAAATGCATTTACAAAAAGTACCGACTTAGTTCGGCTTGCGAAGTCCGCGCAGGCTGAGCTGTGTCGAAACTTTGCCTTTAGTAAAATTTCTGCATGTTCAAAGACCCATTCTACCCCAGAATTCAACCGGTTATCTCTTTACCACACAATCCCGACTTTTAACGAGCCTGAGAAAGAAGCCTTTAGAAAACATTGCGGGAAAAGGAGAAAATGCTGGTAACCAGCATTTTCTCCTTTTCCCACAATGTTTTCTACTCTTCCCAAAACAAATTTTAATTTTTGTGGCACATTTCTTTTTTTTGGTCGTCTGCAAGTGCTTTCAATTTGGAGAAGTCTACAATTTTGTCGTTTGGTAATGAGTTATTTGACACAATAAATGTTATGGATCCATAGATCTGTGATCACTGTCTTGCTATGACGTATCACGGAGATACACCAGGCACTCTTTATGTCGGAGAAAAGCCAGTTTTCATTGAGAAAAGGAGGACAATGCTGGAAATTTGCTACTATAGTAGGCTAAAATCAGCTTTCCTTTCAGTGGAAAAGTCTCTCACCGTATCGGATAGTGCATATCCTAAATAGGCTGCTCGTTCTTTACAGTCAAATCTTGATCTACACTTCCTTTCCACAAAAAGGCTGCAAAGCCTTGTATACTATGATTAAAAATTGATAGCAGTTTTTAGCGATCTTCTGAAGTTTCGAATGAAAAAAGAATTCAACATTAAGCACATAAAAATTTCATGCGTTATATTTAGTCTTTCATTTACATATTACTATGTTACTTGTTGATATTCAATTCCGGAAATATCATTTTTAAACAAGGTCATAAATTACTTTGTGAATGATATATACTAAAATAATGTCCCATATATTTTAATTCAGACTTAAAACGTGAGTCCTTTTACAATTGAAATTGTATCTCTTTGCGGGGATATCGGAAAACATTTTTTCAGATGATAGACGTACAATATGACAACAAAAACTGCTTTTTTTACACCCATAGAGTGTTGTACCTACCAGAAAAAAAAAACATTTTCGAGCTTTCAAACCAGTTACAAGATTCAGATATGGCAATTTTAGGTCCTCTTTGGTCGGGAAATAACACAAAATCCAAGATTCGACCTCACATTGTTAACATAATTGTAGAATTATTTATCCATCCTTCCTAAAAGGTAATTGTATTCTTGCACACCTCGCGAACAAAGAAGCGTGGCTGAATGCAAATGTAGGTCCATGTTATTTTTTTTCAGATTCGAAACTTGTTCAAACGTCACTTCTTTATTAACACCCACAGCAAAGTTGGGTACTATATTCTTGGATTAAGTTGTCCGTCTCTCCGTTCGTCTGCCATCCTGTAGATGCAACTCTATCTTTCCCTCTTCTACATTTTTTCTGAAATGGACTAGAGTTTTTACCCAAGTCTCCTACCATGGAAATGTATGCTCTTGCCATTTCAAAAACGATCAGCTTTCTGTTACAGGAGGTATTACCATTTGATTTATTTTTGCCACAACTAGGCGGGTTCCGTCCCAACATCTAACTTCGTCCGTACCAAGGATCCTTTTTGGAGCACTGACAGTCACATGATTAAACAATATTGCTGCATTCATGCAAACAAATTTGCAACGACATCCACAACCATAGTAGAGTTAGTCCCATCTAATAACCTGCCTGTGAAATCTGCCAACGGAAGTGGTAGATTAAAAATGAATATAGGAACTGTTTGTCACCGGAATTGTTCTTAGAAGGTTTTCAATAGAAAATTGTGACGTTTCTTAACTCTCTGCCAAACGACAAAATTTTAGACAGGTCCAAATTGAAATCCCTTGCAGACTAGAAAATAAACGTTTTTCAAAACTTGAAATTTGTTTCCAGCAGGGAAGAAAACATTGTGAGAAAATGAGAAAATGCTGGTTACCAGCATTTTCGCATTTTCCCACAATGTTTTCAAAAGGCTTCTATCTCAGGTTCGTAAAAACCAGAGATTGTTTGGCAAAATGGAGCCTTAAAATATAAAGAACAGTTAAAGCATGTATCACTGGCGAGCAAATTTAGCGGATCATATGAGCGTGTTGAAGATCCTTAATAACAGTCGAAAGATTTATCAAAAGCTAAGTCTGGGTTTGTCAAATATCTGAACCGGTTAGAGGGCTACCGATAGGCGACTAATCAGATCAGATTGTACGAAATCCAAGTTAAACTGCAAAGAATTTAGACACATTAAAGTCTGATTTTGCTTTGCATTTGTCGATACCATAGTCAGTCTTCACCTTTTAGCAAACAAAATCTGTATTAACGACCCTGAGGAAGAGTGCTCTTTGGACAACAACTTATGGGGAAAAGGAAGAAAAGATGGTTACCAGCATTTCCTCATATACCTACAATATTTGTCTTCCCTTTCAAATTCAAATGCTTTGGTTAAAGCAACACTTAGTTTCGTGTCTGCGAATGCTTTCAACTTGGATTCAAAAAAAAAATGTCGTCTGACTGTAAACATTAAAACCGCCATATATTTTTCAGCCAAAAGTCAAAACCAAAACTACTGCAATTGCAAAATTCCTTTCGTATGGAAAAATAAGTCATCATCGGCGTGTCAAACTTTGTGCTCCATGATCTGAATTCACGTTTTACGTAGTCTGATCTTTATCCACAATATCCATTGCAGCGGATTGAGTCTCACTTAACAGTCTATGAATTATGTTTGACGAGTCTATATTTACCGAAAAGCTACTGTACAAAAGCGATTGGTGTCGTCGTCTGTTTCTACTCTGTGGGTCCATAGGTTAATCGACATTTCGACATTTAGCTCAATTTCTAATATATGGATTGTTTCAAGATTGAAAAGGAAATATCTAGCGACAATTGATGATTTGCTACTCGATCGGAAATGCCCAAGAACACAAGAAGAATACTAATTTTTCAAACAAAGCAAAATCCAGAAAACAATATCTGACATGGAATTACAGACATAAATCAATTGTACGATGACAAGATTAATTGTGCTAAACTGTTACTTGCATATACATGTGCATATTACATTATGTTTTGAAGACAGTCTCATTCGATAGCATGGCAATTTTAGTGCAGTTTCATTGGGCTATGTAATATTCAATTGTAGGAAGGCTTTGAAGTCTGTGAGTAGATCGCCGTCAGGGAAATTACGACCATAACTTATACTTTGTTGTCAAATTTTCTGACGTCCTCATCCGTCAACACAACGGAGAGAGTGTGGAATGAGTACAACTCACCCGTCTGGCCAATCAAATACGTCTTTGTTTAAATCGTGATATAAATCATAAACTTCAACAAGTGTTAAAATATTCACAACAAGATCCGCGCTATCTAAGTGGTACAATGTTTGTCCTATTGGCAAAGGCAACCCTTGGCCTCCCACCATCGATCTGTCAGACGCTGATGACGCTAAACTGAGTTGTTCTAACAGAAATATACTTCATTCATGGTCAGCTTTGGCACTTTTTCTACTTAGACATTTACTTTTAAGTACTCGTAGACGTTTTTCGCCGCTCTTTGAAATTTCACCAATTTGTACGGTGCGACGTGTACCACATTTAACACGCTTTGCAACGCTTTGTCAAACAGCGGTTTATATTTATGTGTGATTTATGTCATTTTTTACAGTTACACGTTTCAAGTTTTGACTTTGAAGGATAACCATTTTGTACAGGTTATGTTCAGAAAGTCACTGATGTAATGAAGACAAAAAGGTGATTTCATTCTCACAATGAATCTAATTCCTGATTGGAAAGCTTTTGCGTATTGAATTATTGAATGATTGACGAATCGTATTGCATATTTTTTGCAAGAAAAACGTAGAATATAACGAACATGGGTATGAAATAATGTTCTGTTTGTAATTAAAGTTTTGGCTATTGGCTAGTCATATCGGTGTTGGTGGTATTCTATATTAAAACTTGAGCAAACCCAAATACAACCATTTTTGTGTTTAAATCGGTTACTTCTGAAAAAAAAAAGCCTGCATCAAAAGCACCGGTGAGCTATGCGAAAGCAGGTAGTGCATTTGTCTTCTCTTGTGGTTTATTGGACCAAAGGGGCAGAGCTGACCAATAAACATATGTGGATTATAAATGTTTACATTTAACTCTTTCCCAAACGACAAACTTTTGGACTTGACCAAATTGAAAGCATTTGCAGATGACAATTCAACTCTTGCTGAAAAGATTATTTCTGTCTATGATAGGTTAGAAAACATTGTGGGAAAAAGAGAAAATGCTGGTTACCAGCATTTTCTCCTTTTCCCACAATGTTTTCAAAATGCTACTTTTTTAGACCCGTAAAAACCAGGGATTGTTTGGGAAAGGGTTAAACGAATTAGTACGTCAAATTTAATGGTCAACCACACGAATCAAAGAAAGAAAAACATGCAGAGAGAAAGAATGACAGAAACAAAGACAGACAAAAAGAAGGAAAGTATAGTAAAAAACAAATCTAGCCATGAAACATTCTAACCATTTACTTTGAAATTAACAAGCATATCAGATTAGTTATCATTCACATGAGTAGACAGACGGACAGACGGGCGGGTAGACGGACTGAAAGAAAGAAAAAAGAGAGAATGAAAAAGTCCTAATTAAACAGACCATCGTACAAAAAAAAATCACTGTCATCGACCCATGAAGCTTGCTACGTAACACAATTCGGTTACTAACATTCTGTTTGAATTAAAGTTTGACATGTTACAAAGGTATGCAGGTTGAACTTGGGATAAATTAATATGCGTTGGATACTAAAAGAGCTAATTACTACAGGAACTGATAACGATCACTTGCTACTTGACTATGACAACATAATCAAGATGACGAGATGGTGTGTAAGTAATTAAACATCTCTCAAATATATCGCTCTCTCATTAACATAAAACTGCAGTCGACTCTATCTTTTATCATCTCTGTATAATATACAGCATCTATGATTGATTACGAAACAAACGCCCAAACGAACTTGTAACCCCAATTCGAATAGACCGCCTTACACTTATTAAATTCAATGAATGAATCGTTGAAGGCAGTAGAATTTTGGGTCGAATGTCAGCTTCCCTGTCATCGCACAACAGAAGGTTCTGGGTTCGAATCCCATGAAGAGTGGAGCTGACCTAGGATACTTCATAGATGTAACATAATAAACATACGCATAAAGATAAGGTGTTTTGAATTTCAATATACATCCGTCTAGTAGGAAGGCTTTACATGAATGCATGCTTTTGTAGACGGTATATTTGACGGCACAGGACGGAATACTTGATACTGTCGTTACAAAGGTAACTCTTGTAATCTAATCCTTTACCGCACTTTTCCGGTTTAAACGACCCCAAAAAGAAAGACTTTGAAAGCATTGTGGGAAAAGGAGAAACTGCTTATTTTCTCCTTTTCTCGCCATGACTTCTACGTCTGCAAATGCTTTAAATTTCGAGCGGTCTAAATTGTTGTGGTTTGTTAAAGAGCTAAAGTCTGGTAATGTAGAAAATGTGTGAGGAATCCTCGTGAAGTTAAAGGATTGAAAAATATTAGTTAAAAAACGCCAAATTGTGGGACCTTCACCAAATGTCGGACAGTTTTAGTGAAACAGTAAAATGCGTATTCTGTGCAGTTTGATATTAATCAATCCTGTCCACAGAACCACAGTTAAACATAGATGCTCTTACTTTTTTCGAAATTTCAGTTGAATTACGGACCAAATTATTCATGTCAGTAAAATTTGTATAACAGACACTAGGGATTTACCTGGTATCGAGACAAACGCTGAAGAAGGTTAGGTGGCCAGAGTTTGCAAGCCTAGTTTGTAGGTAACAAATGATTTCGTGGATTGAGAATTAAAGCATGATGGGGACCAAATAATGGGCATAGCCATATACCAAATAACCCCTGGTTTTCACGACCCTGAGGAAGAAGCATTTTAAATATTGCGGGAAAAGGAGAAAATGCTGGTAACCAGCATTTTTATCCCTTTCCCACAATGTTTTCTATCCTTCCCAAAATAAACTTTAATATATGAGTCGTATTAATTTTGTTGTCTGCAAATGCTTTCAATTTGGACGAGTCTATTTTTCATTGTTTGGTAATAGGTTAAAGTGTCTGTGAAACTAAATCTGTGAGACTTTTCAGCATATTGAAAATGCCAACATATGACAGAATCATATATTCCTGACAAATTTTCCAGGAAAAAATATTTTTGGTCTGATGCTAGTCTACAATGTCCGCTAAATATTTTGAGTCGCTTTTACTTGCCTTTTCAACGCAATAGAAAAACTGAATTCACCTTGGTCGAAACTTCCAGAAATATGATTGTAGTCTTATAAATGATCCCTACTAAAGCAATTGTTAGGTGCAAATATTTATATGAATCAAAGTGCTGACAGGATGGAGAAATATCTAAAGTGCACCACAATAGAATGTACACTTTCCAATACATTGGTTAGCTCCATTTATTATTGCTAGAACTGGTAGTGATGGTAAGAAAGGCATTTATATAAGCGAGTAACTGTTTCTTTTATCTGGTACACTTTCTATTACTAGGCTGCCCTGTTTTCTCATAAAACTACCGATTTACTTCTTTTCCTAACGACAAAATTTTAGACTTCTCAAGATAAAAAGTATTTGCAAACGACATATCAAATGTAACTCAAATGCTTTCTTTAAAAGGACGGTAAAGACAGAGGTTAAAAATGAAATATATTTTTAGAATGATACAAAAAAAAAACCTTATTTTTCAATGCTTGTAAATAGTATAAATCACCCTGAAAGTTGGATAATTTTCTCTCCATTTCATTTATATTTATAAGCTTATCTAAAGTCTGTTTGCACTTTTTACGTATTTTGTCATAGTTAGCATTTAAGGGTTCCTAAAATATTCCAAGTAAACCTCAAAGTAAAGAAAGCAAGTTAGTGGATTTTATTTTTGTCGAAGAAACTTTATACATGAACGAGTATAAAAGCCCTCAATGACCGATTTTGGGTGTCGACATTTCTTTCTGATTCACAGATATTGTTGACTTTATTTCCTACTCATGTCATAGACAGTTATGAAAGATATTACAATAATTCATTCTAGAACAACATAAAACGTGTGATTTATTGCGCAAGGTTGTCATATTTGAATTCCATGTTTAGCGTTACTTATTTATGGAGATGCATGTGCAGTTACCAAAATACAAGTTTACATTTGCATATTTATACACTACATAAACGTTTTGACATCCCATTATTTCCGTTTGATATTTCTTAATGAAACGCCCCCATTTTTTAATATAAGTATCACTAGTTTGTCAAGCACCATCAAATATTCACATATCCCAAGTGACTGAAATCAAAGTTTAAAAGAATATAAGAAAAAAAAAATTAAACCGAATGTTTGAAATTCTTGAAAGGCACACACTCGTACATTCTTAGAGCATACTTGTTTGGGTGTGATATCGATTTAGAAACTTAAATGTACTCTTAAAGAACTACTATATTATGCTCAAAAAAGGTTCTTAAAATGACAGCTATATCTAGACAATTTCAATACATTTAGGACCATGAAATCTGTTACTGATTTTCAACAAAAACTTATTTTTTATGCGTGAAACATTAGATACATTTACAAATTATGCCCAGAGTTGCTTTCCTTCATGCATGAATTTTCCTTTTTCTTCGATGACAGTGCATTGTATTGCTTGGTCACTAAGTCAAGTTTTCACTGTTTCAGAAAACAGATACTGTAACTCAGAAAACTAGACACCAGAATAGCAGGTAAAACACTTACATCAGTGCAACTTATTTGTATAAAGTTCAAATAGAGCAACATTTTGATAATGCATTTTTTGTATACCAAACGCTTTTGGCACTAAGATAATACCCATCCTTTAAATGCTGAATAAGCATAATCGGTAAAGGATGGGTATCGCTTTCAGCTGCTTTAGTTATTTTCAATAGAAGTGCTCTCGAGATTCTACACTCTTGTACACTCTATGCAATCTGACATTGATCTATATTTTTACTACAAAAAATCACCAAAGTCGTGCTCATTATTTTAAACTTTAGGAGCGGAAATAACAATAAGATGGTGATGAACGATTAGTTCAAACCTATTTTATCTAAATTTATAAGGAGATTAATCTAAATCATACGCAAGAAGGTTAACTATTTCAACTACCTTTTAGATTTATAGGTGGTAAGGCGTTGTTTGGAACATGCAATGTACATTGTTCTGCATTCAATCTGCAGCGCTTGTTGGTTTCTTTCAAATGCTTAATATGGCTAAGCTGATTAATCCGTATATAGTAATAGTGATGGGTAGCTGATTTAGAAACCATTGATTGGTTAATCCAATAATGATGATGATGATGATGATGATGCGGTCTTAATTTTATTTTTGATCATTATATGAAATCTTTCGTGCGCGTAATATGAGTAATGGATAGAAGCCCGTGAACGGCGCTAAAGCCAGTATCTTTTGGCTTTTCCCCAATTGTAAATATTGGGCTATAAATCCGTTAATAGAAAGCTTGTTTTTTCGTTATATTAAACGAAGACACTTCCGTCAGAGCAATTGTAGGTTACTTGTAGGACACAGTGTGTGTTAGTAGTTTGTCGGCCTCTCACAGCAAAGGATTTGGTTGTTAATCCTGAGATGAGTGCGGACAACATTTGAAACTATCTACATCGCAGCGCGAGTAATGGTTAGGGTTTCCAGGGCCCGTATTCACCAACCATTCTTGAGAATATGTTTAGTCTTATTCTCCAAGGTTTTCTACATTTGTAAGCAACACAACTTCTGATTGGCTAAACCAGTCGGTTTAGCCAGTCAAAAGTTGTGTTACTTACAAATGTAGAAAATTCTGGAGAATAAGACAAAGACCGTTCTTAAGGATGGTTCGTGAATACGGGACTAGGAAGCAATCATCGAGAGTGATTAATATTAGTTCTAAGAACATACTTCACAATTATTGTAAAATGTGATTAAATTAAAAAAAAAAAAAAAAAAAAAACTGAATGCTTATTTCAGATTTTTGTGTGTATGTACGAAAATAAAGATATTGTTATTTCAAGATGAAATCAACCTTTTCAATGGGAGTGAAAACAAAGCCGACGCAGACTCAATACCGTACAAGTTTTTAAGGAGCCGTCACACCATGACGTTCTGGTCAACGTTTTCTGACGTTTGAGGAAACGTTGTTAGTCGCCCATGGTCGCTGGGATAGCGCCAGAAGAGCGTTGTGTGAACGCTAATGAACGTTGGTGATCGTCGGTGATCGCTAGTCCGGAAAAAAAGTTTTGAACATGCACAAAAATTCTCACTGACACCAACGTTCTTCAATGTTTAATTTTAAACGCTGAAGATCGTTAAAGAACGTTGTGGGACGTTTTAATAACGTTCATCGAGCATTGCACGCGTTCGGCTATCGCTAGTCAGTCGTTACGGTAGCGTTACTTGGTTATTACTAATCGTTTGCTTTGCAGTGAACGACTCACTGGCGACCTGTCAACGACCGCTGAACGGTCTCCTAGCGCACGCAGCGTGTGACTAAAGTGAAACAAACGTCCTTTTGGCGTTCATTTAGCGTCATTCGAGCGTTTCACGAACGTCAACGCATATGGAGGTACCAGAGGTATCTTACTTTGTCGCTGTTACACGCTACCCGTACGTTAGATACACGCTAGTCATGCGTTAGGCACACGTTAATAACACGCCAGATTTGAAATCCCCATTCTAGAACGCTCAAAAATCGAACGATTGAAACGCTCAGAGAACGTTGACCAGAACATCATGGTGTGACGGCGCCTTTACAGCCCTCATCCTCAATAGTTGCCAGGTTTTGCTAACTTTGAGGAAAAAAATGACTGTAACAATCGATTCGTTTTTTCCGAGAATACGTTCCACGTTATGTTTACTATTTAATAAAAGCGGTTACACTGTGTATATTATGTGTCTATTGTTAATTAGTGGTTTGTCCCAAAATAGCGGAATGGTAATGGATTAGCGGAATGCTTGTTGTTTGATCATGCAAATAAACTATAAGTTTCTAGTATTATCTACTCTCCAGCTAAATAAACGTGTAAAACGAAGTATAAAAAACTATAAAACGCGTTATCTTTTACCTTTGGAGTGCTAAGCATAGCTTAAGTCACTTTTACTTTTTGCAGTCATCATAGACAAAGGAATCGAAAATTATCGGCAATTTTTAGGACGTGTATTTAGGACGTTTTCGGTTGTAATTTCTGCACATCACTTTGGCGATTTCAAGGGAGACAATAACAGACAGTAACGCTTCTCAAAGAAGGTACTTGTATATCGTTCGGACAATACTTTGAATTTCGGATACGGTACGTTTCGAAGCGAAGAATGAGTTTACAATATCGACTAAACGCACATTTTGCAAAAAGATCTATTTAAAGTGTAAAATATCAGAAGAATACAGGAAAGTTTTCGGCGGTATTGACTTTCTCAGAGACTAGAGTCTACTGAACATGACGGTGCCGATCGGTCTGAGCGCCTAAACGGTTACCATTTTACAAAAAATCTAACACGGCAACATATCTTTTTCTTCTCTTTTTTTACTTATCATTAAATTTTACTGTATATACCAAAACGTTAGAAAATTCTATGAAAGGAATTTTTCAAAATGTTTAATTAATTGTAGACTACAAGGTGATTTTGCTAATATTTTGGCGAGTCAAGAAATAGGAAAAATATTTTTTTTTTTTAAAGAAAATGAATTCAGTTTTTCATTTCATTCATGCAGAATCAAGAAATAATATATTAAACATGGAAAATAATATTTGCATTGTATAACAAATTTTCTATCACTGTATTACTGTCTTTTATGAAGATATAGTCATTTAAGGTGTTTTGATACAAACGGTGACCATAGAAACAGCCATTTTGCAGAAAGTCTAACTAGGCAACATACCTTTTCTTTTTATTTTTGAATTTGCCATTGAATTTTACCCAGCGTATGACAGAATTAGAAAATTCTATGAAAGGATTAAATTTTCAGAAAACTGTAGAAAACGTCTTTAAGATAATAGATTTACTCTGTCTTAAATAGCTCATATTTTTGTGCATCATTTGACTTGGCTAAATCTTTACTAGACTTTAAGCTTTTTGCGGCCAGATTTTGATCGTCACTGTTTCCAATCTCACTCAACATTGTCCTTTCTATCGAAAGGGATAAATCGTGAATTTTTGTCTGAAAGAAATAAATCTTCAAATTTCTTATTTAGCCACTGATCTACACCACAGTAAAATTACTGAACATTTATCGCCATCAGTATATAGTAACAGACAAATTCATATATTGACTATCAAAGGAAAATATTCGAAACAACAACAACTCCTTTTTGAGTTCTTTTAATAATTTTTTACAACTGCAAGAAACATGTATCTACTTCATAATATAAGGAAGAAAAAAAATCGTTAAAAAACCCATACCAGACTAACGAAAACGTTTCATTTCAAACATTTGTTCAACGATATTCCCCTTGAAATAACCTAATATTTATTTTGGTACATTTATCATGTAAAAAAAGAAACGCTGTAATAGTTTTTATGTCAATCCTCGCATGCCAACATTATTTGGTAATTGATGTCTGATCACAATACTAAGTCTGCGACTTTGACTTATCGAGTTCGGCTCAAATATGAAAATATTTGTACCAGCCAACAAAACAAAACCTTTGTCAAGATTCACATAGTACTTCAAGTACAGTGACTGTAAAAACTTTGCCTCATACCAGACTTGTGAATGCGAAGTTGAAACTACGGCCCTGCACGCAAGTTAGTGTTAAGAAAATTAGCTCAAGTTTCTTGAAATATAGTCTTTTGAGATTATTTGCTTTTCCAAACACCGGATATGAACCGGAACTACTCTCTCGGGAAAGAAAGCACGTTTAGTGAAGGCCGCTGTAATTATCCGCGCCAGTGCTGAGGGACTACTTTTTTATTAGGGTAGTCGTGCTAGGGTCGAGGCAATCCAATCAGAAAAGGAAAGCGGTAATGTCAAAACAATATCTCGGAAATTAGATTTAATTTTCTCTCAACTGGAGGAATCAGACTTCGATTTGCATTCGTGACTTGAGTACTAATTATTTTCTTTGTACTGATTCTCTTTCCCGTAAGGTTTAAAGGCATGCCTCAGCATATGTAGAAGAAATTTCATCTACGACAAGATTACTCTTTATTTTTACGTATCTCAGTTTGTTTCATTTTGTACATACAGACATGTGAATTATATGCTGATGCCTTTCATTGTTAGTTATTTGAAACAGTTTGTTGGCTTCATTATCGTATTTTTACTTCCTCTTGCTGTACATTTCTTTTTGACAAACACCATTTGAACTGTCACTTTTTACGCGTAAATATCTATTATATTAAATAATCCGTCTTAAAAACAAAGAGCATACGCTATTCTTTTATTTGTCAAAGTAAGCATACCCTTTGGCATCCAGAAACGTCACCAAATAATGGCTATTAAGCTTACCTGAACATATAGTGCTTAAGGTGAGCTTATATGTCTTGTGTCCGTCTTCCGTCGTGTGTTGTGCGTCGTCCGTCGTGTGTTGTGCGTCGCCCCTTATTGGTCGTCATCTTTTACCTTGTGTACGCTCTAGATGCTACATTTCAGTCGGATACTCATGGAAACGGGTCATGTCGGGTTAAAAACTAGGTCACCAGGTCAAATCTGTGAAAAAAATTGTGTACACCTTAGAGGCCACATTTTCAGTCTCATTCTCATGAAACTTCTTCAGCATCTTAGTCTTGATAATATCTCGGACGAGTTTGTAAACGTGTATTGTCGAATCAAAAAGAGGTCACTAAGTCAAATGTAAGAAAAGCCTTGTGTACGCTCTAGAAGCTACATTTTTTTTTCAATCTATAACTTTTGACAATGTGTCCGACTGTTTGTCGTGATGATATCTCGCTCGATCGAGTTTGAAAATGGGTCATGTCAGGTCAAAATCTAGGTAACTAGGTCAAATCTTAGAAGACCCTTCTGTACGCTCTAGAGGCCACATTTTCAGTTCAAAACTATAAATAGTTTGTCAGATCTTTGTCTTGACGATACCTCGGACGCGTTTGAATATGAATCATGTTGGGTAAAAAACTATATCACTTGGTCAAATATTAAGAAAAACCTCTGTTTACGCTCTGGCTACCACATTTTCGGTTCAAAACTCTTGAAATTTGGTCAAACTAATTGCCTTAATGATATCTCGATCCCGTTTGATAATGGGTTGTGTCGGGTCAAAAACTAGATCACTAGGTCAAATCGTAGGAAAAAAAACTCGTGATCGCTCTACGTAGAAGCCATATGTTTAGATCAATACTTTTGAAACTTGGTCATTTGGTCTATGTTAATGATATTTAGACGAGTTTGCAAATGGGTCATATCAGGTTAAAAACTAGGTAACTGTTTAAATCTGATGAAAATCTTGTGTACCCTCTACAGGCTAGCCACATTTTAATTCAAATACTCGTAAAAGTTGGACATAATGCTTGTCGTAACGATTTCTTAAATGAGTTGTTTGAATATGGGTCACAATAGGTAAAAAACTAGGTCTCAATGTCAAATTCTTTAAAATAGCTTGTGTAGCTTTAGAGTAATCATTTTTGTCCAGCACTTTTGAAAACTAGTCAGAATGTTGGTCTTGATGATCAATATGTTGAAATTGTAAGATGGATCACATTGCTTAAAAAACTAGGTCGCCATAACAAATCTTGGACAGAAAAGCTCGTGTACACTCTAGAGGCCACATTTCCTGCCCAGTACTTATGAAAGGTACTCAGAACCCTTTTTTCTATAATATCTACAAAGGAAAAATATAATGTGTTTATAAATAAGTAGGTCACTGACAGAAATTTCAGAAAAAGCTCGTGTACAAGCTAGAGGCCAATTTTTCAGCCAAATAACAATGAAAGCTTGAAAGAATGTTTGTCATAATATCTCGAAAGAGACTGAAAATGGGCCAGTTTGGTCAAAGGACTTAGGCGAGCGACTTCAGGGCCATCATGGCCCTCTTGTAGTTATGTTTCCTCACTTCCAAGTAGTTTAGATAAAGTAAGGTCTGAATAAGAAGTGTGAGTGTTAAATTTCTGCTTTATCCAGAGACTGAATGTTGGCTTGTCTAGTGGTGTTATGGTGTTACTAGAGATTTAGGCAAAAATATAAACCATGTTAAACGACAGTAAACCGAAATAAACAAACAATGAAAGTCATCAAAATAAAAACATTTGCATGTAATGCTATACTTTTCCGAGATCGCAATTTTATAACTCGCACCAGCGATTATTGTTAGAACATATTTTCTTTTTTACTCTTAAAGATTTTGTTGTAGAGGCTGTTCGATTATTTGACATCTTATACAAATGTCACGAAAAACGTAAAAGTCTTTTTTTCCGTATTTCCTCTTTATTTTGAGAACGTCGTCTTGGTTTTGCCCATGGTTTCCTTTGCAATTCTGAATCCATATGAATTTGTTGTTATTTGATGTAGTACGACACATAATTATGAAACTTAAAATGATATACAGACAAACTATAGGCAGCAAAAATACGGCCAAGTTACAGGCAGAAAGATTTTGACAAGACAGAGAGGAAAAGTAAGTACTTCTATCCATTAATCATGAGATACGATTTTCAAAATGATGCTGTAATATCAACAGTTAAGAAATCTGTTTTGGCGCATCGTGCATGGTTAGTAATAAAACCCTACTCATTTCAGGAGACAATAAATTTACCGAATTAGATAGGTGCTTAAAGTTCATGTGTACAGCCAAATGTTGCCATACAATAAGGCTGATAGATCGAATTCTTTTAGACACAGGTTCGATTGTGACTTTTTTCTTTGTTCAAAGATTGTGAAAAGTTAAAACACAACTAGGTTTATGAACATCATGTAACATAACAAAACGATTAAAAAAAGAAGTGATTAACACTGATAATGGTGTGGCCAAGAAATTGACTTTGTCTTAACATATTTGTCATTCCGATGTTTGCATTTACAAAAGCATTATTTGATGCGTTAATATATAAATATAAAATTGTCATTTTCACTCTTTTTTCTTGGACATTTATGAAAAGAAAAAGGAACCGGTACCCCTTTTCAGCAGTTAATTGCTCTATCAAAAATTTATCCAATATCATTCATGAAATCAATATCATTCATGAAAAGACAAAAGTAATCGTTGTGAAAAAGATAACTCTTTGTTTAAAAAGCCCTTATGGTATTGGGCTTGATGTAACAAAAAAAAAACATCTAATTGAATAGATACATCTGCCATCAAATGTTTGATACCAGACGATCTAATGGCCGTTTCATCCGTTAGATAACTATCTTCCACAACGTCGACAATCTGATGAGAATTCTGAATCTGAGAAGACATTTGCTATTGTAAGCCTGGCTATACCTTTGAGTATTTAATTGAGTTGTGTGATAACTACTGCATGTTCTTGTTCTTGGAATGATTGACAACGTTCAAAGCATCTCTTTAGTATTCCATACTATTCACACCACAAAAAAAATAGCTTCTACGAAAACTACTGATGTTAGATTTACTGAGATAATTAGGGTGTTATATTTGAATGGCAAAATCAAATCTGTTGCTATGATTTCGCCTGCATTTGCAGTAATTTTTAACAAAACCTTTCTACAATATGAATCATGCGTGCTATCATAAAAACGGAGTTTAGTAACCAGGAGAGTTATCAAGAGCCAATAAATTCAAAATTGTCTTTTCCGAAAAATATTTTAAAACCTGAATCAGTAACCTTGTTTTCCCGATTTAGCCTGCAACTGTTTTCAATGTGTCTCAATACTGTCATGTGATGTTACCAGACAATATACCACAAAATTGAGTCAAAGTGTTGGATGCTGTATGCAGGGTGTTTGGTGCACTCCATTGTTAGACTTTTCCTTGCCTCTTCATCCAGATTTCCAGTCGTTCTCGTCTGAATGAAAATTGCAGATCAGGAATTGCGATAAAGTTATATCAACGCTTTTCTGACAGCGAACCAAAATGCATGTATAAATTTACTTCTTTATATGACGACAAAATTCTAGATCAGCCCACATTGAAAGCATCTGCAGACGACAACGGGGTGTAGCTCAAATTATATGACTTGTGTTTAACACTGATGGAAAAAATGCTGGCCAGATTTCTCTCCTTTTGCAATACACTAGTTCTCAAAAGGCTTTTTTCTCGAGCTCATAGAAAATTGGAATTATGTTTTTAAAGACAACACTAATTTAAGAACAAACGCAAATTTTGCATGAACCCTTATGGTTACAAATGCTGAGTAAAGTTAGGAAAAAGAAAGAGTAAAGGTAGTTCGCAGAGATGCAGTTTGATCCAAGACCACCAGCCCCCATTTCGACTGGTGCACAAAGTCTTTAATTTGGAAAGCACGTCATCTGTTTTGCGATGAACTTTTAAATAGCCAACAACTTTTCATTTGCTGCCATTGCTTATGCTTTGTCCAGATTGAATTAATCCCTGAATTAGGCTTGGCTCATTTTTTTTTTTAAATTTGTTTTCAAATTGGTACAAATATTTCGTAGTACCCAAGAAAATTCTAGTTGCTTATTCCTTCTTCTTTACCGACCAAGTTTCAAAAAGCATTATTCATAATGATCGTACAAATACAGGCTCGTTTGACAAAGGGTTGTCTGAAAGACGTCACTTTACGGCACACGTGACTTCAACATGTCACGCGATATTAACTCCACATTTCTGCGAAATTACTGAACAGCAGGAGATTTTTATGAGGGTGGAGAAGCAAAACATGTAAAATCAAAAATCGTTTTATTAAAGTTAAATCGCACAATAAATGTCATGTTAAAAAAAAGACTTCCTATTTTCATGTTTAAAATCATTTTTTTTTTTTTTCTAAAAAAAAAGGCTCATTGTATTTGTGCCTTCTTTGCTCTTCTGTGACAGTAATCTCTACTGAAAATGAGCAAAGAACCTTAAAAGTATGGCTTGATAGGTATAATATGTTTTTTAAACATAAAAAAAGATGCTACATTTCTATTAGTTTGATTCCCTAATCCTTTTGTTCTTGTAATTTATTTTCTAGGATATCGTGAATATGTTTCAATCTGTAATAGGTCATGTTTGAATGTCTCTGTAAAACAGTCACGCCTATACAGTAAGTAAAAAAAAAACATATCACTAAGCGCTTCAGAGTTTTTGAAAAGTTGAGTTTTTTAGCGGGAAAGATGGAACACGTTTACACATACTGATGCAGCGCAGTAATAATGCATTCACTAATCAATTATTTAAAGGACAATTAGTAAATGGATCAAATGACAAAGCCGGGAAATGTGGCATTTAGAAAAATAAAAAAAGTATTGAGTTGCAGCAACCAAGCAAAATTGATACCAGCTGGTAGTAATGGTGTGAAATTGAAAGCCGTCAATGCAATTGAAATATAAGATATTTTGATGTACAGATATGCTGATTGGGAAACTAAATGATACATTTTATTGACTTTTAATATTGAATTCTAATCCAATGTCCTTTGTTTAATGTACATAGCGTGCGTTGTTAATCTTGTTTTTCCATAGGTTTTCAACACACGAAAAGGAACATTCGGACATTTGCGTCAAGTGTCCGGGCAGGCTAATCCGAGACGGCATTTTACAAGTACATAAGATTTTGTGCTACAGTTGACTTTCGCAAAACAGAAAATTACATAAAGACTGAAAGTGTCGGTTTGGATTAGCCAGGCTGCTCCGAGACGACACCTTACGCAAATACCTGAATGGCGCTTTTCGCGTTTATCAGGCCATTTGATAAATCATTAACCTTTCACACAACTCTATGTCTGATATGAGTCTACACTTCGCGTTTGTTCTATTTTGTAAAACGCTACGGTGAAAAAAAAGTCTTTAAATTACAACTTTAAGGTCTAACACACAACCTCTTTACCCTTTTCCAAGCAATATCGTGTTTTGTTATAACGACCCTGAAGAAGACGGCTTTTAAAAGCACTGTGGAAAAATGAGAAATGCCACTTCTTTTGACAATGTCTTTTCTTTATTCGAAGAAAACATTCACCTTTTTAACCAAATTTAACAGTTCGTATGCAATTCCTGTCGAATCGGTTAAGTCCACATTTCTGTCGTCTGATACAGGGTTAATTATTCAGATATTAATTACTGCCTTTTGACATTTACGTCCTTCCACGTGGGACCGTGTGCAGCAACATATCTGCTTTCAACACAACGCTGTTTATCAGATTGTCTGAAAGTCCTCTATAAAGTTTCGACTGAAACTGGTTCCATGCAAAACTTACTGTGTCATTTTCTGCATGGTTTTCAGTTACACTGATTCAAGTTCGAGAGAATGTTACCAAAATTTCTCGATGATAAAAATACATTATATTTTATATGTCTATTTTGAGAAATGTTATGGGTAAAGAAATGACGTCATTTAAGCCAGGGGGAATTATTTCCCCGTCACAATGAATATTTTCCTCCTGCCGAAAATCTGGTCAATTGACTTGAGCTAACTAATTTTAAAAGTGATAAAATAATCAGAGGAAATATAATATATAGATTATTTCATCAGCTTGTGGTTAATATGTGGAAATATTTGCCGAAAAAGGGAAAGGTCCGCGAAAAAAACTCGTGCCTTACAGCACTCGTTATTTTCGCATACTTCTCCCTTTTTCGGCAAATATTTCCCCATATTAACCACAAGCTGATGAAATAAACTCTATTTATTTACCTACTGTCAACGCTAAAAAGTTTAATTGGTCTTGTGGATTGTGACACAGAAGGTGCAATCTCATTTTTTATTTGAACAGCCTGACATCCTGATAAAAATGCAGCATCTTTAGTTATTTTCGTTGTTGTCCCTGTTGTTGTTATGGTTCTGGTGGTGTGTTTTTTTCGATGAGTATAACGGCTTTGATTTTGGTTTGCAATGTCCGGTTGCTCATACATTCTGATAAACAGCAACATCCTGAGTTGATGGTTTTTTTTTTTCCACATTTCTCTCGAATCCGTTTCATTTTGCGCTCAGACCTAAGAAAATACTATTATTTGATATTACATTTAAATCAAAATTTACAAAATAAGGCAAAAAAAAAAAGCATCAATCAAAGTTTCCTTAAAATGTGAACATTTTTTATAAACTTATTTCTAAAGATAAAAGAAATTCATTATGCTTTTCTTATATATACATGTATATATATTTTTTTCGATGAATAAACTCGTTTCATTTGTGCCGAGCAATAAGAAACTTATTTACAGAATTACTTGTATTCACCCTTTAACCAAATACAAACAAAAAATATGAGGATGAAATCATCATTCAAAGTATAAGGTGTGATTGATATAATGTGAGAGGGAAAGAGGTGCTCTGACCCACATACATACTGCAGTAAATACATAATTTCTGATCTTTCTAATTCGGGACAGTATTGAATTTTCAGATTTAGCATTGGAGGGAGGAGGGAATTACTCTAGCAAGAGGAAAAATCACTGTTTTGGAAGTATCTTAGAATTAAAAACTGCATAGATTTATTTGTAATTAAAAAAAAAAGGAATACCCCAAATTTGATACTGAAACACTATCACAATCGGACAGACTCGGGAAGGAAAGCCCCTGTAGGCCAAAAAAAGCTGAAAGCAATACTTGGGTTTTTTTTTGATAATATAAATCAAGATTAGACTGTACAGAAGGTGCAAATTGGGTCCGTATTCACCAACTATTCCTAATTTTTGTCATCGAAGTTTTCTAAATTTCAAAGTAACAAAACTTCTGCTTGGCTAAAACAACTTGGTTTTGTTATTTCCAAATCTAGAAAATCTTGGAGAATAAGACTAAGCACAGTCTTGGCAATTGTTGGTGATTACGGAACTTGATCTTTAAAATACGCATTCCATTTTTTTTCTTCTCAAATCAAATGAGCCACGAAAATCACAATAGCTCCGTCTTTTAATACTGAGGCTAGTAGGTGTAGCTCTAGGCGCTTTTGCGGGTAGTGTAGAACGAGATCAGACTGCACAGAATGTGCAGTCTTATCTTGGCTCTATACTTTCCGATAAGAAGATATCCATCGCACCCCCCCCCCCCCAAAAAAAAAATATATAAGTAAATTCAAAATTGCATTATTTGAGTTTTTTTTACTGTAGCCTGAAAAGGTTAATTCAAGTTATTTACCAGCTGAGCCCCGGTAGCTCATTCGGTAAGTGCAGGACTTGAAAACAAGGGGTTTTGGGTTCGATCTCTGGCTCGGCCAATTTTTATTCCGGTGATTGATGATAGTCATTGCAACAGGACTCATTCCACCACTGACCATTGTTTCGACGATGGTTATATGGGAAGCAGCCAGTGGCTTGGAAAGAATATGATGCGGAGTAATGGTGAAAGAGACACCAGTAAAGCATGGATATGTGCACTGGCCGCCTAGATATAACTGAAATGATTTTGAAAATGTGTTAACCCATTACCAAACGACAATATTTCAGACTGGTCCAAATTGAAAGCATTTGCAGACGACAAAATAAAAGTGACTGAAAATTTGAAATTTGTTTTGTGAAGGGTAGAAAACATTGTGGGAAAAGGAGAAAATGCTGGTTACCAGCATTTTCTCCTTTTCCCACGATGTTTTCTAAAGGCTTCTTTCTCAGGGGCGTCAATAGTAGGGATTGTGTGGTAATGGGTTAAACATCAAATAATCAATCAAACAAGTTATTAAGCAGGTTAAGGATGAATACTGGCTGAAATGTCTATTTCATTAATTTAAAGCCACATGGATTAAAACTCATTACCTCCAAAATCTCATTTGCAAATTATTTTTGCAGGCATCTTAGAAAAAGCCTTTTTAAGATAGTATCAATATCAGTATCTCTATGAAAAACCCGAAACGCGAGAAACTTATCGTCAAAGAGATGACATTTCTTATCAGAATCATTTTTCCTTTTGCTGCAATGTTTTTATTTTTCGAAAGGTCTGTTGTAACTAAAATAGCTGTAGTATACATGATACTATGAGTTCAGATAGCTTACAAAATGGGGGAGAGAGGAAGGGGGGAAGAATGTGATACGAGACCGACTCGGTTTTCCAATCCGTTCACCATATTCCTGCACCGAATCGGTCTTAATCATATATTTATATTATTCATGAAGGCAGTAATTCCCTTTGTCCAAATAGAAAATTAGCATTAGTTTGGCGCGATGAAAACTTGCTAATCTGCGGCCTGCTGAATTTTAACACAAAATTAGTAATCGGAATCCGCCAATATTCCTTAAATAAATTCATGCTTTCCACACACGTCTCCTCAGTCCTTTATAAGTTAGAAAGGAGTGAAAATCTGTATTTTTCGATTTGTTATTTATCTTTTATAACTTTTCTTCCTTCTTGTCATTGTGAGGATTATATATAAGTGTGTCAATGTTTGCTTCTGGGTTATTCATGTGAGTGGTTATAATGTACATTTCAGATCATACAGAGAATTCACAAATCTGGATTTATACACACATATCTACTCCATACTTGTATACATTGTATTAAACGATGCAAAAGATCGTAATTCAAGAATCAACTTCTGCAAGAAATCTGGTCTTACCACCAGGTAAGAATATCAAACTTTACGCTTTATCTAAAAGTAAGCTGAGATTTCACCCAACTTGTCCTTTTTCATACACAATCAGGGGTCGTTTTCACCATTCTAAAAAATACTCTTTAACTTATTATTGATACTGAAAGTAACGTAACTTCTGATTGGCAGCGCCGTTTGTTATAGCCAATCAGATGGTGTGTTACTTTCAAATTTAGAATTCTTTTGAAAACAAGACGAAGAGTGTATACTTTACGACCATACTAGATCTAACTCTCGTTCTCAAACTTAAAACTAGCCATATGATGATTTGTCTCAGCCAATGAGATACCTGGTCTTTGAAGTAAGATAAAGGAACAATACTTAGATTGGTAGATAGATACTGACTCATTCTTTATTTCTACATTTTTAATGTTGAACAATCAACAACTAGTGACAATCGGACGAATGACTAGTTAAAATAACTGTCGAAGAAAATGTCCATATTTTTTGGGGGGACAATGGGTTTAGGGGTTGTAGCATAAAAGAAAAACCTGCCATATTTGTTCGACATTTTCAAAAATGACTACTGTTGTTCTCTATAACATATATGAGCCATAATCTGGCAAAAGAAGGGTTACCGCATCTCCATTATTCACTATACCAAGCAAGTCAGCACATTATTATGGACCCATAAAATTAATTTTGTCTAACAAACCGCTAAAACCTGAATTAGAGTGGTCAACCTGAATTAGGGTACAGAAAGTTGACCTATAGCAAAGAGTTTCGACCCAGGTCAGCCTTCGTGCACTGCCCAGTCTGACCTGGCTTAATCTTTCAGCAAATGCATTAAGCTCCCTTTCTATAGAGCATGGCACATGTTAATGATATAGCCTAGCATTCAGGCCCTGCATTTAAGTCATTCTAATAAACAAGGTACACAACTACAGCAAAGTCACAGAAATATGTGTTGTTACTTGGCCTTCTTCTGAAATACAGACATTCAGAATATGAAGAACACGGAGTATTTGCTTTGCAGTTTTACTTGATGATTTTGTTAAATGAAACGGCTCTATTTAACGGACTGACACCAGTCTAATTAACGATACTGCGTTGATACATTTACTACTTACCAGACATCAACATTCCAGATTTTTGTGAATTGAAAGCATTAGAATACGTCAAGTTAAATGTTTCTAAAAGACGGGGTTCGTCGTATGGTGTAGTGAACGTTGTGGCAATTAAAAAAAGAAAAAAGGTGATTACCTGCATTACCCTTTTTTGCCGAATGTTTACAAAGGCCTTCTTTATCGGGTTGTCAGAAATCGGGATGCTTTGTGAAAGATCTGTGACCCGTCACGGAAAAACGAACCATCTGGGAACTGCGAAAAGTGTCGACCCTGGTCGGCCTACGCAGTTTTGTGATATTTCCTGTCTGAAAAGTGGTCATTCTCTCATACTAAACAACCAGTTTTGAACTACCAACTTTAAATTGACTTGCATTATATCTTTGATCTGTTTTCATGTAATTGATTTACAGAAATTTTCGCGTGACAGGTCACGATTCTAGTACGACCATTTTCTATGCTTGTCACTCACGAGATTGCTGAAACTATCTAAAGAAACTGTTTAGGTTATTCTAATCAATATTCTAAACCATATTCACCATCCACTCTCGGTAAGAAAATTGTTAGTCTTATTCTCCGGAACGTTCTAATTTTGAAATTAACACGACTTCTGATAGGCTAAACCAATCTCAGATATAAAAATTAAGAATGTTCCTAAGAATGGTTGGTGATTATGATGGCGCCAGGGCCCACATTCACTAACCATTCTCAAGAACGTTCTGTCTTATTCTCCAGAATTTTCTACATTTGCAAGTAACACAACTTCTGGTTAGCTTAACCATTCGGTTAAGCCAATCAGAAGTTGTGTACTTACAAATATAGAAAACCTTTGAGAATAGGACTAAGAATATCCTCAAGAATGGTTGGTGAATACGGGCCCAGGTCTTTTGTTCATTTAGAAATCTTGAGTACGAGGTTGGATAGGAAGATACATGTAGAACAAATTCAGAAGAAATGTACTGGTAGCTTGACCTTTTGAGCATCAATCAATGAAAAGTGCATTTCCAGCTGGGAAAAATAGCCAAAATAGTGTTATTTTAAATTTGTTTTCACCAGAACATGTAGGCCTAATATATTTTGACATATGATCGTGTTCCGGCATTAAGAATGGAAAAACGATCAATGAGACACCAGTAAAACGTTCCAGTAGTTAGAAAAAACAATTAGTAGCAAATATGGCAAAACAAAAACAGAAAGCTAATATATACATCTATATACATAAAAGATCATGGGTGAATTAGTAATAAGTCAAAAGAAATTCTTGCATTTCCAAAATGTTTAAAATGGTGTCAAGGAGTTACGTAAAAAGAGTAATTAGTTTGTATTGGTTCGATAGAGACTACAATAGCTTTTTCTACCTTACAAGCTGAGTCGATGGAGCTGATGCGCCTGTAAGAAGGAGGGGTGAGATTTTCGAATGTAAGCTTATTCATAATTTCCTTTCGATAACATTGCGCCAGGTTCAAAAGCCGGAGTTCAATCGATCGTACATAATACCATTAAAGATTAAAGCTTAACTCTGGTCACACCTGCTACACATATTTGAAGCATTCCGACCATAAACAACCTCAGCCTTCCATACACTGTGGACTAAAGCAAAAAAAAAAAGGAAATGAGCTGAGCTAAGCTTTGGGAAAAGGGGATTTGATGTAGCTCCGTAATGCAATTAACACAGCAAGTTGTATAGTAGCAAGAAATGAATCCTTTTTGTCTGAAAATCGGCCTGCACGAACTGTATACTTTTTGAAGTTATGTTAAAGTACCTTTTAACAGTGAACAACCTTAAAGAACTAGATAAGAGCAGAGAATGGTGCATTTCTTATTGTCTTAAGACTGCCATATCTATTTGTAGAAGACAATATCGGTTTCTTGAGAAAAAAAGACCTGTTTAAAAAAAAAACTTATCGCTGTTTTTGTCAGATAATATAAATTACAATTTCTGCAGTATTATTATTGTAAAACCAGACAGCATTGAATTGTACAGCGTGATCATATATTGTGAATGCTTTCCCCCTCAAAGTAAGCTACCCAAGTGAACCCTGCACAGCACAAAAAACAGTTGGACTCGTCAAAATGGTTACCAACGTTTCCTCATTGTCTGATAAAGTTTTCAACAGCTTTCTAGCGTAGGACCAGTAAGACTTGGGGTTGTTTAAGAAAGGGTTAAAAAAAACTGCATCCCTGCATCCAAAAGGTTGATTTTCACGGTGTCAGCCAAAACTTTGGGGTAACACCTGTGATATTGAACATCAAAGAGCGTTCATAAATCTAATATAAAGATATACACCGATCAAAAATTAACAAAGACCTGGGAACACTTATTTGTCGCGCATTCTTGGCAAGCCCAAACATGTTATAAGAAGTCATACAGATACAACATATTAAATGTGGGGAAAAAAACAATATAATTTTCAAAACAGCTCGATATGAGATCTACTTTTATAGACCCGTTGCCTGTGAACGTACTCTTCGTGTGCACCTCTAGAATCTTATCAAACGTCAATAAAAGGAATCCAAGTGGTTCACAAGATTCTGATATGACAACCATCTTGAAGTTTTCAATTTGAAAACTTGTTGTAAAAGGAAAATATTGAAAAAAGAACCCACTGTGATGACAAAGTTAAAACTATAATAGACCATAGTTTACGACTAACTAATAAAGTTTGCACCTATTTGAGACATATGTGAAGGAAATGGACACCTCTCTTTAACGCTTTAGCAACACAATCCTAAGTTTCAACGATTCCTGAAGAAGAAAGCTTCTGAAAACATTGTGTGAAAAGGAGAAAATGTTGGTAACCAGCATTTTCTCTTTTTCTCACAATGTTTTTTTTTCTCCTTCCAGTGACAAATTTCAATTTTGAGACACATTTATTTCATCGTCTACAAATGCTTCAACTGGAATATGTCTAGACTTTTGTGTTTAACACAATGTTCCAATAGAAGGTTTTTAACTTGTTGCAATTGGGATTTTTTTTACATTTTTGCATTTTTTTGTCAGACAAAGAATATCACAGGGATGAAAAAGGACAGTTTGTCATGGTATCAGATAAATATCAATATCTGCTTCCTGTGTCATGTTACCATATAAGAGTCGGCCAACCAGGACAAAGATTGGATCTGTCGTTTTGCATTTTTTTTTTCTTTCAAAACTTTTAAGACTTAAATCTTTACAATATTGAAAACTAAAATGTATACCCTTGTTCGAGAATAACGTTTTAATTCGTTTCAACCGCTTGAGGTTTTTTTCATCGATATTGACAGTATCTTGGCTAGTAGCTAGTCACTTTGAAAGGAATACATACTATAAAGTAGTCTTAAAGGAAACTCCAGGTACGTATGATATTGCGAACTGACAAGACTTATTTAGAACGGTGTTCACCGCTAAACAAACATGTAAACTTATAAGTACTTTCGTGTAATTTCTATTCCAATGCAACTTTTCGTCGTTGTGTGATTCGAACGAATATGCATCTGCAGGTATTATTGTATGTATACGAACATGTACATTTTACTTGTTAATGCCTTTAGTGTACTGTTATTTGACTATATAAAGAAAATGGGCATATGAGCATTTGCGTAAAGTGTCGTTTCAGATCAGCCTGCGCAGTCCGCGCAGGCTGATCCGAGAAAACACGTTCCGTCTTTTTTGTAATTTACTGTTTTGCGCAAGTCTACTGTAGGAAAAAATCTAATGTAGTCGTAAAATACCGTCTCGGATCAGCCTGAGCGGACTGCGCAGGCTGATCCGAGGTGACACTTTATGCAAATGTCTGAATGCCCCTTTACCTGTGTTGCAAGCCAATTATAAGTCATGCTCTGGAAAAGGGGTTTAATGCAAGTCGAAGATGTATTACACTAAGTCCTCACATAGTTACAGATTCATGTAGCATCCAATAAGAGTAACAATCAACTAGATGCGAAGATGGAATGGTCCTTTAACTCTTTACCACACGACAAAATTTTAGACTGGTTCAAATTGAAAGCATTTGCAGAAGACAAAATAAAGGTGACTCAAAAATAGAAATTTGTTCTGGGTAGGGTAGAAAATACTGTGGGAAAAGGAGAAAATGCTGGTTACCAGCATTTTCTCCTTTTCCCACAGTGTTTTCAAAAGGCTTCTTTCTCAGGGGCGTCAAAAGTAGGGATTGTGTGGTAATGGGTTGAGATGATGGAAATTTACAGATAACTAAATGTTTTGATCAATGTCAGCCTGGTGCTGGACTGCGCAAGCTGACATGGAAGGATAGCTTTTGCAAATGTATCAAAGCCCGCCACTCTATTCAGAAAGAATGGCTCATATAGCATTCAAGACTTGAGTGTGTGTGGAAAATCTGCAGTAAAGGTACCATTCCATAACCAACCAAAGCCTTTGCTCTAGTAGATCTCTTTCAAAAAAATACTTCTTTCCTTAAGCAAAACAAAAATGTATTGAATTTGATGCTTTTATCTTTATCCTGCTCTTTTTCGGAGCAGAAAGATTATAAAGGTGATTATTTGGATTTTTTAAAGAAAATACTGTAAAGTTGATCTAGTGCGCATGTGCATGCTAGAGAATAGATACACATGTGCTTATGGCTGTTTGCAATTGGCCTATTTATTTTTTTGTCCTGCATAGACACTAACAAAATGTGAAAAGTCCCAATCTTTGATGGCGAGGGTCAGGTGAGAGATAGATGCTTGTAATTCATCAGTCATATTAACGCCTCCTAGTTCAAAAATGATTTATGGAGCGACCCCTTCCTGTGCTTAAAATGATAATTAGGATACCGTGAAAGGCGTAAAGGCGTGACGCATGAAGGACGTTCCTATTTTTTTATATTTACGGAAAAACTAGCACGTCGGCTATTTCACTTTCTTTTGAATATTTTTAACCACACCATTAAATCATAAATACAATTCGAAATGTGTTTTCCTCCTTTCCCACAGTATGGTTTATGTTTACCCCATATTTCATTCTGTTTACGCTGTGGTTCATCAATTTATGCATAACCTTTAGCATCCATATTTATTTTTATATATAATTGGAGAAAAAAAAATCTCAAATTTTATACTAATACCTAGATAACTAAACTTGACAAGTATCGAATGGATATCGAGGAGAGTAGACACATATCAGCCTGCGAAGACCAGGTGGCTGACCTTCGTCAACTATCTCTGCCAAGAAAATCATATTTTGCGATATGCAGCTGGACACATGTAAGTTGTTAAATAACAAAGGATAATATTTTTTCTTCTAAAAATTATTTCTGCAAAATTCTCAAGATTTCCAATCGTCATCATGAAGGAAAACAAATGTTATTTATTGTTTTTATAAGCTTTCCATTGTAAACATAAATTTTAGAAAGAATAAGAAATTTAAGCCATAAAAGAGGTTTCAGTGCCTATTTTTTTTTGCCAGGCCGCTTTTCAGCTGAATCCTGTATAGGATAAAATGTTAGCATTTTAATCAGAATGTTATACTGGCGAAAATGTTGTTGAATATCTATAGAAAGCCCTCGCAAGGCTTATCCTTACATTTATAAGTACAGCATTGTGAGTACTTGATTAACAAAATGGACTACCATGCGATATTTAAACGGTTTATGAAACTTCCAAATACTTAATCGTGCAGGTGTCAAAATATCAAAAATCCTTAAAATTCAAGAGCAAACAGAATACCTATATACAGAATACCTATATGTGGCACTTGTTGGACTTTGACCCCTATACAACAGTCTAAGATTGCAATGTTTCGGTATTTTATTTATGGGTGAAAATGCTCATAAATGTATCGAGCAGTTTAAGAGTTAAGGGGCAAACTAGAGAACTAAATGCGATAACAGCAAGCACTTCTTGGTTGAACCTTTCTGTAATTATGTAACTTTATGATCTCCAATATAAAATTAAGCTAACTAGTAAGTAGTCTATACATCAGTATTCCAGTGAAATAGCTATATAATTTTTATGCTCGTTAAATCAAGTTTACATGCAGATATATCATTTATCGAGGGCGTATCCTTTCCATGTGATAAAGGTATTGGTTCGCTTTGTCATAGTTAATATGTTAGTTCAAAGGCGCTAAGGACATCATGTACGAAAGGTCATTCACTTCTTTCTGAAAAATGAACACACTCTATTGTCAGAGGAATATCTAAAGGTCCGCAAGAGTTTTAGACCCAATGCACACATTAGTTTTAGATCTTTTAGTGCTTTCCATGAATTCATCCGGTTATGACATCCCTACTTGGTGTTTTTTATCTCCTGTTTTTACATATGTGCAGTCATAGTTGATTCACACACCTCTATCTTTGACTTTCAATGATAAATATAATTACACCACATACACCTTCAAAATAGAATACCTCATACATGTACTTCCTAACAAAATATTAACGTCTGTGGCCCTCTTTCTGTGCACAACTGATATATTTGGCATTTAATGGGATAATGTGATATGTGCATGCTGTCACAAACAACTGTAGCTCAAATGCAACTTTTACTCATGTCACTTAATTCCTTTACCCTTGTTTAGCATTCAGTACAATTTTGAAAATAGCCTTGGAAACGTGGCAATTACAGATTGCTTGCTCTTATTGCGTCTTTCCTAAGAGTAACTCATTAATTTTGGAATATGACTGTTTTGTTTTTCTTGTCTCCCTAAAATGTTTGTTCTTGGTGCGAATCATACTAGTTTGTGGTGAGTAAAATTTTCTGCTGCAGCGTCGGGTTATTCACACGAATCTTTCATTGAACTTGCATAGAACTGATAAAAAAACTTCACGATCAAAATTTATAACTTGAGTATCTTTCAATCCTTTTTTCTAAAGAGTTCGTGTACACTGTCACGGTTTAAGAAAGACAGAGTGTCATGAACTGACTTGCCATATTTTCTTATAGTAAAATTACGGTAACAAATCTTATCATGAATTCACGATATTAAAAAAGTTTATTAAATACAAAAGGACCGGTCGATCTCCTTGTGATTATTAATAACATAAATAAACATTTTCCTTTTTATTTCCATGAGCGACTTTTCAAATTTCAAGACAGCTAAATCACTACAAAGAAACCTTGGTAGTCTAGCATTAAAAATGTAAATTGCTTTTATAAAGTATCATCGAGCCAAATAAGGGCAATTAGCGATATAGGGCCAAATCCGCGGTTATCTCTTTCTTCAATCAGCGTCTCAAAGAGCCTTTTCTCTCTCTCGTCGAAGCCATTACCCTATATTAGCGTTATCTCCTGTTCATGCTCGATCCCGCTCTGGAACCTATTACACGCTCTTTACGGCAAATGAGGCGTTAAGATTGCCATTTCAAGCCACGTCCATAAGCCTCAATGGGCTGAATTACGCCAAAAGCCCTTAAATGATACTGCAACCAGATAATGGTTGATTGGAAGGGAACCTTCAAACAAAACCGCTATGTAATTACTTGATAAATTACATTCTTGGAAATCGCGATACTGTAGAAGCTTCCGATGCAATTTTTAAAGCGCTTTGAGGATGCTGATTTATGACGCTAGCAACTGTCATATAGGGAGAGGATTTCGTGGAACTTAAATGACATGATTAGGGGGTTTGGACATATGATTAACCGCCTAATAAGGCAATACGCGTCGCTTGGGTCTACTGTAACAAATGAAACGGGTGCCTTAATGTGTTTTTCCTTCTTGATTTTAACGTTTCTAACAGTAGAGGAATGTGAATTTCAACAATCGTTGAGAGCAGTTGTTGGTGCTTGTAAATGTCATGGCAGAGAAGGTTCGATAAGGAAACCCTTGAAGATGTTTAAATGCCGATGGTTAATCTATGTTATCAATTCTGTAACTATTCCTGAGACGACTAAATTTTAGACTTGTCTGCATTTGAGACATTTGCTCAATATGACTCAATTGATGCTATTTGACTATGTGTCATTAAATCAGGGATAGTTTTGTAAAGGATTCAGAGTCACTGACTTATATGAACTTTGCAAGTTAATATTCTGCAGTCGATGACCAGATTTTCACATTAGGATTTCCGCAGTCTTTCAGAGCTCCAGATAGAGGAAGTGAATTTAAATTTCAAGATTAAAAATATTAATTATTATCCATTAAACCCTATGTTATGGGTACTCATTAGAATCTCTGGCCTTCATTACTGTTTATCTTGAGTAGGTTATTTGTTTTGTTCACTTGTTTAACTGTTGCCGTGTCTAAGCGTTTAAATGATATTTGAACTGATTTCAAACATAATTCGGCTTGAATTTGCTTGAATTTGCACTTACTGAAAAGTACTATATTCGATAAATATTGAATAACAGGAGAGTGCATAATTAGAAAAGGAAGACGTGGTGGATGAGCCTGTTTGATCCTATATTTGTCGATGAAACTCAACAACCTGTTGAATATTAACTGACTTAATCAAAAAATGAATTTTCCGTCACATTTAATTATGTTGTATTTTTTTGTGGGCATATAAATTCGTCACACAATGAAACATTTTCTGTCTGAATATGTGGATAATATAATTAAACTGAGCTTTCATTTGTTCATGGATATTTAGTGAAAACCGTGCCCTTGTTAATAGGTTTAACTTCTTACCAAATGACAAAATTTAGACTGGTCGAAACTGAATGCATTTGAAGACGATATATTGGATTTCGCTAAAACGATGGTAACTGTCTGTAAAAGTGTATAAAACCTTGAGGGAAAGGGAGAAAATGTTGATTACAAGAATTTTCTCGCATTCCCACATGGTTTTCAAAAGACGGGGTCCTCAAAACTCGGGATTGAGTGCTAAAAAGTAAATACATTGAATATTGTGAAAACATGGTGGTAAAAAGAGTAAATGCTCATTGTGAGCAATTTCTCTTTTACGCAATAATGTTTTCACAAACGTCTACAAAATGAAGGACGTCTTGTGCATGTGACAATATGGTACTGTGGTTGTAAAATGATATTTTTTGTTTAGATAAGTTCAATACATCATCCTCCACTGTGGATCAGTCAATGCTCTCCATCGTTTACGCTTATCCAATGCCACCCACAGACTGTAAATTATGTTTTTGATTTGTTTGATACTGTTTTGCTGTTTTATCTTATTCCGTTATGTTGATACAGCAACTAAAGTATAGAAGTCAATCTATACCCTTTAAGAAATAACCCCTGTTTTTACAACTGAGATAAAAGCCTTTTAAAAACATTATGGAAAAAAGAAGAAAATGCTGGTAACCAGCATCTTCTCCTTTTTTCACAATGCCTTCTACCCTGCTGGAAACAAATTTCAATTTTTGAGTTACGTTTATTTTGTCGTCTGCAAATGCTTTCAATTTGGATATGTCTAAAATTTTGTCGTTTGGTACAGAGTTAAAAATGTAAGACTTGTTTTGTATGACCACTCTGAATCATATTGCGTCGAAACGAGCCATTTTTTATAACTTAGACTGAACGCCACAAAATGTCAATTTTTTTAATCAAAAGCATTCAGATTTCGACGTTTAGTAAATTTATTATCTTTCAAACTTCCTTTTTATTGCCTTAAACACTTGAACACTGTGATTAATCGCCCTTGGCAACCTCCGGCACATCCCAAGAATTTATTTTCCCTTTGTGTTTGCACGAACATTTTGTAGCCTTTAAATTGGATACCAGTGCGTTAATACA
The DNA here is from genome assembly GCA_943736015.1 of Tridacna crocea. Taxonomy (NCBI): domain Eukaryota; kingdom Metazoa; phylum Mollusca; class Bivalvia; order Cardiida; family Cardiidae; genus Tridacna; species Tridacna crocea. The sequence continues at coordinate 25,433,113 of OX031060.1, forward strand.
TTACAACGGTACTGGGAAATATACAGAAATCTAGATTTGTGATATTTATAGATATTTTATTTTCTGCTAAATGTATGATTTAGGATGCTGTTTCCGCATGTCATTTAACATTTCAATACGTTTCCCTAGATACAGGCTGACAGGAAACATTGAAAAACACATAATACCCCCCAATTGTCACATCATTCACCACATGTATATAAGATTACTTGCATGTTGCAAAGGTAGTCATGTTTTATTTTTTTTGTATACCTGCAGCTGCTTGCTCAAAAAGAGGTTACAACCAAATCAATTTTATCCAAGATCATTGAAGACCTACCTTTGAATTTTAAGGTGGTAAAATACTTTAAATGATCATTTCAAAGGCAAGCAAATCATCCTTTGAAAAAGAGCTGTTGATTTTTAACAATGAACTTCTTCTTTCTACTTCGAGTTCTAAAGCTGTCTTCGGAAAGAACGTGCAAAAAACTTTGTATTCCTTGCTATTGATTTAACCCTTACAGCGCCGAATGAACCTTATTGACAGTCTAGAAGAAAAGACTCAAATAATTTCAGTTTCAGATTTTTTCCTGTACAGAATGTCCCTGCAAGGCGGACAGAGCATGTTAAAGATCAGACTGCACGCTTTGTGTAGTCAGATCTTCGCCCTTCATAGGCCATAGAGAAATCTGTAGACGTAAAAGCGCCTTACGGGTTAATAAACATTTTAACCTACCCCCTCCCCCTTTCATCCTTACTCAATGCCTCCATCTTTCGCAGATGACCTTTTTTGTCAAGCAATAGGCTACTTTTAAACAGACTGAGCCAAATGCATTAATTGCGCGTTATTAGCATTTTACCGTTTTGCTACAATATTTTCGCATGCAATAATTCACGTTATCTGCATCATCCAAGAATGTTTTCTGAGTCTTCAGCGACGAAAATTAAATTTCAGGGGGTTGTGAAGTTTAATATCGGGAATCTTCCGAAAGCTCTGATTGAAAAAGGGACAACAATCCTTGATTTATTGGGTTTTTCTAGCACGAGGTCTTCTCTACAGCATTTCGCTCTCCGCAGCTACGGTCTAATTTAATTTACCCCATAATTAATGTTTGGAATTAGGGAAATTGCTCGAATTAAGTCCACTAATCAGGTATTATCGATAATAAAATCAAAGTGCCTTTGAAAGGGAAACTTTAGCACGCGAAGTGTAACAATCTTAATTGATACTGTAAACATAGACAGTCGGTCTGAATTGTATCCTGCGTGCAAAATACGCATTTGTCTTTGAAGTAATGTCCTAACTGTATTGATATCTTTCTAATCCTTCAGTAAATACTGTGACGGGTTGGAATTACTGTTAAGTAAATAATGGCATATCTTGGTATATCAGTTTCTGTACCATTACCAGTATACATGCAAGAACAAAGACTTGATAAATCAAGGGCTGAATTTAGTAACCGTTCTAGATATCATTCTTATAAATCCTAAAGTTACAAGACTAGCCATCTGATTAGCTGATACGGGAAATCGCAGCCAATCAAATGGGCTCTGTGGAAATCATAATAGTAATCATTGAGTTTAGAATGGTTAGACATCACGGTCAGTAGTGATGCTCATTGAACAGTATAAGTTGTACGGTCAGGTGGCAGGGAACTTGGAAACTTGTTCACAGCTGTGGTGAATCATGTCGCCCCGTGCCGAAGGCGATGCGGTGACATGATTCGCCACAGCCATGAACAAGTTTCCAAGTCCCCTGCCACCTGACCTTACAATGAATTTATTATAATGCAAATTTTTACCGTCCCAACGTTTGTTAAGCGAATTTTACCTTTTTTTTTTTAATTTGTGTGCGCTGACGAAGTAGAATTTCCCTTCTGGGTGCCCTAATTTAATGAAAACCGACGTCATTGCGAACTGACGTCACTGAAATCTTGGTAATACGTGCTAACCTTGATGTTAATCTTAATCTTAATCGACGCTACCGTTTTGGATGTTGTGTTGATAGTGTAGTCATGTATACGGGGCTCCCGAAAGGGAAACCGCTTTTACGTTAGTTTTGCCAGTGTACATGATATACATATGTTCGGGGTATATTATCCAATCAGATCACGAGAAATTTTGCAGTAACGTTACAACAAATATTTTTTGATCCGTTACAACTTCGGGGTTATATGGTGTTGCACCTTAAGAACTGCCTGTATACATCAAAATACTCAATTATCACGGCGGTGAATCACGTGACACAACAACAACAACAATGACCGACATTTGAAGAAATTCCCCCACTTCAGGTAAGAAAATCTTAAATAATGACCGATTGGAATATGGTTTGAAACAGAGAAGTTATTGACGAGCAAACAAATTATCCAGGGTAAAAAATTTGTTTGCTCGTCAATAATTTTTTATCAGGTGTTGTTTAAAAAATCTAACACATCAAGCAAATCCCTGGAGTCCTTCCGCCTTCTCTGTTTCAAACCATATTCCAATCGGTCATGTATTATCGGAATTATTGAAGATTTTCTTACCTGAAGTCGGGGAATTTCTTCAAATGTCGGTCATTGTTATTGTTGTTGTGTCACGTGATTCCGCGCCGTGACTATGTAAAGTGATATTTTGCTGCTTGTGATCCATTATAAACTACCTCAGCCGGTAACATAAAGGTTCATGCAAAAGCAACGAAGTGCATAGCCCGTCTTCCAGGGCAGAATACGTAATCACATGTCTTTTATTCTTTTAACTATGCATTTGTACAATATTTCAAATAATTATGAAACAATAGATCTAAATCAGTAAGATTGAGAGAAACACCAGCCAATAAGCAAAAACCTAAATATGGCGATTTCGTAAAAAAAATTTTATACAAACAATTTTACCAATAAGATCAGCGCTGTTGTAAAATGTCACACACATTCAATAATGCACATTATTTCGGCTGCGAATAGATCATTTTTAGCTCTACAATTAGATCAGAAGTAATGTAAGTAGAATGACCGGTCAGACTGCTTTTTCCTTTGAAACTTCTGATATTTCAAAGAGATGAATATGTAAAGAGATCTTAATTGTTCGACGCTGAAAACCTCATAGGCATTTCGAATTTCGTAACTATATAAGTGTACGCGTCTTGGACCTTAACTGTCTACAGAAAGCAAACTTTTGCGTAGTAAAGGTTACCCCTTTGCCAAGCAATCCCATGTTCTAACTACCCGGGCGGAGATGACTTTTGAAAATATTCTATGCATTTTTTTTTTTCATTTTTCCGACCACATTTTTTAGCCAAACACAAATAGCATTAACTCATTATCAAATGATAAAATTTTAGTCTTGTCCAAATTGAAAGCATTTGCAGGCGACAAAAAATAGTGCCTGAAAATTTTGAAATTTGTTTTGGTGAAGTGCAGAAAACATTGGAGGAAAAGGAGAAAATGCTGGTTACCAGCATTTTCTCCTTTTCGTACAATGTTTTCTAAAGGCTTCTTTCTCAGAGTCGTCAAAAGTAGGGATTGTGTGGTAATGGGTTAATTGAACAACATCTGAATCATTATCTGTACGTGCTACATGATGTCAAATATGACAAATCTAAAACTTTTAGTCGTCTGGTAGAGAATTAAGTATATCTGACGGAACATAAACAAAGGGAGCATCGGTACTGAACGTAATAACAGAGAAGGCGGACCTAAACACAATCCCGGATGAGCACGTTTGTCCAGCACGGGGAAGAAATCAATGGTAGCTGCCACTTCCTATTATTGGAGTCTCCAAAAGAACACATTCCAGGGTTCTAAGCCGTCCTGGCATCCATTCAAAGTCACCGATATCGAGGTGTAATTCGATTTATAAACACAATTAATGCCCGGAATTACGGAATCGTGAAAATTATGGCGCAATATGGCCTTCACGAACAAAGCAAAGAAATAGGGTTGATTAAATCAAGTGCGATCTCACAAAGCGTTTCGTGTGTAATTTAACATGTTTTTATATTTCTCGACTTAATGGTAGAAATAACAGAGAATTTGTTTAAAGACTGTCAAATCTGATAAAATTTATCAGAAATCGTGTACCCTTTTTCACTGCCGTGATTTACAGTGGAAAATTATGATTTTCTTTTTTTTCACAATGCCAAGACACCATTTTCGCTTTCTTACCATTTCAGCGTTAAGTGAATTAAAAACCCTAATGTGAGGTATTCTCTGTCAAAGGCCGGGTTTAAATGCATTTGCAAAAAGTATCGACTCAGGTCAGCCTGCCTTGTCGGCAGGCTGACCTGAGTCGAAACTTTTGCCTTTTTATTTGGATATTAAGCCTGACGAAAACCTATTCTACCACAGCATTCAATCGGTTGTTATACAAAATTGATTTTCTAAAACCATTACCTCGTAATTGTGTATGACTTTCTTGGTATAATGTATCTCGAAGATGCATTGCATCCCATCTTGCTAGATCACTGCCTGTCAATGTTCAGTCGGTGAGGGGGAGGGGGCTGATCAGAGAGCTCCGTCAATCAGAAGCCTTATTTGTGTGTTAACCCTTTACCCCATAAGGCATTTCTGTGGTATGTCTAATTGACCCTAAATAACAGGAAGGATGAAACCGTTTCTTATGTGTATATGACACCTTTTGATAGCATAGAAAACATTGTGACAAAAGGTGAAATTGCTCGTCACGAGCAATTTCACCTTTTGCCACAATGTTTTCCAAAGGCTCCTACAAGCAATGCGTAGAAATGAGTATCTATGGAGTAAAGGGTTAAAGAGACATCTTCCTGCGATATTTAGAAACTACTGGTATAAGCCCATCATTTGAAAGACAGCAACTTTGTATCCAGTGAAACACAGATCGTAAAATATTTACCAAAGGCCCAGCCAGGTAGCTCAGTGAATGAAATATCTGGTCACACGTAAATGGGGGTGCGGATTTGATACTCGGTTGAGACAAACTTTCTTTCCGGCGATTGTTCGCCTCTCACATCGGGTGCATGTGATAAAAAAAAAAAGTCAGTGACTTGGAAAAAAATTATATCAGTACTCGTGTAAGAAAGTCAGGAAACATGCGTAGCTACACTGACCGCCGTGGTAAGACCTAAACTGTAAAAAACGGGGTTTAATTTCATAGAAAAACCCTTTGGACACGTTTTAAACCGCCCCCCCCCCCCCCCCTCAAGAAAACAAATCACAGATGACGAATTAATTGTGGCCCAAATTGTTAGAAGATTATTCTTAAAAAGGTAGAAAACATATACTATTATAAGTAGAAAATAACGGTTTAGAGCTTTTTCTCCTTTTCTCATGATGTTTACTAAGGGATTTTTCAGTAAGGAGCATAAAACATGGGATTGTGTAAAAAAGTCTTAAAGCTTTGTATACCAGCATAGCAATATAATGTTATACGGATGACAAATTTTGTAAAAGTTGATCTATAAAATCCGCTGGATTTATATCTGACGACGTTTTTTTATTTCCTTCTTTTGAAATGGAACAAAATCCGTCTTTTATTTTGAGTTTGATTCGCAAGGAAATTTAACTCTTATCTTGCTAAATAACTAAAATAAAAATTTCAACTGGAAAGTAAAAATCGAAATATTGTTATTTCAAAGTTATGTTTTTTGAAGGATTATTTCTCCCAGTCGGACGGTGTAGATCCAAGATCAGACATTCTGTGCAGCCTGATCTTGATCTACATTGTCCGCAAAAGGACAGTAAGTCGCGCGTAGCAGCCTAAGGGTTAAACCGCAAAACCCCTATATAAAAACAGCCAACTTGAACAATTTGTACACAGTAGAGTGTCTTTTACTTTAGCCTTTTCGTTCTGAGAGTCAATTTTGACGAGTCTTTCCAGACGGACATCGTTCACTGCTTTCCCTAGATATCCAATCTGTGACCCTCCTACAGTGCACAGCTTTTTAACCCATTACCACTAAATCCCTACTTTTGACGCCCCTGAGAAAGAAGCCTTTAGAAAACATTGTGGGAAAAGGAGAAAATGCTGGTAACCAGCATGTTCTCCTTTTCCCACAATGTTTTCTTCCTTTCCCAAAAGAAATTTCAAATTTTCAGTCACTTTTATTTTGTCATCTGCAAATGCTTTGGATTTGGACCAGTCTAAAATTGTGTTGTTTGGTAATGAGTTAAAGGTAAACAAAACGGAACAAGAAACAGTTGCTTCTTACAAACAAATGCTTCTGTTCCCATATTGTTTTTCCCCATATCCCAAACACACACACACTCATTTTCCCCCTCAGAAATCTAGCTTTTTGTCCCAAATGATAGTATCAGGTGCTTGCAGAATGCCTAAACCGTACTTTTGTATGCTTTTATTAAATTATTAAGCATGCATGAAAAACACAAACAAATCTCTTTAAAGCCAGTACTCTGTACAATTCATCAAAATTTCAGACTCGTGTATACTGAAAGCACCTTCACACAACAATTTCGGTGCGTATCAAATCGTTGGATTTGTCAAAAATTCTGGGAAAGGAAGAAAATGCTAATTTTGAATCATTGAGATTTTTTCCCACAGTGTCACAAGTAAATAGGCATAATACTCGAGGTCTTGAAAACAGGGTTTGTTCAGTAAAGGTTAAGGCAGCACTTATCTAAAGTTTTGGTTTGTTTCTTCTCATCGTACTGAGGAAAATCAATTTTGTCGGCTGGATATTGTTATCTATCAATGTGCAGACGATTAGATAGACACTCCAAAAGAAACGCAACGAGAGGCCATTGAAAAGGTGGCAAGTTGAAATATTGCTTTCCGATGTGAGGGGTCGTCAGAGCGTATTCGTTTCAATGATACATACCCATTTGGGCTCTAATTCAATCTTAATGGAACGAAATTAATTCCCATTCTCCTTCGTTGATCGATCACTCTCACTACGGGGAAGGTCAATCATAATAATTACCGCCCTTGACTCGACAGGTGGTGTTGTATTGGGGTCAAATGCGCATGTGCAGTCCAAAGACACTTTTTTGAGACACTTTTCGTCATTGCCATCCGTTAATCAATTGTTGGCACCTTTTATTTCCCTGGTTTGCAATAAAAAGTGAATTTACATTTCAAAACTTATGTTCTTTTTATCAAAGGGGAATCTCTTTTGACTCGCTAAATATTGCATTACGCCGGGAAAAAATCTCTAAAAATACTTTAAATAAGTCACATTTGACGTCCTGATCAGTTTTGGTCATTTTTTCTAAATTAGCAGTGTCTTCTGACGTTGAAGCATACACTGTCAGTTTTCATTTTAGCAAATGCTCTTGAACTGATTCTAGATTTACAACTATCCAATATTATACGAGACACTAGTTTGGTAAATCAGGCATTTTCGAAAATGGATTGTCAACTACGCCAGAGTTACGTGTTGAAAAGTTATTTTAAGCATATCAGGCGAGACGGCGCACTTTACAGGTCATACATTGCAAGCTATACTGGCTACCTTTGCACATGGACATCATCAGAACATCATGTACGAGGGCTGTCCTAAAATAGCGTAGACTCTTCTTATAAAATTGTTTATTATATTCGTAACATTAGAGACAAACGCCTTTAAGAGCATATGAACCCAGGATTTATGACAGACTATGAGAATTTTCAACATTATAGCTTAAAATATGATTAGCAGAGAGAAGTTTAATTTGCATCAATCATATAACCCCGGCCCACACGTTCATAATAATTATGACGTCAACGTCATTAGCGATGCTCCTTTTTGAAATATTCGCTGTGGCGATCGATGCATTTTTGGTGCCGTACAACCCACTTGTCGTATACGTTGGTAAACCAGCTGGTCTGTAGCCCACGAAACACTCCAATTCTTTCTTGTTTAAGCTCATGTTAGTTTTCAAACCTATGTCCTCGTAACTGTGACTTAAGATACAGAAAGACGGCAACATCTAGCGGGGCTAGGTCAGGGCTATAAGGCATGCTCAAGTCTTGAAAACCCAAAAGATCTAGTTCCAATAAAGTGTTTAGTAGTGTGGCACGGAGTGTTATCCTTGAGGAAGATACTATTTTGTAAGTTGTCAATAAACCCGGTCGTTTTTCTCGAATCGCACGGTCCCCTTCGATGACGTTCCTGACGCTGTCTACTATACCGCTATTTCTTTTGCTCTTCAAACTTTGCCTCTATCCATCCTTCAGAAAATCTTTTGTGCCATTTGAATACGAGCGAGCTAGAAACAGATGTATACTTCTCCTAAGTCTGCAACTGTTTAAACGTCTGTGTTGGTGTCATTTTTAGGTCAAAACAAAATTCGATCACATTTCACCGCCATTTCCTTTGACATTGACATTTTTCATTCTTTCCAAATATGCTACCATTCGTGTTTTCGCTATGAAAATATTCAAAATAAGGCCACGTGAATAGTTTCTTTTCAGGTATGACATCACATTTGATAACAGCAACATGCATTATTCAGTTTCTCAAAATTATATCGAAAACCTCTGATATTAAAGGTTAAAGTAACCACGCAGTTAAAATCTTTGATAAAATCTTGGGTGGGGCCGCAAAATGTAACTTGTATATGATATTTGCATATAAAATAGACTTAACTGTATATAACTACCTCACAATTTCTTCTTCAGATGCGCAAATGATTAAAATAACATCGGTAAAAATATCATGAAAAAAAACACCTGGTTCCCGAAAAATATAAAGTTGTCAACGCTCTTTTGGGACAGCCCTCGTAAGGTTGACGTCACTACTCTTACTATATCTTAAACTGTAATTCTGGTCTGTAGTAAAAGCTGTTATATTCCGAAGTTTAGGGCCTACGTCAGTCTTGCGTACAGTTTATTCGGCTTACTGACCTATTAATCAATAGATCTAGTTCCTCATTTAGCAAGTATAAATTTCTTTTCTAGCTATGGATACAGAGTCTTAACAACATGCATAGTGATGGAACTAGTTGTAGTTTTGCTGCTGTTGCTCTGTTGTTGCTGTATTTTAGGGCAATTACGTGTTGTACCATGAAACAGCATAATCATCAAAGCTCTGTATTGATTTTCAGAAGTTTTACAGTTAACAGCTTCTATCCCCGACGTCTTTTGATGTTTTAATTCCTCGAAGAAATCCCGTTGACGATCAAAGTACTTAAAGTCTAATATTCCCCGCACTGAAACAAATCAATTTCATTGCTCGGACGCAGCAATTACGGGTTTCTGAAGTCCATCCAATAGAGCTATAAAACGTGACAGTTCGGTGGGTCATTGAATTAGACGCTATTTGTGACTATGACGTGCAGTTTCTATTCGGAGACCCTTGGTAACCAAAAGGAATTTGGATAAACATGGAAGCGTGCCGAACAACTGACAGCTGTCGTCTTGTGTACCACTGCAGCCTCGTTGTTTCTGACAAATTTACTACATGTGGAAGCATTCTTTGCCACTTCCGAATCAACCACTTTTCGACTGCTTACGATTATCAATATTTTCAAAGTTGTACCTTAATGTTACTAATACATGACTTTATCTTATGGCATTCTGCTGACATAACTTAGTGGGCTTTTCATTTGCCAGTTCCCATTTCCAAAACAACAGGCCCGTCGGAAGGAAATTTCATTTGGTCCGGCCAGTATGGCGAGTGGAAAAATTTTGAAAATAAGACGCTCTCTGGTGCATTCTGGCGCATTTTTTGAGTTTTATATTATGCATTTAAGCCATGCTAGGGGGGTCCGTGGAGGGCATGCTCCCCCGGAAAAATTTCGAAAAATAAGACGCTGTCTGGTGCATTCTGGTGCATTTTTTGAAGTTTGTATTACGCATATAAGCCATGCTAGGGGGGTCCGGGGGCATGCTCCCCCGGAAAAAATTTGAAAATAAGACGCTGTCTGGTGCATTCTGGCGCATTTTTTGAGGTTTATATTACGCATTTTTTTCGAAAATTGGTCTGGCCATTTTTTCATTTTCGGCCGAAAATTTGGTCCGGCCATGGCCGGACCGGCCGGACCGCTTCCGACGGCCTTGAACAACATTTCTCCAATGACATGTATGGTGATTTTTTCATCAACACACGCTACGACTGGCATGATTTTTATTCTAGATTTAATTGTCGAGCATTTAAAAGGCTATGTTGTTTTTGTTTTCCATATCTTTAAGCGGTAGACATAAATACAACCACTCGTATGTAAATTATAATGGAGACGGTCAGTCAATCATTTAAAACTCTTTGATAATTATAAACAAGAAATATCTAACATTAAGTAATGGCACATTTTAGAATCTACATAAAACAATATTTTGTTTAACATTGACTCTTTGCGCAAGTAAATTACCTTTGATCAATATCATTTGATTCGTTGAGATAATCAAGCCAAAAAGGTCGTACAACCAACTTGTGCAGAACGTATTTTCAACAAATCAGTGCCATGTTAGTAGTGGTATTAACTTGCCGTTTCGTTTATCTTTTATTAAGATTTTATCTTACCCATAAAGAATTGGAAAAACTACGGAACGTGTTATTTCATCAAGTTATGACGAGAATTTGTGGAAGTATCTCGAACACTACAGACATGAGAAAGTAATTTTGGAACTAGTCGTTTGAGTCGCAACGTGTTCTTTTGTTTTGGAGTACGCGCAATGTCATGGTCGGCATGTTGTAGCTACTTTGAAGGAAATCAAGTCCTTGTGATCAAGACCAAAGTTATGGTCTACTTTGCCTGGTCTGTATGTCGAACTTTCCTGTTCCGACCACAACAGGTACTCATTTACGATAAATCATATTGTAAGCAGTTTCTGTTTTCTTGAATTATCTACTTAGATTGAAACTGATACTATGCAGGACTCTGCCAGTTTAAGGATTTAATTTTGCCTGCAATAAACCTTATCTTTGTCATCTACGAGAAATAAATCACAATGCATGACCACGGAAACTGTCAAGGAACCCTCAAACCATTCTCCAAATTTAGCTGGAAGAATATTTTGATCACTATTGTGGGTCATTTAAGTCACGTTTGTCTCGTTCATTTATTGTATGTCTTATCTGAAGCATCAAGAAACAGGATCAAATAAATGTACCATTAAAGATATTGCAACATTAGACATTCTTTTGAATATTATGTATATATTTCCGATACTTATGTGCATTTGTGCTTCAATCATGATTGATTTGTGCAGTTCAATGGTTTACTTAGTATAACTGACTATAACGTTTCCTTGTCCTTTGTGGGGCAAATAATAGTAAAATTAAACTTCAGTGAAAAGATACGTTGCATTTCGTCAGAATGTAGAAGAAATATCATAAAGCGTGAATAAAGCACCTATGCTTTCTGATCTTACTCTTCATTGGATGCAGCGCAAAATCATGGATTAACTATACCAATAATTAGAATAGCCGTATATCCACATTCTTGGGCGATGTTATTTAAAAAGTAGCCTTGACCTTATTGTGTAATGATATGGCTTGCAACACGCGAAAAAGGGCATCCTGATCCGAGACGACACTTTGCGAAAATGCCCGAATTCCCCTTTTTCCGTGTTGCAAGCTATTACATGTACCTCGAATACATGTACTTACAATAAAACTATGTTCATTCTGACAATTATCTCAAATTAAGATGAACCATTTCTGGTCCTTTTGTCATTTTTATTTAAAGTACGATTCATTCAAAGTTAACATAGCTAAACTCTTGACGTCCATAAACGGCTGGGATCTTGAAACGGTCCTACTTTTACTTTCCACAGCACTGTTTGTTAGGACAACACCGTTGTTATTCAGGACTTTTACCGATACGGTCCAAGGTCTGTCCGAAGATTAGATGGAAGTCGGCGTGACAACCTTTATATTCCTCTTGCACCTAAATGTCGTTTCTGTCTTGTTGATGTTGAAAAACAGTCATTGACAAGGGAAGTCCGGTGTGCATTCCGTGGGTAAGAAAAGCCAGAAGACGCACGAATAAGGTGACTAACATCCTTGAAACACTAACAACAATTATATAAACAACTTAAAACATCGAACTAGTTACCTTTTTTGCAAGACTGGATTTTGTTTATTTTGATTCAATACATTCATTTCAAAGAATCAGTAAAGGTCCAAAATAATTTTAATTCGAATTTACTGCGAAGGAAAACTTTTGTATGATTAGTAAGATTTTACAAACAATTTAGTCATGTGAGATCAACGAGTACTGTAGTCGGTCCCATAGAAATTATGCTAGACACACCAAAACCTTTTGGTCAATACTAGACTTGAAAACTTAATTACCAAGCTGTCGTGCCAGACTTTTTAGGATTTCGTATGAGAGTTTACCCTTGTATTTCTATAACTCCTGAAACCAAACTCCTGAGAATAAATATATAGATTTCTTTCTGGTGTGGTAGTTTAACGTACGTGTGGACTTATCACTAAACTTTTTAATTTTTTACAATATTTATCCCTCAAAAACAGCATGGTGTTTTCGATGTATGAAAGTTCCATGTTTATGGCACTCTTTACGACTAAGCAATACTGACTGGTCAGTCCACTGACCCTTGTAATGAAAATTTGAAAACCAGCATATTCTTGTGATCAGTGCAATAAATAATGGGCGCCCATGCTTGTTTACTCGATCATTATTGACCACAATGCACGTTTAGATAGTACTTTGTCATTTCTGTCGAGGCTTTGCTTGGTTTAGATTTAGCCAGCGGATGTTCTTTTTCTCGATTTTTATTTGAGTATTAAGTGTGCATTCACCAACCTTTATAAACTCCAATAAATTTTAATTCTTAATTCCAAGACTAGCCATATGATTGTATGAAACTTCCTTTCTTTAGATTATCAACGTGAATTAAGGAAGTGAGGGCGACTGGCAAAAGAGTAATGTTATTCCACAGTGCTGTCATTGCTGTTATCTTAAGACGCGGTAAAACTTTAGCGGGTGGTGAGATAAGGGAGGTAACTTTATTGCCTTTTTTTTTCAATTACACAACAATGGCTGACAAAAATGGAAATAATTAGTTATCCTAAACCGGACGAATAAAACCCAAATCTGAAAATTTGTCTATTTTACACAAACAACACAGAACAGCATTATAAATGCGATACATCCTCAAGGTCGGGGAAGTGACGTTGTGACTTGGTGTCTTTATGTCAATACCAGACGTACAGAAATAATTGTTATAAAACGCGTGCCAAATTTATCGGAACTTTTATGATAATTTATTTCTTGGTACAGCGATAAAACTTCAGAGATAATCGTATTTATAAATCTACCTAAATCTAGTAAATGAATTATTCTTTGTTATGAGAGGTTTTTGGTGTATAATCTTCTACATTGGCTTTGACTGATGCAAGAGAACAAATGTGGTTTGTTTTTTCATAAGATGTTTTATAAGAACTAGTTGGACTTTCCTTCACAACCCTCACAAACCATTAACTTCTGAATGAACTTTACCTTCTGTTGCTATAAAACTTCCAAACGACCAAATCAACATACATAATTTTTGCCAGACAGCTGGATGATCTTATTGTCCATTTATACTTCGAATTTCTTTCATGTCGTATTAACCCTTCACCAGAGAATTTATCTTCTGTACATTCTTTCGGTTTGGAAAAGTCTAAAGTTTTGTCGTCTTGTTAAGACGTTATGTCCTCTCAACTGCTCGTTAGTACTCTGTAAATCTAATTTGTAGCAGACAACTTGAAAATATCCTGTTAAAATACCGAAAACCAGCGACAGTTAAGCTTTTAAAATGAAAATATGTAAAACCGTTGTAGAAAATTGGAACAATTTATTGTTAAAAACGATCTCTTCTTTTGTTGCAAATATTTTCAATAAGTTGCTGGATACAAGACGACAAAAGTCGTGTAAAGGAGAGTAGATGAAAAAAAAAGACTACCCTATAAAGAGCTCTAGCATTCTTTGGTCTACCTCAGAAAATATTTTGTTTCTACTTTCGTGTACGCACTGTGTGGTGTGTCTAAAATCCCTGACTTTTCTCAAAGTTCTGGCTTTGGAGCGAGAAGGAAAGAGGGAGCAGTTCATAACTGGGAAGAAAACGAGTCAGGAAGTATCTTGCGTGCATTTTTGGCAGTAGTCTCAGTTTTCCCATCGTGACCAAAGTGTTACATCAAATTTCTCAATTTCTTCTTTCAATGTAACATGACCCTGGTAGGCTCTTGGCCTTTTAGATGCCGAGAGAACAATTTGTCATTGGAAGAATCACGCATACTTTGTTCCTCGGTTCTAAGATGTTCCGGCGATAACGTTACACATTTGATACATATCATTCCTGAAAGCGGCAGTAAGATGGATGTTTCGGGTTTAAAGACTGTCAGAAGGCGTATGGGGCCAGAAAATTCTGTCAAAATAAGATAAATGGCGATTTCCTCGCCTTACAAGTAAAATCGATTACGTTTTATGCAAATATAATTGAAAACTTAGTTCCAATTTTCCCATGTTGATTTCTAAATCCCAGCGCGGATCTCGGGAATTATGACTTAAGGCCCGTTATCTAACTCCAAGATTTTGTGGAACGAGACTGCCCGGTCAATAATAACCCTTAACCCATTACCACATAATCCCTACTTTTGACAACCGTGAGAAAGAAGCCTTTAGAAAACATTGTGGGAAAAGGAGAAAATGCTGGCAATCAGCATTTTCCCTGTTCTCACAATGTTTTCTATCCTTCAGAAAACAAATTTCAAATTTCCAGACACTTTTATTTTGTCGTCTGCAAATGTTTTCGATTAGTACAAGCCAAAAATTTTGTCATTTGGTATTGAATTAAGCTTCTACACGCAACTCTTTGTTCTTTTGCAGACAATATAGATCAAGATTAGACTGCACAGAACGTGTTGTCTGATCTTGAATATACACTGTCTGAATTTGTGGTTTTTACTTTTGTACGTCGTCGAGAATTGATAATATCGGTTTGAATCGGTTTGAAATTTCTGATAACTTGTTGGGTTACGAGCTATCTTTCTCGCCCCCGACAATAGATATATTTTGAGAAATTTTGGACCTAGATCAACTCTGACAAACCCAGTGTGATCTTGATCTCATATTTTCTGCTTCTTCAAATAAACCCTCCCTCCCTCTCTCTCTCTCTCTCTCTCTCTCTATCTCAGGGTTGCACTTTTCATATCAGCTAGTATAAATTGGAGAAATACAAGTTATTTGTCGGCTGGACACTTTATCATCAGGACAAATGAATTTATAAAATGTAAAATGAGGCATGCTCTCTGAAAAAGTGGCTTAACCCTTTCCCAAACAAGCCCTGGTTTTTACGTGTCTGCAGTAAAAGTCTTTTGAAAACACTGAGGGAAAAGGAGAAATTGCTCGTAACGAGCAATTTCTCCTTTTCCCACAGTGTTTTCTACCCTTTTTGAGAACTTTCTGCCATTTTCTCAAAATCTAAAATTGTCGTCTGCAAACTCTTTCAGTTTGGAAGAGTCCAAAATTTGTTGTTTGGTAAAGACTGAATGCATGTGCAAAAGTATCGAGCAGGTCAGCCTGCACATTTCACGCTGGCTGATCTGTGTCGAAACTTTTTGCTACTGGTAAATTTTTCATATGTCAAAGGACTAGTCTAAATCATGATTCAGTCACTTGGTAGACAATTTGGAATTTAAAAAGCCATAATAATATGGTTATTTGCTGGTTATAATGCCTCAAGGAGATGCATTAAGCCCTCTTTTGCCAGAGTGCAGCTCGTATATATGTATCTATTTGACAGGAAAGAACCACAGTTATTTCGCAAACTGAAATACAGACCATATAACTAGACAATGCAGGTCCGCGACCAAGAATGCACGAGCTGTGCAGTCTGAATTCCAGTCCACATCGTATCCTAGGCCGGTATATGCCAACCATTCTTAAGAATATTCTTAGTCTTACTCTCCAAGAATTCTTAAATTTGAAAATAACACACTTGTAACCAGCACTTTTCTCCTTTTCCCACAATTTTGTTTACCCTTCCCGAAACAAGTTTCAATTTTTGAGTTACAATTATTTTTGTCCATTTATTATATAGTATGCAAGCGCTTTCAGTTTGGACCAATCTGAAATTTTGTCGTTTGGTAAAGAGTTAAGCCAGCTTGTCGATACACCGTTAGAAAGATAATACATTTATCTACCAATAAACCTTGCATTCAACACAATGTCCAAGTTTTCTATGACAGCTGCTATTATTTAAAACCATTCTCAATTTTTCGTAACAAAATACGCAATATCAGGTTTTACGCTCGCAATGATATTATGTTTGGTAAACAAATCGTAAGTTAGAATGTAAACAAGTACATGAGCAGATGAAAACCCATTGTTGAACCGCAGTTTCTCCTTTTCGCACAATGTTACCAACGCAACTGACGTGAATTCTCCGGATGCTTAAAAAAAGGGGGTGCAGCTGTTGCTGTTTATTAAGTTTTGAGGTAAGCGATCGGAATGTATTGGTACTCTGAGCTTTATCAAGAAAAGCATCGAAGATCGGAAGTATTTACAATGCCAGAGAATAAATCTTCCGCTAGTCACGTGTAAAGCAATCTCTCCATTGTCTTAATAATTTTTCTTCCTTCTTTTTCTTTTCTACGTCAATTATTATTATGTAAATATATTTCTTTGAAAAATTACAATTATGAATTATCATCTTTACTTTTGTAGCCGGTAATAGAAACCGAAAATATTATTTCAAACTTATTTTTGGCGAAAAATATCTCCTTAGCGGACAATGTAGACCCATTTGTGAAGTCTGATCTTTATCTACACTGTCGGCAAAAGGTCAGTAAATCCCGCTCAGCTGCGATAGGGTTAATGATTCCGGAACGGCTCTTCAAGTGCTTGTAACTAGATTAGCACTGCATTATCTAGGACGAGAAACTTAAAAGTTTAAGAAGTGTCGTCAATAATTGTATATTGCTTATGTCAAATTTTCCATCGAATGGGGGATATCGACGGGTTTACTCTTGGTCATACGGGATTTTCTTCGTTTTCCGAAATTTTTGAAAAAGGCCTTTTTGGTGGGGATATCGTTTCAAGAAAATTGCTTGTTTATTTTATATTCAAGTGACTCAGTATCAAGTTAAAAGAAGTATACATGGTTAAACAAGGCTGTGACAGCTTTTGTCAACAATGTCTAACACATCAACATGCTATCTTCCATTGGTTCGATGATAACGCTTAGATTTCTAGGAAAAGAAAAGCAAAACATTTATCAGCAAGACACATAGAGTTTACAAAAGAAACGCTCCTTGACCCAAAAATTATGCAAAGTGATTTCGTGCCATATGAATTTAACTCTTTACCTAACAAAAAAAATTAAGTCTGGTCTAAATTGAAATTGAAATTTTGTAAACAACAAAATAAATGTGATTCAAGAATGGAAACTTGACTTTTGAAGGGTAGAAAACAATGTGGGAAAAGGAGAAAATGCTGGTTACCAGCATTTTCTCCTTTTCACACAGTGTTTTCAGAGGGTTTCTTCCATGGGGTCGTAAAAAACAGGGATTGTTTAATAAAGGTTTAAAGGGAGTGTCTTGATACCGTAAATTTTGGAAAGATAATAAAACGATGTCATGGCTTGCCTTTTTTTTTTCTTCAGCCTTTTAAGGATGCCGTCACTTAGTCCTGATTAAGATTTTTTATACTGCAATGATAAATGTTTTAGTTTTAGTAAACATTGAAACAAACTAACGCACAAAAAGTGGGAAGGACACATACAACAGGAGGGTCAATTTTAGTTGCCATTTACAAAATGCTGGTTTCTATTCGGTTAGTTTCTTTTATCATGCAGGTTCCCGTGATGCTTCTTTTATTAGTTTAACTCTTTTCCAAAGGACAAATATTAGACTCGTCCAAACTGAGAGCATCTGCCGACAACAAATTTGGAAAAGGTACAAATTCGCTTTAGGTCTTAAATAGAGTAGAAAACATTGTGGGAAATGGAGAAAATGCTGGTTACCAGCATTTTCTCCTTTTCCCAACAATGTTTTCAAAAGCTTTCTTTCACATGACCGCGAAAACCAAGGATAGTTTGGTAAATGATTAACTGGCTGATAATACAATAATATTTGTCATCTTGCTTGTAATCTTAAACTATGAAGGAAGTAAAGAATTTATTTAAGAAAAAATACATTTCTTGTCATACTAACGTTACTATCCAATACAAGAAAGAAAGGGGAAACATCCCAAGGAATAAAATACAAGTTTACTGAATAATTTTGATTAAGACTGGGAAAAAAGCCATCGCTCCACTTTCTGTGAAACAAAACAGTTTTCAGTGTTTAAGGCACGAAAAGCTGTATTTATACTGTAGAGTAAAAAAATATATATTTAAAAACGCTCTGCTTTTGATAAAAGTAACTATCAGTGACCTTTTACGAAACAATTTAACCCATAGCCAACTTTCACGGACATGCCTTATCAGCAGTCTCGCATATCAACAAATCGATGAAAATAATCGATATCATACGTAAAGGTCCGGGAGTTTCCGGAATTTGGCGAACTTACATCGTGTATATAAGTAATCGCCTGCAGCGATAAAAGATAAGAGAAACGTAACATTACGTAACAGTAGCCTGCTTCAAATTCACAATCCTTGCCTAGACGGTATATCTGCCCTGGCATTTTTTCTGATTTTAACCTAAACCCTTTGTCTGGTACAGCCAGTGTGGCTCTTGAATATCAGTATCAGACTGCACATAATGCGAACCCTTATCAGACTCGACAGCATGTTGGAATTTCACCTCCAGATAAAGCGAGATTTTTCTTGAGAAAAGAACGTTGAAATTGTTATATTTCAGCTTTATTTGTCGGTTTGTAATTCATTTATCCTCGGAAATTTTGGACACCACCAAGTTAAAAACATTTGCAGACAACAAATTAAATGCAATTCAAATCATACGGTCTGTCTTTGAAAAGGTAGTCTGATCCTGAAATCTAATCCGTCCAAATGCACTTTTGCTGACATTTTAGATTTATAACAGGCTGCACAAAACAAGCTGTCTGATCTTGGACCTGATTGATTCTGTATGTCGAAAATTATTTTGGTTGAAAAAAAATCTTTGATAATTATGGCAAAATCAACATGTTGAATTCAGCAGAAAATTCTGCGTTTTGAGAGTTCCAGTTTAACACTACAGCAATCATACCCTCCCGAGTCTAACAGACCTGAGAGAAAAGGCTTTTGTAAACTTTGCTGGAAAGGGAGAAAATTTTCTACTGTTTCTAAAATGTTTTCTACTTTAGAGTACATGTACATGGTTTTATGCGCACGAAAAGCTACAGATTCGACATATAAGAAAGCATTCATTCAAAGTTGGTTTTCATCGAACAAATAAAAGAAAATGGTTCGTTCCGAACACTCCATGTGCTGTATGGCGCCGATGTGTTTTGGCATAATGAAGGATGTTGCATCTGCTTACAATGTCTACTACTATATATCAATAGTTGTATTTAAAATTTTTCCATTTTGAGCGAGTCTAAAGGCTATTTAAATATAAGTTTTTCGGAACAACTTAGGTCTATCTATGCACTAAACTATATCTTTATACATAAAAGTAGGTCCAAGCTATTATTATCACACAAGTTTAAAAACGCTGCCAATGCAATATATATACCTAAGATTCCTTTTATTGCATCCGAAATAGGAAAAAAATGTGCTCGAGACGCAACTGAAAGTTATAAAAAAGGTTTGTGTTGAAAGTATCATAACAGATCAGCTCTTGTGAACTGATCCGATGCGACACTCTAGCGCCGCTTACAGGCATGATAAAGATAAAAAGGTATTTCTTTCTCGAAAAAAGTTATGTATGATGCAGACAGTGTCATTTCAACTAATCATCAGTAGAATTCACCAGCAAGCAGTGTTAAAACCGGTTTCAAACCAAAATACATGTAGATCATTTGTAATAGAAGGTTCATTAAATACTATCTCTTGAAATAATAAATAATGATTACGCAGCAGGTAACTTTTTCAGTCACTGGTAAAGGTGGAGTAGCTTGTATTATTCCCTTTTCCATGTACATACATGGTCTATGTCAATTTTTTTTTTATCTTTTATTTACTCTTAGCGGTAATGCTTATTGCAGGTTGTGTCGTTTTAAAAATGAAAGAATCTTCCCTCACTGTTTAGGCTAATTCTTCCAATCAACAATTAAAATATTAAAGATGTTAAAGGGGGACATTTGAAAAAAAAAGTTGTTTCGAAAAGTTGGAGATCAACTGCACGGTCGTCAGAAGTCGTATTTGTACAACAATAGGTTAAATTTGTTCTACTTAACCCTTTACCAGACGACAATATTTTAGACTTGTCCCAATTTTTATCACTATCGTGACTTAAACGACGAAATTTGTCTCAAAAAGGATCAATTGCGAGAAAAGGTTTAAGCTCAGGTTACCAAAATTTTCTCCTTTTCTCACAATGTTTTCAAAAGCCCTCTACCTCAGGATCGCTAAATCTCAGGAATTTTGTGGTTTAAGGTTCAATATCACCTTTCCCACAGAGCAATTTCAAAACGATGCCATTTCTTCGGGATATTTCATGAGTCTGTACAGGGGCTTATGATAATTACTAGTATGCAGCAGCTAAATCATAAAGTCGCCGATAAAGAAGAATTCGCATTTTTTTTAACCTTTTTCCGCTATATTCATAATCTGTGTCAATTTTGATCTAGTGTTGTCATTCTTTGAACGGTAAATACTCTTTGGAGGAGAAACTGATCGAGTGATGTAGAAAATATTGTTTGAAAAGTAAAAGATAATTTGTAAAAAGATAATGCGCCGGTATCCCAAAGAATCAACAGCAGGGTCGTTAGATGTCGCATTTCTACAGTAACAGGTTAAGCTTGTTATTTGAATGTTTACCAAAAGACAAAATTTCAGACTTGTTCAAAATGAAGTAATTTTCTTAAGACAAATATTAAAACATAAAGGAAAATGGAACTTATCTTTTGTAGAATTAAAAATATTGCAAGAAAATGAGAAAATGTTGAAATCTTTTTCTTCAGTGTTTTCAAAGGCCTTCTATATGATATGACAGATCAAAGACCGATTTGAAAAAAGCAAGGAAGCATGAGTTTGTGAGCTGTCAGCAGAAAAAAAAAAATTGATACGGCATGAATTTCAAAAAGTTGAAAAGTTGGCTTAATCTTAATGATTGTAAAAGGAAATAATCTCATAAGTATTAAATTCTGGTCTTTTAGGTAAAAAAGATACATAATAAAATATCTTAGGGATACTGTCATGATCAAACAACCCGGGTATAAATTCCGCTTTATAATCATGTGGATACATGTATGTCATAAACATAGCAGGGGGTCCGTTGGTCAATAAAACATTACGTAACACGATAAAGATATCCGGCAGGGTTATCTAACAGTGAGACTCGGCCAATATCGGCAAAGTACGGCATACTCCGAACGTTCACGGAAAAAGAAAAAAATAGGATATTGGCATTAAAAAACTGTAAAAAGGACCAAAAGTTTATTTTTTTAAATGACTCAAACTTATACCATTTGAAAGAGAAATGAATAAACTAACTGACTCCACTTGAGATAATTTTGACTTTTTAAGTCAAAGAAAGAAAATTAAACAAATATTACAGTTTTTGACTTCGGAAAATACGTTTTTCCTCTTTATTCTATATAAACCATACCTACAATTTTTAAGTTAAAAAAGGACCAAAAGTTTCTTTTCCGAAATTTTTACAACTAAGTTCATTTGAAAGAGAATAAATTGAATTTTCTTAACTCACTTGAGATAATTTTCAATTCTGAAAATTGATGAAGTTATGAGCGTTTATTTACCTAGGCCCTTCATAATTCTATATGAAAAATGCAGGTAAAATTGGCCAATATCGATTTTTCCATGTCCGCGAAAGTTGGCTATGCCCTTACCACATAATTCTGAATATTAACGACCCTAGAGAAGTAATCTTTTGAACAAAATTTTGGGAAAAAGAAGAAAATGCTGGTGGCTGAGCATTTTCTCCTTTTCCCACATTTCTTTTTCTACCCAATCAACGCCGAATTCTATTCAATAAGCCAAACTTGTATTGTCGTCTGCAAATGCTTTGAATTCGGGAGAATCCAAAATGTTGTCGTTTGGTAAAGAGTTGATGCTGAGATGAATGCCTTTGATAAGACTGTAGAGAAAAGGGGTCATAGTTATGCTGATATTCTTCTCTTTCCACGTTTTCTAACAATTAAAAGAAAAACCTCACCACTTCAGCCATCTGTAATGTTGTCGTTTGCAAATTCTTTCAATTTTGACCGGGTCTAAAATTTTGTCGTATGGTTAAAGGGATAAATCGTGTAGAACTAAAACATTTGCTCCTCGCACCGTTATAAATATCGATAGAGACCGTGTCGCGGCCTCTGTCTGCGTGTCTGAGGCGAACAAAATTTACATTTTGAATTCAATTTGCATTTCATTAAGGCCCGGATCAATACCTAAATCATAGTTAAGGCATGAAGAAATTCAGCAATCAAATGATTTTCTAATTTCCAGCACGTTTGTTCCTTCAGAGAAGCGTATCTCGATTTGTCATGCCTGGATTTTTTAAACAGTTTTTGGATTTTTTTTATTTGTTATTTCTCCCACGGTGTGATT
The DNA here is from genome assembly GCA_943736015.1 of Tridacna crocea. Classification (NCBI taxonomy): domain Eukaryota; kingdom Metazoa; phylum Mollusca; class Bivalvia; order Cardiida; family Cardiidae; genus Tridacna; species Tridacna crocea. Next base: position 25,455,607 of record OX031060.1, read on the forward strand.
AACTTGTTTTAAATTGAACAACAAAATACATGATCGTTTGTCTTTGTTTATGTGTCATATTTGTTGTTCCATTCAGTTAAAAAGACCAAAAATAAACACTTCATGCTGAATGAAATCGTTACCAATCACGCAACAGTTTCATTTACCAGTTAGAATACAACTTTCTCTTTTAAAAAAAAATCTACGAAGTCGAGATGTTTTCTCAAACTATTCTTAAAATCATTTTAAGTCTTATTCTCAAGACTTTCCTTAATCGAACGATACAAATTTTCAGATTGGCTAAATCATCTAAAAATAATTGATAAATCATATTACCACCCTGAGTTTAAGTGATGTAGTGGAAAATTTCTATGGGGACAAAACGTTATTTTCCAGCACAGTTGAAGACTTGAGCACTTGTTTGAAAGAGGCATTTGTTATTTCAGTTGGACTCGTCATTTTTAATTTTAATCTGAGAGAGAGAGAGAGAGAGAGAGAGAGAGAGAATAAAATGTCGGTACTATCCAGCAAAGAGACGGTCATAAACGAGAATACATATATTCGTAGAAATATACAATATATTTATAGAAATATATTATCTCGTCATAATATTTTCTTCGTTGTAAACAAATCTTACGGACAAAGTATAGTGTTGGGACCTTAAATCCCTTTTTTCTAACTTAGAATATCCTTAACAAATATATATATAAATTCGCTGTGTAAGCCCCAAAATATTGTAGCAAGTCAAAGCCTTTTATGGAAAGTAAGCTCTGTAATTTATTGAGGGAAAAGGAACTTTTCTTTGTTATAAGTAATTACTCTGTTAGATCGGCTTGTCACTTCACACAAGTCTTTCTCTTTTCTGCCAATTTTTCTGTCTTGTATTAAACTAGAACAGGTCGAAAAAATGGCTTAAGGTGACTTATGTGTTTGTAATTTTCCTTTTTCATTGGACAATTGTAAATGATTTTAAGAATACTGTCCAATTTATCATCATCATCATTATCACCGTAATAATTATTGTTTTTGTTTTTCTTGTGCTCACAACTATAACTTTTCATTATTGATGCCACCATCGTCATAACAAATAAAAGTTTACGTATCCCATTAAGCCGAAAATACTTGGTATTTTTGCCAACTATTTCTCCACTTACCTTCTTTTATTACACATGTCTTTTGGTACTACAGATAAAAAAAAGACTATTTGAGGGATATGAAAATCCCGTTATTGAATAATACACACATTGCCAGAAAAGAAAACTGTCCCTTGCGGTAAGCATCATTATATAACATAATGCCCTCAAAAGGGTTCTTTCCTCAAACTAAAAACTTTTTATTGAATTATAGGACACCTCAGATTTTCTTTCTTTTTAAAAAAAAAATCTTGCATGTCATTTGGTAAATACACATGTAGTTTTGAATTGATTTACTTGTAATTTTTTTAATAATATTGTTTTGGCAAATAGAAGTTATTTCTTTTATTCATTTTTTTATTATTATTATTATTGTTGTTATTATTATTATTATTAACTTTTCAGTTTATCTATTCATTTACTTATCATTTCATTTATCAATTTATTCTTTTATTTCATATATTATTCATCAATATTTCTACCTATCTATTATTTATTTGCTTATTTATCAAAATCTTTATCTTCCCATTATTCATTTACTTATCTATCAATATTTTTATATTTTCATCTATCTAATTTTTAATTCAGTCTGCTCTGTGAAAAGTGGGCTTAATGCCTTGAGTTTTGGCTACATTTGTTTTTTAAAGAAACAATATTACAGGCCTGCCAAATACTGTAGAAGACCAAGCATTTATTCGTCTAAAACTGGGGTAAATGATATGTATATAATGTTTTTTTAAGATAAAAAGTTCTAATTTGACTGGACACTTTTATTTACATGAATTCAGTTCTTGATTCTGTGTCTATGTCGTGACACTTTACGCTTTCCTTTTTTGTATGTATGTAAACATGTTTATCGATTCAGGATCTACACTACAATCAAAGTACTATGATATCAATCATTGATTGATTCTTATTTATTTTCATGTGTTTGATATCAAAAATATGTTGGAAAAATATGATAAAATATGTTGGACAACTGTCCATATCTAAATGATTTCATGAGCGCCATCTATAATGAAAATCTAACAGAAATAAGATTATAACTTTAAATTTTGACTAAATGTCATGCTTTGTTTTAATGAAATCCGTGCCTTTGGACTCTCCCAAACTTTGGAATCCTCCTAAACGAGACATCAAAAGCAGAGAAAACGCAAAAATACGAAACAAGTATTTATCACTGGCTGAAAATTGCTTATTTCCCCTTATATTTACAGGGTATGTTTTATGGTGGTGTAAAAAGTATACCGCCGTTCCGTGGTTGTCGTTTGACCTTAAATGTCCCCATACTTTTTCACAGTGGAGCGTTTATGCCAAATTAATACATACATATCGTTTCAGATACAAAACACGTATTTTGTTCACGGGGACAAAGATAATAATCAAAATAGTATCAGTTTCCTCTTTCTTGCTAAGCTTCGCATATTGGCCGTGAAACCCGACCTCCTCTTTTATACGTTTATGTGCTTGCTTGCCATTTAACGTTAATAAACAACATAACTATTACCTTTTATCGCCTCCCAGAGTGTAAAACATGACGGCGCCCTGAATGGGCTCCTACCTTAAACGCACAATGGCTTGTTGGGATGCAGCAATAAATCACGTGACGGGTTTCGACTCTCTTACACTGAAGTGTCGGAACAACAATGGCGCATACTTTAAGGCAACAATGTACGCACTGTGCGTGCAGGTGTTGAAATGGTATTGTGTCACCTTTATTGAGGTTGTACAATTGTATGAGTTTGTCACCATGTAATGCAAGATTTTGCCTTTGGGATATCAAGATAGTGTTTCTTTTTAGTTCAAGGTCCCCTACAAATCTTTATAATTTTGAAATATTTTGGCGGAATCACCAGCAACTCGGCTCAAAGTTATTCGAGCTTTTCAGCCGGGAGTTAGCTTTACAATTCAAAAGTATGTTCCTCTTTACTGTTTATCACACAACCAAGTTTTGGACTTGTTGAATTCCGAAGCCTTTGCAAACGACAATATTAAAAAAGCGGCTCTTATATGTGTGCCTGGCTTTGAAGGGATAGAAATCATTGTTGGACAAGGAGAAAATGCTGCTTTCCAGCGATTTCAAAAGCCTCCTGCCCAATAGGTCGTTAAAACTCGGGATTGTTTGATCAAGTTTTAAGTCTAAGTAAATCTATCAATGCACGGGAAAGTTCCCAGTGCTACACGCAGTGTTCTAGATAATGGAAAAAATGGGCCCGTATTCACTAGCCATTCTTAAGAACTCAGTCTCCAGAATTTTCTAAGTTTGAAAATATGCAAGTTCTGACTGGCTAAACAATTTCAAATTTAGAAATTCTTAGAGATATTCTTAAGAACAGTTGGTAAATACGGGCCCTGTAAATCATAAAAATCGTACCTTGCCTGTTCAGATTTGAAAATTCATGTACAGAAATTTTTCATAAATTTCATGGTGATGTCTTACGAAAAATATGTATAAGCAGAACTCTGGGAAAAGAGTGGGGGGGGGGGGGGGGTTAATGCGTCTTTGTCATGCATCAACCCATTACCTAATAATTGCTTTTGACGACCCCGAGAAAGAAGCCTTCAGAAAACGTCATTGGAAAAGGAGAAAATGCTGGTAACCAGCATTTTCTCCTTTTCCCACAGTGTTTTCTACCCTTCACAAAACAAATTTCAAATTTTCAGTCGCTTTTAATTTGTCGTCTACAAATGCTTTCGATTTGGACATGCCTAAAATATTGTCGTTTAATAATGAGTTAAACCAAACACATTGTCGCATGATACGGATTAAGTTCGTCAAAAAACAGGCTGAATAACGGATTTGATCGTTTTATTTTTTTACTTCAAAAACTGAAAAGCGTCGATGGTTTTTGCAGTGCATTATACATCCTTTTCAACACCTCGCCTCTTATTCACATGAAGAATTAACATATACATAGACATTCTATATCAATGTAAGCTAGTGCAGCTTCTATAGTCATTAATGCATAATACATTGATAATGCATAATACATTGATAATGCATTTAAACGTAGCTGTTACCAAGGGTGGAAGATATTCTCTTTGGAAGAAAACATACATATTAAAATCTTGTTTATGGCTATAAAGACTACCATGAAAATGAATTATCATAGATGCAGTTTGCACAAGACCAAAGAATCATCGCAAGTCATGAAGGGCTTCTTTTCCACATCCATTAACATTTAGGCTACACTGAAATTTATCGAGAGGAATAGTTGATGAAAGTGAAATTCCATTTTTTCACCCAATATGAAAAGTGTATGAGGCAGAAGAGCAATCTTTTGATGCAGGCAATTGTTACCTTCAATCCTCTGTACCATAGGGTCGAGAAGGGTTTTTGCATGCTAATAAGTAAAGTTTGTAAGACTTTCATGACCTTTTACTTCAAAAGCTCGAGTTTAAAAGACCAGAACAAAGAGGTCCTTTAACTCTTTACCACACGGCAAAATTTTAGACTGGTTCAAATGGAAGGCATTCGCAGACGACAAATTAAATTCGGCCCAAGTGATGATATTGAATCTTTGAAAGGGGAAAAAATGTGGAAAAAAGGAGAAATTGCTGGTTACCAGTATTTAAATCCTTTTCTCACTGTGTTTTCAAATTGCTTTTTCCTTGTGGTCGTTAATTGTCGGGATTGTTTTTTCACCCAATATGAAAAGTAAAGAGTAAAATTCATTTTGGGAAAAGGACATAATACCGTAAGCAGCATGTTCTCTTTTTCCAACAATGTTTTGTACTTTATCAAAATCAAACCCATTATATGAGCCAGACTATTTCTGCCGTCTTCAAATAACGTTACTGTACATTTGGAGAAGTCTAAATACTGATTTTGGAACAGAGTTTATTTTGTTGGATTTTCTAAACATACACGGCGTGTTCTTCAATGAATACAAACTACGCAAAGAATGCAAGGCCTGTGTCTTAAATAGTAACCATCACTGGAAGAAACTTTTTTTTCCTCAGAGAAAAAACAGCAAAAGGGTCAAAATGGACATCGAACACGGCGTCCGAAGACACACACAAAAAAAGAAAGGAAATACAAACAGAGCCGGAAGTTGTATTAATGACATCAAGGGTATGGTCTAAGTCGGCTACGCTGTCATTTAGTGTCGTCATATGATACCCACAACAAAGTAAATTGATTAGGCCTAATTATAAGCCCTGCGCTGTCCCTGCGGGGAAAAAAACCATGGGGAATGTGACCAGCATCCGGTCCTTTATTGGTCTGCCACGCCCACCTTGATGAGAGCTGACGTGCAATTGGACAAATTTTGCACCATGTTTCTTGCCTAAGGGAGAGAAGAACTAACAATGTCTGCAAAAATAAAAAAAATCACTTAACTCATCAATATTCAAGAGGTGATCGTCGATAACTTATATTTATGCTTTGATGTAATGATTAATAGTTTATTCGGTATTAACCATGTAAAGACCCACAATAAACATACAAACACCAAACGTCAAACTAACAGACGGGTACCATAAGACATATTTTTTCTCTTCATGACTGACATTTTTTGTCTTGTGTAGATCCTAAAGATATTCACATTCGCATACATTGAAAGAAATAACAGGAAGAGCAAAAAAAACCATAGACAATAGCCATACTCTCTTAAGAACTCTTTACCACACAATCCTTAGTTTTAACGGCCTGAGAAAGAAAGCTGTTGAAAACATTGTGGGAAAAGAAGAAAATGCTGGTAACCTTTTCCCACAATGTTTTCTACCCTTCCAAAGTCAAACTTCAATTTTTGAGTCACAATTTTTTTTTTTTGTTGTCTGCAAATGCTTTCAGTTTGGACTAGCCTAAAATTTGGTCGTTTGGTAAAGAGTTACAAAGGGGTTCAATGCATCTCCAAGAAGCCTCGTAGGTAGCAAGTCACCATGCAAATTATGGACCCATAAAATCCAGTTAGCATAATAATGGACTGGATCTGGAGGTAGAAAAGTCATTTGACATGCATGGATCGATACTTTATGCGGATGCATTGCGACCTTTTATACATAAGTGTTCATGGGTCATAATAACGTTATCTCACCTTAACTCTCTCCCAAATGACAAAATTTTTGACTAGTCCAAATTGAAAGCATTTGTAGACGACAAAATAAATGTAAATCAAAAATTTAAATTTAAATTTAGAAAGGGTAGAAACATCGTGGGAAAAGGAGAAATTGCTGGTTATGTCCTTTTTTCTACAATGTTTTCGAAAGGCTCCTTCGTCAAGGTCGTGAAAAGTCGGGATTGTGTGGTAAAGGGTTAATATGGGTCACCATGGATCCGAAATTTAATGGAACAAAGTAACTCAGATATTTTCGGTCGAAAGCATGAGAGTTTAATGTATCGCTACGACAAGTACACGTTTTAACCTTCTTCTTCCATGGTTAGCCCTAGGTAATAACGTACTCGAGTAAACAAACGAACACAAATCACTTGGAATAAGTAACAAAAGAAAAAAGAAAACAAATTCTCATTATATATATGGGAATGTAAGTCAAGTTTGTCTGGGGTTTTCGCCACGGCGCCATTTTGGTAAGAGCAATTGTAAACTACCACATTTTTTAGACAAAGTATTTCACCTTCAGAAACACCACCTAGGTGTAACTCTTTTGGTGTAAAAACACTATTTGGAGCGCAACACGCGAAAAGGTGCATTAGGACATTTGCGTAAAGTGTCGTCCCGGATTAGCCTGCGCTGTCCGCGCAGGCTAATCCGAGACGACACTTTACGACTACATTAGATTTTGTGCTACAGTAGACTTGCGTAAAACAGAAAATCACACAAAATCGGAAAGTGTCGTTTCGGATTAGCCTGTGCGGACTGCACACGTTGATCCGAGACGACACTTTACGCAAATGTCCGAATGACCCTTTTCGCGTGTTGCAAGCCAAAATTTTCAGACAATAGTTTGGGGGAAAGGTGTGGATCCTTTTTCAGACGGCACGGAACGTTCGGTGTGATCTAGAATACACTGTCCCAGAGCTCCAGATAGTTTAAACATATTTTATTTGCAAAATCAACTAAAATGTACAAGATGATTTACAAATACAGTTCAAAATTTTTTATGCAAAATGGATAAGAACGAAAGCAATGCTTATAATGTTCCAGATAGAGGGAGTGATTTTGATTTCGAAATTGAAAATATCAATAATTCTCCACTAAACCCTATGTTATGGGTACTCATTAGAATGGTCTCATCGAGGCGATTCTAATGCGTTCCCACAACATTATTGGGTTTTGCAGAGAAATAATGGATTTAGAATCTGATCACTCTTTCTTATCTGGAGCTCTACTGTCCACCATTGTGGGAGACGTTCCTACCAAAGTTACAATAAAACTGAACCATGCTCCGGCAAAAGGGGATACTAATCTGTCTCCATGAAATCCATATAATACCTTTAGTCTATTAACGGTGTGAATCAAAGATAGATTGGCCCTTTGACATGCATAATTCGGGGCAGTCTGCCCAAATAGCGCTGGCTGGCCTGGATTGATACCTTCTGCAGATGGATAAGCCTTCTTTTCACAGAGCGAGGGTCATATTAAAAATTATATTTTCTGTACGAAAGCGACAAAAAAAAATGCATTTGAGCCTCTTGTATGTCCGAAATTAGACTTTAAAAAAAAAATCCAGTGTTTTGCCTAATTTGCTTTACCTGATTCAACTTTTGGCAAAGTCGTTTTCTTTTTTTTTAACATTTCAACAAGAAAAAAAAAATATCAAGAATTGTTCCAGTTAGTTAGAAGACGGAACACAACAACTTCTTTAACATGATCTTTTAAAATTGTCGGGCACTTTTCAGTTTTTTACCCTCAGTCTGCTCTGCCCGAATCAATGCGGTTTTTCTGGATAGTGTAGACTCAAGATCAGACTACACAGAGAGTGAAGTCGGATCTTGTATCCTACATAATGCGATACAGTAAAGCTCTTCCGTCGAAAACGAACTGTAAAGGTGCAAAACTTGAGCTGGTCCTAAGGGTATGTATTAACCATTTACCAAACAATCCCTGGTTTATACGACCCAGAGGAAGAAGCCCTCTGAAAACATTGTGGGAAAAGGAGAAAATGCTGGTAACCAGCATTTTCTCCTTTTCCCACAATGTTTTCTACCCTGCTGGAAACAAATTTCAATTTTTGAGTTAAGTTTATTTTGTCATCTGCAAGTGCTTTCAATTTGGACCAGTCGTTTGGTAAAGAGTGAAACAGCCTAGTATGTAACTTTTTACTGACTTCATATATGTATAGTGTTGGGAGACAGAGAGAGAGAGAGACAGCATTCAAAACATAGGATATTCTTTTTAAAACAATGAAACGAATTTGAATCGACAGGGATTTGTTGAAAAAAAAAAACATACAACTCAAACACAAGGCAAGCATGTACCATTTCTTACAGATCAAAAGATTCGTCAGTCTCTCACGACGGCAATAAAGTAATTACTGGATTTGCATACAGATTGGAGCAGAAGAATTTAACGTATAATTCCTTCTTAACTTTCCATTGTCTTATCGACCGGAGGTTTCCAGCCAATCAAACACCGGCAAGACTGTAGCCAATCTCCGCTCTATGAGCGATGTCTGGATCAATCTATATGCAAATCGTGGTCTAAGTGAACGCGAAGATTTTCAAATAATGGCACATTTTAAGATTCACTGCTCGTCTATTTCGGTCGGCAATCCCGCAAAAAGCGTACGGGGCGATCATTAATGTTGACTATGGCGGAATGTCGGTCAAAAATAAGCGTACTTAAAACTACAGGGAAAATGTTATGGGAAAATATTTTTCTGGGGAGATTTTCTTGGGAAACAACCATGTCATTAGAATAGACAAAATAATCCGTTGTGACAGAATTGGAAAGATTTTGATATGAGAGAGAGAGAGGGGTTAATTAGTCTTTTACGCCGCTTTCAGCATTATCTCAGTCATATCATGGTGACAGCTCACTCATTCACGTACGTCCAGGGCCGGGTACCCCCAGGGCCCCATGAATACTTAACATGTAACTCGTGATAGAGTTTTTTTTTTTGTATAAACGAAAAAACAGTGTTTGATCAAGTATTGTTATTTCCCTTTAGAGTTAATTATTTCCTAAATGGTGGAAAAATTTCCTCACTCCAATACGTGATTACTTCTCATATTTTGGTATATTTTCACTAACATGTTCAGCACTACATGAAATCGAGATCATTTCCTGACGGCATAAATCAAGATCTGACTGCACAAAGAACGTGCAGTCTGATCTTGGACCGCTACAACCAGACTGTTCAGTAAGCCTCCATAAGATGATATTCGTCCATAGTTTTAGTCAAACGAATTACATGTGTATGGCTTGAACACATAAAAAGTGGCATGCAGCCATTTGCGTAGAGTGTCATCCCGAATCAGCCTGGGCAGTCCGCGAAGGCTAATCTGAGACAGCGCTTTACGACTACGTTAGATTTTGTGCTACATTGAACTTGCGCAAAACAGAAAATTACATTTCGCAAATGTCCGAATGCCCCTTTTCGTGTTTTGCAAGCCATGTAACAGAGGTCATGTTTACATATTAAATCATTACCAAACGACAATATTTTAGGCTTGTCCAAATCGAAAACATTTGCAGACGACAAAATTTGAAAATTTGAAATTTGTTCTGTGAAGGGTAGAAAACATTTTGGGAAAAGGAGAAAATGCTGGTAACCAGCATATTCTCCTTTTCCCACAATGTTTTCTAAAGGCTTCTTTTTCAAGGGCGTCAAAAGTAGGGATTGTGTGGCAATGGGTTAAGCACTGATGAGTCTTTAAGAGATTTAGACAATTAAGGTGTGTGAAAAACATTTTTAGGTGAAAAGTACTTCTTTCACAGAATATAGTACAACAAATTATTATAACGTTAACTTTCGCATCCGACCTATTACCCATAAAGATAGCAGATGATTATACATGTAAGGAACAAGGAGAATAATGATGTGAATTGAAGAAAAGAAACACCCGTACAAGTTTGAATACTGTCAAAAAGAGAAAATCAACATTATGGGATTATGCCGATTTTTTTAACCTAAAAACTGGTTACCGACTCACTCGTATGGTTTACCCTAGGGTACATTAACATTGTCTGATTAAGCCAAAACTGTTCACTGATTTACTCGTGGCGTTAATCAACATAGTGTATCTATGTCATCTTTTGTACTAAGAAACTGTTCACTGATTTACTCGTAAGATCATTCAACAACGTATGATTATGCCAAAACTGGTCACTGATTTACTTCGTCGATTCAATCAACATTGTTTGATTATGCCAATTTTTACTACTAAGAAACTGTTCGCGGATATACTCGTAGGGCAAACAACATTGTGTGATTATGCCAAATTTTCTACTAAGAAACTGTTCACTGATTTACTCGTGGGGGCCATCAACATTGTGTGATTTTGCTAATTTTTTTTCCTTTGAAACTGGAACTGATTTACTCGTAGGATCAATCAACATGGTGTGATTATGCCAAATTATACTACTTAGAACCTGTCCAATGATTTACTCGAACGGTCAATTCGCATAGTGTGATTATGCCAACTTTTCTACTTAAAAATTGTTCACCGATTTACTCGTAGGGTAAATCAGCATTGTGCGATTATGCTAAGTCTTCTACATAGAAATTGTTCACCGATTTACTCGTGGGGTCAATTAACTTTGTGTGATTATGCTAACTTTTCTACTAAGAAACTGATCATTGATTTACTCGTAGGGTCAATCAGTATTGTGTCATTATGCTAACTTTTCTACTAAGAAAATGGTCACTAATTTACTCGTAGGGTCGCTAAAACATATTAAACTTGATACTGTATATATGTGAGATGTGTTATTTAAAGCGTTGATAATTTATTGGGCACAATATTTCTTTTCACTTTTCATATAAAGATAGATAAAAAAAGTTGCCTTTTTTAATAATAATAATAATCTTTTGATCTTCATTTGAAATGAGCTTATCAGCCATATTTTACTTCTTTTTGTTAGTTATACATCAGATACATGTACATGTATATTGAACTCTGAAAAACCACCAACTTATGATGACTTACTTCTCCGTCTGAATGCTCTTTGTTGAGGACAACATAGAGACAACATTAAACCTTATTTCTTGCCTTCTTTCTCCATTTAATAAGGGTGTTTCCATAGCCGTCTGCTGCAAAATTGATTCTGGAGTTAAATGAGTTAAGATTGAGGATTTCTGACAAACTTTTGATGGATGGCAATGTCTATAGATAAGTGGTTAGCCCTTTACAGAGGAATCATTGAACAGCCCCGACGGAAGAAGGCTATTTAAAACATTATGGGAAAAGGAGAAAATGCTGGGTAAACAGCATTTTCCCCTATTTCCCAAAATGTTTTCCACCCTGTTTCAGACAATTACTCTTATTCGAGGCACATTACAATTTTCGTGTAGAAGTGCTTCTTTCATGGATCAGTATAAAATCGTGTCGCATTGCAAAGAGTTTTAAAGACTTAAATGGAAATACATTCACGAAATGCAGTGATTTAGGTACACTACATCATATCTACTTGAAATATTTCACATCTTTTATATAGTGTTTTTTCTTTGCTTTATTGGTTTTTAACCCTATAGAGTGCATGTCATGTCAAAACCTACAAATATACTTATATAGAAATAGTACAAAAGTAGAAGGTAGTTTATCAGCCGTTCAGAAAACTTTTTGGGAAAAGGGGCACTTGCTTGTCACAAACAATTGCTCCTTTTCCAACAATGTATCCCAGAGTTGTCAAATGTTCAGATGTGAAAGTCGTATCAGTCCAGTAGAGAGTAAAAAGACGGATGGCATTTTCGCACATGTATCCAAACGCAAACTCTCTGAGTCCTCATCAATTGTAAGCAACGTGTTGTCAGATAGAAACCTTTAGATTTTGAGGTAAAGAATATAATGCGATCATACAACAAGCAAAAACAAAATCAGTTTAACATTATGTCCATGTATAAAAGGTAAACCTTCGATTATATACATGTATCTAAATTTCAACTAGACGACAAAGCTCTAGGTTTTTTCTCAAAAAGAGCATTTTTCGATAGCAAATCAAGTAGGTGCACATGATACAGTTCAATATATGGGTCGAATTCCCTAACTGAGAATAGAAAAATGTGCTCTCTCTCCCTCTCTCTCTCTCTCTTTCCTTTCAGCTCCACACATCTTCTATCTTCCAAGGGTTTCCCCTTGGACGATAGAAGATGCCTGAAGGTTATTCCGTTCCAGCACAAACCGCACCACTGTAAGCTTAACGATGCTGCAGATGCAACAAAGCATGGCTGATAAATTCGCCGCTAAATTAATTTCGGTCGCTGCTGATTTGACGGGTTTCTATTCATGGACTATTAGTTGAAATTACAGAGTTTGGCCGGGGAATAAAGTTAGAACAGATCGCAGGGTGGTGCTAAATTCATTTTCGATAATTATTGAGGAACTCCACTCGAAATATGAGTCACTGTCTCCCTTTTAATAACCACAAATGACAGTACGAAAAAGTCCTAGCTTTTCCAAATCGCTCTTAACCAGGCTCTTGACCAGGCTATGAAAATTTAGAATTCTCGAAAAAGTGATTTTGCAAACGAAGAAATCTTCGACTCGTCCATAATGACAGAATTTGCAGCCAGCATATGAAATGCTGCTCAAATAGTGAGGTTTTCTTCAAAAGGTACACGTATAAACGCTGGGAGACGTTTTTATCACATAACCTCGTTTGTTTTCTGTATTAAATTCCCATTATGAATGTTCTTTTATAACAAAACCTCCCTTGTTTTCAGTGTAATACACCCATTTCAAATTTTCCCATCTCATACACGTTTAATATCACCACTATTTGACGTAATTTTGTACGTATCAAATGGAAGTGAATGCGTTTATAGATGTTACTGCTTGTGCATCTATAGATGGTTTTGAACCTTCTGATCTATGATTTGTAAAATAACGTTATGAGATATATACGATTTGACATTAGTTAGCTTTTGAGATAAAATTTTATTAAATGATTTTAGGGAAATTTTATTAAGCGAGCCTTTGGCGAGCTTGATAACATTTTCCTTGACGAGTTTTTAAAAAGATATATCTCATAAGCCCACAAATGTCAGAATCTTTTTATCACATAACGACATTTCACAAAATTTAGATCAGATGATGCAAAAACATTCATAAATGTACCCGCGGTATTTTCCATGAGACCCATTCCCTTGTTTGAAATGCGTACAAAATGACTTAAAAAATGACGTCACATTCAAACGTGTAGGCCTATAAGATAAAAAAAAATTATCAATCTCGTCAAGAAGAAATATTCATGATTACACTCGCCAAAGGCTAAGAAATCTTGCAAATTTCACGATTTCACAAGATTTCATATAATCTGGTTCGAGCTAGGTTTCGAACTGATAACATCCATCTGACCCCTTGATATAGCAGGTTGACAGTCTAAAACTTCAATCTCAACCGGTGGCTGACAGACCGAGACATGGCATTTCGGGAAAGCCATCAAATGGTACATAAGTTGGGCTTTGGGTCCACATACCAATTATTTTGGTAATAAAAATCAGTAAAAATCTCACAAATTTCGAGATTTCACATAATTTCACTTCTCCTCAGAATCGAGCACGTTTTGTAATTAAATCGTTCCGGCTTCTAATTGTATTTTTTGTGGCCATAAAAACAATCTTAAAAACGACGTTTGACAGAGGCAGTGTTTTTTACCCGTCCAAAAAGAGCAATAAAAACACCCCAAACAACATTGAGACGGAAACCAGCTCGTCTTATCATTCAATTACCGAACGAGTTTAACGGGCAAGACCCGTAATATTTCCCGAACCCTTAACGACCCGAGGGAAAGTCCTCCCAGCCTTTATGGACTGTGTTGATCAATATCCAACATCACAGAACTTGCAGTGTGATCTTTGATCTACAGCGTCAGATATTTTTCTAAGAAATCTTGACCATGAATGCTTTGACTGTGAAGTTTCTTACGGTCTAGATAAACCCATTTCCCATATATAGTGTCTCAAAGGGTTAACTTAACAAATCAGGCATTGCTGCCATGTAAAACACGTTTCCTTCATAAAATGTCCGGCAAATATGAAGATATGACTGGCATACAGGAAAAAATGGGTGGGGTAAAATTGCCATGGTAGTCTGCACGTGAAAAATAAATCGTAATATGTCAGAATTAACCCGTGTCTTTATATCATCTCCGTCTCGTAAACAGCTATTGTTGTTGTGTTGTGTGAAATATTCCTTAACTTTTAAAGTGACATGATCTGTCAAAAAGGACATAAAAGGTCTGATTTATTTCAAGGTTTATATCATCCATAGTAATACCACTACGTTTATTATTGCTAGTATCATTAATATTGTTTGCGATTTTCTTTATTTTTCATCTTTTCTTTCTAATTTTGAAAACTATTAACACCTAAAATACTTAGCAAGACTTATGGGTTTTTTTTAATGCGGACAGCTGATTGCAAGATCGGTCTATACAAAACGTCTAGACCGTCCGAGGAATCTATATGAACCATGCTCTGGCAAAAGAAAGCTTAAGGTAAGACCTGTGTAATGCACTTCCGGTGAACATGGGGCAAAAATTCTAATTGGTTGATAAATAAGGATAAATAAGGATTTATGCAGAAATAATATTTTTGCACATTTCTAACGGATCAGAAATTCCGTTTATGTCTATATTGAAATTATTTTTGATACTTTTGTTTTTTTTTTTTCTGAAAAGGGACGTAATTATATTATCTCTTTTTGAATAGAGAATACAGTGGCTTTAGTTTTATAAATGATAATTCAAAGAAGGTAAAAATGGGAAAAAAATAATAAGGTGAAAGTAGTTCAATAATACCCATTTAATTATAGCTAATTTTTCAGGATGATATTTTAGTGGAAATACATGTAGCTGTTTCCCATTACACAGGTCTCACTTTAATGCATTCCCACGATGTATATGATACCATGCAAGTCATCACAATGTTCCGCATCCCCCAAATCCGTTGTGTGCAACAAGTTGTTGTATCATGAGGTACGCTGATCCTTCGACATACCTAAAATTGACCTATAGCGAAAAGTTTTGGCCCTGGACCGGTACTTTTCGCAACTGCAATAGGACTCCATTTCACTGAGCATGGCCCATACATTTTTGAAGAAAAATAAGTATTGAAATCGCTTTTTATTAGTTTCTTTCACTGGACGAGAATGATTGCTGTGAAAAGGGGGATTTGTGCGTCCATGTAATGCATGATATTAAACTCTTTACCTCATGAAAAAAAATTTTAGACTGGTCAAAAATGAAAGCATTGCAGACAACAAAAAAAAAGGTGACTAAAAACAGAAATTTGTTCTGGGAAAGATAGAAAACACTGTGGAAAAAGGAGAAAATGATGGTAACCAGCATTTTCTCCTTTTCCTATAGTGTTTTCAAAAGGCTTCTTTCTCAGCGGCGTCAAAACTAGGGATTGTGTGGTAATGGGTTAAGTAAGCCATCACGTAACTATGGTTCTATATAAACTCCATTCCTTTTATATAACAACCGACCAAGTCATTGGGGTTCACAGGTGCCTTGACATGTAGAAAATTGACAGATTACATAGCATTTCGACTTAGGTCAGCCTACTGGACTGCACAAACTGGCAAAGGTCGTTACTTTTAGCATATAGACGCACAAATCCACTTTTTCACAGCGGTCATTCTCGTCCAGTGAAAGAAACTAATAAAAAGCGATTTCAACACTTCTTTTTCTCTAAAAATGTATGAGCCATGCGTGCTCAGTGGATTGAGCCCCTTTTCACATAGCATGGCACAAGTGTTATTAAATCAGCTTAGCCTGAAGACGACTGATTGTGTCTTGCTGTTGGATCTCTTTAAAATCATTTCGGGAAAAGCAGGGTTTTATCGAATCGAGCATTCTTTTGTCATTTCTTTTTCCTTTTGACCATTTTGAACCGGTGTTTTCCCACATATTCATGTTATTGTAAGATATCAATAATCCAAGTTTTACGCAGACATTTTCAGAGTCGTCTGCAACAAACTGATTTTAAAGTATTGACTAACAACTAGTCATAAACTCAGGCTGTCCGTTTTGGTACGGTTCCTACAAAATTCTAAAACACATCATGCCTTATGGAATTTGCTGTACCAATCTGTAGTATCACAGTGTTGACTTCCCGTGTACACCAACTCTACGCATGCGCAACAAGAAGCTGTCGGCTAAATCGATTGCAAGAACGAATCAAGAACCCTGGAAGCGCCAAATTGAATTCGTGACTTGAGAACAAATCGAGCAGATTACACGAGTCACGTGACCTCTGTTTTATTAGCCAATTGTTTCTCAGATGTTTATCCTCGTGTCACAGTGAAAAACTGTAGGCTAAACGCATTCTGGTGCAGCATTTTGATATGGACAAATGATTTGGTCAAGTTCAATCCGACCACGGTAAAATAGAACTAAATCCGAGAAATGAAGTTTCGGCTCAACTCGTATATTTTTATACCAATAACCATTACAACGCATTTTTCGGAAGCAAGGTCTTTTGCGGACAGCATTTTAGAGCTCCAGATAAGAGGGAGTGATGGCATTCTAAATCTGTTATTTCTCTTCCAAACCCCATGTTGTGGCTACTCATTAGAATCGTCTCAATGAGACGATTCTAATGAATACCCATAACATAGGGTTTAGTGGAGAATTATCAACATTTTCAATTATGAAGTCCGAACCACGCCCTCTATCTGGAGCTCTGACATGTACAATTACCTTGCAACACATGAAAAGAGGTATTCGGACATTTGCGTAAAATGTCGTCTCGGATTAGTCTGCGCAGTCCACACAAGCTAATCCGAGACGATACTTTACGACTACATTAGTTTTTGTGCAACAGCGGCCTTGCACAAAACCGAAAATTGCATAGAAACGGAAAGAATCGTTTCGGATCAGCCTGCGCGTACTACACGTGCTGATCCGAAAGGACACACGCAAATGTTCGAATGTCCCTTTTCGCGTGTTGCAGGCCATATATGAAGATCAATATGAAAATAAACTGCTTGTGCAGTCTAATCTTGGAGCTATACCGCCCGCCTTTTAACGACATGTATCACAAATGTTCGCGCGCATCATTCTGCGCAGGTATCCTTGTCATTGTTTTAAAGAGAGAAAAGAAAAGGTTTATTTCATTTCCCATGCCTTACGTAACAATCAATCGGAGAAGCCTAATGTACATAAGTGTACACGATTGCTCGATTTCAGAAGAATATAGAAATGAATTCGAAAGCCCATACTAATTGAAATTAAGTAAAAAACGTTGTCATTTAACCCATTACCACACAATCCCTACTTTTGACGACCCTGAGGAAGAAACCTTTAGAAAACATTGTGGGAAAAGGAAAAAATGCTGGTACTCAGCATTTTCTCCTCTTCCCACTTTTTTTCTACTCTTCAGAAAACAAATTTCAAATTTTCTATCACTTTTATTTTGTTGTCTGCAAATGCTTTCGATTTGGACAAACCTGACATTTTGGTCAGTGCACTGCCAATATCCGCGACGTTTGTTAGCTAGAAAATCACCAAGTTACTACGTATCCGTAAAATCCATTTTGTCTGATTACAGGCTGCAACAAGGAGTAGAATGATCCTTGGACACGCAGAAAATTGCTGACCTAAAATACTAGTTTCGCAAATGCATTAAACCCTTTACTCCATAGATACTCATTTTGACGTATCAACAACAGGCAGCTTTGGAAAACATGGTGGTAAAAAGGAGAAATTGCTCGTAACGAGCAATTTCTCCTTTTCCCACAATGTTTTCCATACAATCAGATATTTGTATCCTCATTTATCCATATTTTTGACATCATAATTATCTTTATTTGCTGCTGAAATGGAAGTGCCTCAAATTGGTATATCACGTAAAGGGTTAAACCCTCTTTTCACATGTTTATATCATGGCTAAATCATTTGAGCGATCGATATACGTGTCTAATCTGAGCGATAGATATACGTTTCTATGTTCGTATGTTTAATATGCAGGGTTACCTTTTTTTATTATTTGCCTTTTAGTTGTTTTATACTTCCACCATTGTGTATCGATACTGCAGACATTATTGATGAACGAAATTTATCGACAAGTGCGATACGTTAAATCAGCAATTCGCAAAATGTTCAGACCAGATAAGCCAGGCTGCTGCAACAATAGCGCATTCTGGACTGTTACATCCACGACTTCCGGACATAACCCTTTATCTCCTACCCTGCTAAATAAGTAAAATGAAACATTCATACTAATAGTACAAAAAATGCAGAGATATTCTTTGGAGACACATATCTTCGTATAGGACAGTGTAGAATCAAGGTCAGACTGCACATCCTATGCAGTCTTTTCTTGATCTACACTGTCTGCAACAGGAGCTTGAGTCGCACTCATCAGTCTAAGGGTTAATCTATAGATTGATTTGTCGTTTTAACCCTTTACCAAACAATTCCTGGTTTTTACGACTCTGAGATAGAAGCCTTTTGAAAACATTGTGGGAAAAGGAGAAAATGCTGGTAACCAGCATTTTCACATTTTCCTTCAATGTTTTCTATCCTGCTGGAAACAAGTTTTCAATTTTTGAGTTATGTTTATTTGGTCATCTGCAAGTGCTTTCAGTTTGGACCAGTCTGAAATTTTGTCGTTTAGGAAAGGGTTAAAGGGCACCTCATACAATAAGCGTATCATACAAAGTCCTCAAAAGGCGGCCTCGATTTATATATCTACAAAAAAAAAAACGAAAATACGTTGAACAGCCTAATCAATTTGTAATCATTACGGGTAGGTAATTATTCTAGCCATATATGATATACGTATGCATCTGATATGACAACAGCAAAACTTGCTACCTTTTTATGCTTTATCTTAACCATTATGAATGCAGCAATTGACTTTTAAAATGGCCCGTATTTCTTTCAGACGGAAAATTTTCGTTAAATTCGTTTCCTAAATAGCAAAATATGTGCATATCTATGAAAGCATGTTAGTGAATATTAATAAACAGAGAAACATACGTAATTCAATTACATGTATACAGTATTTCTTCTGTATTTCAGCTTTGTTTCAACTTGTTTCTTTTGATTGAAAAAAAATCATGCTCTCATGTCGAAATACATGTACTTTGTATTCTATTCAAAATGTCCTTTTTTTATAAAATTTAATTGAATTCATTCAATATTTTGATACCGATTTGTTAACATGCATCCTTTCTTTATATGGCTTGCATTCTTATCTACAAGGATGTATGTCTACCTTTGTAATCTTCGTCTTGTGTTTACAGTATTTATAAATTTGATTTTTCTTGCAATTCAATCAATTTCCAAGGGGTTGAAGTTAAATTTTCAATGGAGGACCTGGTTAAACAAACTAAACAAACAAAGCGACTGAAGCATTTTATATTCTCTAAAGGTGATAGACTGACACCAGTCTACTGGATACAGACGCTGAAGGAATTATCAGTGTTATAGATCGGTTAATTTAAATATCATTTTAGAAATATGACCGGACTTATCATGCAAAATCATATTCGGGCACCATTATAGCGCATCCCGTTACTTGATCAGAGTCGTTTAATGTCAAGCATCAAGCGTCCACATGATCTTGAATAGATAATGACGATTTCCCGATACCCCCGGGGACGGAAAGACATATGCAAATGATCAGGAAACAATTAGAATGATTCTGTTTTATTTGTTTCTGCTCGGATAAAAATATTTGTTTTGTCTTATCTTCATAAAATGCTATAAACTGCCAACCCCGGGTTTTCTGATAAATTCAAAGATAGGGGTGTTTTTGATATTTAGAATAGTTAAGAACAGTAAATAAAAGTTCATATTACTTATTGAATGAATCGATGTTTTTGTTGCCTTTATCTGACTTCAGTATTTCACTTTATATTGGGCTCTTAACGCTTAACTCTTTACCAAACGACAAATATTATATACTGGCCCAAACTGAAAGCATTTGCAGACGACAAATAAATGTGACTGTAAAATCGAAATCTGATTTGGGAAGAGAAGAAAACATTGTGGGAAAAGGAGAAAATGCTGGTTACCAGCATTTTCTCCTTTTGCCACAATGTTTTCATAAGGCTCCTACCTCACGGTCGTCAAAATTCGTCATTGTGTGGTAAAGGGTTAAAGGACCCATTAACTGAGATGAATTTTTGTCTATCTGTTTAAAAGCAATATTTCAGTGTAAAAGGTTTATCGGACAAAATGCCTTACAAAATATCGGATAATGCGTCCCAGAAAAAAAACATTTTAATACTATTTATTACAAAATCTTTCTGTTATGTAGGAGACAGGCAAACCTTTAAATTGGCAAATATCTCTTTAAGATCCGCCAAATTTATTTCGATCAATTTTCCATTACACTTTGTATGCCGCTCAGCTGTGCTTCAGGTATTTATCGTCAATAAAACGGTTGGCATAGCTATTGTTAAAAGCTCCCGAGCGAGGGAAACGCGCTCATAAACCGGGAAAACTGGTAGAGCTCGCTTTTGCTAATCGTCATTTAATGGCCATCCTGTGTTCTGATATCGAAACTTTTCGCGCTTTTATTGTCTGATTTTTAACCCTTTTGCTGGCACAAGCGACCTAAACTATTTATGTTACTTTTTTAGCGGACGGCGTAGATCAAAATCAGACTGCACAGAAGGTGCTTACTGTTTTTTTTTTATGTAATTGGCCCGAAACTTTGTTTTTATTTCATGGTAAGAAGACCATTTATTTGCTTCAGAACTGACTGACACAACGACATCATTTTAAGTCATATCGGAGAATGTTGAAAAGATTATAAAAAAAAGATAGAAAAAGGATTAAAACTTCATAGTAGACACAAAACCAACAAGCATCACTGCCTGTCAGTTATCAAGTTATATGCACCGCTGTGTCAATATTCTAAGGGGAAAGGGGGTGGGGGATTCTATCTATGTGATGCATTACACTACAGCTATATACACAGAGATTTTTATTAGTTATATAAACACATATATATGTGTATGTGTGTGTGTATCTTACAGTACAAACTATTGGCCATGTGACGTATAATAAAAGCACTCAAAGAATCTACCAACAAAGAATTGTATTCATGGCTCATATAATAAAGGTGGATTTGCCTTTGTCCTTATTTTACATTTGTGTTAATGGAATTTGGCAAGAATCTTTCTTAATTTAGTTGCAAGATAATCTATGTATAATTTCAAGGACGCAAAATGAAATGAATAAATGAAGGTATGTAAGATACCAATCATTGTATAAAACATAATATATTTATGAAGACGACGGAATTTCTTTTTCTTTTAATTCGGAATCCGTGACTGACGAAATTGAGCAAAAACCAGCAAGGTTTTATATGTAGCATAAAACAGTAATACTTTCCTAAATAATTCATGTAAAATAAAATCAATCAAACTGTTAACTGTTCATGATTACGTCCTTTTTATGTCTGACGGAATTTATGTTAAATTTTACTAGAATCTCACAAAATTATCTAAAGCAACATTCCATTTATACCATCAAATTGATGTACCATTATAATTTTAAATATGTACTTTCTTTTGTCATTCATGTAAGTAAAGGAATTAACGATCAGTTTCCTTAAGATTAGACTTTTATTTTTTACTGGAAACCCTTTTGACTCGAATTAGTGTTGAAATTTGCTAAGAGCACAAAAGGATTTCAGACAACGTTTCATTTGTACCACTGAATAATGATTCTTTAGGGTATAAGGAGTGTTTTACCTTACTGAAAGGTTTTACAAACATATTAAGAAAGAGCCACTGCTTAATTGTACACATATTTATATGAGAAGCCGCTAAATCTAACGAATGTGGAGGCTGAATCTAACCAGTTGATCACAAGGAAGTTTCATTTGCAGCATGAAATAGTTTTACTTTGAAGAAATCAAGGTTTAATTATCACATTTCAAAATGCCGCTCTTCATTTGTTTTTATTTCGGAAGCTACTGGGTCGGCCATTGTGAATAACTAATATCATTCTTGATTAAACAATGATGGTAAAATATGCAGATAATGTTAATATAGGAAGCAATTAATATTTCTTAAAATTCTAATTGAAAACTCATTATCTCGTCCCTTTACACGGTTCAATTATTTATACTCTTTACTTTAGACAAATTTTGAACGCTTTCAAATTGAAAGCAATATCAAATGACGATTTAAACGAGGCTCAAACGAGGCTCAATCCTTTGAATCTGTCTCTAAAAGTATGGAAACGAAGGGGCGCTAGTTATTAGCGTTTTCTCTTTTCATACAGTGCTTTCAAAACCTGTCTTCCACGGGGACGTCAAAGCTAGAGATTGTTTGTGGTCAAGTGTTAAAAAGTATTCCAGCTCCTAAATTCAGATATTCATTCCTCAAGACTGACAATAATATATGTTGGACCTAAACAGGATGTTGAAAAATGTAATTCTAATTAAAAGGTAATAAAGAGATCCAAAAACTGCCGTCTTAAATGCTAGAACTGAATTATGTATTGCATCTGTCACTCGCTCTGTCAGATTGATTAGAAAGCTTTGGACGTTTATTAAAACAACCACAAGAGAAATTGAAGAAAATTAAGATGAGTACCAATGAATCATCCAATGATAAACAGACTAATTAAACTCACATGCTAAGTACACTAACCTATAAAATGCTTTCGAAAAGAATAACCCAAAATCCACCGTCACCTTCGTGCCGTCTGGTCTTGGTGTACTCTTATTCATACAATAACCTGGGCCCGTATTCACCAACCATTCTTGAGATATTCTTAGTCTTATTCTTCGAGGTTTTCTAAATTTGTAAGTAACACAACTTCTGATTGGCTAAATTGGCTAAACCGAATGGTTTAGCCAATCAGCAGTTGTGATTGGACCAACAACCTACGCCAAGCCCTTCCAGTGTGAGATCGATCAGTGGTGGACGTTACGATGCGGATACCTTTTTTCATTAATGACAATAAACGGTATTTAATAAACAACACACAAAAAAATTTAAGGCGTATAACAACTTCAGTAAAATAGGTATACATGCGAAATAATTTTTCGCACCTATACCATAAGAGATGATAACATAAAATCATCTTCAGCGTACCTGTTCGTCGTCCTATATTTCAGAACACCCTTATGTTGACAGGTGAGATTGAAAGGGAAGGTTTCCTTGCTTTTGCAGACATACTATCTGCTAAACGAGAACAACCAAACTAGACTTAAAAATATTCTGGGACGAAAAACTGTATAAAATATGTCAGATTTTGTTTAACCATTTCAATATCATATTCGGTTACTTAAAACACTTTGCTGACGTTTACTTCATCTATGTACTGTGAGATATTTTGCTGACAAAGCCTCGTTCGGGTGATTGATAAATAAAGCAGTCGATCGGTTCCGTAATGATGCTATGTCTGCCTTATGACCAATGAATAAGTAGGTAGAAATTGCATGTTAAAATTTTCTGTCCTGATTTCTTAGAAGAATAGTATCGGTGTTGGTTTTGTTTTAATGTCCATTTCATTCATTTGGCACTCTGAGGGTGCTTTCATCAAAAAGCGAGAGCCAGAAAAAAAGCACTGTAAGCGAAATAATGTTTCCAAATTTACTTCCCAGTTAAGCCTATGTTCTTCCCTAAGTTAGTGCATTGTATTTCTTCTTTAATGAATATACATATTTACGCATATTTTGCCGATGGCTTGTTTTTTTGTCTGTGGATCCTGCTGTATAAAGCGTATAGATTAGAACTCCATGAGTTACTATGCTTCAGAACGACAAATTCTCGAAAATGGTCCTTTTTAGGAAAACTTACGGTGTATGGACTAGTCACTGGTTTTTTGTTACAACTGCGTTTTGACATTATGCACAGCCAGAACCCATTCATTTTCAGTCTCCAGTCGAAGACAAAACGATCAACCACGACGCTGCCCTGTGCCACCCTGTCCATTAAATGATCTGCATTCAGCTGTTGTTCTTTTAGAAAATGCACTAAATGATCTAATTAGTAAGGTCTGCCTGTTCGAAATCAGTTTTATCTGTATTGTTTTCATCTTCATTCTAAATTTTGTCTTATTAGAACATATCAAACCATTTACGAAATAATCCCGTGGCTTTAAATCACCGGGACTTTCGGGAAGCAATGTTGGAGACTAGAAAATGCTTGAAACCATGAGTTTTTCAGTCTTTTTTCCACAATATTCACAACGCTTTCAAACACAAATCCCATTATTTATTACAGCGGCATCTATCACCTTCAAATTGATGCTTTAAATATGGACCAGCCTAAAATTTTGCCGTTTGGTAAAGAGTTTAGCTTGGAATAATCCAAATCCTATAATCAAGGTTTCGAGTCAAATTAACGTCGCCAGATGTTTTTCTTCGACCCGTATGACGCAATAATTGTCAAGCGCTCGACAGCTCTCGCTGGCATTTTCCGCCCTTCAGTACTTTGATGTGGGTAACTTCTGTAGCCTAAAATAACAGTTATGGCGTGGATCAGAAAGTCATAAATCTGACAACGTACATTATTTTTAGGGACAATTTAATTCTTTACCACAAAATTTTACGACAAAGTTTTAAGGTCGGCCATATTGAAAGCATTTGCAGACAACGACATATTTGAAATCAATATGGCACAATTTAGAGTTGTCTTTGAAAGAAGGATGAGGGTAACCAGCATTTTCTCCTTTTCCGACGTTATTTTTCAAAAGACTCCTTTTTAGGGTTGTAACAAAGAACGTCGGATCGTTCTAAAATCCAAAGGGTTTAAATCCAGTTTTTGCTTGTGCTTTCTACAGCTTAGTTGCAGCTTTGTGACGATTATGGAGATTTATCTACAATATTTGACATAATTCTTATTTCATTGTAAGGTAGATCGTATATCAGCATTTCACTGCATCCATGTAGGGTGGTGCATTTCTCATGCATTTGGAACTTTGATGAAAAATGCTATTTGAATAGACAAAGGGAGGGAAACGGAGAGAAAGAGACAGAGGTAGACAGAGACAGGAAAACAAAGGTGAACTTGCTGATAATTGATAAGTGAAGCTATACAATAATAAACTTGTCTGGAACAACCCATCCCTATTTTGGTCGGTTTTCGATACTTTTATTCTCTTTCAAAACCTTTCTATGAACCAAATGTCCAACAGTTTAGAGTAAACCAACTAATAAACAAGCTTAAAATGTTGACCGTAACATTAATTTCAGATGATTTAACCCTATACCACACAATGCCGACATATAACGATCCTGGCAAAGAAAACATTTGAAAAATTGCGGGGAAAGGAGAAAATGCTGAGAAAAAAAATTCCTCCTCTTTCCACAGAGTTTTCTACACTATCATGGACAAATTTTGTCATTTGGGCCCTCTGCAATTTGTCGTCTGCAAATGCTGATAAATTAGATCAGTCTGAGAGTTTACGGTTAAAACACAACATATTACTTCAAACTGAAACTGCCAAACAGAGCCTGCCAAAATCATGCTGCACAGTCTGATTCTAATCTACATAGTTTGCAGACTGGGAAGACATCAGATATCTCAATATACAGGATTACGGGTTAACTCTGTACCAAACGACAAAACTTTAGACTTGTCCAAATTGAAAGCAATGGCAAACCACAAATAAACGTGACTCAAAAATTAAAAATTGGTTTCAGGACAGTAGAAAAAAATTGTTGGAAAAGGAGAAAATGCTGGTTGCCAGCATTTTCTTCTTTTCCCACAATTTTTCGGAAAGCTCCTTTATCTGGGTCGTAAAAACGAGGGATTATTTAGTAAAATGTTAAAAGGGGACAGTCACCACACCATCCCTATTGTCCGTCGTCATTTCACAATAATGCTAATTGGCAGATGGTCTCATGCTGGACAAATTACACATCATGCATACTAATTGTACCGGACCTCGAATTTGTGTATTACTCTTGCCATACTATAGTTTTCTTCATGTGCATGTGTTTTTGATGCATCTTCCGTCTATATCACAAGATAGAAAAAGAAAATATACATTTCATATATATCTCCATCTGCGAAAATAATTTCTAATAATTTATTCGTTTTAGTTCTGATTATTTACAGCATCAATTTCTTGAGAATTTTGGGGTTTTTGGAGCTAGACTAGCATAAAAGGTATGCATAATCGGCCATTGGGTAATTATTTCAGTATCTGATAGAGAAAAACGACCTTTTCCAAAGTAGGAAAAGATTGAAAATAATATTCCACAACACAATTCGCTCTACAGTCAACGATTGGAATCAAAATTAGAAACTGACAATGTCGATCTAAGTTCAGAATGCAGGATAAAATAAGATAAAACTGCAATACGCAATCTGCAAAAGCTACTTGTAGACAACCATGCCGTGGAAAGAAAGAACTCTTTACCTAACAATCCTTAACGATCCCTCTGAAAACCTTGTGGAAAGAGGAGAAAATGCTGATTACTAGTATTTCCTCTTTTTTCTGCATGGTTTTCTATATTTCCACAGACAATTGCCATCATTTCAGCACCATTTAATCTGTTGTCTGCAAGTCCTTTTAGTTTGGAACAAGTCTGATATGTTGACGTTTGGTAGAAAATTAACTTTTGACCAGAGAATAAAATTAGACATATCCATGTTCAACTCATTACCAAACGAAAATATTTTAGGCTTGTCCAAATCCACAGAATTTGCAGACGACAAAATTAAAGTGAATGAAAATTTGAAATTTGTTTTGTGAAGAGTAGAAAACATTGTGGTAGCCAGCTTTTCCTCCTTTCCCACAATGTTTTTTAAAGGCCTCTTTTTCAGTGTCGTTATAAGTAGTGATTGTGTGGTCATGGTATAAAGGCAAGCATTTGAAGAACACAAATTCGATGAAGTTAAAACAATGGAGTTTGTCTTGGATGGGACAGAAAACATACGTGGAAATCGAGAAAATGCTGGTGACCAGCAATTTCCTCCTCCAACAGTGTTTTCGAAACCTTTCTTCCAAAAGCTCGTTAAATTACGTGACTGTGTGGTTCAGGGTTGAAGAATGCTTATTGATTTCTGCACAAATTTGTGGATCATCGTTGTATGGCAAAGAATTGATCTATATATTAGGGACGGATATGGGACAAATTACAGACTTCAGCTCCTGGGATTAGGCATTTGCGTGAAAGCCTTGCCATCCAAAAATGTGACCCAAGGCTTTGACCCTTTACTAACCTATTCCTGATTTTACGACCTTCAGATAAAGGCCTTTTAAAAACATTGTGGGAAAAGGAGAAAATGCTGGTAAACAGCATTTTCTCCTTTTCCAACAACGTTTTCTACTACTCTGTTGGAAACAAATTTCAAATTTTGAGTTACAATATCTGCCAATGCTTTCAATTTTGATTAGTCTAAATCTTGTCGTTTGGTAAAGACTAAAGCGATAGCAAGCTTCTCAGTGAATTAAGGCATTCGGTGGAATCGCTTTGGGAAGTCTAATTTTATTCCCGTCTGGTCAAGACTTAAACATTGAACACAATCCGTTTTGAGAACAGCTCTGCCGGTGGAAATGCTGGTTCATTGTTAAGCGAGTGAAGGTTTGAATCCTATCGGTGGTAGCATTTATATGGTCTTACGTTCTTTACTCTATCCACATTGACAATCTGATTTTTGAAAGAAAAGTGTCAATGGTGTCCCCTTCAAATACCAGTGCCCCAGGAAACAATGTGTTAATTTGTTCCTACACTGTCCAGGTCTATAGTCTAGGCAACACAGGCCCACCTTTTCAATGTTTCTATGAACATGCCTAAAAAAACACTATCCACTCAGTCCGAGCAATATTCCTTCGTAACACTTGATTTTTCTGTAAAGTAATCCCAAATTACTTTAATGAACATTTCAAAACAATGGTAATAGAAAATTTAAAATATAACTTTTCTCATATTCTCAGATTTTCTGAATTTGAGGGTAACGTAACTCGACTGGCTTAACAAAACGGTAAGCCAAGTTGCGTTGCCTTTTAATTTAGAGAATTCTGGAGAATAAGGCCAAGAACGTTCTTAAGAACTGTCGCCGAATACGCGTCCTGTTCTCTATATGTATAAAACATCTCAATATATTGGACAAAGTATATGTAAGATAAGCCTTCAAATGATATCCAGTCTGATCTTGCTTTGTAAAAGTACATTGTCTCGCATGACGTAGTTTCTCTTAAAGCTTCCCATTAACCTCACCTAGTCTTTTTATTAATCCATTTCCACATAATCCCGACTTTTGACGACCATGTAAAGACTTTTGAAAACATTGTGGAAAAAATGCTGGTAACCAGCATTTTCTCCTTTTCCCACAATATTTTCTACCCATCCAAAACAAATTTCAATTCTTCATTCACCTTTGTTTCTGTTAGGGGTTGATCTGTAATCGAAACTTCAAACAGGCGACCAAACGGTGTCGGTTCATGTGTAACTAAAATGAGCCATGCTCTTACAATAGGGGGTTT
This sequence comes from Tridacna crocea, assembly GCA_943736015.1. NCBI lineage: Eukaryota > Metazoa > Mollusca > Bivalvia > Cardiida > Cardiidae > Tridacna > Tridacna crocea. Next base: position 25,484,201 of record OX031060.1, read on the forward strand.
AAAGCATCTCCCTGATGTATCGCATACTAATGGATTCATAAAATCCATTTTTTGAATAAACGATTAAACCATGTGGTAGAATGGTCCTTTGACATACAGAAAATTGACAAAGTAGTAAAATGTTCCGACCATGTCAGCCTGTTCGGACTGCGCAGGTTTACATAAATCGATACTTTTTGCAGATGCATTAACCCTTTACCATACAATAACGACTTTAAACATCTTTGAAAGGGAAGGCTTTTGGTTACCAGCATTTTCTCCTTTTCCCACAATGTTTTCTACCCTATCAAAGAAACTAATTTCATATAAGCCACATTGAAACTGTCATTTTCTCTGTTTACCAGCATTTTCTCCATTTCTAACATGGTTTTCAAAAGCTTTCTATCCCAGGCTCTTGAACACCAGGGCTTGTTTGGTAAAGAGTTCAGTCAGAGGGGAAAAATTACAACCTTCATTGGTACGTTGAAGATTTTAACCGTTAAAGTGCTGAATTAATACAAGAGACATTTTATAGGAAAAACATCTGAAATATTACTGCACCATGGTTTTTTTTGCCAGAATATGTAAGAGAATAGTGGACAGTGTAGATTCAAGATCAGACTGCACGTTCTGTGCAGTCTGATCTTGATCTACACTGTCCACAAAAACAAGTTAAGTTTGTTCCAGCACTTTAAGAGTTAAGTTACGCCTTCTATGCTCGCCAGATTCAGTGCAGTCTGATCTTGATGTACTTTGCCCACAAAACACACACCTAAATACAACTCAGACTTATCACTTGACAAGGTGATACGACGACAATAAGCCCAAGGTGTTTAACAGGAAAATGATTTTTTTTTTATCTCTCTCTTTTTTTTGATCTCTTAAATCTGAATGTTACCGATGTAATGAAGCGGAATACTCTGTACTGATCCCTCGAGCAAATGTTGCAATATCAAATATTTGATCAATTAAGGAAGAAAAAAGTGAAAACGACCCGTGAAAATAACGTGCTTTATCCACCAAATATGGGCTTCTTGAAGCCGTTTTATCTTTTATTTGAGTTCTTTTTTATGTCTGATTTCATATTTCACCCTTAGAGCACAGCAGGGTCGTTAAACACCAAACCACTCTCAACCACATCTTTAGTCTATTTTTCATGAATTTTCTAATTTGAAAGTGACTCAACTTCTGATTGGCTAAACCAGATGGTTTAGCCAATCAGAAGTTGTGTTACTTTCTAAATCTAGAAGAAGACTAAAAATAGATTTAAGAAAGGCAGGTGAATACAGACCCTGGATGCCAGGCTCAGTAGCATAGACGATAAGGTGCAGGGATTGTCATAATTATACTTGCTCATAGGATCGTTGTATTATCTCAGTCAAACCTCTCTTTCAAGAACTGATAATAATCATTGCGACAGGATTCATTGGTCTTTTATCACTGAAGGTTGTTTAGGGTGGAAAAGCAACCAGTGGCTTGTGTAAGAGCGTTGTGCTACGCACTTTTTAGCTTAACCTTTTACCAAATAACATAATTTAAGATATACAAATTGAGAGCATTTGCACCCGATGAATTATATAGGCGTCAAATAATGAGATTGTCTTTGACAGGCTTGAAAACATCGTGGAAAGAATAGAAAGTCCTGGTAACCACCATTTTCTCCTTTTCACACGATGTTTTCAAAAGCCTATTTTTAAGGGTCGTTAAAAGTTATCATTTGGTAAAAAGTTAAACATATTCCACTATTGATTGATTGACTGTGTGGTGTTTAACGCCGTATTCAACATTATTTTGGTTATATCACGGCGGACAGTGCACCTATTCGTGCTTTCCCGGAGTCTCTTTTACCAGTACTCAGCAGTTTTCTTTCGAAGCCACTGGCTCCTTTCCCACAAAACCATTGTCGAAGCAACAGCCAGCAATGGGAAAGGAATGAATCTTGTCGCTATGACTATCATCAATAATCTTACACTAATTTTGAAACAAGTTTAGACTATTTCCATCAATGAACCTCGATGATATTTTCCTGGAAATGTTAACCAGTGCTAGCGCCGCCTTGTGGTTAGATCTTAAGACTTACGTCACTCAAAACGGGGTTCTAACCTGAAACCTTTGACCTGAGAGGCTGACGCTCTACAAATACGCCATTATCGCCAGGTTCGTAGTACAGGAGAAGAAACTTAAGGAATTCATGGATAGATACTCTGATCGCCACAGTTACACTAAAATAGAATGTTTAAGACGGTACTGCTTACTATTAAACGAATAATTAACTCTTCATAAATCAAATTTAACGGTTAAATTTCTGGAAAATAAAACCGATGAAAATTTCAAACCAATTTTCTTTTGCTGAGGCATTCTTACAAAATATTGGAACAGGGTAGATTAGGACGAAAAAGCACGTTCACTGCAGCCTGATCGAGTCTTCGCTGTCCCCAATAGCAGCCCAAGTCGTATTCGGCGCTCAAAAGGTCTATATATATTTAACGGAAATTCATGGCTAAACATTTCAACAGTGATACGGCAGAAATCTTGCAGCAACAACGGGTAGTTCTTGATAAAGAACAAAGAAGACAACACCGTATTTGTCAAAAAATAAAAAAAAATTACATGTATTACTATCTCGTTTTCATTCATTTTCATTCAACCTCTTTCCCCCTCCACCCCCCCCTTTTTTTTTTCTTTCGCCTAAGTATGCCCCAACCATCGTGTCAAACTTAACTATAAGCGTCGAGTCAAAAGAGCGGAAAGTATAAGGGAAATAACTTTGTAAGAACCTTTCCAATAAAGAAAAAACTGATTAGCCTCCCTTCAATATTGGTGCACGCAGCCCTTAGGTCTTCTTCACTCACTTGCAAAGTTGTTGTGGTAGTTGTTGTTGTGGTAGTTGTTGTTGTTGTTGCATTGCCTACCTAAGAACTATTTTGAAAAAACGGTTAAAAAAGGAAGAAATGCTAATAACGAAATATTTCGTCTTTTGCGACAAATATATTTGTTTGTATTACATCCGTAATCCACGAGAATGTTTTTAAGTCATCAGCCGTTTCAGGAGGTAATGAGCTAAAATAAAGGCATTTTAGAGCACCCGTTATCATGAATTTTTTTTTTTTTTTTTTTCATTCCAGGCTAGTGTTCTTTGAGACGAGTCCAAAACGGTAACCGATTGCATGAGCGATGGGTAGCAGTTCACATGTATGCTCTGGACTTTCCACTAGGTAGTATTTCTTTGTTCTTATATTTGTGCATTGTTTAACACTAGTTAAACTCTTTAACTAATGACATAAGATGTTTACTTATACAATTTTGAAGCATTTTCAGGCGGCAATTTAAATGTCGCTAAAATTATGGAATTTGTCTTTGACAAGATAGAAAACATTGTGGGAAAAGGAGAAAATGCTAATTTCCACAATGTTTTCAAAAGGCCACTTTCTCAAGGCATCCGCAGTTTATTGCAAGGGCTTAAATATGAACAGGGCTAATATTGCACCTAGCCAAGCGATCAGTTCACTGTAGGACAAAAATCTAATTTAGTCGTATAGCCTGCGCGGACTGAGCACGCTGATCCGAAACGGCAATTTACGAACATGTCCGAATAGCACCTTTTACGTGTTGCAAGTCATATACAAGTTAAGAACTGTGCCACGCAACACTGGCAAGGACAAGATACTAAACCCACTGACGCATAAACACGTTTTCATGTACCTGCATTCGATAGCATTAGCAAACTTTGAATGAAAAAGAGTAACCATTGCATGCTCACCGCTGCTGAGCAATGTGACCATTGCCGAGCCACATGACTGTTATGGAAGTGCATTTTTCACAATAGAACCAAATCACAATGCCAAACCAAACTTAAGAGTAAAAGTTAAACTAAGGATGAGAACTACTTTGTTATAAATGTAAAGAACCTCCAATGATCCAATTCTTTTCTGAACTACTGGTTTAAGACCCGTACTTCGAATTCTACGTTCGATGAAACGGCATTGAACCCAACATCGGATAGAAAATTTGTCAAAAAACATTCTGACAGAATGCCAGCGCGAGAAAAGCCCTTCGCCATCAAGATCATGTGATTTTCTGACAATTACCGGAATTAATGCGCCATAATCCCGAACATTTTTCGTATGTCGATAGGGGAGATGCCCCGTTGCCAGCCTTATGCAAATGAACCTCTCTAGAGATAGAGTTGAATTAGTTAACCCATTACCAAACAACATAATTCTAGACTCTCCCAAATGCAAAATATCTGCAGGCGACAATTTTGAGATTTTTACAAATGAGCCTAGCCCTTTGGCTGCAAAACGCGGTTCACTGCATGACTTTTGCGGACAGTGTAGATCAAGATCAGACTGCACAGAGAGTGCATTCAGATCTTGGTTCCACTCTGTCCGATAAGAAGTTATTATTTCCTAAAAGATAACTTTGAAATTGCCACATTTGGGCTTTTTGACAATCGAATTGAACATTTAATTTTAGTTAATTAGCAGGATAAAGGTTTATTTCTCATATATAGTTAAAAAAAATTGTATTAAAAGCAGAAAATACTAGTCACTAGCATTTTCTCCTTTTCGTACATTGTCTAAACTTCCTCTAACAGAATCAAGCATGTGCAGACGACAAATTCGTTCTGGCTAAAATGATGATTTCTGTCTTGGATATAGTTGAAAACATTATGCTAAAAGGAGAAAATGCTGGTTTTCAGCATTTTGTCCTTTTCGCACAGTGTTTTCCCTAGCCGTATTTTTCAGGGTCACAGAAATTATCGAATGTGTGCTAAAGAGTAAAGCACCCTTGAGTATCTCACACAACATCGAGCATTGTTGATCTACATTGTCTACTAAGGAAACCTTGTTAACAGGCTCAGCATGATACAGGTTGTATGCTACTCTTCCATGAGAATAAGATTGACGTTTGAAGTTGCTCTCAGTAAGGACACAAATATAACAATTTATTTCATTAGTTCAGCATCATAGATAATTTATTATTTTCGCTCATGGCTGCTATATATATCCGTAAAAATATTGTTGAAGATGTTCATTCGATGAAAAAAAAATTCTATCTTTCATCGAGAAAACCAAAAAAACAAATATATCATATAGGCCTATATATCACAGCCTTTTACAAAGGAAATATTTCACAAGATATCCAAGATCAGACCGTGCTTTCTGCCTGTGATGTCCGAGGTTAATCTATAAATCCGTTTTTTACAGGGTTTAGCAGCCAAAAGGCACAACAATTCATGATTGTTCTTCTTTTTATTTTCAGACACAAAGAAAAAGATGCGAAATCGAACCTGTGTTTGAGCTTTTCCAAAGAGGGATTGGAACATGCTACTATATATGGTGTGCAACACGCCAAAAGGGGCATTCGGACATGTGCGTAAAGTGTCGTCTCGGATCAGCCTGCGCAGTCCGCGCAGGCTAATCCGAGACGGCACTTTACGACTACATAAGATTTTGTACCACAGTAGACATGCGCAAAACAGAAAATTGCATTAGAACGGAAAGTGTCGTCTCGGATAAGGCTGCGCCTACTGCGCATGCTTATCCGCGACGACACTTTACGCAGATGTCCGAATGTCCCTTTTCGCGTGATGCAGGCCAATTATTATCTGGTAGAAGTATTGGAAAATACCCGCTTCACAGTGCTAACCTTTTGCCACTACGGGTTTATAGGCATTAGCCACAGCATAACTCTTTACAGAACTACTTTTTGGACGGACTTAACCACACCTCGATAAACTTCCCCAAGCACTGCATTGTGCTCCTTATATATCGAGAGAGTCCCAAGTCTCTGAAAAGTGGGAGGGTGTCCGATCGGAAATGACGACAGTGTTGTCGAGTTCTAAGTTAATTCACCCTTAATTCTAAGGAAGTTACGAACAAAGTTTGCGTAAGTTTTAAGTAACTATAGTATGATGGTAGTATTTTTTCCCCGAGATTCGAGATAACTATCACAATTACTTTAGAAAACTATTGTATTAAATCAAAGTTGCCTTGAAATATCACCTTTTCATTTTTCTTGACAAAATTTCCAGGATTTGTCGCAATAATTTCCTAGAATAATCGTGATAGTCATCTCGTATCTCGTGGCAGAAATATGTCACCATAGTATATGGAGTGCAACACACGAAAAGGTGCATTCGGACATTTGCGTAAAGTGTCGTCTCGGATTAGCCTGCGCTGTCCGCGCAGGTTAATCCGAGACGACACTTTACGACTACATTAGATTTTCTGCTACAGTAGACTTGCGTAAAACAGAAAATCACATAAAATCGGAAAGTGTCGTTTCGGATTAGCCTGTCCGGACTGCACACACTGATCAGAGACGACACTTTACGCAAATGTCCGAATGACCCTTTTCGCGTGTTGCACTCCAATTTATTATGGTAACGGAAAACTTACGCAAATTTCGTTATTGTGGCGCCGCATGAGCGGCGGCACTATATTTTTATTCGCTTTTGAAAAGTGCCTATGAAGGCAGCCATATTGTTTACTCGGCTTCCAGTCATTTCTAAATAAGTTCATTTCGTGCCAAGGCCATTTCGTACTACTCTAGTCGTTTCGTACCTACCTATACTTGTTATTTTGGTCATTTCGTACTCACTTTGATCATTTCGTATCTAATTTGGTTAATTTCATACCCTGATTTTGATATCAAATTGGTAATGTACAACCTAGTGTTAATAATATTTTCTTGTGTTGTTTGCCGAGTGATAACTGCTTTAGTGCATATTGAACTTACGGTAAATTTCGTCAAAGAATGGCTATAAGTGTGTCTTACTATTACTGCCTCTGTCTTTTTTAAGTTTTTAGTTGTATCTTAAAGATTGTTTAGAGCTTCTCAGTTCATTTCTCACCGAATACTGCATAAATTTACTTCGGACAATTTGATATGCTGTAATGTGTCTCATTTCAGAAACAAATGATTTGCGGCGCCATTGATGTTGTGCATCAAAATTTTCTTGCTAACTACTTCAAGAAAACGGGGCCTGCAGCAGATTACTAAGTCCAAAATTTATTATCTCAGTTACTTAAGAATTAATAAAGTTATTGGTTAAGATTTTGTTCTTTCGGAAAATTAAAGTTCAAGAAAACTTATTCAGTCTTTATTTTGTGTGTAAGTGTGTTTTGGCTTCAAAGTAGACCTCTAGGTTCATCACTAGTAACAGTAACCCTTTACCTGATATGCCAATTTGAAGATCTTTCATTTCACAAGCAAATAAAGATATGATGACAAAGATATGGACAAATGAGGATACAAATATCTGAATGAGTGGAAAACATTGTGGGAAAAGGACAAATTGCTCGTAACGAGCAATTTCTCCTTTTCCCACAATGTTTTCAAAAGCTGTCTGTCGTTGATACGTCAAAATGAGATTTATGGAGGTAAGGGATAACTAACTATAGGCGTGAAATACTTAAAGCTTGACCTCTTTCATCATCTGAAAATTTAGTTCACTGAAAGTCAATGAGATTTTACTTAAAGCCTGATGGTACAGACCCAAGGTCGCACTGCACGATGTGTGCTTTCTGATCTTGATCGCAGACGTCCACAAATGTCCTTGATTTCGCCTATTGTACTGAAAAGGTTACTATTCTAAGGTTCACAGTGGGCAGTTGCAGCAAGGAGTGAGAAGCAATATTATGTCTGCTTTAAAACATATCTGGGTTACTTCCCTTTGTATGGTAAGTCGTGCCAGTGCAAGACTCATGTTCACCCTTTCCTATACAAGAAATTGTTGAAACTCACACATTAACAGAAAATCCAGCTGACAAATTTGAACCTGACAAAAAAGAAAAACTACAGTATTGTATTTGGCTAAAAAAACATTGTGGGAAATGGAGAAAATGCTGGTTATCAGCATTTTCTCCTTTTCCCACGGTGTTTTCGAAGTCTTCCTGTCCGGATAGGTTCGGCATTGTGTGGAAAAGGCAAATAATTTTGTATCTGAAGACCTTGAAACGTTCTTCAAAATATGGATGGTTCTATAGAACGGTTCAACCTTTTATGTTCTTGTTTCCCATTTCTTCACTACATGACCCGGAACCCTTCCACAAGAAGTGTAAACAACAAAAGTATTTCCATCTAAAAAACCTTCCATAAACTTACAACTACACTTTTTTTTTGTCTCCGTCCATCATATTTGGATTTTTCTTCTATTTCATGACATGGTATCCGTCCAGAAAGTTTTAGTGTTAGAAATTTTTATTTTCCTCTCAGTTGTGTTTGGATTCTTTTTTTTTTCACTATAACCTGAAACCCGTCCATAAATAGCAGCATCCACCATGTTTCGATTCCTTTTCTGCATTATAACCTGAAACCCTTCCATAAACTTAGAGAAATAAATACTATTTTTCTCTGTCCATTATACTTTCGGTTCCATTTCTACAGCATAACACGTAACCAGTCCAAAAACTTGTAATGTTCTTTCCTCTCCGCTATGTTTTGAATATTTTTTTCTTTAAAGGGCAAATCCTAAGATTTTTTGACCATACTGGTTTTTTGCTCCAATCAGCTGCAAATGATGTTAGTAAACATGTGTCCATCAGTTTTTATAAATACCACCCTGTAACATGCCATAAATCACGCTCGCATTGTCACGCTGATATACGGCCCCAAAAATGGTGCATGGCTTACTTCCCCTGATTCGCTTATCTTCCCTACCTGTGTGACGTCATAGGAGCGTAAGCCTGTGTTTACAGTCAGTAGAAATAAGTAGGAACGCTGATGATTATACGCAGATATCTGAGTATTAACATAGAATTCAGCCGAAAAAATGGTAAATTGTGCAGCCTATGGCTTCAACGTCGAATCAGGAACACATAGAATTAGTATGTTCAAATTTCCGAAGGAATTAAAAAGGAGGAAACTATGGATTCAACGTTTAAACCGGGGCCGGACAGTAATGGAGGATTTTGTGCCATCAGTTCATTCCAAATTGTGTTTGAAACACTTCGAGGACAGTCAGTTCTTAATAAGTCCAAAACTCGTAAAAGAAGTTGGTTATAGGAATATTAGGCTGCGATTAAAACCTGATGCTGTGCCGACATTGTTCGAAACTCCGAGTTGAAACAAGATAGGCCATAAGACAGACATTCCGCAATGGCAATCTCCAAAAAGAAAAAACAAACATAAGGTCAGTAATTCCTTTAATTGTATTTCGTAATATTTTATCCTTTTCTAGATCTACATTCAGGACAAAGGAGAAATTGGCGCCGTTTTCTCCCTTTTTTTTCCCCAAATGTTTTCAACATTTAACCCTTTACCAAGAGACAAAATTTTAGAATGGTCCAAATTAAAAGCACTTGCAAACAAAGTAAACCTAACTGAAAAATTGAAATTTGTTTCCACCAGGATAGAAAACATTGTAGGATAAGAAGAAAATGTTGGTTACCAGCATTCTCTCCTTTTCCCACAATGTTTTGAAAAGGCTTCCATCTCGGGGTTGTAAAAACCAGGGATTGTTTGGTAAAGGGTTAATTTGCACATGACAAAAAATGGTAATCAAAAAATTGAACTGAAATTTGATTTGGAAAGGATGGAAAACATTATGAGAAAAGGAGAAAATCTTAGCATTTCCTCTTTTCCTCACAATGTTTTCAAAGGCAACTTAACATATTCATCCAAATTCATAACAGATTTTGCAAGTATCAAAGTCTGGATTGTTCAAATGATGTTAACTTTCAAGTGTTTTAGCTTTTTCTTCCTTTTCCACAATGTTTTCAAAAGGCTTCTGTCTCAGGGTTGTAAAAAACAAAGGGTCAAGTGACCATTCACCAAACACAAAAATTTTAGACTGGTTCAAATTGAAAGCATTTGCAGACAACGAAAGAATTGTGAACCAAAAACATTTGCAGCTGATTGGAGCAAAAAACAGTATGGTCAAAATATATTAGGATTTGCCCCAAACTGTTTTTCAAACACTCTTTCTCTGGGTATTAGAAACTAGACCTAGGGTTTGCATGGTAAAGGGTGAAGTCAGTATCTGGCTACCCCTAGTCATGGTCATAAATGTTAATCCATCACCGGCCAGTTGAAACAATACAGGAAATTGTTACATAACAGTTGCATATCTCACCCTTTACTCTGTAATGTTTGTTTGTGACAGTAAACCCATGTTACAGCTTTTATCCCATACACTTCTTCTCTTCGACATTTCACTCATAACAAATATTTGACAACTTACAATCATTTTGAACAAATTTTGAATTGTATCTTTACACTTCTGATTTGTGGATATTTCCCTGTTCCTCTCCATACTCTGTCTTCTAGACAGGCTACTGAGAGAAATCTTTTGTTTTTACGACCCTTGTAAAGATAGAAAAAACTTTCGAAAACATTGTTGGTAAAAGAGAAATGTTGCTGACCAGCATTTTCTCCTTTTTCTACAATGTTTTTTACCCATCAAAAACAAGTCCAAACATGCAAGTTAAATTTGATTTGTTGACTGTAATTGCTTTCAATTCGGTTGAGTCAATAAATTTGATGTTTGGTTACAATTTAACCCTTTCCCAGACGGCAAATTTTGGACCAGACCAAATTCAAAGCATTTTGCCGATGACAAATTTACAGTTGCTTAACAGATGATTTTTCTATATGATAGGGTAGAAAGCATTGTGGGAAAAGGAGAAATTGCTGGTTACCAGCATTTTCTCCTTTTCCCACAATGTTTCCAAAAGGTTTCTTTTCCTTTCCCGTAAAAAACCAGGGATTGTTTAGGAAAGGGTTAAACATGTAATTTCTCTTGAGAAACAAGTCCATACAACTCGTACTAATCTCTTCGGATACTGCTCCCTGTGAACTTAACCAGAACTTGTGCCCAATGTGTGGGATTTATATTTAACCCTTTACCAATCAATCCGTAATTTTTACGACCCCGAAGACAGAAGACTTTTAAAAACATTGTAAGAAAGTAACCAGCTACCTAGTAGAAAGTAACATAGTAACCAGCATATTCTCCTGTTAACACAGTGTTTTACTCTGCTTGGGAAAAAAATCAATTTTTGAAATATATAACTTTATTTTGTCGTCTGCAAGCTATTTCAGTTTGGACCTGTTTAATATTTTGTCATATGGTAAAGAGTTAAAAGTAGAAAATATTGTGGATAAAGGATCAAATGATACAAATGTGGTTACCCAGAATGTAAAATAATTTTGATGATTGTCTTAATGATCTCGGAACATGTTATTTTCTCAAATTTCACGCTCGTTAACAGCATTTCAAACTATTCTTATTCTCATGAAAATCGCGATTTATTGTGTAACCCATCACCCATGAGAGAACAAATTTTATACCTGTCAATGTTTACAGAATTCTTTACAAGGTACAAATATAGAATCCATCAACAAATAGTTAGAACTAACATCTCATGATTATCAATTGTAAAAGTCAAGAAATCGGTTATTTGACATGAAACTAAAGTGTAGGAGAAATGTCTTTAAAAGTGTCGGGGAACTGTGTAGTCGTGGAACTGTCTTGAAACCGTCTTTTTTAGTATTATTATTATTAATTCCACCCGTAAATCTACTGAAAATACTTCAAGTGAAACAAAGCTTATGCCGTACACTTAATTTTATCATGTATCGAATAATATTTCTGTAAACGACGTTCGCCCCGTAGCCTAATACATGTAGGCGTGATACTCATCATGCTGTTCAAAAGTCCGGCATAACATCGTTATTTTCGCCATTGGTGGGCGAAATTTTACTTTTATCCTCATCATCAGAAACTATTAAGTTTCATTAAAAACTTGGTGGTACATGTACGGCCTTACTGGCCTAGAACCGTGTATTCCTTCGTCTTAAATATCGCTCATTTCACTATCTGAAACAAGGTCCATATTGAAACAAACGCTCCTATGACGTCACAGATCAAGGTGCTCTACAATAAGTAAGGGAGGTAAGCGATGCAAGAAAAACGAATAAGCAAAAATATAAATTGAAAAAAAGTACTTTTACTAATTTTTTTTTCAAATTACAATATTACCAGGTTGCCATTTGATAGATGTAGATTTCAAAATTAATCATATCAGAAACTTGTTGATTTGCCCTTTAAACTATACCCTGAAACTTTTCTATAAGATGCAACAACAAAATCTATTCCGTCCATTTTACTTTGGTTCGTCTTCTTTGCTATAATCTGAAACCCTTCCTAAACTAGTATCATCGTACTTTTCTTTTCAGTCTTAACTCATTACCAAACGGCAAAATTTAAGGTTTGTCCAATTTGAAAGCATTTGCAGACGACAGAATGAAAGTGACCGAACTTTGAAAATGTTTTGTGAAGGGTAGAAAACATTGTGGGAAAAGGAGAAAATGCTGGTTACCAGCATTTTCTCCTTTTCTCACAATGTTTTCTAAAGGCTTCTTTCTCTGGGCAGTCAAAAGTAGGAATTGTGTGTTAATGGGTTAACCCTTCCAAGTAATTACATTAACCCTTAGTTTGTTAAATAAATGAAATGAAACTTTCCAGCCGATAGTGAGAACTCTAAAATTTTGCTCTTTCAAAGGTATTCTTTGAGAAAAGTATTTCCTTATCGGACAGTGTAGATCCAAGATCAGACTGCACATTTTGTGCAGTCAGACTGCACATTTTGTGCAGTCAAATCTGTCCGTAGAAAGTTTGTAAGTCGCGCTTGGTAGCCTAAGGGTTCACCAAATAAATTCTATCCATTATTTTCAGGTCCATTTTCTACTCTATGATTACAAACAGACACTCTTCAATGAACGTGCTTCGACAAAAATGTCTTTGCTCGTTAATCTTTGCTTCCTTCTTTTTTCTAGCTTTGTCTGAAACCCTTCCAGAAACTTTGCGAAAATCATATGATTTTACTAACCTACATGTATATGTACCTAGTGCTGCCATTTATTTTCTTCTCTACAACCTGAAACCCTTCCATAAACTTATAACAAACTTTCCTTTTCTACAGCTTACACTGGTAAATGGTTAAAACATAACAGCTGTCCTGTCCGTGCTCAAAAACACAAGGAAAAAAGGAGTAATTGCTTGCAACAAGCTTTTTCGCCTTTTTCCTTGTTGTTTCTTTTCAATATTTTTTACAAGGAGAGTCTGCCTTTTCCTCAACAGTACTGTTACCTCTCCGTGTCAATGGAAACAAACTTCGGGGCGCCTAATAACTGTTTGAAGGTGTAATGATTCATGCATCAAATAAGGATGGGGAGGTCTTATTTCTGTTATTATGAACCAGGCAAATGATTGGTGACAAACTTGCTATCTATATGATGTATTAATAAGCCATGTTTTGGCAAATGGGGGCTTAATGCAACTCCGTGACTCATCATATCAAGCAGGTCGTCGAATAATTATGGATCCCAGAAATCCATTGCAGTCTAAAATCCGACTAAATCATAAGGTATAATAGTCATTTAACATGCAAATAATTATCCACAGCAAAAGGTCTCGACCCATGTCAGCCTGCGCGCACTGCGCAGGCTGACATGGTTGATACTTTTTGCAGATATAATACGATCCCTTTTGACAGAGCATGGTTCATATAAGATTACCAGAGCTCCAGATAGAGGGAGCGATTTTGATTTCAAAATTGAAACTATTAATAATTCTCCACTAAACCCTATGTTATGGGTATTCATTAGAATCGTCTCGTTGAGACGATTCTAATGAGTACCCACAACATAGCGTTTGGAAGAGAAATAATGGGTTTACAATACCATCACTCCCTCCTATCTGGAGCTCTGGATTACGTACATAGCAAGGTTTGTCATAAAAAGGTTGTCTGTGTTGCTTGCAATAGGGACTGTGTCACAAACGATGCACAAACTGGAACAAGATTATTTATACAGAATTCATTCCTCTAAATCTTTGCCAGCTATACTGTTCTTCGACCAAAGTCGATAGATTGTCGCCAAAGCAATCTACGTTTTTTTTAAAGACCTTAAGACGCTTTTAAATATTTCTTTCATTCCTTATCAGGCGGTGTAGATCAATGTCAGACTTAACAAAACGTGCAGTCTGATCTCTGATCCACATTTAATACTTTGCTGAGACACGATTGACATGAGCAAAGTCGATATATGTACCCTTGGTTCGTATTCACCACCAGTCTTAAGAACATTCATAGTCTTATTCTCCAGAATTTTGTCAATGTGAAAGTAACAGAACTGCTGATCGGCTAAACTATTTGGTTTAGCCGATCAGGGGTTCTGTTACTTTCACTGTCAGAAAATCTTGAAGAATAAGACAATGAATGTTCTTAAGAATGGTTTGGTGAATACGTATCAAGGTTTTCATTCTTAACTGAAAATGTATGCTGGGTTCTTAGAGCGCTTTAAGGGAGAATTGGGCCTTTTATTTCTTGACCATCGTCCAGCTATATATATCTGGCCTGACATGTCTTTATGTGGACATTGTAGATCAAGATGCACATACTTGCATTTCTTGTCCAAGCCTACACTCTCATCGATTCTCTACTTAATTTTCAGTCACGTAATTCCCCTAACAGTTTAAAATATTTTACAAAATATAGCAAATGCAGAAAATACAGGGTAGTTCTAAACAACTTCCGTTTTTACCACAATCTTTTCAACAGTAGGTGGCTGGAAGACTCCAGAGGTAATTCGAATGCGAAATGTGAGCCAATGAAAGTTGAAATATAGCAGTCAGGTCAATCAGGGAATGAATTCTGTATTCTAACAGTTATTTCAAACTTACTGTTTCTCCTCCTCAAACATCTCAGGCACATTTTATAACACTGGTAATAAATCTAAAAAATATACAACATTTTTCTTTTCAGAAATAAATATCACGATGAATTGCCATAATGTATACATAGTTTGAGTTCAATCGGTCAGCCGTGGGTTCGATTCCCCAGCTCTGCTAAATTTGTTCGGAGGATTGATGATGGTAATTACCCTAAAATTAATTCCTCTCATACCACTGCCATTATTTAAACGAAATTTACGTATGGGAAATCAGCCAATTACTTGGAAAGAATGCAAAATGTTTTGTGAAATTATTGGAAGTTACAGGACAGCAAGGACAGGTGCACAGACTGTCGCAATATAACTCTAAGAATGTTGAAAATGACATTAAACACCAAAGTATGATCTTGCATACCGTTTGTTAAATAGCTTTTAAACAAGTACAGTGGATATTTGTAGTAACCACTGTTTGCTTTTTTTTTCGCCCAATGGCTTATAAGCGTTCTTTTTAAGGTCGTTAAATCTCGACATTGTTTGGAAAGGAGTTTAATAGATCGTTGGAGACAAGCAACATACATGTCTGTATCACTGAAGATGAAATCTCTTATGAAAAACTACTGTTGAACTTACATTTACTGTTGCTTGTAAGTAAAATTTTCAGAAAGTGCATACAGGAAGGAATTTGCGCGCCAATGAATATTGATCCAAATGATACCTTCAGGTTTTTTACCTTGCATTGTGAAAACGGTATGCATCCACAATGTGCAGAAAAAAAATACGCCGATGAGCAAGTTTTTTAATTACTTAATTTTGACGATTAAATTACGTGTGAGCTTTCGGGTTACGTTTTGTTATGATATGTGACACATGTAATAACCATGGAGCATTTTCTCTTTTTTCCACAGTGTTTGCAAAAGTTCTCTTCCACAAGATCCTATAAACAAAGGGTTGCTTGGTAAAGGGTTAATCAAATCAACATGTAGATGGTGTTTATTTCACCTCATGTTTCCTTTGACATGTGACACGGAATGCTGAGGTTCCGATTTGACCTAAATTCCGACAAAACCGGAAATATTCACCTTAGAGTTCAGCACTCCTTCGTTTAACCCTTACCCCTGGGAGTTTTTTCGACCCTGACGAAACGTATTTTGAAACATTATGAGAGAAGGAGAAAATGCTTGCAATCCGCATTTCCCCCCTTCACGTTTTTGGTCATTGTTAGGGGAGACTTTAATTTTGTATAAAATCACAATCCAACACCTGTGTTAGCGAGAATTCTCTTTAGCTCCGTGGTTATGGGTTTTGCCATTCGTCTGGGCGTTCTAGATTCGAATCCTGGCTGGCTCCTGTTGTTCGGCTATGCATTTGTTCATTTGTTTCTTTGTTCGAAAGAAAATTGCGAAACTAAATTCTGTTATTTGAGATATATCCAATTTGATGTAATGATATCTCCTTATCGGACAGTTTAGATCAAAGATCAGACTGCACGTTTTGTGCAGTCTGATATTAATCTACACTGTCCGCAAAAGGTCGGTGAGTGGCGCTTAGCAGCCTAAGGGTTAACACTACGAGCCGAGCCCGGTAGCTAAATAAGTAACGTATAGGACTTGAAACAATGAAATGGGGGTTGCCAGTTTGAATCTCTGGCTCGGTCAATCATTTTAACCCTTTACCAATCGACACAATTTTAGACCGGTCCGAATTTAAAAATAAAAAAAAACACTTGTAGACGACAAAATAATCGTAACTCAACAATTGATTTTTTTTTCCAGTAGGGTAGAAAACATTGTGGAAAAAGGAGAAAATGGTGGTTTCCAGCATTTTCTCCTTTTACCACTATGTTTTCGGAAGGTTTCTATATACGGGTCGTAAAAACCAGGGATTGTTTGGTCAAGGGTTTAGAAGAATCATTCCTCCCTCACAGATGACCATTGATTCATGATGATCAAGTGGGAAAGCAGCAACTGGTTTTGAAAGAAATGGTACTTAATATTGTTAAAATAAACTCCAGGAAAGCATGGGCAGGAGCACCGGCCGCTTGGATTTCAATGATATGAAGTAAACACGAGGAATACCGCTAAACAAACAAATGAACCATGCTATGACAAAAAGGGGCTTAATGCATCCCTTAACCCCTTATCCCATGAGGCATTTCTAAGGTATCTCTTATTGACCCTAAATCACAGCTAGGATGAAGGTGTTTCTTATATGTATATGGCACCTTTTGATAGCATAGAAAACAGTGTGGCAAAATTAATTGACGAGTAATTTCCCCTTTTGCCACAATGTTTTCCAAAGGCTCTAACAAGAGATGCGTAGAAATGAGTATCTATGGAGTAAAGGGTTAATATCATATACAGCTAACCTTCCCATACTTATGGATCCATGATAGCCACTTTTTTTTTAACAATACACGAAATCGTGAGGTAGACTGGTCCTTAGATATACAGAAAATTGACTTATAACAATGAGTATTGGCCCAGGTCAGCCTGCCCGGACTGCGGAGGTTAACCTGAGTCGATACCTTTCGCGGGTGCAAAATTTGTTTAGTGAAGGGTAGAAAACATTGTGGGAAAAGGAGAAAATGCTGGTTACCAGCATTTTCTCCTTTTCTCACAAAGTTTTCAAAAGACCTCTTCCTCAGGGTCGTTAAAAGTCGTCATTGTATGGTTAAGGGTTAAGGAATTGTTGAGATAGAAAGCATGTATAAATAATAATCACAGTCCTACGTGCAATTCAGAGTAACGAAGGAGCTCAGATCAAAGAAAAATTTCACATTGGTACTTACCCAAAGTGAATAATTTCGGTAGCTCTTCTCAATATCTCTGGTAGTTAAGTCCATCGTACTCTCGCTTTAGGTGGGGACATACAAATCGTCATCATCAGCTGATTAAGGAATATCCATGTACTTAAACAGAAAGTATACTGGAAAGTCTGTATGGTAAATCGTGTGGTGGGGTACATGCGCAAACTTTGTATTCTCGACGCTTCCCGACTTTTTTATCGATTAATTACTCAAAAGTTTCGTTCGAAACTCAGAAATCGACTGCAATAGCAATTTTAATATGCAGATTATCGAACAAACCTCAACAAGATGTCTTTTTCATGAAGAATATTGAATAAAATGGAATTTTCGGCAAGAAAAATGCAGCGATGTGATTCAAAGGAAGCGTGCTGCAGCCGAAAAGAGTGAAAAGCTCTGCGCATGCGTTGACTTGGAATTTGATCACGAGATCCGGTACGATATTTTTAAACATGTCATGTTAATTTCATTTAGTCTTATAGTAATATATATTAACGGCGATAACCTTTCACTGAGTAAAGATTAAAATAAATGTATTTAGGTGGTTCTTAATAAATAAATAACATATAAATAAATAATATGAATATAGGCAAAGCCTATAGGCGAGCAGCGCTGCAAGTTTGTGCTACTTTGATAAAGTATGCATGAATTTTCATATCAAATGCCCAAAAAAAAGGCAAAGCAACTGCAGGTGAACCAACAGAAAAAAGAAAGACAAATGAATAGAATATTAATAATCCCCTCTACTTTACCCCCTCCCTTGCTAACTTTCTTTCAAGCTATTGATTACTTTTCTCAAATGCATCAGAAGTGAGAGGCTAAAGTGCTGGACTGGTTCCGCTGGAATTATAGTATGCCTGAACTGGGTATTGAACCCACAACCACCAGGTGATAAGTCAGGTACATTACAAACCACTGAGCTACCTGGCCAGGATGGTTTCATCGCTGAATTAGGCAAAAGTGACGAAAACTTTGAATTGATCAGTAATGTGCATTGTGATTGTATTCAAATTAGTATGATGATGTTGTATTTGCTGGCAAAGCAGTAAACAGAGTAACATAATGGCAAATCACATCTATTATTTGAAAACAAAATTTGCACCTTTTCCTTGATGTGATTTGATAAGAGGTCTGCAGGCTTGTTCATCTCAATGTAAAAATAGCTGATAATTCTCACTGTGAACTTAAGTCTTAGTATGATTTTTATGTTCATCAGGGACATCTGCCATTTATGGTATTTATGATTAGATACAGTTTTAGAAATCTTGGTTTCCAATGTTATAAATTCTCCTTTTCCCTGAATAGTTTTAAAGTTGTTCTTAAGTGGCATTTCAAGTCGTCTTAACAGGCCAGTTCATTTCATGATTTGTAGTCAAATTTTAACTATTAAGCTACAACTGTAAATTATTCAAATTATAACTGCCATTATACTGCCACCTCGTGAAGTCAAAAACTACCAAGTTCATTCAAATGGTGACTTAAGTTTTTATAGATGTCGATAAATAGGTAGAACTATTACGATGATTTCATTCTGAATATCACAAATTATTAGCACAAATTAGAAATTTTGTGTAAAAAATAATTATATGATCTGATCAATGTGAAATTTTCCTTGATACCAAAGTTTGTCATAATTTGTTTTTTCAGAAAACTTTTCACCATCCAAATAAATATTCTAGGAAATGTAGGATCAGAATCCAAAGAGTTTTGAGTTGTCTTGGATAGCTTAGTGCTGAAGGTCTTAAATCAATAATTTTAAGTTCCTGTGTTAGATCCTAAGCCAAGATACATGTAATGTTTTACTTGAATGGCAGTTTCTATGGGTAAGGAAAGCCACATCCTAAACACGGACTGCTTTTAATACAAAGGAAAATAATTTATGAAAAGAGCTGTCAGCTTGATACAACTGAAATGATTTTGAAATCAGAGTACTAACAGCAATTGATCAGTCCGAAAAAGTCCCAGTTTCAAAAAGGATTAGCCCAAAAGAGGCTGGTTGAATATCATGGGCCTGATCATTATCTCACATTGAATTCATATCCATGTAGTTATTTCTTTTTCTCCATTAAAGTTATGAAAAACAATGGTTCACATTCATGGATAAAGGGACATAGATCTAGGAAAGATTTAGAATTTTCAGAGATTTAGATTTGTAGATCTGAAACTTGGTAATTATTTGTTTAAATGGACTTTTACGTTACTTTCCATTGCAATTCAGCATACGTAATGTCATTAACATCTTTACTTAGTGATATTTCAACCAGTGCTGGCCTCTGGCTGTGGCATGCCTTGCTCAAGGATACTCTGACATAACTGGCAGGGCAATCAGGGTTTTAACTCTTTACCACACATTCCCCACTTTTAACGACCCTGAGAAAGAAGTCTTGAAAACATTGTGGAAAAAGGAGAAAATGCTGGTAACCAGCATTTTCTCCTTTTCTCACAATGTTTTCTACCCTTCCCAAACCAAATTTGAATTTTTCAGTCACATTTATTATGTCATCTGCCAATGCTTTCTATTTGGACCAGTCCAAAATGTTGTCGTTTGGTAAAGAGTTAAACAGGATTTCAAGAGAACAAACTCCTTGCCTAGACCTAGAAATAACTTTCATTCACCTACAAAAAATAAACCTGTATATATTTTAGTGGCTTCCAAGTCTTTGCAATTACTTTACCATAAACTTACTCATAACTCTTAACATCAGACAGCTTTGCCTTAATAAAATAAGCTGAAATTTGTTAGAAGCAGATGAATACAGGGCTGAGAAAAGAAAGCATTATATCAGATTTTGTTTTGGTAAGTTAAAAATAACAGAGGAAAATTGATTTTCTAAATACTTGTACATTTCAAAATGCCCAACATATAGTCTACCATATTTCTTTTTATTAAATTGGATGATTAAAAATGGTTCGGTTAATAATGAAGGCATATTGAAGAAGCAATCATTTGATTGGTAATTAGTTTGAGCCCAGCCCTGGTGCAGACAATCTTAGTGTTGTCTTCTTTCTTACCCTGGCCACTGCTGTTTCAAGATGAGCAAACAATGTAGGCCCATTTTTAGAGAATGCTATGTCTGTGGGTAGATCTACAACAACAGCTTCCACACACAAAAAAAAAATTCATATTCTATTGTCGTTTGGTAAAGAGTTAAACAGGATTTCAAGAGAACAAACTCTTTGCCTTGACCTAGAATAAATTTCCCTTACCTACAAAAAACAAACCTGTATATATTTTAGTGGCTTCCAAGTCTTTGCCATCACTTTGCCATAAATTTACTCCTAACTTTTATCATCAGATAGCTGATGGTTTTGCCTTAATGAAATAAGCTGAAATTTGTTAGAAGCAGATGAATACAGGGCTGAGAAAAGAAAGCATTATATCAGATTTTGTTTTGGTAAGTTAAAAATAAAAGAAGAAATTTGATTTTCTAAATACTTGTACATTTCAACATGCCCAACATACAGTCTACCCTATTATTATTTTTTATATTAAACTGGATGATTAAGAATGGTTTAGTCAATAAAGGCATACAGTAGAAGCAATCATTTGATTGGTAATTAGTTGGAGCCCAGCCCTGGTGCAGACAATCTTAGTGGTGTCTTTTGTCTTACCCTGGCCACTGCTGTTTCAAGATGACCCAACAATGTAGGCCCATTTTTGGAGAATGCTATGTCTGTGGGTAGATCTACAACAACAGTTTGCACACACACACACACAAGAAAAAATCATATTCTATGCAAATTGTAATCTAGATGTATACTGTCAAAAGATCAAAGTGAATGCTGACAGATTTTGATCAGGTTTAGATTTTATAGCAATTATTATTATGGCACCTAGATCCAATTCAGAACAAAACAAGTGGGCTAAAAGAAAACACTTGAAATCCTTTCGATAAAAGAAAATGAAGAAAATTTACTGCTGCGAGTAGATCTAGACCGTTTTTTTTTTAAACTGAAAAAAAGATAACTTGTATAAGCAGCTGTAATCTAGATCCCGATGAGAAAATTTTTTTGTTAGATCTACATTATGTTCAGAATGAAAGACACGCTCGTAAATCCGCCTATGTAGCCTTCCTATACATAGATTAACACACTTTGCAAGGGTAGTGTTGACTTGAGGACGAGTAAGTACTGGCCGATTTGTTTCGCTCCCTTTACCGTAAAAGACTTTAAAAGTTAGGGAGAACTTCCGAATCAAACATGAACAACGTTTTCAAAAGCAAGAGCGCGAAAAAACTTTAAAGCACAGATCTATTGACTCACCCGAAATGGTTCAGCGGTTTTATTAATCCCGTAATGTTTATTTCTGTATTAGGAAATTTCCGAAACTCAGACAGATAACGGAGAAGACCGAGTTCCATCGTATTTGACCAGATCTCGCGAGGATCTCGTTTGTAGACTGGGACACTGTTTCAAATCACGTGACTGTTAAGGGTGTATGAATTTACGGGTTAGAAACGCTCTTAGTGACAGTCTTTTTACATCACTTCCGTCCACCATATTTAAATTTGTTTACTTCCGGTCCACCACTCTGTCGAAGGCATAAGGTATGTACAAATTTGACACCATTTGTACCAATGAGCTCTCGCTTCGCGAGGCGTCGCTTCGCGACGCCTCTCGTGCGCTGCTCGCTATAATTTACGATCAAAACAGTCAAATATGTGCATTCGACACCGAAGTTCTTGGTGCCCATCCTGTGTCGTTGTTTCGGACTTGTTCAGGGTTTTTACATCTGACACTGCATCGACGTTTAACCCTTTACCAAACACTCCCTGGTTTTTACGACCCTGGGATAGAAGCCTCTTAAAAACATTGAGGGAAAAGGAGAAAATGCTGGTAACCAGCATTTCTCCTTTTCCCACAAAGTTTTCTATCCTGCTGGGAAAGAATTTCAATTTCTGAGTTACGTTTCTTTTTTGTCGTCTACAAATACTTTCAGTTTGAACCAGTTTTAAATTTTGTCGTTTGGTAAAGGGTTAAGTGTACCACAGGTGTATCTTGTAAATTTCATCCGGTCAAGGTTTCAACAACAGAAAACTGTCAAAAGAGAGTAACCTTGAAGGTGTTCTGTACATGTATAATGAAAATAAAGAATATGCCCCATGTTTATAAAGAATATGCCCCATGTTAGAAAATTTCCACGCGTATTTGAATACTAATCAAAATATATGAAGGATTCATGCAGAAGCTTGGTATAAAAGTTTAGCCCATACAAGTTAATGGCAAAATTTAACAATTGGCTATTAAATACGGATCATGATCGGACTGTGTGGATCAAAATAACATAATCGAAATAATGTTGAAAGCGTCGTAAACACCATTATTCCATGCTCCATGCAAGTGGTCATTCTTCTCTCACCGTTGATCATTGTTTCGGCGATGATTTTTCTGAAAAGATGACAATGGCTTGAAAAGAAAATTGTACGAATTGATGGCATAGAAAAGTCCAGGAAAGCATGGTGCTCTGTCCTCCGCGTTATTGGTGAAAAAAGGTTGATAACCGTTGTCTGCGTATCTGCGTATGTCATAATTATTTTCTTCGTAGATTCAACCTGTCTTATATGATTATGATGCATGACTCCTCCCTCCCCCCCCCCCCCCCCCCCCCACACACACACCTCTTATATTGGGGGAATTGTAGTAATACGCGCTATAAAGTAGCAATGGAGAAAATGGCTTTTATCAATACGTTTGAGGAAAAATCAGGCCTGTTGTAGGTCCATGATTTCTTTAACCTGCTGATCATAACTGAAGTAATCGCACCAGGTAGCGTTTCATTGAGTAGATGTTCATTTTAGTTTGAAATTCAAAGTACCGGTTGTAGCGTGAACTAGCCACCGTTGTATACCGTGTATTACACGTAGTAGTATCAGGGGCGGTAACCAGTCTAGTTGTACCGTAGAAAAGCAGTTCGGTTCTGTACCCAGGATGCCAAAATTAGATAGATGTGTATGTGTAGAACGCCATCTAGCGGGAGATAATGGGTTGATAATGGCTTCAACAACATACAAACATAATCTTTTGAGTATTTTTCATCTTTTGAACTTGCTAAATGCTACGCACACACAACCCTCGGACTTCTTAGTGCGACGTATTGCGCTCAATGCGACTTGTAGATCAATATCAGACTGCACAGAATTTGTACAGATGGTGGCGTTCGATCTTTAGTCCATACTCTGACTTCAGAAGCCTATCTCTAACTTAAGGTTGTAAATATCTTATCAATAAGCCCCCACTGACCCTTAGGCTGCTAAACGCGACTTATTGACCTTTTGTGTACCGTGTAGGTTAAGATCACACAGAACTGCAGTCTGATCCTGATCTGCACTGTCCGATAAAGAGATGTCTTTCCACAAAATTTGGATTTTTACGTTTGGTTTGAAAATTTCAGTTCACTTTATTAGAGGTTAAAAGGCTCATATACGGTCAACTGCGAAAAGTGTTGTGTCGGATCAGCCTGTGCGATCTGCGTAGACTAATCTGAAACGACACTTTCCGTTTTTATGTAATTTTCTGTGATGCCCATACATGTCTACTCTAGGACGAAATCTAATGCAATCGGAAAGTGCCGTCTCTGATCAGCCTGCCCGGATTGCGCAGGCCAATCCTTGACGACACTTCATGCAAATGTCCGAATATCCCTATTTGCGCGTTGCAGGCCATACTATAGGATCTAGCAGCTACGCCGATGTAATGCAGAGAAATGACCCTCCCCTACAAAATGACCCATTGGTCATTTCTCTACGTAGAAGAATGGCCCATGGGTCATTTCTCTACGTAGAGGAATGACCAATGGGTCATTTTTCTGCGTAGAGAAATCATCCCTCAGAGGGTCATTTCTCTACGTAGAATAATGACCAGGGTCATTCCTCTATGTAGTGAAATGACTTCTAGGATCATTTCTCTCATGACTCGGGGCATTTTGTTGGTAAGGGCCATTTCTCTGCATCACACCGGCGCCTGGTTTACATTTGCCAACAGCGTAGTGCAATATTTTGGGTGCGATTTTCGATACGATTATTCTGACATCGTTCGTGGCTTGGCCTCCAGCTCATGGCATATACATACATATCGTCAGTTTACTTCGAAAACCACATAACTACAGCTTGTTACAAGCTGTAGTTACGAGGTTTTCGAAGTAAACCGATGATATGAGCTATGCTATATGAAAAACGGAACGAACCAAGTCAGCCTGTGCAGTCGGCGCAGTGGTGTCAGGAGAAATCGGCCCCTGGAGAAATCATCCTCAAACTGCTTGGGGACGATTTTTCCGGAGAAATGGTTCCATGGGGACGATTTCTCTGGTGAAATCATCCCCAAATAAAAATTTGGAGAAATCGTCCACTTCAAATTTAATATCATTAGTCAGGTTGTCATGGAAAAATATGTTTGAAGTTTTGTTTATGTTATATTGTTTAGTTGATTTTGGTCCAGGGGACGATGCAGCATTTGGTGCAGGCTGACCTGATTCAACGCATTTAGCTACCTGGTCAATTTTCTACGGGTCAGCTAAGCATAAGAAATTTTAAACAACTACACATCAAAGGTTTTGTCGGTCCACTCCACAGATGTATGTTGATCGGATATTCATCGTTACGCTTGGGTACATTTCAATATACTGGGGTCTTATCGACAATATAGGCCTACCCTACGGATTGACATATTTCGAAATACCTTTTATTATTCTTTCATACATGTAATGCGTCTTGTAACTTTTGCTGTCCGTTCGCCATTAAGCAAACTTACACGATATTGTCAGAAATAATCTATGAGAATTTTAACTATGGATCTATTGAGAACAATCTTATGTTTGTGTATGGTGGAATGTGTTTTCGGACAAGTGTATTATTCAGGGAAATGTCCGGAGGTACAGGTGAAACAGGAGTTCGATCTGCAACAGGTAACGAGTTTTGATCTATCTTTGTATGATTAAACCACGTATGTTGAAAACGGTCCCTAGCCCTGAACCTCACCTTATATCTTTACCAGACGACAAAATTTTAGACTGGTCCAAATTGAAAGCATTTACAGTCAACAAAATTAACGTAACTGAAAAGGTTTTTTTTTTTTTTTTTTTGGGGGGGGGGGGGGGTGGGTGGGTAGTTGGGGGGTAGAAAACATTGTGGGAAAAGGAGAAAATGCTGGTTACCAGCATTTTCTCCTTTTCCTACAAAGTTTTGAAAAGGTTTCGCTATCTGAGTCGTTAAAAGTCGGAATTGTGTTGCAAAGGTTTAAAGTAACAATAAAGCCATGAGGTCTTTTAAAAGTATGGAATTTTTTGTGAAGACGACAATATGTCGTTGTATGGTTGGTCCAAGTGTTAGATCTAGTTGCTGTCAGAAAAGTTAATCTTTAAACTAGGTTAAAGAAAGTCTGTCAGGTAGCTGAGCTTTTTGCCTAAATACCTTTTGCCTGATTTTAAAATTCTTCTTTCTACCAGTGACTTAAATATGACCCTACTACACGATAACAGACTGTCTACAATATCTTTCATACTTTTTTAAAGATGAAATGATTTAATTCTTAATGTATTATGACATCTTCTTTGATATTATTATATTTTCTACCCCTTCAGAGACAAATTTCATAAATCGCGACCCTTTTAATTTGTCGTCTGCATATATGCTTTCAATATTATATCTAGTAAAGAGTTAACCAATACGCAGTTCATAAATTCACGCTGAAAATTTTCAAAATAGAATCAAAGAGCGCTACTCTTAGAGCTACCTGAAATTCTATGCTGTTGACACTCATTAGAATTTACCCTGCGAGACAGTTCCAATAAGTACCTGCAACACAGGTTTTAGTAAAAATAGAATATATTGTTGGACTCGAATACCATCTGCTTACCTGGAACTCTGTTTGAAAACTACTGGCTCTCTTTTTCAGTATGTCGGTCGATGGTACGAAATGAAACGCCTGTTTGCTGTCTTCCAGATGTTCTCAGACTGTGTCACAGCTGAATATACCCCTCTTGGTAATGGTGTCGTGCTGGTAAACAACACCGGATATGACGTTTTGTAAGGATTTTTGTTTCACAGCATTAAATAAAACGCATTGGTCAAGAAAGCTTTCCTAATAAATAACGAAGGTTAGTCCGATGTCCGGCTACATTTGTTGTAGTTCTGACTGCAACCTAAGCCAAGAGTCACTCTGTCAGTGTATAATTGGTCAGGCATGGAACCCAGGCCACTCCCCGTCCTCACTCCATACACTTGAAAGAAAAGTTTCCAGGTAAAGTGCCCAAAGATGCAACTTAAAGGAACCAATCTAAAGGCAGCACAAATTGTTAAGCTATACAAGATAAATCCATGTGATGCAAAACCTGGCTGAATCATTTGTTGATGGGTAGCCCTTTGATATGTAGAAAATTTCACAGTATTAAAAAGCAAATCGACCTATGTCAATCTGCATGTTCTTGCGTCGATTAACATGGCCCAATACTTGGGTACCCCCAATACTTTTTGCAAATGCATTAGATCCCTTTATCCATGCAGCATGCCTCATATAAATTCTAGATGTGCTGTGAAAAGGGGGCTTAATGCATCTCCGTGATGTCAGATACCAAGCAAACCATCACATACTTATGGATCCATAGTAGACACTTTTTTTAACAATTGACCTAATCACGAGGTAGGCTTGGCCGTAAATATACAGAAAATTGACATGAAGCGAAAAGTTTCTGCCAGGTCAGCCTGCGCGGACTGCGCAGGCTGACCTGGGCCGAAACTTTTCGTCGATGCATTAAGGCCCCTTTTCAAGGGGTATGGCTTATTTCATAGAAAAAAGTCTGGATGTCCCATACGTACTGTCTAAAAGAAGTTCCAGTGCTTAGAGTATAAAGTAATCCACGGGCTTTCGCTTTCCATTATGATGGATACAAACCCAAAGTTTTCTTCGAATATACCCTCCTTCTTTTACATGCCAGGTGTACAAACTGATAGACCGAAGGTTATTTAATATGGTACTTTTTGGCCAGGTTACTCTAGCTGGGTGAAAGAAAAAGCAAAGTATCGCTAGCAAATCAATGCGCAGGTCGAGCTCCTGACATCGATAACGGTAGTCCTTTGGTTTACTACTACATCACTACTGTTGAGTAGAGTACTACTTTTTCATATTCCAGCAATGGACGATATTAATAATACTTTATATTGGCAAATATTAGTTTCATTCATTGAGTAGTGTACTACTTTTTCATATTCCAGCAATGAACGATATTTCACGGCTATTGGTGATGCAGTCCAGCAGGATGAATCTGAAGCCTCCAAACTTGGTGTCCTGTTTCCAGGATGTAAGTATATGAATATATTATATTTCATGTGTATAGTTATAGAAATGTTGCGGATAAGGAAATTTCAATGTCGTAATTTATGCTGAGGGGGAGGGGAATTATTTCCCTGTCACAGTGAATAATTTCCTACTGCCGATAATCTGGAACTACTTTTTTGTTCTACTTTTAAAAGTGATATTCGTTGATAATAATCAGAGGAAATATAATAATATATAATTTACTTCATCAGCTTGTGGTTAATATGGGGAAATATTTGCCTCAAAAGGAAAAGGTCATCGAAAATAACTCGTGCCTTATGGCACTCGTTATTTTCGCATACCTTTCCCCTTTTCGGCAAATATTTCTCCATATTAACCATAAGCTGATGAAATAAACTCTATAATATTAGAATATGCCCATTCCAACCGCCGATCTCAGAACTTAGATTATACAGATTAAGTTTATCCTTATCCAGCCGTTTGAGAACATTACATACTATTTGCAGAGACCTTAGACTAAGATCAGCCTGCACACTCAGACAGTGGTTTTGAGTTTGGCTCGGTCAGTTTTTCGCGGATTAATGATACATGTACAATAATTGGAACACAATTCATTTGTCTTTCACTGCAGAAGACCGTTTCGAAAGCAGGCATTGGTTTGCACAGAATCTTAATTATTCATGTTACAATCAAAGCAAACATTCTGAATCTTTGCCATTACATGAAAGCTGATTTTGCAGACTTTATCTCCTCCCTAACACTGCAGCCAGTTTTCAAGTACAACCCTTTTCAGGTGAGATTTCGTTTTGCTTCAGAATTTTAAAAAATAAATTTAAGAGATAAATATATTTCTACACCGTCCAAGTAATCTAGAAATATAAGTTTACGTGCACGTGTGTATAGGTCTGTTCACTGTGCCGCTTTACCTATGGGAAATATTTACTAAAAGGTGAATGTACTTTGGCATGACAGCCTTTTGCGCAAGCTGAGCTGGGTGGATACTTTTTTGCAATTGTAGTAAGCCCATTTTTACAAAGTGTGGCTCATTTCTTTTCCAGCCCCTGGACGCGGAAATTACTGGGTGCTTGATACGGATTACGATACATACACGGTGGTTTGGTCCTGCTCGGAATCACATGTGCTGGGTTATACTTACAATTCACGTAAGGAATACACGTAAAGCTTTTTTTCGCACAACAGTTCTCATGTGTGGGATAATGTGAAAACCCTGTTTTCTTGATAAGTCTACAATATATTAGCCATGCTCTGCAAAAATACGACTTTTAATACATCTGCAAAAAATCAGTGCAGATCAGCATGTGCTGTTCGCGCAGGCTGACTTGCGTTGAAACTTTTTGCTTTAGATAAATTTTCAAACAAGGAAATGTGCCCTCATTAGATTTCATTTTTTGGTTTATTTCCTAGATTTTACACGGACAGTCAGAGACAGACAGATAGACAGACAGGCTGAACTTCGAGAAAGAAAACAAAAGTATAAGGGCAAATTGACCCTTCCAGGGATCCAACTACTAGTACATGTACATGAATATGTATATATGTTAAGGGCTTACTTATTCAAAGGCCTATTCATCTGAACTGGCGCCAGATGAAGTAGGCAAAGATTACTCTGCACGTAGTGCAGACTGATCTTTGTCTTCTTTGTCTTTATCTGTATCATCTACATGTATATCTGTATAAAGCACACAGTGGTCCAAAAATACAAAAACAGGGATGACACGATGAAATCGTATAGCCTATCGTTTTATTTTTACAGAAAACACGTGGATACTAACACGAAGCCCCGAGGGTATCCCGCCCGAGAGAGAAGATGCCATCACAGCCATGCTAAAAAACTACAACATTGGCATCCCTGTCAGGAGGACAGCTCAGATGGACTGTCCTGGAAGGGAATCTATCAAAATGTAAACGACGAAAAAACGAAATGAACTTTCGATAACTCGTATTGAAGTCTAAAATACTAGTAGTTCAAATAGATGTAAGAACTAGAAACTTAGGTCTAAATATCAGGCTATAAACATCAGATTTCCAAGTAGAGGGAGTGATTTTGATTTCAAAATTGAAAATATTCATTATTCTGCACTAAATCCATGTTGTTGGTACTCATAAGAATCGTCTCATCAAGACGATTCTTATGAGTACCCACAACATAGGGTTTGGAAGAGACACAATGGATTTAGAATACCATCACTCCCTCTTATCTGGAGCTCTGAATCATTATCGAAATATCATCAGCGGTCAAAATTTCAAGACACGTTTATGTATGTGAGTCATTTCTGTGAAACCAGGGCCTGTATTCACCAACAATTCTTAAGAATGTTCTTGGTCTTTTCCTTCAAGATTTCCTGACTGTGAAAGTAACAGAACTTCTGATAGGCTAAACCAAATGGTTTAGCCAATCGAAAGTTCTGTTACTTTCACATCAACAAAATTCTGAAGAATAAGACTAAGAATGTTCTTAACTTCGGATTGGTTGATGAATACGGACCAGGATTTAATGTATATGCAGGTCAGCCTGCACAGACTGTGCAGGCTGACCTGCAACGAAACCTTTTGCTGTCAATATATCTTCTACTTGTCGTGACAGAAATGGAATGACAGAAGTGGAATCTCAAACAGAATGGATGTTATGGATCCGTAATATTGTAAGGACACACTTGGTACACAGTGCCTCACCCTATTGCCTGAATGCGCCTGATGTACGTGTATTTACCTGGTTCTTCACCCTTGTACTGGGAAGGAAAAGAAAACGGTTAACCCATTACCACACAATCCCTACTTTTGATGACCATGACAAAGAAACGTTCAGAAAACATTGTGGGAAAAGGGGAAAATGCTGGTAACCAGCATTTTCTCCGTTTCCCACAATGTTTTCTACCCTTCACAAAACATTCACTTTTGTTTTGTCGTCTTCAATTGCTTTCAGTTTTGGACCAGTCTAAAATTTGTCGTTTAGTAATGAGTTAAAAGCGTGAAAAGTTTAACTATCCCTGTGAAATGACTGATATTTATAACGTTGAATGGGGCGTATAATGTACATTCAAACAAACTTACTGTACAGCACGTTTTCCTGACCTGAACACTTTTTTTTTTCAGTTGAGATCCTAAGTTTTACTTGATGTTATCCAGTGTTCAGCTATAACGTTTGGTGCTCTCTGTCATGTGTCTGATTGTCGGTGACTGTAAATTTAAACCATGCTCTGTTGCAAGGGGCTTAATGCATTTTTTTCTTTTCATTGTGGGGGGGGGGGGCGGAGGAGAAAGAAAAGTATCGATTCAGATCAGCCTGCTGTAGCTGTGGCTGAAATTGCCCGATCACTAAGAACTGCTGCTAACATAGCACTGAAGAAGATGTGGTTTGCTTACATGAACAATCAGAATTGTTGCTTAGCGATTTTACAGCAACTTCGTCATTTCAATAGCTACCCTGAATTAAGGTTTATTTCAAATTTTTGCGTGTTCGAATTATTAAGATTTTTTCACATGAGTGTTTAGTTTAAACCTTATTTATTATGCTGATACAAATACACATGTAAAATAAAGGAAATGATACATGGTATAACAAGTTTCAAAGGTTGATGGGTAGGATTGGAAAACAACCTATGAGTAATTTATATTAATTCCTCTCCTAGAAAACAAAAGTATAAGGGCAAAATGACCCTTATGGGGATAAATGAGTGTTTCAGAGACAGACATAAAGCTGAGAGAGAGAGAGAGAGAGAGAGAGATAAAACTCTTATTTAACCAGATGTAGTAATATATTTTTATTCAAACCCCCCATGCATTGTAAATTTGTGGAGAGATACGATTATAAAGCTACAATTTTCATACGTTATTACAACATCCTATCCTCACAAAATTTCAAATTTTATCGATAATCTAACTGAAAATGTTTTTCTTTTTTATTTGAGGCGGGGTGGGAGTAGATACTTATGTGTGTACTTTTTGGTCTCGTTTTGATTTAATAAAGGCATATCTACTAAAAGAAAATACAAAGCAGTATATCTTCTCTGTACAGAATTTGTGGTATTAACCTTCATATATATATTTATATCCTTCAAATGCGTCAAAATGTTAATGAAACGTCCCTAAGTTTAATACTGTGTTAAATTCTTCTGAAATTCTGATTGTCCATGTCTAGCTTGGTCCTGATGCCCTTTCTAAGTTATTATTTGACCAGGCTGAAAAATAAGGAATTAGAACAATATCTAGAACGTAGAGTGAAAATCTCTGCTGGTCGTCCAGGGCGTGAAGTATACACGTGTGTTTCGCAATGTTATTTAACCCATTACCACACAATCCCTACTTTTGACGCCCCTGAGAAAGAAACCTATAGAAAACATTGTGGGAAAAGGAGAAAATGCTGGTAACCAGCATTTTCTCCTTTTCCCACAATGTTTTCTACCCTTCACTAAACAAATTTCAAATTTTCAGTCACTTTAATTTTGTCGTCTGCAAATACTTTGAATTTGGACCAGTCTGAAATATTGTCGTTTGGTAATAGGGTAAGGAGCTTTTCGGAGATATCAATCAGTAAAATAAAGAAACAAACAAACAAGTAAACAGTTGACAAACTTTGGACTCATTATCACAAGGGCAACTGTTTTGCAACGCAGTATAGCACTTGAGCATCTATTTCCGGGTTACGAAGTGCATATATGTGACCCATCACGCAAAAAGGGACCATCTGGGAATTCTGCACATCAATTAGATGAAAACAGATCAACAATAGTGCAGGTCAGTTTAAGTTCACAACTCAAAAGTGATCGTGTAACACCATACAATGACCATTTTTCATACAGAAAATGTCATTAAAGTGATAAGTATCAACCCTGGTCAGCTTGCACAATTCACGCAGTCTGACCAGGGTTGACACTTTTCGCAGTTCCCAGAAGGTCACACATATATATGTATACATTTATTTGATAGATAAAATATTAACCTATAAGCTGCTAAATACATTAAACGAATAAACAGTAAAAGCCCAAATATTGCAGTTTCAAGGTTGATTTCAACGAGAAAAAATACAGTTTCGGACAGTGTAGATCTAAGATCAGACAGCACGTTCTGTGCAGTCTGATCTTGATCTACAATGTTCGCAAAAGCGACTGCACACATCGTCTTTCTCAACAGCCTTATAATTAAATTTTTACAAGACACCAAACTATAGGACTTGTCTAAACAGAATGCATTTGAAGGTCTCTGGCAAATGTAACACAAGTCATGAGATTATTTCTAAAAGAATAGAAAACAATGTGAGAAAAAAAAGATGCTGACATGATACAACAGTCTGGTTCCAGTCTTGTCATTGTTTTTCTTTCCTTCAACCCTTAGGCTGTCTAGCACAGTTCGTCATGCCTTTGCGGTCAGTATAGATCAGGATTAGACTGCACAGAATGTGCAGTCCGGTCTTCGATCTACATGTCCAATAAGAAGTTATTAATTTTCTCCTTCAAAAAATAACTTTTAAAATTCAAAATTAGCATACTTCACTTTTGGAGTAACCCTGTACCAAACAATCCCTGGTTTTTTACGACCCAGACAAAGATGCCTTCTAAAAACCATTATGGGAAAAGGAGATAATGCTGATAATCAGCATTTCCTTTTTTTCCCACAATTTTTTTTTATTCTTCTAAAGTCAAGTTTCAATTTTTGAGTCACGTTTATTTTGTTGTCTGCAAAAGCTTTCAATTTGGACAAAAAGTCTAAAATTTTGTCTTTTGATAAAGCGTAAAATAGTTTCATTTAACTTATTCAGCAGGATAAGGGTTAATATTTATTGACGATACTTTGTCAAAAATAACAATCATGGATCAGACAGCTTATATAGCTGCAGATCTGTGTAGACCGTGATCAGAAGGCGCTGTTTCACTAAGGTAGAACTTTACGAACAATATTTTCGTAAGATTCACGTAACTATAGTATAGTGGCATTAATCTGCTACGAGATACATGAAAACTATCATGATGATTTTAGAAATCTATCGCGACAAATCAAAGTACCCTGTAAATCTTATATTTTCATTTTATCTAGATAAAATTTCGG
The DNA here is from genome assembly GCA_943736015.1 of Tridacna crocea. Lineage (NCBI taxonomy): Eukaryota > Metazoa > Mollusca > Bivalvia > Cardiida > Cardiidae > Tridacna > Tridacna crocea. The sequence continues at coordinate 25,517,997 of OX031060.1, forward strand.
GAAAACTTTGATTTATCGCAATAGTTTTTCTAAAATTATCATAATAGTTTTCATATGTATAGTGGCAGATTAAGGCAACTATAGTTACGTAAAACTTACGAAAATTTTGCGAAAAGGAGAAATAAACGAAAATTTAGTATCACCGCCTATGGAATCAGTTTAATGGATAAAAGGGATTGACTCATTACCAAACGATAATAGTCACATTTCAAAGACCGAATCTTATTAAAATGATGAAAATTGTCAATGAAAATATTGTGAGAAAAAGGAGAAAATACTGATTACCAGAAAAGCCTCCCTTTTCATGATTGTTCAAACACGGGATTGTTTGGTAAAGTGATAATCCTTTCCCACACAATGACGACTTTTGGCGACCCTTGGAAAGAAGCCTTTTGAAAAAATTGTGGGAAAAGGAGAAAATGCTGGTAACCAGCATTTTCTCGTTTTCCCACAATGTTTTCCTTCCTATCAGTAAACACTTGTTCCATTTGAACCATATTGAAATTGTGGTCTGCAAATGCTTTCAATTTGTACAGGGCTAAAATTTTGTTGTCTGGTCAAGGGGTGATTATAATAAGTGAAGCAGTCGGAAGCTGAGGGGATATATCTCATTGAACACAAGAAGCCACGGGTTGTGTCACCCATGATAAAGGTGGCGCCGCACGTGTGACGTAAACGTGAAGTATAAAGTTCAAATCTGCACTGGATCTTTACTTTTTAGCTTGTTCACTGCAATAGAAGCTTACCCAAATACCTCTTATGGTTATTTCAAAGCCTGAAGTCGGGGATTCGCTGGTCCGAATCCGCAGTTGGTTATGTGGGAATGTATTGAATACTGTAAGGGCCATTGCCTATGAATTAGTTGATTTTCAACATGACGCTCGATAGTACGATGGTGATAACGCGATAGTACGATGACGATAACGCGATAAGGTGATGATAACACGATTGTACAATGGTGATAACAAAATAGTATGATGGTGAAAAAGCGATAGTGCAATGATGATAACAAGATAGTGCTATGGTGATAACGCGATAGTACGATGATGATAACGCGATAGTACCATGGTAATAATGCGATTGTACGAGAAAGTACGATGACGAAAATGCGATATTACAATTGACGATAGAGCGATGGTATGAAAATAAAAACAGGATATTACATCGCACTGTCATCCTCGTAATATCCCCTTATCACAATCGTATAATCGAGTTTTAAAGTCAGCAAATTCATACACGATGGCCTTAACGATATTCCGTAGGAAACCGACCAACGGCTTGGGAAGAAAATTATGCAAATTGCTGTTTAACCCTTTACTCCATAGATACTCATTTTGACGTATCAACAACAGACAGCTTTTGAAAACATTGTGGGATAAGGAGAAATTGCTCGTAACGAGCAATTTCTCCTTTTCCCACTATGTTTTCCACTCAATCAGATATTGGTATCCTCATTTGTCCATATTTTTGACATTATATCCTTATTTGCTGCTGAAATGGAAGAGCCTCAAATTGGCCTATCAGGTAAAGGGTTAATGAAACTCCGGGAAGGCATGGACATGCGCACTGGCCGCCGCCATATAGCCGAAATAATGTTGAATATGGAGTTAATAAACATGCCTTAGGCACAACCCATTATCAAACAATCCCGCATTTCTTACGACCCTGAAAAAGAGGGTTTTGGAAAACATTGTGTTAAGCCTTTACCCAATAAGGCATTTCTAAGGTATCTCAATTGAACCTAAATAACAGCAAGGATGAAGCCATTTCTTATGTGTATATGACAACTTTTGATGGCATAGAAAACATTGTGACAAAAGGTGAAATTGTTCGTGACGAGCAATTTCTTCTTTTGCCACAATGTTTTCAAAAGGCTCCAAAAAGCAATGCGTAGAAATGAGTATCTATGGAGTAAAGGGCTAAAAGTGGCAATTGTCTTCTTTTCCATAATTTTGTTCTACCTTTACAAGTTCAAATCTCACCAACTGATCCACGTTTAATTTGTCGTCTGTAATTGGTTTTACCCTTTACTGTTTGATGCCGACTTTTAAAGACCCTGGGAAAAAAAGCCTTTAGAAAACATCGTGGGAAAAGGAGAAAATGCTGGTATCCAGCATTTTCTCCTTTTCTCACAATGTTTTCTACCCTATCAAAGGAATACTTCCCCATTTGAGTCACATCGCAAGTGTTGTCTGCAAGTGCTCTCAATTTGGACCAGGCTAAAAATTTTGTCGTCTGGTAAAAGGGTAAATAATTTAGATAAAATTTAGTCGTCTGGTAAAGAGTAAATAATTAAGACAAAATTCAGTCGTCAGGTAAAGGGTAAATAATCCAGACAAAATTTAGTCGTCTAGTAAAAGGGTAAATAATCCAGACAAAATTTTGTCGTCTGGTAAAAGGGTAAATAATTTAGACAAAATTCAGTCGTCTGGTAAAAGGGTAAATAATCCAGACAAAATTTTGTCGTCTGGTAAAAGGGTAAATAATTTAGACAAAATTTTGTCGTCTGGTAAAAGGGTAAATAATCCAGACAAAATTCTGTCGTCTGGTAAAAGGGTAAATGATTTAGACAAAATCCAGTCGTCTGGTAAAAGGGTAAATAATCCAGACAAAATTCTGTCGTCTGGTAAAAAGGTACATGATTTAGACAAAATTCAGTCTTATGGTAAAAGGGTAAATAATCCAGACAAAATTTTGTCGTCTGGTAAAAGGGTAAATAATTTAGACAAAATTCAGTCGTATGGTAAAAGGGTAAATAATCCAGACAAAATTTAGTCGTCTGGTAAAAGGGTAAATAATCCAGACAAAATTTAGTCGTCTGGTTGAAAAAATTGAACACCTTTTACGAACGACGTAAATCCTTCCTTTTAAAGGACGAATCGCATCATTTGAATCACCTTAAATTTAACCCTTTCCCAAACAATCCCTGGTTTTTACGGGTCAGGAATAGAAGCCTTTTGAAAACATTGAGGGAAAAGGAGAAAATGCTGGTAACCAGCATTTTCTCCTTTTCCCACAATATTTTCTACCCTACCATATAGAAAAATCATCTTATTAGCAACTGTTAATTTGTCTTTTGCAAAATGCTCTCAATTTGGTCTGGTCCAAAATCTGCTGTTTGGGAAAGGGTTAAGGCTGTTAAGCAAGACTCACTAAACATTTGCAGCCAGAGTAGATCAAGATCAGTCTGCATAGTACGTGCAGTCTGATCTTGAATCTACACTGTCCGATAAAGAGATGTTATTTCTAAAACATTTCTTTGAAACAGCAACATTTTTTGTTTTTACTGTCCAATTGAACATTTCGTTTTGGTTATTTAGCAGAATAAGAGTTAAAATCGTCTTAGCGCTCCAGATAAGGGAGAGTGATGGCATTCTAAATCCTTTACTTCTCTTACAAATCCTATATTGTGGGTACCCATTGAGTACCCATAACGTATGGTTTGGTGGAGAATATGTATATTTAATTTCAAAATCAAAATCACTCTCTCTATTTTGAGGTCTGCGTTTTGTGCCAATGCTTCAGATATGGACATGTGTCGTCTGATGACGTTTAGTCTATTTCTTTCTTTTATGTTGTCAACTTACTCTTTTTTCAAAATGGATGAAATCTTAAACTATATAGTTCATTTTCATATGTAGAAAATGGTGTACTAGATTTTGACAGTCATAGGAATGACGTACCTTTTGGAAAGACTAACGAGGAGGCCATAATAGCTATATGTAGTTTGATTGGATTTTAAAAAAAACAACAGGACATTCAAAAAAAAAAAATGAAAAAATAAGACTTATCAAGCTATAGGTGGCGCTGTTATGGTAAAAATTTGGACACTTATGTTGTTTAAACAACGGTGTGTGATCAGAAAATGGTCGACAGGACTTTAAACGTCAAACAAACTTGGGTTTTCTTATCCCTTTACCAAACAAAGTTAACCATTTACCACACAATGACGACTTTTAACGTCCCTGAGAGACGCCTTTCGAAAACATTGTGGGAAAAGGAGAAAATGCTGGTAACCAGCATTTTCTCCTATTCCCACAAAGTTTCCTACCATATCAAAGCAGAATTGCACCATTTGAGCCACTTTGAAATTGGCATCTGGAAATGCTTTCAATTTGGATAGGTCTAAAATTTTGCGGTGTTGTAATGGGTTAAGAAGACCACCGCCCCAGCAGGAGAAGGCTATTGAAAACAAAATGTGGAAAAAGGAGAAAGTGCGGGTAACCACTATTTTCTTTTTTTATTCTTCTTTACCCTATAAAAGACTAATCCAATTTTTCAAGCGACATTTCAATTGCCGTCGGCAATTACTTCCATTTTGGATCTACGAGTCATGAGATCTGAAAAAGTTCTTCCATATGCCTAAAAATCTCATGATAAAAAAGCAAAAAAATCGACCCGTGTGAGCCCATTCTGATCGGGCATACTAGTACTGTTTCAAGATGAATTACCTCCCGCCAGGTTTACATAGACTGATCCAAGTCGGGCCTACTGTGGTTGTGAACTGTGTTGAGGTATGACGGGAATGTTTCAGACGCGCTTTATTGTCGCCATGGTGTTCGACCACCATGGCTCAGAATCCAATTGAACTTTGTTCCTATCCTTAATCCTTACATCTTTCAGCTTGACTTTTTTTATGAACAGTGTAGATACAGGAGCATACTGTACAACGTGGAGTCTGATCTTGATCTGACACCGTCCGATATTCCATAACAATTTCCTGGTCAGAAAACTCTAGAGCTTATGCAAGGTCATTTGAAGGGCCCAATACGTATAACTTCAAAAATTTATTTGGTGTATAGATTTTAATCTTTTATCAAACAGTCCTTCGTTAAACAGATCTTTCGGAAAAGGCGTCTAGAACATCGTGGAAAAAGGATAAAATACTTACAATCAGCATTTTTCTCCATTTTGCTGCAAGGTTTTCTACTCTTTCAACGACAAATCACATAATTAAATTCACGTTAAGTATGTCATCTGCAAATGCTTTCAAATAGGACAAGTCTAAAATATTGTTCTTTGGTGGCTGACTCTTCACTTTTATAAGAAGGGTTAAAGATCTAAACAAACACGTGAAGATATAAGTACACAGACCTCGTGACCGAAACTTCCATAATTTCGGTAAAATCTTCAGGAGAAAGACGTATACTGGGACATTAAGAACAAGCCATTTGCTGTTGATTTTTCGCCAAAGGTTTGAAACCACCACAGCCATGCTTCGATTGCTTCTCGTTTTGGGTGTCGTGGCAGCCGCCAATGGACAAAGATTATTCTGGGGCGACTGTCCTGAAGTAACTTTACAGGAAAATTTTACCATTCCAGAGGTAGGGGCAATTCTTGTATTCCCCTTTTTTTTTCCATCGTTAATGATGGTGTTGATGATGAACACACTCGTATTTGGGTGATTATTTCATGCTTTCCAGTAGGATATCGAGAAATAGCAGAGAAAACATTTTTCGATCTTACACTGGTACCACCAGTGAAAATACCGATTTTCATGTTCTTGTTGCCCAGGTTAATTGCGCATGTCTCACAACCAGATAGAAATATGACGTCATTTACCCTACATTTCTCGCGCTTAACGTAATATTGTAATTTACGTTGCTATGCGGGAGGGGTACGCCACGTGGAATAACGGAAAAGAACTGTACTGGAATTTGATAAAGCTCCCAGAAGTGGGTAAAAAATAAAATGTTTCCTTTCAGTATATGGATAAAGGTTCCAGTAAGAGTTTCGCATAAAGGTTTCGGTGCACTAAGGTTAATATTTCCTTTAGGCGTCCTGGAATTTTTTACCGTATAGCTATATGCATAAATGTTTCCCATAAAGTGTACGGGTTCCATGAATTATACAGGTAAATATTTTTTGTGAAATATATTGGTAAATATTTTCATGAAATATACAGATAAATACCTCCATAAAGCATGGAGGTAAATGTTTCCTTAAAGTAAATGGATAAATGTTTCCAGAAAGCTTAAGAGTAAACGGTTTCATACACTTGGTAAATGTTTCTGTGAACAACATGAGGTATAGCTTTCAGCATGAGATTTTTTGTTTCAATAGACTTGTTCAAAGCAGAAAATAACATACAAACAAAAATGTCGTTTCGGATCAGCCTGCGCGAAATGCGTTGGCTGATCCGAAACGGCACATTACGGAAATGTCCAAATGTCCCTTTTAGCGTGTTGGAGGCCATATACTAGTATAATCTTGTCCAGGTTAGCTTATTTTTTCCATGATCATAGTTTGTCGTTTGTCATGGTTTTCTCTCAGCACACTGTAAATAGATGTAGTCCTTAACTTTCATGAGTAATTGTTCAGTGAGGTACATGGGTAAATACTTACATAATATACATGGTTGGCATCTTTCAATAACTTATAACGTGTAAAAGTTTCCTTTCAGTATATGGGTAAATGGTACGAGGTGAAGCGATACTTCGCCATATTTGAATTCCTCTCTGACTGTGTCTCTGCTAACTACACACTTCAAGATGACGGTACGGTCCTCGTGAAAAACACTGGCTGTAACAAATTGTAAGTATGGTCAGTAGTCCAAATCGGCAGTGGTACAAACTAAGTGAAGTTCCTTGATAGGCTAGAAAACATTGCGGAAAAAGGAGAAAACGCTTTTTATCACCATGTATTCAAAAGCCGTTTTCCTTCAGCAACCGTCACAGTTCGAGTCTGCATGTGTGGTAAGCAGCATACATCTATCAGCACAAACATTTCAAGTCGATCACTTTTCATGGCTGAAATATAATCAACTTAAAACCTTGAAATTGACCTTTAAAGCTCACACTAAACAAGCAGATGGCAAAACCCTAAGATCAGATCGCACAGAAGTTGCAAAAGTTCCCATTTTTGCGTATGGCGCTGAAAAGTTTAAGGAAATGCTACCTAGTGTCCTCATATTATATGAGGAACGAGAAAAGCCCTCGTCTTCACCTTTCCCCAACGAAAACCTTTTCATTATCGTTTTTCGTCGGTCTTTGTAGGCTCTGCCCAGCTACGTGTTCGCCTAAACGATAGAAAAAGAAAACGGTGCTAGGCCCATCTATAAGTGGACTCCAAGACGTATTCAAATGCCAATTCGTCAAAATGACATATATGGTCTGGCAACACGCAAAAGGAGCATTCAGACATTTGCTTATAGTATCGTTTCGGGTCAGCCTGCTCACCCCGCGCAGGCTAATCCGAAACGATATGTTCCGTTTTATGTAATTTTCTGTTTTTTTTTTCCCCAAGTCCACAGTAGCACAAAATCTAATATAGTCGTAATGTGCCGTCTCGGATTCGAGTACAAGTATTGCGTAGGCTGATCCGAGACGACAGTATAGGTCTACTCAAATGTCCGAGTGCTCCTTTTTTGCGTGTTGCAAGCCATATCGTCGGTGTACTTCCAAAACCTCGTAACTACAGCTTGTTACAAGCTGTAGTTACGAGGTTTTGGAAGTACACCGACGATATATTTTTTATTTGCAAGTTTTTCTTTCTTTCATGTCAATGATCAACAAACCTTTGAAAATTCGTTCTAGGTACTTCTTTTTGTAACAAGAGCGGTGGGTAAACTCACTGGGCCGAATAGCCGAGACATAAAGACTGGATTGGACCGGGCAAAAAAAAACCAGGCCTGGGTTAATAAGCGGATTGAACCGAATCGAATCGTAACGCGCTAAATAACAGGATCGGACTTCTATAGAATAATGCAAAGCTTTTAATTTTTTTTTTCAAAGGACACTTAACTCATTACCAAATGACAATATTTTAGGCTTGTCCAAATCGAAAGTATGTGCAGACCACAAAATAAAAGTGACTGAAAATTTGAAATTTGTTTTATGAAGGGTAGAAAACATTGTGGGAAAAGGAGAAAATGACGGTTACCAACATTTTCTCTCTTCCCACAATGTTTTCTAAAGTCTTCTTCCTCAGGGTCGTCAAAAGTAGGGATTGTGTGGTAATGGGTTAATCAAAATTTGCTTGTCTGTCAGTTCTTTCAGCATTTTTATTATTTTCAGCACAAGAGAATATACCAGCGTTGAAGGCGATGCCATTCAAAACCCTGATGAACCGGCCAAGCTTGGAATCAAATTCCCACAATGTACGTTAACCTCTTACTTCTATAAGCATTTGTTATTCCTTACTTGCGTCCTACAGGTATTATGGCGAATAAAGGAAACCACAGTTAAGTCGATAGCACCCATGGATAAAACCAAGGCCCGTATTCACCAACCATTCTTGAGAATATTCTTAGGCTTATTCTTCAGAATTTTGCCAATGTGAAAGTAACAGAACGTCTGATTGGCTAAACCGGATGGTTTAGCCAATCAGACGTTCTGTTACTTTCACAGTCAGGAAATCTTGAAGAATAAGACCAAGAACGTTCTTGAGAATGGTTGGTGAATACGGGCCCAAGACACTCTTGCCTTGTCTCTCGCATTTGCAAGGGAGATAACTACCCATAACACAGGATGTTTGAAAAGGAACCGGAAACGGAATTAATATGAATTACGAAGCCACGCATTTAGGCGAATTTGGTATTACTTAGGAAAACATTGTATCGCCGGCACTTATCATTTTTCCTTTTTGCGCCATATGGAAAGTCGAGAGGTGCATTTCGCAGTGAGTGTTCCTTTACACGTGCAGCTAGGTCTTACTCCACACGATCCCTTTCCTCCACGAACGATTTATATCCGTTAATGCTTAGTCATTAAGCTTTCTGGCGTGAAGCCTATAAACACCTTAAAAGAATACGTAGCCCATTAATGGAGGACCATGAAAATGTTGGTTCTAATATGCTTGTATTTTATCCGTCGGAAAATTTCGATATCTCGGCTCTACTCCCAGTCACACGAGATACCAATTTTTCGAAGCCAATGGAAGCAACTCTGGATTTGTCCAAATTTGAAAGTAACACAACTTCTGACAGGCTAAACCATTTGGTTTAGCCTGTCAGAGGTTGTGCTACTTTCAAACGTAAAAAAAAAAATTGGCGAAAAAGAACAAGAATGTTCTGAAGCATGGTGCTTGAATACTGTTACGGGAGACCACTCTTCATGCAGGGCTTCATCCCGGTTGAAATACAACACCTAACAACTGCATTAGGGAGAATTCTCTTTAGCTCAGTGGTTATGGTGTTGGCCTTTCGTTCGGGGCGTTCTAGGTTCCAATCCTTCCCGGTCCCTGTATTTCTGCTATGCATTTAATCATTTGTTTCCTTCTTACGGACTCCGTTCGTAAAAATGCGGACCCTGGAAAATTACTACAGCAGTATGTTCTTTATATTTTCTCAGCTCCCAACCGTGGTGACTACTGGGTTATTTCTACCGACTATGAATCTTATTCCATTGTGTGGTCATGCTACAAGATACCAGTACTGCCGATCAACTGGCGTAAGTTTAGTTCAACTCATTACCACACAATACCTACTTTTTACGCCCCTGAGAAAGAAGCCTTTGGAAAACATTGTGGGAAAAGGAGAAAATGCTGGTAACCAGCATTTTCTCCTTTTCCCACAATGTTTTCTACCCTTCACAAAACAAATTTCAAATTTTCAGTCACTTTGATTTTGTCGTCTGCAAATGCTTTCAATTTGGACCAGTCTAAAATATTGTCGTTTGGTAATGAGTTAAACATAATATAATAAATATTATGTGACACGTCACGCGAAAAGGGAGAATCTGGGCATTCCGGGCATCAATAAGATGAAAACAGATCAAAGATAGTGCACCTCAATTTAAGCTGATAGTTAAAAAAATAATCGTATAGTAAGATAGAATGACCACCTTTCATACAGAAAATATACAAGGGAAAAGAGTCGATCTTGGTCAGCTTACGCAGTATGATCAGGGCAGACATTTTTCGCAGGTCCCAGAAGGTTCCTGTTGGCGTGACGAGACACAATTTTATTTTACAACGATTGTTAAAATTTCTTAAAACTTATACCAATCTCTCCCGATTCTGCTTCCTGGGAACTTCACCAGTACTCGCGTTGAGTGTGTGGGCCATGAAAAATCCCAAAGTTGGCAACCGCGGCCGGGTATCGAACTTAAGTCTTTATGGTTACAAGGCCGACATTCTACCTCACAAGTACGGACACCACAGAACTGGCGTAAGTATATAAGATTGACAGCCTGTTTAGAGACGTGGACCTTTTATTTGCTTGTTTAGTTTTTACCTCTTTACCAATTTACAGAACCGTAAACTAAGTTATAGAGTTAACTCATTACCAAACAACAAAATTTGTCCAAGTTGAAAGCATTTGCAGACGACAAAATAAAAGTGGGATCACACGTTTGAAACAGAAACAAACGAAGGAAAATTTTAATAATCTTCTTTTCTGAAACAAAAAGGAGCAAAGCTTTGATATTTGGTATGAAGCATCTGCTAGTTGACCTCTACCAAGATTGTTCGTATGATGCCCCTAGGGTCAAAACTGGCCCCGCCGCGGGGGTCACAAATTAGAAACATAGGAACAAAGAAGAAAACTTTAAAAATCTTCTTCTCTGAAACAAGAAGGTGCAAAGCTTTGATATTTGGCATGTAGCCTCTCCTAGTGGACTTCTACTACGATTGGTCATATGATGCCCCTGGGGTCAAAACTGGCCCTAGTGGACCTCTACTAAGATTGTTCTTATGATGCCCCTAGGGTCACAAGTTTGAAACATAGGAACAAAGAAGGAAAACTTTAAAATTCTTTTTCTATGAAAGTAGAAGGGGCAGAGCTTTGATATTTACTTTGTAGCCTCTCCTAGTGGACCTCTACCAAGATTGTTCATATGATGCCCCTTGGGTCAAAACTGGCCCCGCCTCAGGGGTCACAAGTTTGAAACATAGGAACAAAGAAGGAAAACTTTAAAAATCTTCTTCTCTGAAATAAGAAGGAGTAGAGCTTTGATATTTGGTATGAAGCATCTGCTAGTTGACCTCTACCAAATTTGTTCACATGATGTCCCTGGGGTCCAAACTGGCCCAGCCTCGGGGGTCACAAGTTCGAAACATACGAACAAAGAAGGAAAACTTTAAAAATATTTTTCTCTGAAACTGGAAATCGTAGAGCTTTAATATTTATGTAGCATCTTTTAGTGGACCTCTACCAAATACGATACGATGATCTTTTCGGAAAAGAAGAATTGTCATTGTAGACCTTTACTGCTTAGTATTCAGATGAGCGATATAGGACCATCATGGTCCTCTTGTTTTTTTTTACCACGGACAAGTCTGAAACTTTTACATCTGATAGTCAGCTGAGTTTTGAAATTCAGCAATCTGACGCAGAACCCTGAAGGATAGGTGTGAACTCTTGACGTGTAATGTAAAAAAGAGCTTTAAGTTTCTTCTTACAGAGATATAGATTCCGCAGAGACCATGAGGGTCGAGTCGAAAATTTTGATGTAGAGTAAAAACAGATCATTTAACCCTTTACCACACAATGACGACTTTTAACACCCCGGAAAGAGAAGTCTTTACAAAACATTGTGGGAAAAGGAGAAAATGCTGGGTACCAGCATTTTCTCCGTTTCCCACAATGTTTTCTTCCCTTTTAAAGAAAAATCATTTCATATGAGCCGCATTGAAACTGTCATCAGCAAATGCTCTCATTTAAGACAGGTTTAAAATCTTGTCGCGAGGTAAAGGGTGGATTTCTATTTATAGAGTTGGCATGGATTCTGACAAGAGACCCAGAAGGGCTCGAGGACGAGGCGATGGACAAAGTTAACGAAATACTGACACTCAATGGAATCGACACGGAAGCATTCCAGACAACGTCACAGGAGGACTGTCCCGAACAATAAAACAGACTTCAAGTATCACAGCCAACCTACATTGACCAACCAGTCAAGCGTCAAATTGATTCTAAATTTATAGACATTCCTCATATTTAATGATATAGTCAGTAGCCTGTGTGTCAGTCACAAGACTCGATTCAAAACCCAGTAGGTTTGGGCACAAGCGCTTTATCACTATTGGCGGTACAAGAACAGAAAAGAAGTTTATTATCATTATCATTTTGAGCCACTCCAAACTGCTTTTTTAGAGAAAAAATATCTCCTGATCGAAGAGTGTAAATCAAAGGCCAGGCTGCACTTTCTGTGCAGTCTGGTCTTGATCTACACTGTCTGCAAAAGGTCATTAAGACGCGCTAAGCAGCCTAAGATTGAAGTAATTTTATCATGTTAGAATCATTTGCGCTTTCTTTTGTAATCATCAGTCGATATAACCAAGTTTCATTTCGCTACTGGAGCAATTAATTCGTATGTGAAATAAAACACTTGCATTTGAAACAAGAAATTTCGTTGAAATAATATCCCCCGCCGAAAAAGACCTTTTTTATACAAACGTATGAGAAGTATTGTGTTTTGCATGTACACGATTGTGGCCTTTTTGTTACTGGTCCATGATGAAATTATATATTAAGCTCCCTTGTTCCATTGCACAGGATTTCATTACATAAAAAGATATAAAAGAGGTCCATAACAGGATTATATATTAAGTACCCATTGCAGGATTTCATATATGTGGAGACTATCCAATGGAAAACATGCATGACGTTTCATCAGTTTTTGTCAAGGACTTTAGAAGATATCCCTCTCACAATATAAGCTGCCACACTGCTGCTATTTCAAGCAGGTAGCTAGAGACTAGAGTGTTGAAATTTGTAGCACCTACCTGGGTAGCTGAATGGATATATGGTATTACTTGTGATCTAAAAGGTTTATGAACAGACTGATGCATATAGAGACGAATGCACAATTGACTCATTGGTCACTGGCTTTGATCAAGCAATAAAAATATGAAGTTCTAAATTTGACATGAAGTCCCCTTTTTCCATGATACAGTGATAAATCGCAAAACCCTGACAACATGTACTAGGTCTCATGATCTGTGAAAAATAATATGGAACGAGTTGCATTCACTAGAAATAAAATGAAATAAAACATGGAGCCCCATTTTTTTCATGACGCAGCTACAAATCGCAACATGTTGACAATATGCAATAGGTCACATGACAAGAAATATTCTGTCAAAATTCTATTCAATTCCGTCAAGAAATGTGGAAGGAGCTGCCTTCACAAGAAATGGAATGAAATATAACATGAAACCCCCTTTTTCCATGACACCTTATTACAAAAACAAGGGCAAAAAAATAGCACTTGTCGCAGAACAGGATAAATTCATCAAAGGGTAATCAGTCAAACAAAGCCTGTGAATCTAAATAAAAATGTGCGAACAAAAATCCAGAGTAAAAATTTACAAAGGGCAATAATTCCACAAATACTGAAGATAGAGTTATGGTTCTTGTGCACTGCACTTCTCCACAATTAGTTCTATATGTGTGTGAAGTTTCAAGTTCCTAGCTCTTATACTTTTGGAGATATATGCCAGACAGAAATCCAAAATAAAAATTAACAAAGGGCAATAACTCAAAAATTACTGTAGACAGAGTTTTGGTTTTTGTGAAGTGCACTTCTCCTTAATGAATTCTATAGGTGTAAACAGTTTGAAGTTCCTATTCTTTGTACTTTTGGAGATATGAACCGGACAAAATTCCAAAGTTAAAATTTACGAAGAGCTATAACTCAAGATAGAGTTATGATTCTTTAGCACTGCACTTCTCCTTTATCAGATCTATATGCGTCTGATGTTTCAAGTTCCTAGCTTTTATACTTTTGGAGATATGCTGCGGACAAAAATCCAAAGTTAGAATTTACAAAGGGCAATAGCTCCAAAAATACTGAAGACAGAGTTATGGTTGTTGTGCACTGCACTTCTTCTCAATGAGTTCTATATATGTCTGAAGTTTCAAGTTCGTAGCTTTTATACTTTTGGAGATATGCTCCGGACAAAAATTCAAAGTAAAAATGTACAAAGGGCAATAACTCCAAAAATACTGAAGACAAAGTAATGAATTTTTCGTACTGCACGCCTCCTCAATGAGTTCTATATGTGTGTGAAGTTTCAAGTTCTTAGCTTTCATACTTTTGGAGATATGCTCCGGACAAAAATTCCAGAAGAAAATGTACAAAGGGCAATGACTCCAAAAATACTGAAGATAGAGTAATGGTTCTTGTACACTGCACGCCTCCTTAATGAGATCTATCTACTTGTGAAGTTTGAAGTTGATATCTCAAATACTTTTGGAGGTATGCTCCGGACAAAAAGCGGAAGGACGGAATGACGGAAGGATGGACGGAGACTATTACTATATCCCCCGCCGCCTTTCGGCGGGGGATAAAACAGTGCGTTTTTGTTATTGTTGTTGATGCTGTTGTTTATAGAGATGGTGTGGTGGTGGTGGGAGGGTGGCAGTGATTACCAGCATTTCCTCATATTTCCACAATGTTTTCAATTGCCTTCTCCCTAGGTCCTAACACACTTGTATTTGGAAAAGAGATTTCATCAGATTCGATTTTTACTTACATGTTCGCAACAATTTGCCGTGGTAATGTTTGAAACTATTCTAGTTAAATATGAGCAAAGAAAAAAGTATAAGTTCATGTTTGATTATGAAATATATGCTTTACATTGTGAGAGAGGGATAAAATATTTGTAGCATTTCTTTTCCCACAATGCTATCCGTGCGATTAAATCTGTTTTTCTGCGAATCGTTTTGTTATTTGCATATTCTAGTAACCCAGTGTCTATAAAGATGAAAACATGACACAACAGCTTCTCAGCAAGACGCTGTTCTTATAGGACTTTCAGCACGCGAAGAGGGGCATTTGGACATTCGTTTAAAGTGTCGTCTCGGATTAAGGCTAATCCGAGACGGCATTTTACGCCTACATTACATTTTGTGCTACAGTACCCTTGCTCAAAATAGAAAAGTACGAGTACATGCATATAAAAACGGAAAATGCCGTTTCGGATTAGCGTCCGCGGACTCTGCAGGCCAATCTGAGACGACAATTTTTGCAAATGTCCGGATGTCCCTTTTCGCGTGCTGTAGGCTATTTATAGAAAATGTCGCTTACGTATTTAGAAACTTTTCTGACCAATGAAATGACAGAGCGACGGTCACGAGGGAACAATCTGGTACCAAATTTATAATTGACCTTCCCAGTAAAATTAACTTGCATTGGTTGTGAGCTTTTATGTTCGTAAGAACACAGTTAAATGTTTCGTATTTGTTGTGTGTTAACGTAGTGGACTCATAATAGAAAGCGTTATTTCCACTATATATTATCCTAAAAATTTGCTATGATTAGACTGAATGAGTATAATTGCACTACTATAACCTCGCCAGTTTTTAGAAGGCGAGATTTTCATTCTCGCCTTTATATGTCAGCGCGGGGCAGCTTGCTGCAAATGCCTCTGAACAGCATTATTAAAACGCCTTTCAAATAGTTCGATACTTCTCGAGTGCATTAGAACAAAATAATTTCGAGACCATGGTATACATTTAATCAGAACAGCAAGAAGAAACTTTAAGTTTCTAGAAGGAATGAAATCGAATTCGTAAAAAAAAAAGCATCGTTTTTGACAAATGCATAATACTTTGGATCAATTCATTGATACAATCGCGTTGCTACAGCAACAAATAAACCGTAGCTATTGTTATGGCAGCGTTTATTTTTGCCAACGTGACCAGCAATCTTCCACACTGGATTAGTATCGGCTGAAATCAAAACACTTCACGAAATTTACTACTAATTACTTTAATAAATCCCACACAAAAAAATGCATCTAGAATATCCATAAGAAACATATATTTGTAAATTTTCCGTTTGCTATATCCAAATTTGTTCACGATGCCTATCGTTTTGTTATAAACTTGTGTCGCTGAATATGCAGCCAGTCAGTTTTTATACTCAAAAGTTTCCCGCAAATCTGTGAAAATCGTGACTCTTAGGGATAAGAGAGACAAAGAGCGGAGTAGCCCTAGATCGGGGACGAAGGAGCTGTATCCGACAGAGTCGATCAAGGGTACTATACATATACATGTACTTGTTATTTCGCATTCTTTGCAAAAGAAGTAAAGCTTTTGAAAACAATGTGGGAAAAAGACAAAATTCCAGTAACCAACATATATAAGGATGCATTACAGTTTGCTCTACTTTCTAAACCAATGAAAACGCCGGATTTCGTTCAAAACTGCTTGATTTAATTCCATACAGACTCAATATGGTGCATTATTACATTCTAACTAATAATAGTAACATTTTCCACCGAAAATGGTATTAATTATTACATTCTGTTACTAATAATAGTAACATTTTCCACCGAAAATGGTGTAATATCAGTGTCACGCGAGGGCAGATATGACGGGGCAACGGGCTGATATCTGTTATCCTGCCCGTTGATAAGATATTTGTTCTATATCTATAGCAACAGAACACTCGCTCGCAAACGAACGTTCTCAAAACATCCATTTTGAAAAAAATGGCGGAATCGGTCCGTCAATCGCTAGCGAACAAATCTTCAAAACTACAGGCAACGTTGAATCGTTTAACCAACAAAGACATGATAAATAGAGAATAGATAGTTGTTGTCTTCGATTGGGAAACTTATCAGGCAATGTGTAGTGTCTATAGGCTAGTAGTTCTTCGATTTTTATCTATTGAGCCGGATGAACCGAGCTTGATTAAGTTTCATAATTCGAAGAACCAACCATCTTTCTATTTATCCTGTTTTGATCCCTAACACACTGAATTGAAAATTTAGATTGAGAAACAATAATGGCAACATCTCTTTAACAATTAACAAACATGAAGAACTGTTTATTTAAACGTCCTATACTGCAAATACGCAGCTCTACGATAGTGATGATGAATGACGTCATGAACGTGACGTTTACCCGCGGAAAAAAAGTTGTGTCGAATGGAGACAATATATTTTTGTTTTTAGTATTTAAACATGCTAAAAAACCAAAATAATCGTGCAATTGATCCATGAATGTAATAACGAGGTTATTACACGGCTGATGAGGGCCGGAGAGTGATATCGGCCCTCCACCTCGAAATCTGCCCTCGGGCTAAAGCCCTCGGGGCAGATATCAAGGTGGCGGGCCGATATCACTCTCCGGCCCTCATCAGCCGTGTAATAACCTCTAAATATCAGTGTCACGCGAGGGCAGATATGGCGGGGCAACGGGCTGATATCTGATATCCTGCCCGTTGATAAGATATTTGTTCTATATCCATAGCAACAGAACACTCGCTCCCAAACTAACGTTCTCAAAACATCCATTTTGAAAAAAAAATGGCGGAATCGGTCCGTCATTCGCTAGCGGACAAATCTTCAGGACTATACTCAACGTTGGATCGTTAAACCAACAAACACATGATAAATAGTGAATAGATTGTTGTTGCCTTGGATTGGGAAACTTATCAGGCAATGTGTTGTGTCTAAGACTAAATGTGGTAGTTCTACAGTTTTTATCCATTGAGCCGGGTGAACCGAGCTTGATTAAGTTTTATAATTCGAAGCACCAACCATCTATTCTATTTATCCTGTTTCTCAGTTTTGATCCGTATCACACTAAACTGAATATTTAGATTGGGAAACAGTAATGGTAACATCTTTTTAACAACGAACAAATATGAATAAATGTTTATTTAAAACGTCCTATACTGCACATATGCAGCTCTAAAATCGTGATGATGAATGACGTCATGAACGTGACGTTTACCCGCGGAAAAAAGTTGTGTCGAACTGAGATATTTTTTTTTTTTGTTTTTAGTTTTTAAAATAAAAAAAAAAATCGAGCAATTGATCCATGAATGTAATAACGAGGTTATTACACGGCTGATGAGGGCCGGAGAGTGATATCGGCCCGCCACCTAGATATCTGCCCCGAGGGCTAAACCCCGAGGGGCAGATATCTAGGTGGCGGGCCGATATCACTCTCCGGCCCTCATCAGCCGTGTAATAACCTCTAAATATGTGACCACTTAATCATTTAATGGTTGACCTATATACAGTTGCATGCCGGTTAACGAGAAGCTCCGCCCACAGTATTTTAGCTGGTCTTTGTAGTGTAAATACCAATAGAATGCATACACTGTAGTAAAAGGGGCGGGGACTATTCCAACTAATTGCATCATCGCCAAAAAAGTGACGTAATTTCCACGAGAATATGGGACTATACAATATTTGTACTTGACTACGTGGTATTTAACCCTTTACCAAAGATCCTCTGGTTTTTACAACCCTGGTAAGGAATTCTTTACCAGGCTGGGTTTTTGGCTTGGGTCCAATTTGAAAACGTTTGCAGACATCAACTTGGTACTTGCTCAAATTATAGGATTTGTCTGTGGAAAGAAAAAAAGAATCACAGCAGGAAAGGCGAAAATTCTCCTTAAAAGCAATTTCCTCTCTACCAGCTATGTTTTCACGCATCTTCTGTCTCAGGGCAGTAAAAAAGAGGGCTTATCTGGTATGGGTTAAAGATGAAACAGATCATGGACAGTGAGCCACTTTGGAGGGACACATGGGCGGATCCAGAGTGGGGGACCGGGGGTCCGGACCCCCCCCCCCCCCCCCCCTGGAATTGTGGCAAAATGTGGTTATCGGATTCGTGAAATGGTACTGGTTTGATATTGCACAGCATTTATGTAAAATACAGTCATAAGTTTAAAATAAAAAAAAGGTTCTAAATGTGGAGACCTCCTCATGGTTAGAACTTGAAACGTTGACTTTTCTTTTAAACGGCTTACATCCACTGAAATCCGGAAATCAAAGTATCATATAATATAAGAAGAGTGCGTTTTCGGTGGGACCCCCTCTGAGAAAGATATCTGGATCGGCGCATGGGACATGGGTGTTTATTGTAAACAGTTGTGTTAGCGAGACGTCGCCTGTGTCGGGGAAAATAAATTCTTTATAAAATTCCTTGTCAACCGGCTCAAAGCATGCATCCATTGCTGAATCTATCGCTTCAAATAGCATGAAATTCGGGCGATTCCGAACCTTCATCTAAACTCGTCCGCATAACTGTCGTTTACATTTGAACTGCGATTCACGTGATCTTATACATGGCGGGCCAATGTGATTCGTTTAGCAAAGACATAAACGACCTCGATGAAGTTATTCACATAGATCTGTCAATCTGTCGGTTAAAACTTCAATCGGAATTGATAAAAAATAATGTACGAACTGTTTGTCATATGGTTCGAAAGATTTCAATAGAAAATTAAAACCCAAGTTTTCCTTTGTAAGAGGAGCCTGGCAATTTTCAGAACGGTAAACCGGCGGATTTCTGGGCGATGAAAATACCGATCTGCTGCATATCAATCCACTATATATGGACGAGGGATATGATGGCTACCATCACCACCCGTGATATGCCGAATTACCCTGACTGCAGAAAATTGTCCTGAAACTAGTTCAAGGACAACATAAATAATAGTTAACGCCGTACGACTCAAAACGCACCTTCGTACAACCATCAATCAAAAGAGACGTGGCGAACCGAACTTTCTGTCGTTCTTGTATGGCTCTTTCCACCTATCCGTAGCTGTCAGTCAAATAGAAAGTAGGGCAAACTGTAAGTTAGTTATTGATCAGTATATTTCATTTGTATGAAACTAAATCGTCGATCGGCTTCGCCTCCCTCCGATTTAATTTCATACAAATGAAATATTATGATCAATAGCTTATACTTAGGGTGCAAATAAAGATAAACACGCATCATTTTGTCAAGGTTTATTCGTTAGTTTCCTATTTGCAAGTTTTTTTAAAGAAAAAGGAATCGATCTTTTTGCATTTTACTGATTCAGCGATGGAACTCTAAATATAGCCATAAAGAGTTTGCATGAAATCTAAAATTAGATACTACACAACAATTTGTAAAAAACCGAAAGTAGTGCTATTGCATGTATTGTGTTCATCGAAAAATAACATGCAGGTTTCTTTCATCACATGACCCGATTCTGACCAATCAAACTAGAGGCGTTTGAGCGCCTATATCGCTCCACAGACCTGATTTTTCTGTAAGGGTGACGAGAAGTTTTTAATAATTACCATTCATTCCTGCATTTTAGGTCACTACAGAAAAAAAGCCATGAAAAACTTTGTGAAAAAAGAAGAAAATAATAGTAACCTACATTTTCTTAGTTTTACACAATAATATCTACCCTTTTTGATAAAAGTTGTACTAATTTGAAGATTTATTATGTTGTCTGCAACATCTTTCAATTAGATCTATGGCCAGTTATAAAAATTTTGTCTTCTGGTTATAGTTAAACAGGGTCTTGTTACAAACCATTTTGGGTGGGGAAACATCAAAATACAGAAAAAAATATGTATTGTTGTAGCAATTGTTTTATTGAAGTTGCAGGATCAGTTTGATTGGATAACAAAATGCCTTATCACAACAGTAAAGCCCTGTCCCTCTTTGTACTAGGTCACCAGTAGGTCAACAAACCTTTACCAGAACTAATCAAAGTGCAGAGGTTCTCTGGTTTTATATGAAAAGGATTATAGATTATGTAAAGCAACCATCTTTAACTCTTTACCAAACGACAAAATTTGGGATGTGACCAAACTGAAAGCATTTGCAGACAACAAATTAAACATTGATGAAATGATGATTTCTCTCTTTGATGAAAACACTGAGAGAAAAAGAG
Source organism: Tridacna crocea (assembly GCA_943736015.1). Lineage (NCBI taxonomy): Eukaryota > Metazoa > Mollusca > Bivalvia > Cardiida > Cardiidae > Tridacna > Tridacna crocea. The sequence continues at coordinate 25,538,564 of OX031060.1, forward strand.
AAAATGCTGATTACCAGCATTTACTCCTTTTCCAAGAGTGTTTTCCAAAGACTTCTTCTTTAGGGACGTTAAAAGTCAGGAATGTATGATAAAGACTTACCACCATATATAGGAACTAACCTGCAATACAACAATGAAATCCAACGAATAATTTGAGAGAAGAAATTTTTCAAAGATTTTACTTTATACCATAAAAGGAGAATGAGTCTCCCATTAAAGCAATGTTTTTTGACGGATCTTTTTTTTTTTTTTTTTTTTAAGGAATTCTGTAGACCTCTACCTAAGGAACATTCCTGCAAAATAATAATGCTATCCAATAAGCGGTTTTGGAGGAGAAGATTTTTAATGGTTTTTTTTACTTTGGTTGCCATGGCAACCAGAATTATTCATGGAACACAATTATTTGAAGGAATTTAAAAGAGGACCACCTAAGGAACATTCCTGTGAAATTTGGTAAAAATCCAGTCAATAGTTTCTGAGGAGAAGTTTTTTAAAGAAAACGTTTACAGCCGCACGCACGGACGAACGGACGAACGAGCAGACGGACGAACGAACGAACGGACGCACGCACGCACGCACGACGGACACAACGCCATGACAATAGCTCGCTGGCCTTCGGCCAGTGGAGCTAAAAAGGATTTTACATCATGAGTTCAATTATTAGATAATGAAATCAACCCGAGGTAAATAAAAGCAAAAGAGGTAGAGATCGGACGTTTTAATCTTTCAGCAGTGAGACATTTTAAACCTTTTCCCAAATTACAAACTTTTGGACTAGACCAAATTCAAAGCATTTGCAGATGACAATTCAACTCTTGCTGAAAAGATGATTTCTGTCTATGATAGGGTAGAAAACATTATGGGAAGAGGAGAAAATGCTGGTTACAAGCATTTTCTCCTTTTACCACAATGTTTTCAAAATGCTACTATTTCAGACCCGTAAAAACCAGGGATTGTTTGTGAAAGGGTTAACCGAATCCCGGTCTACGTTTTAATAGCCTAAAAAAAAAAAAGGAACGTTTTGACTGTGGGACGTTTTCACTCTAAGAAGGAGGGGAGGCAATATCAAGTAATGCCGAAAACCAGCATTTACCGGAAGTGGATGTAACCTTCAACTTCTGAAAAGTGAAACAACGATGTCAAGCCCAATAAATCTAGCCTCCGTCGCAGTTAGTGGATTTGCGACTGTAATATTTCATCCTACTGGCTATGCAAAAGTCTTAATTCAGGTAAATCATATTCACGCAACTAAACATCGCATGTAATCATGCTGTCAGTGCATTTAGTTAGTGACCGTTCTTGATATCCTTTAACGTTAAGATCTGGCATAATCCATGATGAAGAGTTGGAGCCTGGATTATGCAAAATAATTCATGTAAATACGGTGTTTAGGTCAGCATTCAAATTTCAAGGGCCATTTTGAACCATTATCAGCCGAAACTTATTGTCAGTGTCTTCATAAAGCCAAAGGGATCATTGATCCACTTAACTAGAACGGTAAATGAGAAGGTATCATTTAACTCTTTACCAAACGCCAAATTTATAGACTGATCCAAATTGAAAGCATTTGCAGACAACATACATGTGACCAAAGAAATGAAATTTGATTTGGGAAGGGCAGAAAACGTGGGAAAAGGAGAAAATGCTGGTTACCTGCATTTTCTCCTTTTCCCTCAATGTTTTCAAAAGGCTTCTATGTCAGGGTCGTCATTGTGTGGTAAAGGGTTAAAACTGGTTCACTAGACAATGCTTTTAGCATTCATTTCATATTTTTCTGCTTTTTCCATAGTCCGACTTAGAAGCTCCCAAATACATTATTTCTAGCGTGGCTGTTTGTTTATAAACTTAAGATACTGTCATGGACCTGGCATCATTTTCTGGATTGTAATCATTCAAAAACTTTGACATTTTGTAATATGGCTGTTATTACTGAAGATATTTACTTCAAGCTTGGAAAAGTTATTAACTATTAAAAGGGAAACCTATTGAACAAGAACATGCAACTATCAAGTATTTTTAACAGAGTTATGTCCTTTTTTGTTATAATAATTTGAACTTAAAATCAATCACTTGTAGCAGAGGATTGGCACCTGCATACCATGCTGTTGTTCATTTAGACATTCATCATGTACCGGTATGAAGGGTCTTACCGGTTCCTTAATAGTTTCTTCTAGCAAACTCTAACATAAAATTTTGTCAATGTTTCAAAAGCAAATCATTATACTTTTAAATGAAATCATTCATCAGAATATGTATCAGAAGTAGAATTAATAATTAACCCTTTACCAGATAACAAAATGTCAGCCCTGTCCAAAATGAAAGCATTTGCTGTCAACTATTTCAGTATGGCACAAACTGTACAATTTTTTGGTAGGGTAGAAAACATTGTTGGGAAAGGAGAAAATGCTGGTTACCAGCATTTTATCCTTTTCTCACAATGTTTTCAAAGGACTTCTTTATCAGGGTCATCAAAAGTTGTCATTGTGTGGTAAAGGGTTAATTGCTCTTCTGAAAAATGGTATTTATACAAATCTTTCCTTTCTATGAGCTAAGTCCATTCAAGTTCAACTTACTCTGTTTTTGTTATGAATATACCATCCATGGAAGAGATGTGATTATTCCAAATGAACCACTAGAAATGGGTGTAATGCATTGCACAGAATCATATCAGTATTTGTTTATTGCTGCTATTTCATCTTGGTTTTGTCCTGTTGCTTTTTTATCCTTAAAAATGTCTATTGTGTAATATTAACCCATGTTAGAGTGCTTTGCACTTCTTGAATTATCTTGCAGACAATCTAGATCACTTTCAGAGTGTTGTTATGTCAGTACTGGTCTATGAATGCAAGGAAACACATGATAAGTGCAATAACTGCCATGATGTGACCTTAGCTGTAAAAATGACATTGATTTAAAGCTCCATTACAATCACCATTACCATTGCATTTATTTGATATGTTTTCCTCATGTAAACTCTACCATACAATGCAGAGCTAAAGACCCTGAGAAATAAACGTCTTGAAAATATTGTTGGGAAAAGGGGGAGATAATGTTTACCAGCATTTTTCTCAAGTTATACAATCAATTTCAGTTTTTGAATCACATTTATATTATTTATGTTCATAAATACATGTACTGTAAATCTGGACAAGAGCAAACTTTATAGTTTGGCCAAGAGTTAAATTGTAGCGCAGCCAAAATTGAAAGCATTTGCATACCACAAATTGTTACCAATTCATAAACATAAACTTTCTATTTCAAAGGGTAGAAAAGAATATGGAAAAAAGAGAAATTGCTTTTGACCTTCATTTTTCTCTTTTTCAAAAGTCTGTTTTCTCAGGATCATCGAAAGTTTGGAATTTGCAGTAATGAATTAACTTACTTAGTTGTTGTTTCTATTTTTCTTACAGTTAGGTCATGAGCCTCTACCACCAGTGCAATGTAGAACTTTCTTTGGTTTTGGGAAAGAAGCCTTGTGTTACCCAAATGTTTTAACATACAGTAAGTATAATAAGCATTAAGGATATTTTTGTTTTCAAATACAACACAGAGCTCCAGGTAAGAGGGAGTGATGGTATTCTAAAGTCATTTTTTCTCTTCAAAACCCTATGTTGTTGGGGGAAGAATTGGAAATTATGTTGTCAACTGAAAATCTGGCATAACTTACAAAACATAGCCTTGTGCAGTTCCAAAGCTATTGCAGACAGAAATTACAGGTAAGTTTGGCTGAAATGAGGAAATTCATTCCTGAAATTGTAAGAAATTGTGGCAAAAGAAGAAAATGGTGATTACCAGCTAAGGGCCTCTAAGTTAAGGTTGTTAAAACATGGGACTGTTATGTTAAGGTTTTAATTTGCTCAGTAAATAGTTTAACACGCATTACCACACAATCCCTTCTTTTGACAACCCTGAGAAAGAAGCCTTTAGAAAACATTGTGGGAAAAGAAGAAAATACTGGTAACCAGCATCTTGTCCTTTTCCCACAATGTTGTCTACCCTTCCCAAAACAAATTTCCATTTTTCAGTCACATTTAAATTTTCTGCAAATGCTATCAATTTGGACCAGTCTAGCATTTTGTTGTATGGAAAAGAGGATGATATGGCATTATAATACATACCAGTAAATTCTTTTAGCCAAAATACATGCATTGCAATCAGATAAAGTAACAGACACGACAGGAAAAATCCATATTTTCACAATGTGAAATATGGTTCAAAATATGGTATGAAGTAATAATGATGTATTTCTCACAGACTAAGCATGCATTGACTTGCATTTTGATAAGTCAAATTCTTGCTACATAGGAAAATTTTGACATCACCCTAAACCTTAGTTCTCAAACGCAAGCACCAGGTGCCCTTTTCATCAAGGCGTAAGTTTTATGTAAATATAGTATAGTGGCATTAACCCTTTACCCCATGAGGGATTTATATGGTATCTCTAACTGACCCTAAATAACAGCAAGGGTGAAGCCGTTTCTTATGTGTATATGGCACCTTTGATAGTGTAGAAAACATTGTGGCAAAAGGTGAAATTGCTCGTCACGAGCAATTTCACCTTTTGCCACAATGTTTTCCAAAGGCTCCTAGAAGCAATGCGTAGAAATGAGTATCTATGGAGTAAAGGGTTAATCTGCTGCAAGCCACATGATAACTGTCAATGAATATTTTTGAAAACTGTTGCAAAAAATCAAAGTTTTCCTTAAAATTTTATTTCAGATAAACTGAAATACTAAAATTTCCAAGAAACTTTGATTCATGGCAATAGTTTTCTAAAATAATCTTGATAGTTATGTCATATCATATGTCAGTTCAATGCCACCATTCTATAGTTATGTAAAACTTACGCAAATTTTGTTTGTAAATGCCTTGGTGAAACGGGGCCCATGAAGGTAACTACCACATAATTCTTGGTATATACACAATTGCTTTTTACAGCAAATTATATATGGAAGACAGATGGATTCTTTGGCATGTACAGAGGTTTATTACCACGACTGGTTGGTGGACAGATAGGCAGTTTGGTGGAGAGTCAAGTTTTAAAGGTTCATTAAATTTTGGCTCTAAGAAGGTTTGAATTCATAACTTTGCTCCAGATGGCAAAATTCAAATTTTCTCTGTTTTGAAATCATTTGCAGATGAGAAATGAAATGTTGCTCGAGGGATATGATGTCAGAGGGTAGAAAACATAGTGGTACAATTAGAAAAGGCTACTTTTAATGATCCTGATTGGTTGACTGATTAATTGATGGTTCGTCGGTAGATTAATTTTTAATGCCACTTACAACATTATTTCAGTCATATTAAAGTGACAGTTCACATATGTATATTTTTCTGGATTTTACTAGTTCAAGGCTAGGACTCTGAACTGTCTTGTCCAAGGACACTCCAACGAAAACCCAGTGGATCCAGTGGGGCTCAAATTCAGGGCCTCCAGGTGACAAGGTAGTCCCACTGCTTTACCACTGAGCCATTCAGGAACCCTTTAACTCTTTACCAAACAACAAAACTATACTGGTCCAAATTGAAAGCATTTTGCAGAAGTCAAAATAAATGTGACTGAAAGTTGAAATTCAGTTTGGGAAGGGTAGAAAACATTGTGGGAAAAGGAGAAAATGCTGGTTACCAGCATTCTCTTGCCATGTTTTCAAAAGGCTTCTTTCCCAGGGTCGTCAAAAGTTGGGATTGTGTGGTAATGGGTTAATGACCTTGAGGAAAATAAGACATTTAAAGCATTGTAGGACAAGGAGAAAATGCTGGTAACTAGAGGTGACAAAGAAGCAAATATGGGGTCAACAAGTCAAATTGTCCCTCTATAACTAAAGACAGATTAAGAATTTGAGAGTGCTTTGTCTTTAGAGAAGATTTGTAGAAACAGATTTTAACCCTTTCCCAAACGGCAGATTTTGGACCAGACCAAATTGAAAGCATTTTGCAGATGACAAATTAACAGTTGCTGAAAACAGAAAAGATGATTTTTATATATGATAGGATAGAAAACATTGTGGGAAAAGGAGAAAATGCTGGTTACCAGCATTTTCTCCTTTTCTCACTATGTTTTCAAAAGGCTTCTATAAAAAGTTCTATTCCCGACCTGTAAAAACCAGGGATTGTTTGGGAAAGGGTTAATTAAGCATACTGCCTTTACTTTTTTAGATGCATTTTTTGGAAGCCAAGGAGCCTAGTTGATAAAGCAAAGCACTTTTCTTGTAATTCTGCATTCAGTCAAATGGTTTTGGAGGATTTATCATAGTTTTTTCACTCCGATCTCAACACGGAACATTGTTCAAACAATTTTTATGTGGCACAAGAGCCAGTGGCTTTAAAGGAATGTTCTGCAGAGTTATAGAAACTGAAAGTTCAAGGGGGTATGGATAGGTACTCTGGATGCAAAGTTGTTACTAAAATAGCTTTGAAAGCACCATCAAAAACCAAGCAAAATTTTATACGTTCCTGTTGTATTCTTTGTGTTTTTGTTAGAAACTTCGAGAGGGAGAGGAAGAGACCAAAGACCTAAAAGAGGAAGATTTACCACAGTGGGCTAAAAGATTTTGTATACAGGTAGCACTGGGATAAGGTTTTTGTCATTAGTTTATATAGCAATAGTAGCTTGTGATGATTTCATGTAAACGAACATTGCAAGAGACAGAATCATACTGTTCATTTTACCAAAAACATATGCATGCTACCAAGGTTTAACTCATTACTAAATGACAACATTTTAGGTTTGTCCAAATCAAAAGCATTTGCAGACGACAAAAAAGTGACTGAAAATTTAAAATTTGTTTTGTGAATGGTAGAAAACATTGTAGGAAAAGGAGAAAATGCTGGTTACCAGCATTTTCTCCTTTTCCCACATTGTATCCTTAAGGCTTCTTTCTCAGGGTCGTCAAATGTAGGAATTGTGTGGTAATGGCTTAATGCACAGAAAGCTGGGAAAGCATGTAGGAAAATTAGATATGTTCATCACAGGTAAAAATCAAGCAAGATATAAGAATTTTCTCTTTGCAGCGAGAAGTAAATATAAGCGCCAGAAAAGTTACGACAATGAAATGAGCCATGCTCTGTGAAATGGGGACTTAATGCATCTGTGAATAGTATTGACCCAGGTCAGCCTGTGCAGGCTGGCCTTGGCTGAAACTTTTTGCTACTGGTCAATTTTCTGTATGTCAAAGGACCATTCTACCACATAACTAAGTCAATTGTTTAAAAAAAATTGCTATTGTATATCGATAATTATTTGTTCACTTGTCTGGTATTATGTATCTTGGAGATGCATTAAGCTCCCTTTTGCTGTATACCAACAACAACAAAATTTTGCAGTTGTTGACATTTTACTATGTACATTGTTTTTGAAAACTGTAAACAAAATCAAACAGATAATGGTGTAATATCTAATAACATTGTTGTTATGAATGGCAGGTGGATTTTATATGAGAAATTTTGACGTATGGCCTGCAATACTTGAAAAGGGGCATTTGGACACATGTAAAGTGTTAAGTGTTGTCACAGATCAGCCTGGGCAGTCCGTGCTGTCTGATTCAGGCTGACGCGCTCCACTCCTGTGTGATTTACTATTTCACACAAGTCTAATGTAGGATAAAATCCAATGTTGACGTTAAATGCTTCTTAGATAAGCCTGCATGAACTGCACAGGCTGATCTGAGAAGACAATTTACTCTTTACCAAATGACAATATTTTAAAAGCATTTGCAGACAAAAAAATTATAGTGACTTAAAGTTTGAAATTTGTTTTGTGAAAAAAAATTATAGTGACTTAAAGTTTGAAATTCGTTTTGTGAATGGTAGAAAACATTGTGGGAAAAGAAGAAAAAATGCTGGTTACCAGCATTTTCTCCTTTTCCCACAATGTTTTCTAAAGGCTTCTATCTCAGGGTCGGTAAAAGTCAGGATTGTGTGGTAAAGAGTTAAGCAAATGTCCAAATCCCCATTTTCGGCTATTACAGATGTTTTTAAGTCTAACAAAGGATTTTTTTTTTCTCGTCACATCTGAAGAATTTGCAAGAGACTATGGCTAGGAGCCTTGCAATTGTGGTTAGCCATCCGTTCCATGGTAAGTTGGAACTTTTTAAGCTTTACTAGACAACAAAATTATAGACTTTTTTAATTTAGTTTAACCCTTTACCAAACAACAACATTTTAGACTGATCCAAATTGAAAGCATTTGCAGACGACAGAATAAAAGTGACTGAAAATTTGAAATTTGTTTTGTGAAGGGTAGAAAACATTGTGGGAAAAGGAGAAAATGCTGGTTACCAGCATTTTCTCCTTTTCCCACAATGTGTTCTAAAGGCTTCTTTCTCAGGGGCGTCAAAAGTAGGGATTGTGTGGTAATGGGTTAAACATATTTATTTTACATCAATTGAGAAACAAGTTCTAACAACTGATACTAATCTCTCTCGATTTTGCTTCCTGGGAACTACACCAGTACTCGCGCCATGTGTGTGAGCCAATGAAAAATCCAAAAGTTGATACCCGCACCCGAGTATCGAACTCAGGACCTTATGGTTACAAGGCCGACGCTCTACCTCACAGCCACGGACACCACATGTTGAAAGTGAAAGCATTGAGGGATAACAAGATCAATGTGGCTCAAATTTTTATTAGATTTGTCTTTGAAAGTTTGGAAAAAATTGTGGCAAATAAAGAAAATTCTGTTTTTAAGTCGCACGTTTGTCAAAACGTTCGACTTTTTGCGATGAGCTCGAGGAGCTCAGGGTGGGTTGGGGGTGTCTATAGTGGGTTGAAGAATCATGCAAAAAATTGGATCAAAAACGTCGTATATACTTCATAAACGAGGTGCAGTTACTCTGCTTTTAACCCAATCGCTGTAGAACTACTTTTTCTTTGGTATGTCTGGAATTTGTTCTTTATGATGGGACTGGACCCGGTAACTCATATAACTCATATACCTACGTTAGAAAAAGGAGAACGTGACTCAAATTTTAAATTAAAAAAAAAGCGGTTATTTTGTATATCATGTGAAAATTTAACATCTATCTTTGTTTAGATGGGTAAATAAAACAATTCAGCTAAGATATCCCCCCAACAGTGCTTAATGTGAGTTTAAAAGGGATCGCGGATTAATATGGCTTATCAAGAGCACCTTACTGTAAATATTCATGTATTATCGAGACCGATAGAGCTTTGCTTATAAGTGGAATTTAGGACTCGAGTGATGTCATTTGAAATCAACTCTTTTAAACCATGCAAACCATGAATTCAGGGTTAAATATCGTAAAACTCGCTCTAGATTTGAAAATTTGTTTCGTTCCGGAGCTTTGACCTAGTTTGTAACGTACGTCTCGGATGAAACACCCCAAACCACTCGAAAAATACCCCAAGACAGAGCACTCAAAAACTATTCCATTACACATCAAAAAACTTTTGTAACATATAAAACTGCATTCGAAACGCTTACATACACGATTTTATGGAAATCAGACATGAACTTTTGCTATCAATTCTAGTATTTTAGGTCTTTGATCAGCTTAAGTTTGAAGTACAAAATTGTACTTTGATTAAGAAAATGCAAATGGCGGACGGGATAGAAAACAAACGCACATGGCGATTAACACCAGTAAAGTTAAAATGTTGATTACTGCTTTTGTTCGGACCCCAAAAGAGTGGCGACAAGGATATTTCATCCCCACTGTATACAGTAAATACAACATGAAATATGAAACGCAAGGTAAAATACAGCAATTACGACCGTATATTGACAGTTGCGCTGTTTAGGGGTTTACAGTCAAAACGTACTCAAACCGAAACGTACCCAAGTCAAAACGTACCCGAGTGGAGTCAAAACGTACCCGAATGGAGTCAAACTTACCCAAATGAAGTCTAGACCTACCCAAGTGGAGTCAAAACGTACCCAATGTGTAGTCAAAATGAACACATGATTTTTATAGTATTTCTAACTTCAATTTGTGTAAAGATTAATAGAAATTATGTATTCGTCATCATGACCATTTATAACTCTTGCTTTATTTTGAATTTGCCTTACATGATTTAAACCAATGATGAAACTTAGTTAACAATAAATATAGCGAAGTCAATCAAATGCTTAGTGATAAAATACGTTTTTCTTTCTATTTTTTTTTTTTTTTTTTAAGGAAGATAAAGTTACTATTAATGAAAAAAAAAAAAGCATATTGGATACTTGAAAAATATTTATCCATCATTATAAAAATATGTTTTATATATGAAAGAAAAACCCATAAGCATCAGCACATTTAAAGAAATGATATAACAGAGAAATGTGATACATTAATTACATTGTTTGGATAGCAAAGATACAATTTCAACACTCAAAAAGAGTGTAACAAATTTAATGTGGTGATTAACCTATTACCACACAATCCCTACTTTCGACTACCCTGAGAAAGAAGCCTTTAGAACACATTGTTGGAAAAGGAAAAAAATGCATTTTCTCCTTTTCCCACAATTTTTTCTAACCTTCACAAAACAAATTTCAAATTTTCTGTCACTTTTATTTTGTCGTCTGCAAATGCTTTCAATTTGGACAAGCCTAAAATTGGGCTGGTCTGGTAATGAGTTAAACTAATTATTCACAATGGTCTTTAACCTGTTGTAGATTGCATGGTTATCAATTACTTTGCAAATATTTTTTATAATTCGAGAGTCAGTTTGGTTGAGATGAAAAACCTTAGGACTGTTTTTTCAGCTAACCTGAGCACAACATGCTCAAGGGAAGCTTTTAGGATCACCTGGTGTCTGTCATCCGTCATGCGTCATCAACAATTCTTTAAACATCAACTTCTCCAAAACCGCTGGGCCAATATGGACCAAACTTGGCTGGAATGTTCCTTGGGAGGTCCTCTTTGAAAATTGTTCACAGAATTTGATTACGTCAAAAGTTTTGGTTGCAATGGCAACCAAACAGTTTTCTAAGAAATTCTTTAAAAATCTTCTTCTCTGAAACAGCTGGCCAGATTTTAAAATAATTTCACAGAGATGTTCCTTAACGTAGTGGACCCGTAATAGAAAACAGCTATTTCCACTATAATATTACCCTAGAAAATTTGCTAAGATTAAAAATGAGCACTATTGTACTACTTTCACCGAGCCACTTTTTCTTTTTTGTCCTTCCTTGAATTATCATTTATAAATCTATAACTACTATAATTTCATTACAAATGGATATGATAATTACCTCCCTTTTCTGGAAACTAACAAAATTATCAACAAATAATTTCAAGACAGACCTCGAAGGAATTTCTGTTGGGTTAAAAATGTGCAATAGTATCATATCTGTACAAAATATGTCTTATCAACTGTCCAGAAATTTTATGCCATGCTGCACTATGCCTAATATTACGGGACCACTACCTTAAGTGACCCTTTCCAAAACTTTTTTGTAAAATTTTGATCAGTCAAGAAACATGGCTCTGGTGAATGGGGGCTATTTGCACTATACAGGAATGAAGAAATTATAAAAAATTCTTCTTCTCAGAAACGGCTGGTCAGATTTTGAAATAATTTCTCGGGGATGTTCTATGGGTGACCCTTTTCAAAAATTGTTTGCGAAATTTCAATCTGTCAAGAAACATGGCTCTGGTGAATGGGGGCTACTTGTACTTATATGGACATGCAGAAATTCTTGAAAATTTTTACTTCTCTGAAACGGCTGATCAGATATTGAAAAAAGTTCACAGAGATGTTCCTTGGGTGACCCTTTTAAAAACCTGTTTGCGAAATTTTGATTTGCCAAGAAATATGGCTCAGGTGAATTGGGGCTACTTGCACTATATGGAAATGAAGAATTTCTTGAAAATTCACCTTCTCTGAAACCCATTATCAGATTTTAAAATAATTTCAAAGCAATGTTCCTTGGGTGACCATTTTCAAAAATGTTTGCGAAATTCTGATCCATCGAGAAACATGGCTCTGGTAAATGGGGTCCACTTGCACTATTCGGACATGAAGAAATTCTTGAAAATTCTTCTTCACTGAAATGGTTGGTCAGATTTTGAAATGATTTCACAGAGATGTCCCTTATGTGTCCCTTTTCAAAAATTGTCAAGTGCTAGCATCGGTATGCAGTGGCACTGTTTCAGTAAGTTCCAAGTAATAGAGGTGACCAATGACATACATTTAATATTGTTTTGGGTATATTATGTCTGGCTATATGCCATCATGGATATATTAAAGAAAAAAGAAAAATGAAAAGATCTAACTTGGTTGGAAGCTGCCTATTACAAGTAACTGCATTTGCTCAACTAAATTGCAGACTAGTCAAAATCGAAGAATTACTGAAAACTAATCAAATTTGACTTACAGTAAACCATTAAATTTGAGTCTAATTGGAAGAAAACCTTGAGTAATAAAAAATGAGTTTTTCTTTCTTCAGCTCTGTTTTCCAAAGCTGTTTGAATTAGGTAAAAGCAAGATTGCCCTGTAAAAGGGTGATGACCATCTATCAGTCCCAAAATATCAAGGTTTCACCATTAGTGCGACTTTCAGGACCTTCAGTCCTTTGATTTCTTTTTTCCAGAACGTTTTCTAAAGCCTTCTTTCACAAGGTTGTTGAAAACTTAGTATTGTGTGGGAAAGGGTTAACACTACCAGATATCAAAATTTTGGACTTATGAGATCTTACTTGTCTACAAATGCTCTCAATTCAGACCAGTCTAAAAATTTTCCATTTCGTAAAGAGAAAAAAACCTGCAGAGCAAACTTTGAAGTATTATTACAGCTCTTCACCTAACTATAACATTCAACATGATATTACAATGGGTATTTGTGGTAGTCAGGGAAAATGTGGCTTTAAAAAAAAGATGTAGCATGTGAATGGGCAGACAGGACAGAGAGCACTGTGACAAAAGGAGATAATGCTGGTTACCAGCATTTCCTCTATTACCCACAATATTTTCGAACTTTATATCAGAGACGAATTCTGTCATTTGGAATGGGGCCATTCCTGTAAGTAAAACTGTGTCCCAAGCCAGATAAAGACTTAAGGTTGCCAAGGTTACCAAATAATAGATTTTTCTTTTTACCTGTATTTCTTTGTTTTGATTCCATAGAAGCTGTTGTGATGAATGTAATATCATTGATGATATAGGTGTAAGCTCCCAATTTAATTCAAATTAAATTGTTTTCAATCATTAAGAACTATGTATATGACCATTTTGAAAACATGTTAACTAGATTCAGTAGATATGTTTTCTCAAAACATAACTGTGCACTGCAGGAAAATCCAGGATAAAACCCAAGTAAATCCTTTGTAACAGCCAATGAGGTACTGGAGAGGAATAATTGAAAATAACTGAAGAATGTTACTTATTGCTTTCAGTTTGGACAAATCCACATATTTTTCATGCAGTATATAATAAAGCTTTTAAACCTACAACATCAATTTGTCAAAGTAGTTTCAAACACAGGCTGCTGCAAGACAGATATAGGTATCTTTTGTTTGAGTCTTTCATCAGTTGCGTAAAAAAGACAGAAAGGTGATAAACTAGTAATCCTTGCAATTTTTCTTTCTGTTTTTCAGTTATAATGATCAGAAAAATGGCTCAATTTGTTGGAGGAGAGACAGACTACGAGTACTATCTTTTTTTTTCTTTTTTAACCAGCATCAGACAGTTCCAAGTTAGAAAAAGGAAAAATGCTGATTTTGAGCATTTTCTCCTTTATCTAAAATGTGTTTTTTTTTTTTTTTATTCTTTAACCCTTTACCAAACAACAAAATTTTAGACTGGTCCATAAACAAAACTCAAAAATTGAAATTTGTTTACAAAAGGGTAGAAAACATTCTTGGAAAGGGAGAAAATGCTGCTTACCACCATTTTCTCCCTTTTCCACAATGTCTTTTTTAAAAGGCTTCTTCAGGGTTGTAAAAACCAGGGATTGTTTGGTAAAGGGTTATTCTTCACCAAATTATTTAAAGCTTTAACAATCTCTAGGAACAGACCTTTTAAAAACATGATGAAGATATGGTGGGAAAAGAAGAAAATACTGGTAACCAGTATTTATAGCCCTACTTCATTATGTTTTTTTATTGTTTAGCCTTTAAACCCTTGTGTTTAAGGCCTATTGCAAGATTATTTCAGTCATATCATAAAAGTTGATGGACTAAGTCATGTATGTGTGGAGTTTTTCATACCATTACCTTAACCTTACACAATGCCCTTTCCCAGCAAGAAGCTACTTGTCCTTCATAAACATCACAAACAGTTATCTGCAATGAAAGAGGAACTAATTCTGTGACTTTGACTGCGGTTATTCCTTGAAAAAACTTTAGGCTGGGATTCAAGGTTGTGTTGTACCCAAATTGTTTGGGTACTAATTCTCCTAACAAGGTGAAGCTCATTTGCAAAGACCCCCCCCTTTTTTTCCCCTTTTTTTTTGTGTATGTGTGTGTGGTTGTCATTAAAACTCCTTTTTGCACCATGAATATATGGTTATTGTGGGAAATAAGCAAAACCACTGCCATAAGTATAATTCAGGCCCTCATGGGTCCGAGTTTTATGAAATTTTACAGACGCCAAGTTAACCCTAAGGTATTTCTATGGAATCTCTAATTGACCCTTAATAACAACAAGGATGAAGCTGTTTCTTATCTGTAAATGACACCTTTTGATAGCATAGAAAACATTGTGGCAAAAGGTGAAATTTGCTCGTCACAAGCAATTTCATCTTTTGCCACAATGTTTTCCAAAGGCTCCTACAAGCATTGCGTAGAAATGAGTATCTATGGAGTAAAGGGTAAAGTTAGATCGGACATAAATTATGTACATGTAGAAAATCAGCTGTCAGGGACTATATTCACCAGTTGTTTATTACTCTTTTTCCAAATGACAAAATTTTAGACTGGTCCAAATTGAGAGATTTGCAGACAACAAAATGAAAGTGACTTATAAATCGAAACTTGACTCTAACAGGAGAAAAAATTATTGGGAAAAAGAGGATGTGCTAGTTACTAACATTTTCTCCTTTTCCCACAGTGTTTCAGAAGGCTTCTTTCTCATGGTCGTAAAATGCAGGGATTGCTTGGTAAAGAGTTAACTCTAATTAAAGAATCCTCGGCTGGCCTTCTGATTGACACAGACAGAAGCAGTCACAGAGTCTTGGCCAATCAGTTAACTAGTCTTTGAATTTCTATTCCAAAGAAAAGTAATGAACACACTTTTTCACATTTCAGCGGTGTTATTGCTCCTTTCTCCGAGATTTACAACAAAGATGGAATTCTAGGGTTTTTTGCGTAAGTTTGTGTTTTTTCTTACCAAATGAACCGTATATTTGCCTGCTAAACTCTTTACTATAAGACAAAATCTTTTATTGGTCCAAATTGAAATCTGTTGCAGACGACAAAGTAAAGGTGGCTTAAAAATTGAAATTTGTTTCCAACAGGGTAGAAAACGTTGTAGGAAAAGGAGAAAATGCTGGTTTCCAGGGGTGGATTATCAGCTCAGTAAGTTTTTTTCCAAGGATTAAAGATAGTCATTTGAGCAGGATTAGTTCCCCTCTTACCAATGACCATGGTTTTGATTATAGATATGTGGGAGAGTAGCCAGTGGCTAGGAAAGAATATTGTGCAAAGTACAATTTAAAAAAAAAACTACAGGAAAACATGGAAAGGTGCAATGGCCACCACCATATAACTGAAATAGTGTTGAAAATGGTTTTAAACACCATAATGTCAATCAGTCCCACAGGTTGACATGGGTCAAAACTTTATTATGGGTCCTAGTAGACTGATAATTATGTTAGTGGGATAAATACAAGAAACAAGATAAAACCCATCCTAAGAAATCAGGTGCTCTGTCTATAGCCCCAGTAGTGTTGAGCAATCGGTTTAAAATCTCAATCAATTATCGCTTTGTAATCGGAAGAGCAAACCAACTAGCTATCGATAGTACAATCGGTTTAGACTTCATTTAACTGAGAATGTCTCTTTGCATAAATACCGTGACAATATTGTCAACATGACAGTCTTCATGTAATAAATTTATAAAGATGTTGTATTCTGCACTTTTAGTTTAAAGACATTGCAATTAAGTTTTCTGCTTTAATTAATATCATTCATTTTGTTCCTTATAATTTCCAGATCAGACATATACCTAATAGTTCAAACATTTGCAGACGACCCTCTTCCCCCCCCCCCCCCCCCCCCCACACACACACACACACTATATTTTCATTTCATAAAACAACATTTTTCCAGCCATGAACAGAATTTTAACTTCCACTTATTGCTTTATTCAGAAATTTGTATAAATTCACTTTTAAAATTCATTATCAAAGATAAGAAGTTAGTTTGAAGTCTCTCTGATCAGACAAGGCTACGCTGCTCACTGTAGTGTCATGAGTTTTCGCGCTTTTTTGGTGATCTATTTTTTCTTGACAATTAGTTTCTGGAGAAGTATTACTACATGATCTGACATCATTTAGTCAGTAACTTAAAAAGCTGTCACTTTACACTAGATAAGAGGAATAAGACCTTCGTTACTCTGTCAATGTCATAAATGACTCGCCAGCTTCATTATCATCCGGGTGTCCTTCGCTTTCTATACCGTGTTTAACCCATATTTCTACCGGATGCACGCAAGCTAGGTTATATGAAGTGCTAGACGATATTTTCATGTCTCAGATTGTCATTTATGCAGATATCTTTCATCGCCAAAGACGGGTCATTTCAAATTTTCAAATGTCAAAACCCGGGCTCAGGGAAGCTTGCCGAGTTGTCAACTTTGGTCAAGACATTTACGGACATAGATTTTTCCTCATTTTACAGCCAATTTTGGTGTTTTTTATCCAGTATGTTTAAAATCCAAGATTGTGATTAATAATGGTCACAAAACCAAGCGCTAAAAACCAGAATTCAAGTTTTGGCACCAAGCCAGCTTAGCAACCGACTACAATCGATTCCGGGATTTCTCAATCGATTATCGGAATCGGAAGCCTAAACCAACTGACTTTCGACTAAAGTCGATCATCGGCCCACCACTAAGCCCCATCATTGGGACTTCACCTTAGCATTTCATCTGAATAAATACTGTATTAATATTTTTTTTTCTTTTGGTTGACTAGCTATGGGTCTTAGACTCTTAATCTCAAGAGTCCCTAAGTTTATTGCTTACCGTTCACATTGCCTACCACATTTGTGTATAGTTGTGAACATTTTTCATGGAGATTGCATTTGAAAACCTTTAAAAAAACTGCAAGAAAAGATAAAAATACTCTCCATCAGCATTTTCTCCTTTTTCCACTGTATATTTGAATCATATATCTGTAGATAACCAGCATTTTCTCCTTTTCCCCTTAATGATTCCATAGTCTTTTTCTTTGGAGTCCTGAAACATTGCATTGTTTAACTCTTTACAAATGACAAAATTTTAGACTAGTCTAAATTGAAAGCATTTGCAGACGACAAAATAAATGTGAATCAGAAATTGAAATTTGATTTGAAAAGGGTAGAAACCATTGTGGGAAAAGGAGAAAATGCTTGTTACCAGCATTTTCTCCTTTTCCCACAATGTTTTCAAAGGCTTTCTTTCTCCGGGTTGTCAAAAGTCGGGATTGTGTGGTAAAGGGTTAACTCTTTACCAAATAATTTTACAGACTTTGAGGCATAAAGCTTTTAAACACAAGAAAAAGGGAGAAAATGCTGGTTGTCAGCATTTTCTCCTTTTTCCCTGATGCTTTCAATTCTTTAAAAAAAAAAAAAACTTGTTTTTACTTCACATTTGATTTGTTGTCTGCAAGTGCTTAAACTCTCTATAGCAAACAACACAATTTTAGACATGTCCAAATTGACAGCATTTGAAGACAAAACAAGTGTGACTCACAAATTCAACTCTAAAATTGAAACTTGACTTTAGAATAGCAGAAAACATTGTGAAAAAAGGAGAAAATGCTGGTTACCAGCGTTTCCTCCTTTTCTCACAAATTTACAAATACAAGATAGTCATGGCCTTCTTCTTTATATTTTGTGATTTTAGGGGGCTGACACCTCGACTGATAGCGGAGATATTTATGATTTGGTGTTCTAATTTTGCAACTCATTTCATCAACAAACTTCTTGTAGAAAGCAAGGTCGGTTTGTTGTTATGGTATAGTATTGCGTATATATAGCAGCATATTCCCTTTATCCAGCAGTGCTCTTCACCCTGTCATTCAGTCAGTATCATACAGGCTTTAAAATTTGAGGCTACTTGTTTGAATCTCCAGCTTAACCCATTACCACACAATCCCTACTTTTGACGCCCCTGAGAAAGAAGCCTTTTGAAAACGCTGTAGGAAAAGGAGAAAATGCTGGTAACCAGCATTTTCTCCTTTTCCCACAGTGTTTTCTACCCTTCCCAGAAAAAAAAGTCAATTTTTTAGTCACCTTTATTTTGTCTTCAAATGCTTTCAATTTGAACCAATCTAAAATGTTGTCGTGTGGTAAAGAGTTAACCATACATTTTTCCAGAGGATTTATGATAGTCATTGTAACAGCATTCATTCCTTACTCACCACTTATAATTTTTTCGGCAACAGCCATGGAAGATTTCATCAAGTGACTTGACTTAACCCTTTCTCAAACAACAAATTTTAGACTCTTCCAAACTGAAAGAGTTTGCAGATGACAATTTCATTTTTGACAAAAATGGCAGAAAGTTCTCCTAATGGGTAGAAAACACTGTTGGAAAAGGAGAAATTGCTCGTTACGAGCAATTTCTCCTTTTCCCCCATTGTTTTCAAAAGATTTGTACTGCAGACACATAAAAACAAGGGCTTGTTTGGGAAAGGGTTAATGTGTGAAGTGCTGATATAAGAAACTCTGGGAAATTGTAGATAGATGCTTTGGCTTGGGTAATATTATTGAAGTAATGTTGGAAAAGACATTAGTATTTACATCGTACACACAAAATACAAACTAGGTGTGCAACAATATATCAAAAAAGGAAATCTTGCTTGATCTCTTTCATCCTCGAAAGAAATTATTCGTAGAAGAGAACAAAACCAGTCAGGGGCATAGGTTGTAACGCAGTCAAAAAGCGCCACTCAGAAGTCAGGCCTAGCAACAAGTAAAAAACATTTCAAATCAAAAGGCAAAATGCTACTCACCTGTATTTTTCTCCTTGCCCACAGAGTTTTCAAACATCCTCTTCCTGCGAGTTGATTTAACACAATGTAAGGATTGTTTTGTTACAATTTCAATCATCTATCTTTACCGCAGTACCATCTGCAAATTTTTTTTTTGGTGTTATGTCAGACAGCTGTGGAAAACATTGAGGTAAAAGGAAACAATGAATGTATCAAGCAGCATGTATCAAATAGCTGGAAACATATTCATCAACCATTCTTAGAGTTCTTAGTCTTATTCTCAGAATAATAGTCTTTTTCACAAAAATTTTCTAAATTTGAAGTGACGCAAATTCTGATTGGCTGAACAAAATTGTTTAGCCAATCAGAAGTTTTATTACTTTCTAGATCTAGAACTAG
The DNA here is from genome assembly GCA_943736015.1 of Tridacna crocea. Taxonomy (NCBI): domain Eukaryota; kingdom Metazoa; phylum Mollusca; class Bivalvia; order Cardiida; family Cardiidae; genus Tridacna; species Tridacna crocea. The sequence goes on from OX031060.1 coordinate 25,558,043, forward strand.
ATTTAGAATGAAATTAAGAATGGCCGGTGAATGCAGACCCTGGTTATATGGCCTGCAACTCACAAAAAGGGGTATTCAGACATTGTGTAAAGTATCATCTCGAACCAGCCCTGGCAGTCTCCTTATGCTTATCCGAAACAATACTGCCTGTTTTTATATAATTTTCTGACAAATATGATTATGAATCCTTGGACAAGATTACATACATGGCATGCAACATGCCAAAAGGGACATATGAATATTTGCATAGTGTGTCATGTTTGATCATCCAGTGCAATCCGCACAGGCTCTTGCGAAACGACACCCACCCGTCTGTTTTTATATAATTTTCTGTTTTGTGCAAGTCTACTATAGCACAATATCTACTGTAGTCATAAGTTGTAGTCCAAAATTACAAAACGACATAGTACTGTCCTTATATGTAGCTGTAAGTTTACGTTAGTTCTACTCAGGATGTTTTTCATTCTATCACCACAGGAAGCACAGTCTTACACATCTGCAGTAGTAGGGGTAAGTTTCTAATGTTCAATACATAAAAAAAGAAAAATCTCTGACCCGATAAAAAAGATTTTGTTTATTTGTTTTCTATAATTTGTACTCTACAGAGTGCATTGTGTAGAATGAAAGATCTGTGAGAAAAAAACTCATATTATTTTGAGAATATCTCTCAAGTTGCATTTTAGCTTAGCTGTCTTTGAAGAATGCCCAGGTGTTTCCTTATAGCCCTGTAGATTGTCAAAGTCATATTTACTTCAAGTTAACCCTTTACCATACAACAAAATTCTATACTGGTCCAAATTGAAAGCACTTGCAGACGACAAAATAAATGTAACTCAAAAATTGCAATTTGTTCCCAGCAGAGTAGAAAACATTGTAGGAAAAGCAGAATATGGTGGTTACCAGCATTTGAGCCTTTTCCCACCTTTTCAAAAGGCTTCTATCTCAGGGTCGGAAAGGCTAGGGATTCTTTGGTAAATGGTTAAAAAGTAAATGATAACTATAAACTACTGCCAGAATGGGATGTAACCGCAAAAACATTTTGACATAGTTATGCCCCTTTTTTTTACTCTAGAAATTTTTACTGAGAAAACAACTGCAGTCTAGTATTAGCACCCGTATGTGGTGTTTTTTGGTGTTTTTTTTTTCCCTCGGCTGTTGTTCAGGAAAAAGATGAGTTATTTTCGTAGCTCTGTGGTCGTTGTTTTGCAATACTTTGTCATTTTGTAATATCACTGTTATTGCTGAGGATATTTACTTCATACTGAGACAAGGTGAAAACTAGGTTTACTTATGCAGTGCTTTTGATTGACTTATGCAAGACAAAATTTTATATCTTTTAACTCACAATCCCAAGTTTTAAAAACCCTAAGGGAGTAGACCTTTTGAAAACATTGCAGGAAAAGAAGAAAATTCTCTTAACAACATTGTCTTCTTTTCCCACAATGTTTTCTTTCCTGCTGAAAGCAAATTTGAATTTTTTGAGTTACCTTTCCTTTGTCATCTACATGTGCTTGTAATTTGGACCAGTCTAAAATTTTGTTGTCTGGTAAAGGTTTAAATGTTTGAGGTTACAGGCTAGAATTTCATTAATCATTATTTGATGATATATAATTGAATCATGCTCTCTTTAAGGGTGGTTTAACAGATTTTCAAAGGACCTTTCTTACTCATAATTAAGTAACCTTATTTAGACAACATGTATCAGTTTCAGGGGATGACTTGCTTGGTATAATCCACATACAACATACATATACCCCCTTTTCCCATATTCCTTCTCATTTTTTTTTCAGCTGATTGTAGCAACTTTTACTTATCCATTTTCACTTGTTGGTAATGTAATGGCAGTCGCAGGGGCAGAGTAAGTAATATTGATCTGAGGGACTCAAACATTTGTAGTCCTGTACTCCCCCACTTATTATACCCCCACAAAACAAATGTTTTTGTGGGTATACTGGAATCAGCCTGTCTGTTTGTATGTCCGTCTGTGTGTCCATCCATCCGTGTGTGTGTCTGTGTACAAAATGCTAGCAATTACCTGTTTCTGTCAAAGCTCTGGCGGGCGTATTAAATCACATTCAGTGACTGCTCTAGTTCTGAATAGTTTTCAAATTGAACCCTTTACCTTAATAGATAAAATTTATAAAACATTACCAGAAAAAAATGTTTGTATTTTTCCCACAACTTTCCCCCCCCCTTTTTTCACCCCTTTACCAATCAATCTCTAATTTTTATGACCCTCAGGTAGAAGCCTTTTGAAACCATTGTAGGAAAAGAAGAAAATGCTGGTAACCAGTATTTTCTCTTTTTTCCACATCGTTTTCTACCCTTTTTTACCTGGAAAGGAATTTCAATTTTGAACCACATTTATTTTGTTTTCTGCAAGTGCATTCAAGTTGATCCAGTCTAAAATTTTTGTGGTTTAGTAAAAACTTAACCAGCATTTTCTCCTTTTCCCACTATGTTTTCTACTCTTCAAAAGTCAGGTTTTAAATTTTTGAGTCTAGTTTATACCGTCGTCTGCAAATGCTTACAATTTGGCCTAGTCCAAAATTTTGTTGTTTGGTAAAGAGTTAACCCATTACCAAACAACAATATTTTAGACTGGTCCAAATTGAAAGCATTTGGAGACGACAAAAATAAGGGACTGAAAATTTGAAATTTGTTTTGTGAAGGGTAGAAAACATTGTTGGAAAAGGAGAAAATGCTGGTTACCAGCATTTTCTCCTTTTCCCAAAATGTTTTCTATAGGCTTCCTTCTCAGGGATGTCAAAAGTAGGGATTGTGTGGTAAAGGGTTAAGGACAAATTCCATCAATTATTCTATTTCCTTGTATATCTACATTATTACCAAGTCTAAATTAAGTCACCTGTCAAGGACGAATCTCACCATTTTAGCAACATTTTGTTTTTTTTTTCTTACAAACACTTTCAGCTGCAACAACTGTAACAAAAATAATGTGAAAGTACTATATTTCAGACTAGTTGCATCAACACCTCCAAGAATGGCGCCATACAAAAACTGGTTAGAATGCAGGAGGGACCTTATTAGAACAGTAAGATTATTTTGATATTTATAAATCAATGTTAATTTTTTAACACACAAGTCAGGGTATTTAAACCCTTCACCATACAATCCCTGGTTTTAACATTCTTCTTTTCCCACAATGTTCTCTACCCTGCTGGACACAAAGTTCAATTTTTGAGTTACATTTATTTTGTTGTCTGCAAGTGCTTTCAATTTGGACCAGTCTAGTCTAAAATTTTGTCATTTGGTAAAGGGTTAAGAACCTTACAGAAGAACACCTTTAGAAACTTTGTCAAGAAAGTAGAAAATGTAATCAACATTTTCTTTATTTTCTGCATTGTTTTTTACCTGTATAAGGACAAGTCCCATCATCCCAACAAGATTGAATTTGTTGTCTGCAAATGCTTGTTTATTTTGATTATTCTTAAACTTTGTCACATAGTAAACAGTTAAGGTCAAAAGAACGCATTTAACTCTTTCCGAAATAATCCCTGCATTTTGCAACCCAGAGGAAGAAGGCTTCTGCATTATATTTTTTTTACATTATCCAAATTCAAAGCTTTTGTATATGACAAATCAAATGTAGTTAAAATGATGGCATTTGTCCCTGATAAGGTAGAAAACATTGTGAGAAAAGAAGGACATGCTGGTTTCCAGCATTTTCTTCTTTTAGCACAATGTTTACAAAAGTCATATTTCCCAGGGTCATTAAAGCTCAGGATTGTTAACTCTTTACCCAACAACCCCTGGTTTTTATGACCCAGAGGAAGGAAATTATGAAAACATTGTGGGAAAAGGAGAAAATGCTGCATTTTCTCCTTTTTCTACAGAGTTTTCTACCAAATTAAATACTAATTTCCTCATTTTAGTCACATTTAAATTTTCTACAATTAATTTGGTCAAAATTACAATATTTTTGTGTAGTAAAGGGTTAAAGCATGGAAAAAATAGAATATTTTTTTTTCTCATTGAAGACCGAAATTTCTTTGCTGGCTTGAACATCATATGTAATATTTTCAGTTATGGTTGCAACACTCATTAACTCTATACCAAATGTCAAAATTTTAGTACAGGCAACAAAATAAAGGTGACTGAAATTTGATCTGGGAAGGGTAGAAAACACTGTGGGAAAAGGAGAAAATGCTTGTTACCAGTATTTTCTCCTTTTCCCACAGTGTTTTCAAAAGGCTTCTTTCTCAGGGGAGTCAAAAGTAGGGATTGTGTGGTAATGGGTTAAGATATTACTGCTGAACTTCACTCAGTTAAAGGAATTTCAATCTTTCACAAAAAAAAAATGTATATCCTGCATCAGGTGAAAAGGAGCAGTCGGACATTTTCGTAAATTGTGGTCCCAGATCAGCCTGCGTAGTCAGTGTAGGCTAATCTGTTTTCATGTAATATTATTATGTTTTCTGCTAGTGTACTGTAGCTCTAAATCTGATGTGGTGGTGAAGTGCTGTCTCAGATTAGTCTGAACTTAGTTGACTCATGTCTAAATGCCCCTTCTGCATGTTACAAGCCATATCATTTGTCCCTTTTCTACATTCAGAACCAAATCAAGAGAGGATCTGGAATGTTCTTCCGGTGGTACAAGGGGCCTGTCTCCATGACAAGCAGAGGCAAACTCATACCAGCAGTGATATACTAGATCATACGGCAGCTACTTATTTTTTACTTGTCACATGTACACTGTAGATTGCAATAAAAAAAAACTCATATTTGAGTCATTTAACTAATACCAACAATGAATTATTCTAGACTAACCCCATTTGAAAGCATTTGCTGACAAAAAAATTGAATATGCTTTCAATAATGGGATTTGTCTTTGAAAGGGTAGGAAATGCTCATTACAAGCATTTTCTCCTTTTCCTTCAACATTTTCAAAGCTTATTTTCCTCAAGGTCATTTGTACAGGGGATTGTTTGATACAGGGTAAAGGTTATGTGTGAGTAATGAAGATCAGTGTAAGTTCTGATGTTGCTACAAGGCCCTGTGTTGCTCAGCTGTAAAGTGTGGGCCCATTACAAGGACAGAGCTACAGACAGAGGGCGTGATTTTGATTTCAAAACTGAAAATATTAATTATTTTCCACTAAACCCTATGTAATAGGTACTCATTAGAATCGTCTCGTCAAGACGATTCTAATGAGCAAGCACCCACAACATAGGGTTTCAAAAAGAAATAATGGATTTAGAATACTATGACTCCCTCTTATTTGGAGCTCTGCTTGGTTCTTTGAAAAGCTTACTAGTAGGACAGGGTCCTTTGGCAACACAGATCCCTAGGTTAATTTAGGTGAAACCCAGGACATATTTGTTAGCTTTCGCTATGATTTTACCGAAATAATGGTGAAAGTGGATTGAAACACCATCTAACAATCAGTGCTGAACTTACATGAAACACATTTTTGTGTTTGGCTTTCTTCAACTCGTAACTCTTTACCTTCTGTCTCGGGGTCGTTAAAAGTCGTGATTGTGTAGTAAAGAGTTAACCAGACGACAAAATTTTTGCTATGACCATATTGAAAGCATTTGCAGATGACAATTTAATTGTGGCTCAAATGATGCAATTTTTCTTTGAAAGGGGGAAAACATGGTGAGAAAAGGAGAAAATGCTGGTTACTAGCATTTTCTCCTTTTTGCACTATGTTTTCAAAAGGTTTCTTACCCAGGGGTGTTAAGAGTCAGGATTGTGAGGTAAAAGGTTAAATAATCATTGTTGGGTAAATTACCACTCTATTTTCATTATAAAAAAAGTTACAGGTTACCCCCATATGACTAAATTTGATTAATTACAGAGGAATGCTTGTATAGATTGAAACAAAAATATTCCATGGTGTTGAATAATATACACTAATATATGAGCAAAGATACATCATTGATTAAATCAAATATAATTTCTTTTCAGAACCTTGCTGGTCACATTATCTATGCCTAATGTAAACCTGTAATCCAGTAGTATTGTATGAGATATTTCTGTTTGACGTATTAACTTGTTACCATAAAACAAAAAAAGTAGACTTGTCCAAATTGAAAGTATTTACAGACAACAATTTCATTGTTGTTCAAGTTATGAAATTTGTCTTTGGTAGTGGAGAAAACATTGTGGGAAAAGAAGAAAATACTGGTAACCAGCATTTTCTCCACTTCTTATCATGTTTTAAAAAGGCTTCTCTCTCGGAGTCATTAAAACTCAAGATTGTGTGAAAATGGGTTAATTTGGCATTGGAGATAGAATTTCATAAAAGAAGCCTAGAAAATATTATTAACTCATTACCACACAATCCCTACTTTTGACGACCCCATGAAAGAAGCCTGTAGGAAACATTTGAATGCTGGTTACCAGCATTTTCTCCTTTTCCCAGAGTGTTTTCTACCCATCACAAAACAAAATTCCAATTTTCTGTCACTATTATTTTGTCATCTGCAAATGCTTTGGATTAGGATAAGCCCAAAACATTGTCGTTTGGTATTGAGTTAAGCGTGACTAAGAAACATTCTAAGTCTAATGAAATTTTATGTCAATGTCCAACAAAAATTATATTCTTTCTATCACAACAATATGATATATCACAAATTATATGTCAGAATATGCAAAACCATACATGCACACATGGAAATTTCCATGAGTAAAACACAACTAACTTCTCAGAAAGACAAGTGTTGTAGACTTGTGAGAAACAGATAGTCGTATATGATCGGAAAGTGTCACTTCGGATCACCATGCGCAGACTGGGCTGGCTGATCTAAGATGACACTTTACGCAAATGTCTTGATGCCCATTTTGTGTTTGAGCCAAATGATGTCTCATGATACATTATACAATTATTATCTCATCTCAAAACTTCGTGAGATGAAAAAGATGTGGTGTTTGTATTAAATATAAAAAAAAGTGAGGTGTCTCAAGAGGGCAATATATAAGTTCCCAACTGTGGGGAAAAAAAATGATAGTGTGCACAGCTGCCTCAATCCTGTATCAAGTAATAGCACGTCTGACAAACCTGCTGGAAAGACCTAATGGAAACATTTTGAGAAAAGGCTGTTGACCCATTACCACATGATAAATAGAATTTCATAAATTAAGTCTAGAAAATTTGATTAACGCATTACCAAACAATGCCTACTTTTGATGACCGAGAAAGAAGTCTTTAGAAAACATTGTGGGAAAAGGAGAAAATGCTGGTAACCAGCATTTTCTCCTTTTCCCACAATGTTCTTTACCTTTCACAAAACAAATTTCAAATTTTCAGTCACTTTTATTTTGTTGTCTGCAAATGATTTCGATTTGGACAAGTCTGAAATATTTTTGTTTGGTAAAGAGTTAACCAGCATTTTTGTCCTTTTTCCAAAACTTTCTCTACCAAAGCATAGAATTTAAGTCATTTGCACTGTTTTGATTTTGTCATATGCAGATGATATGAATGTATAATTTTCGAGAAGGGAAAGAGTTAAGCATTAAAGAGGGAAAGAGTTAGGCTTTAATTTTTGTTGTGGAGAACTGTTAGAGAATATTTAATTTCAGATTTTGTTTTGTGGGAATCACATTATTTTTTTAAAACCAATTACTGAGTGTACTTATATTAGACAAAATGCTTTATATATGTATTAATACATTAACTTTTCACCACACAGTTACGCTCAGCAAATCTACGTAAGAAGACTTTTGAAAATGTTATGGGAAAAGCAAAAAAATGCTGGTAACTTGCATTTTCTTCTTTTTCCTTGGTGTTTCCTAGCCTATGACAGATAAATAAAAAATAATAGTTAAATGTGGTTCTTAGGATAGGATAATTTATGTCTGTGAGAGGATAATAAATGTAGTGAAAAAAGGAGGGAAGGATGGTTACCGAAATTTTTCCCTTTTCTCACAATAGTTTCAGAAGACTTCTTCACTGGGGTTGTTAGACAAGAAGATTGTGTCATAAAGGGAAGTAGATAGTCAGTTAACCTCTTACCACACAAGCAAGCATTTTAGCAATCCTTTGGCAGGAGGTTTTTGAAAAAATTGTGCGAAAAAGAGGAAATGCTGCTTACCAGTATTCTAAGCTCCACTTGCTGAAGGCTAGAAGGCCTATGTCATGCCCTGGTGTCTGTTGAATGTGTGTCTGTCCATCTGTGTGTTTAAGTTTTGTTTCAAAGAGAACTCTGATCCTCTTCAGAAGAGTGGGGGGAGGGTTTGTTGATTGATGAAATTACAAATTTTTTGACTGGATCAATATCAAAACCCATTGCATACAATAAATTGAATATAGCTTAACCCATTACCACACAATCCCTACTTTTGATGCCCCTGAGAAAGAAGCCTGAATGTGGGAAAAGGAGAAAATGCTGGTCACCAGCATATTTTCCTTTTCCCATAATGTTTTCTACCCTTCACAAAACAAATTTCAAATTTTCGGTCACTTTTATTTTGTAGTCTGCAAATGCTTTCGATTTGGACAAACCTAAAATTTTGTCGTTTGGTAATGAGTTAAATGATTGTCTCTGTCCTGAAGAGAAAGAAGAAACATTGTGGGGAAAGAAGAAAATGCTGGTTGACAGCATTTTCTCCTTTTCCCACAGTTTTCTCACAAGTCTTCTCTTTCAGGGTCATTAAATCTCAGAATTGTGTGGTAAAAGGTTGAAAGTCAGTGGAGCAATACAGGGCCATTATGTCCTCTTATTTTCTTTTCTTACAACATTTTCAACTCAATGAAAGCGTAAATCCAGCTTATGAGCCACATTTAATTTGCTGTCTGCAAATGCTTTTAATTTGAGCTAGTGTAAAATTTGTTTTTTGATTAAGACTGAATGGTAAGAGATTCATTGTTGGCAAAGAAAGCAAGTATTTGTAATTATCACATACATGTAGAAATTGTATTTGTTTGGTAAAGGATTAACCCTTTCCCAAACAAGCCTTTGTTTTTACGTGTCTGCAGTACAAGTCTTTTGAAAACATTGTGGGAAAAGGAGAAATTGCTCGTAACGAGCAATTTTTCCTTTTCCCACAGTGTTTTCTACCCATTTGGAGAACTTTCTGCCATTTTTATAGTTTCGAAATTGTCATCTGCAAACTCTTTGAGTTTGAAAGAGTCTAAGATTTGTCATTTGGGAAAGGGTTAAATCAAGTACAGGTTACCATATACTCTGAGTACTCCGGGTACTGGAATTAAAGCCAAATTGTGCCATCCACTAGAGATGATCTTCGTTTTATTACATGTCATTTCCTGAGGTTTCTTCCTACCAAACTGCAACTGTAATAGACACATTTGACAAGAAATTTTGCTTTTTAATAATTGGGTTCTGGATACTCGGTAGAATATCTAACTTTTGACCTTGTGATTGTGAGTTTCATACCTGACTGAAGCAAACTTTCTTTGCTGGGGTTTTTTCCACCTCTCACCTCTGATGTATGTGAGAAAAGAAGTCAGTGACTTAGAGAGAAAATTGTAACAGTATTTATGTGTGAAAGCCAAGAAACACATGCATATGTGCAATGACTGCTGTGGTATGACCTAAGCTGTGAAAATGACGTTAAACTGCAATACAAACTCCAGTACAAGAGAGCAAATGCAGTGATTGGACTTTCTTTTGAAAGGGTAGACTGCATAGTGGGGAAAGGAGGAAATGCCATTTACTATCATTATCTCCTCGCTGCACAATGCATATAAGAGCCTTCTTCCTGATGTTAGTTAACCCTTTACCAAACAATTCTTGGTTTTAATGACCCGGACAAAGAAGCCTTCTGAAGACATTGTGGGAAAAGGAGAAAATGCTGGTAAAGAGCATTTTCTCCTTTTCCCACAATCTTTCTACCCTTCCAAAGTCAAATTTCAATTTTTGATGGAGTCACATTTATTTTGTCATCTGCAAATGCTTTCAATTTGATCAAGTCTAAAATTTTGTAGTTTCGCAAAGAGTTAAAACTCTGGACTGTTTGCTTTAAGATTACATAATTGCTGGTAATCAATTATGAAATACCTCAAATATTTAATGAAATTTAGAGTTTACCAAAATTTGATGCTAAACCCATAATCCAGTACAGCAAATTCACTGCAAATTTGAAATACAGGGAGGATTAAATCGTTACCAGATGGCAAAACTTGAGGCCTTTCCAAATTGAAAGGCAAAAATATTTACAGAAGACTGACAAGATGGAGCTCAAAAGATTGTGTGTGCAATTAGAACAGGCAATAAAACCTTGTAGGTAATAGAGAAAATGTTGGTTACCAGCAAAATTTCCTTTCCCCACATTGTTTTCAAAGTGGTGTTAAAAGAAGAGACTGTTTGATAAAGGTTCCATGTCATTTTAAGTCCAATACAGGAGTACCCAGCTATTGTGGCAAATTTTCTTCTTTTACCACAGTGTTTTCAACCCTAGGATATGTAATTTCACAGTAAGGGTCACATTTAGCTTTAGTTTGCGAATTCTTTAATGAAACTTTGTCTTTTGAAAAATGTTACTTTTTACCAAACGACAAAATTTTAGACTGGTCCAGATTGAACGCATTTGGAGACGACAGAATTAAATGAAACTTGAAAATTGAAATTTGTTTCCAGCAGGGTAGAAAACATTGTGGGAAAAGGAGAAAATGCTGATTACCAGCATTTTCTCCTTTTCCCACAATGTTTTCAAAAGGCTTCTATCTTAGGTTCATTAAAAGTCAGGATTGTGTGGTAAAGAGTTGAGGTAGTAGTAGGTTCTGAAAAACATGGTTGTGTGTTTCAACATATCAACTTACGCTTGCAAATTGTTGCCTTTGTACAATTATCTCAGGGGCTTTGCATGGATCAGCAAGGCATAGGATTCCAATTATGGAGAATCCATGTGTATTGTTTAACCCTTTCCCAAACGGCAAATTTTGCACCAGAACAAATTGAAAGCATTCTGCAGATGACAAATTAGCAGTTGCTAAAAAGATGATTTTTCTATATGGTAGGATAGAAAACATTTTGGGAAAAGGAGAAAATGCTGGTTACCAGCATTTTCTCCTTTTCCCACAATGTTTTCAAAATGCTTCTATTCCTGACCCGTAAAAACCAGGGATTGTTTGGGAAAGGGTTAAGCAAAGCTCTGGAATTTTTGTGGGAATGTGCTTGCCATGCCTTCAACTGTTGAAGGCCCAAGGGTATTCAGAAATAGGGGAGATATTGATTTGACTGAACTATCGTTGAAAGTAGCATAAGACACCATCAGTCTGAAATCATATGTTTTTCAAGAGCTAAATGCATTGCTGCTGGTAAAATTTATTTCGTAAACCCTTTAACAAACAATCTTATTTTTTATACAGTTGAATGAGGATGATTTTTGAAAACATGGTGGGATAAGGGGAAAATGCTGGTCACTATCATTTTGTCCCTTTTCCCCAATGTTTTCTATTATTTCAATGACAGAAATCTTTGAGCAATGCTGACTGTTATCTGCAAATACCTTCTCCGCATTCAAGTTGTTTGGTAAAGGGCCAAAATGTGATTGTAATAGCAAGAAGTGAAATATGCATTGTATTTTACACATCACGGTAATACAATTAAAAGTAAAGGGAGATCTTTATCTTTGTCTTTTGGCATTCCTGGTTTGCATGAAAATGTGGGTTTGTCATAGCCTTTTTGTCAACTACGTACCTGTTGCATTTTATGAACTTGGACATTTTCTCCTAATTATTTCATTTTTCTCTTTATCAAACAACAAAATTTTGGACTCAATCAAATTGGATTGAGTTTTTTAATTTGGACGAGTCTAAAATTTTATCATGCGGTAAAGAGTTAAATTCTGTCTGGTTTGTTCAGTAATTAGCAATGAAAACTGTCTCTCTAAAAAGCATTGGTTTGACTGTTTCATTTGAGAGCAGCTAGAGGGTTGGAGAGAATGCTGTGTGTACTACTGGTGAAAATAGAAAGCATTCGCTGACAAAAAAATAAATATGTCTGTGAAATCCAAATTTGATTTGGGAAGGGTAGAAAACACTGTGGGAAAAGGAGAAAATGCTGGTTACCAGCATTTTCTCCTTTTCCCACAATGTTTTCAAAAGGTCTACCTAAGGGTTGTCAAAAGTCGTCTGTGTGGTAAAGAGTTAAATCTTTCATTGTATATGTGCCACACTCCGGCAAAAAAGGACCTAATGCATCACTGTGATGTCATCACAAGTCATCACATTATCCTGGATCCACAAAGTCAATGTTCTGGAACGACTGACTGAATCATGAGGTAAACTAATCCTTGAAAATGCAGAAAACTGACCCAGAACCAAGAAGTTTCGGCCTAAGGTTGCCAGGATCTTTACTTTTTGTAGATGCATGTCTTCTACCACACAATTCTGACTTTTAACAACACTATAAAAAAGTTTTGAAATCATTGTGAGAAAAGGAGAACATGGTGGTAACCAGCATTTCCTCCTTTTTCGACAATGTTTTCTTTGCTTTTTAAAACAAATTTGAATTGTTTTATCAACTTTATATTGTATGCAAGTGCTTTCAATTTGGACCAGTTTTAAAGTTTGTCGTTTGTTAAAGATTTAACCCTTTACCCCATTAGGCATTTCTATGGTATCTCTAATTGACCTTGAATAACAGCAAGGATGAAGCTGTTTCTTATGTGTATATTACACCTTTTGATAGCATAGAATAGAAAACATTGTGGCAAAAGGTGAAATTGCTCGTGACGAGCAATTTCACCTCTTGCCACAATGTTTTCCAAAGGCTCCTACAAGCCATGCATAGAAATATCTACGGAGTAAAGGGTTGAGGCCCCTTTTCACAGAGCATGGCTTACAATAACTCGACCTCTTTCAAAGGCAGAAAGTATATCAATGGAAATGTTAAAATATTTTTAGACTTAACTACAGGAGCAGATAGTATAATATCAGTGATGAGACTGCATATTCTATACAGTCTGATCTAGATCCGTGCCATCCTCAAAAAGCTCCTTTTCTTTCTGAAAGCCTGAAGAAACCATGTGAATCACATGAATAAATGAAGCAAGAGAAACTGTGATGACTTTAAGAAAAAAAAACAAACATAGAAAGAGAATTTTCATAAAAAAGGATTTATTGTTTGCTTGAAGCCATAGAACTGTAAGAACACATTAACAAAGGGCATGCTTGGGAAAACTATGTGTATATGTTGAATGGACAGAGTAAATCAAGATCAGATTACTCAGAATGAGGGGGCAGATCGTGAATCCAACATGACAGGTATCGTGTAATGCTGTTGATGGCTTTGAATTTTTTATTTTTCAAAGTCCAAATGCTTGCAACTTTAAATGATGTCTTTCCAAGGTTTTTTTGGCCAGAATTCATAACAAAATAGTGGACAGTGTGGATCCAAGATCAGACAGCACATTATGTGCAGTCTGATCTTGATCTGCACTGTCAACAAAGACAACTTCAGTTGGTTCCAGTGCTTTAAAGATTATATTGACTACTGCCTGACAATTTTTTTGTTATATACCGGTATTCAAAAATCTAGTGGTTAACTCTTTACCAAATAATGTCAAATTTTAATGACCCGTAAAGAGCAGACTTTTGAAACATTATGACAAAAAGAAGAAAATAATGGAAACAAGCATTTTCCCTTTTCCCACAATATTATTTTACCTTTCAACGATCATCCTCCAACATTCGAGCTGATATGTCATCTGTTTTCATTACAAATTACTGTAGAAATTTGTTGTCAGGTCAAGGGTTTACTTTTATCACACATCAGATTTTACAAGTCTCCAGTTTTAAAGCATTTGCAGATGACAAATCAACTGTGGCACAAATGATCTTAAGCTCTCTTAAAGAGCAGAAAACATTGTGGGAAAAAGAGAAAATTCTGGTCAAAAACATTTTATATGTTTTCAAAGCAAATCTTTCCCAGGGTCATGAAAACCCTAAAATGTTTGGTAAAGGGTTTACGAAACTTTTCAAATCAAATTTAAAAAAATGGGGGGGCGCAAATAGCATAAAGTACAACAGCTACTGAAAAAACCACATTGAGCACATTGTTTATATACAATGGAATACAATACACAACATTTATAGCTGGAAACATCATTTCAAAGTTTACTACAAACAGAAAACATAATACGAAAATATGGATTTGCAGAAGAACTTGGCATTATATGAAAATACATGTAGGTATAAAGAGAATAACAAATTCTACAAAGAGAAGCATACTCCAAGTGAAATGAGTAAAATTATAACGTGTGAAAATTTTGAAATGTCTGTTGAAAATGAAATAGAGTTTATTTCATCAGCTTGTGGTTAATATGAGGAAATATTTGCCGAAAAAGGGAAAGGGATGCGAAAATAACAAGTGCTGTAAGGTATGAGTTATTTTCACAGACCTTTCTCTTTTTTGGCAAATAAATGATTAGTTCTCTCTTGGTTGAAAACATTGTAGGTAAAGGAGAAAATGCTGGTTACCAGCATTTTCTCCTTTTCCAACGATGTTTTCAAAAGCCTTCAATGGCAGGGTCGCTAAAACTCTGGGTTGTGTGGTAAAGTGATAGCACTCTGTTGTTTTCACATACCTTGTTGATTACACATATTAAAATTTAACAAGGAAGTGTTTGAAGAATCATTAGTTGCAGTCTCGTTTCAGTCGGAACTGAGTAAAAAAAGATTTTCCCCTTTTACCAGCATATTTTCTACCTTTTCATATACAAATTTTAATTATTTGAGGCAATTTGTCTTCTGCAACTGCTTCCAATTCAATGAGTAAGCTTTTATAGTCTGCAGTAGGGTAAAACCATTTTTCTCTCAGTTGTTATACTGTATAATGATCCTTGATGTACAGTCAGGTGGCAGGGGACTTAGCAACTTGTTCATGGCTGTGGTGAATCATGTTGCTATGAGCCTTCAGCTGTGGTGAATCATGTCGCCCCAAGCCTTTCGGCTCTTGGTGATATGATTCACCACAGCCGTGAACAAGTTTCCAAGTCCCCTGTCACCTGACTGCAAAGTTTTACCATCCCAAAGTTTGTCAAGTGAATTTTACCTGTTTTTTTTTTTTTTTTTTTTTAAAAATTGATTATGCTGACATAGTAGAATTTTCCTTCTGAATGCCCCAATTCAATGAAAACTGATGTCACTGGGAACAGACATCACTGAAACCTTGGGTAATACATGCTAAATATGCAGCTTGGTGCATAATCTTGATCGATGCCGCCATTTGTATGTTGTGTTGATAGTGTAGTTATGTAGATAGCTAACAGGGAAACTGCTTTTACGTCTGTTATGCCAGTGTACACAATACTATGTTCGGGGCATATTATCCAGTCAGATCACAAGAAATTTCTTTGCAGTATAATGAAACAGGCTGTTCCTTATATATCAGTTTCTAAAACTTTATCTACTACTATGAGTACATGTACTACTACTACTGAACATCACTGGCCATCTTTTTATAAACGTATAATCTATGACTGTTGGGCTTTTTCATCGCTGTTTAAAATATTCCTGAAAAAAAAAAAAAAAATGAAATAAATAAGACACAGTGTTTTTAAAACTCTCTACCACACTGAAAAATTTTACACGTCCAAATTCAAAGCATTTGCAGACGACAGTTTAGATTCGGCCCAAATGATAGACCTTGTCTTCAATGTGTAGAAAACATTGTGGGACAAGGAGAAAATGCTGGTTACCAGCATTTTCTCCTTTTTCCACAATGTTTTCAAATGCCTTTTCAGGTCGATAAAAGGTGGGATTGTGTGGTAAAGAGTTAATGATTGAAATGATTATTTATTTGACCCTTTACACCATAATCCGGAGTTTTAAGAACCCCGAGAAAGAGACCCTTTTGATAACATTGAGGGAAAAGGAACAAATGCTGTTAACCAGTATTTTCTCCTCTTTCCAAAATGCTTTCTACCTTATCCAGGACACAAATGACTATTTGAACATAATTGTACATCTATTTTGTCCAAGCAAATGCTTTTACCTTGGTCAGGTACAAAATCTCATTGTTTGGTCAAAAGTTAAACCCTCTTCCAAACAATCCTGTTTATAGCAGCTCGAAGGGAATTCACTTATGAAAACAATGTGGACTAAAAGGAGAAAATGCTTTTAAGCACGACCATCATGTCATCAAATACCGGTAGCATCATTCATTAATCTTTGCCAAACAACAAAATCTTGGACTGGTACAAATTGAAAGCAGTTCAGACGACAGAATAAACCCAGCTCAAAAGTTGAAAGTTGTATTTCCAGCAGGGTAGAAAACATTGTGGGAAAAGTAGAAAATGCAGGTTTCCAGCATTTTCCCCTTTTCCCTCAAGGTGTTCAAAGGGCCTCTTAATTAAAATCTTAATTCACAGTGCTGTTGTCCTTTGTTTTATACGGCAGGCTGGCTTATAGTAGACTCAGCAGGTTTCGAAATAGACTTTCAAAAACATGTTTGTCGTCATATCACAAGAAAAAGAAAGGCAAAATTAACACTTAAGTCTTTACCACCCAATCCCAACTTTTCACAACCCTGGGAAAGAAGCCTTTAGAAAACATTGTGGTAAAAGGAGAAAATGCTGGTAACCAGCATTTTCTCCTTTTCCCACAATGTTTTCTAGCCTATCATAGAAAAATTGCACCATTTGAGTCACATTGAAATTGTCAAACACAAAAGCTTCCAATTTCCACAAGGCTAAAATTCTGTTGTTTGGTAAAGGATTAAACTGCTAAACAAATGGAACCAAAACTTAAGATTTAATCGACTCGAAGATGCAGTATCGGACAGCGATGATCATATATGACCTACAACACGCGAAAGGGGCATTCGGACATTTTGTGTAAAGTGTCCTCTGGGTTCAGCCTGCGCGGACTGTGCAGGCTAATTTTAGACAGCAGTGTACGACTACATTAGATTTTGTGCAAAACGGAAAAGTATGTACAGAAACGGAAAGGGTCGTTTCGAGTTAGCCTACTTGGACTGTGCAGGCTTATTCGAAACGACACTTTAGGCAAATGCCCGAATGCCCTTTTTCGCGGGTTGCAGGTCATATCATGTTTTGTGCAGTTCTAATCTTAATCTATGTCCTAATCTTAATCTACACTTTCTGCAAAAGCACAGTGAGTGTTGCTTAGCCAAAGGCTTACACAGACATAGCATTTTCATTAGCTGAAAAAAGTATAATGAACTTTAAATAGTTTACATTAAAATGAGCCATGAACTTGCAAATGGGGGCTTAACCCCATTCCATACAATCTGGACTTTTAACGACCCTGAGAAAGAAACCGTTTCAAAGCATTGTAGGAAAAGGAGAAAATGCTGGAAACCAGCATTTTCTCCTTTTCCTACAATGTTTTCTACCCTTCTCTAAACAAATTTTCATTTTTCAGTCAAGTCTAATTTGTCGTCTGCAAATGCTTTCAATCTGGACCAGTCTAAAATTTTGTCGTTTGATAAGGAGTTAAGTCACTCCAAACCGACTTACCTGTAAGATGTCACCATGTACTTGATGGCGTTGGCTGCCCGTCGATCACTGGCGAAGAAGGGAAAGTACCTGGTAAGCGTGTCCATCATGACGCCTCGTACTTTCGAGTCATCCAGCTTACGCCTTGCAGTTGACTGGGTGGAGGTGTACAGCTGATGAAAATATGTAGAATTTTTTCTTACATTTTATAAATCATTCATGTTGCCACCGGTTTTCCATATGGGCGACGCCCCATGATGAAGGCTGTTAACCCATTACCACACAATCCCTAATTTTGACGCCCCTGAGAAAGAAGCCCTTAAAAAACATTTCCCACGCTGTTTTCTACCCTTAACAAAACCAATTTCAAATTCTCAGTCACTTTTATTTTGTCACCTTCCAATGCTTTTAACTTGGACCAGGTTAAAATTTTGTCGTTTGGTAATGGGTTACCAAACGACAAGTTTTTAGACTCGTCCACCTGGTTCAAAGCATTACCGTAATTTTACAAATTACAAACTGAATCTTGCTCAAATGACAGAAAAATAGATATTGTGGATAAAAGCTGGTTATCAGCATTTCCTGCTTTTTCCACAATGTTTTCTACCCTTTCAAACAGCATACTAAAGCAAGGGGTAAGTAAACAATGTCCCTTTGAACACTTACAACACAAGGCCAGTGAGTCGCACATAGCAGCAAAGGGGGTTAAGATAAGTCTTTTCTATGGATGAATTTGACATCTGTTGAAAGCATTATGGAAATTGTTTTTTCCCTTTTCCCACAATGTTTTATTTGATTAACCATGGAAAACCTGTTTTAATTTGTTATTCCTTCTTTAAGTATTTACCACACAATCCCGATTTTTAACAACCAAGATAAAGAAAGCCTTTGAAAACATTGTGGGAAAAGGAGAAAATGCTGGTAACCAGCATTTTCTCCTTTTCCCACAATGTTTCTACCCTTTCCAAATCAAATTTCAATTTTTGATTCTTTTTTATTTTGTCGTCTGCAAATGCTTTCAATTCGGGCATGTATAAAATTTTGCTGTTTGGTAGAGTTAAATCACTTAGATCTATATACATGGCCTGGGTCACAGGAATTTGACATTCTAAATGTAGGCCTAAAAAATTGAAAAAATACGAAAAAAATAAGCCCCTATATATAAAGAAACAAGAAAGTGTTTATATATAGGGGAGTATTTTTTTCTACATATTTTATCATATTTTTATTATAGAATGTCAAATTCCTGTGCCTGGATTATGGAAAAGATGAAAAGATTGTAGTTCTGGGCTCATATTCACCAACCATTCTTAAGCATATTCTTAGTCTTATCACTGGAATTTGACATTCTATAACCAAAATAAATGATAAAACATGAAAAAAATCTCCCCTATATAATATAAACATGTGTTTATATTATATATAGGGGAGATTTTTTTCATATGTTATCATTTATTTTGGTTATTGAATGTCAAATTCCTGTGGTCTTATTCTCCAAAGTTTTCTAAATTTATAAGTAACACAACTTCTGATTGGCTAAACCAAATGGTTAAGCTAATCAGAAGTGTGTTACTTACAAATGTAGAAAATTCTGGAGAATAAGACAAAAAAAAACCGTTCCTAAGACGGGTTAGTGAATACGAGCCGAGAGCTAAAACAAAAACAGAGCAGACCTACCACAAAATCCTTCTTTGAATACAAAATAACGACAGCTTCGTTGCAGTTTGACGTATGACTGCCCCACAACTTGTTTGTCCCCAAGTGATAGGCGAAGCTGCGGCCTTCTAGGTACCTCATCATCATGTTGTCTTCCGCTCTATGGAGAAAAGCGCCGAATGGTAGTTTTTTTTTTTTTCGAAGAAAAGAGGGTGGAAAGATAAACAGCAAACCTCCATAAGGAAAAAGGTTCATTAAACATCGATACTTTTCAATGTTCTTTAACTCATTACCAAACGACAATATTTTAGGCTTTTCCGAATCATTATCTCCCGCTAGATAGCATTCTATAAATACTCATCTATCTAGTTTGGGCATGCTGGGTACAGAACCGAACCACTTTCCTACGCGACAACCGTTACTTTGAATTTCTAACTGAAATAAACGTTTACTCAATAAAACCCTACCTCGTGCAATTCAATCAGCTATGATCAGCAGTTTAGAGAAATCTGGAGCTAAAACAGGTCTGATTTCTCCTAAAAATATATTCGTACAAGATATTTTCAACATTCCTACTTTATAGAGCGTAATACTACAGTTTCCCGATATCGGGGCTGGTGATACGTCATATAAGACAGGTGGAATCTTCGAAGAATATGACATGCGCAGACGTGTCCGAATTGAAAGCATTTGCAGACGACAAAATTAAAAGTGACTGAAAATTTGAAATTTGTTTTGTAATGGATAGAAAACATTGTGGGAAAAGGAGAAAATACTGGTTACCAGCATTCTCTCCTGTTTCCACAATTTTTTCTAAATACTTCTTTTTCAGCGTCATCAAAGGTAGGGATAGTGTGGTAATGGTTTAATCAGAAAGGCAGGCAGACGAGCTGGCGGATAATCAAACGGTCTTCCAAACTCACTTAACAGACTGATGGATTGATAGGTAGTCATGTACAAATGTAGGTACTGATATATACAGGGACAGACAGATAGATAGACGGGCGAACAGACAGATAGGTTTTTAGGAATAAATCGTAACTTACTTTTGTGTAAAGTACTTCTTCATTTTTGGGACTACCGCCAACATGACTAGGTAACCCTTCCTCTTGGAGGCCTGGGGACCCACTGAGTAGCATGGGACTGTGGTTGTGTTGTAGATACCCTGTAAAAGCTCGTCGATTTCATTGGCTGAAACATAAAGTGGTCAATTACTGCGAGATGGTTCTTGATTGTGGGTTCGATTCCCACGGCTGGTCATCTATGATTACCATGCGCGGATCCAGATATTTTTCTCAGGGAGGTCCCACCAAAACCGCACTCATCTTATTATATGGTACTTTGATTTCCGGATTTCAGTGGATGTTAGCCATTTACAAGAAAAATCAACGTTTCCAGTTCTAACCACGAGGAGGTCTCCACATTTAGAACCTTTTTTTATTATTATTTATTAATTTTCACGAATCCGACAACCACATTTCTGTCAAGTTTCCAGGGGGGTCCGGACCACCCCGTCCCCCCCCTCTAGATCCGCCCATGATTACTGATGTTTTTTTTCAAATGAGAAGCTAAACCGAGGTCCTGTGTGATGGTGCTATCCCTTTACCACACAATGTCGACTTTTGACGCTCCCTGGAAAACAGCCTTTTGAAAACATTATGGGAAAAGAAGAAAATGCTGGTCACCAGCATTTTCTCCTTTTCCCACAATGTTTTCTACCCTATCAACGAAAATTTGCACCATTTGAGTCACACTGAAATTGTCGCCTGCAAATGCTTTCAATTTGGACAAGGCTAAAATTTTGTCGTCTGAAAATGCTTTCTATTTTGGATAAATCTAAAACTTTGCTACAATCTCAGAGCAGAGTTTTCATTCGTTACTCTCACCATACATGTGAATGTGAATGATCCGGAGTGCAAGAGAGTGACTTTGCTATGTGGTAAAGGGTTAAAATTTTACCACAGGACAAAATCTTACGCCATTCCTTTGTAATAGCGTTTGCGGATGTCACAGAAAAGTTCAGATGAAAGGAAAGGATTTGTCCATGAAAGGATAGGAAAACATTGTGGTGAAAGGAGAGCACAGTGGTAACCAGCAATTTCTTAATTTCCTACATATTTACAACATCTCTATTTTTTGGGTCGTGAAAACTAGAAATTGCTGTGTAAGAGGTTTACTGTGGTTCAGATAATGGCACGTTTCTTTGAATCAATTGAAAAACTTTGTTGGAAAAGAAGAAACGATGGCTACCCATTATCTCCAGCTAGATGGCATTCTATAAATACTCATCTATCTAATTTGGGCATCATGGGTACAGAACCGAACCATTTTCATACGCGACAACCGTTACTTTGAATTTCAAGCTAAGATAAACGTTTATCTAATAAAACGCTACCTCGTGCAATTCACTCAGCTATGATCAGCAGTTTAGAGAAATCTGGAGCTAAAGCAGGTCTCAAATGTATTGATAAAAGCTATTTGCTACATTACTACTTTATAGAGCGTAATATTACAGTCAGCTCGCTTTTGGGGCTAGTGCTGCGACGCAGCGTCATATAAGACAGGTCGAATCTTCGAAGAATATGACATGCGCAGACAACGGCTGGCTACCAGCCGTTGTCTGCGCATGTCATATTCTTCGAAGATTCGACTGTCTTATATGACGCATCACTACTAGCCCCAAAAGCGGGTTGACTGTAATATTGCGCTCTATAAAGTAGCAATGTTGAAAATAGTTTTTACGTATCAATACGTTTGAGGTGAAATGAGACCTTCTTTAGCAACAGATTTCTCTAAACTGGTGATCATAGTTGAGTGAATTGCACGAGGTAGCGTTTTATTGGGTAAACCTTTATTTCAGTTTGAAATTCAAAAGTAACGGTTGTCGCGTAGGAAAGTGGTTCGGCTCTGTACCCAGGATGCCCATATCAGATAGATGAGTATTTATAGAATGCCATCTAGCGGGAGATAATGGGCTATCAGAAACCTATCCCCCCCCCCCTCCCCCAACATTTTCAAGATGGCTTTTTCCTGGTTAGGATCATTGAAACACGTGGTTTAAAAAGTGTTATAAAGGTAATCATGAGATGTTTTTACGGCGTAATTAATATTGGCAGACTGCAGAGATCAAGATCAGACTGCATAGAATGTACAGTCTTACCTTGTATATATACCGTCGGCGTTGTTAGCAAGTTGAACAACTTTCTGCGTTTCAGTGGATTATATTTTTTATTACTCAAAGAAAGATTTTAATACTGCTAAGGGCGGCTCATTGACCGTTAGCGGGCGGTGTAGATCAAGATAAGACTGCACTGAACGTACAGTCTGAATTTGAATCTTAGCTGTCCAAGGAGAAGATATATTTCTAAACAAAAATGAATAGTATCGATCGCCATTTTACGATCAGTTGGAAAGCTTTATTTACATAACAGGACAAGATTTAGGACGCAATCACAAGCACAATCTTCAACCATATAGGCCTATAATGGTCTCCAACACGCGAAAAGGGGGCATTTGGAAATTTGCGTAAATTGTCTTTTCGGATCAGACTGCGCCGAGACTAATCCGAGACTGCACTTTTCGCGACTTTATCAGATTCTGTGCTATAGTAGACTTGCGCGAAACAGAAGTTACTTAAAAACGGAAAATGTTATTTCGGGTTAGCCTGCGCGGACTGTGCAGGCTGATCTGTAACAATCCTTAAAGCAAATGTCCGAATTCCCATTTTTGCGTGTTGCAGGCCAAACAGTAAATTACAAGGCAAACCTGAACTACTGCTTTTCTGTATGACCAGACTTGCCTTACGTGTAAGCATTTGCAGACGACAAACTAATGTGGTTCTACAGTCGAGGGTTTACTTGGGTAGTAAATCTGCGAAAATGGTGATAAATAGAACTTTCTGTTTGTACCTCAGTTATTCTGAAATTTTCTAGGTCGGGTCTGATTAGTTAAGTGTAGCATTCAGTCATTCGCAAACATTAGTATATGACTAATACCGTAGTAGTAGCCTCAAAAGAAAGGACTTCCACAGCAGCGTGGAAGCCACTAGTACTGGTTAAGTAACCATTAACCCCAAAAATATCAATTTGTAAATTTTGTATAGATTTCTTTGTAACAGGCTGCTATCTAAAAGTATTTTGATATGGAAAGATATAATTTCTATCCTATTTGTGAGCATTAGATATTCGTAAGAAAATTTTCGAAATAAATAATCAAGATGTACTTTTCCTTGAATGGAATGAGTAAATATAATTAAAAATTATTAAAGGGAAGTAACTTCCCGATTAATTTCATACCTAAAAATAACGGCCAAATTAGCAAAGAATATCACGAGCTCTTTTACGTTGATCTAGATCTAGTATCGATCAAGCTTTCAT
Organism: Tridacna crocea; assembly: GCA_943736015.1. NCBI lineage: Eukaryota > Metazoa > Mollusca > Bivalvia > Cardiida > Cardiidae > Tridacna > Tridacna crocea. The sequence continues at coordinate 25,581,463 of OX031060.1, forward strand.
ATCGGATTGAAATTTTACTCAACTTATTTAGCAGGAAAAGGGTTGATGCACCATGCTTTGAAATGACAGAAAACGTTGTGGAAAAAAGGAGAAAATGCTGGCTGCATAAATTTTCTCACCTGGTTACACAAACATCACACACAACCAGCTGATTATCATCTAGATCTAGATCTATATAGATTCTAGTTCCAGTAAAATTTCTGTCTACCTTTGCAAATGTTTCTATTTTTTTCCTTGATCTTTTAAAAATATATTCAAGTTGATAGGAATGCGAAATTTATGTTTGAAAGATAGTCTACTTTTGTCCACTGACTTAACCATTTACCAAACAATCCATGGTTTTTACGGCCCTGATGAAGAAGCCTTTTGAAAACATTGTGTGAAAAGCAGAAAATGCTGGTAACCAGCATTTTCTCCTTTTCCCATAATGTTTTCTATCCTGCTGGAAACAAATTTCAATTTTTGAGTTACGTTTATTTTGTCGTCTGCAAGTGCTTTCAATTTGGACCATTCTATAATTTTGTCGTTTGGTAAAGGGTCAAGTCAACCACTAACTTACCTAGTACAAGAGGCAGAATATTTTGTGGGTCACAAACGAAAGAAGGGGCATTTCTCCCGCAAGCTTTGGGTCTTTTTATCGGATCAGGCATAGAAGATACCATCCATTCCATCTCGTCCTGTGTCGACTGACCTTGACATGTCGTCGTCAAGGAGACAAACACCACGGTAACATACAAGATAATAATGGATCTCATTTTCTGGAAGAGAAAATAACATATCAATGTGATAACTTCGCACAGGGCCGAGGAAGAACAGGGACGAGGTGTTCCTTTTCCCCCGCCCCACCTAATCATTTCAGACGCGTTCGGAAGCCTATAAAATCTTTAAATGGCCAACCTTATCTTCTTCACTTTGCACAGTCAAAACAATAAATAAATAAATAAATAAATAAATAAATAACAGTAAACATTTAACCTGCCAATGCAAGCATCGTTCTTAGCCAATCTCAAATCGAGGAAAAAAGAGATGGGTATTCTCTCAAATCGAGGAAAAAAGAGATGGGTATTATCTCAAATCGAGGAAAAAAGAGAGGGGTATTTATAAAACGTAAAAGGTATTAGGACTGTAGCAGTACAATATTTAAATCAGACCCCTTAGTCTCAATATTGAGACGTTTACAGTGCTTCTTTTCCTATTTTCGTATAATTATGGACATTAATTTATGATGCACAGGAGGGGGGGGGCGGGGTTAACTGGTAAAAATACAAATCGTACAGTTATCTGTACAACCTTCCCTCTTAATTAACACTAAACCAAACAGTCTCAGGATTTAACGACCATGCAAAAGAAACCCTTTAGTTAACATTGTGGGAAAAGTAGAGAATGCTGGTAACCATTCGACTTGGTCAAACAGTGAAAGCATTAAAAAAAAAAGACAACGAATTCAAGTCGGCTGAAATGGTGGAAAATGCCCTTGACAAAAAAAATGTGGAATTAGGAGAAAATGCTGGTTACCGGCAATTTCTCTTCCAACAATGTTTTCAAAGGGCTTCTATCACAGGGTCGTAAAAAACAGGTACGTATTATTTGGTGAAGGGTTAAAAGTGGGGGGGGGGGGGGGGAACCTGGTTTTCAGTATCCCCCCCCCCCATTTCCCAGAATGTTTTCAACATTTTTCTTCTTTCGGTCCGTCAAAACTTGGAATTACTTGGTAATGGGTTAACTCGTTACCAAATGACAATACTTTAGGCTTGTTTAAATCGAAAGCATTTGCAGATGACAAAATAAAAGTGACTGAAAATTTGAAATTTGTTTTGGGTATGGTAGAAAACATTGTGAAAAAAGGAGAAAATGTTGATAATCAGCATTTTCTCCTTTTCCAACAATGGTTTTTATAGGCTTCTTTCTCAGGGTCGTTAAAAGTAGGGATTGTGTGGTAAAGAGTCCACTTCCTCTCCTCCCTCGCAATTTTTTTCTGTCGAATTCCAGAATTCCTATCACCATACGTCATATCTCATGAAAACAAAGGCATATTCCCTAATACACTTTAACATCCGGATTCTAGCAAATATAATAAAGCTATAAACACAGGGCTTCGATAATTCATCCTAATATTTTTCTCTGGAATATATCAATTAACAAATTAGTGAAATGATAGTTAAAAGCCAACAAAAGAAAATCACCTACGTAAATATTTACCAGTGTTTCTCACTACACACGAATTCCTTCCTCAGCTTCCTGTTATCTCGCCTTGTGGAAATATGACTGACATTACGAGTCTCTCCCTGTCAGTAATTAACTGTGTACTTACTCATATGATAAACTGGCAGAAGGCCGAACAGGCTTATCAGTGACAAAATAGCAGAGGTATCAACACGCGTGTACTGTATTCCTTTCCAGATGTTGAAAAAAGTAGCGCATGTTTATGTGTAAAAGTGAGACTGGTGAGAATTAAAGTTAGATGACGTGAGGTGTCTTATTTCAAATAAGTTATTAAATATTATTTGACTCTCTCTCTCTCTCTCTCTCTCTCTCTCTCTCTCTCTCTCTCTCTCTCTTCTCCCATCTCTCTCTCTTCTCCCATCTCTCTCTCTATCCCGTCCATATATCTGCCGCCTCACCCGCTCTGGAATGAAAATCGAAATCGGACACGAAAAGAATTTACCCAGTCTAGTTTAACCCTTTCCCAAACGGCAAATTTTGGACCAGGCCAAATTGAAAGCATTTTGCAGATGACAAATTAACATTTGCTAAAAAGACTATTTTTCCATATGATAGGGTAGAAAACATTGTGGGAAAAGGAGAAAATGCTGGTTACCAGCATTTTCTCCTTTTCCCATAATGTTTTCAAAAGGCTTCTATTCCTGACCCGTAAAAACCAGGGATTGTTTGGGAAAGGATTAACGCAAGCCCAAAGCAGTGAAAATAATTTACTTTATAATAAGGTGGTCATTGGCCCTAAAGTGCTCACCTGAGTAAAGTTATCTCCAATATTGATTAAGCTGAAGAGATCCTGGGTACGTATTCACCAACCATTCTTAGGGACGTTCTTTGTCTTATTCTCCAGAATTTTCTACATTTGTAAGTAACACAACTTCTGATTGGCTAAACCAGTCGGTTTAGCCAATCAAAAATTGTGTTACTTACAAATTTAGAAAACCTTGGAGAATAAGACAAAGAATATTATCAAGAAGAGTTTGTGAAAACGGGCCTAATTTAATGATGTAAAACAAATGATTGAGAGTGCTTTAATTTTTTTACCCAACTGTCCAACATAACTATCAAGACAAACATTCTGATCATGTTTCAAGACTATCAGGCTGAAAATGCTGCCTCTGAATTGCACACTTCCAAGATTTGACCCAGTGACCCAGTGACCTACTGTTTGATCCGACATGACCAAATTTCAATCCTGTCCAAGATATCACCAACAAAAACAATCTGACTGAATGTCAGAAGTAACAATTAGATGAACTTTTGGCCTCTAGAACGCACACAAGGGCTTTCTTAGATTTGGCTCTTTGACCTAGATTTTGACCTTATGTGATCTTATTTCAATCTTTTCAAGGATATCACTCAGACAAGCATTCTTGATGGGTTTCATAAGTAACAGTCTGAAAAGTGCACGCGAGGTTTTTCCAAGAATTGGCCCGGTGACGTACGTTTTGGCCGGACATGACCAAATTTTGAGTCTGTGTCAGATGTCATTCTTACTAATCTCCATGAATACCAGGCTGAAAATATGGCAGTGTACGCAAGGTTTTTCCAACATTTAGCCTAATGAGCTACTTTTTGAGCTGACGTGACCTATTTTCAAATTTGCCCGAAATATCACCAAAACAAATAATCTGTTCTAGTTCCATGAGTACCAGGCTGAGCATGTTGTTTCTAGAGTGCACAAGGTTTTTGTCAGATTAAAAGCAATGACCTACTTTTTGACCCAATTTCAAAGTTATCCCAGATATCATCAAGACAAACATACTACCCATAAGTGCACGTGACGTTTTGTTAAGATTTGCCCTACTTTTTGTCCTGACAAAACCTGATACAAGACTTAGCCGAGATATTATTTACAAAAACATTCTGTCAAAGTTGCGTGAGTATAGAATTTAACATGTGGACTCATGGGTGCACACAAAGTTTTCTAAGATTTGTCCTCCTTACCATCTTTTTGGTCCGACATGGTCCCATTTCAAACTTGTCTGAAATATTATCCAGACAAACATTCTCACCAAGTCTCTTGAATATCAGACTGAAAATGAGGTCTCTAGAGTGCCACAAGGTTTTGCAAAGATTTGCCACAGTGACCTACTTTTTGCCTCGATATGACCCAATTTCAAATTTGTCCAAGATATCACAAAGACAAACATTTTGAACATATGTAAAGCGTATCAAGCTGAAAAAGTGGCCTCAGGAATGCACACCAGGTTTTTCTACGGTTAAGCCCAATGACCTATTTTTTTCTTGGCAAGTCCGAATTTCAAATTTGTCCCAAGATATCATCATGGAAAATATTCTGACCAATGTCAGATATGAATATGTGAGCTTTCGTCATAATATGACTGAAATAATATTGAAATCACAGTCTGAAATAAAATTGAAATCATAGTTGAAATCAATCAATCAATCAATCAACCAACCAACAAGCCAACCATCCAACCAACCAATCAATCAACCAATCAATCAATCAATCAATCCCCAAACGAGATATTATGGTAATTAAGGTTGAAAGTATAGTTAATGGTTTGATACACATGTTTGCTAATAACTTAATGACTGCCAAATATGGGCATGTTTTGCCAAGTTCCATTTTCCATATCAATACATGTGCCCAGTGGCAGAATCGGTATTAACCCTCTACCAAACAGTCCCTGGTTTTTACGACCCTGAGATAGAAGCCTTTTGAAATCATTGTGGGAAAAAGAGAAAATGCTGTTTACCAGCATTTTCTCCTTTTCCTACAATGTTTTCTACCCTTCTAGAAATAAGTTTCAATTTTTGATTTACGTTCATTTTGTCGTCTGCAATTGCTTTCAATTTCGGCCAGTGCAAAATTTTGTCGTTTGGTATAGAGTTAATTAAAATACAGGGCTTGAACCTATGTCATGGCTTTTAACTTCACCGATCTCTTCTGTCCATTAAAGCCTGTGGGTCGCGCTTGGTAGCTTTAGGGTTAAAGCACCCCACTTATTTTTTGGTCGAGGAGGGTACTCATAAATTATCAAAATGAATAAAAAAAAATACGACCAAAAAATAAAATAGTAGACATAAAACTTACTCAATGCATGGAGAAATACGATCCTTAATGGCAAGAATGTACACTAAATATCTAAACATAAATATATACTGTATACACTAAACACAGCAAGTGTGCCTTCCGCCTCCTTTACTAAAGAATTTTAATCGTTTTCCACTGCAAGCGGTTTCTGAATCACAAATCTTTTATCCTATACTTACCAGAGAACGTAATTCTAAAATCGTCCATATTTGAAGGCATTTTGCAGACGGCAATTCACGTAGGCGTAACTATGTTTTAACAAATGAGATTGGTCTTTGAAACAGAACAAAATACTGTGAAAAAAGAAGAAAATGCTTGTCACCAGCATTTTCTTCTTTTCCCACAAGGTTTTCATAAAAACAATTTGTTAAGACACTCGATCGTTGAGTAAAGGGTTAATCCTTTAATACATACTGTACAACCTTTCATGACCCATGAAGTCAATAGCCACTGAAAACACGGTTTATCCATGAAAGCGCCCATGGTAGCTTCGTCCGAGAATTTGCTTCTCTTTCCTCACTGTTTTTTTAACAGAAATTTTGACAGTCTCTATGGCGCGTAACTTACACTTGCCAATGATATGTTGTAAAATGGAGCAATGGATTTACTCTTTTCTCCCCATTGAGACATGTTCTGGAATAATAATTATATTCTGATGAACAGTATGCATGCTTGTTGTGCATGCCTGTTTCGTATGTGTGCTTTTTATGTTCACTTTGTTTGTTTCTTTATTTTCTGTTTGTTTGTTTCTTAGCTGGTTTAATCCTTTTTCTTCGACAAAATTAGGCCTACACCTTTAATGAAATGACCAGTTTTATATATTCCTGTATGAAGGCTCTTGCTAAACTTGTGAAAATGGTATACTCTTTCCAATGAGTTCTCCCTCCGACATTCTCAGGGTTGTCAGTGAAAACCCCGGATCGTCTGTTAAAAAGTTAGCCTAGATGTTTCTATTGGTAAAACATAATTATTTTACAATGACTTCTCCACACAATCCCGACTTTAAAAGAAAGAAGCCTGTAAAAAACATCGTGGGAAAAGGAGAAAATGCCTGTTACCAGCATTTTCTAATGCTGGTTACCAGCATTTTCTCCTTTTCCTTCAATGTTTTCTACCCTTCCCAAACCAAATTTCTTTTTTTACGTTGTCTGCAAATGCTTTCGATTTGGACAAGGCTAGAATATCGTCGTTTGGTAAAGAGTTAACTCGTCACAACTCGGCCGATTCCGGAACTGTATTTGATTACCCGAGGTTTGCCGATCAAGTTTGTGGTTTATGTCTGTACGAACTAGACCTTACCCCTTTATCATACAATCCCAGTTCACCACCATGACAGACATTGACCGTGAGAATGCTGAGAAACATTTTTAAAAAAAAAGCAGGAAATACCAGCAACCAGCATGTTCTCATTTTTCCAGATTATTTTCTACCCATTCTGAGATATTTTTAACTTTTGAGCCAGGTTTAAATTTTAGTTGGCAAATGCTTTCACTTTGGACCGTGCTATAAGTATTTTGTTGTTTGGGGATAAAACTTTTAAACGCTCAGTTACAGCCAGTATTCAACGAAATTGGATAGGTGTTTTTCAAAACTTTTTTTACAAAGGATAAGTTGGAAGAAGTCTTATCAAGTCAGTGTAGATGCATGGTCATAAAGAATTATATCAGCGCGACAGCTGAAGTATTTTACGTTTTTTCGGAGTTTCACGAAGCCTCGGCTGGTTCTTAAGCAGAGGTTTGCAAGCAGTGGCTTTGAAGGAAAATTGTGCGAAGAACTGGTAACAGAAAGCCCAGGAACGCATAGATAGGTGCACTGACCGCCGTGGTATAACTAAATTAATGTAGAAAACGTCGTTAAACACCACCATACAATGCAGAGGTTTGCCCAAGGGCACTCCCGCCGAGGTATTTGCCTTTGAAAATTCGGCCAAGGTACTTTGTTTTTTCACCAAATTAAAAAAAAATCTAGTCAAAGAAGAAACTGCTCGTGTATAAAATTTATCGTCAGGCCCGTTATGTAATTGGTACAGATGTAATGCAGGAAAAAAAAAATCGTTCGAAGGGACATAACTCAAAATAATTCATAAAGACAAAGTATTTATAGTATTCTCCCTTTGAATAATCCTGGTGATGCTCTGACATGCTGCAATCTGACCTGAAGAATATCGAACTGCAAAGCCTTTTAACTCATTACCACACAATCCCTGCTTTTGACGCCGCTGAGAAAAAAGCCTTTAGAAAACATTGTGGGAAAAGGAGAAAATGCTGGTAACCAGCATTTTCTCTTTTCCCCACAATGTTTTCTACCCTTCACAAAATAAATTTCAAACCTTCAGTCACTTTTATTTTGTCGTCTGCAAAAGCTTCCTATTTGGACAAACCAAAAATTTTGTCGTTTGGTAATGAGTTAAGTGTGATCTTCGATCTCAGTGTCCTATATTTTTTAAGCATTCTTGCTAAATATGCCACGACACATAACTCGTACAGAAAATAAAACGTCCATTATTTTCGGTTTAATCATGGATAATTTGCCCCAAAGATTCACAGAAGTATGAGACATTTGTGTATATCTTTCTTGGATGTGTGCTTGATTTTTTCCTGTTTAGAGTTATTTTTTTAATTCCAACAACGCTTAGATTAACTCGTTAATAGACAACCTCATGTTTAACCCTTTACCAAACAATCCCTGGTTTTTACGACCCTGAGATAGAAGCCTTTTGAAAACATTGTGGAAAAAGGAGACAATGCTGGTAACCAGCATTTTCTCTTTTTCCTACAATGTTTTCTACCATACTAAAAATGAAAAATCAATCGTTATGTCTATTTTATCGTCTACAAGTGCTTTCAATTTGGACCAGTCTAAACTTTGTCGTTTGGTAAAGACTTAAACGATCCTGAAGGGGAGAAATAATATGGGAAAAACGGGAAATACTAGAAACCAGTGGGAGGAATCGATGGGTGTCTTACTTATTGCGTTATGGAATATGCTTTTTTTTTTTCCAATGTTGCTAAAACTCTTTACGTAGCAATTCAGTGTTTAGATAAACCCTAGAATGAGGACTTAAAAAAAAAACATTGTGGAAATAGGAGAAAATGCTAGTGACCAGTGAAAGAAAATCGAGTATTTTTTTTTTAATTCCTTTATGGAACATCGTTTTCCGATATTGCTTTGACTTTCTACCGAGCATGTTTGGTGCTTCTAAACCCCGAGAAAGAAGACTTTATAAAACACTGTTAGGAAAAAGGAGACAATGCTTGTAACCAGCATTTGCTCTTCTTCCCAGGATGTTCACGACTAAATCTACTGCGGAATGGGGGATGGGGGGGGGGGGGTGAGGGGAAATGATTGCAGTCACATTTTTTGTGTCGTCTGCAAGTTCTTTCAATATCAACGAGTAAAAATGTTGTCGTCTGGGTACAGAGCTGAGTTATATTGAAAAAAACGAAAGCTTTGGCCTGTATTTATCGATTCTAGAAAAGCAAATACCAAGAATGTGATACACGTAGGCTCAGTACTGTGTAACATAGGACAAAGAGTTATGAATTGAATATTCTGTTGTCCCGTGCGTTAATAAATTATGGTATCAGCCGTTCTAACACCATAGGCGAAAAGAGAAGCTTTTGTGGGTTGCATAGATCATGATCAGACTGCACAGAAAGTGCAGTCTGATCTTGGATGTATACCACCCGATTTTTTAGACGAGTTTATGTGATGAAATTTTCATAAAAGTCATTTGTTTGTATACGAGTATATTGAAGCTATCGAAAGACATGGAGTTAATACATTTGGCGACTAAAGGGTGAATGCAAGTTTCAAGCGACCAGCAGCTGTTTATGATGTATGGGCTTGTATAGTTACAAGGCGATAATATGTCAGTTGAAGATAAACAAATGATGCTATGAATTTTAAACGCAGAACTATTTATGTCGGTGTTACACAGAATTCGGAATAGATCTAGTTGTGTATGGATATATCGGAATATGTGATTGTATCGCTCATAAGATTAACCCTTTGACAAACAATCCCTTTTAACCTTTTCCCAAACAAACCCTGGTTTTTACGTGTCTGCATTACAAGTCTTTTGAAACACTGTGGGAAAAGGAGAAATTGCTTTCAGTTTGGAAGAGTGTAAAACTTGTTGTTTGGGAAAGGGTTAAACGACCCTAAACCGCCGAGGGTGGTAACTAGCATTTTCTTCTTTCCCCACAATGTTTTCTATCCTTTCAAAGACAGATAATTTTATTTCAATCACCTATAGAATTATCGTCTGCAAATAATTTAAATTTTGACAAATCTATCATTTCTACATATCTAAAGACATGTCTTTGAAAGGATAGAAAACATGGGAAACGAAGAAAATGCTGATTATCAGTCCTTTTTTTCCTTTTCCCACGACGTTTTATAGAGACTTTCTCTTCGTAAAAACTTCGCTATATGTGTGGTAGAGGTATATTAGCGTTTGTCTGCTGACACACTTTTAGCGTAGAACTATACAAATTTACAACGGCATATTGTACACAAATACATGGATTTAACTCTACTGTACATGTTTACCTGTCTACATACAATTTTACCTCGTGGTAAATGTTTTAATGTGGGGAGAAATAGAATACATGTTGTTTTTTTTATATCTACAGCTAAATGTTCGATAATTTGGCTGTAATGTGAGTGACCATAGAAATGACCAAGTTCGAGTGAATTTATTTTCTAACAAGCTAAGGAAACTGCAAAATGGTGTAGTAAATCGATTATTTTTAAAACATACCGTCGGTTTACTTCAAAAACCTCGTACCTACAGCTTGAAACAGGCTGTAGCTACGAGGTTTTTTAAGCAAACCGGCGATATTATTTTGTTAGATCATTAGTTGCCGTACATGTAATGAATATAAGTCTTCTTGTTTGGAAATAGCTTTTCAGCAGTGCTTGCTGTTGGTATGAGCAGTCAAATATGCTGTTACACTATTTTCTTCTATCCTATGGATACTTCGAACCAATGATACATTCGAATTATCGCATGTTCTAAGTATTGAATGCTTGAATTATCGAGAGGTTTTTTTTGTAGTAAACATGACCTACTGGTTATATTTATTGACCTTGTGGGCAAGTAATTTCCAAAGATGCGTATAGAAACAGATGCAGAACATTAAATAGCGTTCTCGAAGTTTGTGTCCAAAATGGATAGACTTTCACATTCACAATCTTCGATTATACAAATGGATTTGTAAACATCTATGAACAAGGAAAATGGGTAAGATTTCTTGAATATCTTAATTATCCATCTGTTCTTTTTTTCAAAAACCAGTGGAACAAAACGCAATTTTCTGCCTGATATTTTACCTCCTTTTGTTCTAGTTCATGCTTTAGATACATATTTGTATATATCTTCATTTTTATTGAGTTTAACACTGCTTTCAACTTTACCCCAGTCTTACAATTGCGACTTATTCTTGTATAACCTGGTTTCTGTCAGCACTAGGCTACGAATCTGAAGTGTCTTAGAGTCACTCCAGCAAACGAACGGCGCTTCAAGTGAAGAGCCAACCCTTACACTCCAGGGTCCATTTTTACCAAGTACCAATTAATCATTCTTAAGAGCATTCTCAGTCTTGTTCTCCAAGGTTGTCCATACTTGAGAGTAACACAACTTCTGATTGGCTAAACCGAACGGTTTAACCAATCAGAAGTTGTGTTACTTTCAAAGTTAGAAAATTATGGAGTATAAGACTAAGAATGTTCTTAAGGATGATTGGTAAAGACGGACCAAGATTTCTAGTCATAAACCTTCATCCCTAAGTCACTCTGCTCCAATTGGGATTGGATGAAAGTCCTGCGTAGCTCTTCTGTGAGGTAGAAGGATTTGCAATACGGAGATTCTAGGCTCGATCCTCTGTTGAGGTACTTTGGATTGTTTTTGCAGTCCTGCATGCGCTGAGCAAAGCACTTCAAAGCCCACAGTCTAGTCAGATATGACCTTGATATGACTGAAACAACGTTGAAACCAAACGTAGACGTAGCTCACATCAAACGACCAGTCTAGACATCTTTATGGCAAACAATAGAAATTAGGATCAGACTCCTCGATCGTTTCACGGGTTCTAATCTGTATCTAAATGTCTTTTTGAAAGGGTTCATTTCGAAAATGGTATGATTAATCATCGTCATCATCATCATCATCATCATCATCAGCATCTTAGATGTCGTTAGCGGCGTCATCATCATGACCATCACCATCTTCCGCCGACTACAGAGAGACACACAAAGTTGCAACGCTGACAAAATTTGACATTTTTTTTTAATCAGATGTTCAGACATGTTTGTCAGTAATGACGAATTTAATGACTTGACCAAGCCCAGCAGTATAAAATGAATGCTACGCGCCAAGCCAGTTGACTTTTCAATATCTGATGAGTTATATTGCGCAAGGAATCATTTTACCGTAAAGTAATACACGTAATGGCCCCATGAACGCCGCTGAGGAACTTCTGGGAGAGAACTAAGAGTCAACTGGGCATTTGTAGATGCCAGTGCAGCACTTGTCGCTCAAATGAGATTTTTCTATGATATGACTGCATTTAAAAGAAAAATACTGATGGAAAAGGAGAAAATGCTGGTTACCAGCATTTTCTCCTTTTTCCACAATATTTTCAGAGTCCTTATTCCTCAGGATCAATATCTTTGGAGTGGTATCTCTGGTTTGGTTCGGGCATTGGGACGATCAATTAAAGAAAATATGATCTCTAAAAAGGTTATCTATAGATAAGTGCTGATTATTTTACCCAACTAGCGCTATACCCTATGTGAAAATTTTAAAATCGTCAATATTAAAGCATAAGCAGACGACAAAGTTAAAATTGATTATTTGAGCTCAAATCATGAGATTTTTCATCAAAAGGTCTTTTTTCCACGATGTTCATAAAAATGTCCTGTGTTAAGTCTGTACACAGGGACTTTAATGGCAAAGAAGCATGGAGAATATGCAAAGTTCATTTTGATCGACTGAATTGTTTAAAGAGAGATTTTCAGATATTTTACAACCCTCTCTCATAAATTAGACTGTACAAAAAAATGGCTAATCTAACATGGCCTTGACCGGGCCGACTGAGCCTAATTGAAAACAGCGGTCGCGGTCATCTTGCTTGGTGGGAATAATATTTTATACATATTCTTTTAACCATGAGTTGAAAAGGTCAATGGAGTATCTTTGACCTATATATAGACTGTTGATTGGGTTGTGTTGAACTGTCTTGGTATTTTTAATGTCTGTTCTATGTGGCTAAAAATTTTAGACTCGTCCATATTCAAAGCATTCGCAAACGGTAAATGAAATTAGAATGAAATCATGGGATTTGCCTGGAAAAGGGGAAGGAATTCTGTTTACCAGTACTTTCTCCTTTTCCTACAATTTTCTTAGAAACAATTTGCTTGAGGGACGTTAAAGCATGTGACTAACTGGTACAGCGTTAAAGGTGGCCCTTCAGATTTTGGACGAAGATTTTACAAAAATACCAAAAAATCATCCTTATATCCCCACAGCCTTATAATTTTCATTCATAAAACCCCAGTAGTCGAAAACCACCCGACAACAAGAGAAATTAGAGATTTACTACAGTCTAGGTCGACACTGAAGGGAAACACCTTCTATTTTTACATCAGCAACTCGCTCATTTACATACCGGAAATATACAGATGAAGCTTCAAACATAGCGTTCAAAGTTCTAGACATTATGGAAAATAGTTACATGTTTGTTATGTTATCGAATTTAAGAGTCACTAGTCATGTGCGTGTCACTTAACTTTCCCACTATGCTTTTTTTTGTATTTGGCGGGAAATCTAAAATAAGCTTAAGAGGCTACGTAGCCTTTTAAGGGAACAATTTTATGAGTTTTAATTATTGATGATTTGTATTGTTTTTTCATATAAATTTCAGTGATGTATATGTTTTTTCAATTTGGCGTGATGTGAAAAAGCTAAATACCCACCTTTAATCTGATATCGTTAACCTTTATATACATGTACACTTTCGAAAAAGTAGCGTTGAACACTCTTGGTATTTTTCATGGATGTTTGGAATGGCTTAACTCGTGCGTCTCTCGAAACAATTTTGATACAGAAGACATTAAAACACCCTTGTTAAATATAAGAACGCCAACCTGGATGGAGATTTAACTTTTTACGAAACTATTCCTGGTTAGAAATACCCGTGAAAACATTATGGAACGATAAAATAAGAAAATACTGGAAACCACCATTTTCTCATTACCCCACAATGACACAGTGTTTTCAACATTTTAATTTTGAAATAAAGAAATCATCCTTTCAGCAACAATGCATCTCAGTTAAACACTATGAATTTGCACGAGTGTACAATTTTATCATTTGTTAAAGATTTTTAAAACAGATAAAACATAGGTATATCCTCTTTTTAACCAGACCAAAGTACAAAATCTATCGACCAAAAAGTTCCGTGCTTATCCTCTTTGTTTTTGTTGTCGTATGTCATTGAATTTATACCTATGTATTTCAGAACTTTCAGCCCTTTGATTTTATCATCGTCCTTTTCTGGAACAAATAACTTCATGTTTCTTTATTTTGAAAAAAAAAAAACGCTTATCTAGCATTTACCCCTTGTCAAACAATTCCGAGCCTTTACAACCATATGGAAATAGACTTTTGAAAGTCGTGTGGGAAAAAGAGGAAATTGTTCACCAAAGAGGTCATGGATAAAAGAAAAGAAGAAACTGTTATAGATCTACATGTACTTAGTTTTTGTAACTAGATTGAGGTGTTATACCACATTCATTGACTGAAACCATAGAATACTTTAATTAAAATGATTTTGGAAAACATTCTTCGATTTAATGGACCAGAACAACTTAGGGTTCATAAAGTTATGCAAAACATATTTTATGGAGCTATATGTGAAAACTGTGATCATGATGACTTGCTTGGTATTATGCAACACGGAGATAGATTAAGGCCCCTTTTCAGAGAGCAATGCTCAAACAGAAATAGGTCCTTGCACTAGGCAAGTACCTGTTTTAGAAACATTTTACTAGACACTCCTGCTATTGGGGGACGTTTTTGAATTCTGAAAACATTATGGTAGGCTAAAACTTAAAGGAGAAAAATTCACTGCTTGTGAACGGCATGTTGACCTTTTGACCCCCCTCCCCACCCCCAAATGTTTTCTACCCTTTAAAAGTAAATCCACAGTCTTTTGAGCCACAATGACATTTATTTAGTAGTGTGCAAACGATTTCAGTTTCACTAAGCGTAAAATTTTGTTATCTGGTAAACAAATTTTGATTGTCCCTGAACCCTCTACTCTATGAATACTCATTTCTATGCATTGCTTATAGGAGTCTTTGGAAAACATTGTGGCAAAAGGTGAAATTGCTCGTGAAGAGCAATTTCACCTTTTATCACAATGTTTTCTATGCTATCAAAAGGTGTCATATACGCATAAAAATGGCTTCATCCTTGTTGTTATTTAGGGTCAATTAGAGATACCACAGAAATGTCTTATGGGGTAAAGGGTTAAGTGCTCGCTTTACACAGGTCGGAATGTATTCCCAATTTCAGACATAAGTTGCAGGCTTGCCACTGATCTTTCTCTGTCTGATTTTGAAATTATTCCAATTATTTCTAGATAGAAGCAGTAGTTTAAAATAAGCTACGCACCTGTTACTGGTCAGCGTACTTTCAGACGTTGTTTACCACTTGGATTGGTAAAGAAAGAGGTATTTGTACATAAGTTAATAGGGCAATGATACCTCATGACACCCTCCCTGTTATCTGTACTTACTTTGTGGTTGGTCCCTCTAAAGAGTATGGTGATGTGATAACAATACAGTATACTTTTCACAAAAAGTGAAATATCTCATTTTAATGGGGAAATTTGAAAAAATGTATACCCGAAGCTTTTATTTCTAGACTATAATGTAATATGTGTATTTCGATTGCTAGAGCATGCATCACATCGAAGCTTGTGCTCCCAATGAGATGCCTACTATCACTCTGTGGGAGCTTGACCACTCCATTTATTCTACTGCAAAGATATTTTCGCGATCTGATTGGAAGACATGCCCCATACATACAAGTCATGTACACTGGCAAAATCCCAAGTAGACTAAAAGCAGTTTCCCTTTTGAATGCAGCGTATACATGACTGTACAATTTCAATATAACATTTGAAATGGTGGCGTCGACCGATACGATCCAAACACAAGAAAAACAGAGTGAGTATCCTGCACCGTATTATTCAGGCCCGTAGGAAGCAATTTTGGATTGGGGGGGGGGGGGGGGGGGGGGAGGGGGGGGGCAAAATTTTCAGACTCGGCTTGTGCAGATTTGACATAGGCCTATAATATTCTGCGTTTGGTTATGTAGTGAGAAATAGTCCATCTACTAATAGTCTACTAGGAACCAAAACAGAAGGAAATTTGTTCAACAATGTGGTGAATTATGAGATTTGGAGAAAAAATAAAAAATTTTCAGACTCGGCTTGTGCAGATTTGACATAGGCCTATAATATTCTGCGTTTGGTTATGTAGTGAGAAATAGTCCATCTACTAATAGTCTACTAGGGACCAAAACAGAAGGCAATTTGTTCAACAATGTGGTGAATTATGAGATTTGGAGAAAAAATAAAGCATAAAATTACACTGAATGAAGTACATGTATGACGTCAGAGATTGTTTGGTGTCTGTCAGATACTAAAAGTAGATGAAAAATTTCCGTGGCTTGCCGCCGTTAGTTTAGAACTATTTTAATTCGTTTGGAATTTTCTATCAGAGTATCGTCAGTAAGCTACTCTGAAATATTATTTCATTTCTTTATATACGACGATTGTCTAGCAGTATTCGGCCAAACACTGACACAGTCATTTTTTTGATGATCAAATTATTGGGGAGGGGGAGGGAGCATCCCCCCCGCCCCCCCGCCCCCCCCCCCCCCCCCCCCCCCCCCCACACGTTCCTACGGCCCTGTTATTTTTTGTTGCTTCATAAAGCAGAAAGAATGGATTTTTGAAAGGAGATGAATTCAGTTACAAAATTATCGGTTGTTGTCTTTCTATAATAAATATACTGATTAAAACGAGACATCCCTTCGTTAGGTCAGCCAACTGTGACGTGTTGGAACTCAATCATTCCAAAGCTAAAAAGATAGTCAAATTGTCGTTTGTGCTAACTAATGGTCTGTTGTATTTTGACAACAAATCATTAAGATGCTTCAGGTAAGTTACTTACCTTGAAGGAGTTTAAATCCATGATAAATAAAGAAAATATGACGAATTTCTCGCAGTGACATCATCAAGTTCATCCACCAAACTGCACGTTTTATCAAAGTTAGAGTGACGTCATTTCTCATTGACGTCAGTTTTCATTTAATTTGGGCACTCAGATGGGAAATTCTATGTTGTCAGAGTAACTCAACTCGTAAGTAGATCTACATAAACGGGGAAATTTCGCTGAATCGAATACAAATTAGAATTATGGTATGAATTCCTTGTACGGTCAACGTTACGTATGAACTGATAAATCGTGATTTAAAGTAGAACAGCAGTGCATGAATTATGGACTGATCAACGTGTCTGCTGGTCCTTTTTAATTAAATGTTAGATCTACTCAAAAAATATTGCATGAAATATTAAAGGTACATATTAATTATTTTGTAGTTTTTCTGAAGGGAAAGAAATGACCCATACTTTTTGTGAACAGTATATTTATTTCAACCCTGTAACTGCTGGATGAATTAACTTAAAATTTGGTTCACCCTTTACCAGACGACTGAATCTGAGTCTTAACTCATTACCGAACGACAATATCTGAGGCTTGTCCAAATTGAAAGCATTTGCAGGCGACAAAATAAAAGCGACTGAACATTTGAAAGTTGTTTTGTGAAGGGTAGAAAACATTGTTGGAAAAAGAGAAAATGCTGGTTACCAGCATTTTCTCCTTTTTCCACAATATTTCCTAAAGGTTTCTTTCCCAGGATTGTCAAAAGTAGGGATCGTGTGGTAATGGGTTAATTAACCAAATCCAAAATATTTGCAAACGACACAATATATACGGCTGAATATTGAAATGTGTTTTTGTTACCAGAATTTTCTCCTTTTCCCACAATCTTTTCATAGAATTTCTTTCAGATTTATTTGACCATTCATTTGATATTCGACGAAACAAACATAACCAAAAATCGTGAGAACTGTGTGCGAACTAATAGGAAATGTGACATTTCACTGGTGAAGTACTCTTTGGTGCATAGAGAATTACAGATCTAAAAATGTTGATCACAATTTCTTTTTAAAATATCTTTTCTTCCCTCAACCTATGTTGTGGGTATACATTAGAACTGATTGGAGGAGATAATCCTACACTAAACTGACAACATCTGTTTGGTGACTTTATAACTTGGGGCTCAAATTATCCTTTTATCAAACAATCCCTGGTTTTTACGACCCTGAGATAGAAGCCTTTTGAAAACATTGTGGGAACAGGAGAAAATGCTGGTAACCAGCATTTTCTCCATTTCCCACAATGTTTTCTGTCCCGCTCGAAACAAATTTCAATTTTCGAATTACGGTTAAATTGTCGTCTGCAAGTGCTTTTGATTTGGACCAGTCTAAAATTTTGTCGTTTGGTAAAGGGTTACCGCTTTATCTGTATATGTCAGAGTTTGAGTAGTCTACAGCGAGTTAAAGTAATGACGTATTGTGTTATTGTGTAACAGCGTGAGAAATGGAAAGGAATGCCGAAACACAAAGTAAGTGCTATTCCTTGACCACACAATCCTAGCGGCTTTTGACGACCATTTGAAAACACTGTGGGAAAAAGAAAAAATGCTGGTCACCAGCATTTTCTACTTTTCCCAGTGTTTTCTTTCCTTTCCAAAACAAATCTCATTTTGTCTTTTTTTATCACATTTATTTTTTTCATCTGCAAGTTATTTAAATTTGGCCCATTCTAATATTTATCTTTTTTTCGTTTGGTTAAAATTTTGATTCTGCGAATATGTTCACTGGATCTTTGAGCCTTCAGCCTGCTCACATAGCTTGACCGGTAACGTTCAAGGTATTTAACCCTTTACCCCATGAGGCATTTCTATGGTATCTCTAATTGACCCTAAATAACATCAAGAATTAAGCCATTTCTTATGTATATATGACACCTTTTGATAGCACAGAAAACATTGTGGCAAAAGGTGAAATTGCTCGTCACGAGCAATTTCACCTTTTGCCACAATGTTTTCCAAAGGCTCCTTCAAGCAATGCGTAGAAATGAGTATCTATGGAGTAAAGGGTTAAAAAAAATTGTGATCAAACAAGGGCTTCGCTTGTTCGATTTTCCTGCTCAGTCAGTTTATAATCAGTATGTCAGGATTCATTCCTTTCACGGCCGAGCATTATCTTGACGATGGTTATTTGGGAAAGCAGCTAGTAGCCTAGCGAAAAATATTGTGCGAAGTTTTAGTCAAAGGAACTTCAGGGAAGCATAGATGGATGCACTCCGAAATTAAAGCTCTGACAGGTTACGAAGAAAAGACGTGTCCTATATTGAGATTTGTCTCGGAATGAATTTTCTCCACAATGTTTTCAAAAAAGTCTTTCAGCTCGGGGTCAGAAAAACACGTGATATGTGACAAACTCCAAATTATGATGCATTTACGATATTTATTGGTAGCAGAAATTAAAAACATCCATGCTGTAAACTTGCATGCTCAATGTTTTTTAAAGGGGACTAGGTCTATTCAATATTCCAAAATCACAACAAACTTCATAAATGTTTGTCTTTAGTACAACAAAGCAACTCTATACATACAGTTGATTAATTAATAAAAAAAAACAAATAGAAAAAATGTTTTTCAATGGCATTTCGGTAAAGTGATACGCAGCCTCCTGAGGGATTTTTAGATTTAGGACCACTTTATCGGATTAAAAGATGAACCATGTTCTTTGAGGAGGCTGAAGGCATTTACAAAATGTATAGATTCGTGTTAGCCTGCGCACTTCGCGCAAACTGACCTTAACCGAAGATTTTATCTACGAGTCAATTTTCTGTATGTCCCAGGACCAGTTTACTGCATGATTTAATCGGTTGTCACACAAAACAGATTTCGTGGATCTATAATATTGTGATGAGTAAATTGGTGTGATGCATCATAGAGAGTCAGTAAGCCCCATTTCACAGAGTATGGATCAAATGCTATTTAGGATTGCCACACTGCAGGATTTTCCTGGATTCAATGATAGAAAATAATAAGTCAAATACGTTGAAATAAATGAATGAAGAGATGTATATGCTAATATAAAAAAAAAATCATTAACAAGGGGTTTTAAGTTTAAACATATTTATTTTACATCGATTGAGAAACAAGTTCTAACAACTTATACTAATCTCTCTCGATTCTGCTCCCTGGGAACTACACCTGTACTCGCGCCGAATGTGTGGGCCAATGAAAAACCCAAAAGCTGATACCCGCTCCCTGGTATCGAACTCAGGACCTTATGATCATGAGGCCGACGATCTTCCACAGCCACGAACCCCACACAAGGGGTCTTGATGCATTTGCGAAACGTATCGCGCAGGCTGACCTGGGTCGAAACTTTTCGCAATTGGTCAAATTTTTGTATTTCAAAGGATCTCATGGTCCAGTTGTTTGTTATATAAGACGAAATTTAGAGATGTATTATACTGTGATGACTTGCTTGGTATCACACATCACGGAGATGCACCAAGCCCCCTATTGCCAGAGCATGCCTTACACATATCTATATACTATGTAAATGGATTTTATTTATTTTCCCTTTGATGTTGACTCTCTACCAGGCGACACAATTTGTAGACTAGTCCGAATCCAAAGTTTGCAGAAGAAAAATGAATCGTTACACAAACGGTAGAACTTGTTCTTAAAAAATGTTGAAAACGTTGTGGGAAGTGGAGAAAATGCTAGTTATCACCACCAGCATTTCTTCTTTTCCCACAATGTTTTCAAAAGTCACTTTCCTGGTGGTCTTTAACATGCAGGATTACTTAGCCTGCAACATGGGAAAAGGGGCTTTTGGATATTTGCGTAAAGTGTCGTCTCGGATCGGCCTGCGCAGTCCGCACCGTCTAATCCGACACGGCACTAAATACGACTACTTTAGGTTTTGTGCTACAGTAGAATTGTGTAAAACAGAAAATTACATATAAACGGAAAGTGCTGTCTTGGATTAGCCTGCGGCAGTCTGCGACACTTTACTCAAAAGTCCGAATGCCTCTTTTCGCGTGTTGCAAGCCACTTAGTATCCTAGGCAATTAAATAGCTTTAGATAATGATGTTTCTATCTAAAATAGCATCAAGATTTTTCTAATATCCGAATAAAAAGCCTCTCCCATAACAGTTTATAGTGGACATTTGTAGCTCGTGGATCTGTATTTGTAAAATTCAGAGTAAAAGGTTTGTAAATTTACTAAAAGGCCCTACATGGCTAGGTATAACTGGGTATTAATCTAGAATGTTATTTTTACATAAAGTTATATATTCATGTGTACATCTCTCTCTCTCTCTCTCTCTCGCTACAGGTACCTACCTACCTACCTAGATAATAGATCTGTTTTTGCCTTATTATCATTCTGTCTCTCAATTCCTAGCGAAGGAGATCCCTCAGCATGTTGAGGTCAGTGTAAAACTGTATTATCATTATCTTCACAATTATCATCACCATCAATTACAACAATATTTTTTAAGAACTAATTTCTATTTCAATGTTTACATTATTTTAGGTGGGCAATTGTCTAAGATCACAACCGGTGGGAAACAGCCTGAGTGCGGCTCTGATGTACTCCTGCCACCAGCGACGCCCTGCGACGTCCCTCCCAAAGATGCCAAATTTGTCATGGAGGACTCCAACAGCGAACCAAAAGAATATACGCGACGCTGGTTTATACTAGGACTATTCGTGCTCTATTCATTTAGTAACGCTTATCAATGGATTCATTTAAACATTATAGCGAATATTGTCATTAAATTTTACAATGAGAGTTTACCAGAGAATTCATTCCAACAAGAAACAGCCGTCGACTGGTTATCAATGATTTACATGCTATCCTATATACCACTGATATTTCCAGCGACTTGGCTCTTGGACAAGAAAGGATTGCGGGTGTGTGTCATCTTTGGGGCGTGTCTAAATGCTATAGGGGCGTGGGTAAAATGTGTCACAACTTCCCCGGACAAATTTGCAGTGTTGATGTTTGCTCAGACAATATGTGCTATAGCTCAGATATTTATTCTCGGTATTCCAGCTCGACTGGCTGCGGTTTGGTTTGGACCAAATCAAGTGTCAACAGCTACTTCTATAGGAGTATTCGGCAATCAGGTATGACCACAGTTATGAGACAGTACTTGGTTTTTACCATTATGGTTAACTTTTTAGCCCCAAATATAGAAACTCGACCTCTTTCGACAATTGAAAATACAATTCTCCGAAACCCAGAGACATTTTTCTATCTTTTAGGCTTTGCTAAAAGTCATAGGCGAACGGTATAGATCAAAGATGAGATTGCACGTTCTGTGCATGTTCTGTGCAGTCTCATCTTGATCTATGCCATCCGCAAAAGCCTCTGTTTTCACCTATGGCCCTATTTTCACCATATCTGCAGTCTTACCTTAAACTTTACTTTCCGGGATGAAGCATTGAGTCCCATGCAGTAGCCTTGTGGTTAATACCAGAGGAGGTCGATAAGTTCGTAGAACTCGGTTTTTTTTTTCTTTACAATTCAAATGTTTTTACTTTTATTTTTGTGCAGTATAAACCTTTGCCAGTTGAATGATAAAAGCCATTCAGTCAACACTTTACAGTTTTTGGTCTTACTTTTTGTTGGAAAACCTATAGACAAAAATGAAAAATCAGAATATTGAGTTCAGAGCACAAGTCCAGAGTTGCACAAGCGGCTATTCGTCAGTGCAAGCTGGAGCAGTTAAATCACCCACCATACAGTCCAGACCTGGCCCCAAGTGATTATTGTCTGTTCTGAAGTTTGATATCCCACTTGCTTGGAGCGAGATTTCCGGACGATAATGAGCTCAAGTCCTCTACAGAGTGGCTTCTGACTTTCCATTTTTGCCGATGGGTATAGATTTTCCAACAAAAAGTAAGAGCAAAAAAAGTAAGAGCTAATGGCTGTTATAATTCAACTGACAAAGGTTTATACTACCAAAAAATGAAAGAAGAAATTTTGAATTGTATAGAAAAATACAGATTTCTACGAGCTTATTGACTTCCCCTCGTACTTCAAAGTTGCCATTCAGAGTCTTTTGTTTTTTATGATGTGCCGAAATATGGAATCATGAATATTTGCACGCATCAATGATTTTTAGCTCCACTGGCCGAAGGCCAGCAGGCTTATGTCATAACCCGGCGGCCGTCCGTGCGGCCGTCCGTGTGTGCGTGCGTTAACTTTTATATCAAACATTTTGTCTGGAACTACCCATCCAAATTTGATAAAACTTTACAGAAATTATCCTGCCATGGTCCTCTTTAGAATTTCTTAAAACAATTTGATTCCTTTAAAAACTCTGGTTGCCATGGCAACAAAACTGAAAAGAAAATTAACATTTTTAAAAATCTTCTTCTCTGAAACCACAAGACCAAGGGGCACTGTATTTGGCATGTAGCTTTATTTAATGGACTTTAACAAGTTTCTTCATATTATAGGCCTGGCGTCAAAATTTGCTCCATTCCAGGGATCACAAGTATAACATGGGCTTCCATATATAGTCACTTCAATTTTGATATTAATCAAGGGAAGTAACTTTTTTATAAGGATGTCACTATTTACCTCCCTTGATTAGCAAAACTGCTTTGGTACATGATTAGTGCTTGATATCTAAGATTTTTGATAGAAAATATTCTGTGATTATGTGATTCATATTGATGCTAATAGTTATGCTCACATGAGTGGAATAATAAATTCAAAGCAAGGCTTCTGTCATTCAGTATTTTTCCTAGGAAATTTAACTTGCTTGTATTGCCTGACAATTAATTGTTTTCAAAAGCCCTTTTTTCAGGGTCATGAACACTTCAAATTGTGTGGTAATGGGTTAAAAAGCCAGTGGAGCGACAGGGCCATCATGACCCTCTTGTTTATGTGATACAACTTAAAGTATTGCCGAGTCAAAGGAATAACACAAGCTTAAACTGATATGAATTTTAAAACAAAACATCATGATACCTTTCAGGATCTTCGGTCCTTTGATTTATAAGCTAACTACATGCGAATTGTGGTAATCCCATTTCATCTTATGCCTATCACAGCCAAGCGAGATGCTCGCTAGTTGTCCGAGGCATGTCATACTACTCTTCAGTGGATATTTAGGTAGATTTGCAGGCCCTCTTACATCTAAGGCCCATTCGGGGCATAATTAAGACCTATAATTTATTTGCTACTGGTAGCGCCCTGCATGATTACAGTCTGATCTTGATCTACACTGCCCACAAAGCAAGTATAATCAATGATAGGCGCTACAGGCGTGAAGATTATGTGTTAGGTACATATGGCCTGCTACACGCGAAAAGGGGCATTTGGACATTTGTGTAAATTGTCGTCTCGGATCAGCCTGCGCAGTTCTGTTATGTGAATTTCTGTTTTGCGCAAGTCTACTATATAGCACAAGATCTAATGTCATAAAGTGCCGTCTTGGATTGGCCTGGGCGGACTGCGCAGGCTGATTCGAAATGTCAACTTACGAAAATGTTCGAATGCCTCTTTTCGCGTGTTCCAAGCCATTTCAGGGCCCTATAAAAATGACTGTCAGTTGTTCGTGTCAGTATATTGCTAGACAATCATCGTGTATAAAAAGGATGAAATAATAGAAAATTCCGAACTATTTAAGATAGTTGTAAACAAACGGCGGCGAGCCATGGATTTTTTTTTTACTTTTGTTATCTGACAGACACCAAACAATTCCTGACGTCACATTTCATTCAGTGTGATTTTCTGCTTTATTTTTTTCTCCAAATCTCATATGATCACTCACAACATTGTTGAACAAAGTTTCTTCTTTTTCGGTTATTAGTATTAGTATGTGGGTTATTTCACTATAACCAAACGCGATATATGTGAAATCAGGACAAGCCGATTCTAAAATGATGTTGCCCCCCCCCCCCCCCCCCCAATCCAAAATTGCTTCCTACGGGCCTGCATTTGTCTATTCTGAACAAAATTAGGCATAAAAGTGGCATAGAACCAGTATTGACTTAATGGTCTGCTTTTGGAAAAATCTTAACAAAAAATAATACGTTTTTATATTTTTATTCACCTAAAAAAATAGTGTTCAACTGAACTAAGTCGCAATCAGGTCGTTACTTTACAAAATATCATATTTTTTGCTAGAAGAAAGAAAACAAAATCGTGAAAGCAGGGGGGAGGGGGGTTTGCTCACAATTTTAGATTAATACAGTTTTATAAAAGATAGGGTAACTTTGATACTGACTATATGGCATGTACATGTAGCATGTATACACAAAAATAACTTCCTGCCAGAAATCTGGCCAAAACTGTTTTCACCGGTGCAACGCATGTTTGACCTTTATGTTTTAAAAGTCTGTTGCCTTAAATACTGACATTACCCCTCCTTCTCAGAGGTTTTTCTTTTAATATTAGTGTATACTTAGTTATGTCAACTATCATCCTGCAATTCAACCAAAGCCAGCCAACATTCATTCATTAATTCATTCATTCATTCGTCCACACATGATTCGTTCTAATATTAGTATTTTTCAATAATCCACCATTCGTTTTTCTATCTATGTTCTATGTATCGTTTTAGTGCAATATAGGCCCATTTGGCAGGTGTTGAATTTTTCTATTATATATATTATGTATTTATGGAATTTTCATGTACATTAATTGTATAGCACATGTCACTATAATGGAAAAAAATACTTACTTACTGATACAAACTGCGGAATTAAAGGGCCGTGCTGGATCCTACAAAGGGCATTTAACCCATTACCACACAATCCCTACTTTTGACACCCTAGAGATAGAAGCCTTTAGAAAACATTGTTGAAAAAGGAGAAAATGCTAGTATCCAGCATTTTCTCCTTTTTTCCACAATATTTTCTATCCTTCACAAAACAAATTTCAATTTCCAGTCACTTTCATTTTGTCGTCTACAAATGCTTTCAGTTTGGACAAGGCTAAAATTTTGTCGTGTGGAAATGAGTTAAATGGTCCATAGTTTGCCAAGATTTAGTGTACGGTTTAAATCTTTACAGGACGACAAAATTTTGACAAAGCCAAGATAAAAGTTGCTATAGACGACATATTTTGTCTGTTGATGGGTTAGGATTTCCAGCTCTTTCTTCTTTTCGCCTATTTTTTATAAACTTATCAAAAC